>OX421860.1:12967500-14380686 GCA_949127965.1 Pandemis corylana
GTTATGTTACTTAATTGCTAAAAATAGCTTATAATTCTCCCGTAGGAAAGGTGTCTCTTACCAACCGCTGTTAACATTTTGTTACCATTAAATGCTTTTGTTTTTTTTATTGCTTTGTCGAAAATAGTCTGAAAAAAATGCGGTTTCCATACATTGTTCGAATTAAATACCGAAGTTTATGTATAGATACCGCAATACTATCCGACAAATACAGGTATTTGCACCAAAGTGACACCATGATCCAATCTGGTGAGACATGCACTAAAAACATAAACTGTTCAAAAAAGACTGAACAAATTCAAATAGTCAGATCTCTGCATAACACACAAGGTACTTTTCAAAAATGTTAAATGTCACCCACTGAGTCTACAAAGTGCAACTCACACCTAGTGCACTTCCGGCTGATTTGTTGATGATCAAAACAAAACTACTACGTAAATGAGAGACACGTACACGAACGATTCTTTCCTCATGCCAATTTTTCTGATCATATCTTGTGAGATAAAGAAAACGGTCATTGTCATCTCCTGTTGTAAGTACTCTGTGCTTCAGAGCCACCAAGCAATTAAGCTCGCGCCTCAGGAGAAAACCATCGCTACCTAGGATTGGCTAGGCATTAGTAAGAAATTGGAGATCATGACTTGCATTTCACGTGCGGCTAAAATCGATTGCGTTGGAATTAATAAACAAATGACGGTAGATTCAAATACTGTAGACATTCTATTTTAAGTTTCAAGTGTTGTTGTGCAAAAGCTTGCGTTGAGGAAGCAGCACCACTGATCGGCTGACCGTCGAAGCGGGTGCTGAGAATGTCTCGGAAAAAGGCGAAACACGTGTCCTGGTAATTAATAATTATGGTAGTGGTTTTGGTTATGGGTTTCGTTGCATTTTCGTTGTGCTCTCAAAGTCACTTTTGAGAGGCCACTGGAAGCCACACTAGGCCACGGCAAGTCAAAGTCGTTGGTTCAAATCCCGGGCTCGCTCAGAGTTTTCCGAAAGTGTGTGCGAAATTACAGACTTAAGTATTTGTTAAGAATTTCTACTGTTGTACTTATAGCTGCCTATATACGAGTTCTGTCATGCTGGTCTGGGAACAAAGAAAAATCAGAATGTACCAATTGCTTCTCTACCCGCGCAGATGCTAAAAGCCCATCGAAGGAATGGGTGAAAATCATAGGAATCATGTTATAGGCGATGTGGCTAGCCCCATCACTATTTTGATTCCATTTTCCACCTATACGCCCACAATCTTGCTAAATGTGGCCCATAGGTACTTGTTACCTTAGGCTCCGTCTACCCCGTAAGGGATAAAGACGTGATTTGAGTATGAGTATATGAGTTGAGCACTGGGCGCGCGTGGGAACTACAGCCCAAACCCTCCAATACACGGAGGAGGCCTATGCCATGAGGCACGCCGAAATACGCGACAATTTAATAATAAAAAACAACAACAACAACAACAACAAAAAAAAAATGAAATTAGTTACACATTGTGCCGTAAGGAAGATCGCTAAGTCAGCATGCAGCCCGCGGCCTGGCAACCACGCCGCGACAACACGAGGCGCCGACGCAGCACAACGTGACACCGCGCTACGCGATACATTCATTTTATTAGGGAAACACTTTTGTTTCATACTTCGAGCAATAGGCACCTCTCTTAGATTATAATTATCATTTGTAATTTTTAATTAAATTAGTTTATAAAAGTTTTTGGTTTTTTTTCGAGCCTCCGGAAGCGGCTAACGTAATTGGCGCAGTCGGTAGGATATCTCGAAGCTAGTTCGCGATTCGTTATCGCCGAAATTATCGCAATCGAGCGCGTGCGAACGCGAGCAGTCCGGCTTTCAACGCCCTCATCGAGATCCTGCAAAGAATCTACGAGCAGCAGACCAGGAGGTGAATCCAGCAATTGATTCCCGAGGAAAACCAGAAATGAAGCACCTGTAAGTACACTTGAATCGATCTCGTGTTGCTTGCTTCCTTAGTTCCTAATTCCCTTCCAAAATTTTTCATCCGAAAAATTCGGGTTCCCGAGAACCTGCATCGAGACAGGTCCGCCGGGAAAGATTAGATTTATTTAGAAACTTAGATATTTCAAATTTAAATTCATCTTTAGATTATCTTATTGAATCCGAAATAATGGCCAGGAACCCCGATGACATTTACAAGGCCTTACGCCTGGTTCCTGATTTTGATGGCAACCCTAACGTGTTAACCCGGTTTATTAAAATATGTGACCAAATTGTTGAGGCTTACATGAGTAGTGAAGCTGGAAATGAATTATCAAACTTGTGCCTTTTAAATGGAATTCTTAATAAAATTACTGGATCCGCTGCCAGCACCATTAATGGTAACGGCATCCCCGACAGTTGGGTAGGTATTAGGACCGCCCTTATCAATAATTTTTCTGACCAACGCGACGAAACCGCTTTATATAACGACCTATCATTAGCAAATCAAGGTAACAAGACCCCACAGGAATTTTACGACCATTGCCAGACATTACTTAGTACAATTATGACGTATGTGACCCTCCATGAAAATATCAGCACCACCGTAGAAGCTAAACGATCCTTATATAAAAAAGTGGCAATGCAAGCTTTTGTACGAGGCTTAAAGGAACCCTTGGGGTCGCGAATTAGATGTATGCGACCCGAATCCATAGAGAAAGCTCTTGAGTTTGTTCAAGAGGAACTAAATGTCATTTACTTGCAACAGCGAGTCGAGCCAACAAAAACCCATCAACCAGCTAAGGTGACCACACCCTCACCGAACATGGGATTTTTGCCCCCTCGTCCAATGCACCAACTGCAGGCGCCGGCATGGCCAGCCCCCGCTGGACAACGTTTAGTTCAACAACCCCCACAGCCTTTTAAATTCAATTCTATACAGCCACAACCCCAACATCGCATGCCCAGCAGAACACAACAAATGTTTAGCTCACGTCCCCCGAATTATAACCCCCAGAGTAATACATTTAGACTACCCCCTAGACATAACCCCCAATTTTATTCAGGCCATAAGCCTATGAGTGGAGTTCAAAGTTTTACCCCTAAATTATTACCTCAAACTAACCAACCGAATTTTAAACCCCGTGAAATGAACATGAACGAATGCGCACCCTACACGGAGTATTCCTATTACAACGATTACAATATGCAACCAGAGTACTATTACGATATGACGTATGACAATCAAACTGACTATGACCCTGACGAACAGTATTTAGAGCCTACTTTCGATTGCCAACCGAGCGACGCACATGTGTCTAATGAAAAGGACGAGCAGGATTTTCAGTTGAATCAGAAATCACGAAAGTCAAAATAGAATTAAATTTGCAATCTCAGAGACAATTACCATACATTAAAATTAACAATCCCCCATTAAAATTTTTGATAGATACTGGCGCTAATCAATCCTTCATTAGCCCCGAGGCCGTTGAACGGTACTTTTCAAATCATCCCCTTAACTACGATCCTTTTGAAGTAACTAACGTTCATGCTGTAAGTAGAAACGATTATTCATTGACCTTGCCCAGTTTTCCTGAATTCAATGACGTAAATGAAATGAAATTATTTGTCTATCGTTTCCATAATTATTTTGATGGCCTCATTGGATTAGATTTATTAACTAAATGGGAAGCCAAGATTGATCTTAAAGATAAGTCCCTGATAACACGAACCTCATGTAACCCGATCCGAATGTATAACTCTGCCAATGTAAATTACTATGAAGAAATTATCCCAGCTAATACATCCAAAATAATTAGATTACCCATTGACGCCCCTGACGGAGAAGTATTAGTAAAAAATCAAATTATCAGTAGTTGTATGATTCACGAATGCCTTACAGTAGTAAAAAATAATAGAGGATATTTAGAAGTCGAAAACTGCAGTCCCAATGATGTAATATTCACACTTGACCAGCCAGCCCAAGCTGACCTATTCAATACAGAGTGCATACGCACTAAACAGCCGCTGACACGAGCACAAGACGTGATATCTCGCCTACGGACCGACCATTTAAACGAAGAGGAGAGAGCTAACTTAAAGTTACTCTGTTCTCGCTTCGCTGACGTATTTTATATTGACGGAGAACCACTGACTTTTACAAATAAAATTAAGCATCGAATCAGGACGAATGACGAAATCCCCGTATATACTAAAAGCTACCGATATCCTTTTATTCATAGACAAGAAGTAAAAAATCAGATCACAAAAATGTTAGAACAGGAAATAATAAGACCTTCTGACTCCGCATGGAGCTCTCCTATTTGGGTCGTACCCAAGAAGGCGGATGCTTCTGGTAGACAAAAATGGCGACTAGTAGTTGACTTCCGTAAATTAAATGACAAGACCATTGACGACAAATACCCCATCCCAAATATTGCCGATGTCCTTGATAAATTAGGTAAGTGTCAGTACTTCACCACCCTCGACTTAGCGAGCGGATTTTACCAGGTAGAAATGGATCCCCAAGACATTTCCAAGACCGCTTTTAGCGTAGAACATGGGCATTTCGAATTTTTGCGAATGCCTATGGGCCTCAAAAATTCCCCGTCCACTTTCCAACGGGTTATGGATAACGTTTTAAGAGGACTCCAAAACGACATTTGCCTTGTTTATTTAGATGATATTATAGTTTTCAGTACATCCCTTCAGGAACATCTCACCAACCTGGAAAAGGTTTTCGAAAGACTTCGTGACTCAAATTTTAAAATCCAAATGGATAAATCAGAATTTCTAAAGCTTGAAACAGCTTATCTCGGCCACATAATAAGTAAAGACGGTGTCAAACCGAACCCTGAAAAAATATCTGCAATACAAAAATATCCTATTCCAAAAACCCCTAAGGAAATTAAACAGTTTTTAGGACTTCTCGGTTACTACCGAAAATTCATCCCCGATTTTGCCCGATTGACAAAACCCATGACGCAATGCCTGAAAAAAGGTAAAAAGATAAATTTCAATCCTGAATATGTAAACTGTTTCGAAAAATGCAAAACCCTTCTTACAAACGATCCTGTCCTACAATACCCCGACTTTACAAGAGAATTTATACTGACTACTGACGCCTCTAATGTAGCCTTAGGCGCCGTCCTTTCCCAAGGAACCATAGGTTCAGACAAACCCGTATGTTTTGCATCCCGCACCCTTAATGAAAGCGAAATCAATTACAGCACAATCGAGAAAGAGTTACTAGCTATTGTATGGGCAACTAAATATTTCAGGCCTTACCTCTTTGGAAGGAAATTCAAAATTTTAACTGACCATAAACCCTTACAATGGATGGTAAATCTAAAGGAACCTAACTCTCGACTGACAAGATGGAGACTTCGACTAAGCGAGTACGACTTTACAGTAATCTACAAAAAGGGAAAATCGAACACCAACGCAGACGCGCTATCAAGAATTGAAATTCACAACGAGGAAGTTGAATCAAATATTATCGACGAACTATGTTCAATTATGCCTACTCCCCCATCTTTAGCCAATTCCTCCACAATAACCGCGCACAGTACTTGTAACGAGCAACCCTTACATGACGCACCGCTCTCTTTACATAATAGTTCCACCTTAACCGCACATACGAGCCAAGAGCACCCCATACTAGAAGTACCTATTACCAACGACCCCATTAACAAATTTCACAGACAAATTATTTTCGTTATGGTAGATGATGTAAAACGTAAACCGAGTGTGACAAAACCGTTTGATACGCACACTCGTATCACCGTCCAGATTTCTAAATCTAACATAGAAGATGACATAGTTAAAGCTATAAAGCAATTCGTGAACCCGAAGGTCAAGACCGGTATCCTCATTCAACCCCATCTTGCTATGTACGACATCATCCCCATCATTCAGGATAAATTCAAAAGTTCCGCAATGAACCTAATGTTAAGTAGAATTGATCTAGAAAATGTGACGACCTATCTCAAACAACAGGAAATTATTAGCAAATATCACGAGGGTAAAACAAACCACCGTGGTATCACAGAATGCCATCTTGCCCTTTCACAAAAATTCTATTGGCCTAAAATGAAGGACCACATTTCAAAATTCATAAATTCATGTACTACCTGTGGTCAAGCTAAATATGACAGAGTACCCATTAGACCGAAATTTAATATAGTGCCCCCCTCAACCAAACCATTCGAGATTATCCATATGGATTTGTTCACAGTTCACAACGAAAAGTATGTCACATTTATGGATGTTTTTACCAAATACGGCCAGGCGTATCACCTGCGCGACGGAACCGCCGTCAGCGTCCTCCAAGCCCTCTTGAAATATTGTACTCACCACGGAGTTCCACTAACGATAGTCACAGATAATGGCACTGAATTTACGAACCAGCTCTTTGCTGAATTTACACGTTTTCATAAGATAAATCATCATAAAATTTTAGCTCACTCCCCTAATGATAATGGGGCTATTGAACGTTTTCACTCTACGATATTAGAACATCTCCGTATACTCAAGTTACAGCAAAAAGACGAACCGATTGTCGACCTTATGTCTTATGCAATTATAGCATACAATAGTTCCATTCATAGTTTCACAAAATGCCGTCCCTTCGACTTGCTGACAGGACACTTTGATCCACGAAACCCGATTGATACAGATATCACGGAGCGTTTATTGCAACAATATGTCCAAAATCATAAGGAATTAATGGCAAAAGTCTATGAAATTATAAACGAAACATCTCTTGCTAACCGTACAACATTAATAGAAGCCAGAAATAAACATCGCGAGCCAGAAGTTGAATACTCTCCCCAACAACAAGTATTTATAAGAAACCCTTTAGCTAACCGCCAAAAAACCGCCCCACGTTATACCCAAGATATAGTTTTAGCAGACCTCCCTATACATATATACACATCTAAAAAACGCGGTCCAGTGGCTAAATCACGACTCAAACGCGTACCTAAAGAACCCCAATTGTTACAGGACTCTTGTGTTGTTGACGATCCCGCTGACGCTCGCCGACGAGATAAGACTTGAAAGCTTAACAGACGGACCTGGATTACTACCATATAACCTTGGACCTACGAGACTCACTACCCATTACCACACATACCTACAGTACATAGACCTTGACGTTATCAGAAGCAAAATTGACTACACTTCCTCTCAGCTACGAACATATAAAACACAAATGACCAATGAAACGTACCTTCTATTGGAAAGTCAAATAGATTATTTACTAGAAAACCTAGAGAAAACTTTAACCCAATTAAATTCTTTAGAACCCACTAGAGCCAAAAGGGGACTGGTTGACGGATTTGGTTCAATTATCAAAAGTATTACTGGTAACCTTGATCAGTCGGATGCTATTACTTACAATAATTTGATAAAAAATTTACAGCTTAACCAGGACAAAATTGTTTCAGAATTAAACACTCACATGAGTCTCAACAAGGACTGGTTGTCTCGCCATAGTACAATATTAGACACTTTGGTGGAAAATCAAAGCAAGATAAATTCCACCCTTGAATTGATTTTAAATACTAGTAGTTATGGAAGAAACAGTTTAGTTAAATACACGAAAATCGCTCAGCTATTCGTAATTTTAAGTGAAAATGTAGAAAATTTAAGGCAAGAACTTATAAGAATCGAAAATTGCCTAGCTTTTATTCGCGCTTCAAGTACTCATCATTCTTTGTTAGATATAAATATTCTTAGAGATATGTTAAGAAATCTTAGTAATATATATGGGAAAGATAGCATTTTAGACCTAGAATTAAGGGAATATTACGAAATAATTTTACCAGGGTTTTATTATATAGACCATAGAATAGTGATCATATTACAGTTCCCCATAATCTCAAGAGATACCTACAACCTTTTTAAATTAGCCGTTGTACCTAATAAATATCATAAAGTCCTTATTCCACCCTACCCATACATAGCAACTCACGATGACTCGTTCGTGTACATGGAGGCAGAATGCCCGAAGTTCAGCCGCGGTTACCTCTGCAAGAAAGAAGCCAATCTCCAGCTCCGTACTAAGCCTGACTGCGTATACCAGCTCATCATGAAGCAAGATCTTCAAGAATCGTGCCAAATCACCACCGTGCAGCTATCAAAACCAGCTATGCAAAAATTAAATGACAAACACTTCGTGGTTTCATTCCCAGTACCAACTAAAGTGCAACTGGCCTGCGGAGCAGAAGATTATCAATCGCTAAACGGAAGCTACCTGGTCACAATACCAGTCAACTGCTACCTGCGCACAACAGAGTTCACCATTACAAGCGACAAGGATGAAGTGCAAGGCCACCCTTTGAAACTCACCCAAATTCCAGACGACGCTGTGGACAAAGCCACCATATCCACCAAATATAACCTGAAATCCATTGACCTACGGGGACTACACAACATCCAAAGCCAACTCATGGTCGAAACTCCCATACAACTCGATGCAAATCAAACTGCATTATATCATACAACTATACCACTGTATGTTATAATACGACACCTCCTAAGTATACTGAGGCAAGTGACCATTTTGACATTTTCGGTTTTTTACATAATTTTGACTAAAATACTAATATCTACCTGCCACAAAAATTTCGTGGTAAAATTCCTGTTTGTTTCGAAAATAAAGTGACGTATATAGATGTATACAACACGACTTTGTAAATCAGTACGTTGTATACTGAGGCAAGTCGCTTGCACCACTGTACGCGGCACAGATATTGTGGAGGGGCGGCACAAGTGTGGTGTAACCTGACGTTGCCTCAGTATACGCGATAGACCAACGACGCGGCGGACGTCGAATTTACCTTTTACGATAGAAATTAAATTATTTTGTCCAAGATACAACCACTTATTTTCTAATGCACTGTGATTTCCGTAAAATTAATGATTATTATACTTGTAACCTTGCAAAATGAAGCTTTTCTTGACAAGTTATTCAACTGACCTTAACAAATTGATACAAATTAAAAAAAAACTGTCTAAATCGTTTCTCTCTTTATTATAATGGCACTAGAATATTTATCATTTAATATAAAAATCACAATTATGCGTAAAAACCTTTATTCCGAATTGACAAGGTACTATTATTTTTCTTTAGTCATTGTTTTTTGTGACCAACCTGTTGTAAAATTCAGTGTGTTGAGATGGTATTATACCACTTCGACAGAGATCATTAATGATCTTAAGATCTTTAAATGTTTGTTTGTCAATTGGCAAACGTTCGTGGTACGCTACTTTAATGTTTCTTAAGCCAATTATGAGGTCATTTTGGCGACTTCTTAAATTTTTACTGGAAGAACATTCAATTGATTTATGATTGTCGTCTTCAAAAGTATTTTTGTAATTTATTTTGAACTAGCTGCTGCCCGCGACTTCGTCTGCGTAGAATTATACATCTAAACCTTCCTCTTGAATCACTATCTATTAAAAAAACCGCATCAAAATCCATTGTGTAGTTTTGAAGATATAAGCATACATAGGGACATAGGGACAGAGAAAGCGACTTTATTTTATACTATGTAGTGATGATAGTGATGGGTCTTCGCGTGATACATGTATTTCATATATTTGATTCCACATTACGGTTTCTCCATTAGTACCCTTTTTCCAGTTTTGAAACAGAGGCAAGCAAGCTTTAAAGTCAAATATCAATTCTTGGGATACTTCTGTGACTTCATAGGGTTTGTCAGTTTTTGCCATACGAATAGCCATGTACCATTGTTCAGGCGTGTATATATTAAATTTTTCGTTCTTTTTTCAATTAGAGCATGCATGCTATCACCTTCGTTTAGGGTGTGTCCAACTACTAAAAAACGATGTTAAATTGTTATATACTTCCAACAAGCGTACATGTACATGAGAAATACAATCCGGTTACGGTTTTGCCCTCCACAATTGTGGTATAATACCATCGCAACACACTGAATTTTACAACAGGTTGGTCACAAAAAACGATGACTAAAGAAAATAGTACCTTGTCAATTCGGAATAAAGGCTTTTACTCGTAATTGTGATTTTGATATTAAGTGATAAATATTCTAGTGCCATTATAATTAAGAGAGTAAACGATAAAGACAGTTTTTTTTTTAATTTGTATCAATATGTTAAGGTCAGTTGAATAACTTGTCAAGAAAAGATTATAAATATTAAGTTTTTTTTGTAAAGAGGAACCAGTAGTGATCTCATAATAATATTCTAATTTTTAAATAAGTAGGTAATTTTTAATTTTGGAAGTTAAGAATAAAGGTGCAATGATAAATCCTACTAATGCGTTAAAAATAAGGAATGAATCCTTGCTAATGATAAATCGAACCTTTAGAAGAAGCCAGTTAAGTTTATAGATTTTTTATAAGTACTTAATAGTACAGTCTCAATAATTAAGAAAAGAAGACTACTATTTTATTTTAAACTAAAACGAATATTGCTCAAACTGTGGTTGTTGACTAAGTTACTTTTAAGAATGTGAAACTATGATTAAAAGATTTACAAACATAATAAAAGCAGTTTTTATCTGAAATTTACGTTTGTTTATTAAAAAAAACTTTTTTCTATTATTATTAATAAAAATATATAATATAATTTCTCGTTTTAAACAGCAAAATATTAAATATTTTTAACAGTATACAGGTGTGAGCGAACTTAATTTAGGCGTATACTGGTGCAAGTGACTAATATGTCGACCAATTAATGATAAAGGGCATTTGAGCATGAGCTACGTATTTATTTTTAAACAGTATGGATTTATGTAACATATTTATCTAATTATTAAATGAAAAATAGAAAGAAATAACAATTAACTTAGTACGGTGTATACTGGATCAAGGGGTAGTTGCCTCAGTATACCACAAATCAGAACACGTAAAATACGCGTACACTAGTGTATTTACCATTTTCTCAAAAACTAACATTAATTTCAGAATTCCATATATGTAGTCTGAAAAGAGGTACTTTTGTTCCAGCGAATCCAAAGTTTTATGGAATGGACTTTACAGATAAAAAAGTTACAAATGATTTTACCTTTGCACGGCTCTCCTGTAAAATCAAGATTTTGCAGTTGCCTCAGTATACTTAGGAGGTGTCGAATATCAAGTGCATCCGCACTCGTTATATTCGTTATAATAAGAAGATATAAGATTCAAAAATTCAACCCAGGCGACGATTCAACCGGCGACCAAGGAAAATTAGAAGAAATTAACCCTCAACAAGGAATTCCAGCAATTTTTTCACTCAACGTTAGAAAATAATTGCTGATCTGCGGATGGAGGAGTTACACATTGTGCCGTAAGGAAGATCGCTAAGTCAGCATGCAGCCCGCGGCCTGGCAACCACGCCGCGACAACACGAGGCGCCGACGCAGCACAACGTGACACCGCGCTACGCGATACATTCATTTTATTAGGGAAACACTTTTGTTTCATACTTCGAGCAATAGGCACCTCTCTTAGATTATAATTATCATTTGTAATTTTTAATTAAATTAGTTTATAAAAGTTTTTGGTTTTTTTTCGAGCCTCCGGAAGCGGCTAACGTAATTAATTGCAGCGAATTCGGAATAAAAAGGCTATATTATTATTATTATATGAGTTCCTGAGAGAAAGGTTCTTGACAGACGGCCGGACAAAGTGCCGTGCTACGGGCTCCACTTATTTCCTTATAAGGTGCGAAACACTAAAAACAATTGCAAGCAGTATTGTCTGAACTAAAAATAGAAGATCGCATAAAGAAACTAATGTCGAAATGCCTAACAGCATTCTTCGGCAGTCAATGGAAAGGTCAAACAGATTTCCACTTTGTAGCATACAGGCCTTGACTACCAATGACCCTTGTTACGAACGGGGTTCCCTGATCTACATCACAGGAATTTACCCCTTTATTCGTATAAGAGTAAAAGTCTAAGATCCCATACATACATACATACATACATACATACATACCGTCACGCCTCTTTCCCACAGGGGTAGGCAGAGACTACTTTATTCCACTTGCTACGATCCTGACATATTTCTTTCGCTTCATCCACAGTCATCAATCTCTTCATACATGCTCGTCGGTTTCGGGTACTCCTGACCTGACCTTTTTCCAAAACGTCTCCTATTTGGTCTCGGAACGTCCGTCTAGGCCTTCCCCTCCCAACGCAACCATTCGTACTCCCCATATAGATCTGTTTAGTTAGTCTACTTTCATCCATCCGCTCTACATGCCCAAACCAACTAAGCATACTTTTTTCTATCCTAGTCACTATATCCTCTTTCACACCAGCACGTTCCCTTATCAGACTGTTCCTTATTCTATCTTTCAGTGATACACCTTCCATACTTCTTAACGCTCTCATTTCTACTGCATTTATTCTACTTTAATGCTTCTTTTGCCATACCCAAGTCTCGCTACCGTACATTAATGTTGGAACAAGCACCCCTCTGTGAACAGCCAGACGCGCCTTCTTCGACACCTTCTCACTGCTCACAAAGGCGCCATCCCATCTAACTACATATTTAATATCATACATATATAAATCATTTCTTTATCATAGTAACAAAACCTGGCCACGTTTAGCATGATTGTGGGCGTATAGGTGGAAAGGGGAATCAAAATAGTGATGGGTTACTAGCAGCATCGCCTATAACATGATTTCCGCTTAGTTTTGCGCCTCTTTTTCTTCATTCCCCTTTCAAAGCGTTCACATTCATCGCCAAATAATGAAATAAACCAATGAAAAGTGAATGTCATTGGACCTCACGCGACACTAGCGCCTCTAGTGGCCAATTCACACGCGATAGCCCTCATTTGGCAAAGCCCTTAATAAAGATGATGACATAAAGTGTCAGTGATCTAAAATAAGAATAATGTCAGCCTTTGTTCAACAGTGCACGTCTTTAGACTGATGATGACGATGATGATTCAAACGTTTCGTTGAACAACGGATAAGCAGCGCATTCACCTCAATGAATTCATCATAGAAATGTACTGCTTCTGTGGAGCTTGAGGCCCTTAGAGTATTAAACCAACCGGAGGAGTTCACAACGGGTCTTTCCTTTTTAGGTTTCCGTTTTCAAAGGTTAAAAGCGAGACTCTAATACTAAAAATAGAATATTTTTAAGTCTGGATATGTAAGTAACTAATATAAAATAATCTCGCACTGCTTACGTTTTGTTTAGCAGGTAAAAGGCATTTTGCAAGACATAGGCTTTTTATCAAAGAAAAATGATTAATTTCCAAAGGGATGGTGATAAACAATGTGAGAGGTTAAATTTCTAAATGTCAGTGAAAATTAGAACACATAAAAAAATCCGAAAGTAAAGCTATGGCAGGGAATCGAACCCGGATTTTCGTCATTCCGTGACTCGTGCTATACCCCTACACCACCCATAGCAGGTGGGTAGACTCCGAATTTTTCTACCTGTTACTAACTGTCACGTGACCTTTTTGTTACTATGCGAATTTTTGTCGCTAAGCGTCATCTGTTTGAATGATGTGTCTGTACGACACAATTACAAACTCCCATGGAACATCTACTGCTCACCAGGGACGAGAGAAGGCGCTGTTTTTCAAATGATAGGTACTATCAAATGAATGAGAGAGGTCTATGTTTAACAGTGGACGTCCAGCTAATATATGATGATGATGAGTGACAAACGTATTCTTCACTGGTACCTATATTATACCTATTTTAAATCACTACCCTCTTGAGAGTAGTAAAGTCGTAGTAACTTCGATGTTTAGGATCTAAACTTGTATGCTTAGTGTAAGTTCTCGGTCACAAGATACATCTCGAACGCGTTTGCGTTAAGATGACAAATACTATGAGAACAATAGTCACAACATTATTCCATAGTAATTGATACGTTCGAGACGTTTTTATATGCGAAAACTTACACTAGATGCTCTGAATTGACGTACGCTTCACGCGAAAGCGTTCGTGAAGTTTCCTTCAGTCAAAAATTTTACTAGAAGTTCAAATGTAAATTGCACAATGGCACCTCCGCTTGGTTTAATGCTCCAAATTGTAACCGCCTCGGTAAAATACAACTTTATTTTTCCATATTCTATATTGGACTTAAGCCCGAGGGACTCCCACATCTTGAGTTATGAATTGAAACGGCAAAGTAATTTACATTCAATCATTATATTATGCCGGAAGTGTGAAAGTAGGGCATTACGCGGAAGTGTAGGCTTTTGTAACCACCAATTAAAATGTTTCTATGGTAACAGAAGGTAGGAAATTAAGGTGGGTAAAGTGTACCAACGTTATTATTTATTTAATAATTTGCCGTAGGAGTTATGGGGCAAGACAACAACTAATTGGAGTCCCACTAACTCAAAGCGGCCCGGCAGACCTAGACGGCGATGGCGGGACGAGTTGGACACCTTAAGGGACTGGACACGTACCGCAGCAGACCGAGAGCAGCGGAAGCGTTGGAGGAGGCCTTTGCTCAGCAGTGGGACACAGTAGGCTCATAATAATAATAATAATAATTTAATACTGGCTGTTGCCCGCGGCTTCGCTTTCGTTACTGTTTTTTTTTTTATATTTTCTCATCAAAAATCTTAAGCGCAGTTGATAAACTTTAACAAAATCGTAGGAGCTCGTTTCATACGTAAAACTTGTGTTTTCTGACTCTTCTTTTGAAGTCTGACATCGATATTTTCATTCCTGGACTTGATCACATCCGGTTTTGTTAAAATACAAATAAAATCCTCTGTTTTGAAAATCATAGAGATATTATTATTATTATTATTATTTAAAATAATACACTAGCAGCTCTTTGAGCTGATACGTGTATATCTATCACTGCACTTGGTGTTCTCTGACTCTTTAAATGAATATCTAGTCTATTTTTAAAACTGTTCACTGAAGGTGCACTTATCACAAGTTCGGGGAGTGCGTTCCACGAGTTCACAACACGGTTAGATAGGAAATGTTTTCTGGGGTTGCTTCCACCTGGCTGCTTGATCAGTTTTAAAGAATGCCCTCTCAAACGTGTATTTCTACTAATATTGAACATGTTTCTTATGTCTGGGACGTTGTAGTCAAGCAAGCGAAAGCGAAGCGTTGTATATGCAAGCGAAATTCCAAAAATTCCGAGTCCCGCTCTTGAAAAAGAAGTTATTTAAACTAGAAACTATTGCGACAGTCACTGTTTGATCTAAAAAGCTGTCTTGTGACGTCTTCGCGGCTAACAAAAAATACAGTCGATAAGAACTATACCAACACAATGAAGTACAATGCGACAAATGCGGCTTTAGACGTGGCCTTTAGGTCTTGTTACCTTAGGCTCTGTCTAATCCGTAGGGGATAAAAACGTGATTTACGTATGTATGTACGTATATTAGATATGCTTATCAGGAAACATCTGATGTACTTACTTAGTCCGCAAAAATATTCCAAACGGCAATTGCATTAAAATTTGAAACAGAATTTTAAAAAGAAATAAAATGTAAAAACCGGTACAAAGTGCAGTAGCGAAGTGAAAAGATGGCCGGTTGTAAGATAAGAAACAAATCTTTTTGTTTTAAAGGAAACTTTTAAGAAAGTAGAGGAAGGAAGGCATTTATTGTGCTAAAAGCCCCGACGGAACTAACTTTAAAATGGATTCAACTTTGTCCGATGCATTTATCGCGGCAGCATGTTACACCGACATGTAAGCAAATGCAACGCATTGTGCTCTAAAAGGGCAACCAACGTTCGACAAATCAAACTAACAGTTTCGTGTTACTAGTCATCATGTTTGTTTTACATAGGCCTTCCCCATAGACCTCCAGTTGCCTCGGTTGGAATCCGACTTGCTTCCACCGAGAACCCGTGACTTTAATCAGTCATCCGACCATCTCCTTGGTGGTCGTCCTATGCTGCGCTTGCCAATCCGCGCTCTCCATTCGAGAACCTTTCCGTGTTGCTTATACACCTGCGAAATACTTAAACGAGGCCGTCAACGCATCACCAGTCCTAATGGTAGGTTTATCGGCTTTAATATAAAAAAAAACGACAATTGACACTTTTAGCAGTCAATTTGATTAAAATTTTTGGTACATTTATTATTTCAAAAGATGTTTTTATTCAATCTAAGATAACAGAACAATTTTAAGGCAAAAAACACGGTATCATACTTATTTGCGGTTTCTTTGATACGGAATTATTTAACCGTTTTTTCAGATCTTTGAAAGGACGTAGAGGGTTTTAAGTTAAGGTTAAAATATTTTTTTATCGCTTCACCCTACCGCACATTGCCTTTTTAAAACATTCGCTCACAAGGGACACGGGGGTTATTATAATTGTTGTGGGTGTTGTATGGTTGTTGTGTTGTTGAGTTGTCGATATCCGCCTCTTCAGTCCCTTCAACACACACATCGCATATTGCTACATATATATTCGTATTTTGTATATAGTAGCCACGTGTAAGCGATTAAGACCTATTTACTTAATAATAATAAAACGAATGCAGGGGGTGCGAGTCGGGTTACTTCCACGTGTAGTCAAGAGCTGCGGTTGGTTTTTGGATCCGTCCGGGGGGAAGAGCAGTGCTTGATCCGGTGCACCCTGGGCATCGGTTAATGATTACCTGGCAGTTTCTGAGGGATATCATTGACCGTTGGCTAAGGGACCGAGGGGGAGGGTCTTTGACCATTACCGTACAACGTTGCCGACATTTTGTCACAAAATATATTTTTGTTACTTTGACATTGGCGAAGTTGTCGTCGCTATAACGACTTGATACGCCACAAATAAGAAGAAGAAGAAGAAGAATGAGTGCAAATCGTGCGAGTCTAATAAATACGGCAGTTCGGTTTGAACTAAGCCTGACTAATACCCTAGGTAGTCCTTTGAAGGCGGGGTTCTTAATCTTTTTGTACTTCATTGTATTCGTATAGTTCTTATTGACTGTTTTTTTTATCAGCCGCTAAGACGTCACAAGACAGTTTTTTAGATCCAAAGGTGACTGTCGCAAAAGTTTCTAGTTCGACTGCCAACCGTTGAAGAATTCCCTCCTGCGGAGACGCTCCTGGCCGAGCCACACGAATTCTACTAAAATACTATTTTATTGTCATCCGTCTTATATAGGTAGGTATGCAAAATTTCAGCTCGATCGGTTGAAGATCTGCTTCAAAATTGAGTTGCAAGATTCCATACACACGGCAAAATACATTGCAAGTTAATAACAGCTTGTAAAAATCCTTTACCCTTTCGCTTCCGATCCAAACTTAATTCAAACTTACGTAGAAGTCGTTTAAGAAACATTTATTTAAACTCGCAAATAACATTTCAAATCAATTCTCGAGTTCGTTAACTTTATCTGAGGATCGGACGTTTGCCATTAATTCTATATCGACGATCTATCTGTAATTACTCGGAGGACGCCATTTTTCAAACTTCATTTCCTGGGCGGCCATTTTCTTGGTCGTTCTCTTTTTAACTAGGTTAGAAAGAGAAGGATGAAGTGATGGTGACGATGTCGTGGCTACTAGTGCTAGTTCTTTTTGTGTTGGAATAGTGCCATTTACAAATGTTAACCTTGTCTTAACGAAGATTAAATATTTTTAGCCCCAATTTCACATTTCATACTGTTCCTTAAAACTAGTTTTGTAAATTGTATCTGTTTCTTTATATTTGTACAATAAAGCATTTACTTACTTACTTACTAGTTGTAGGGTAAAACTATACACCGTGTGGTAGCGTTAGTTCAACTAAATAGAATAATGATTTACAGGATTTGACTAATGGCTAACTATAGTACACATTGGTTCAGGTTTAAAGTGTACAGTCGAGGGCATAAATATCGATTCAGCCATCATGTCAAATATAAGTCAGTCAGTCTTATTGTTTGTGGCATAAAGGTGTATCAATGTTTTTGACGGTGCAATAATAGAAAAATACAGTTTACAAACACATAAAAACAGCACGTCTTAAAAATCTGAAAATGAAAATAAAAACAAAAGTAAAATCAAAATTGAGAATGGCGACGAGAATGAAGATGACGATGAAGTATTTTATTAGAAACAGGCGAATCACGACAATACAGTATAATCTTTCGTACTACTTTGACGACCGGAGAGCCTAGTGGTCAAAGAATCTGACTATGAAGCTTGAGGTCCCGGGTTCGATCCACAGTCGGGGCAGATATTTGTATGAAAAATACCAATGTTTGTTCTCGAGTCTTGGATGTTATATATGTATTGTATCTAAGTATGTATTTATCTATATAAGTATGTTTATCCGTTGTCTAGTGCCCATATTACAAGCTTTGTTTAGTTTGGGGCTAGGTCAATTGGTGTAAATTGTCCCAAAATATTATTATTATTACTTCAGAAGTTATAGATTTATAATTATTAACACAGCGTAGACTGTAGGAGAAAAGTTGAACAAAACAAAATTCAAATTGTTACATTAATCCCATTGTACATCTACACCAATTTGTTATATTTTTCTGCTTGTACTGTACCTATTCGCGATAAAATTTCGGTACGCGTTTCCATTTCACATGGTTTTTATTGCTATTTATATGGCAACATAAACAGCGCCCCCAAGCGTCGAGTAGCGGCGACATAATGTCGCCATAAATTTAAACGAAAACTCGAACGTATTTTCGTCATCCGTGACCACGACTGCAGCGGTTGAAATGCACCCAAAAAAGAAAAAAAGGTTTTTTGTAAAGTCCTCTTTTCACATGACTGCGGTGCAGCCAAAAAGAGGAGCTCTGTTTTTGACAGTCGAACTGGCGTGGCGTATAGGATCCCGTACCTTAAATAATTATTGCGAAAATATGAGTGGAATTTGCTACTCGTCTATAGCTTTTTAATCCTTATTATGTATCAATGACACAATAGTTACTTTTGTGACTGCGGCATAATGAGAGGCATTTTTACACGAGTGTGGGCTTACGAAACGACTCGAAGATGAGTTTCATAAATAGATCACACAAGTGTTTTAATGCCTAATTATGTACAGTGGCGTACAAACGTTTTTATACAATATACGTTGTCACAGTAAAACACGTAGGTATGTAAGTAAATGTTTGATTGTACAAATATAAAGAAATAGAGACAAATCACAAAAATACATTAAATATATGAACAAAGGTGAACTTACACACATACACACACATCATATAAATGAGTGATATTTATACTAGCTTCTGCCCGCGACTTCGTCTGCGTAGAATTATACATAAAACCCTTCCTCTTGAATCACTCTATCTATTAAAAAAACCGCATCAAAATCCGTTGTGTAGTTTTGAAGATATAAGCATACATAGGGACATAGGGACTTAGGGACATAGGGACACAGGGACAGAGAAAGCGACTTTGTTTTATACTATGTAGTGATGATTCATAGACAATCATAGACAATAAGTGAGACTTCGATTCTCAAATCGATTGTAATATTCGAGATTCAAAATAATGCACAGAATAAGAACTATTAGAGAATCATACAGCTTATAAAAAGTTGGTAGAGCAATAATACTTTGTTTAATACCCTCCCTTGGCGTAGCTTTTCTGTTTACACTGATTCTCGTAGCAAACCTGACCTGACTTCACAAACTTGATACTTTAATATTCCAGCTTCCAGCAAATTGATCGCTGTTTAATTAAAATTGCATCTAGAAATTCACTTGGAACAAGTTAAAGTTAAAGCTGCCTAATAACCCATTACTTAACAACTTCGTTCGTTAAAATACGATTACATAACAAAATCTACCGCGGCGACGGTTTTATTCAAATTTGATATAAATTACACACACGTGGAAGCTACACGTGTTGAAATGTTACCAGATGGTAATTTGCGAGTGTTGCCAACTATTGTTTCAGGTGCGGGAGCTGGGAAATGTAGTGCACGCTTGAAACTTTTGGGATAATCTCGGTTTCAACTGGTCTAATCTCATGAGTACCTGTTTTATGAAGAACAAATTAATTGTATAAATTGTTTCTTCCATGCTGGTCTGGGAGCAAATAAAAAACATAGAATATATCAGTTGCTTCTCTACCCGCGCAGATGGTAAAAGCCCATCGAGGGAATGGGCGAAAATCGTAGGAATCATGTTATAGGCGATGAGGCTAGCAACCCATCACTATTTTGATTTCATATTTCATCTATACGCCCACAATCTTGCTAAATGTGGCCTGTAGGCTGTTACCTTAGGCTCTGTCTACCCCGTAAGGGATAAAGACGTTATTTGTGTACGTGTATGTATGTAAATTAATTGTATGGGCGAAAATCTTAGGAATCATGTTATAGGCGGCCAGCAACCCATCACTATTTTGATTCCCCTTTCCACCTATACGGCGGCAATCATGCTTAACGTGGCCTTTAGGTCTTGTTACCTCTGTCTACCCCGTAAGGGATAAAGACGTGATTTATCTATATGTATGTATTATTATTATGTAGACAGTAATGGGGTCGTCCTCAGCTTTGAATTTTTTTAACAAAGTGCGACCCAAACGAGATCAGCAGTTTTGTAATTCAGGAGACTACTTTATCAATACATTCAGGGACTGTTTCACCACTCTGTTAATTTTACTATCTGCGCGGGAAGAGAAGCACCTGGTGCATTCTATGTGTTTTCTTTACTCCCAGACCAACATGAAAGGATAATAATAACATATCACTACATAGTATAAAACAAAGTCGCTTTCTCTGTCCCTATGTCCCTATGTCCCAATGTCCCTATGTATACTTATATCTTCAAAACTACACAACGGATTTTGATGCGGTTATTTTTAATAGATAGAGTGATTCAAGAGGAAGGTTTTTATGTATAATTCTACGCAGACGAAGTCGCGGGCAGAAGCTAGTCTATAAATATAAAAATTAATCCCTATTTCCCTTGGTCACGGCATCACTCTGGTTTCTGTTTTCCTGACAATCGTTTAAAAGTCAACTGGAAGAGATTTATTAAGCGATAAGTTCGCCTGTGTACGTCTGTTTATCTCATCACCTGAAAAATTTATGTTTTTATGCACAATAAAGAGTTATACATATGTATACATATCACGCGTGAACGGCTGGACCGATTTCGCTAATTCTTTTTTGTTGTATTTGTTATTGTCGGGAAGGTTCTTATGTAACAATATTTAAAAAAAAATGGTACGGGGCAAAGCCGCGGGGTGTACACTACATACACACAAATCACGTCTTTATCCCTTGATGATGTGCTCCCGGCCGTTTCCGACCATGGCGACCGCCTCAACTCCTTCCCAGAGTAATCGGAAGCAGTCAGATGCGCAGGAGATATTAAGGTGCACAGGCGTACGCGCAAACGCAGGTGCACACACTCGTCCTTCCCTTTCCTGGTTCAGTGGAACGGAAAACCGCTACGACGGGGGAAAGGGTCAGATGATGTGTCTGGCCGACGGAACTATAACGCCCTCAACCGCCGCCCTAGGCCATCCACCTTGCCTTGCTTTTACGGGGTAGACAGAGCCTTAGGTAACAAGACCTACAGGCCACATTTAGCAAGATTGTGGGCGTATAGGTGGAAAATGGAATCAAAATAGTGATGGGTTGCTAGCCTCATCGCCTATAACATGATTCCTATAAGTTTCGCCCATACACGCACTACGTGCACACACTACGTGCACTACGTGCACTACGTACGAAAAATTTAATGCCGCCTATCGGAATCTCGAGTTTCATTATCCCGAATATCAAATTTCCAAATTAGTCCCAATTTGTTCCATATTTTAGAAGTTTCGGAAAATTAATTATCGGAATTTTGTTTTTCGGGCCAATGACACTCGGGCTTTTCATTATTCGGAATTATAGGAATTGGAATAATAACAATAGGTATTTTGAAATTCGGTTAAATAAATTATGTGTCTTTTATGAATTGGATTTTTATTTCTTAGGAATTATGAAATTCGGAGTTTTAAAATCGGAATTAGTAAATGCGGAATAAAATATTTCGGAATATTTGGGTGTTCCCAGCCGCGGGTAACAGCTGATTTCTCATAAAATAAACGAAACTATTTTTTTTTTAATGTGAATAATAGGAAGGCAAACGAGCAAGTTGGTCACCTGATGGTAAGTGATCACCACTGCCCATAGACACCCGCAACCCCGGGGGGATTGCAGATGCGTTGCCAACCTAGAGGACTAAGATGAAATGCCTCTTGTGCCCGTAATTTCCCCGGCTGTCTTACTCTCCGCACCGGAACACAGCAGTGCAAGCTCTGCTACTTAGCGGCAGGATTAGCGAGTAAGATGGTGGTAGCGATCCGGACGGACCTTGCACAAGGCCCTATAACCCGCAACACGCTAATGACAAATTAAAGGTAACGAAAATTAACACGTAATAATGCAGCAAGCGAGTAATAAATCACTTTCCGCCCTGTGCAATAATCTACAACAAAGCTTTAGTCTATCCCCTAAATCTACGTAACATGAGGTACAATAAATATGCCCCGTTATCTCTCCTTTGTCTATTTTGTTTAGTGCCTACTTAATTAGTGCTAACTGCGTGTTAGCACGCCAAGCGTTTCTCGCTCTTAGCAACTGCTAAATAAATCCTACAACTGCTCAAATCGGGATTCAGCGGGCAGATTCAATCTAGTTTTATAGTCATCTGGTTAAAATGGTTTGAACAAATCCGAACTAATGTTACCAAAATGCGAAAATGTGTCTGTTACTTCACGCTTAAACCGCTCAAGCGTTTTAAGGTGCGACTACACCGGCACGTAAAAGATGTTGACGGTGCCTTTACGCAACAAAATGTATGAAAAAACGCTTGCGACACGTCACTGCGTACATACGCGGCGGTGTAATCGCTCCTTTATTTGGAATTTTGTGTAAAGATAGCTTAACTTCCGTGCTGGTCTGGGAGCAAAGAAAAAACATAGGATGTACCAGTTGCTTCTCTTCCCGCGCAGACGGTAAAAGCCCATCGAGGGAACGGGCGAAAATCATAAGAATCATGTTATAGGCGATGCGGCTAGCAACCCATCACTATTTTGATTCCATTTTCCACTTATACGCTCACAATCTTGCTAAACGTGGCCTGTGTAGGTCTTGTTACCTTAGGCTCTGTCTACCCCGTAAGGGAGAAAGACGTGATTTGTGTGTGTGTGCGTGTGTAGTTTCAGTCCATTGGAAGGACATAGGATACATTTTATCCCGGATAATTGCAAAGTGCCTGAGGGATAGCGCTTAACAAATTCTGCACAGACCGGAGTTGCAAAAAAAGATGGTGTAGAATAATGGAGACAAACATTAAAAACAAACAGTTAAAAGCACGAAAACTAAAGCGTAATGGTGTATTATCACTGCATAGTCGCTTTCCGCTGTCTGTCTGTCCCTACGTATGCTTATATCATTAAAACTACGCAGCTTATTTCGATGCGGTTTTTATTAACAGAGTGATTCAAGAGGAAGGTTTATATATGTTTAATACATTCCTAAGTCTAATTCAACGCGAACTCGCGGGCAGAAGCTAGTAAGAAAAATTACCAAATTTAAAGTTGCGGGTTCATGGTATGGACTCAAGCCGCTTCTAACCGAGGCAACTGGAGGTCTACGGTGGAAGCATATGTCCAACAGTGGACGTCTTATGACGATAACCAAATTTATATATGTATTATTATAATGAACAAAGAAAAATTACCTTGCTACTCCGCTACTAGTAGTTTTTTTTGTTCATTGAAATGGACCTCCGCAAAGTAACGCCTGATTCAATATAATGTGCTATTATAATTATTAATGTATGTATTTTAGATATTTACGCACTATTGTGGCTTTCACTATCTGGAATTTTAAACTCACACTTTGTCGGTCCCTCGTTTAATGCTCCTCTCATCTACTCAAAGGTTAACTTCGCTGATAAGTTCACCTTTGTGCATATTTAATGTTTTTTTTTTGTTAATTGCATCTGTTTCTTTATATTTGTACAATAAAGCATTAAGCAATGGTTTCCAGCCAGCATCGTAGAGCCATAGAGTTCTAAATTTAAAATTCAACGAAACAATATCGGGCGTGCATACTATATTCCTTTGCACCACATTCGTGGTACTTTATTTGCAGGGAAATATGTGTTCGAGAACTTACTTTTAATAGTCTTCTTTTATTCACAGAATAACTCTGTAGATAGCGATTTTGATCGTCAAAGCGCCTATTCATACGCGTGGAAATTGTATGCGTTTTGAAAATGACCGTTCCAACAATCTGGGACGTATTCAATCAAATATGCAGATGTGGAACTAACATGGCTGCTATTGACCGAGCTGAAAGGGTAAACACATGTATCGTAAACAGTGTTTGTCCAATGACAATTATAAATACCTACTAATATTAACTCGGGACCGCACAGAATGGTCTAAAATGTAGACCTTTACTCAGGATTGGGTAGACCAAGGTTGAAGAAGAAAAGAAGAATATTATAAATGCCAAAGTAACAAACTCTGTCTGTCCGTTTGCATACATACTTACATGATTGTCGAGTTAATTATGGCAGATGGCAATTACAGCAGGGTAGACTGTGTCTATTTGTCTTTATGAAGTGCACGCGACTGCCTGCAATACAAGAGGATTGCACATTATTATTGTTTTTTGCTTTTTTATATCTATTGGATGATGATGATGATGATGATGATCCTTTCGACCGATTTCGGCCATGGCGACCACTTCGACTCCTAGTTATTATGACGCTCATGAGCCCGAAGATGGATTATATAGCCGATCTTAGCGGTGAAACCTCGCGCACAATGAATGCACGTGAGCACACCGTTGACATAATTATTACTATTGGATGAAATTGTATGATTAAACGAACTTACCTGAAGTGGAGTTCTATCATAATTATACGTAGCTCGTTGTCCGAGACGACACTCCCAGCCCTTCCCACTAATACTAAAGCATTACCCCAATTATGGGGTTGTTCATACTATGTCTCTTCAAACGACATGACATTTCAACGTCCGTCAAAAGCGTGAATAGGTAACAGACAGACAGAGAGGTAGGTGAGATGGTAAAAGCCCATCGAGTCCTAGGAATCATGTCATAGGCGATGTGGCTATTTTGATTGATGACCCATCGCTATTTTGATTTCCCTTTCCACCTATACGCCCTTAATCGTGCTAAGCGTGGCCTTTAGGAATTGATACCGTAGGCTCTATAGGTGGAAAGTGGTATCAGTGTAAATCTCTCTCTCTCTCTCTCTCCCTCTCTCTCTCTTTCTCTCAAATGACCGAACTGCATTTCAGTAGGAGTTATATCGCGACTGAAATGAGTTTTACATCGACTGCAGTCAGTAATGCAGGACGTTCAATATTCAACGGACTCGCTCTGCTCATTTTGTAGTAGCGATGGAACGCGGCAAACCGGATTCAAGAGAAATTTTAGGCTGTTACAGTTAGAGCTGTGTCTATTTTGTTGGTAAATTCTTCGAATACGTACATACATAAATCACGTCTTTACTATCCCTTACGGGGTAGACAGAGCCTAAGGTAACAAGACCTACAGGCCACGTTTAGCAAAACACTGTAGGCGTATAGGTGGAAAGTGGTATCAGTGTAAATAAATCTCTCTCTCCTCTCTCTCCCTCTCCCTCTCTCTCCCTCTCTCTCTCTCTCTCTCTCTCTCTCTCTCTCTCTCTCTCTCTCTCAAATGACCGAACTGCATTTCACTAGGGGTTATATCGCGACTGAAATGAGTTTTACATCGGCTGCAGTCAGTAATGTAGGACGTTCAATATTCAACGGACTCGCTCTGCTCATTTTGTAGTAGCGATGGAACGCGGCAAACCGGATTCAAGAGGAATTTTAGGCTGTTACAGTTAGAGCTGTGTCTATTTTGTTGGTAAATTCTTCGAATACATACATACATACATAAATCACGTCTTTATCCCTTACGGTAGACAGAGCCTAAGGTATCAAGACCTAAAGATCACGTTTAGCATGATTGTGGGCGTATGGATGGAAAGGGGAATCAAAAATGTGATGGGTTGCTAGCCACATCGCCTATATAACAATGACATGATCCCTAAGATTTTCGCCCAATCCAATTTCGATTTTCGAGTACCTACCTATGTTTATCAAAATACAAATTGAATGTCCTCTGTTACCAAGACCTTGAATAGATGACCTTATATATAAAGTAGGTAATTATATTACTCTGGGCTCTGTCTACCCAGTAAAGGATATAGCCATGAAATGGGTTTGTATATACATACATACATACCGTCACGCCTCTTTCCCACAGGGGTAAGCAGAGACTACATTGTTCCACTTGCTACGATCCTGACATACTTCTTTCACTTCATCCTCACTCACCAATCTCTTCATAAATGCTCTTCGGTTTCGTGTACTCCTGACGTGACCTTTTTCCAAAACGTCTCCTTTTTGGTCTCGGAACGTCAGTCGTTTGTATATGTATGTATGTATACCTACTTAATTACTTCACATGAATTCTTTTTCACTGAAAATCTCATGGTTACATGAAATGTGAACGTTAACCCTAACAGACTATTAAACTTTAACCCCCTTATTCATAAACGCTCTGTAGGCTTCTGCTAACTTAGCAATCGTTTGTCCTTATCTGTGAAAGGTAAACGTCAAGGTGACAGATAAGGACAAACGATTGCTAAGTTAACAGAAGCCTACAGAGCGTTTATGAATAAGGGGGTAAGGCTTTAGGCCTTTTTTTAGGTCAGTATAAGATTCTGGTGTCATAACATTTTTAATCAGCACATTTTCCCTCCACTTTCTTTGTCACTTACGTTCGGCGTTTCGACACGAGTGGCTTCTAAAAAAATCTCGCTTTCATTATCCTCGAAAATCTAAGCAGATCTCATTTACAGGGGGTTCTCGGAAAATATTCACAGCAGACGTTTTCGCGGGCCGTTCGTCTCATTATGAAAATGTGTACCAATCTCTAGTAATGCGGTGATTATGACCTTTTTCAGGGCAAAGCTTGTTGCAACGGTTTTGTGAGATGAACAGAATATTTTACTTCATCAGTGTTTCTGATGGGGGCATTTAATTTTATGGGCAAATATTGTGCGGGGTCTTGGAAGTTTTGTCGGTGGTGACGACAAAGTAGGGCTTAAGTCATCTAAGGCTTACTTAGGGTAGACAGCGCGCACAAAGTTGCGTCACCTTCCCGCTGCCTGACCTGTCCACCCCGACTGCACGCCGCTGTAAGTCATGCGAAACAAAAAAGTGCACTCTATAGGAAAAATTGTTATGCAATGTCAATACAAATATATAATCATATACCGTTAGTAATTAGACAAATCATGACATTTACAAAATTTTGAAGAGAATTAATAAAATGGTTAAGAGAAAAATGTTTTTACAGTGTAAAGGAATTTTTAGAACATAATATAACTAATAAATAAATTGACATTGCCTGATGATAATTATGACATAAGAAAATATTAATTTTAATTTTATTAATTTATATTTGAAACGATTTGTTAATATTGTATATCTGAATTAAAATTTTTGCGTGTCATATTATGACAAAACATGCGAAACTGTTTAAATACTTTAATACCATCAATTTACTATGTTTTTAGGCAAATAAAATGATATTATTATTATATTCTGTGATTTGTGATTATATCCCCGAAGTAGGCAATGTCCGTTTGTTATTTCTATTCAGCTTTGTTGGACAATATTTAGCCTTTAGGGTTGCCTCAGACCCTAATTTAAATAGATAATATTATGTAAGTCTTTTGAAAACCGCTGTTTGGACATTTACATTGAAGACAAGCTGGGTTATGAACATGTTTTAAACATAATGATAAAAAAACGGATTCTATAAAGTGTATCATTAATTAAAAAAGTAACGTAGGCATATATAGCAAGCCCTTATGTTTCAAATGTTTAAAAACAGTTGAAATATGTCCTCATATGAATAAAGACAAGTTGTGTGAGTGTTTCAAAACGTAGGTACTTTTGGATGTGTCTAGATTCTGCGATTACTTAATAACAAACAAAAAACGAATTACCGAATAAAAGTGAGAAAAATATAGAAATGTTACATGTAATTAATAAGATATTGTGAAAGCATGGATGCGTAAGTCCTGCCTTTGTGACGTTTCAACTTATAATTCTGTTTGTCTGGCTCTATTATTACTAAATACACCAAGATTACAATAAAAGTGGACAAAAAAAGTTGGGGTAGCCTAGTGGTTTGACCTGTGGCCTCTCAAGCAGAGGGTAGTGGGTTCGAATCCCGGGCTCGCAGCAGCTCTGACTTTTCCGGAATTTATGTGCTAAATTTGCACATATCTTCCGTCCTTTGCGCCCTGCACCCGCGTGGGAACTATAGCCCTCTAATTGTGAGAGGAGGCCAGAGCATTCGGAAAGACCATCATTGCCAAAAAGAATGCATCGCGAAAAACTTGGAGAGAAGTAGCTGAAGTGGCAGTGGGCAGGTCAAGTATGCCGCAGAACTGATGGCCGTTGGCGCAAACTGGTTCTGGAGTGAAGACCGCGTGTTGGCAAACGCAGTGTAGGGCGTCCTGTTGCTAGATGGGGCGATGACATTCGCAAGGCAGCGGGCAGGGATTGGAGGAGAGCTGAAGATCGAGCCCAATAACGTGCTATGGAAAGTGACCATCTGGAAGAAGGCGTACTTCGTGGCTTAAGAATCTCCGGACATGGTTCAACCTTAGCATAAGCTCACTGTTCCGAGCTGCTGTGTCGAAATTAAAGATAGCACTGGTGATAGCCGGCCTCCGGTAGGAGATGGCACCTCAAGAAGAAGAATGGCGTGCTATGGGAGAGGCCTATGCCAGCAGTGACACGGGCTGATGATGATGATGGTGAAGGAGATTAATGCCAAAATAAATTAAATCATTGGGAGTTTGTAATTGTGTTGTACAGACACATCATTCAAACAGATGACGCTTAGCGACAAAAATTCGCACGCAAAGGTCACGTGACAGCTAGTAACAGGTAGAAAAATCCGAACACTACCCACCTGCTATGGGTGGTGTAGGGGTATTATATAGCACGCGTCACGGAATGACGAGGATCTGGGTTCGATTCCCGGCCACAGCTTTACTTTCCGGATTTTTCTGTGTACTAATTTTCACTGACATTTTAGAAATTTAAATCATTATATATTGTAACGTAACACAGTACGCAATTGTACTCGTAAATAGTAACTTCATCTTAAACGGAGAATAGGGATGAAATCTCAATTTAGTTTAATCGACAGTTTTTGCTACCCTGACGGGGGTTCCAATTAATTTGGCAGCTTTGTTTTTGCGTAAGCCTATTCCATTATATGAACCTTCACGGGTAA
This sequence comes from Pandemis corylana, assembly GCA_949127965.1. Lineage (NCBI taxonomy): Eukaryota > Metazoa > Arthropoda > Insecta > Lepidoptera > Tortricidae > Pandemis > Pandemis corylana. The sequence continues at coordinate 12,996,727 of OX421860.1, forward strand.
TTAATTTGCACACGTTATAAGGGTAACCTATTGATAGACGGCAGCGTTTTGATTGAATTATAAATAACGAAGATATAATTCTGTTACTAACGTGTTAACTGGAATTATTGAAGTTGATAGAACTATCGATATGAAGAATAACGTAACGTTACACTGTGTCATAAGCATTTTTTGTTACGTTACAAGTTTTATATTAACTTGTAACGTATGTATGTTTGTCCGGGTGGAATCTTGCGACTCAATTTTGAAGCAGATATCTTTATCCGACTGAGTTGAATTGAGTCGTAATTTTTTCCGTTGTTAAGGTTATTTTGAAGTTATAGCTGTTTTTTTAAAAGCCGATTTTTCAATACCCAGATAAGCACTTAACTGACAGATACCTATAAGGTTTTTCGTCGATAAGGCCTATCTGAAGATTGAAAAATCGATATCTTACTAATATAATTAACTAGCTGACCCGGCGAACTTTGTTCCGCCTTAAATTTTAAAAATTCCTTTGTAAGTGCATCTTTATACTAATCAAGGAATAATGTGTAGGCATGCAAAATTTAATGTCTGTAGCTTTATTAGTACAACATTTCGGAATTTTCCAATCCCTTGGTACCCTATGTCCGTCTCCTGGTTCTAAGCTACCTCCCTACCAATTTTCAGCCAAATCGGTTCAGCCGTTCTCGAGTTATAAATAGTGTAACTAACACGACTTTCTTTTATATATATAGATAACTATGTCTCTCTGTACGTCTGTTTGCAGGGTAAAACCGTTATACCGAATGGCAAGAAGATGATGACGTTCATGATGTTGGGTGGGGACGCTTAGCTGTCTATCAGCTGTGGCAATCATTCAGCCCAATTCCAAGATGGCAAGAAGATAATAAATCTTTTTTTTTTCTTAGTGTTCAAAAAAATTGCTTAGTTCCCGCGCGATAGTAATAAACGTTTTTCTCAGACAATCTTAAGGCCCGCTCGTTTTCTATTTTTTTTTTAATTTCGCTATTTTAATCAAATTAGGCCACACGAACTATCCGGGATTAAGAACCAATCAGGTCAAGTGCAACCTGATGGTGATTCTCTATTCTAAGCTCCAATAACGAGTCCGGGGATATTAAAATAAATTGCATGAACCTGTAAAACGAATGTTCATTCAACCTCATTATCAGTTGCTGTAAAGCAAAGCGATTCCTGAACCACTGTAGGACCCATTCACAGTAAATGTCTTAGTGATGTTACATTAAATTTGTCAAGGAAAATCTTGTGACTGTTTACTGTGAGAATGTTCTACCTTTAGGAACTGGCAGCTGCGAAGGGATTATTTACATTTGCATAAAAATAAATAAAAATCGTCCATTGCATGCTGTATCCAGATCTAATCAGTCTATCAAGTAAATTATCAAAAGAATGAAACACGGTTTTTTTCTTTTCTAATCTAAAGATTTTTAGAACTCGAAAACGGCCCTCAGATCAGGTGGACCGGGAACCAAACCTTTTCCATGTTTTGTATTTGAATAACTTGAAAGTTCAAATAAAAGATACTAAAATGTTTTAATTATGCTTTTTCATTAATAGGCCCTCAGTTTGCTTAAGATACTAATATCGACCTTCATCAGGCTGCCTCCATGGCGACGTTCAGGGAGGGCTTGAGGAAGATGTGGCTCACACCATCTCCTTAGATATTGTATATTTGTGTACTCTAATTGTATTTTGTATGTAAGCATGTGTATATTTAGTAGTTTATTTTATGATTTGTTTATTGTATTTAGATATGTCTTCCATGCTAGTCTGGGAGTAAACATACAACATAGAATGTACCAGCTGCTTTTCTTCCCGCGCAGATGGTAAAAGCCCATCGAGGGAACGGGCGAAAATCTTAGGAATCATTTTATAGGCGATGCGGCTAGCAACCAGTCACTATTTTGATTCCCCTCTCCACCTATACGCCCACAATCATGCTAAACGTGGCCTTTAGGTCTTGTTACCTTGGGCTCTGGGGTAAAGACGTGATTTGTGTATTTGTAATTGTGTGTGTGTGTGTGTGTGTGTGTGTGTGTGTGTGTGTGTGTGTGTGTGTGTGTGTGTGTGTGTATTTAGATATGTACAGTATTGTAGCTTTCACTATCTGAAATTTTACACTCCCACTTTGTCGGTCCCTCGTTTAATGCTCCTCTCGTCTATTCAAAGGTTCTGGTAGAGATCCCTTATAGGAATAAGTTCGCCTTTGTGCATACATTAATGACATTTTTATTTTTTTGTGAATTGTACTTGTTTCTTTATATTTGTACAATAATAAAGCATTTACTTACTTACGTAAGCTCTTTAAGGGAGCTCTACAGTACCAGTTTATTTACTTCTATTGGCAGAGTGCAAAGCGGGTGGAGGGGGTAGCCTAAACGATCACAGCGCTCGCTACGGCTAAAATTTTCATTTTTGTCGCTGACTTGAGCTGTCAAATCCATATTGCAGTAAACATTTTCTAATCGTTTTTGAGATAAAAATATGGTCCTGGTAGATGTGTTGTTGTGAATTGTAATAACACCAAGAAGAATAGCGACTGTAAATTTTACCAATTTCCAAGACCATGGTGGAAACGAGACCAAAGAAATAAGTGGATATTTGCCGTAAGAAAAAAAAAGTAAGTTACCTAACCTCTAAAATTTCACTGAAAACAACAATTTTAATATTATTGGCAATAATGTTACTGACTACCATTGTCCAAAATTGTGTAATATAGTAAAATAACACAAGATTTCATTAATATTTTTCACAATATTTACTTACTTCTTGTTTGACAGCGGTGACAATATTGTCCATAATGGCCGCCTATCACGTGGCGCTGTCGTCGCGCACGGTCCCAATAGTCACTATCAAGTTTTTGTGATAAAGAAACGATCCAATTTTCATGGCACCGCGTTAAGTAATTTAACGCCAGTCTCTGAGTGTCCCCCTGTCAGGGTAGGTAACGTAAGAGGGCGGCCATTTATCATGTTACGTTGGTATCAACATGCGGGCCGCGTAGGTATTGCGTATATGTCGGGGGGAGTATGTTTGCGTAGCTGTCATAAAAATTCACCATTAGCAATTTGATTGGTCACTCTGTCGGAGATGTTTTTCTTGCTACGTAATGATAAAAGTGGCAAACGTGTGAAAGTATCATTTGCAAAAAAAGAAGAAGAATTAGGAAATGCCTGGCTGGAAATTTAACGTGTCGATGTGTGCTGTAGGTGACATATTCAGTGACACAACTACAAAAAACTGGCGGCGCGGCCAGCGATTTTTTGTCACAAGAACATTTGTCATAAGTACATTGCGTGTGTTGTAGGTTATCTGGAGTTGCGTGAGCATCCCGAACAAGCAATGAACGGAGAAATCGAATGCCACGCCATTCAGTCGCAAAACAGTGCTTTGTGGTATTTGTGCATCGGGAAAATAATGTTAGTGAATACTCTCCCAGCATTTAATGGGCGGTATTATCGAAGTACGATTAAGTCTATTTATTCTAACCTCAATTAATTCAATACCTGACTATCGGATTACGTATTATGTTGCGTAGGCATACATTTTGTTTCAAGTTTGATAGTTACTATCAAATGAATAAAAAAAAATTACTTCTTGATTTTTATGTTTACTTTTACGGTTTTACCGTTAGAAATTAAATTTCTAAACGACACCGAAAACACTAGTGAGCAGTAGACGTTCCACGGGAGTTTGTAATTGTGTCGTACAGATAGAGTAAGATCCCAGAGCGATCAGACATAACTTATTTTCTGACGAATGAAACCTTAAGTTTTCAGTAGCGTCTCGTGTGCCTTGAATACCTACGCGCTTGTGAAAACTTGCCGAGTGACACCTGGGCAGGTACACACAGCAAAGCTATTCGGTAAGCAGGATAGATACGGCGCGAGCGTGCGTAGGTGCTTACCTGATTATTTTGCCGTGTGTACATGTCTGATTTTTGAATATGTTATTGGAATATTTATTTAAAACTTATATTTAATCAGTCAGACAAATCAGAGTGACCAAACATCCCCTAAGACAAAAAATATTCAGTCAGAAGTATGAGGGCGAGAGCACTATGTATACTTCTGGCAAATTAGCATAGTAACAAGGTCACGTGACGGCTAGTAACAGATAGAAAAATTCGAAGGCTTACCCAGGCTATAGGTGGTGTAGGGGTATAGCACGCGTCACGGAATGACGAGGATCCGAGATCGATTCCCGGCCATAGCTTTACTTTTCGGATTTTTCTGTGCTCTAATTATCAGTGTCATTTACGAAGTTAATAAATAGCTTGTAAAAACACGAAGTTTGCCGAAAGACATTAAGAAACTAACACTAACACAGTCAGTGAGCTCGTAGAGTGCTTTTCGGATTTGTCTTGTCTCACTCACTCTTAAGTAAGAAAGAAAGAAAGAAAAAGTTTATTAATGACACCAACAATTTGTTAAGAAACAAAAACAATTTTAAAAAATCTACAGATAAAATAGCTTGTCACAAAATGGTCCCAACTCAGTATTTGCTGGCCTTACAAAGCGCTGGTCTTCCGTTGGGGCTATCGGGTGATGCAAACAATTAAAAAGGTAATGTATTTATAATATATATAGATTTAGATTAGATTTCGATTATTTATTCATTCAATAAAAATTACATCATAGATGGTACATTGTCAAGTTAGGAGAATTTAGATTGAAATTGTCAAGTGTAAATAAAAAAAAATTAAATAATACAAATCAATTGAATTCCGCTAGGGATCGTCACTGCTTATAGATGAATAATGAAGTTATAATAAAGGGTTTTAATATAATGTCAAAATTAATGGAAATAAATAGCGCAATTAAGTAAATAAAACAAAATGTCATAATTACACATAAACGGATAACTCACGTATAAAAAGTCGAGTGATGCTCGACATACGACGGTAGTTTCATGTTCAAAATGTCATATCCAGAAACTCGGTCACAGAATAAAATGCATTTTTGAACAAAAGGACTTTCAGTCGATGCTCTAATGTTTCTTCATTTTGTTAATTTTTAACATCCGAGGGTAGATGTTTATAGTATTTTTGAGGCCAATAACACGAAAATAATAAACAAACATAATATATTTCAATGCGGTTGCCTGTGCACAAACCCCTTTGCCATTCAAAGGAGAGAAAAATACTAAATAGCTTGAATCAGCCGAGTGAGAGAGACAGCAAGACATACCCGAACGGCATTCTATAGTCTTTCCAGTCATTTATTTTCTCGATGACAGCTCCCGTAGAATGTAACTGCGCTTTTTACGCAAAAAATAACTTTTAAATGCGAGGTATCAAAAATATGACGACTGCCTAATTTTGTTCCTTGATCCCATATAATATGCATCTAAGACAAATTGAGTCCAGATATGCAGTAATATCTTTTTAAAGTACGATAAACAATAAACGTTTTAATAAAGTTACATTCTATGGGAATGCAAATAGTGATGTTATGATTGAAATAGGTATCGATATTGTATCGGTATTGTATATATTGAACTAGATGTGTTCCTGCGACTTTGTACACGTTGTAATTTTTTACCGGGATAAAAAATAGCCTATGTTACTCAGGAATAATGTAGCATTTTAATGGTGAAATATTTTTTGTTTGTCCAGTAGTTTTTAGTTTATTCATTACAAACATACTGTCATTCGGCCATTTTGCACGCTTAGTAATAAATTAGCATTCAAGTCGGTTGTTTTATTGGCTCCATAGCTGAATACTTCTCAACTACTCGTATATATATAAAATTGGATCGATATCGTATCTACTGATCACTTATTAGGTCACAACACTATACCTAACTATCAAACTACATCTGTCATCGAGAAAACAAATGATTGGAAAGACTATAAGAGCTTTGAACTACATATTTTGCCATCGCAGTTCTACTTTTCTTGGTCTATGGTCTTGGTTTGTCAGAGAGCTAGTTCCTTTCATTCCGTCCCTCTCATTCTTTTAAGTGTGAGCAGTACGGCACGAAACAAACTTCGAATTCTAGCTTCGGAGTAGGGGGTCTTTATGTAGTTAATATTCCGAGCGCCACCTCGGACGGGATCAGACGATATAAGCATCTCAAATATTAGTCGACAAGCAACTTTTGGACTATTATTAAATTTATTTAGGTTAAACTTGAATGATTTCTTTGGCAAAATGAGTGTATTGAATATGTAGACCGAAAGAAAATAAAGTGCCAGTAGAAATGTGGGGGGTGCCACAATAGAGAGATCTCTCTCCAGGCAGATGTTGTGCCTGTGGACCGAAGTCCGAAGGAAGAGAGTTGAGAGTTGTTTTTATGCAGCCGCATTGAGAAACTTCGTTAGCGGCATGTAGAACGATGTGACAGCTGTCATTAGAACTGGCGCTAGCTACTCGTGCGTCGTAGTAGTTATATAGAGGCCAACTAGGTGGCGCTAAGGTCGCTACAGAAATAAAATCATGGATCGGTACGTTTTGACACTACTTTGAATAATAATGCGTTTCAGGAGTCAGCTCATTATTATTTTTTTTGATATGAATAGGAAGGCAAACGAGCAAGTGGGTCACCTGATGGTAAGTGATCACCACTGCCCATAGACACCCGCAACCCCGGAGGAATTGCAGATGCGTTGCCAACCTAGAGGACTAAGATGCAATGCCTCTTGTGCCCGTAATTTCCCCGGCTGTCTTACTCTCCACACCGGAACACAGCAGTGCAAGCACTGCTACTTAGCGGCAGGATTAGCGAGTAAGATGGTGGTAGCGATCCGGACGGACCTTGCACAAGGCCCTACCATCCGCAAATATTGTGTTTGTACATACAAACATACATATATCACGTCTTTATCCCTAACGAGACAGCCTAAGGTAACAAAACCTTAAAGCCACGTTTAGCATGATTAAGGGCGTATAGCTAGAAAGGGAAATCCAAATAGTGATGGGTTGCTAGCCTCATCGCCTATAGCATGATTCCTATTATAATCGCCCATTCCCTCAATGGGCATTTACCATCTGCGCGGGTAGAGAAGCAACTGGTACATTCTATGTTTTCTCTATGCTCCCAGACCAGCATTGAAAAGAAAAGCACATAACTCGAAAATGGTATAAATCAGCTTATACCTCCAAACCTACAGCTCTAATCAAAGTTCTGACTATTTCACAAGATCAATGAGAGCTGTGATTGTCTGCTATACTGCTCGTATTTCAAATACAGCACAATTTTTCACCACTTACGAGTGGTATTTTCACACATGTGCTTTCAAAAATCGGGGCCCTGTTCACACTTCAAACACTTCCATTTACTGACACCAGGCTTAAAGCAGGCCAAAGGACCACGATAGATGCCGCAAAGGGGTCTATTACCCTCCGATATTCCGATAGAACAATGCTTGTACGTACACATTGTTCCGAACACCCGGACAAAGCTATTGTGCCGAGGGTAAATATTTGTTCTCGTGTATCGAAGTTCCGGTGTTGATATAAACCAACTCTTAGGCTTTGGAGGCTGTTTATAATTATTACTTGGCAATTAAGTAAATGTAGAAGAGTAGAGAGTAGAGGATAGAGGGTTTGGGCCATCTGATATGACTAGACGATCTTAGAGCGACCGCTTTAATGAGTCCTCGCCGCGGTGCAGGGACGCGTGGTGGGACGACAAAAGGGGGCCAAGAGTAGGGTAGCCATCTTTTTTTGTGCAGTTAAAGTACATTGGTAACTATAGATAAGAACAAAAAGTTCATTTTTTTTATTATATAATTTTCAAAAACATACTTTTATTGCTTTTTGCTGTTTGTATCAAATTAGCATCTTTGCTAAACAAAGAAATCAAATCATGCGAAATTAAATATTTTCGTGCACTTTATTGTTCTTAAAGTATTGAGTACTTGATCAAGTCCCAGTTTAAGTGATTCCTCCATGCTGGTCTGGGAGTAAAGAAAAAACTTAGCATTTACCAGTTGCTTCTCTTCCCGCGCAGATTTTGAAAGCCCATCGAGTGAATGGGGGAAAGTCTTAGGAATCATGTTCAAGGCGATGTGGCTAGCAATCACTATTTTGATTTCCCTTTCCACCTATACACCCACAATCATGCTAAAGCCATGGTCTTGTTACATTAGGCTCTGTTTCCGTAAGGTATAAAGACGTGATTTTTGTATGTTTTAATAGAAACAACTGATTTAAATAGAAATAACATATTCAACATTTTCCAATTAAACACTATCAAGTATCTATCTACCCCATAAGTTTCTGCTCTGCCCCTAAAGCTTATAGTCGTAAACATGGGTTATTATATTTACATATATCTTGCCTGGGCCTATTATATAGCAACTAACCCAAACTATGTTTACTAAGTAGAGGCCGGAATCCAGGGGCTTTAAGTATCCGTAAGTGATCCCTTTAGATGGCCGAATAAATATATCTACTTTGTAATAGGGGGCAACGGTGCAGAGCTCGACACAGCTGACACAGTTAGCTTAAAAACCGCCAGAATAAGTAGCATTAGAAAGTAAAAACCATAGAATAAGGGTCTATATCGTATGGTCGAATAATTGGGAATGGATGATTATTTTAAAAGTGCTTGATGATTTGTATATTGATAGGAATGACCATTCTTAGCAACAGAAAAAAGTTACAGATTTTTCCATCGAGCCATAATATTTTATAAAAATAAAAACGTTTTACTCAGTCACTCGGCGGCCCCCATACGGCTGATAAGCAAATGAAAAAAAGGCTGCTTGAATCTGTGGTACACAATGACAATACATAAGTAGCTAAAAAAAGCAACGGCTAAGTGGCGCCGTCTGTGAATTGTTGGTGTTACTAAACCATACATGGGGAATTCCTACAAGGCAACTACTTTAACGTGTGTTTATCTCTTTCACGCAGGAACGGGTGTAGTATTTAAAAAATTAACACAGCAAATTTATAAAGTGCATTCACCTTTTATTAATAACTAGCTTCTGCCCGCGACTTCATCTGCGTAGAATTATACATAAAAACCTTCCTCTTGAATCACTCTATCTATTAAAAAATCCGCATCAAAATCCGTTGTGTACTTTTGAAGATATAAGCATTCATAGGGATATAGGGGCAGAGAAAGCGACTTTGTTTTATACCATGTAATGATTTATTACTGATTAAACAAGTAAAACGAAATGAGCGTTCAAACACATGATGTAACTGTCTCTTACCTTTATCTGTGGCATCTCCTTTTAAGGGCTGGACACAAAGATTGATGTCCTTTTAACCATCATTAGAAGATTTGAAAGATTACAAGCCATTTCCTTGTTTGGACCGAGCCTTTGGGGTAGACGGGAGTCCTAAAATTGTTTTACGACTCCCCGAGCTTGGGCTTAGTTTACTAAGTTTACGATTCAAGTTGAAGATGTATTTACTATGTGGGTAAATCATAACATTTTATGAACAATAAAAGTTTGAAATGATTCACTGTGATATTATTCATATTTTTGCGGGATGTTACCTACTGTCAATTAGGGTACCCAAATTGAGAGACAGAATAGGAACAACTTGTATTTCCGAAGCCGATTGCGAGCGAGTTAGGTATTTAGCCTACTGGCTGTTCGATCGTGTTTATTTTGACAGTTCTTGTATGAATGTGACAGCTAGCTGATTCCGATGTCAATTGTCAGCGACCGTTACACTTTTGCAAAGACACACAACGCTGAGGATCTATTTTTCATGACTGTGTTTTTTTTATTGTTTTTATTTCCTATAAAATTGCGTATGTTATCTTATATTTTGTGTGTCTTGCAAAAAGGAATAAATGTCTACTTTCTTTCTTTCTTCTTCCCATACATGAACTGTCAAAATGAACACGATGACGATTGCGAGCGAGTTAAGTAATAAGCCTACAGAATGGGCGAAAATCATAAGAATCATGTTATAGGCGATGCGGCTACCAACCCTCACTATTTTGAATCCACTTTCAACTTATACGCCCTCAGTGTCTTGCTAAACGTGGCCTGTAACGTACCCCGTAAGGGATAAAGACGTGATTTGTGTATGTGTATGTATGTACAGTACAGAGTTTTTCTACATAAAATGTTTTCACTCTGCCGAAATTTAAATATTGGAAATTCCAACCGAAAATCCCATGGCCTGTGTTTTCGTCCCATTTTGTGTGATAACGTCACAATGGCAATTACGAGCTGAAATTGATTTCGAAAATGGTAACCATACTTATCGCCCTTCCGACATTCCCTTTGATGCTCTCTCTTTCATCTTTACCGGGAGTGATATAATGAACTCTTTTACGACCCTCAAGTCATAAAAGTTACAGGCTGTTTAATTAAAGCCAAGCTGTCGCTTATCTGTTTCATTCATCCTAATAAAAAGATCCTGACAAAAATCTCAAGGTAAGCCCGTCTTTGCAGTCGTAAAATATTTTTGATTGCTCCCAAACTTGCATAAGTATTTCAGTACATAGAGTATTTTTTATTATTATCGCGTAATTCAGCGTACCTCATTGCATAGGTCTCCTCCATTTATATTTAAATGAATAGAACAATAAAAAGTATCTAGTAAACAAGAGGGTAATAAATTCAGCAAATTATACTTCACTTTCTATAGGTGACGAATCGTAGATGTAAATAATACTTCCTACAAGTTCAAATTTTACATCTAGGAATTTAGTTACTCTTACACTAGTCTCCCATAATCTGCCAGTAACTGGAGACATGGCGGGCAGCATCGTTAACACTAAACTTGAAAACTTTGTTAGTTACCTAAACCAAAAAAAAACTTTCCTTGAGCCATCTTGAGCTCTCTCCTCCGTCCATAGGGAAGGCAGCGGCGAGCTGGAGAGCCCGTCATACCCCCGTTGCTGCCCCGAGCGCGGAAATGCATAAGGCGCATTCTCCACACGTTAAAAAAAAGGTGCCCTTCCTAACCTAAATTGCTAAACCGGAATAAAAACTGAAATTCATGCAAAACCCGTCTCACACTTGGCCAGTTTTTAAGTCTACAGTTAAATCGCATCAAAAATAAGAGTAATCTTAAGTAATTCGCAGTAAAAAGCAGCAAAATATTTAGTAGTCCTTTAATGTTCAATTATACCATAATGAAGCTTTTAACTGTCATCCGAGAACCATGGAGTGGTACCGTAATTAACTTAATCATGGCCGCTTGTAGCAATCGACTGCTATTCTGTTTACAATGAGACGTAATAAAGGAGAGCAAACATCGTTAACGCCTATGCTACACATTGCCGCAGCGATCGACAAACAAAAGCCGGGTATTATGTATGTATGTAAACTCTTTATTGTGCAAAAACAAGAGAAATACATGAAACTACCGTGAGACTCAATCATAGTTACACATAAACGGATAACTCACGTATAAAAAGTCGAGTGACGCTCGACATGCTTCGGACTATTTCGTAGTCCTTCTTCCAAACACTCAACAACAGGCTTGAAACATGTCGAGCATCCCTCGACTTTTTATACGTGAGTTATCCGTTTATGTGTAATTAAGAGAAATACAATTGACAAACGCTGAGATACATGCACGAAGGCGGACTTATCCCTTTAAGGGTTCTCTTCCAGTCAACCTTTGAGTGGATGGTATTCATTTGCGAGCTAGCGTAACTGTCTGTTGCACCGTTACAGTAACAAAAACCCTAGTGTGGTGTGAACGTAGCGTTCCGCTTGCAGCACGCTGGCGAGCTAACTGCCAATGGTGTGACGCGCCTCTAGCGCATGTAGCGCCCGTGTGCTAACATTTACCTTTTTTTTTTTTTTTAACGGAGAGGAAATCTTTATGGATGCCATAGGTACGGGCATGCCTAGGGATATGTGGGACTCCCCCCCGAAGGGGTATACCCGAACTAAAAACTCTCCGGCGTTGCCTCAATTCGGTGTGACGGGGACGCAGTGGGATGCCACGAGGGTTTCACCACAAACGCCCCCCCCGGTGGCCCCGGCTTTCGCCAGGACCGCGCCAAGAAGGGGAGGGCCCGTACGCTGGGCCCGTCTTCCCTTGTGCTAACATTTACCTAGCGCCCCCTAAAGTTGACTCAATGATTAGTCGAACTCACTTGACAGCTGAAAATGTTGCCAGATATAGGAAAAAACAGTGGCTGGTTACATACATCACGTCTTTATCCCTAACGGGGTAGACAGAACCTAAGGTAACAAGACCTAAATGCCACGTTTAGCATGATTGTGGGCGTATGTATGGATGGTATGGGTGGTGGATGGTGTGACTGGTTTATGTCTATAAAACAAGTAACAAGAAAGATAACAATAAATACAACTCCACGTTACGAAAGATTCGCAATGGCTGTACTAATTAGCTCCGAGTAGACCGATGACGGAACGTCTAGTAAACTAGTTCTCGCCAACTTTCGTCCTCGAACGCACACACTCTTTCTTGGTCACTCAATGGCATGTTGCACGTCTTAGCCAACCGCTTACCAAACTCTATCAGGCAATCTGCCTCCATAGTGTCGTTCAGGGAAGATTCGAAGAAGATGTGGCTCGCACCATCTTCTTAAATTAATGGTAAATATTCCTTTGTTTATTGCGCTCTTTATTTATTTATTTTATTTTATTTATTTAATAATAGTTTTAGCTAGGTTTAAGTTATTTTTAAGTTTTGACTGTTCTTTATTGTTTTCTTTTTCTTTTATGTAGTATATTTTATTGATATATATTATAGGTAGTATAAAGTTGTTTATTGACTGGTAGGTTTTAGGAGTTTATGTATTATATTTGGTAAAGTTATGTATTGTGGCTCTCAGTGTTTGCAATTTTTAAACTCACTCGTCCATCCCTAATATAATACTCCTTTCATCCACTCAAAGGTTGACCGGAAGAGATCCCTTAACGGGATAAGTTCGCCTTTGTGCATGTATCTCAATATTTGTCAACTGTATTTCTTTTGTTAATTTTGCACAATAAAGAGTTTACATACATACTTTTTTAAGCCTCTTCTAGAGGGAAATTATAACGCTCGCTAACACCGCCTTTTTTCGACTCGCAACCCCTTTTATTTAAGTCAGTTCGTCTAACCGTGCGCCCGAGTGTGACCACCGTTAATATCCGCTTATGAAGAATGCCAGGGAGACGGCAAATAATAAATGTCACGAGAAACAATGGACTGAACAATACGACGATTTGTCACGTTTTTGTCACATTTTGTCACATTGTTTACAACGCCTCGTGAATTGAACGTGACAATTTGCTGTACCCTTTGAGGGATGGGCTTAGATTTAGTTATATTACAGAACTAGCTGTTGCCCGCAACTTCGTCTGCATAGAATTCGTTTATCGCTATCCCGCAGAAATTAAAGAAATTAGAAAAGGATGCCTACGTCATAGTAGCTTTATGCATGCAAAGTCTCAGCCCGATCGGCTTAAAATTGACAAAGTTTCATACAAAGTTTCATCCCCTATTTTATCCCCTTTGGAGTAGAATTGATCAAAATACTTTCTTAGCGGAAGCATACGTCATAACATCTACCTGCATGCCAAATTTCAGCCCGATCTGTCCAGTGGTTTGGGCTGTGCGTTGATAGATCACTATGTCAGTCAGTCAGTCACTTTTGAGTTATATTATTTAGATTTACAGTAAAAAGTTTGTAAGGTTGTCTTGCTCGTTAAAGCCAAAACTATCTTACGCACTGATCCTACAGCCAAGCAATAATGGTTTCCCAGCTGTGTTCCAGCAAGGAGAATAAAGCAGCAAGATTTGCGGATAAGATGGTGGTGACGACCCAGACGAACCTTGCGCGAGTTCCTACCACCCGCAAAAATAAATTCAGTTGAAGTGGATGTTATTGGTTTTTCTAACAAACATAATAATATGTCTCCGACTTATTTCTTTCTTGTATTGGTTCGTCTGGTAGAGATCGCTGTTAAGCAATAAGATCGCCTATTGTCTACTTTGTTCTTTGTTTCTGAATTGTTTTGTACTGATTTGAGGTGTTCAATAAAGAGTATTTTATTGTATTGCATGTCTCGAGTATCAGGAGCCTTACTATGGAGTCTTAATGCGATTCAATTCCGACTCAGTTCAGGTTTTAACTGTCATTTTTAGTACGGATCTGACAGCGAGCGAACCTTACCTGAATCGGAATTGGATCGCATTAAGACGTCATGGTAAGGCCCTTGCTCAGGATCAAGAATACTATCGTTTCTCATACAAGAAAAAAAATGACCCCATTTACATATTTAAGTACCTACTTAATTTTATTATAATTACACATAAACTGATAACTCATGTGTAAAAAAAAAGTCGAGTGATGCTCGAAATGTTTCGGACTATTTCGTAGTCCTTCCTCTCGGAGCGCTCGCCCCGGCGGCAGCGAAACGAACACTGCGCGCCAGCGCTCTGTTCGCGCGGCTGCTCGACGCAACTGACAGCGGCGCACAACTACCCTCGTTTTCATCGTCATTTTTATTATTGTCAAAAGTCCGAAACATGTCGTGTATCACTCGACTTTTTATACGTGAGTTATCCGTTTATGTGTAGTTATGATTAAGTCTCACGGTAGTTTCATGTTGAAAATCTCTTTATTCCCTGTCTAAGGAACTATTCTTCTACTATACTTAGCTGTACCAAGTATAAAGTTTGTATATTCTTAGAGTTGATAGATAGTTGGTATGTGCCTCGTACTCCGTCATCATTATGCAGCTACTGTTCGATAACTTGCCAGCCTGAGTTCTATAACTTCGGTTGTACACGTGCATACTAACATTTTCACACCTGACTACACAAGTAATATAAAAAGTAAAGGGAGGTTGTTGCCAGCACTACCAGAACTGGTTTAAACTTGCTGGATTTTGAGAAGACGGGAATCTTTGCGCTCGATCGCTATTCAATCAGCACGACCGCGCTCACTGGCGGCTGGTCACACGCAAAGAAAAACTTGTTTTTCCTAATTCGAAATAAATTCTTTAATTAATATTACCAGCATTACCTGCCAGTTAGTTTGTATATTCAGACTCCTGCATATACAAACTTAAACTCTTGCACTACATCCATGTGTAATGGAACGTAAGAGGGTGTGAAGGTGACGGACGGTATAATGAGTGAGACGTCGAATATTCGATTTGAAGAAGAGGTGACGTATGTAAGATGGTTTAGATTCAGTTTGCGGTACGATTTCAATATGTAAATATCTGAAGAACTAAACATATATTTCGGAGGCTAAATTAGTTTCTTCAAGTAATTTAGTCCCACATACATGCGCCACGTTACCCTTATGAGGAAACAGAGAGAGAGGTAACAAGACTTAACATGATAATGCGGGCACATCAACCTTTACATACTGTGTTCGACCTTAAAATTTCGAGTCGGAAAGTATCTTCGAATATCTTTTAGAAAGCGCATTGTTTCCACACGCATTCCTTCTGCCTCATTATTCTGTTCTACTGCATATTCCTCGGAGCCAGTACCAGTCCAACTACTAAGTGAAGTTCTATATTTCGTACTTCTTACTTTGAAGTTTTTGGAAAGTTTGAGTTGAAAATTCTCATTTCTATTTTATTTTGGTATGTTTGAACTGACTTTGAAGGCACGAAGTGTGCATTTTTAATCATAAGTTTGAGGCATTTGTAAAACCGAATGGAAACTAGTTCGACTTTTTGACAAGAATTAAAACTATTTCTTGATTTAAAAGTTTATTTTTCTCTTTCTAGTAAAGTTATCTTATAGATAAAAAGAAGAGTCTTCTCGGGCTCATCGACGCTAATTTCAAATCCTTTGATTTATAGTCTATTTTTTTTAATGGCTTTTTATGATTTAAACAGTGATTATGAAAACATTTTTGTAATTTCCCGCGGGAAATATTTGCAATGAAGGCAAATGCACAAGCACAAGCTATGTGTTTAAAGTCGTTCGTCCTTGTTTTCTTATTTTATTAAAAAGGGTCTCACATTTTGTCTCATTTAAGTGAGAAAAAAATACTAAGACTCTAAGAAATAAAGTATTTTTTGGTCTGAGATCTCACGGTACAAAATAGGGGATTATTTGGTTTCGCCAGCTTTTTCTTATAGTAGTGTTGAGATTACTATTTTTACACAAAATAAGCTTATGATTGACATTCTTAATACCGAGCATAAGTGAATAGGTGGGGACTGAAAAGAAATTGATAATCCTTAGACTAAATATTTTACTTTGCTTACAAAAAAACTCGATTTTACTATTTTACTTTCTCTTATTTCTGAAGCTCGTATAATTTTATTTGCTTTCAGAATCAGTATGTTGCGTACTTTTAAGATTATGAGTTAGCTCTATGTAAAAT
Organism: Pandemis corylana; assembly: GCA_949127965.1. Lineage (NCBI taxonomy): Eukaryota > Metazoa > Arthropoda > Insecta > Lepidoptera > Tortricidae > Pandemis > Pandemis corylana. The sequence continues at coordinate 13,012,978 of OX421860.1, forward strand.
GTTATGAAAAGTTGGCCTGCTTTGACGCTAAAGAAACAAACCTGTGTTTTTGCGCCACTAACATGAAATAACGAAAAAAAAATTTTTACTAGCTCCTACCCGCGACCTCGTTCGCGTAGAATTAGACTTACATTAGGCGCTACGACCTTTGACAGGTTTATCGCGGAAACCATGTATTCCGCGGGCAACCATGCAATTTTCCGGGGAGAGTATCCTGCATGTTAATCTAGGGTACCAGCTATCTCTGTTCCAAATTTTATCTAAATCCGTCCAGTCGTTACAGCGTGAAGAAGGAACAAACATACACACTCACATCGTCACATCCATCCATCCATACATAAATCACGTCTTTATCCCTTACGGGGTAGACAGAGCCTAAGGTAACAGGACTTAAACGTCACGTTTAGCATGATTATGGGCGTATAGCTGGAAAGGGAAATCAAAGTAATGAAGGGTTGCTAGCCGCATCGCTAATAACATGATTCCTATGATTTTTGCTCATTCTCTCGATGGGCTTTTACCAACTGCGCGGGAAGAGAAGCAACTGGTACATTTTCTTTACTCCCAGACCGGCATAGAAGAAGACCAGTTTTAAAGTTGCGAGTAAATTTTCAATTCACTCCAATTTCTTAGTTTTAAATACAAATATCGTCTTGAAACGTTCCCGTCTAATAGCAGGGAATACTTATTATGAGGGACTGAGGTGATCATTGAATTTTAAATTTTTGAATTTACACCGAGATTCAATCTGCAACCCATTCTGCCTGCGACCTGGGTGCCTTGGTGAATGCATTACCATTTTTATGCATAGTACGGAGAACTTTGGAATAACTAGGGGCTTTTTGGTTTCAGTTCTGGTTTCGGTGAACGTAGACTAAGGAATTAACTGTAGCTGCGATTTTGGCTAAAACTTGGACTCGAATAATGCAAGTCTAGCAAAAAGCCTAAAAAAGGCGTGGGTTCAAATTCCTGGCTCGCATGTCTGAGTTTGTCGGAGTTTATGTGCGAAATTACAATTGAAATTTGCGAGTGTGCGTGAAGTTCCTAATGCGCCCAATAACTATAGCCCAATTGCGCCAGCTAGAACGGCGCAAGAAAACCCGATCCCTCTCTTTCCGAGAGTAGGCCTGTGCCCAACAGTGGGACGTAAGGCTGGAGATGATAAAGTCTAGCAAACAAGGTGTTTTGCAGCGAAATTGTCCGGTTTATGCTGGCCATCCTCGAGTGTGGATGCAGCTCCGTGGATTTAGGTATAAGAATAATGTTTTGTTTCAACTTTAAAACTACATTTTATTTCCTGTTTATTTAATGTCCGCTTATGCCCGCTACTCCGCCCGTCTCAATATTTATTGACATGGAAAGTTTCATTTATCAAAGTCCAGGGTACGGAGGAAGTCATGATTCAATCAGTCAGTTCATCTGTCAGCTAGAAAACTTTAACGATTTTGACGAAAATCTAGGGTTCAGGGTATTTTGGTTACATAAATAGGTACCTACTCCAAAGTCTTATCTTGGGAAAACATTATTATAGGTCGATAAATTTTACTGGTGCCTTCTTTTGTTAAGAAACCAAACTGCATTGAAAGCTTACGATTTTCTGACCAGATTGACGTTCTAATATTATAAATGCGAAAGTTTGTGTCAATGTGAGTGAGTGTGTACGTTTGTTGCTTCTTCACTCTGAAACGACTGGATTTAGACCAGGTCTTGTAACCTTAGGCTCTGTCTACCCTGTAAGGGATAAAGACTTGATTTGTGTATGTATGTATAGAACGGAGATAGCTGTTAAAGTTCCCGCGGGAAGCCGATACAATATATTATATTTAAAACATTCAGAGGGGCTTCTCCAAACTTCGATTATCGAAGTATCATACCGTCTCTCTTTCAAATTTATAAGTGTAAGCGGAATGGCACAAAAAGAACTTCAGAAATCGAATTTCAGAGCATAAGGCCAGTTTGTAACACGTGCGTAATGAAGCCCCGATTTTACTTGGAATGAGTTGAAAGAAAGTCTAAGGCAATATAAAACGTGACATGCTTTAAACGTGGAAAAACCATTTGCTTATTTATATTTCTTAAGCATCAACAACTCAAACTAAGCTTACAACTTTAACGAAAATAGGTTTATAATATCCACGCCAAAAGTAAAATACAAACTTAAGATTAAATTGAATCCGTAGGCTTATTCCTTCCTTCTTTTTGCCAATGAATAAATTAGCATTTTATCTAAATGGCGGATCTCTTTAAAAAGTGCTTTCCGGACATAAAGGAAATTGTGTCTGGGAGGTAGCTTTTCAATTTAAAGTCCGGGATATTTAGGGCTATAAATCAAAATTGCCTTTTTGTTGGAATGTGTCAAGTCATAAAAACGGATTAGGTCCGTTGGTTTTGTATTTATTTTCTTATTTTTCCGGTAGTTGATTTTCTTTGAATGCCAATTTGTGTAAGAGTCTCTAAAGTCCAGAATATTTACTGTACGTTTGAGGAATCTTGAATGCCTTTGAGTGCCAAATATTATCAGGACAGGAGATGATCGTGCGGCTCGGAGAGCTCTAGGGAACGAGTTGGAAGACGGACTTTATTTTGAAAACTTGACACTCGTTTCACAAGACTGGAAGCTGTTTGACGTTTACGTTGGGAGAAGACCTGTGCTCAGCAATAGGACTCTATAGAATAGAACGTCTTGAACATGTGTCAGATGATCTTTTCATTAAATATCAAATGTAATTTGTTATTTCACAGATAAACTCACAGACAAACATAGACTCACAGATAAACAGAGGGAATGGGCGAAAATCACAGGAATCATGTTATAGGCGATGCGGCTAGCAACCCCATCACTATTTTGATTCCACTTTCCACCTCTACGCCCTCACTGTCTTGCTAAACGTGGCCTGTAGGTCTTGTTACCTTAGGCTCTGTCTACCCCGTAAGGGATAAAGACGTGATTTGTGTATGTATGTACAGATAAACTCCTGACTACTTAGATGTGCTACTGGCATGCACACGCCTTCTGATTGTGAGGTCACAAGTCTACCGGACTACCGTGGCCGAAAGAGTTGTTTACCGGAATCAATTATGAAGAAAAAGAACATCTATAGAAAAAATCAATCAGAAACAAATCTCTAAACAACACGTGACAGAATCGTCGACGTAATAAAATTTGAATTTACCCTAAAGTTGACAGAGGCGTAAAGAAGTCTAATATATACTCACGCCTTTGCCAATCCGCTCAAATTACTCTCCAATGAAATTAAAATAGACTGGAAAACTCGAATAGGTCTTCGGTGCAAGTGTTAACTTACAAGCGGGAATAATCGCAACTGTAAATAATCCCATCTTTAAATTTGAAAAGAATAATTGATTTTTCTATGTGTTCCAATTTTCACTGACATTTAGAAATTTAATTTCTAACGGTAAAACCGTAAAAGTAAACATAAAAATCAAGAAATAATAATTCTTGATTCATTTGATAGTACCTATCTTTTGAAAAACAGCGCCTTCTCGTCCCTGGTGAGCAGTATATGTTCCACGGGAGTTTGTAATTGTGTCGTACAGACACATCATTCAAACAGATGACGCTTAGCGACAAAAATCCGCATAGTAACAAAGGCCACGTGACATTTAGTAACAGGTAGAAAAATTCGAAGACCACCCACCTGCTATGGGTGGTGGTAGGGGTACAGCACGCGTCACGGAATGACGAGGATCCGGGTTCGATTCCCGGCCATAGCTTTACTTTTCGGATTTTTCTATGTGCATCTAATTTTCACTGACATTTAGAGACTTACCCCCTTATTCATAAACGCTCTGTTGGCTTCTGCTAACTTAGCAATCGTTTGTCCTTATCTTTCACTTTGACATTCGTCTTTCACAGATAAGGACAAACGATTGCTTAGTTAGCAGAAGCCTATAGAGCGTTTAAGAATAAGGGTTTGCAAATAGGTTTAGAAATATTTAGTCGCCGCCTCTCCCAACCTATACCACTCACTCGAACGACTCCCCATCTCGATTCCAATCTGCACGCGATTTACGACACGTTACGACCTGCGACGTATTCGAAAGAGGCGTCACCTAAACGCCGTCGTCTCGAATCATCGTCTTTAAAGAGACGCCGGCAGCAGATTGCGGCTTCCTACGACGCCTAATGCGAGAGACTCTTGCGGTTTCGACATACAGGTTGGGGGGCTTAGCGCGCAAACCGTTGTCGCTATGCAGCCTCCTTTATTAACATGGATACCGTCACGCCTCTTTTCCATGGGGGTAGGCAAATACTACCCTTTCAACATGAAACTACCGTGAGAATTAATCATAATTACATAAACGGATAACTCACGTATAACAAGTCGAGTGATGCTCGAAATGTTTCGGACTATTTCGTATTCCTTCCTCTCGGAGCGCTCGCCCCGGCGGCAGCGAAACGAACACTGCGCGCCAGCGCTCTGTTCGCGCGGCTGCTCGACGCAACTGACAGCGGCGCACAACTACCCTCGTTGTCATCGTCATTTTTATTATTGTCAAATGTAGGGCAGCACACAACACTGATCACGTCACTCCGTAAAGGACTACGAAATAGTACGAAACATGTCGAGCATCACTCGACTTTTTATACGGGAGTTATCCGTTTATGTGTAATTAAAGACTACCCTGTTCTGCTTGCTACGATCTGGTATGTGAGGAGGGTTATGTAGAATTTAATGATTGTATTTGTTTTGAAAAAATGTATTTCTGCCAAGTCTCTTGCGGCTTGTTCTTCTTGCCATTGATGGTCTTAGGAAAGCGCTGGTAGTTTCGGTCTATTTGCAAAATAAAAGTTTTCAATTTCGATTTTTGATTTTTACGTCTTTCGCTTCATGCACATACTAAGCGTCGTTGTAGAGTACTCTTGACCTGATCTTTCTTTCTCTTAATTATGTACTTTGATGTTTTTACAGTTTTTTTTTTCGTATTTACGTTCTGTAGGCTTTTTATCTAACTCGCGCGCAATCACCATCGTGTTCATTTTGACAGTTCTTGTATGAATGTGACAGCTATCTGATAGCGATGCCAATTATCAGCCCATACATGAACTGTCAAAATGAACACGATGACGATTGCGAGCGAGTTAGGTAATAAGCCTACTGATGCTTATGACAGTAGAAAGTAGTAAGTAGCTTTATCCCCATACAGTTTAAAGAGATATTAATATTATTTAAAGCAATATATCTTATTTATCACAACGTTGCGTGTGGAAAACTCTATCAGAAAAGCCTCTTTGTAACTTGGTAATGATATTATTCACTTAATCCATTAACTAGGCATAATGAAATTTATGCTTCGCGGCATTAGACATAGGTCATAGAAGGTTAGTTAGAAGTTTTGTTACGTTAATATAAAGGAAATTCATTTGAGTTTACAATAAACAAGTAAATTATATTCATCGATAGCAAACGTTTTCAAATAAATGATTGTGTAAAAATAATATTAAAACTGAAAGGAGCTTACCTATATATTTGATTTATGTTAGATAATAATATTAAAAGAAAAGTTAGTGACAGGCATTCTAAGTAGCTCCTCAAAAGCTACTTGAAAATCTTGGAATTAGAATGGAGAATTTATTATATTTGTAAATATAAATATCTTGGGAAAACAAGGCTAATTGACCTAAAATTTCAAGCTGTAAAAAGCTTGTATTATATACCAGACAACTCATAAACATAGTTACTATAGATACATATATTTCTGCGCGCTTAAATAAGTGATCTAACATGATACATGAATCACGTCTTTATTCCTTACGGGGTAGAGAGAGTTTATAAGGTAACAAGACCTGGCTACGTTTAGCACGATTGTGGGCGAATAGGCGGAAAGGAATCAAAATAGGGATGAGTTGCTAGCCGCATCGCTTATAACATGATTCCTAAGCACATTCCCTTGCTTTTACCATCTGCGCGGGAAGAGAAGTCTGCTGGTACATTCTATGTTTTTTCTTTACTCCCAGAACAGCATAGAATAATGATTTAATACGCATTTTTTTTTAATACTTCCATGCTGGTCTAAGAGCAAAGAAAAAACATAGAATGTACCAGTTGCTTCTCTTCCCGCGCAGGTGGTAAAAGCCCATTGAGGGAATGGGCGAAAATCATAGAAATCATGTTATAGGTGATGCGGCTAGCAACCCATCACTATTTTGATTCCACTTTCCACCTCTGCGCCCTCAGTGTCTTGCTAAACGTGGCCTGTAGGTCTTGTTACCTTAGGCTCTGTCTACCCCGTATGGGATAAAGACGTGATTTGTGTATGTGTATGTATGTATGTATTTTTTTTATGTTTCTTTAGCCCGAACTCTGAGCAGCCATGAAAGCAATAGCGAATGAGACGCTTGCCATTTGCTCCACCCGTGTGCTGCCTTACGTAAATATTTGAATACTTCCAAGAATGGAGAGGTATGTCGGCCTTGCGTGAAATCTACCGTGGTGAAAATTTTGAACGGAAATTTTAAATCAGACTCGTGTTGGTGCGATGCGTGCCGGTGCAGGACTTTTATCGGATACCGAATGGGATACGTGCTGCATGTTTTGCAATTTTCAATTTCATACGAATTCCTTTAACGCGTTGATATTTTTTAGTTCCCATCTCATTCAAATTCCTTACTATTTAATAATGCAATTTAATATTATAAATGCAAAAGTTGGGAAAAATGGATGGATGGACGGAGGTTTGTTTCTCTTTCACGCCAGAACGGCTCGACAGATTTAGATGAAATTTGGAACATAGATAGATTATAGTCTAGAATAACACATAGGCTACTTTTTATCCCGGAAAATTGCGTAATTCCTGGGGGATAGCGATAAACGAATACTATGCAGAGGAAGTTGCAGGCAACAGCTAGTACATACATATATCATGTCTTTATCCCTTGCGGGGTAGACAGAGCCTAAGGCAACAAAACCTTTAGGCCACGTTTAGCATGATTAAGGGCGTATAGGTGGAAAGGGAAATCAAAATAGTGATGGGTTGGCTAGCCGCATCGCCTATAGCATGATTCCTTTATGGGCTTTTACCATTTGTGCGGGGCTGTTTTTTCTTTACTCCCAGACCAGCATGGAAGAAAATGTATTATGGTTGTTTCAATCTCGGAAACAGATGTTACATGTGATTTGCTATTGGATTTTTTGGGGAGAGGAATCGATTTAACTTGGTCTTACAAGTGAGGAAACAATGATTTTGCAAGCTCCAAAAAAACCTTGGATGCTCGGAAATAAATATCAACGAGCTCTAAATTAGAACTCGTGATTTGATGTCATTATCAAGAGAACGTTCTGGAAGACATTCAAGCCTTCGTATACTAGAATTTAGTTTTGAAATATACTACAAAAACTGAAAATATTATGTCTTTATCTATCTTCTATCTATATAAATAAAAATGAATTGCTGTTCGTTAGTCTCGCTAAAACTCGAGAACGGCTGAACCGATTTGTCTAATTTTTGTCTTGAAATATTCGTGGAAGCCCAGGGAAGGTTTAAACGGTGAAAAAATACTGAAATTTAGAAGAAAAAAAAACGGGGGCGAAGCCGCGGGCAACAGCTAGTCCTCATTAAAAAACCTGTTGCCTGTAAAGTCGGTATACGGGCGAAAGTTTTACGTGACAACGACTTTGAGTGGTAAAATAATTTTAATGTGAATATTCATTCGTGCTCGAGTGGAAGGGACGCGTGCCTTTCACTTTTTATGTCTGTCTCTCTCGCTCTTAGGCGGGCTAACCATGCCTCTCACTCGCTCTCATTGTGAGCGCATAACGTGAGCGGAGCGTAACGCAGTTTCTTGAAGTGTCACCCGGCAAACCAATTTATAAGACGTTGTCACGTCAAAATAATGTTTAACGCGAAGGCTCTTTTAACTATCGATTCCGCCAAAAAAGTTAGACTATCAAATCAAATAATACGTCCAGCAAAAAGAGCATGAAATAAATATTCAAATTTAATACACAACAATAATAGACGCTACGGGTGGTGGTCACCCGTATTAGTATCGTTGTTCAAAGGGGGAATGCTGCCAGCGTCTGTGGTACTATGCCACGGGGCCCCTCATTTTTTATTATATTATTTTAAGATTAGTTTTAGTTTAGTTTTTAATTCGTTTTTAATTTAATAGCTTAATTTGTTTTAATTCCATTTTGTATCCCATTTAATTAAGAATGTTTATTTCAAATGTAGTAATAACAAGCCTTAGGCGGTTAAAAGAATGATGGATCATAATTACTAATTAAGCATGCATTATCTTGTGTCATTCTTATTATATTGTGGTTTGGTTAAACCACAATCAGATAACTGTAAATTCAATTCAGATTTTACAATTGTAAATTATCACTCCTCAAATCCACGTGCAAGACCACTACATCTGTGTGACACATAATGAGTGTTATGTATTTATTATAAGACCATATATTAATAATATTAGCGGCACAAGAAGTATAATATTACGTAGGACATAAATTATAGCGCTCATAACATCATATTTTAATTTGTTTTTAATTCCCCTTTTGTAATTTTTTTTCATTACTAAAATTGTAACAAAAAGATAATTTGAGTATAAGTATAATAATCAAGTGAAAAGTAAAAAAAAAAAAAAAAGAAAAGTCTTTATTTATAATATGCAAAAGGTTACAACATGTTTGATCGGCAGCCTCCGCACTAGACTCAGGGCCTGTGTCGCCGAGACTAGAGACAGTTATAACGATAAGGGCTTAACATAAAAATCAGAAATAATTTGTGCGCGCGCGCGCGCGCGCGCGCGTGTGTGTGTGTGTGTGTGTGTGTGTGTGTGTGTGTGTGTGTGTGTGTGTGTGTGTGTGTGTGTGTGTGTGTGTGTGTGTGTGTGTGTGTGTGTGTGTGTGTGTGTGTGTGTGTGTGTGTGTGTGTGTGTGTGGGTGTGTGTGTGTGTGTGTGTGGGTGTGTGTGTGTGTGTGTGTGTGTGTGTGTGTGTGTGTGTGTGTGTGTGTGTGTGTTATGTGAGTATTAGTGCATTTAATTACAGGCTGAAAGAATATTTTCAGTTTTTTATTTTTATTTTCATTTACAAGTGTTTTATTAAATTAGCATACCATTGAAGCCGACACAATAGACAAGCATCGTACTTAAAGACAGACAGAGTTCGCAAAGATAAATAGAACACTGCATTCTGTTAATGGAGCTAATGGTTTAGGGCAATTTACTTAACAACTGGTGTTTCGGGGTGGCCATGCCTTTGTTTCCATCATACTGTAGTACTCTGCTTGTTAAATTGCTTGCAAGTCATTCAAAGGCGAACGGCTTTTGCTATTGTTATATGACAAGAAAACAGAGTACAGAGGAAAATTATGGAGACAACTAAACAAAGTGACCATTAGTTTTGAAATACTCTAACCAGATCTAAATTTCATTTTCCGATCCATTAAATGAAATTGTAATAACTTACCCCGTTATTCATAAACGCTCTATAGGCCGCTTACTTAGCAATCGTTTGTCTTTATCTGTCACTTTGACATTAACCTTTGACCGATAAGGACAAACGATCGCTAAGTTAGCAGAAGCCTATAGAGCGTTTATGAATAATGGGGTTAATCTTTATCCCTTACGGGGTAGACAGAGCAAACCCATTGAGCATGATTGTGGGCGTTTAGGTGGAAAGGGGAATAAATATACCTAATAAAATAGCGATGGGTTGGTAGCCAGAGATGCGATTTATTTGAAATACTTCTATTTAAAATGCAAATACAAGCTTTATATCAACTTGCAACGTATTTATGTATGTATGAATGTAAGTATGTATGCATGTTTGTCCGGGTGGAACCTAGTGACTCAATTTTGGAGCAGATATCTTCATCCAATTGAGCTGAAATTTCGCATAATTGTACAAGTCATATGACAATACTCTTCAACGGTTGGTCCGACTGACTTGAAATTTGGTATGCAAGTAGGTACAGTTAGCAAAAAGTTCAGTCAGCAAAAAAACTTGTATTTAAAATGAAATTTTTAGGTTAGGTTACCTATTTCTTAATTATTTATAAAAGTAACGATTCATGCATTGCGTATATGCCTAGTTTAAACGTAAACAGTTTCATCATTACCTACCTGCAATTGGCAGGAAAAATGTAATCTTGAATTTTCAAGTATACCGCTGAATTGCATTTGAAATGAAATTGTAGCAATGGTTTATCTCGATAAGATTGAAGTGTATTCTGTAGAAATATCGTGGACGGAGAACCGCGGCAGACAGCTGAGATTGCTGAATAGTTTGAAGGATCAGATGTTTTAAGTTAGAAGCGGACCTTTTGTTCAATGACGAACTTGGATTCATAGTCGTCAGACAATCGTAAATCGTAAACGTTCTGAGGCGAATAATTATTAGTTCTAGAATGTAATCGGACCTTATTTGGAAGCAAAAAACTGAAGAGTTGAATTTAATAGTACATTATGCTACAAGTGTGCTATGTTGGTAATTACACACGAGGCGTATTGTACGCGCGAGCGACAGCGAGCGCGGGTAAGAGAGCCGAGATGTGTAATTACCAAAGCACACGCGTCGCATACGACGTTTTTCAACACATTTGCGAGGAAAAATAAATAAAATTTAGTTAATAAAAGGACTTTAAGAACTTTAGTTTACCTTTGTTACCAGACATTGCTTACCTGGAGCTGCTTTAGAACTTTACTTTATCATTTGGTAATTAACACCTTGGATTTCTTACTGATATAACTGTCCGAACATTGTCCGAACATATTTTAGTATTTCCAGCGACGGACACTACATTTCTTTATTACTTGAACTCGTAATTTTTAAAGTAATAAAATAACAAAGTCTGACTCAACAATATCAGTGAAAAATGGCGGCAGATATTATTTCTCCGCGCCAATCCGCGCGCAGCACTCGCGCATGCGCGCTGTGCACTTAGCACGCGCGTGACGAAGACACTGACACAGACTCCTAAACAGCCTAATATTAAAATTATAATAAAAAATAATTAATCAATGCCTGAGATTGCAAATTATGTTCAGTTTTAGATAAAAATGAATAATTTGTCGAAATTAAATGTTTATTTATCATCTTTTCCCTAAAATAGTTTAATATTAACGAAAATATTCCTTGTTCCTATAGATAACTGAACTTTTTGCTGAGATTAAAAAATATATATATTACCGCACTCGTGCGGTAATATATTACAGCACTTGTGCGTAATAAGCTCAATTATGAGCTTAAATGCAGTGCAATAAGACTCACTTTACGAGCAAGTGTGTTGAAAAATTACATACATACATATATACATACCGTCACGCCTCTCCCACAGGGGTAGGCAGATAATACTTTATTCGACTTGCTACGATCCTGACATAATATTTCTTTCGCTTCATCCACATTCATCAATCTCTTCATACATGCTCGTCGGTTCCGGGTACTCCTGACCTGACCTTTTTCCAAAACGTCTCCTATTCCGTCTAGGCCTTCCCCTCCCAACGAATTTAAAATTAGTTCAATTCAATTTAAATTTAAGAAAAATTACTTTTGATAATGTATTATTTTGTGATAAAAAGTGGGATTGAATGATTTATACTAACGAGCATAAATAACGGGTCACTTTGCATACAACAAACTGTGTTTGGGAAGTGGCCAGTTATGTTTGATTGTCAGTGTATTTTATACCGTTTCATTATCATTATTTAAGTTTTAAGTGCATTCGATTTGTTTACGTAACTGCTTTTTAACGCCAAAAGTACTTACTCAAAGGATTTTTATGAAATCTGGCATACATAGCAAATAGGTAACCTAAGCCAACAAATAAGATGTTTTTTCCTCAGAATTTTGGGTAGTTCCCGCAGCGTAGCTATTACTTTTATTTCGGTTTATCATCATTTACTTAAAAACTTCTTAGAAATGCATTATTTCACAAACTAATCATTTCAAAAACCTGTAATTATTTGCTTATAATAATTATAATATAAATTATTATTATTACACATAAACGGATAACTCACGTATAAAAAGTCGAGTGATGCTCGACATGTTTCGGACTATTCCGTAGTCCTTCTTCCTGGAGCGCTCGCCCCGGCGGCAGCGAAACGAACACTGCGCGCCAGCGCTCTGTTCGCGCGGCTGCTCGACGCAACTGACAGCGGCGCACAACTACCCTCGTTTTCATCGTCATTTTTATTACTGTCAAATGTAGGGCAGCACACAACACTGATCACGTCACTCCGTAAAGGTTCGCTCACACTCACCGTTTGGTCAATATTTAAAACAGTTTTCCAACTCGGGGGCACCGACCATCCACTATCCCGGTTGAAATTGGGATACCGACTTATTTCAATGGCTTCACGTACTTTCCGCGGAATGAAAAACTTTTCTCTCGCCAGTACTGACACCTTATCAAACCTGATATAATGCGTCGAATCAGATTCCATCGAATGTTCAGCGACAGCAAATAAATAAATTATTATTACCTTTTTCAAAAAGTTACAAATCTAACCTAACCTAATCTAGCGTAAGCTACACGAATAGTTCTTTAAAATTCACAAATTAGCAGATAATAAAGTTTTGTCAAATTATGAGTTTGTGAAATAATGACCTCTCCTTTACTTCGTTATACATTGTACTAGCTTTTGCCCGCGACTTCGTCTGCGCAGAATCACAATACCGCGGAAACTATGCAATTTTCCGGGATAAAAACTATCCTATGTCCTTCTCCGAGACTCAAAATATCCGTATACCAAATTTCAACTAAACCGTTCTAGCGTGAAAAGGTAACAGACGGGGTTACTTTCGGATTTGTAATATTAGTAGGGAATGGATTACCACAATTCCATTTTACTTCAGCATTTAAAAGATATCCCATCGCTTCAGCCAAGTACGTCGCAGCGTATGCCCCAAGCCATATCTTGCTGAAGCATCCACTTGATATATCGCTGTAATACACCAAGAGAGCTGTAAACCACTGCGGTGCTAGCTGTGTAACAATAATGACACAATTTTCATCCTAATGCCATCTATTACGGCCTCAGACGAGCATTTCATCAACTTGCTTTTTATTTGGTACACAATATATAGCAGATAGGGGCAGAACTTTTAAAAATATTAGTTTACATTGTTGCTTTACGGTTTGCTCCATTTTCTTGGAAAGGAAGATTGGAGTCTCTAAATTCGGTATGAAACTAACAGCACCTGCGTAGCTGAAGATCGGAAAATCTTCAGTTGAGAAACTAAAAGATATCAAGACCATTCCTTTGACTAAAGATCATTATCGTATTATTATAGCCTCTTTTATTCCGTTTCGCTACAATTTCAGTACATTGTGTAGTCTTTTTTTTTTAATTATCGCGTAATTAGGCGTGCCTCATGGCATAGACTATTTATTGACTATCGTATTATGGGTTGAAAAAGAAATTGCGAAAACGTCGAGGTAATTAATGAAAGAAAGAAAGAAAGAAGACATTTATTCCTTTTTGCAAGACACATAAATATATTAAGATAACTAGCTTTTGCCCGCGGCTTCGCACGCGTGAACCATGAGCGTTTCAAAGAAGCAAGCAATCAAGCAAGCGAGCAAGCGAACCTGCTAGCTTTCAAGCAAGCATGCAAGCATGTAAGTATGCAAGCAGGCATGCAAGCAGGCATGCAAGCAGCAGGCATGAAAGCAGGCAAGCAAGCGTGCAAGCAAGCATGCAAGCAAGCGTGCAAGCAAGCACTCAGCGAGAATGCATGAACCTGAACATGAAGCAATCAAGCAAGCGAGCAACCAAACCTGCAAGCTTTCAAGCATGCATGCAAGCATTTAAGTATGCAAGCAGGCATGCAAGCAGGCATGAATGCAGGCAAGCAAGCATGCATGCAAGCAAGCATGCAAGCAAGCATGCAAGCAAGCATGCAAGCAAGCGTGCAAGCAAGCACTCAGCGAGAATGCATGAACCTGAACATGAAGTAATCAAGCAAGCGAGCAACCAAACCTGCAAGCTTTCAAGCATGCATGCAAGCATGTAAGTATGCAAGCAGGCATGCAAGCAGGCATGCAAACAGGCATGCAAGCGAGCAAGCGAACCTGCAAGCTTTCAAGCAAGCATGCAAGCATGTAAGTATGCAAGCAGGCATGTAAGCAGGCATGCAAGCAGGCATGAAAGCAGGCAAGCAAGCATGCAAGTAAGCATGCAAGCAAGCATGCAAGCAAGCATGCAAGCAAGCGTGCAAGCAAGCACTCAGCGAGAATGCATGAACCTGAACATGAAGCAATCAAGCAAGTGAGCAACCAAACCTGCAAGCTTTCAAGCATGCATGCAAGCATGTAAGTATGCAAGCAGGCATGCAAGCCTTCAAGCAAGCAGGCCTGCAAACAGGCATGCAAGCAGGCATGCAAGCAGGCAAGCAAGCATGCAAGCAAGCGTGCAAGCAAGCATGCATGCAAGTAAGCACGCAAGCATGCAAGCAAGCCCCCGCATTGCCCCGCTGCCTTAATTTTTCTGAAACTGTAAATATTGCAGGATTTTTATAAAACAAACCTAACCTAACCTATAGGGCTGTCCTAAAATATACCCTAAATAGCTTTTGCCCGCGACTTCGTACGCGCTAAGGTGTAAAACGAAAAAATAAGTTTTTTCCCGTTCCCGTGGAAATTATGGGGAGTGCTTTTGAAGTACACTGCCTTTAAAGAAACACACGTTATAAATGTTAAGTCTCTTTCTTCCGTTGTTTCGTCTGGAAACGTAAAATCCCGTTTTTTCTCGTCCCTGTGGGCGTTTCGGAAAATCCTTTCTTAGTATTCTCCTATACCCCCGAATAAACCTACGTGACAAATTTCAACTTTCCCCCGCTTCCCGTTTTTCCCGTTCCCGTAAGAACTGAATATATAAATCCCGTTTTTTTCCTTATCCCGTGGGAATGCAAGCATGTAAGTATGCAAGCAGGCATGCAAGCAAGCATGCAAGCAGGCATGCAAGCAGGCAAGCAAGCATGCAAGCAAGCGTGCAAGCAAGCACGCAAGCATCCATGCATGCAAGTAAGCACGCAAGCATGCATGCAAGCAAGCATGCAAGCATGCATGAAAGCAAGTATGCAATCAAGCATGCAAAGCAAGGACTCAAGCAAACATGCAAGCAAGCCCCCGCATTGCCCCGCTGCCTTAATTTTTCTGAAACTAAATATTGCAGGATTTTTATAAAACAAACCCAACCTAACCTATAGAGCTGTCCTAAAATATATCCTAAATAGCTTTATCTAGCTTTATCTTTATCGCTATCCCGCAGGAATTACGCAATTTTCCGGAATAAGAAAGAAAGAAATTAGCCATGTGTTATTCCAGATTATAATCTATCTATGTTCCAAATTTCATCCAGATCTGTCCGGCCGTTCTGGCGTGAAAGAGTAACAAATATCCAAACATCCATACAAACTTTCACATTTATAATATTAGTAGGACATATTTTGCTAATTTTACTAATAATTTGATTTCTTACCTGCAATCACAAATCTCAACGTAATAGTAGTAATAGTACCCACTTAGTAGTAATATATTCATCACCATCATCATCATCATATATCCCTGGGGAACCGTTCATTTTTCCGGAATAAAAAGTAGCCTATGTGTTATTCCAGACTATAATCTATCTATGTTCCAAATTTCATCCAGATCTGTCCAGCCGTTCTGGCGTGAAAGAGTAACAAACATCCAAACTCACAAACTTTCACATTTATAATATTAGTAGGATATATATATATTTTTTTATGTGAATAGGAAGGCAAACGAGCAAGTGGGTCACCTGATGGTAAGTGATCACCACTGCCCATAGACACCCGCAACCCCGGAGGGATTGCAGATGCGTTGCCAACCTAGAGGACTAAGATGGAATGCCTCTTGTGCCCGTAATTTCCCCGGCTGTCTTACTCTCCGCACCGGAACACAGCAGTGCGAGCACTGCTACTTAGCGGCAGGATTAGCGAGTAAGATGGTGGTAGCGATCCGGACGGACCTTGCACAAGGCCCTACCACCCGCAAATATCTATTGAATAGAGATATCTATTGTGACCACTCTCATACGTCCATCGATTGTTTAAAAAAATGGTCCTACTACAAAATAACCTGGAATAACTCAAGGATGAATGAGGATGAATATACACAATTTTATAGAGAATAAACAATGAATATACATTTATTTGCAACACAATAATAACGCGAGTCCTGGCTGCGATAAGTGTGTGACTAGCTATGACCCACGAAAATTCATTAGGGATCAGTCACATTTGATTTTTTATACTCACACATACATACATAAATCACGTCTTTACCCCTTACGGGATAGACAGAGCTTAAGGTAACAAGACCCAAAGGCCACGTTTAGCAAGACTGTGGGCGTATCGGTGGAAAGTGGAATCAAAATAGTAGGGTTGCTAACCGCATCGCCTATCACATGATTCCTAAAATTTTCGCTCATTCCCTCGATGGGATTTTACCATGTCCGCGGGAAGAGAAGCAACTGGTACATTCTATGTTTTTTCTTTACTCCCAGAGCAGCATGGATTTTTATACTTACATGACACTGAACAGACTGTTTAGTCTGTTGCACCAACATGAGACATCTGTAGTCATAATTTTATTGATCACAATTAGTCTCTTCACTATCTTGAGAATCTGAAACTGAATGTAGAGTTTTCATTTAATTAAAAATGTTTTCTTTGAGCCGTATTTCTATTAAATGCGGGATGCAGAGAAATGCTTGAACATCTGGTCGGTATCGCTAAGCTCTCGGAGCCATGGCAATTTCATACGAAGGCAAAACGGACGGTCAAGCTTGAGCGAGTCTTTCTCCCGGTTCCAAGATTAGCTACGAATGGAAAAGATGCTGCAGTTTAAATTCTATTGAAACTAGTAGGTATTTTCAGTGGAAATAGCAAATTTTTATTCTATATTTTATTGCATTTGTTAGCTTCGGTCTGCGGTTTTGATTTACAGGCTCTTAGTGGAAATAATGACATTAATGTTTACTGTATTTGTTTTCGAAATTATAACTTTGGGATACGAATTTGGGAAACGATAACTTTGGGATTACCGAGAAAACGATATTAATCAATTTTGCATTGTTAGTCATGTCGAGTATTTATCTCATAAATATCATTTTCTTGATACTACATCAAGAAGTAGATAAGATTTTAATGAATTATCCGAATTTATGGGTATAATGAGATTTCTATGAAACTTGGTGACTTTGAGACTACTTAAACTGTCTCCAACTTATTTCTCTGTCGCATTGGTTGTCTGGTAGAGATCGCCATTAAGCGATAAGACCGCCTATTGTCTACTTTGTTCTTTGATTCTGTATTGTTTTGCACTGATTTGTGGTGTTCAATAAAGAGTATAATGTATTGTATCGTATTATACAATACACAAAAAATCACGTCTTTATTCTTTACGGGGTAGACAACGTCTAAGAAAACAAGACCCAAAGGCCACGTTTAGCATGATTGTGGGCGTATAGGTGGAAAGGGAATCAAACTAGTGATGGGTTGCTAGCCTATAATATGATTGAAACATTTTCTATTGAATAATACAGAGTTATTGAAATCATTATAAATAAGACAAACATTTCGAAGGACACACAAAAAAGAAGTCGAATAGAGAGTCTCTTCCTCTCTTTAAATGACACCTAGATAAACTTTATACCAATCGCAAATTATCGAACAAAACTCCAATTATTTATCTATTTTTACAAGGCTGTATCGCATTTCGCCGGCCGTTTCAAATTAGCGAAAACAAAACATGAATAAAAAGCTACTTATGTTTTTATTTATTTACCTCCTTTTTGTTTAAAATTTAATCCGGCTTTGCAATCCTTCAAAGTATAAAAGAAATATAAAACGATCAAAGAAGCCCCCCCTAAGCGGTTTGCTTTTAATTCTAATTAAATTGCACAGTTCAACAGTAAAAATCAATTCTATGACCGGCACAATAAGGACTGATTTGAAAGCGTAGATTTAAGGCTTTATTGGCAAACATTAGAAAGTGATGCCAGATTAAGAATCGATCACACTAAAGCTGCAAATATGCTGACGCACCGTCCACGCAGGACGTGTCAATTTCGTTACCTACGTTCTTGACGCATCTAGGTCAAAATCGTGAACACTGCTGCCTTGATGTTACCTCTAACGATATTTTCATATTTTGTTAAGAAATATACATAACACCGATCAGCGTCAAAAACGGGTACGCAAAATACGCTTCGACCAGTAAATTCTGCATTAATGTACTTAAGCTTTGTCTCTATTTTGAGAACATTGGCAGCGCCTCAATGGCACGTATTTGTAAAAAACTGTTCTCATAGTATTTGCCACTTTAAAATAAACGAGTTTCTAATAGGCTGCACTGCAATAACCTTTCTCATCACACTTGCACGTAAAAAAGTATCAAAACATACAGGTTAACTTGACCGTAATGCCCTATATACAACCCTCGGGCTTTTTTCTTGCCCATGAAATCCTAGGACGGTAAGTAACACCCGCGACCGCGGCCCCCCCGGCGCCCGCGCAGCAGCCCACCACCGCCACGACACCCCCCCCCCCCCCCCCCCCCGACACCCGCGCGCCCCATCTGGCGCGTGCCGGTTTATCTTGCCCTATAATTTCATTATTTCCTCCAAATGTGATGAAAAGCGTGAAAGGTACATTTGTAAGTATCTTTATTATTTAAATTTCCCTTATCCGCTTATCCTTTTATAGCAGTGTAATAACTGTGTAGGTACATATTGATGTAGGTGCCTTATATTTTAAATTAGCTTCTGCCCGCGACTTCATCTGCGTAGAATTATACATAAAAACTTTCCTCTTGAATCACTCTATCTATTAAAAAAAATCGCATCAAAATCCGTTGTGTAGTTTTGAAGATATAAGCATACATAGGGACATAGGGACAGAGAAAGCGACTTTGTTTTATACTATGTAGTGATAGTGATAGTGATGAGCAACAACCTCCACCCACCATCTGCTGAGTTTCCTTGCTTCTCCCACCGCAACGTGATTATGTTCGAGATGTTTATGACAAAAAACGGACACTAGGTACTCTGGCTTGGAAGCTAGGCTTCAAAAACGTGATGCAATATCTTCTTTTTTAATATGGCCCCATCGATCGATGCGATGATTTCGCCAATGTCAAGGTAATAAGTACAGTATTCCAAAATCTTGTGACAAAAATGTCGGCAACGTTGTACGGTAGAACACAGTTAAAAGACCCCTCCCCCCTGTGAGGTTTTAGGCAACGGATAATGATATCCCTCAGAATCTGTCATGAAATCATTAACCGATGCCCAGGGTGCACCGGACCAAGCACTGCTCTTCCCCTCGGACGGATCCAAAAACGAACCGCAGCTCTTGACCACACGGGGAAGTAGACTTGCACCGTGACGCAATACCATAACAGCGTAAACGATGCGACAGCAAATTACCAACTTCAATGTGGTCAATCCTTTACGCGAGTTAAGAATAAAGCGCTTTTTATTAAGCGATCAAAGGGTCTGATCCTGAGACCTTCGAAGTGAAAATGAAAGAAGTTGTTGAAACCGATACAAGGTTTTCG
Organism: Pandemis corylana; assembly: GCA_949127965.1. Taxonomy (NCBI): domain Eukaryota; kingdom Metazoa; phylum Arthropoda; class Insecta; order Lepidoptera; family Tortricidae; genus Pandemis; species Pandemis corylana. Next base: position 13,032,540 of record OX421860.1, read on the forward strand.
GGCCTTTTTAATGTTGGGGTGAGATTCTGAACTTTTAATTATTGTAAACTTGGTTTCGCCACTTTCAAAAAGTCGGTCAGAAGGGAGATTAGTATCTTTTAGGCATGGGCTATTGCTCACGTTGTATGCTGAACGTTGTTGCGTGTCCATTTTAGTGAGTATAATACATCTAACCCTATATGTTTTTTCTGTATCATTATGTCATCCATGCATATAATGAATCAGTAGAAAGTTCGTCTCTGTACATTAAATAAATTCATCAAAAATAGAGTGCTAACGATTAGGGAAGAGTAATAAAACACAAAAAAGTAGATTTTATAATTTTTGTCTGTCTGCATGTATGTATGGATGTGTTCATTTACCTATGTCTGTGTTCGCTCATTTCCAAAACTGTTAGACCGATCTAAATGAAATTTGCGTGGTGGTACTTTATATCCCTGGTCAATAGATTTAGATACTTTTAATCCCGTAAAATTAACTATAATAACTTATATGCAGCTTAGTTCACGACAACTTAGCATCTAATTAAGTAAAATTGGGGTGCTGACACCTTATATTGCCGCGGTTACATTAAGCATACATATATAATTTGTTGAAATTTGATTACACAGTTATACAATACAGTTAGTTTCAGTCCCAGGGACGGACATACTATCTTTTCTATCTTTTGATTGCAGACTCAGAAGGTTGATAATTTCGTAGCTCTAAGAGACCGCAGACATGTATTTGGTATTAACTTGAACTTATCTTCGACGCGTTCCTGAGAAAACGGGACTTGACAGACAGACAGACGGACGGAGTACAAAAGTATATAAAGCTGCCGTTTTTTCCTGTTGCGGTAAGGAGCCCTAAAAAAATTAAATCTTTCAAATATTTATGATGCCTCCTGTTTATAAAAACATTAACAATTTTATTAATTTTATAAAATGAAGCAGAAGAACTATTTTATTCATAAAAACGTATAATATGGCAATTTAGTGGCCAGTAACAGTTTACACTCAATAAAGAAAACAAAAAAGTTTTTATGTTACTAACCTCCACGTGTTTAAAAATTTCTATCTTCAGTAAATCCACTACCGTAAACTAGGGTTACTTTGATTTACGATGAGACTTTAAAAAGTAGTTACAATGACGATGACTGTTTTCAATCGACGTCTTCATCGATTGCCTTTGCGTCTACATGCCAAACATTCTATTTTATAGCAATTTTACAATGATCAAAGTAGCCTCTGTTAGGGCAACAATAAGAAATACTTCAATACATAAGAATCAGTTTAATAGGTAATTAGTCTCGCTTAAAATCAACTTTTTTACATATTTAATGTAATGTGCGCATCGTGCGCTGTCAGATCGTGAGTATTAAGTCGCGTCGCCGTCCACGCCGCGAAGCGTCCCGCTCCCCGCTTCACCTCCCGCCTGCGTCGCCATAGGGATGCGGTAACAATCTCCCCCCCCTCGAACATCCTGGATTTCGAGAGTTTGATCAGGAAGCAATGGGCAAAGATTGCTCAGCGCCCGACGAATGACACCCTTATGCGTCTTGACATCAGCCACTCTGGTTATGCCATCTGAGCCGGGGTAAACTTCAGATATGCGGCCCATACGCCATTTCAACGGAGGAACAGAGTGATCCTTAATAACGACCATATCTCCAACCATCAGTTCAGCTTGATTGACTCGCCATTTGGTGCGTTGTTGAAGCTCCATCAGATATTCCTTGCTCCAGCGATTCCAAAATTGTTGGCGGAATTGCTCCAGGACCTTATACCGTGTCAGTCGATTCTGCTTCACATCCAGTAGTGTCGGTGATGGGAGCGACGTCAGTGATCTGCCAACAAGGAAGTGCCCTGGGGTAAGGGGATCTAGGTCATTGGGATCGGATGAGAGAGGAGTAAGGGGTCTGGAGTTTAGGATAGCTTCAACTTGGGAAAATAGTGTCGATAACTCTTCAAAAGTCATGTGAGTGTTACCTAAAATACGAAGGATATGAAATTTCGCAGATTTTATGCCGGCCTCGGCCAGGCCGTTAAAATTAGGTGAGTAAGCTGGAGAAAACAAAAATCTGATGCCTTCGTTGGTTGCAGTACCCTGAACACTGTCCTTGCATTGCTCTAACATCTTGCCGATTTCATTGCTTGCACCAACAAAATTAGAACCGTTATCACAATAAATTATAGATGGTTTTCCTCTGCGTGATATAAATCGTCGCAAACATAAGATGAAGACATCAGATGAAAGGTCACTAGCAACTTCTAGATGTAAAGCCTTGGTAGAGAGACAAACAAAAAGGCAAAGGTAGGCTTTTGTGATCTTGCAACCGCGCCCCTTACGATCGGTGATGTAGAACGGCCCTGCAAAATCAGTTGCAGTGATTTCAAACGGAAGATTCGGAGTAACTCTCAAAGCTGGCAAGTTTCCCATAATTGGCTGCAGTGTTTTAGCTTTCATTAGTCTACATATTTTGCAATTGTTGACTGTGCTCCTTGCTAGTATTCTGCTCTTGATCGGCCAAATTCGGTCTCTGATAGAGCTCAATAATAGTTGAGGTCCACAGTGCAACAGACGTCTGTGTTCATGAACAAAAAGAAGCTTCGTCAAATAGTGTTTAGAATCTAAGAGTAATGGATGTTTTTTAGTATATTTTTCCGATGACTGTTGTAAACGACCACCCACGCGCAATAAACCATTTTCATCTACAAACGGAGTGAGCGACAGGATGTTGGATTTTGAAAGTAAGTTTTTTCCTTTATGTAGCTGTTTAAGATCGTCCGCAAAGCTTTCCTGCTGAGCTTGCCTTATTAATAGAATTTGAGATGATTCGAGTTCGTCACATGTTAGTTGACCAGTATATTTCCTGTTAGGATTTCTAGTGTTGTGAAGAAACCTTAAAACATAAGCATAAACGCGCTGAATAGTAATATATTGTGAATATCTTTCAAATTCTACTAGTGTTACTTTACCATTAAATGCTATTTCCCTTTCAGTGTCACCGGCTGCCGTGGTTTTGATTACGGATGTGGGATTTAAGTCGGTAAGTGTTAGTGTAGTATTTGTATTTAACTGCCTTAATTCAACTGTCCTAAGATCATTTACTACAGAAGACTTGACTTCAGGTAACTCTGAATGAGATTGTTTTACCTCAGGCCAGTATGAAGAGTCGTGTTTTAAGAAGGAGGGACCTTGCCACCACAGAGAAGCATCACGTAATTGATGCGGTTCTACACCTCTTGATGCTAAGTCAGCAGGGTTTAAATTACCAGGAATATGTTTCCAGGATTCGAGAGCCGTCGATTCTAAAATCTCTCCTATTCTATTCGACACGAATGTTTTTAAATTTCGTGGTTCAGTTTCTAGCCAACCCAACACGATCGTAGAATCAGTCCAATGAACGAATCTGTCTATCTTGCAACGAAGAGATTTCGTAACCTTCACAGCTAAGCGGGTAGATAATAACGCACCTAACAGTTCAAGTCTTGGGATAGTAGTGGGTTTTAACGGCGCTACCTTTGTCTTAGCACATAAAAGACGCGTCAAAACTTCACCACTTCCGTCGATTGATCTTAAATAAATGCACGCTGCGTAAGCGTCTTGAGATGCGTCAGAGAATGAATGAAGTTCAATAGATACCACATCCTTACTCAATATGCATCTTGGAATTTCAATGGTCTCCAGATGATGTAAATTCTCAATGAAATCTAGCCATTTCCTTTCTAAATCATGGGGAATAGGATTGTCCCAGTCAAGTTTCGATGACCACAACCTCTGCAACAGAATTTTTGGAATTATAGTGCACGCACTCAACAAACCGAGAGGATCAAATATTTTTGCAGAGTCTGACAGAATACTGCGTTTCGTGGCAGGCAATACGTCTCCTATCTGCACAGAAAATTGAAGGAAGTCTGACGACGGTAGCCATTTTAAGCCTAAAACATTTGAGCTAGCGTCAAATGCCTTTGATTGATTGGAACTCAGACTGGTATCGAAAATAGAAGGAGCATTCGTACGATATTTACGAAGTGGAAACCAAGCCGAATTAAGGGTTTGTGTAACACCCTCACAAATGTAACGAAGATCTTCTTTGGAGTCAGCCCCACAAAGCAGATCATCCATATAAAAGTCATGTTTGATTATTGATGCAATTTTTGGGTCTGAACACTCCTCTGATAGTCGCAATAGACACCGCGTGCTTAGAAAGGGCGCGGAAGCTGTACCATATGTCACAGTATTCAACTGCAGAACCTTTATCGGCTGAGCTTCTGCAGCTTGCCAAAGAATTAATTGTAAATGTCTTTGTTTTGGATCGATTAAGATTTGTCTGTACATTTTTTCGACATCAGCAGACAAGGCATATTGATACTGACGGAATCTTAAAAGAATCGACATTAAATCATCCTGTATCGACGGCCCAACGTATTGAATATCATTTAGACTTTTTCCAGAGCTTGTTTTCGCGGACGCATTAAACACCACCCGTAATTTAGTAGTTTCACTTTGTTCGCGTAGTACGGGGTGATGTGGTAAATAACACCCGAAAGCTGGTTTTGGTATTTCAGTGAGGTGGCCCATGGCCTTATATTCATTTATGAAATCGCAGTAAGATTGTTTTATTACAGGTTTTTTATTTAACCGTTTCAAATTACTAAACATACATGATTTTGCCATATGAAAGGAATCGCCTAGAGTTTCTGTTGGTTCTCGAAGAGGCATTTGAACGCAAAATCTGCCCTCCTTGTCACGATACGTAGTTTTGCAAAAAATATCTTCACATATTTGGTCTTCAGAATTGACAAATTTAGGCGTGGGCAACTCTTCGAGCTCCCAGAACTTGGATAATTGATTTCGAATATCTTGGCTAAAATTACAATGTACAGTCGGGAACGCGTCTAAGCTCTCCCCGGTAGGACCTGCCACTAGCCAGCCTAGCTGTGATTCGCGTAAAATAGGTCGGTTTTGGCCTAATCTTTCTTGTCTTGATCCAATTATGTCCCAAAATATATCAGCCCCTAATAACAGGTCGATTTCAGCTGGATTGTTGAAACCAGGGTCTGCTAACTCAATGTAGCTTGGGATATGGAACTTAGTTTGTATTTTCATGTTTGGTAACCTACCAGTGATGGTTGGAACCACAAAGCATTTTACTTTCCTTGCAAACGTTGAATTGTGTAGAGAAGTCAAATTTAGCTCACAATGTTTGTTAATTTGAAAAGATGCATTGTTTAGGCCTGACACACATTTTATTTCGTTGGAAGATGTATTGCAACCTATTTTCTGCTGCGCAGTCTGGGTAACAAAAGATGATTGACTGCCGCTATCGAGTAAGGCTCTCAAGATGAACGTATGGTCATTGTTTGTCACCCTGACTAACGCGGTAGACAGAAGAACCTGGCCTGAGGCAACAACAGACGTTTCAATAGCTGCATGACCTTGAAAGGAAGTCGTCTGAAACGGCACCGTATTATTATGCACCTGATTTGTATCTGACGTAGAAGGTAAGTGGTAAGGTGTCGTAGGTAACATTGGGGACATTGTAGGTAAGCTCAACGTTGATGTTGACACGCTATTAGCGGTAGCAGGTAAGTGTTGTGCTAGAGACACATTGAAGTTCTGAGGTCTTGCCTGACTTTCCTCTACTTGTTGTACATGTTGTGGTTGTTGTTGTTGTCTGTGTAATAATGTATTGTGTTTTTTGTAACAGATTCTGCAGCCACCAAGGCGACAGTGAAAGGATCTATGACCAGTACGCAAGCAATTACTGCACAGATTCCATTGCGATACGTTGGATATGCGTTCATCCACAGACAATGTTTTGAATTGTGGGCAATCATACAATCTATGATCTTGTTTGCAGGAAAAGCATGGATACTGTATCGGAACATCAGAAGAGGATACCATAAATGCTTTTGATTTACTCACATTTACACGTTTATCATTTATCTCAGGCAAGGATTTCTTTGAACTCAATGCCTCTAACACATCCGATTGATTTCGAAGAAAGGTGAAAAACTCCTCTAACTTAGGCGAAGCTTTAAATTTACCTTTATATTCTTCCCATTTCCTTGCAGTAGAAATATCTAATTTAGAAGACACCATGAAAATTATCAGTGTATCCCAGTAATGAGTTGGTTCTCCAAGAAGATTAAGCGAACGCAAGTTTTTTGTTATTGTGTCCATAAGGTTACGTAACCCTTTCTCGCTTTCTCGTGATAAAGGTTCAATTGCAAATAAGCACTGCAGATGATGATTAACTAGTAATCGCTTATTATCAAATCGTTCACAGAGCGAGTCCCAAGCAATGGTATAGTTATCGGAAGATACATTTATGGAATTTATCACAGCACTAGCTGAACCTTCAAGGCATGACTTTAAGTAATGAAATTTGCTGATTTTATCTATCGACTCATTGTGATGAACAAGAGATTGAAATGTGTCTCTAAACTCAAGCCATTTATTTGGACTGCCATCAAAGAGATTAAGCTTAATAGTGGGCAGTTTAATATTACTACATTCTAATGAGCTTTGCTTAGACTTTGAGAGTTCCTCCATTTTATTATTGTATTCTTGACAGGCTAGTAATAATTGCTGACTTTGGGCAATTGAGGTAAAGAACTGACCTTCAGTTGTTTCTCTTTCATCGATTTGTGAACTCTCCTCATCATGAAGCAGCTCTATTTTGGATTGTAATTCGTCAAAAGAGGTGAACAGATTTTTTAATTTCTCTAACCTCAAAGTCAGTTCATTTATCTCTTGCTTACCTACTTTCTCAATTTCACACTTTTGTAATGTTGACAAATATGTATTATATTTTGTTAAACGTGCTCTTATATTTCCTCTACTCTTAATTAAATCTTTTAAGCCTTCCATTTTGTCAGTGCAAACAATAAACCATTAGGTATGCATGAACACAAGACATAGCATCCATTAATTACTTTAACCATGCAATTAATATCTTACCTCTTAATTTGTTCAGAATACAAGCCACCAAAACATCAAACCTGATACCATACTAACATATTAGCAGTGCAGTTATGGACTTATTCCAATTAAAATCTGTTATAAATTCCTTGAGTATTCTATTTTTGTTCTTGCTAACAAGTTGTTCTCAGTCGACTTTTGTTCTCACCAGACTTACTTCTTAGTATCTTTATTCCATGAAACCTGTAATATTCGGCAAGGAAGTTAAAGCTTAATGTACAGATGTAAATGCGTTTTAGTGCGAATTATGCGCGAGCATGATAGTCACAGAAAGTTAGTAATAGGTTAATAGTAAATAAGGTAATACATAATAAGAAGTCAAGTTAGTAATAAGTAGTAATATTTGCTCTTAATTAGGCATTATCGGAATTATTTGGATTTCAATTATGTTCAGTTTATCACCAATATTTATTTGTTAGGATCACAAAGCTTATTCATGGCACATGTGCTAAATGAAATTAAATGATGTAAATTCCGTGCAAACAAAATGGAGGCTGGAGCTAGCTTTGAACCGACACTATAGACACAAGTTGAAGTGGATATGAAATGGAAGGAATGAATAGGAAAGGGTACTTCCTTGATTAATTGTGCTTGCTGTCCGTGCTGTATTTTTGCTTTCGTTTCGTCCTCTTCTATGTATTTCCTTCAATCCCTTTTAAGAAGCACAATCATTGTAGTTCCTTTGGTTATAATTCCACATTTATCCAGAATTCGTTATCATTTCGGGGGTCACCATCATCTTATTGTTAGGGCAACAATAAGAAATACTTCAATACATAAGAATCAGTTTAATAGGTAATTAGTCTCGCTTAAAATCAACTTTTTTACATATTTAATGTAATGTGCGCATCGTGCGCTGTCAGATCGTGAGTATTAAGTCGCGTCGCCGTCCACGCCGCGAAGCGTCCCGCTCCCCGCTTCACCTCCCGCCTGCGTCGCCATAGGGATGCGGTAACAGCCTCAAAATTATCAAAGTCACCCGGTTATGGTAACTCCGTCGCACTTTCATCGATATAAGCTTCCAAACCAACAAACGCTAGCTGCTACGAGTACAAAACAAAACACCTGAACATCGGGCGTTCTCAAGAACCCGATTACCGTTAATTCTTAAGCAATGAGGTTCTAATGAAATTCTCGTAAATGACGCGAACGGCATAGAAATGCGACCACGGCAGCTTAATGAAAATGATCTTTATTCTGAGAACCCCATTCGTGGGGAAGCCTTTATAGAAACCCCTAGTCAGCTGATTAGGGGGCGGGAGGGGGGGGGGGGGGACCGGACGTCCCATTGAATAAAGAATCTCTGATGATGTCAGAATGGAAATAGATTGTGTTCATTTCGAAATTACGTAGACGGATTAAATGTAAATAGTCTTTCTTTTGCTTGCTTGTTTTTTACGATTTATGATTTTGAATTGAGTTTTGTACACTGAGCTATATTATTAGTGATGAGGAAGTAAATTCAGCGCTGCTGTGTTCCAATGTGGAAAGTAAAACAGCTTGTGAAATCGTTTACCTACTTACACAAGAGCTAATATATTATCATTGCCGTCTAGGCTGGCAACCCATCTGCGACCCTCTGATGTTACGGGGGCATATAGCCAACAGTACTCCCGTACCCCTCCACCCCCCTTGTTTCTTTGGCATCATATTTACTAAAAATAAATATCTGCTGAGTGACAATTTCATCGTTATTTGTCACTTATCCAGTACCTATATGTTTCGTTTCATTTGCCTTATCTTCTTTTACCAAAAATCGCTTACATTATATATCATGTTTTTGTGATTTTAAAATATCGAGGCCGCCATATTTTTCTTTAACTTAAGTTAGCATAAAAATCTTATTTCGTTCGCCAAAATTACTACGCGTTCAAATAAATTAACTCGAAGATCTTACAGCAAAATTTTGTTTAAAACTTTTTTACGGTACTTTTGACAGCGTTAGTTAATTTCCCTGGTTTCCTCGAGCTAATGGGACACGGCCGCATTTCTTCGTCGGGTCATAAAACATATAACTCTGTTAGGAGTTACAATTGTTCAGGATTGTTGGGAAGATTAAGGTGCGCATAGAGTCGTCATTTGATACTTGGTACTAAAAGACTGGATAGCCTTTATCTGTGATGACTATTGCGGTCACTCACATACATCCATCAATTGTTTAAAAAAATGGTCTTACTAACGAAAGAAGTATGAAATGAAATGAAATGAAATGATTATTTATTCACAATGAACATTATGGTTACATAAGGTCTTATAAAGCAGTATTGCTGCCCACAACATGTTCAGCCAGGTTAGGCATGTGAAAATCTGAGGCCAGCGATTTAGTCGCTCAGTCGATATTAGTAACATTATCCTTGATAGACATAACATTTATATAAGGATGAAAGTCAGAATGAATTCAGATGTATGTTTAATTTATATAATGTTATTGTGAATTATAATTACGAATGTCATTGAATGTAATGTCAAATAGATTTTCTTAAGTCAAACTAAACTAAACAATACTATCCTGTGTCATGCAATGCATATCTTCAAATTTGTGGTTTAAAAATTCGTCGATGCTGTAGAAACATTTTTCAGTATGGAAGGTGTATCACTGAAAGATATAATAAGGAATAGTGTGATAAGGTAGCGTACTGGTGTGAAAGAAGATATAGTGACTAGGATAGAAGAGTATGCTTTGTTGGTTTGGTCACGTAAAGAGGATGGATGCAAGTTAACTAAACAGATTTATAAAGGGAGTGTGAATGCTTTGACGGACGTTCTGTGACCAAATTGGTGATGATTTGAAAAAAAGGTCAGGTCAAGAGTACCCGAAACCGACGAGCATGTATTATGAGATTGATGACGCATGGATGAAGCGAAAGAGGTATGTCAGGATCGTAGCAAGTGGAACAAAGTAGTATGCACACAACGCTGACGATCTATTTTTCATGTCCGTGTTTTTTTTTCTTGTTTCTTTTCTATAAAATTGTGTATATTTTCGTATATTTGTGTGTCTTGCAAAAAGAAATAAATGTCTTAATTCTTTCTTTCTTTATGTATGTTGGCATTAAAAAGACCAGTGACCTTGTGGGATATGAGGGGGTTGTGTGTGGAGAATTAAGTAAAAACACATTGGACCAGAGACCTTATATTTTCAGTAGTCACAGTTAAAGAACACTCTATTAAAATCTAGTTACACGATCTACGGACAAAATATATACCCCTTACTAATAGGTACTATGTCTGTTTGTGCTTTAGTTATTCTACTGTATATCAAAATCCTTTCAACACTACCCATGTGAAAATAGAAAAGCGAATGCATAAAATCCTCCGTTATTCGAAAATTTATACGTAAAAGCTGACAGAAATGTGTGCCTTGCCTAAAACCACTTTATATGACACCTTCCATGGAAACGTTGTCAGAATATTTCAAGGTAAGCTGACGTGTGTTCAGTTTCCTGTCTGCTGTGAACAAGGAACGAGACTTGCTGGTGTTTTCAGTAATAGACGCATAGAGTCGCCCATGACCAAAAAATGTGCGCCACAAAGTCGGTATTTTTTTTTTTTTTCTGACAATTTCCAGGGTAAATTTGGTCATTTCATTCTGTACGTCATCAGTTTCATACTGTTTCAATACAGCTTCTAATCCATTATTCCGCAACGCCGTATAAAAATCATGCGACAAGGGGAAAAAATCGAGGGTTGCACTTTTGAATTCTCACCAGCACTCAGTTGGACAGCTTACAAGTGACGACATAGTGCTGAATCTTATTATTTTATGCTCTTACATCGTCCTATATATGTCACCTGGTGGTTCATATGACCCACATTTTTTGGTCATGGGCCTGTAGTCTATAAGTAGGTTAGTTCCTCATTTATTCAGCGTTTGCTTGGTTCTTCCATGCTGGTCTTGGAGTAAAAAAAACACAATTTACCAGTTGCTTCTCTTCTATAATGGGGGAAAGTCTTATGAATCATGTCATGGGCGATGCGGCTAGCAACCCATCACCATTTTGATTGCCCTTTCCACCTATACCACTTAATCATGCTAAGCGTGGTCTTAAGGTTTTGTTACCTTAGGCTCTGTCTACCCCGTAAGATAAAGACGTGATGTATGTGTGTATGTAGGTATGTTGCTTGGAACGCGGTTTGTACGAATTAGCGTGTAAATGGACATCTCAAGGAAACAAAAGAGTACCTAGTTCATGCGAAACGCCATGGTTAAAAAGAGTGTTGTAACTTTAGTCAACAAAACCGGTCAAGCGCGAGTCGGACACGCGCATCGAGTGCGGTTTTTGACGTGACAACGTCTTATAAATTGGTTTGCCGGGTGACACTTCAAGAAACTGCGTTACGCTCCGCTCACGTTATGCGCTCACAATGAGAGCGAGTGAGAGGCATGGTTAGCCCGCCTAAGAGCGAGAGAGACAGACATAAAAAGTGAAAGGCACGCGTCCCTTCCACTCGAGCACAGTTAGCCCGCCTAAGAGCGAGAGAGACAGAGCGAGAGAGAGAGTGAGAGAGATAGGCATACACACCGGTTTTTTTCGAAGAAACCAACCACCTGATTGATTTTGAGTGCCATTTTGTCAATTGTCAATTGCCATTGCTCTAAAATAACTTCAAACTTCCGCAAAAACACTTCCTGAGCTTGAGGGTAGTAACAACTTTGTGTGTACACTTTTAGTTCCTTTTAAGTCAGTTTCTCCGCAGAAAAATACATTTACGTCGCCCCGGGTCGTAAGTAGCAAGTTACCGCCCACTATGCGAGCTGAAATTTCCACTTCCTGGCCAGAGGAAGACGTAAAATTGTGTACACACCTCGAGCGGTGATAAAGAAAGCCTCAGGTCGCATGTTTATCGGCCTCGCCTTCGGCTCGTGCAATCTGACATGTTCTTTATTTCGCCACCCTCTTGCCACCTCTACGCTATCCCCTCTTTAGTAAAGCTCAATAATCACGTACGTAATTCTGTGGCTTTTTTGTTGACCCTACAAAGTTGAGAGTTGTGTGCGAAGGCAACTTAACGAACTCAACAGAAATTTAGCTTCGTACTTTAACTTTCTTTTGTTTACGATTAAAGTCTGCGCTTGGTATGACGATCACGTATCGTAATTTCTAAGGGGCCGTGTCTTGGAAATTAATATGCCCCCATCACGGTTTTGTTTTAGCACTCCTGTAGAGAAAACGGGAATTAATTTTGGCAATATCTATGCAACGAGTTCAAAGAAATATTACTTTCTATATATATAAAAGAAAGTCGTGTTAGTTACACTATTTATAACTCGAGAACGGCGAACCGATTTGGCTGAAAATTGGTAGGGAGGTAGCTTAGAACCAGGAGACGGACATAGGATACTTTTTATCCCGATTTTCCCACGGGATTGGAAAATTCCGAAATTTTGTACTAATAAAGCTACAGACATTAAATTTTGCATGCCTACACATTATTCCTTGATTAGTATAAAGATGCACTAACAAAGGAATCTTTCAATTAAGGCGGAACAAAGTTCGCCGGGTCAGCTAGTTTCTTTATAGAAACAAAAAAAATAGGTTTATATTCAGAAAGAATGTTACAGTTCACTTATAGGCCGTTCGCTTCAATGAGGTCTCGCCCGCGCGGTACAGGGGCGCGGGGTAGGCGACAAAGGGGGCGAGGGGTGCGGGCGGCAGGCGCAAAATCGGTCCCCTTTGTCGTCCTACCCTGGCCGTCACGTGGCCTTTAGGTCTGGCTACCTTAGGCCCTGTCTACCCTGTAAGGGATAAAGACGTGATTTGTGTGTGTGTGTGTGTGTGTGTGTCGTGGTATTGTTCTGCTGTTTTGCGCGCATTCTGGAAACATGACCTGTTTTATTTTTATATGTGCGATAAAACCGTGTAGAATGAATTCTCAGCAAGTACGTTTACCTGGTCATGTTCACGGTTTTATTGGTAGCTTCACATTCGAACAAGTTTTCTGTTTGATTTGAGAGTGCACATGCACATGCACATCGCCGGAGCTACGCGTTGATATTTGGAAAGCATGAATTTATTCAACGGACTATTTGAACTTTCAATAAAAGATGTATTTGTGTGACTAAATATTAAATGCAGTTGTGTCAACTATTTAAATTATGTTAGCTGTTTTAGATACATACATACATACATATATCACGTATAATATTTATCCCTTACGGGGTAGACAGAGCTTAAGGTAACAAAAACTTATGGCCACGTTTAGCATGATTAAGGGCGAAAGAAGTTATATATTTGATCAGAAGTTTTAGAACGGGAGGGTCTAGAGGACATAAAAGTGACGAAAAGTTAATGGGACGCGGAATATCTTTTGGCAAAGCCTCGTATAAGGAGTACGTATGTCTAACGCAGTCGAAAAAAATTAATTATGATTAGTATTTTATACCAACTGAAAAGCTTTGGTAGCCTAATGAACCTATGAAATCGACCCATAGCTTCTCAAGAAGAGGGTCGTGGCTTCAAACACAAACTCGCAGCTGTGTTTTCGGAATTTCGGAACACACCATCAGAATCAAACAAAGGAGCACAAAATGAAGCATTCGATATGAGGGCCGAATGGTAATGTAGCAAACATGAAGGATAATCAATGGCAAGTAAGATCATCAGGAAACTGAACTGCTTCTTACTGACATGCAACAACTAACACTAATGACAAGACTTCAAGAACAAAACGATTATAAAAATATAAAAAAGTATCAAAACTGAGGAGTTCCCGACATCCTGCCCCTCGCAGGCCAAGCAACTCCTCTAGTTGGCCAGCTTCACCAGTTTCCTGAGGGGCCGGCGTAGCGAACCCCCTTCTGTGGCAACGTCAACCACCCTAGCAATACCATCTCTGCCAGGGTACGTCTTTTCGATACGGCCTCGTGGCCAGCTCCCTCGTGGCAGAGTCTCGTCGACGATGATGATGACATCCCCAATCTTAGGTCTTGCCAGTGGCGTAACTATAACGTCTGGGGCTCGTGACAAATTCGTCAGATGGGGCTCCTTCCTCAATATAAAAAAGTGCATAAGCGTCTCTAAACCAAGCCAGTTCGGGGCCCCGTAGAGCTAGGGGCTCCTGGCATTTTGCCACCCCTGCCACCCTATAGTTACGCCACTGGGTCTTGCCTGTATCAAAACTGAGGAGTTCGCGACACCATCAGTAACAAATTGTTCTGATAATAATATATATCTGATAATAATATATTGTTCTGATAATAAGATAAAGCTGTCAAATTGTTCTGATAATGATTCATTAACATCTGATCTTTCTAACGTTTTCGTTGTTCATTAACCCGACTTCCCCGTATTAGGGACCCTTACGCCCCCATCAAAGGTCAGCTTAGTACTTAGGATCAAAACAACCTGTTAATTTTAAACGTTAAACCGCTCACGGAAATGGTTAATCTCCTAGTAATGACTGCTGGAACTTACAAAGCTTTATATTAAATCAAATTTTCAAATCTCAAAGGATTCATTCGCGTAATTGGATTTTAGATCAATCTGTTCTTGTGAAATAAAGAGCTATGTTTATTAGCACTAAACTTATTTGTGTCTAAGTTTATTTGTGTCACAAGGGACCAAAATTATGTATTTACGACGAGGGCGCTACATTGAATCCAAAATGTAGCGAAGGATTCTACAATATAATCCTGAGCGTGATTTGTGTACCTATGTATGTATCTAGTTCTGTCCAGCCGTTCCGGCGTGAAAGAGTAACAAACATCCATCCATGAATGTGACAGTGTTGAGGATGTATACCATGTGTTGGCGGAACGTGTCCGAATTGAAAGTGAAAGGGTGCAATACTTCATACGTTTTTCACATTTGTGTAAAGAGGACACTGGGAGTTACAATAGTATTCTTGCTTCACCTGTTTCAAGAGTTTTCAGATGAGCCAAGGATGTTATATAACATAATAGCTAAGTGTATTAAAAGGCGATGATTTATGTTAGAACGATAAGGGTGACGTGGTCACTGCGTGACAAAACCCTTTTTTTTGTCTAATAAAGATTAAAAAAAAACCATCCATCCATACTTACAAATTTCGCGTTTATAATATTAGTAGGATTTGTCATATTGTCTCAATACCATGTAAGTAACTAATGAAATCGACATTGCAAAGATCACGCTCAAAATATTTATTCACAGAACAAAGATGTCAAGCATTCCCTGTCCTAGTTCTCACCTTCCACAAACCATGTCAAATATACGTGTACGAGTACCAGCCTACTCGTTGCCAATTTAAATTTATTTCATTTCACTTAAGTGTTACCATTGAACTGAATTCGAGATGCGAAAGCGAAATTCTCGTGTACCTTGAATTAATTAACGGGAACTTGAGACCGTGCTAACGAACGTATGTGAACAGTTTTCTACGTCTAAGGGTATATAACTAACATGTATGTATACTGATATACTCGTAATGCACGAGTAGGTATGTTATTTAATTATACCAGATACGGAGTGTTTTCTTTACGCTACGAATAAAAAAAAAACTTGTGTAAACTGATAATGAGCAATAGTTATTTGTGTCACAAGGGAGCAAAATGATGTATTTACGGCGAGGGCGCTGCATTGAATCTAGAATGTAGCGAAGTATTCTAGAATAGAATCCTGAGAGTAGCGAGGGATTCTAAAGTAGAATCCAGATCGTAATGAGGGATTCAAGTGTTAACGCCCCAGATGAAAATAATTTTGCTCCCGAGTGGCACATACAACTTTTCACACCGAACATTAATAAACTTGAACAAATAATTGTAAATATAATTAAAGAGCTACCAACATAGAAAATTGGTTGATTGAGCCGATGTTGCTAGAGACCGACCGCTTAAATGAGTCCTCGCCCGCGCAGTAGGTACAGGGCGCGGGGTAGGACGACAAAGGGGACCGAGAGAGGTGCGGGCGGGTAGTGCGCCCGCCCGCACCTCACTCGGCCCCCGTGGTCGTCCCACCCCGCGCCCCTGCACCGCGCGGGCCAGGACTCATTTAAGCGGTCGTTCTATAGTTTAAAGTAAAATTGACACTTGTAGCTTCATCAAAATGAAACAACATATTCTTACTCAAACTCAAACCAATCTTAATTCACCTACTGATTGGTGTGTACGAAGGTTGAAAGGTTCATTAGGTGACTCTGAGTGTAGCAATTAGTCTGCAGTTTGCCCGTGACCACGGCCGTTGCAATACGACCGCAACACTGGAGCCCGATTTTTGAAAGCACATGTGTGAAAATACCACTCGAAAGTGGTGAAAAATTGTGCTGAATTTGAAATACGAGTAGCTTAGAAAATACTTACGGCTCTCATTAATCTTGTGAACTAGTCAAAACTTTGATTGGAGCTGTAGTTTTGGAGATATAAATAAGCACTTTCTAATGATGTGCTTTCAAAAATCAGGACTTTGGGCTGAATGAAACTGGACGCTTATTTAACAAACTGTCAAGTCTACGAGTAAGTTGAAGCTGGATGAATATTTTAGAAATTGCACGTAGGTTAGTCTACGCAATTCGAGTAGAGTAAATAGGTTGTCTTAAATTGTCTGTAATGTAATATAATTTAAGGCTCGGGGATCTTATACATTCCTTTCATAAATGTATTTAATTTAAATATTGTAGTAGCTTAATGTATTTTCCGTAGCTTAATATATTTAAAGAATTTCACCCATTCCCTCGATGGGCTTTCACCATCTGCGCGGGAAGAGAAGCAACTGGTAAATTCTTTGTTTTTCCTTTATTCCGAGACCAGCATGGAAGAACCAATCCAATAGAATAATATAATAATATAATATGTATTCCTTTCATGTTGGTTTTTTCTTTGCTCCCAGCAAAGAAAAAACGTACAATGTACCAGTTGCTTCTCTTCCCACGCAGATGGTAAAACCCCATCAAGGGAATGAGTAAAAATCGTGGGAATCATGTTATAGGCGGTACTTTCCACCTTGATTTGTGTACCTGTATACGTATAAAGCATGAAATCTTTACTCTATTGGTTAATTCCCGTATCATTACGAACATGTACCTGAACCAATTGATATTCCCAAACAAAATGTCAACGCTAACTATACCTAAACTAACTACCTGGCCGTGCTTTCAACAAACCAACTCACAAGTTCTAATTACTTATGCACTAGTGACAACCGACCACATTAATATTCACAGGGCACCCCAATCAACCCCCATTTAATTTCCAAAGCAAATTATCGAAATTTCGCACCGAGAGAGATTTTCACCCTATTAATTTGATTCCTTTGATAAACGCTTTGTCTTCAACTTAGGCTGTAAGATGTTTACCTTGACAAAGGTAGCTAGATTGAGAACTTAGTTCTTCAGACGAAATCTGGTCTTCGAGACTTTTTATATGTACGTATTTTAATACAGTAGGTATTGTCGTTTCCTCCTTCTAATTCCTCCGAAAAGATCATAAAAGGGAGATCATCAGTGATGAAAGCAGTGGTGAAAACAGCCTTTCATAGCATGTTTCATGTTTCAAAACTAGCAATTTTTTTTCAGGGTAATATAAGAAAAACTTTGGTTATGTTCATATTTTTCATTTCGTTTATTTAATTGGTTAAAATTATTTTATTAACGTCTGCAAGTTATGGCTTTTTTAATATCTAGTTAAAATTGGACATGTGTATAGACCGACCGTTTAAACGAGTCCTCGCCCGCGCGGGGCAGGGGCGCGTGGTAGGCGACAAAGGGGCTGAGAGGTGCGGGCGGCAGGCGCACTACCCGCCCGCACTGCTCTCGGTCCCCTTTGTCGTCCTACCCCGCGCCCCTGTGCCGCGCGGGCGAGGACTCATATAAGCGGTTGGTCTATAAATTGTGTGGCAAAATTCCTCTTAACAGACCGTGAAATTATTTGTCTGTTTTGGAGATAGTTGTGTAAATCAAATATTTATGTTTTCGGTCCTTACTTATACAAAGTTGTCTTAGTTAGAATTATATTGGAATATTTTAAGAGGTGGTTGGCGAAGTTTCAACGCCCTTAAATTTAAATCTAAGTCTTTAGTAGAATTCTGCTTTTCTCCGTTTTACTTTTATGAGCTACTAGCCTGTAGCTTCGTCTGCATAGAATTCGTTTATCGCTATTCCGCAGGAATTACGCAATTTTCCGGAATAAAAAGTAGCCTATGTGTTATTCCAGACTATAATCTATCTAAGTTCCAAATTTCATCCCGATCTATCCAGCCGTTCTGGCGTGAAAGAGTAACAAACATCCATCCATCCATTTATACTTACAAACTTTCGCGTTTATAATATTAGTAGGATTTCTACAAGTGTGCTCCTACGCTAAAACCATGTTACTGTCTTGGCGAAATATGAATTAAAACATTTCTATATAATTCCACAGGCTAATGTCCGTGGTTTTGATCTTATGAAAGAGTTCCATACTTAGAAATAATAATAAAAAACCCGTTAAATAAAGAGAGACTTTACGCAGAATTTTAACTTCCTAGGTCCAAGGGTTTGGGGTTTTTTTTTATTTTATTTTTTTATATGAATAGGAAGGCAAACGAGCAAGTGGGTCACCCGATGGTAAGTGATCACCACTGCCCATAGATACCCGCAACCCCGGAAGGATTGCAGATGCGTTGCCAACCTAAAGGACTAAGATGAAATGCCTCTTGTGCCCGTAATTTCCCCGTCTGTCTTACTCTCCACACCGGAACACAGCAGTGCAAGCACTGCTACTTAGCGCCAGGATTAGCAAGTAAGATGGTGGTAGCGATCCGGACGAAAAAAAAAGATTAGTTCAATTTGTCAGAATTTTTCTCTTTAGGCATTGAAGACAAATTTCCGTCAAAATCCAACTCCAAAACTATCAAAAAATATAAAAGGTGCGTATAAAAATAGAATATCACATTCCATTTCAACAAACATAAAGGTAATACCGCGAAACAAAGTAAGCTTTGCATGAACTAAAACGCCCTTGGGAGTCCACACACGTTTTCTATTTCACTCGGAGAGTACAATTTTTAAGTCAGTGCTAAAGCGATGTATAAAGTTGGTACGTGACACTCGCCATGGAGGAATTTATGTTCGCGCTCTGAAGACTAGCCAATTCTCGACGTATGTGTCAATAAAAGTCGGATGTTAAACCGGTGACGGCGAAGAAGAGATTTGAGTTTTTGAAGATCTTTCTAAAAGAGTGCTATGTTATGCTTTGTTATTGAAATATTTTCCCTGCATCTTACTAGTTTCATTAGTTTCTAGAATCACTTCGCTGCGCTTTACCTTTGTCAGGTTTTGTGTTTTTCCTAAATGTCATTCTGTCAAGTTTCTTGCGACGCATTCTTCTTGGCAATAATGGTCTTTCTAAAAGCGTTGAAATATAAACCTTTTGAGTTTTGATTTCGATTTTTAGACCAAGATTTTTCCGTCGATTTTGTGAGAGCATGTCAAATTAAGCATTTGTTCTCAAAGTCGGTGGAAAACAGGTTTATGGTTTTGGTAGTAATAAGCAGATTCCACAGTTGTGTGCATTGCTAAACTTACAGAATGCGTTTAGCAGCGACAAACTAGTGGGGAGAGAGTTCTCGCCGGTTCAGCGATCAACTATTTATATTATGTCTATTTTACACATACGGGACGTGCGCCCTATTATTCGTCTCATCATCAGCCAAAAGACGTTCACTGCTGAACATAGTACGCACCAGTCATCAGTCAGCAGCTTCCACGCTGCGTCTTCTGGTACGAGGTCGCCACTCGAGAACCTTTTGTCTTCTGGCTCCTGGCTGCTATTGTTTGTGTCTTGACCGAGGAAATATCGGTAGCTGATCGCTTTCTCGCCGGCGATGGGACAATTGCCCAAGCTACAAAAGGCAAAACACTGAAACATTTTGGCTATGGCTTACCCATTATGATGGAAATTCAAAACGTAAAGATATCAAAAACTGTCCATCGTAAATCTTTAGTGGCCAGAAAATCTCTGCCAAGAATAAAGGAAGAAAAATAATATTCGTGGATCATTACAAAGCTTTCAGAAATAACATATCTACAAAGATTCTGTATCGGAAACCGGTAAAGAATGGGTGCAGAGTTGAGATTTATTGCTCTGCACAATCGCTGTACCGGCAAAAAGGAACATTAAGGAGGGTGTAATTGCCTTTATATCCACCATAGGTAATATATTATATGTTGAGTCTCAATTATTATGTTAATTTTATTGGTTGGCTCTATGCAAATGGTTGAGGAAGTCTGCGAAGTTACGGTAAAAAAATGGGTCCTACAATTTTGTGGTAAAATTATATTTTATTCAGTTTTTTTAACATTTAGGGAGAATAAGGACTTTCCTGCTCGTAGTTTGAAGTCATGTATTTTGCCAGTCTCAAACAATGAATGAAATTTTAATGTAGCTCTGCCTCATACATAAGTAGTTAATTTTTATTATTTTTTAAGTCAAATTGAGAATATCGTTGGAACATCAACCCTTCACCATTTTGATTACCCTTTTCAACCTACACCTCCATCCTATCCTCTGTCTTCCCCCTTCAGTGATGAAAGTATGTTTCTGTGTAAAAATAAATTTTCAAATTCGAGTTTGGAGCAATAGTATCCTCAAAAAAGTACCGACATGCTGACGTCTTGCCTATAAAAAGCCCTGCTACAATACCTCGCGGTAAGTACTGCTGACGGGGCTGCCTGAATTTTATTACAATAAAATATCAATCGAAAAGCGATAGCTTCGAGTACGACGTGGGTTTGAGATTCTTTCGCTGACTGAGGAGATTGCTTTGACGTTATAAATCAATGAGATGGAGTGACGCGAGGAGTTAAGTATTTTTAATCACGTAATAAAACTTCCTGTTATGTAGATAACAGAAAGTTAACAGGTACTTGTGTAGACAAGTACTTGTACGTCTACGTGGATGATTTACTGGGCAAGACAAGTAGCATAAAAAGAAAACCGACCGATTTTAAGGGGTTCCTCAGCCAGAAGAAAACGTTATAGTTCTGTTAATTCCATCTGTCTCTCTGTCCGTATATTACAGGCATTTAAAGACAATACGAATGAAATGTAGTAATATTTCTGTTCTAAAAATGCATTTTTTTAGATTAAAACAGAAAAAAGGTATGCAGAATATTACAAGGTAACAATAGGCGGCCTTATCGCTACAGAGCGATCTCTACCAGGCCACCATAATGGACTGGAGAACAAAACAAATCTAAGCAGGTGGTGCAATTTAGAATATTAATATACTAAGTACTGAAATACATAATATATTATACATGAAACACACATTTACAATAAATAATTACAATACTAAGAATAACATTTACAATATTATTATTGTGAACGTTCATGGTTTTTTTTTTCTACTTACATAATTCCTAATTTTATTGAAATAATATTTTGAATATTGAACTGGAGTGTTTTACTAAAAACAATTATCAAACCTTCTTCGCCATTGTAATAAGTTTCAATGATCCCGCTTAGCGCTAGCACAAGATGATAAATCACCTTCAAAGGAAAAGCCAAGGATACTGTGTCACGTACATTGTCCCTAAAAAGGGCAACTCATATCATGTGGCCGGGTTCTCAAGCCCACATGTGATCTGGACCCTTTCGCACTAATTCTTTTCATAAGTGGGTTGCTAATGGTAAATTCTTTGGCAACTTTAGGTTGGCCATTTAGCAAACGGGTTGACACAGTTTCCATTGTTTTCTTTATATTTGACTAGCTTTTGCCCTGAACAAAAAAATTAACTTGCTACTCCGCTACTCACGTGCAAGATAACCAAGCCTGTGTGAAATATATATGTTTTTCATGCCATCCCTCCCTCCACTACTGCCAATAAAACACACAAACTTAATTATCCCTTACACCACACAAACACTAACGCGTTTCGATCCCTCTACGGATCATTATCAAAGTTTAATGAGCACAACTGTTACTACTGGTCTACTGGTGTTGTTACTGTTGCATGTGTAACAGTTGTGCTGTTTTGTTTGTGTGTTTTATTGGCAGTAGTGGAGGGAGGGTTTGCATGAAAGACATATATATTTCACACAGGCTTGGTTATCTTGCACGTGAGTAGCGGAGTAGCAAGGTAATTTTTTTGTTAATTGAAATGGACCTCCGCAAAGTAACGCCTGATTCAATAAAATAGCTTTTGCCCATTATAAAATTAAAATCTCTTGCTAGCGAATTCACATATTCCAAACGGTAAATTTTTCAAATTCTCAAAATCTCAACGTAAGTCATCAAATTCAGATGTAAAACTTCGAATTCTTGAATCGAGTTGAGATATCTGGGTAAAGATTTGTCTGTGTCTTTTCTTAAGATATACTTATTTAATTACTTAGTAGTTATAATCAATTCTGGGAACCTGTATGATGTCTTACTTTACTGACATTAACTAAATATCATTAGTTTAGGTAAAAAAAAAAAACCACCGCTTAATATATTTCTTTTTGGGTTATGAAGTCTATAAAATCAGACCAGATTCACTGCTGATTATGTCCGTGGCAAAAATAGCGTGTGGCAACCCTCCACTGAACGACTGGTAGGACTACAATAAATCAGGCCCACATGGACACCCTATCTTATAAACAGATAGTGAAGTAGGGTGGGTACACACGAGGCGGTTTCAAGTGTGAAAGATCGCTGTGAGCAAAAGTCAGAAACTTGTACGCAGATTATTTTGATTGTGAATTTCCACTGGTTCGAATAAATAATATTACTTCATTCCGTGCTTAAAACGACGTAAAACAAATACTTAGTTATTATACAGGATTTAAACTTAATTATCTCGATTGCCCAAATTTTAAGCAAAATTATTTAACCTGAAATTTCACTTTACATCAATAAGTCATTATTTTGTTTGAAATAAAACAAAACGTATCCCCATATCGAACTCTTGATTCTTAATTATTTTATTTTTGTTGCTCATGCCATTTTTATTTCAACAGAAAACACAGCAAGGTTTTGTCAAGTTAAGATAACTCTCTCTCTCTCCCTCTCCCCCCCACCCCCCCCCCCCCACCTCTCTCTCTCTCTCTCTCCTTTTAGACGGATAAATTCGCATCTGTAGGTACATAATTATATCTCATATTGTTTGTCAATTGTGTTTTTTTTACTTTTGTACAATAAATCATTCACTTATTCTCTTTCCGTCTCTCTCGCCCACTCCCAGCATGAGCAGCAAACCGAGTCGTGTGCAACAAGCCTCACAGAAACAGATAGTGGAAGTAATGCGTCCCCACGGCGGGTCACATTTCGGACAAGATTATGAATAATGAAGGCGACGCGGAAGTTCGCTCGACGCCAAGTTGCTGGCTGAATATAAAATATTCAGCGCCGATGAGGTGCGGTGGAAATCTTGGAGCCAAAAAAGAAAAAAGCTGCCAATGCAAGTTAAGTCTTCCATTTTCGAAAATATGACGTTCCGTGCAGGTAGGTACGAGTAAATATACGACCAGATTCAGATTTTTAAAAGCAAACTACTTGATAGTGAATAACATGAAATTAAAAAAATGCAAACCCCCAGGCATTGTTATACAAACACACGCACCCACACAGAAAGAGACAGAAGGTCTAGGTTATTAACTTGGCAAAGTAGCGCAACCATGTGAGAAGCCGGGGCGGATGGGTCGCTTGTCATAATTTAAGTAAACATTCGTCTTTATCTGTCATTTTGAAATTTGCATACATAAATCACGTCTTTATCCCTTACTGGGTAAACAGAGCCTAAGGTAACAAGACCTAAAGGCCACCTTTAGAATAATTGTGGGTGTAAAAGGGGATCAAAAGCATCGCCTATACTATAACATGATTCCTAGATTTTCTACTCCCTCGATGGCCTTTTACCATGCGCAGGAAGAAAAGCAATTGGCACGTTTTATGTCTTTCTTTGACAACTATTCATAGCAGGCGATAATAGAATTCTAAGAAAGAAATCGCGGACAACTTACGTGTAAGTACCTTTATATTTTCGCCGCCATCTTAGCTCTGTATGTCGTAGAGCACTTACGAATCCAAACCCAAGTTTTGTCAGAGGACGGTAAACCGACAGTTGACGCAGGTATAAACACCGAGACCTGAATTATTGACAGCTATCTGCAAATTCCATTCCCACACTACACCTCACTATCTGTCTTGCTTCTCCACCGAAAACATAACCTAAAAAGCGTAACAATGCGGTGGGTAATAGAAATTCGGTGGACGGCAGTTACGGTGTTTTGAATTCGGTGCTGCAAAATTGATGGAGGCAAGATGAAATGTTGTGACATTTTTGGGGATGAAGGATTTTTCGGTGGTCAAGTTTTAGATCTTAAATGTGTTTATTGATTTGATGGAATTATTAATATTTGAGTAAAATATTTGCGAAAAACAATTCAGATACAGTGAATGAATGTAAAAAAAGGATATCTAATTTTCTATATCACTGTACTGAATTTAAGTTCTGATACATGCTTACATACACACATAAATCACGTCTTTACGCCTTACGGGGTAGACAGAGCCTAGGGTAACAAGACCCAAATAAAATAGTAGTTCAATATTGTTCATTTCATTGAAGAAATATTCGACAAAGGACTCCGGACTTAGGAAAACTACATTTTCCATACTTAAGGTCGTCGTTTATCGAAGCAATAATTAATATTGCCTTGGTAAATAAGCTAACAGGAAGAAGTTGACCTTCCTAAACAAGTCTCGAAAATTAACAGCTTAAATAATTTTCAAACAAAACAACATTGATAAGGTACTATAATATTTATACATACACACACTCACATATAAATCACCTAAAGGCCACGTTTAGCATGATTGTGGGCGTACAGGTGGAAAGGGGAATCAAAATAGTGATGGGTTGCTAGCCGCGCCGCCTATGACATGATTCCTATGCCCATTCCCCATGGGATTTTACCATATGCGCGAGAAGAGAAGCTACTGGTACATTCTACGTTTTTTCTTTACGCCCAGACCAGCATGGAAGTAATATTTATAAACTTATAAGTTGCATAGTTCCAGACAAGTCGTGGCAAATAGCTCACACCCCTAAAAAAATAAACAGCCAAACAAACTTCTAATAAATCAAAAAAACATTTATCTACCGTCAAGTAAAAATAATAAACACGCTTACCAACCTCCAGCATAAAATAACCGTTTCTCTCATCAATTTATTCCCTAAAGGCGAAATTGATGACCTCTGAGGTCAACGGATATCTGTTACGTTTGTCTTTGAGGGCATCCAATGACAGACCATTGACCTTCTGGCAGCACCCTATTTATAAGGAGGGGGAAAGTCAGCAGTCTTCGGGTACATTTTTAAAAAGGTGGTTTATTGCGGTTAGGGGTACTGCGAAGAGTCGTAGTTAATTCTGGATTCCGTAGAACTGAAATGCTGAAATGTAGGGTTCGTTGAAATTTGTGTCGCTGTTCTAAATTTTTGAATTTTTCTTTTACTTACCTATCTACTAAATAAATTAAAGCTTCTGCAGATGACAAACTATTTACAGAATGATGAATGTAACATAATTATATTCTGTTTTAAAAGTTACTTTCTGTCAAGTTTCCGCAGAAGTTTCCAAAAGCGCCGATAAGACAAGTATAAAATAAGTAAAATAGCCCATTATACCTTCGAATTTGATATTGACGATAAAATATCTAAATATATTTGTATCGTCATTTTTTATTCATGACTCATTAAGGTAATTCGTTTATTGTTTGAAAATGAATGTATTTCATCATCATCATCATCATCAGCCTATGTTAGTCCACTGCTGGACATAGGCCTCCCCGCTAATGAGCGCCATAGCTTGACGCATCCAGCATCTGCCTGCATTCTGTAATGAATGTACCTATTTATATGTCTGTATTTTTCCTGATTAAAAATAACTATGTATATCCAAGTTAAGTATAAACTACGTGAATGATACTTTAATTCTAACCCGTCTCCGTGTGGGTCGGGTCTATCTGAGCTTGCCGCGGGAGGAACGCCGCGTCTACACTAGGATTTCTTGTTACTGTAAATTGCAAAAGTTACAGTTACAGGGGCTTTACCATGACGTCTTCTTCTTCTTCTTCTTTTTTAATATGGCCCCATCGATCGATGCGATGATTTCGCCAATGTCAATGTAATAAATACAGTATTCAAAAATCTTGTGACAAAAATGTCGGCAACGTTGTACGGTAGAACACGGTCAAAAGACCCCTCTCGGGCTCTTAGCCGACGGATAATGATATCCCTCAGAATCAGCCAGGAAATCATTAACCGATGCCCAGGGTGCACTGGACCAAGCACTGCTCTTCCCCTCGGATGGATCCAAAAACGAACCACAGCTCTTGACCACACGTGGAGGTAACCTGACTCGCACCCCTACCATGTCTTAATGCGATTTAATTCTGGTTATTTAGCTGTCATTTCGACACCTCCTAAGTATACTGAGGCAACTGCAAAATCTTGATTTTACAGGAGAGCCGTGCAAAGGTAAAATCATTTGTAACTTTTTAATCTGTTAAGCCAATTCCATAAAACTTTGGATTCGCTGGAACAAAAGTACCTCTTTTCAGACTACATATATGGAATTCTGAAATTAATGTTAGTTTTTGAGAAAATGGTAGATACACTAGTGTACGCGTATTTTACGTGTTCTGATTTGTGGTATACTGAGGCAACTACCCCTTGATCCAGTATACACCGTACTAAGTTCATTGTTATTTTTTTCTATTTTTCATTTAATAATTAGATAAATATGTTACATAAATCCATACTGTTTAAAAATAAATACTTAGCTCATGCTCAAATGCCCTTTATCATTATTTGGTCGACATATTAGTCACTTGCACCAGTATACGCTTAAATTAAGGTCGCTTACACCTGTATACTGTTAAACATATTTAATGTTTTGCTGTTTAAAACGGGAAATTATATATATATTTTTATTAATGATAATAGAAAAAAGTTTTTTTTAATGAACAAACGTAAATTTCAAATAAAATCTGTTTCTATTATGTTCGTAAATCTTTTAATCATAGTTCCATCATTCCTAAAAGTAACTTATTCAACAACCACAGTTTGAGCAATATTCGTTTTAGTTTAAAAATCAACATAAATCTATCCAAAATAGTCTTATTTTCTTAATTATTGAGACTGTACTATTAAGTACTTATAAAAAATATAAAAACTTAAGTCGCTTCTTCTAAAGGTTCGATTTATCATTAGCAAGGATTCATTCCTTATTTTCAACGCCTTAGTAGGATTTATCATTGCACCTTTATTCATAACTTCTAAAATAAAAAAATATTTATTTAAAAATTACAATATGAGGGATTACTCATGTTTGGCAAAGAATGTTCCCCAAAGCATCACATCGCAAATTTTGTTTCCCAAATTTTTATTTGGCAAAAATTCAATTGTCAAAACTACTTATCGCAATATTACAGTTATTATCGCAGAATATTAATCATTTATTATCAAAATCACAATTACGAGTAAGTGCCTTTATTCCGAATTAACAAGGTACTATTTCCTTTAGTCATCGTTTTTTGTGATCAATCTGTTGTAAAATTCAGTGTGTTGCGATGGTATTATATTATACCACAATTGTGGAGGGCAAAACCGTAACCGGATTGTATTTCTCATGTACATGTATGTACGCTTGTTGGAAGTACATAACAATGACCTCATAATTGGCTTAAGAAACATTAAAGTAGCGTACCACGAACGTTTGCCAATTGACAAACAAAAATTTAAAGATCTTAAGATCATTAATGATAACTATAATAGATAACTAGAATAGAATAACATTAATGAATTTGATAATATCAATGTATAGCTTTAATGTACTTAATTAATTTGAAGGCATGTTTTGAAGTTATATTACAATCCTAGATTTAGATATTAACTACTATTGTGTGCCCTTGCAGGGCGTCATGGACTGACTTAGAACAACGTTACCATCTTCATATATGTATGTACATGACTTGACAATGAATAAATAAATAAATAAATAAATCTTTGTCGAAGTGGTCTAATACCACCTCAACACACTGAATTTTACAACAGGTTGGTCACAAAAAACGATGACTAAAGAGAAATAATAGTACCTTGTCAATTTGAAATAAAGGCTTTTACTCATAATTGTGATTTTGATATAAAATGATAAATATTCTAGTGCCATTATAATTAAGAGAGAAACGATTAAGACAGTTTTTTTAATTTGTATCAATTTGTTAAGGTCAGTTGAATAACTTGTCAAGAAAAGCTTCATTTTGCAAGGTTACAAGTATAATAATCATTAATTTTACGGAAATCACAGTGCATTAGAAAATAAGTGGTTGTATCTTAGACAAAATAATTTAATTTCTATCGTAAAAGGTATATTTGACGAACGCCGCGTCGTTGGTCTCTCGCGTATACTGAGGCAAAGTCAGGTTACACCACGCTTGTGCCGCCCCTCCACAATATCTGTACCGCGTACAGTGGTGCAAGCGACTTGCCTCAGTATACAACGTACTGATTTACAAAATTGTGTTGTATACATTTATATACGTCACTTTATTTTCGAAACAAACAGGAATTTTACCATGAAATTTTTGTGGCAAGTAGATATTAGTATTTTAGTCAAAATTATGTAAAAAACCGAAAATGTCAAAATGGTCACTTGCCTCAGTATACTTAGGAGGTGTCGATTTCTGACATTTCTAGTATGGATCTGACAGCGATCGATCCAACTATGTATCGGAGTTGAATCGCATTAAGACGTCATGGTAGAAGACATAGACACAATTTCGCATTTACAATATTAGCGGTATTAAGGTCGCAATAGATATTCAATGAAGAACCAAATTAGTATTTATTTACGTAGACTTATTTAGTTAGCAACGCCATTAATCTCTTCTAAATTATTAACGACATAAAATGAATATTTTATTATTAATAACTTAATGGATCAAGAAGATCAAAGAAAATAATTTATCTTCAATACTTTGCGTATTCTGTCTGACCTCTATGTTAATCTTTGTTCGTGTTAAATAAGTTTTCCCGTCATGTTGGCATAACGTAATAAAACGTGAACGCATTTAATTTATTCATAATTCTCGACCCTAAAAGGGAGTTGATTTTTCATCACATCTGAGATAATTCTACCACGAACTGGTAACAATAATTAACTTGCAATGTATGCATGTAAGTATGTTTATCCAGGTGGAATTTCAACTCAAATTTGAAACAGCTATCAACCGATGAGCGGAAATTTTGCATGCCTGTGTAAGTCGGATGACAATACACCAGTCTGGTAGTAGAATTCTGGTAGCCCAGCAAAGGGGGTGCGTAACAATGGCTATAAATTTTTTTGGTATAATATCAGTAGCAATAACGCTCATTTGATATATTTATTAAATCATATAACAACACTTAATATATTTACATATAACATAATTATCATTTATTATAATGATCATTTGATATAATATCATTTAATATAACAT
This sequence comes from Pandemis corylana, assembly GCA_949127965.1. NCBI lineage: Eukaryota > Metazoa > Arthropoda > Insecta > Lepidoptera > Tortricidae > Pandemis > Pandemis corylana. The sequence continues at coordinate 13,061,930 of OX421860.1, forward strand.
TCTTTAAGTATAATGCTTATTTCCTATAATGAACTTATGGTATAACGTTATTTTTATATAAAACTATTATGTAATGTATTAGAGACATAGTCACAAAACGAACTGCTATCAAAAAGTAGGTTAGGTTAGGTTTGAACTGCATTGGGAGGGAAGGGGAGCCTTGGGGAGACGAGGGACAGAAGCGTTGGGTACTGTCGGGCCGAGCTGAGCTGCCTACTGAGTAGCCCCTCCCGCCGAACTGCTCACTCGGCCTGGAGCTGGCGAAAAGTAGGTATTGCTTTGCGGTTAATTACCGGCAGGCCTTTCGTTCTCTGAGGGTGGGGTGCCTAGGGGGGGACGGGGCGTGCGGTAGCTGCCGGGGAGCTGCTCTGCATCTGCGGCCGAGTAGCCACTGGTGCCGTGGGGCGGTGCCAGGAGGTTGAAAGGTAGCGCAGCTCTGCACCAAACCTGGAGGCGCCAAACGCCTCGTACGGGGAGGGACGGGGGCGAGTCCAACCTTGTACCTGCTGTTCGCCCCCGGCGGGGAACGGAAGGGCGAGCCTCATGCTGGCGGCGGGCGAAAGCCTGCCGTCGAAGCGGTGCGTTCCGCAAGGGACGCGATCGCGGAGCGAAGTGACCTCGGTCATTTTCGGTCGGCACGTAACCTGGTCCGTAGGGCCGGGACCGTGGGCCGCCTCGTCTTTATCAAGATAAGGGGGCCGCGAGGAGAAAACCTCTATAAAAATCCGGAGGAGCGACGTGACCTCGGTCACGGTCGGACGCCACGTAAACCTGGTCCGCAGGGCCGGGACCGTGGGCCGCCTCGTCTTTTTCAAGATAGGGGGGCCGCGAGGAGTAAACCTCTATAAAAATCAACAGGGCGGCGTGATCTCGGTCATGTCGGCCGTCACGTAACCCCGGCCCGCAGGCGCTGGGAACGTGGGCCGCTGAGGGGGCTACGAGGAGTTAACCTCTTTAAAAAAACAGACGGTCACCGGCGGGGGAGGGCGGGGAATCCGGAACCCGCATTCAACGGTGCCGTCGCCACCTGCCCCATCCCGGGGCGGCCAGTGGACGTTGCGGTGGTCACCGTGTGCGCCCGCAACGCCCGCAGTTCAAGGCCTGGAGGGAACGTGTGTGTTTTTAGACGGTAGGCCTCTCCCCTCCTTCCATAGGGAAGGCAGCGGCGAGATGGAGAGCCCGTCATACCTCCGTTCGTGCTGCCCCGAGCGCGGAGATGCATAAGGCGCATTTTCCACACGTTAAAAAAAAAAAAAAAAAGGTTTGAACTGCGTCCCCCAACAAAAACGAACTGCTATAAAAAAGTTATATATTATGATTTGTATATAAAATGAGCGTTATACCATATAATCGTTATAAGAAATAAGCGTTATACCGAACGATAAATATACGAAATAAATGTATATATTTTAAAATTATACCAAACGTTTATTATACACAATGAGTGATTATACCCTTTGAAATTATATCAAATGTTGATATATCGATAGAAAATATATTAAATATTTTTATATCGATCATTACACACCCCAGCAAAGGGCCTGATTTTTGAAAGCACATATGCGAAAAAACCACTCGAAAGTGGTGAAAATTGTGCTGAATTTGAAATACGAGTAGCATAGAAGATACTTACGGCTATCATTTATCTTGTGAACTAGTCAAAAATTTGATTCAAGCTGTAGTTTTGAAGACAGGTTTATACCACTTTTGAGTGGTGTGCTTTCAAAAATCGGGGCCCAGGACTGTCTCTGCAGGACTCTCTCTCTCTCTCTCTCTCTGCTCTTTAACGGTTGGTCCGATTGACTTGATATTTGAAAAACACATAGGACGGATTAACATGCAAATATAGTCGGCATAAAAAGGTTGTATTCGAAATGGAATGATTGACGCGAAGGACGTCCACCGAGGTGGTCGATGACCTGGTTAAAGTCGCAGCTTCACGGTGGATGCAAGCCGCTTCCAACCGAGGCAACTGAAGATCTAGGGGGGGGGGGGGGGGCTTATGTCCAACAGCGGACATCTTGTGGCTGAATGATGAATCGAGACGTTTTGTGTCAAAAAAATTAGTAAAGGCTTACTAAATACTCTCACTCTACTCTCAGGAAGTAAGTCAGACAGCAAAATAAAATCGACTTTCACATGTTTGTATTGAGCTATGAATAAAGTAGATTTCGTACGTATATGTGTATGTTAACATATTCAACTCGATGTCCTCAAGAGGGACACACATCAAAGCTTGTTGACGTATTACTTGACCCGTAACTCACACACACAATAATTGCTATTAGGTTCACCCGATAATACGTTGAGGCCACGAAGTAAGCGACATACATAAATACAAAATTACATCTATATCCCTTACGGCGTAGACAGATGTGCGACGAATACCTAAGTACTAACTAAAACTAGCTTTTGCCCGCGATTTTGTGTACGTGGAATTAGTATTGCTTCCATGCAGGTCTGGGAGCAAAGAGAAAACATAGAATGTACCAGTTACTTCTCTTTCCGCGCAGATGGTAAAGCCCATCGAGGGAATAGGCATAGGAATCATGATTTTTATAGGCGATGCCGCTAGCAACCCATCACTATTTTGATTCCCCTTTCTACCTATACGCCCACAATCATGCAAAACGTGGCCTTGTAGCCTTTAGGTCTTGTTATCTTAGGCTCTGTCTACCCCGTAAGGGATAAAGACGTGATTTGTGTGTGTGTGTGTTTGTGTGTATGTGGAATTAGTACTTTGGGTAGCTTCATTTAGCGGCAAGCATTCAATTACAGCCCAAATTATGTTACACTTAGTATCGCATCTTCTTAGTAAATTTCACCCCCTTTTCACATATGTAACGGTGGATTTCTGCAAATATCCATTCTGTCCTTCCCCGGGACCATAGCTCTGTTTCGTAGCAATAAAGAGACGAAATAATGGATAACTGACACCTAAGATAACGGGAACTTAACAGAGAGTTTCATAGCCCTTTTACACATGCTCGAGCTAAGATGTCCTCTGGAGGGGTATTATATTACGAACGTAAATCATGTCCCAGTAATTACCCCCCAGCCCACCGTTGGGTTAATTGGCGAAAATCAATTATTATGTTACTTTTCAACATGTATTTTCTTGTCTGCGCAGAATTCGCTTATTACTATCCCGTGGGAACTATGCAATATTCCGGGATAAAAACTATTTTATGTCCTTCCTCGGGACTCAAACTATTTATATAGGTACCAAATTTCAATTAAATCGGTCCAGCGGTTTAAGCGTGAAAGGTAACAGACAGACAGACAGAGTTACTTTCACATTTATAATGTTAGTAGGGATTAGTAGGGATTTTTTATATAAAATTAGTTTTTGCCCGCGATTTCGTCCGCGCAGATTTAAACATAGTATATTACTCAGGGCTAATGGAGAAAGAATGTGTGTATGTATAACTGCATTCTGCATAAAACACATGAAAATGATGAATACAGGACAACACTAAAAGGCGAACTTATCAATAAAAGGAATTTCTTCCAGTTAACCTTGAACGACATAGAAATAGTAAAAGAACCCACCGAAACCTAAAATTATCCTAAATGCCTAAATTATCCCTTACATCTTAATTATTAAGTTTTTGGGATTTATATGTGTTTTATATGGCAGTAGTGGAGTGAGGGATTGCATGAAAAGCATATATATTTCGCACAAGAAGCTCTGTAAACAAATTGCACCAAAATACTTAATCACCAACCGATATAATTAACAAACGTGTTTAATTACAAACGCGTTCAAAGTAGGTACAGTGAACAAAAAATCCTATTAGTCGGTTAAATTAATCCGATTCTGCCGACTGTACAATAAAACGGTGTTCGGAGAAAGGTAACGCTATTTTTCAGTAAGATATTTATCGGTAGCTGGCAAGAAAATCCTCGTGCACAGTAAATTTGAAATAACAGTACACACACTTGATTTTAATTTATTTGCGTCGCAATTTTAAAATGTACACTTTTTTCCGAATGCTACTTTTCCGTCCGTCCGTCCGTATGTCACCAGGCTGTTATCTCATGAGCAGTGATAGCTACACAGTTGAAATCACAAATGTATTTTTGTTGCCGCTATAACAACAAATACTAAAAACCAGAATAATAAATGTATGTTTATATATATAAGCGACCAATGTAAAGTGACCCCACACTGCGTACATTTTGCTTTGGAGCAGGGGTCTGCTTACACTGGATTTTAGATATTTGTAGGTAATGGTACGGAACCCTTCGTGCGTGAGTCCGACTCGCACTTGGCCGGTATTTATTTCTTGTTAAGTTTCACCGGTCAACGAAATAGCTCATTTTAGAAACACTACGTCGAATTTTTAAAAATAAGAAGTATATTGATCGAGATCTACCTAATAAAGATGATGAAGGCGTTTGGCTTTGAAGTCATCAACACGAACGAAACGCTTTCACAAAAAGATCCGCTTTATGCCTTCCTACCTCTCCGACTCCATAGGTCAGTAAAGTTGTACTGTGCGCTGTGCAACCGCACCTTTAAAACAAAATTTAGTTTCGCCAGCCATTCTCGCTTTCACCTACAGAGCTAGCGGGTTAGCCGTTGACAGATACGCCAAGGAGGACATAAATATAAAGATAATTTATTCATAAATGTTTTACAAAAATTATAACTAAGAACAAAGTTTCCTTATAAATCTAAGTTAACAACTCAGCCTGAACTAGGAAATCCTGTGTTTCAGGCTATAAAAGCTAAACAAAATGGATATTAAATAATTAAACAATCACCAGGGAAAAATAAGTATACATGACAAAAATATAAAGAAATTATTAAATTAAAACTATGACTATTATCTTATAAAATCTTAAAAATTAAAATTAAATAAAAAGAAAACCTACTTCACAACTAATAATAAATTATCTGTACGAGTATCTTCGTGTAACAAAGGATGAAGGTGATGATGATGAGACACACACAACAGTAGGAGGTATTTACTGCCGCTAGTCTGTTTACTGCAGCCAGGTCGCGCTCCAGCCACCCTAATTAATTACGATTGTTGCTAAACGAACCGTTACATCGTGCCCAGAGGAAATGTTTGCTACCTTTTTTCGGCCCCCAGTGTAGACAAGGGTTATTTTGTTAGGAAGTTTACAGCCTAATGTTTTGGACTGGAGTGTACGAGTCAATTCGTGTAACACGGTATGTGGGAAGATGGTGTTACGCGGAATTTCGCCTTTTTTTGTTAAATAGTTGTAATGTTGTAGAGTTATGTTCTTTTTAATAGGGCACTTGTTTTGGTAAGGCATCATATTCTTTTCCTTCTTATTATTTGTGGCGTATTAACTTTGCCAATGTCAAAGTAACAAAAGTATAATTAAAAAATCTTGTGACAAAATGTCGGCAACGTTGTACGGTAATGGTCAAAGACCCTCCCCCCTGTCGGTCTCTTAGCCAATGGTCAATAATATCCTTCAGACACTGCCAGGAAATTATTAGCCGTTGCCCAGGGTGCACCAGACCAAGCACGGCTCTTCCCCCCGGACGGATCCAAAAACGAAGCTTTACCTTTAACAATATCTTTATTGCAAACAAACGAGGGCTATATTTTTTACCTCTGAGTTTATGTATCTAAAAAAATGAGTGTGAATATATACTCAGTGGCACAAAATTTGGCTCATTTGCCGTATAAAAATACCTCTATTGCATACAAATGCTGAATATACAAAATTTATTTGCATCAAACTAACACTCAGTTCAATCACCTAACTAATTTGATAAAACATCGTCTTTTTCTTTAGTTAGTTCAAAAATGTTGAAAAAGTGTAGATGAATGAAAAAGGAACAATCAGGCTCTGGATAAAAAAAATATGTACCCGACAGATACTGCAAAAAGTGCAGTTCGTTTCGGTGCATTTTAATATTCACACGCCATACAGGGTTCCGTGGCGCAAAAATGTCTGTTCCCAAAAATATTCAGAAAAAATATTCTAAAAATGTACACATTTCGTTGTACGTACAACAAGTAAAGAAAAAAAAGTTGGTGTAAACTTGAACTTGACATGTATTTAAATGTAGCTTAGATTTTAGAATCAAAATCTTCCCTGGCAGCAACAAATAAACCAGCAAACTATAAACATTGTTTTTTAAAACACACACATACAGCCTTTGTACAATGAACATTATGTTTACTCTATAACCTGTAAATTTCTTGTGTTTTTGCACAATAAATAGGGTTTACCATTATTTGCTAAACAACTTTTCACAAATGCATCATTTTACAACCTTTTATTTTCTACTAAAATATTGACTTTTTGGAAAACTTATAAAAGAAACCTAACCTAATGTGAACCACCTCTACAGTTTTTCGATTTTTAAAAAAGTTTGCGATTTATCAGATACGAAAGGGTCGACAAATCAGGAGTTTGTGAAACGATGCATTTGTGAAAGTTTATAGCAGATGGTGAGTTCTCAAAAAATAGTTACAACAACATACAACTCCAGACCAAGCAGCACACATGCGTTGTCCACGGGCACTGACCCCAATTTTCCCTCTCACGCTTGTCCATTTTCCATATTTTGCTGCAATCCATCAATGTCCCCTTGTTTGCATGTACGGAAACGCAAAAAGGACACGAAGTAAACTGGGTTACCCATCAGGCACTAGTTTTAAATTTTAAAATACGAAGATACTCGTGTGATATAATAATGCATGTCAATAATGAACCTTAAGGTTTTGTTACCTTAGGTCCTGTCTACCCTGTTAGGGATAAAGTCATGATATATGTATGTATGTATGTATGTATGTAATAATGAATTGAATGTCATCTTCCAGCTTCTGTCAAAAAATTACCCTTTTTCTTCCACTTTAGGTCCTGGTGGGGTTAGATCAGTCTAGTAACGGGGCTGGCTCAAAGAAAAAACATACTTACACATACATGCATACATAAATCACGTCTTTATCCCTTACGGGGCAGACAGAGCCTAAGGTGACAAGACCCAAGACCACGTTTAGCATGATTGTGGGCATGATGGTAAGGGGGGAATCAAAACAGTGATGGGTTGCTAGCCACATCGCCTAACATGGTCCCTAAGATTTTCGCCCAATCCCTCGACGGCTTTTTACCATCTGCGCGGGAAGAGAAGCAACTGGTACATTCTATGGTATTTCTCCCAGACCAGCATGGAATGAAAAAGGAACGTTGTATCGGATTATTTTTTCACAACAAAATATCACCGCTCGCCGGAGGAAGTTTGTGAAAAACTGCCTCCGTAGAATGCTAAATATTAAATTATTCTTGAAATTAATTTACAGGACCTTAATTTCGGGACAAGGTCGGATTTATAATTTAACGAATTCGGACATCGTTCAAGTGGCGCAGGGAACTGTTTGTTTTAACGCTTCGCTTGGAACCTTTAATTAAAAGCCAAGGCTTTTGAGAAAAATGAAAATACAAGGATTGTTCGGAGCGGTTTTGCATTTTCTGTCTTTAAGGTGAAACTTGTGGCGTCTTTACCTACTGTACTAAGCTAATAATCCCAGTACCACAACACAAAGCCATTGAATTATCCATCCATCTGATCTATTGTAGCGGGCAAAGTCCTCAAGTATTTCGGAGCAACATTAAATTTCAATAAATTCGTTATATATGTCGTCGCGCGCGTATATTGGCAACATTATAGTTGGTGGTTCGATTAATTAGTACCACTGATTGGTTGATTTAAATTGTAAGATGCAGTGAACGCAGAGTGGTGGCGCTAGTATCGATTTTTGCGCCATTACACGAGAACAGAGTCGATGAGCACATTTGATTGCCGACCGCGATCGAGAACGGTCACTTTCGACACCATCGACCATGTCACGTTCACAGTCGATAAAAATACCTACCTAGATTTCATTTGGAATATAAAGTCGTTGAATTGGGACCTGCACTTTTTCTGTCGCCCACACTAACATGGAAGCCTCACCACGAGACGACGGTGATGAGCCACCTACCGCTCCGCCTGGTCTCCCGCCGTCATATAGATCTTTATGATCAGTCTGACTCCGTCGATACCTTTGACGATTTTGTTCTTCCTGATATTTACCTTATTAAACGTGTCGAATCTATTGAAAAGTCGCTGCTCTTGTATTTATGACGAATTGCGTGTTCTGATGTTATTAACCCTATTTAGTGTAACGAACTTATTGAAATTTAATGCTGCACAGAAATATTTGACGACAACTGTACCTACTACAAGCGTCTGCTTTTATTTTCTTCGTCGCTTTATGCAAACAATGCAGCTTTTTTTTGCTGACTGTATTTTTTCGAATGAAAATTTCAAACCAATCCGACAACTAGTAAAACTAAAATTTCAAAAATATGAATTGATATTTGATCTGTATTTAGGCGAAATTAAAAGAATGGTTCCACTGGATTTACATACAAAATGAAAATGTAAACGGTGCGCGAGTGTCACTCACACTTGGCCGTTTCTATCTTCTTTTCTATCCACATCCCAATGATACATCTCCATCACCCCCGCTTCTGTTCTTAATCCCTCTTAAAATGGTAAAAAGCCAGCTATTTTTAGCAAATCAGTGAAACCATCAGTCGGCCGAATGTCAATCAGTGTCTTTTCATTTCAAAACACTATCCGTCAGCCTAACCAGAGAGGAGTGGAGACAGACACAGTAGATCTACTTATTTATTTTGAGTACCGAATTGAGTCACACTTTCGCCATTTAAGTCTAAGTGCTTCTCAGTAAAGGCTGTGGAACTTTTTCTATGTAGAAAAATCGTTTGTATCGAATTTCTACGTCTCATTTGGATGTTGAAATCGATTGCAAAGCTGATACAGTACAGACCGACTTAAGTTGTAAACACTGAACAATAATTCTGCCTTTAATAATTTGGTAATTGGAATTTAGAGAGAACTTTCAAGTACAATTACATACATACATAAATCACGTCTTTATCCCTTACGAGGCAGACAGAGCCTAAGGTAACAAGGCCTAAAGGACACCTTTTAGCAAGATAGTAGGCGTGGTTGCTAGCCGTATCGCCTATAACATGATTCCTATGATTTTCGCCCATTCCCTCGATGGGCTTTTACCATCTGCGCGGGAAGAAACGCAACTGGTACATTCTATGTTTTTCTTTGCTCCCAGACCAGCATGGAAGTACAAGTACAAGTGTGTATAAAAAAACCGTTGTCTATTTTTTTAAGCTCAAAAATACATAGAAACTGAAGAAACTCGCAAACATAATCAAACGTAATCCAAAGTATTGTCCCAAAAAAGCACGCTTATAAAAAAAAACGCGCGAGTCGATTTGTCCTATTTAGAACGGAGTCAAGGTCGACATGTGTTAAAATTTAAATGAATCGTTCGCTATCAAATTAGTGGCCGACCTACTGTTTTGTGCTACTTTGGGATATCTCCCTCAAAGAACCATCCATTTTGAACTCATCGACGGAAACAAATTAAATGCTTAAATACATGAGGCGTGACAAGAGGAAAAGTGAATCAAAATGACATTTGCTAGTTTGTTCTGAAAAAGACACAGCGTCTTGAGTATTTTTATTTCCTTTGCTTGATTTAATTTCATAAAATTTTTAATGCAATGATCATCTAAGTACATGTTATAAAACAAAGTCCTCCGCCGCGTCTGCCTGTCTGTCTTTTCGAGATAAACTCAACTTACATGCGGTTTTCACTAATACATCCATACATACATACATATATCACGTCTTATGGGGTAGACAGAGTCTAAGGTAACAAAACCTGAAGGCAGGTTTAGCATGATTAAGGGTGTATAGCTGGAAAGGGAAATCAAAATAGTGATGGGTTGCTAGCCGCATCGCCTATAACATGATTCCTAAGACTTTCGTCCCTTCCCTCGATGGGCTTTTACCATCTGCGCAGGAAGAGAAGCAACTGATAACTAATAAGTAGAATAATTTATGAGAAAGCTATATACCTATTATAATTTTCCCTTAGCGTGTGTCTGTATTGCACCCGTGCGAAGTCGGGGCCGGTCGCTAGTGTTTTATAAAGCCTAATGAATATGTTAGTATGATATGTTAGTACTGCTAAAACTCAACAAGTAGTTAAAAACGAAAAAAAATGCCATGAAACAGACGTATTCCGCTAAAACAAATGTTCAAAACAAAAACCAAACTGCAAACGAAAAAAACAGAAGAACATAAAAACATTCTCAATAACAGCTTGACATTTCTTCGTTTATAATTAGATACGTCATCCATCTCGAGTAGAGCGTCTAAAAAACGCTAGCCCCCCGATATCCGGATTCTAAATATGTTGCACCACTGGCGCCCCCTGACATTTACAACCGGAGTTATCACTGCGTTCATTGATCTCTGGATGACTAGGTTCCAACTGCAGTGCGAAGGTATAAACCCTTCAGGTCTGTCTCGCTGTTTCATTTTTATGCGTTTGAATATTGAATTACTTTCATACTGGTCTGGGAGCAAAGAAAAAAACATAGAATGTACCAGTTGCTTCTCTTCCCGCGCAAATGGTAAAAACCCATTGAGGGAATAGGCGAAAATCATAGGAATCATGTTATAGGCGATGCGGCTAGCAACCCATCACTATTTTGATTCCACTTTCCACCTCTACGCCCTCAGTGTCTTGCTAAACGTGGCCTGTAGGTCTTGTTACCTTAGGCTCTGTCTACCCCGTAAGGGATAAAGACGTGATTTGTGTGTGTGTGTGTGTGTGTGTGTGTGTGTGTGTGTGTGTGTGTGTGTGTGTGTGAATATTGAATCAGTGGATGGTATGGCTCTTGCAATTAACGATACGGTACGTCTTAGTTTGCGTGAGAGCAAAAGTGGGTATGGTAAGTATAAAATCGACACCTCCGACGCAAAAGGTCGTAACCCGTGTTTTATGCAAAATGAGATTTTTCAATCGTCATAAAGCCATTAATCCAAGCTATAACTTCCTAAAACTCAAGTTTAAATATTTTTGATAGTTATGGAGTTTTGTGATTGCTAATAGTCGTATCATTTGAACTTTTCCACGCAAATCGTCGCATCACAACATTCGACGATTTGCGCCACTCCATTAGTGTTCATTACACCACACGCAAATAGTCTTAACTTCTAAGTTACGACTTTATGCGTAAACAATAATAGTTAGGTACGACTTTTTGTTGCAGTTTTTTTACAATCATGGGTCGTAACTCGCACTTACGACTATATGCGTTGCTTTAGTGAGATGGTATATCCTTTTATATATGGTCGTATTTATAACATACGACTTTATGCAATGGACGTGATCAATCGCAAAAGGTTGTAACTTTCTTATACGACGTTTTGAAAACGAGCACAAAGTCGTAACTTCAGGTTTTTTGCCATAATTTTGAAATTATGATATTTATTTTAATAAACAGATTTGCTTCGTGTTAATTAAACCGCCGCGGACAGATTTAACTACTGCTTTAAACTTTGGACATATTTCAACTTGAAAAAATACATGAAAAATTCTTATAATCGCTCTCCTGAAAAGTCGTCGATTTAGCGATACGACCTTATGCGTAGGAGGTGTCGAAATAACGGACGGGTTGCACTCCGGGAGTGCCAGCAGAAGTAAAAACTAAACACACGCACGCACGCGCAAAAAAAAACCACACCAAAAAACGCACAACGATCTTCAAAAAGAAAAAGAAAAAAAAAATCTACTCGAGATTTAAAGTCTAGGTCTTGTTACCTGTCTGTGCGTAAGGGATAAAGACATGATTTATATATGTGTATGTATGTATTAACTATCCCTTACACCACATAAAACGCTGACGCGTTTCGGACCCTCTGCAGGTCTATCTTCAAGGGATGTAGGATCCGAAACATAACATCCGACTAACGAGTCTTATGTGAAACTAGCTTTTGCCCGCGGCTTCGCACGCGTGAACCATGAGCATTTCAAAGAACCTAGCAATTAAGCAAGCGAGCAACCAAACCTGCAAGCTTTCAAGCATACATGCAAGTATGCAAGCAGGCATGCAAGCAGGCATGCAAGCAGGCATGCAAGCAGGCATGCAAGCAGGCATGCAAGCAGGCATGCAAGCAGGCATGCAAGCAGGCAAGCAAGCATGCAAGCAAGCGTGCAAGCAAGCATGCATGCAAGTAAGCACCCATGCAAGCAAGCATGCAAGCATGCATGCAAGCAGGCATGCAAGCAGGCAAGCAAGCATGCAAGCAAGTGTGCAAGCAAGCAAGCATGCATGCAAGTAAGCACCCATGCAAGCAAGCATGCAAGCATGCATGAAAGCAAGTATGCAATCAAGCATGCAAAGCAAGGACTCAAGCAAGCATGCAAGCCAGCCCCCGCATTGCCCCGATGCCTTAATTTTTCTGAACCTGTAAATATTGCAGGATTTTTATAAAACAAACCTAACCTAACCTATAGGGCTGTCCTAAAATACATCCTAAATAGCTTTTGCCCGCGACATCGTACGCGCTAAGATGTAAAATGAAAAAATAAGTTTTTTCCCGTTCCCGTGGAAATTTTGGGGAGTGCTTTCGGAGTACACTTAAAGCCTTTAAAGAAACACACGTTATAAATGTTAAGTCTCTTTCTTCCGCTGTTTCGTCTGGAAACGTAAAATCCGGTTTTTTCCCGTCCCTGTGGGCGTTTCGGAAAATCGTTTCTTAGTGTTCCCCTACACTCCCGAATAAACCTACGTGACAAATTTCAACTTTCCCCCGCTTTTCGTTTTTCCCGTTTCCGTAAGACTTTCGCTTAATAAAGCATTTCCCGAATATCTTACGGGAACGAAGAAGAAGAATTTTGGCAAATTATCTCATAATGCTCCCCCACACTACCCAAGGAACCCACTTGCCAAATTTCAGCTTTCTACGACCAGTAAAACGTAAAATCCTGTTTTTTTCCCGTTCCCGTGGGAATTTTGGAAAGTACTCTCTTAATGCTCCTCAACACTCCCGAAGCAACCTACATGCCGAATTTCAGCTTTCTGCAACCAGAAAACGAAAAGTCCCGTTTTTCCCGTTCCCGTGGGAATTTCGGGAAATCCTTTTGTAGCGCTCCCCTACACTCCCCAAGGGAAATTGAAGGCCAAATTTCAATTTTATACGACCAGTAAACCGAAAAATCGATCCCGTAGAACTGAATACATAAATCCCGTTTTTATCCCGTGGGAATTTCCAAAAAGCATTAGAACTTTATTTTACTATTATAATCACCTACTTCTATGCCAAATTTGAAGAGTCTAGTAATTATAGTTCATAGGATTTCGTTAAACTGAATATATAAATCCTGTTTTTTTCCTTATCCCGTGGGAATTTCCCAAAATCCTGAAATTAGTTTCTTAGTTTTGTAATCACCAACTTTTGTATCAAATTTGAAGAGTCTACTTCTTATAGTTACTGTGATAGCGTCACTCGGAATCGAATATATAATTCCCGTTTTCTCCTTATCCCGTGGGAATTTCCAAAAATCCTTTCTTAGCGGATGCCTACGTCATAAGATCTACCTGCATGCCAAATTTCAGCCCGATCCGTCCAGTGGTTTAGGCTGTGTATATATAATTCCCGTTTTCTCCTTATCCCGTAGGAATTTCCAAAAATCCTTTCTTAGCGGATGCCTACGTCATGACATCTACCTGCATGCCAAATTTCAGCCCGATCCGTCCAGTGGTTTGGGCTGTGCATATATAATTCCCGTTTTCTCCTTATCCCGTGGGAATTTCCAAAAATCCTTTCTTAGCGGATGCCTACGTCATAACATCTACCTGCATGCCAAATTTCAGCCCGATCCGTCCAGTGGTTTGGGCTGTGCGTTGATAGATCACTATGTCAGTCAGTCAGTCAGTCAGTCAGTCACCTTTGAGTTTTATATATATAGATGCGTGTTTTGTTTTCTGTCTGTTATCGATTCAGTAGTAATTATGAAATATCAGAGCCTCTAGTGTAAGTATTCGCATATAAAAACGTGTCGGACGCGTTAACGTCAACGTCTCAATTACCTACTATGGAATAGGTAATTGGCAGCGCCACTTGCGGATCGAAACGGCATCAAACTGTTCTCATAGTATTTGATATTTTAACGCAAACGCGTCCGAAACGTATTTTGTGGCCGAAAACCTACACTAAGTATACTGAACGCAGCAAACTAGCAACCAGTAACGTGAGACACGTAATTCGGCGAATATTGTACTATAACTTACGCCCACCGTTTTCACCTGAGACAGAAGATATGAGCGCAAACACCTCTGCTAATGACTATCAGTGGAAGCAAGCTTGGCGCCATTTGGCACAAAAACTAGAGTAATTAAGAGGAACAAAAATAGACGCGTGAGTATTTCAGTTTTTGCCGTCGCGGGCGGCGAAAATCGTGTGTAAAGATGAACCACATTAATGAAATGGCTTAAGTCGACGGTAGAAGCCATGATTAACAGCTTTTGTTTTTTGTAACTTATGGCACCGGAGTAGAAGACCAAAAAACTATGGCGGATAATTTTACTTAAAATAGTTTGTGTTCACAATCAAATTTTTTATTTCTACTTTCAAATAAATAAATTTAGTTAAATAAATAAGTGAATTCGAAAATTCAAGATTCAACAATTATTTCTGCAAATTGGCCGCCAAGGGCGTTACATGCCTTTTTTAAAACTACCAGTGCATACGGAAAGACTATCATTGGCAAGAAGAATGCGCCGCAAGAATCATGACAGAAAGTCATTTTTTCAAAATAAAATAAGCTAGGGACTACAATACTTAAATTGAATACATTTATAAAAGGGACGCATAAGGTCTCCAAGCCTTAAATTATATTAGTATATAGTAGAGATGTATAAAGTCTCTACTAGTCAAAGTAAAACAAAGTATGCAAAGAAAGAAAGAGAAAAAACTTAATAAAAATTGTTTAAGTTCAGTGGAGTAAAATGCCTCCACCGTCAAATAAATTAATTTGAGATATCTCCAATGTCGAAGAGAAAAGAAAATTAAATTAGGAAATATACATTTCATGTCAAGTAAGTAACCGATAAGCTTTTGGATTCCAAAGGCAAGCTTACGTCTGCCGCCCCCAATGTTGGCTCTCACTCACTCATGTCCTGCTCTGAAAGCAGAGCGGTACCGAGGGCATGTACCGCTTCCGTCCCCACAGGCTCAAAATGTTAGTAAGTCTGGGATCTATTGTAGATTTAAAAAGAGAGTGTAGCGACCCTAGCGCCACCTAGTTGTCGACTACATAACTACTACGACACACGAGTAGCTAGCGCCAGTTCTAATGACAGCTGTCACATCGTTCTACATGCCGCTAACGAAGTTTCTCAATGCGGCTGCATAAATACAACTCTCAACTCTCTTCCTTCGGACTTCTGTCCCCAGGCATAACATCTGCCTGGAGAGAGATCTCTCTATTGTGGCACTTCCCACATTGGTGACCCCGACGAGTACTTGTTAAAATGAGCATAGTAATTGTAGAAGTAGTATCGCGGCCGAAATATCAATTTTGTATGTCAAAACAATCTCAAAGTTCTACTAAGTATTACCCTCCTTTAAATGTCAGCAAAACAAATACAAGCCAAGCCTTACGAGATGATTTACGTGCCTAATAAAGTTTTCCCCGAGAATTCCATATGCATATTACTCGCAACTTTCCCCTCAGATTCTGCCATCTGGGCGCGGGCCAAATACACGAAACTGCCGATAATTATAACCGAGCAGGCTGTGATAAAAACTTTCCCAAATTTCTAACGAGTTTGTCAAAGTCCTATGAAGCAAATACGGTTATTTATAGCGACAAGATAAATCAGGACGGAAATTATATTAAAGATATTGTCTGCCCCTTGTTTCAATTCAAGTTTTGGTGATATGGCTCCATCGATACTATCGATGATTCCGCCAATCCAATACTGTCGAGGTTGAAGAATACACTATTTGTTTTTAATCAGCCGTTGTTCGGTAGCTGTCTGTCCCTTGCATGTGGTCTTAGAGCAAAGAAAAAACATTAAGAAAAACTTATAATGTAGCAGTTGTTTCTCTTCTCGTGCAGATGATAAAAGCCCATGGGTGACAATCACACGAATCATGTTGTAGGCGATGCGGCTGGCAACATATTTCTATATGATTCCCCTTACCACCTATACGCATACAATCATGCTAAACGTGGCCTTTAGGTCTCGTTACCTTAGGCGGTCTACCTTGTAAAGAATAAAGACGCGATTTATGAATTTATGTATGTGTGTCTATTTTTAATGACCAACGTTCAATGGAGGCAGAGGTTCTCGAGTGGCGACCACGTAGCGGAAGACGCAGCGTAGGAAGGCCCCCACAAGATGAACTGGTTACCTGGTAAAGGTCTCGAGAGTCTGCTGGATGAGGGCCGCGTAAGACCAATTTTCATGGTGATCTTTGGGGGAGGCAAATTGTTCAGTAGACTTTTGGCTGATGATGATGGTTGTCAGTTATTGTTTTTAATATAGAATATAATACATATAATAGAATAGAATAGAATATAATAGAATAGAATAGAATAGAATAGAATAGAAGAAAATTTTATTCACCAATACAAAAAATTCACAAAAAATCAAAAATTACAAAGTAGAATTAGATGCGAAGGTAAAATGGAAGGGAGACTCAGCGAGTGTAATATGTAGCAAAACGCTTGGTTACGTATGGCATGAGTAGTGTCATAATAATGTAAAACTTTCTTCGTGAAATAGAATAACTAAACGTCGGAACAACAGGACAAGAAAATAGACAGATCGATCAACCGATTAAGTAAGAATTCAATTTTCATTTATGTCCGTTACTTCATATGTCCGTTGTCAAATCGCGGTTGCAATACGATATCCAAAATAGAAACGTTTAGATAGATTAATTTGGTCTAGACCATCAGCCGACTGGCCTGTCTGGAATGTCGGTGGCATATCCTGATCCCACTTTTAGACACGTCAACTTTGTCATTCAAATTAGTCATGTTTCGTAGTCAACTTCTGAATTTCGCCATAACCGGTCACGAAAATAAGCGAGTTCGTCTTGCCTTTTCCACCAATCGGTTGGCAAGGCATCCGATTGTACAAAATATTAACCGATGCGGCGGTAGCATCTGCGGCGATTTTGGATTTCCACAGAATCGTCTTTTAGGCTTTTGCAACTTGTGAAATTTGAAATGAATTTAGTACCTACGTAAAACATACTCGACCAAGAAAGTCCTTAACCACCCTATGAAATGAAATAATTGAAATGATGTAATTTATTATGCTTTGGACATGTTAAGAAGTGGTCTTGTAGTGTTGATTGTACAGTGTCATGTCTAACCAAATACATTGGCATGCAAATATTATCTCATAATCTAACAGTTGAATTTCTCTATATCAATTATTTTTATCAACATTTTATCAAGATTGAAATTTACTAACAAATTAATAACATTAAATTATCTTTCTTTCTTTCTTTTTTTCTATTATAATTCTAAGATTAAATGTCATTTGTACGGCTTTAAACATCACAGCCTATTTTCACTCACAAGTCAAAATGGCAATCAGCTTATTTTTTCTGATAGAGGAACTGTTATAAAAAATGTTAAAGCATTTTCTTGGTCGACTAAACAAGTGAGCATCACAGTACTCTTTATTTAATTTTACCCGTTTCATTATGTTTTCTATTTTTTTTCAAAGTCACAACTAAGCCACGAAATTTACGTGGCGTTTGTAAAACCACACCGATGCTCAATTTGACGTCTGAAAGTGCGATATCGTCGTCAACATAACGAAATCAACAAATCGCTTTGATATCTGCGCAACAAAAACTCACAGTTCGAACTAAATTGGAATTGGAACGCGTGCGCCGTTTCGCTCGCATGTTTTGACAGACAACCCGAACCTAGAGCACTTTTTAATTCCCCGCCATCCGGCTTCACGTCATCGGGCGGAACCATAATCGATCGGGCGGTAATGAGCACGGGAACTGTCAGTCGGCACACAGCCGGAATAAACCACTATTAAACACACCGGACGTCTATTTTTATATTATTATCTTAGCTAGTAACAAGGGAATAAATGGCATTTAGGAATTCCTTTTCGAATACACTTTCCTGAGTGAACGAACTCGGGCGAACGTGTCTTGGCTTGCGCCGTTCTAAATATACAAAACGCCGACTGAGGGCGCTCGCCTCCCCCCTTCTTTTGTTCCTATTTCGAAATTCAAAAAATAGAACCGAAGGGTGTTTCGGGATGCGCGTGAGTCAGTGCCGGTCGACGCGCCGGCGCGTGCGATACATCGCGCCGATTAAAATAATCGGACAATTCGAATTTCAAATCCCGTGTTCCATTTAGTGGCCAGTGTTGTTTTTTAACTCTGTTCGGATTAAATAGTGTGAAAGTGCAGTGTTTTGTATCCCGAGGAGCCAACCGAAACGGTATGTTTATTAATTTAAACTAAATTTTGTATACGTTTGAAGCCCCAATTTGAAGCCACATTAACTTCCAATTGACAATACGAACTATTTATACCGCAACTGGGAAACTGTCGCGCGAGTTTGGAAATTACCTCGAAATTAGTGGTTTTGGGCAACTTTGAAGCAATCGACCTCGGCTCGGGGAATTATTAAACAGTGAGTGCGACGACCCGTTTACAGCGAGTGTTAATAATTCGTGTTTCGGCTGAATTTTGGGCCACGCGAACAAGACTAGAGCAATCCGGTTCATAGCACCACTCGAGTTCTGCCGTTGAAAGGTGGTTTGCTTTTATAATCTGTGGCATGAAATGTTTCAGAAGTTACTGGCCACTTACACAAATCGTTTTGCATTTACTTTTTATTTTTATGAATAAATGTCGGTAGTTTTAAGCATACTTGTTTTATCTTGAACTGTATTTGATTTAAATTTTCATGGTTGTGTGTAATGTGTCAATATGACGCAACTCAATTGATATTGGCTATGACTAATTTCCGTTCTAATAATCTTGTAAATGTGTTGCAATAAATGCGTTGTTTTGCAAACTCAGACCAATTAAAAAGTTTAGACACACATGTGCGCAGATCAACCAACTCGCTTTACAGAGTTTGGTTGCTGCGATTTCACGCACACAACGAGATGTAATTTTAACTTTCTTATTTTTTATTCAAACTAATCCATTTTAACTCTATTGTAAACTAACAAGACTTTTCCTCTTCGTCACGTTCCATGTACGTCTGTATTCAAAAAAGTGACGAACTGGAATGGAAATTTTGGGACACATTTTTTCTTGTATGAGGATCGATAGGGTAAACGATTTTGAGTAAGGAAAACCCAAAATACTAGTTAAACTGAAAAAAAAATATCACGTGGACTTTTTTTCAAAAAACGCACATTTACCCGCAGCCATATTTAGGAAATCCAACGAGTTCAAATATTTTTTTGCTTTTGCTGTCGCTCTCTAAATTTTAAGTTAGTTTTTAATCAGGTTAGACTGAAAACCGGAGTCAAAGCTGAGTCTCCTCTCCTATTTAGCTAATACTTGTATGTACCTAAAGCTTTGATAATGTATTTTTTTTCTGTGTATTGCTAAATGTATTTTTTTTATTATTTATTGTAATTGTCAAACAATTCACGCACAGCTTATGAAAAAAGTACGCCGTGATGTTATTCATTAAAAAGTTACCGGCACGCTCCAAACCGGATATGGGCCGAATGGATAATTTAAAATATTGTTTCCCTTCCAAAATAAACTTTTAAATTCCAAATTTCCCGTGCCATAAGCTTCATAAATCAAATTTATGCAAATTCTTAAGTAATCAGGTCCTTTGTAGGGAAATTTACAGCTTGCCGTTTTGATACAAGACTGGCAAAGGCAAAGGCATTATGAAACCAGATTCCTCTCTGTGAGGCTCCATCGGGTACACGTTGTACCCAGTCACATTCAGAAGATGCTTTTAGTAACACAGACTAGAAACAGTAAGACAAGTACAAACGCTTTATATTTATTTTTTAAAACACTAATCTTAAAAATCTGCATATCTATGCTAAAAATAACTATAAAAACCTATATTTACAAATAAAAAGTCATAAAAAGAAAACCCCGTCTAACCCTACTGGCTGCGGCAGGGTCTCCATGGCGCTGGCGGCATTACCCCTTTGGACCGCAAGTGCGATCCGCTGGGATAAATACACGCCAGCTCTTGGGTCCCCTGAGGCGTCGATCAACCGGGACGATAGGGCCTTTACAAAGACTTTTATGTCGGCTGACCAAGGCCCCACAGTCACAACCGCAAGCGCCGCAAACTCATAATCCTTTAGTAAGGTGGAGTACTTGCGGCGCTTGAGGATTTGGGCCTGGAGATAATCATGATTATAAGATTATTGAACTGTTGTGAAATCTACACATTTTTACCCAACATCAAGACAATACGAGCATAAAAGATGGTCAAAAATTGATTACACTTTAATTAGCTGATACACGTCACTTTAAAAATACGTAAGCAAAACGTATGGAAATAACATTCAGTTAAAAACACTACTAAAAACCAGTAAAATCTTTAATACAAGGGTGAAGCCAAAACAAGTGTAATGTTTTGAGTTGTTAGTTGCTTAATCTCTGCTACAATTCAATCCATACAATACTCTTGCTTCATTCACACGGCGCCAGCGATGCAAAATGAGTATACTGTTATAATAACGCTCATCTATCCTCCCCACCTTAAGCCTGTCAAACGATACTGATAAAAACTATCTACTGTGGACCCGGGGTTAGCATACCAGTGTCAGATATTCAGATAGAGTTGCCATTACGAAAATTTTACAGTAAACAGATGTAATACGGTCTTTAGCAAAATTCCAAGACCCAAGGGTAATTTTAACCTGAAACAATATAGCAACATTTTGGGAATGACTACTTACATAATAAAATAATATAATACTTCCATGCTGGTCTGCGAGCAAAGGAAAAACATAAAATGTACCAGTTGCTTGTCTACCCGCGCAAACGGTAAAAGCCCCTCGATGGAATGGGCGAAATTCTTAGAAATCATGTTATAGGCGATGCGGCTTGCAACCCATCACTATTTTGATTCGATTTTCCACCTATACACTCATAGTCATGCTAAACGTGGCCTTTAGGTCTTTTTACCTCAGACTCTGTCTACCCCGTAAGGGATATAGACGTGATTTGTATGTATGTGTATGAGTGTAATAATTATAAATTTGTTTAACTAACTAACTACCAACCGCCTATAATTTTTTTGTTTTCTTTTGACTTTGGCCTCGGATAGCTAAAATATTAAAAATCAAATCATTTCTGTTGTATTTGTTACACAAAAAGTAAATGTTATTTATTCGTTGAAAATGTATTATTTTTAGTGGATTCAATGGAATGAAAACATTATTTGGAACATTTTAAGAGACAAATTCTATAGAATAAGTTACTCTCTTTAAGATTATAAATGAGAAAAATTGTGACTATACCTATTTATCTTAATGTATGTTTGTATATAATATTCAATTAAATACTCATTCACGCTAAATAGGCTCTATAGTTTGGGATGAAACGACATTCGAACGGTATCAAGATTACACACAAATCGCGTCTTTATCCCTTACGAGGTAGACAGAGCCTAAGGTAACAAGACCTACAGGCCACGCTTAGCAAGATTGTGAGCGTATAGGTGGAAAATGGAATCAAAATAGTGATGGGTTGCTAGCCGCATCGCATAACATGATTCCTATGATTTTCGCTCTTAAGATTACGCATGCAAAATTTCGAAATCTGACATAACATTTTGCGCGAATTTTTCTCGTGTTACATAAGTAAATGAACACTACGATGAGATTTCTACACCTTTTGTACACACATGTGAACATTTCTTCCATGCTGGTCTGGGAATAAAGAAAATACCTAGAATGTACCAGTTGCTTCTCTTCCCGCGCAGATGGCAAAAGCCCATCGAGGGAATGGGCGAAAGTCTTAGGAATCATGTTATAGGCGATGTGGCTAGGCAACTCATTATTATTTTGATTTCCCTATCCAGCTATACGCCCTTAATCATGCTAAACGTGGCCTTAAGGTTTTGTTACCTTAGGCTCTGTCTACCCCGTAAGGGATAAAGACGTGATATATGTATGTATGTGAATATATAGAATATCGCAATCGACCCTGAAGCGAAGCCGCGTCTAAAAGCTGTAGCTAGTTAGGTAATCCTTCCAAGAAACAATGATAGCTCACGATGGTAAGCAAAGAAAACTGAAGCCTTGCCTAGTAAAAGCCCGTTCTTCGAAGAGTTGAAGACTGCCAGATAGCGTCCATGGTATACAAAGACAAGAAGAAAATTTCGATCTGTAGCTGGCCGTAATTTTTTTTATAATTAGACTGGCAAGCTAGTTAACTTGTCGTTAATTCTCTATCAAATCACTAATTAGACGCTACAGCATACTAGGAATGGTAAGTGGACAACGTCACTTAAGCAAACAACAGAAGAGGATTGCAAACAGCCTTAAGAGCTAAGAATAAAGGAAAAATAGCAGCGGCACCTCGTTGCTGTAGGATCGGAGGTGAGTAAAAACGCGTTTTACCCACGAACAATGAATTTAGCGCGTTTATAACTTGCCCCACTCGGCAACAACAATTTAACAAATTTTGCTCTTCCGACAGATAAATTCGTTTTGCCGGCACTAATTGGTAGGCAGATAAATTATCATCGTTTTAATTGTTTATCCCAAGTTATCGTAGACGCAGTTAACTTTGTTCATTTGTCTTTCGTTAACTTGATAAACCATGGGATTGTTATGGCGTCTCCGGTTCAAGTCGGTAAATTAAGGTCTTATCCTTTTTCGAGTCATTTAGTAAAATTATTAATTTATTAGAATTTATCCGCCCTGCGCCCGAGAACACGCGTAGCCGACGTCGGGAAGAAACACAGACCACCTACCCCATAGGGTATGGCTATGGGGTAGGTGGTCTGTGGGAAGAAGGCTGAAGACTTTTTACGTGTTGTGATTCACATGACTTTTGTATGTAACATTTGAATCTTTGATCGCATTCTCAAACGGTTTCAAATCTGTATTTTAAAGTATTGTGTATTAATTTCAACGAACCGCTACCATAAGGAAAGGTGTCTTGAAATCTTGAAAAACAGGCTACTAAAACTCGAAAAATCAAGTGACCCACGTCTCCGCGTATCTTCCGCACGGCTCAGATTTGAAATATATCTCCGTCATATCACCCCTTATAAAAATACATACGCATAAGCAAGCGCTAACAAAATCACCCTTTCGCTATCGCATTTCAGCACGATTAGAGAGGAAAGGCTTCAGCCGCTCGTATTGAGCGAAGTCGTTTCCATACTATTAAGCCGTTATGTCCTTGCTTCGTGGAATGGAAGTGTTACGGGCCCATTCCATGTGGAACTGGAATGAAGCCCTTGCGACGGGAGATGGTAACAGAAGCGACATAGGATGGACTAAACTTAACTTTAGGATGGCAGATTTAGAATCAAGTGTTTATATTACCTAGTTATGTGGATGCAATGGAGAGGGTCTGGCTCTACGAATAATAATAAGTCAAGAATCGTAATTCGCTAACAGTTGCCGCCTCGATTGTCATTCCACTTACGCACACAAACTAACAGCAATGCAAACGTAACACTCTCACTCCGATAGACGATACTTGCACGCGCATTAGTCCGTGCGTCATGATCGTGTCCGCCAACTTGCGGTAAGGGAAGGGTGCGTGGATCGCATGCATCCAGAGTCGTCAAGTATGGTGTCCTAAAATATTATAAAGGTGAGTCCTTTGTTTTTCATATCTGAATGGCTTCTACAACACTTCACACAACACGATGGCATATTTTTCTAATGTATTAGCGCAAAGATACAATGATAACGTCATGATAACGACTCGAGCGTCCCGGCCGAACTAATTCGCCGCGCGGTACATATTTTAAGCCCCGCCCCCTGCGGTTCACTTCGCGTGGAGTGATTTTTCGGGCTTAGTTACGCTTCTTGACTTATTTTTATTCGTAGGTCTGGCTGTATGTTGTCGGTGAGTTAGATAATAGTTATAGAAGTTAAAATATAATATTGCTAACTGCATTCTCCGGAGTGCAGGGGCCTTACGATGAAGTCTTAACGTGATTCAATTCCGAATCAGTTTAGGTTCGCTCGCCGTCAGATCCATACTAAAAATTACAGCTAAAACCTGAACTGAGTCTGAGAATTAAGACGTCATGGTGGGCCCCAGTACTGCGGCGTGGAAGGCAACAAGTAACCAAACTATTTTCCCAAGAAAGTCGTTATTCAGATACTCAATGGCGACCACGATCACTATCAAAAGAGCGTAGTGATTTAGAAAAATTAATGTATTTTTGGCTTTGTGGTTGTTATTTTATAGCCAAGACGTGCCCGAGAAATGGCAGAGAGATGGAGAACATAGATGCTCTAAAGACAACTCCTGTGAGAAGTGTTTTGCAGGATGGAGACATTTTATGTAACAGTGCTGTTTTTATAAACGGCGCTGAGAGTTAACTATACGTAACTATACTGATGCAATCTCGTTCTGGATTGTTTTGTGGCTGTTTTTACTAGTTTTTTTTTCATGCAGGTCTGCCTAAGGTAACCAAAGCTTAAGGCCACGTTTTGCATGATTAAGGGCGTATAGCTGGAAAGGGAAATCCAAATAGTGATGGGTTGCTAGCCGCATCGCCTATAACATGATTCCTAAGACTTTCGCCCTTCCTCGATGGGCTTTTACCATCTGCGCGGGAAGAGAACAAACTTGTAAATTCTATGTTTTTTCTTTACTCCCAGACCAGCGTGGAAGATTACTACCGTTTCTGTTTCATGAAATATCATGTTTCGATCTTGCGCAGGTTTTTTTTTATCAGATATTTTAATTTTAATAAACGAGCAATTAAAATTGTACCAATCAATTGAAAAATAATATGTTTTTTTTAGCTTCAATCCTGTTCCAATTAACACGAGCGTTTACTGCCGTATAAAAACACAAATCCGATAGAAAATTTGATGAACAGAACAATTTTTCATTTTTATGACACACACAAACTGAAATATTTCATAGTTTTTGGCCACAAGTTTGTTTGCACAGAGTTCTATGTAGTAAATAGGTTAAACTCGCACTCAGATACGACAACTAACCCCCTTATTCATAAACGCTCTGTAGGCTTCTGCTGACTTAGCAATCGTTTGTCCTTATCTGTCACTTTGACATTTACCTTTCACAGATAAGGACAAACGATTGCTAAGTTAGCAGAGGCCTATAAGCGTTTATGAATAAGGGGGTAAGTGTCAACGTAACCTTTACTGAGTCTACTTCGTGTAATGAATGCCAGAAAACAATAGATCTTATAAATTTTCCGCGGGAACTGCTTAATTTTCCGGAATGAAAAGTATGTTTCATCCGTCTCTTATAACGTCAAATTTAAATCTCAATTTGTGCAGCCGCGTGATTAAACACCAAACAAAGCACTACCCAACTTACAAACTACCCCATTATTAACATTAAAGAAACCTAACCTAAAAAAATACATGATTTTTTTGCTGACTGCACTTTTTGTTGACAGTACTTGCATTGTCATCAGTCCTACATAATGTGTACCAAATTTCAAGTCAATCTCATAAACCGTTGAAGAGTTCCCTTCTACGGAGACGGTCCTGGACGAGTCACCAGTATTTTACTCCAAGATTACCTACGCCAAATTTCCTATACTAAGTGTGTCAAAATTCACTTGCGAGATTTGATTACAGACAACGGGACAACTAAATAAAAACTTGTAAAAATTGTGACCAACATTACGAGGCCGAAATAAAAATTCCAACCTTTTCGCAACTAAGGTATACGCCGATAGTCACGGATAGCGAACGTCATTTTTTTTGACAAAGCGCGAAGCGAAAAAGTTGTTTTTTCTTTTTTTGTTTTACGGCATCCCCAGAGACCAACATGGGAACAGGAGTGGCCAGTTAATCCCCAAAAATCAACTGCCAAGGGTTGACGTGACACTGTATACGGACTGTTTCGGACGCAGCTTTTTAAAAAGAAAATCTTTCTTTACGGACAGGATTACTAAGGTAGTTTGTCAGAGGAAAACGGAGAATATTATTTGTTCGGCCTCAACTAGAACGAATCAGGTCATGTTTGTATATTAGTTAATTTCAGTTCGAATAAGTTCGAAACATAATTGCTTAACAAATATTTATTCTTACAGTGTACAAGGTCTGGTATTGCAATTTAGATTTCAAGCATTTTTTTCTAGGTATAAATAGACATAAATCGTAACATAAAAAAAAGATTGTTACATGAGACTTTTTCTGTTTCATATTTGTGTTACATAAAGCAACGAGACGTAAATAAGTCCGTTTGAAATTGGAAGAAAAACGTTTCCACTCAAATAGGTACTTTTACTTTGTGCTGTACAAAAACGAAACAATTGAAAATTAGAATAAATTCTTCATTATCTTTAGAGGAGCCGTGAGTTTTGTAAAATATCAATCTTCATGAAAAACGTTTAGTGCTTGCTAAGCGATACTCGACATACTCTAAAGAAAAACTCGTCAGCCAACTTTTACAAGTTTCCTCATTAAGGTCTAAATATTGGCGTTAAAATAAATACTGCTATGCCCTAACAGTAAAATTCTAAGACTGTCAGAGAGCGAACCTTTTTTGCCATAATTCTTCTTCTTGAGGTGCCATCTCCTGCCGGAGGTCGGCTATCACCAGTGCTATCTTTAATTTCGACACAGCAGCTCGGAACAGTGAGCTTGTGCTAAGGTTGAACCATGTCCGGAGATTCTTAAGCCACGCAGTACGCCTTGTTCCGGGTGGTCGCTTTCCCTGGATTTTCCCCTGCATGATGAGTTGAAGCAGGTCGTATTTGTCACTACGCATTATGTGACCAAAGTATTTATTTATAATATTTGACCGTGTTCTACCATACAACGTTGCCGACATTTTTGTCACAAGATTTTTGAATACTCTATTTATTACTTTGACATTGGCGAAATCATCACATCGCTCGATGGGGCCATATTAGAAAAAGAAGAAGGAAGGAAGAATTTATCTAGTAACAGCGCTTCAGCGTGCTGAGCCAGCGACCGTTTCACTTTTGCGAAGACACACACAACGCTGAGCATCTATTTTTAATGTCTGTTTTTTTTTCTTGTTTTTTTTTGCTATAAAATTGTGTATATCACTATCACTACATAGTATAAAATAAAGTCGCTTTTTCTGTCCTCATGTCCGTATGTATGCTTATATCTTCAAAACCACACATAGGATTTTGATGCGGTTTTTTTTAATAGATAGAGTGATTCAAGAGAAAGGTTCATATGTATAATACATGCATAATATACCGTGCGAAGCCGGGGCGGGTCCTTTTATATTTGTGTGTCTTGCAAAAAGGAATAAATGTCTTCTTTCTTTCTTTCTTCATCCCTGTATGTTTTTCCTAACAACACAAACGTAGCAAACTTTGTTAATAGTGAATTGGGCATAACGATGCTATTTTATTGTTTCATAAAGGCATAATTGGCCGTAATCTCTTAGCTGGCCCGTGACAAATGAAATTTCACAGCGAACTGACGTTCAGGCAATAAGTGAAATGACGTTACGCGTCACGGGCGGATAAACACGGTCTGCAAGTTGAATGAATTTTTCGCCGTACGATGGACGACCCGTGATGGTCTAGTGGATTGTTCTGTGGCCTCTCAAGCGGGGGATTGCGGGTTCAAACCCCATCTCAAAGCACAGTGTTTCGGAATTTATTTGCAAAATTTGAAACCACGTCATTTTCAGTGTGAAAAGAATGCCTCGAAGGAAATCTGTCAAGAAGTTCCAATAGTATATGTGAAGTTTCCAATCTTGAAAGCACCACGCGTGCTTGGAGCCCAAGGGGGACGATGGAAAGTACAGGCAAAGTCCCTCCTATTCTGAGAAGGAGGGATGATGTGCTTAGCCATTTGAGATGATGATGAAAAGGCAATTTAATAAGCAAGCGTGCTTCATCTTAGGCGATATCTTGACTTACAAACATACATACATAAATCACGTCTTTATCCCTTACGGGGTAGACAGAGCCTAAGGTGACAAGACCTAAAGACCACGTTTTGCATGATTGTGGGCGTATGGATGGAAAGGGGAATCAAAACAGTGATGATTTGCTAGCCACATCGCCTATATAACCATGATCCCAAAGATTTTTACCCAATCCCTCGATGGGCTTATACCATCTGTGCGGGAAGAGAAGCAACTGGTACATTCTCTGTTTTTTCTTTGCTCCCAGACAAGCATGGAAGAACTTGACTTACTTAAATGCATAAAAATACCCAAGCTATCAAACATCACAATACCTTAGGGTGTAGACCCTAAGGTATTGTGACGTTTGATAGCTTGGGTATTTGGGCTCTAGGGTGAAATCCCTTAAGTAGACCATCATCACAAGATATTCGCAAATGCTCGCCACTACAATGGTTATAAATGCAGTAGAAATGAGAGCGTTAAGAAGTATGGAAGGTGTATCACTGAAAGATAGAATAAGGAACAGTCTGATAAGGGAACGTGCTGGTGTGAAAGAGGATATAGTGACTAGGATAGAAAAAAGTATGCTTAGTTGGTTTGGGCATTTAGAGCGGATGGATGAAAGTAGACTAACTAAACAGATCTATATGGGGAGTGCGAATGGTTGCGTTGGGAGGGGAAGGCCTAGACGGACGTTCCGAGACCAAATAGGAGACGTTTTGGAAAAAGGTCCGGTCAGGAGTACCCGAAACCGACGAGCATGTATGAAGAGATTGATGACTGTGGATGAAGCGAAAGAAATATGTCAGGATCGTAGCAAGTGGAATAAAGTAGTATCTGCCTACCCCTGTGGGAAAGAGGCGTGACGGTATGTATGTATGTACAATGGTTGGCCGTAGTTCTATGAACAAGTTTAGTATTGTTTCAGATTTTGCTGGACTGTGTTTCATAAGTAAATAATTTATTTACGGTGTCCTCGCATTTATTAAACAAACGTGAAGCTTATCGCTCTGCAATTCAACAGGCTGCAAAAAAACGGAAACAGTGTCAGAATAATTTAATGCAATATGAAAGGTGACCTTTTATGACTTATGTTATGCGGGTGGTAGGGCCTTGTGCAAGGTCCGTCCGGATCGGTACCACCATCTTACTCGCTAATCCTGCCGCTAAGTAGCAGTGCTTGCACTGCTGTGTTCCGGTGTGGAGAGTAAGACAGTCGGGGAAATTACGGGCACAAGAGGCATTGCATCTTAGTCCTCTAGGTTGGCAACGCATCTACAATCCCTCCGGGGTTGCGGGTGTCTATGGGCTGTGGTGATCACTTACCATCAGGTGACCCACTTGCTCGTTTGCCTTCCTATTCATATAAAAAAAAAAAAAAATGTTGAACAAAGTCGCTAGAAAGAAAGCTTTCGGAATAATTAAAACATCACTACATAGTATAAAATAAAGTTGCTTCTTCTGTCCTCATGTCCCGATGTATGCTTATATGTATCTTCAAAACTACACAACGGATTTTCATGCGGATTTTAATACATAGAGTGATTCAAGAGGAAGGTTTATATGTATAATACATGCATAATATACCGTGCGAAGCCGGGGCGGGTCGCTAGTTATTTATGATGCAAGTTTTTTTTTTGCAAATTGCGCAGACGGTAAAAGCCCATCGAGGGAATGGGCGAAATTCCTAGGAATCATGTTATAGGCGATGCGGCTAGCAACCCATCACGATTTTGATTCCCCTTTCCAACTAAACGCTCACAATCATGCTTAACTTTACCTATGCTTGTTAGGCTCCGTCTACCCCGTAAGGGATATAGACGTGATTTGTGTATGTGTATGTATGTCTTTTTTAAGTTAGTAAAAAATTATTAGAGAACCAAAATGATCTTTTTTTACAGACAAAAACAGTAACCTTTTTCGCAACCCATTCACTATTATAAAAGTTTTTACTAACGAGAACAATCATTAATGCAGTCGGGCAAAATTAGTTCCCATTTTTTTATTTAAGCAGTAATTTTTCTGCTGTAACTTTTTATTCTTTCTTTTTATTTTTTTCTTCCATGCTGGTCTGGGAGCAAAGAAAAAACATAGTATGTACCAATTGCTTCTCTGCCCGCGCAGATGGTAAAAGCCCATCGAGGGAATGGGCGAAAATCATAGGAATCATGTTATAGGCGATGAGGCTAACCCATCACTATTTTGATTCCATTTTCCACCAATACGCCCACAATCTTGCTAAATGTGGCCTGTAGGTACCTGTTACCTTAGGCTCTGTCTACCCCGTTAGGGATAAAGACGTGATTTGTGTAACTTTTTATTTTGCTCACTGTACTCGCGGCCCTCGATTATTTGTTCGCTTAAAATAACCAGCAAGCTTTTATTACCTGCCAATCGAGCTTCCTTCAAAGTTTCACCGTTATTTATTTATGAAACTTCATCAGGTTTCACGAAAACGTGATCACGTCAAGCTATGATATTTTTTATGATTTTGATTGTATAATAATTGATGCTTAATTTGGTTTAAAAATTCCAATCTTGGCAGTCCTGCTCCTACGCAAAGTGGAGGCAGTGTGACATCATTTTACCTATATTGCTTTTGAGATAGGCAGACATAAAAAAAAGATTATTAGATTGCTTGCATTAGTCTTGCTATAAAATCTGTTGCCCGCAACTTCGTCTGCATAGAATTCGTTTATGGCTATCCCGCAAGAGTTACGTAATTTTCTGGGATAAAAAGTAGCGTATGTGTTATTCCAAAATATAATCCATGTTCCAACTTTCATCCAGATCTGTCCAGCCCTTGGCGTGAAAGAGTAAAAAACATCCATCCATACTTACAAACTTTGGCGTTTATAATATTAGTAGGATTTTCAAATTTCCAGGTCTACTGGAAGTGCCCTGTATTTCCGGGAGTACGTCAATTTGTATAGAAATAGAAAGAAAGAAAAGAAAGAAAGAAAACATTTATTCGCGATATATAATGATTGAATTACAAAAACAAAAAGAAGTAAAAAAACATGAGTACATACATGACGAAAAGGTCGCATCTCAGCATAATGCTGGCCTTGCAGCCAGCGCTGGTCTTCCTTAAATACCTTTTCTAATGTCTGTATATTTTGCTTGAGTTGACTTAGAGTATTGTTTTTTTTTCAGAGCTCGAGGGAGCCGCAGGCCTAAGTATTCGATATAAATTTCAACTCAATATCTACGATTTCATGGGGAAAAAGGTCCTGACTGAGGGACTAATGGACGGAGGGACGGACCAAAAAGTGATTCTATAAGGGTTCCGTTAAATACCAGTGACTTTTACCTGTTCCTGACGTCCCATCACTACTCCATTTAAATAAACAAGTAGCCGTGCTAAGCCCTGGTTAGTTGGTTAACGGTCCCACGGGTCACTCACTGGAGGAAACCAATAACGTACACAACCGAAAGAGGCTAGCATAGGGTTATCAGACGTCAACAATTTTCCTGGTGCGTCAGCAATTCAGCAATTTTGATCATTCATCGGCAATGTGGCCAGAATAACAGAAACGTCAGGAAAATTTAGAGTTTTTTTTACCAACGTAACTCTTTAAAATAAGAAACAAATGCATAACAAATCAAAACTTGCTTTGTACATTCGTTTTAACTTCGGTTACGGTTTATTGTAGGTACAAAAATGATTTTTTATCTAAAAAATACTTTTAGCACACTTTGCACCTGCGTTGATCAATTTTTTTCTTCATTGTGTTCCTAGTTTCATAAAAGAAATTGCTCTAAAGCCATAAGGTCGCCTTATTTCGTGACAATATGTCTCTTTGTGTTTTTTCAACTTGATATTAACGTTACGAATAAACTTTCTCCTTAGTATTTTTCCGTGTAATTTTCTCTATGTACCTGTTTTCTGTAATATTATTAAAAACATTAAAAAAAACAGGAGTGTTTCGCAAATCAGGAATTTATTCTTGTTTTTCAAAATTTACATCTGGTAACCCTGTTCTTACGGGCTTAATATGGCAAACGAATCGGAATAATTAGCCTAGTGGAGCGACTAAAGTAAACAGACTAAGGGTTTTTTGTGGGTTGAATCAAATTGGATAAGTTTTTTTATACAAATTTAATGAGCAGTGCTGCATGTGTGTAACATCTCAGCGTAATGCTGAGCCAGCGACCGTTTCACTTTTGCGAAGTCACACACAACGCTCATGATCTATTTTTCATGTCTTGGTTATTTTCTATAAAATTGTGTATATTCTCTTGTGTGTCTTGCAAAAAGGAATAAATGTCTTCTTTCTTTCTTTCTTTTATCAGTAAAATTATAATATAAATATATACATAAAACCAACCAAAAATTATATATAGACCAAATAGAAGACGTTTTGGAAAAGGGTCAGGTCAGGAGTACCCGAAACCGACGAGCATGTATGAAGAGATTGATGAATGTGGATGAAGCGAAAGAAGTAAGTCAGGATCGTAGCAAGTGGAACAAAGTAGTCTCTGCCTACCTGTGGGAAAGAGGCGTGACGGTATGTATGATGTATGTCTATATCAGGGATGTTACGGAGCTTCGACTCCGGTTCCGTTAAGCCGGAACTATCGATTATTATTACACCTTCGGTTCCGACTTCGGCTCCGACACTTTTAAATCGAAGGTTTTAATCGGAGGTCGAAGCATAACACATAGCGGCGGCGGCGGCCTGTGTCGACTGTTATGAACAGGTCCATACATATCGCGCGGGGAATCCCCCCCGACTCCCACTACGTACACTC
The DNA here is from genome assembly GCA_949127965.1 of Pandemis corylana. Lineage (NCBI taxonomy): Eukaryota > Metazoa > Arthropoda > Insecta > Lepidoptera > Tortricidae > Pandemis > Pandemis corylana. The sequence goes on from OX421860.1 coordinate 13,094,634, forward strand.
TATCGTCAATTATCCGACCCTACCTCCGACTCCGATTCCGACTCCGATTCCGACTCCGATAAAGCAAATTTAAAAACTCCGACTCCGCCTTCGGTTCCGATAAAACTACCTCCGTTACATCCCTGGTATGTATGTTAGTGAAACAGTCGCTGCTCAGTATTATGCTGAGGCGTTAAACACCTGCGGCACTGATTTAATGCCAGAACCGTCTGTGACTCACGAAACGATATCTGCAAAACTAAAACCATCGTTGGTGCCGGTAAAAGTTATCGTTCAGAATACCCGCACCTTTAAAACCATGCTGGTCTGGGAGCAAAGAAAAAACAGAATTTACCAGTTGCTTCTCTTCCCGCGCAGATGGTAAAAGCCCATCGAGGGAATGGGCGAAAGTTAGGAATCATGTTATAGGCGATGCCGCAACCCATCACTATTTTGAATCCCCTTTCCACCTATACACCCACAACAATGCTAAGCATGGTCTGTAGGTCTTGTTACCTTAGACTGTCTACCCCGTAAGGAATAAAGACGTGATTTGTGTGTGTATGTAAACCAACAACCAGCTTAAATCTTCCGGAATAATTTTAAGAGGTAAAGGAGGATTTTAATAGGTATTGGTTAAAATTCCTCCATATTTGAAGCAAATGCGAACATTGATCCGCCATAACTCAACGTTTTTGTAACCCGCTAAATCAAACCTCATTCACCATTTGTCATCTACGTCTATAAGCTTTACTAACATCTCGCTTGTTTACAAAAAGCGAGCGATAAATCCCGAGCTGTTTACAAACTGCACTGAGAATTAACGCCCACCCGGTAAATTATGTGAAAACTTGCGGCGTCGATAAACGTGGTGATAAAAGAATAGTAGAACGAATGTAGCTATAGAATAGACCACTTGCACATCAGTGTGGATTCTTAAACTTAACTGCTCTTGTCGGTGATGCAATTTCAATGTGGTCCTTTCCAGGGTCTTTTCTTTGACTTCCTGATACGACACGACTTCTATTCTCTCTTTCACCTGGTCCATGTTCTTCTTGGCCCTCCACTCTTTCGCTTCCCTTCAACCTTTCCTTCAATTATAATCTTAAAATATTTGACGTGTCGTATCTGGTGTCCCAACATCTTTCCTCTTTTGTCAGTGTCGCCCTCTCTCAGCCAGTGTGGATAGACAATTTTTTTTTTACGACAAGGCGATTGAGCAGGTGAGTCATCTGATGATAAGTGTGCACTCAGCATCATCATCATCATCATCATCAGCCTATATTAGTCCTCTGCTGGACATAGGCCTCCCCTAATGAGCGTCATAACGCCCTGTCTTCAGCTTGACGCATCCAGCATCTGCCTGCAGTCTTTCGCAGATCGTATTCCCACCTAGCCGGAGCAGTGAGCACTACCATTCAAGAAAGAACGTGCGTAACACTAGATGATTGCAGATGCGTTAGAATACCTCATGTACCAGAAATTTCAGCAGCTGTCTTACTCTTCACGCCGGATCACAGCGCAAGCACTGCTGCTGGATGGATGAGCGAGTAAGAAGTAGCGATCCAATTGGACCCCATAGTGCCGCTAAATTAGAGATTTTCACCACATTCGCATTCGTAAGATACTGTAGTTTCCCTATGATTAAAGTATCAATTTTTTCATACTTGCTGCAAAGAAAACTGGACATCTATAAGGGAATCGACTGTAATTTCGAGTGATGTTTTCCAATATCGGGTAACAGGCCTTAGAATCTGCCCGAAGTTGAAATTTATTGGTCAATTAGGTATGAGTCCGAAAGATGTAACTTTTCGATAAGAGAAATAAAGTTTAGATGGTATATAGTTTGTCTCGGAGTTCTAGGTCAAGTCGAGGCTTCATTAGGAAAAGTTGCGTAATGATTAGATTCTAAATAAAAATGAACGTAGGTTTTTCCTAGATCTTATTTCACAGCGAGCGTGAACAACTCGGGTATTTTATTCCTAACTAATATTATAAATCCGAATTGGATTGAGTACGCCTTCACGCGTAAACACTCAAGGGATAGTATTAAAATTTGGTATCTATGGAAATAGTTTGAGACCCTGAGGGACATGGAATAGTTTTTAACGTAAAATGCCGTAGCACGTTTTTTATGCAATATGAGATTTTTCAGTCGTTACAAAGACGTTAATCCAAGCTATAACTTTCAAAAACTCAAGTGTGAATATTTTTGATAATTACGGAGTTTTGTAATTACTAATAGTCGTATTATTTTAACTTTTCTTGTGATGCGACTATTTGCGCCACTCCATTAGTCTTCATCACACCCCACGCAAATAGTCATAAGTTCTAAGTTACGACTTTATGTTTAAGCAATAGTCTTGGTTACGTCTTTTTGTTGCAGTTTTTTTTACAATTATGGGTCGTAACTCGTGCTTACGACTATATGCGTTGCTTTAGTGAGAAGGTTTAGACTTTATGCAATGGACCTGGTCAGTCGGAAAAGGATGTAACTTTCTTAAAGGACCTTTTAAAAACGAGCATAAAGTCGTAACTTGAGGTTATTTTTGCCATAATTTTGAAATTATGGTATTTATTTTAATAAACATATTATTGTTTGTTTCATGTTAATGTGTGTATGGACTGATATGCCCCTAAATTTAACGCAGTAATTATATTCCAGCATGAAATAATACACGAAAAATTCTTATACGTTAGCTCTCCTGAAAAATCGTCAATTTAGTGATATAATATAATTGTAGGTGTCAAAATTCCAGCGGGCGCGCGATTATCAAATTCATCTCCGTAATTGGTCTAGGTTCTGTTCATTTTCTTAAAAGAATCCCGGTAAAGTTGCTTAGATTTATTTAAAAAAGAAATTTAGTATCTACCGTGATCATAATCTAACTTCATCTACTTAGTGAGCGTTGACTTATTTTAAACCTCAATAATTTCCATCCCAACTTTACTCATCGCTTTAAACCTTGATGCATTACACCCAAAGCCTAACCATTTCAAACTTTCATATCGTTAAGTAAAAATACCACTTAACTATCCATCACTTAATTAAGCATTTCAAAGCGGACATTTTCATTAACTTCTGAGTTTGGAATTAATCTGCTGTCACCGTTTTACATTCTGCCTTTGCGAGGCCTTTAATAAAGATGGCTCCTGTTACACCATTTTGTTGCAAAGTTTTGATATTATTGTAATAAAGTACATCTGGAATTTTGAGGGCGCCTCGGACAATGACAGATGCGCCAAATTGAGTTCCGGGTGCCGCGGAATTATGAATAATTTCTTTGATGCAACTTTTGGGTGACTTAGTCACATTGGAATTATGAATTGAAAAGTCTAATTTGTTTAAGATACATACATACCTTGGGGAAGGCCCATGTTCAGCATTGGACGTCCTTCGGCTGACATGATAAATATGATGATGATGACATACATCACGTCTTTATCCCTTACGGGGTCGACATAGCCTAAGGGGTCATAGTTTCTACAGTTCAGTATCTGATCCTATTGCCAGTTTACTGTCCGTCCGTCCATCACAGTGTATTATTTACGGTTTAACTTGGGCCTTCGCGTGTGCGTACAGTTACACGCACACAAGCGTAGCGAATCTCAGACAAGCAACTGCTTAAGACACGCACACATGCTCGCGGCAAGGTGTAGCTTAAACCTGACTCTCTCTGCCGTTCATAAAACTTTTTATTTGGTCAAGGGGTGATGGTGTATAAAACATGACGTGAAAACAGCAATTTTTGCGTCGGTAAAAATAAAACATCCTCATTTTATTAGCACCTGAGAAATAGAAACTTCGAAAGATCCTAAAACACGGGTCCGAGAGAAAGAAACAGGTGCCGAGGGAAAAATAAAAGTTTACAAAAAGCTATTGCCTTATTTCACTCCGAAACTAGTTTACCTATTGGAAACTGGAGAAAAACCTATTTTACTCAATGGATAAATCACGGACCGCAAATGCTCGTTTCTGATTGGCTGAGCGGAATAGCTGTAAGCGACCACTTAGGAGTTATAGTTATTTTAATGTCTCTAGATTACTTGGTGGACGTTTTTTTTTAATTCTAGATACAATATGAAAGCAGAATGGTCAATATGCTTTATTTTCAATATGAAAGTATCGTGAGACTCAATCATAGTTACAAACAGAGATAACTCACGTATAAAAGTCGAGTGTAGCGCGACATGTTTCGGACTAGTTTGTAGTCCTTCCTCTTGGAGCGCTCGCCCCTGCAGCGAAAGGAACACTCGACTCTTATACGTGAGTTATCCGTTTGTGTAATTATAATTATGCTTCGTGTCAAAATCAGGGAAGCTAAACCTGTTTGTGAAGGTTCATAATTACTGTCGGAAAATAAAGATTTTTTACTTTCATTCTACATTTATTCTATATTTTATACGACGAAGAAAGGAAATGAGCAAGTGGGCAACTGATGATAAGTTAGCACCGCCACTCATGAATACCCGCAACATAAGAGGATTCCAAATGCGTTGCCAGCTAAGGGCTAAGATAGAATACTAAGCTATGCTATATGCTATGCTAAGAACGCAAGCACTGCTTTTTGGCGGCAGGATTAACGAGGGTGGTATTGATTCGGACAGACCTTAGACTTTAGACTTAGACCCGCATTATCGAATTTGTTATTTTTCTATCATGCATCGTTCTAAAAGCAGCCAGGAGCTTAAAAGTAAAATATAATCAAGACAGTCTATTAATTATTTAATACGTAGTTAATCCCAGCCCTCTTTGAGAGTTGCCTTTAAGCTTGTGATGTGTAATAATCTTCGCGAGCTTGGATCGCCTTTGTAAAGAAAATTACGTTTTAATTACACCCATCAGTTTCAGTAGTCAGTAAAACCTATATTTTTACTTTGATATAAAAGTGAGGTTAAAAAATGTTGCGTACCTCTGACAACTTAAACCAACTTAACCAAAAATCAAATAATACGTAACGTATATTCCATGTTTTTAAGAAAATAAATACTTTATAAATTTGCTCTCATTAACACACTTGTTTAGGTAGGTAATCTAAGAATTTATTAATTTTAAAAGCAATCTTACCAAGTTAGACATAGCTTTAGCTTAGAGAGATGAAACCTTTAAGATAAATGTTTATCAAATTAATTCAAATTCACTGACTTTGACAGCTTTATTCACTTGGCAGGGTGCCCGCAACCTTTTTATTAGTTGGGATATAAATTTTAATTTCAATTTGAAATTAATTTTCCGAGAAATGTAATAAGCGTTAATAACAGTAACCCATACGGAAAATAAAACGAAAAAAAGGAAAAGAAAATCAGTCCTGCAATGTATGGCTTTTTGCATATTCTATAGGGTTTGGAGTAGGTACGTAGATTTCCCTGTGGAGAAAGGCATAATGTTGCAAGCATATTGGGCATATATTGTAATGATTCGTCTCAATTACAGTATTTTCGGCACATGTACACACAAAATGTATGCACCAAATCCCTTGTGGCAAACGTCAGAATTTTTCCGTCAGAAACTTTTAATAAGTTTTTTGTGTCTGCTCCAAAATGTGCTCTAATGGCTCTTGTATCTTATAAATTTCAATTGTTTCTTTTATTTTACATTCTACTGGTCCTACAAATATTATAAAAACGAAAGTTTATGAGCACGCCACTCTGGTGCGTATATTTGTTAGTTTTTCTCATTAAATAAACCTCATCATCATCATCATCATCAGCTATAAGACGTCCATTGTTGGACCTCCAGTTGCCTCGGTTGGGAACGGCTTGCATCCACCGTGAACCCGCGACTTTCAGGTCATCCATCCACCTCATTGGCGGACGTCCTAAGCTGCGCTTGCCGCGGTCTCCACTCGAGAACCTACACTCACACCCTGATTCCTACACACACCCACGCAAACCTACACACTATTGAATTCAACGGCATAACTGTCTAATTTCTTCTAACAAAACGTAACTTGAGCTTAATTACACATAAACGGATAACTCATGTATAAAAGGTCGAGTGATGCTCGACATGTTTCGGACTATTTCGTAGTCCTTCCTGGAGCGCTCGCCCCGGCGGCAGCGAAACGAACACTGCGCGCCAGCGCTCTGTTCGCGCGGCTGCTCGACGCAACTGACAGCGGCGCACAACTACCCTCGTTTTCATCGTCATTTTTATCACTGTCAAATGTAGGGCAGCACACAACTATCACTACTGATCCTTTACGGAGTGACGTGAAAGTAACTTGAGCTCCTTATTTTTGATTGTACCCCATACCCCGGATTAAAGATTAGATAAATTACAGCCCCTCTGCTTATGTTACGGATTTGTTTCATGTTTCAGCTTGTATTTTCAATAACAATGAGAACTGTTGGAGGATACTCGATTGCGCTCAAATCTGTTTCATTGTTGTCTTGATTTCACTGAAGATTTGCATACGACTTCGTTTAATGTTTTAAGAGGGAATTTTGCAACAAAGTAGGAAAAAGTTACGAGTTGCTTCTATGTATCTAACTGGTTTTAATTTGGCTAGATGGATAGTGAATAGTGATAGTTAGTAAGTAGTATTATTTTAAAAATTGCAGTATGAAACTTTTTTTTAAATAGGTAATTGATGAGTGATCCTGCATTTTCTGTATTTTGTATCCCGTAGGGAGATTTTTTCATCAAATTAGAACAGAAAAGTGGCACTTTGATCCCTCTCAACAGGCAAAGCTTACTTTTCTGAATGAGAGGTGTGAAAAGTATAAAGATATGTTTATGTCTCACGGTAACTGGTTACGGTCCATGACTGTATCCTTCGACTTGGAACGTCCTCCTTTGTTAACCTTGATAAAATCAAAAATCACAAACCAGAAATACACATACACAAATCACGTCTTTATCCCTTACGGGGTAGACAGAGCCTAAGGTAACATAGCTAAGCGGGCGGCGGGTAGCGGTAAGGTAGCTATCATTTGAAAAACAGCGCCTTCTCTCGTCCCTGGTGAGCAGTAGATGTTCCATGGGAGTTTGTAATTGTGTCGTACAGACACATCCTTCAAACAGATGACGCTTACCGACAAAAATTCGCATAGTAACAAAAGGTCACGTGACAGTTAGTAACAGGTAGAAAAATTCGGAGACTACCCACCTGCTATGGATGGTGTAGGGGTATAGCACGCGTCACGGAATGACGAGGATCCGGGTTCGATTCCCGGCCATAGCTTTACTTTTCGGATTTTTCTGTGTTCTAATTTTCACTGACATTTAGAAACCTAAGGTAACAGGTACCTACAGGCCACATTTAGCAAGATTGTGGGCGTATAGGCGGAAAATGGAATCAAAATAGTGATGGGTTGCTACTCTCATCGCCTATAATATGATTCCTATGATTTTCGCTTGTTCCCTCGATGGCGTTTACGCGCGGGTAAAGAAGCAACTGGCACATTCTATGTTTTTTCTTTGCTCCCAGACCAGCATAGAAGAAACGAGAAATGATTACGTTAAATAGCCCGAAAAGCTCGTAAATAAATCAATTTCGTGGGAAATTATCTAATGGTTACGATTTTTATTACATCTTGAATCACAACAGAAACTACGTGGAGCGCAAAAAGGTCGTCCATAAAGTTATCAAGCGAAATAATTCTGTAGTGAATGCTCAGTGACTTTTGGCACACAATAGTTCCGCCGAAATTCTTTTGCCGTACGTTTAGGGATTCGGAAGGCATTCAATATGTATGAAATATAATCAATACATTGTTAATAATTGAATTATTGAAGGGTTTCATAAAACAAATTAATAATGCGAGACTTGGGTGTGAAAGTGATATTGAAAGAAGAGTGAATGCAGGAAATATGGTCAATGGGGCGCTGCACGCCTTTGTGAGCAGTGAGAAGGTGTCGAAGAAGGCGCGTCTGGCTGTTCACAGAGGGGTGCTGGTTCCAACATTAATGTACGGTAGCGAAACTTGGGTATGGCAAAAGAAGCATGAAAGTAGAATAAATGCAGTAGAAATGCGAGCGTTAAGGAGTATGGAAGGAGCATCACTGAAAGATAGAATAAGGAATAGTGTGATAAGGGGACGTGCTGGTGTGAAAGAGGATATAGTGACTAGGATAGAAAAAAGTATGCTTAGTTGGTTTGGTCACGTAGAGCGCGGGTGGATGAAAGTAGACTAACTAAATAGATCTAAATGGGGAGTGTGGGTAACGTTGGGAGGGGAATGAATAAAATAAGAAACGTTTTCTTTTTTGACGTCTTCAATGATAGCTTGAATATTTTCTTTTCCCGCAGAACAAGTTCGTTTTTTTAAGTGTATTTTTAACATTAGTATTATTTAAGTGCATTTTCTTCCATGCTGGTCTGGGAGTAAAGAAAAAACATAGAATTTACCAGTTGCTTCTCTTCCCGCGCAGATGGTAAAAGCCCATCGAGGGAATGGGCGAAAGTCTTAGGAATCATGTTGTAGGTGATGCGGCTAGCAACCCATTACTATTTTGATTTCCCTTTCCAGCTATACGCATGCTAAACGTGGCCTTAAGGTTTTGTTTTGCTGATATAAGTATGTTTGTATGTATGTATGTATTTTTAATAGAAAGTTTTTTCAAACCATATCGCATTGGTATTCATTTACATCACGTATCACCATCATCATAATATCAGCCATTAGACGTCCACTGTTGGACATAGGCCTCCCCCATAGACCTCCAGTTGCCTCGGTTGGAATCTGCTTGCGTCCACCGTGAACCCGCGACTTTAACCAGGTCCGTCCACCTCGTTGGTGGACGTCCTACGCTGCGCTTGCCGAACCATCTTCACACGAGCAGCTTTCGGCCCCAACGACCATCTGTTCGTCTGACCGGGAAAAAACAGTAACTACAGTTGTACCCATAAATCTTGTAAAAACAGAACTATTCCCAAACACTTGGCCATATCCGTAATTCCAATAGCCGTTTACTAAGTACTGTTCTGTGTTTCATGTATTAGCCAAGCCGAATCTGCAACGGAATGTAAATACCTTGTAGTAACGGACGAAGTTCCGTACTCCACCAAGGCAATAAACTGTAAAGTTTCGAGACACAGGCACTCCAAAGACCATAAGTAAATTTAATATGAACGGGAATTGTTAACGTTCAGCATTTTACGATGCCGGTGCAACTGACTTTCTCTAGATGAATGCTTCCGTTGTTGCATTAACGTGTTTTAGAAGAAAGTTTCCGTGATACTTCTGAGTATGAGGCTCTGGCCTCTAGTGTAAGTTTTCGCATATAAAACGTCTCGAACGCGTTCACGTAAACGTCTCAATTACAATGGAATAATTGGCAGCGCCACTTGCGGATCGAAACGGCAACAAACTGTTCTTATAGTATTTGACATTGTAACGCAAACGCGTTCGAGACGTATTTTGTGACCGAAAACTTACACTAAGCATACAGTTTGTTTTATCTCTTCGAAATCGATTGATAAGAAGACATCGTTCAAAGTTTAACAGGCAATAGCACGGTTTTATTTTCAGTGAAAGAAAAAGGCGTTCATCAAAATACATTCTATTTAACGTGAGATTTTGCCATTCCTTACTTGGTGCATCACAATAAGTGAGGTCCAAAATATGTATTTTTTTCTGTATTGTCATTTCACTTGTCATTCGATGTTTTGATCGTCACAACACGTACAGAACGAGTACCTATAGTGCCACCACGGCGGAACCATGGTTCTAGAAAACTTGCTGTTTTCATATTGTTTGTGCCACTCTGAATTCTCATTTCGCTCGTCACACAACGCTTCTGAGTGTCACAAGCGAAGTGTTTGTTATAGTTATTTAAGCACTTTACGCCAATCAACGGCCAGGATAAGATATAAAAGCATTTGACTCTAACTTCCGAGAATCGTATGCAATCAAGTCAAAATAATTAATAGAAAAAATATTTCAATTATTAAGAATCTTATTGTTGTATGGCATGAAGCTACGTGTTATTATTATTTTTTATTCTTCTCTTACTTATATTATTAATGCGAAATTTTGTGATGTTTGCATGTATGTTTATTACTCTTACTCCAAGCTGGACAGATGTGATTCATATTTGGCACAGAGAATATAATCAGAAATATTAAAGGCTACCTATTATCCCGTAAAACTGGGTAGTTCCCGCGGGAGAATGGTAAATTAGTAAAAAACTTCTTAAATTAATGGAAATATTCCTTTGTTTATTGTGCTCTTTATTTATTTATTTTATGTAGTATATTTTATTGATATAATATTATAGATAGTATAAAGTAGTTCATTGACTGGTAGGTTTTAGGAGTTTATGTATTATATTCGGTAAACTTATGTATTGTGGCTCTCATTGTTTGCAATTTTTAAACTCACTCGTCCATCCCTAATATAATACTCCTTTCATCCACTCAAAGATTAAAGAGATCCCTTAAAGGGATAAGTCCGCCTTTGTGTATGTATCTCAGTGTTTGTCAATTGTGTTTGTCTTGTTTTTGCACAATAATGAGTTTACATACATACATTACTTCATTACAGACGAACAAGGCAACAGCTAGTGTACTATAATTCTCTACGTCATAACCGTCACTTCGCTCGTCGTGCTTCGCTCCTGAGTGTCACGAGCGAAGCGTTTGTGAAACGATTCAAGCAATCAGCGTTCTCGGCCAGGGTCCAGTACTAATGATTGTTTATGAGATACAAGCACTGTTTGTAATTAAAACTTGTCTGTTACTTGGAATCTGGAAGGTTCTCTGCGTAAGACAAAGCCAGGTTCGTTAAAATTTTATAGTGGAGTGGCTTTCCGTTTCTTTGGGCGGATGTTTAGTTGCATATCATTGTTAGTAAATATACATTGTAGCGCAAATGTTTTTCGTCTCTTACATTTTTACGACTGTTAGCATTCTTGCTTAATAACAATACAATACAAATACTGTTTATTGAACACCACAAATCAGTACAAAACAATACAGAAACAAAGAACAAGGTAGACAATAGGCGGTCTTATCGCTGGTCTGGGAGCAAAGAAAAACATACAATGTACCAGTTGCTTCTCTTCCCGCGCAGATGGTATAAGCCCATCGTGGGATTGGGCGATCTTAGGGATCATGTTATAGGCGATGTGGCTAGCAACCCATCACTGTTTTGATTCCCCTTTCCATCCATACGCCCACAATCATGCTAAACGTGGTCTTTGGGTGTTTACTTTGGGCTCTGTCTACCTGTATGTAAAGTTAGTTAACTAAAAAAGATTGGTTGACATTTCCATATGGAAAAAGTTCACTATTGTACGTATGTCGGTCCTTTAGTCTAGTTTATGTGTTTACGTAACATAAACAGATACACATACTTAATTTATCCTGAATAAACAAATGATAATAAATAAGTAAACACTCATACGTGACAACAACATATAAATCCGGCGAATGTTATTACATATAATAAGAAGCCGTATAAGCTCTGCCATATTATACATAATAGACATAGGCCTTTTCACCAATGTCATGGTCAATAACACAGTAGACATTACGTCCAATCAGTACAACAGTTTCAAAAACTCCTACAGACAAAATAACTAAGTAAGTCTAAATAATTTAAGGATTCAATTGAAAAAACATAGAATTTATGGTAAAAGGCCGTCGAGGGAATGGGCTAAAGTCCTAAGAATCATGTTATAGGCAATGCGGCTAGCAACCATCACTATTTTGATTTCCATTTCCACCTATACGCCCTTAATCGTGCTAAACGTGGCCTTAAGGTTTTGTTACCTTAGGCTCTGTCTACCCCGTAAGGGACAAAGACGTGATTTATATATATATGTATGTATGAATTTTTATGTATGTTAAATCGAAAAAATGAATGGCCTAATTATTGATTCGAAATAATGTTTCGTCGCAAAACTTAGCCCGGTACCTAAATAATGTATTATTTTATTGAAAGTGCTAAGGATTTTCTGTGACACAGTTCATATTAAGCGTCTTCGATTCTAAAAACTTAAATATTATGTTAATATAATTTATTTTTAATCAATTATCTCTCTACTCATCTGTTACGTGCCTGGGTAAATCTTATTTTTTGAAATATTTTTATTAGTGACTAACTAACTTCACATAATATCCTTGGACTCAGTTGATTTACTGTTAGAAACAAGCTTACTGTGACAAGGGAAGCTTAAGGAAATATTAGTATTGTATCAGGACAAATATATACTTATTCAATAAGTTATTGGTGGCAATGATTAAGATCTAGTGATTTAGCTTTGTTGGAAGGACTATGCTAGACGCTAAGTTACACTCATTTCTTTGCTGCCTTGCACTCTCTTTCTTAATGGATCTGAGGAAAGTATGTCTAAAGTCTGAAGAGAAATGTATTCTAAGGATGTATAACCTTGTAATTGTGTCGTACAGACACATCATTCAAAGAGATGACGCTTAGCGACAAAAAATCGCATAGTAACAAAAAGGTCACGTGACAGTTAGTAACGGGTAGAAAAATTCGGAGACTACCCATCTGCTATGGGTGGTGTGTAGGGGTATAGCACGCGTCACCGGGTTCGATACCCGGACATAGCTTTACTTTTCGGATTTTTCTGTGTGTTCTAATTTTCACTGACATTTAGAAATGTATAACCTGTCTACAAAACTTTTTAGAACCCACGGGCTCCTATAAAATGCTTTTAATATTGCAGTCCAGTCTTTTTGGTCGATTTTATTGCGGGAGTTCACAATAAATCATACTAAAAAAAATTATTAAACAGCTAAATCATGATTGAAAATTGAAGTTTCAGTATATTTCCGAAGACCTTCTTCAGGAGTGACTGTCCGCACGCTTCGACGCGATTTAGCCATTTAATTTAAAATTAATTATGAATGACTAGCTGCTCACAATTATGCTAAGCGTGGCCTTTAGGCCTTGTTACCATAGGCTCTGTCTACCCCGGAAGGGATATAGACGTAATATGTGCATGTGTGCGTATTTATATATGACTAGCTGCTGCCCGCCGCTTCGTCTGCAAAAAAATAGTTTATCACCATCCCGCGGGAACTATGCAATTTTCCGGGATAAAAAATAGCCTATGTGTTAATCTAGAGTATCAGCTATCTCCGTTCCAAATTTTATCCAAATCCGTACAGCCGTTTCGGCGTGAAAGAGTAACAAACATCCATCCAGACCTACAAACTTTCGCGTTTATAATATTAGTAGGATGTCTCACGTTATCTGAAATAACAGTATATTCACTTTTATTCATATTCGTTTACTGTTTTTTGTTTGTTCGTCACGACCGTGCCATGACCGTGCCACGGGTTTGCTGAGTTCCAAGAACTTGGCTATTATATCAAGTGTGACTACACAAACAGAGCATCATTGATTTACGGCTATAGATATAGATACAACAGGAGTTTGCTCGTAAAAATCTCAGAGCGTCTCGTAAAACGAGGGTATTTTCTCATTTACGCACACTTGAGCGCGAGCTAACAAAGGTACGTTTCACACAGTACCGAATGCTTGTAGACTTGTAGCTACGGACGCATACTTCAAACTATAAACCGACCGCTCTAATGCCCGACCGCTATAATCCCCCCCCCCCCCCCCGCACAGCGCGGGCGAGGACTCATTTAACCGGTCGGTCTATAAACGGGTAAAGGTGGATAAGTCGGGCGACGTTTGAGTTGACTTTGAGGATTTCTTAGATTCGTACCTCTAACGAAAATAAAAGCTAAATTTTATTGAAAATTTTGAAAAAACACGACGAATGTAAAATGTTATTGATGATCAAGAACATTATTGATCAATATTATGTCAAGAATTCTTTATATCAATTTTGAGAAAATAAAGAGAAAGAGAGAGAGAGAGAGACTGCCATCTTTGTTGCGTCAGGGTTTAAAAAGGTTACCATTATACCATTTTGCTGTGGTCAAGCTATGGTCTCTTGCAAGCTTAAAATAATGCGTATAGGTCTGTCTCCTCCGGTTCTCTGTTCGTTTAATAAGTTTATTCCCCCTTCGTCTGTTTCCCCGCCCGTCAGTTTCCCCGTTTACTTTCCCCTGGGGCCCTATTTTTGAAAGCACGTCACTTGAAAGTGGTATAAATCTGCTTATATCTTCAAAACTACAACTGTAATCAAATTTTTGTCTAGTTCACAAGATTAATGAGAGCCGTAATTATCTTCTATGCTACTACTACTATTTAAAATTCAGCACAACTTTTCACCACTTTCGAGTGGTATTTTCACATGTGCTTTCAAAAATCGGACCCCAGGTTCCAAGCCCTGATGTCACCAAAGACAGTAGAACGTTACTCCTTGGTGTGATAGACGTTCCCTCGTTTAAGTCGTAAACTCGCTGAAATCCGAACGGACTCTCAACATAGATTATTATGGTCTCCGGTAGGAATAATAATGAGGTGCTTGCGGCTCGAATGTTTTGTGGACTCGTCGGCAGAGGGCGCTTTTTGTTTCGCCCGACTGTTCACAATAGCGCGGCTTTGATAATTTAGTAGGACAAGTGAGAGATGACATTAAAGGCCTGTTTACATTTTGTAATTGATTTCGACTTCCATGCTGGTCTGGCAAAGAATGAACAAAATGTTCCAGTGCTTCTCTTTCCGCGCAGATGGGAACAGCCCATCAAGGGAATGGGTGAACACCTTTGGAATTATGTTACAGACAATGCGCCGTTGCCATCGCTATTTTGATTCCCCTTTCCACCTATAGTATATTGTTACCTTAGGCTATGTCCTGTCTACTCCGTAAATAATAAAAAGAAAGAAAGAATACATTTATTCCTTTTTGCAAGACACACAAATATAAGAGATTATATAAATTAATGATAGAAAAAAACACACACAGACATGAAAAATAGATCATCAACGTTGTGTGTCTTCGCAAAAGTGCAACGGTGAACGGTAAAACGTTCTTGTACGTATTATAGGTAAGTTGTATAAAAATATTTCAGAACCAAAACGAGAAAGTCGAATAAAGAGCCTAATTCTATTTCATTTTTTATTTTTATTACTCCTAATTCAACCATGTAGACTGATTTATTTCATTACTTTGCCTCCTAACGAATCCCTTATCCTGATCATAGGATGTAGTTTTTCATGTTCCTCTAATGGAGTATGTACGTTGTTCGACGGATATCCAAAGAAATTGCTATTTTTCTCTATTACCCAACGTACCCAACAGCAAATCCTGGTTTGCGTCAATCTTGTTATTTCTCGTTGAGTTTTTGTTGGTAAATATTTTCTTCAGACGGAAAAATGTAGTTTTCCTAATAACTCTAGAGGGTTACTCGTATCGATGTGCCTTTAATAAAATTCAAACTAAATAAGATAGTTTCGCTATCATTCAGGAATATTTATTTATAAAGTTGTCGTTGAATTTTTATAGATTCAGTACATACCTGTTCAAAACCTGCCAATAGGGACTACATTACTAAGCTTGATGTCAGCTGTCAGTCTGTTCCTTTATTCTTCTGCATATCGTAGGGCAGTATCGTATCGCATCGCATAGTTGCGTTACTAGGTAGATATAATTGCTACTAAATTTTTCACTGTGACACGAAAATCGGTCATACATTTGTATGGATGACTTTCGTGTCACAATAGAAAAAGTTAGTGGTCATTTAAACGCAACTTTAACGGTGTGTCACTTCATGGTCCTCACCCATATTTTACCCGACTGCAGTGTAAAGGGAATGTTACAAGGTAACTACTGCATAACTGTGTTATACACCACCATCCGGCTCGAAGGACCAACATGTAGCTCAGGCTATTTAGTTTGTTGCACTGAATAATTGTCAATGAAAAGGCCTTGTTAGACGTTAAATTATTTTGAATTAGAAAGTGTACAGAGAGCAAGAGCACGGTAAACGCAAGAAGGAGGAAGATGGCGCTAGTGTTGCCGCTCTTACCTTTTGTTGGTGTTGCCAACACACCACGTTCTGCGCAGTTCGAGCTCAGTGCTGACGACACAGTGCTTCCGACGCCTACAGGCGCGGCCGGCTTTCCGGCACAGACCTCATCACCTCCACCTACTAAACGCTATAGACCTAAGATTAATTACAAGCAGTATTTTTAGATTGGGTTAACGGGGTAAGAATTATGATAATATATACGCATAGGTGTTTATTTAATAGGATACAAAATAAAATTAAAACTATTAAATTAAAAACGAATTAAAAACTCAACTAATACTAATCTTAAAATAAAATAATTAAAAAAGGAGGGGCCCCGTGGCATAGTTCCACAGACGCTGGCAGCATTCCCCCTTTAAACAGCCATAATAATACGCTGTCCAAGGAAACTGCCAGCTCTGCGGTCACCCGTAGCGTCTATTAGCCTCTTTGAAGTATCTTTGAAGAAGCTAATAGCGCTAGGACCCCACGGACCAAGGCACTCAGCACCGAAAGGGACAAAGTAATATTCGGTGCTGAGACCCTTATATTTATTTATCTTGCCTATAGGTTAGTATTAAACAGTGTGCTATCGATACTCGGCCTGATCTCCTGTCTCACTCACCGTGCTCCTATCTTTATAGGACAAGTACACAGCCTGTGTAACACAGAGTAGGTTACTACTTCAAGTTACAAGATGCAAGCTTTAAATGGCATCGACACGCCACGCTACGCTACCACAACTTGCAAAACGTCTATATCATTAAAGAATCACCTCATTTCCCGGGGGAGAACTGGTACTGTCGCTATCGTAATAGCGGTTAGAAAAGGTCGAATACATATCCAATTTTGGCCAAGGTTCCGTATTCTTTTTAAATAGAAAAGGCAGACAAAGTCACTTTTGACTCTGTATAACGCTAAGAAAAGAATGAAATTACATGACATTGACATAAGCCTCCGACAAAGCTACTGGCAAGCATATGTCGACATCGATTACGCTTCGGAGCGTACGTCACCATTCTCCCGACATAAAAAAAATGCGTTGCGATGCCACCAAAATGTAATGGATTCCACTCCAGCTCACAAACAGACTTAAATTGACTACGGATCTTCAAAAAACCACATTTCCAAATGCATTTCACGTAAATGAATATTGCATGTTTAAAAGCACAACGTCCTATCGCAAACAAAACTGGCAATGCAGTTTAGTTACTAAAACTAATGACGCAGCATACACAATCGCAGTCACATTAGAAACAACATTTACTGAACGATATGATGAACGAATCCATAGCAACTTGGCAACGGGACAGACGTTTTTAACGCTAGCAATTGACACGATTTAAAAAGTAGAAAACGCGGTCAGCAAGCGCGGCACAACACAACTTTATTAATATAATACTGACGTCGATACCGTCTGGTATATCTCTTGCAATTCACGATGACGAGTGAGTTTACTTTGTGTTAAACACGTATGCGTGTACATGCGTGTCAAAATGTGCGTGAGAGCGACGGTGAGCATAAAGAGTAATTTTGCTCGCAAAACCGCACCATTGCAATACAGTTGTAATGCCGTTCCAACTGCAACACGACTGCATTACAACTTGGTTGGTTGACAGGACTACACGGCAAGTGCAAGCGGACTGCAGTTTTTTCATTTTTTATATAATGTTATTATGTGAACACTTTTATGACGTTAGCTGAGACACAACACTTATACCAAAGCCTAGTTATGGGTACGTATTAAAATACATAAAGTTTAAAATGTATAATGGGTTAAAATATATAATGGTTTATAATATATATAATGCGATTTTCTCAGAAAGTTACAAATTAACAGGATTGTTATAAAACAAACCTAACCTAACCTAAACCAATCTATAGATTACGATATCAAAAAAGTTCATTTAGCTAATAGTTTTACAGAAAATTGCGTTATATATTTTGAATCATTATGTATTTTAACCCATTATACATTTTAAACTTTATGTATTCTGATCCGCTCCCCCTAGTTATACATCATACATGAAATTTCGTGCAACGACTATTTTGAATAAATATTGCGGCATTCGATTGATCACTTATAAAGCGTTAATCCGTCGACCGCGCAATGTAACGTTTTCCACAAAATAAACTGGCATTTAGCTCAGACCCGCGATCTGATTCGATCTCAAGATTTCCACCTAAAGAAATCACACATCGCTAAATTCCATCAGCGCCAAAGCTTTAAACGTCCAAGTGCCACATGCCTATCCTGGAAAAAGTACCAGATAAAAAAAGTCACGATACTCTGAACAAATAGGCCCTAGTAGACTCGGGTGGAATACAAACTGTGGTATTTCCCGCTCGCTCAAGCACGGGGGGTAATGACCTGAAAATAGCGGCATACGAATCGCTGTTCGTATGGGAGGTTGTGATTTTGATTGTTTATTTTTGTTAGAGCTAAGCTGGCTGATAAAGAGGTAGTAAAAACCGGTCAAGTGCGAGACAGACTCGCGCGCCGAGAGTGCCATACGAATTCGGCAGGTGAATATGCAATCCAGTGTTAGCTGAGCCCTATCTCCTAAACAAAATGTAGGCAGTGTGAGATCATTTTATATTGGTTAATTACATAGATAGATAAATACACATAAAAATATTCTGTTTTTATTATTTTGTTGTTTTAGCGGTAACAGAAATAATTTAAATATTAGATTGCAGCTGTATAGCTAGCTATCACGGTTCATGCGGTACAGCCTGGTGACAGACAGACGGACGGACAGCGAAGTCTTAGCAGGGTCTCGTTTTTACAGTTCGAGTACGGAACCCTAAAAAGCAAAAATGAATTTCTCTGTACAAAACACTTGCCTTGTGGTCGCTTAAAGCGGTTAGTACCTACTCCCTATTTTTCAGCTAAATGCTTCTTGACAACCCATAGGACAATAGGTTATGTGTAGCATCTATTTAAAGTTAATCGATTCTTCCATGTTGGTCTGGGAGTAAAGAAAAAAACATAGAATGTACCAGTTGCTTCTCTTCCCGCGCAGATGGTAAAAGCCCATCGAAAGAATGGCCGAAAATCTTAGGTATCATGTTATAGGCGATGCGGTTAGCAACCCATCACTATTTTGATTGCCGTTTCCACCTATACGCCCACAATCATGCTAATCGTGGCCTTTAGACCTTGTTAACTTAGGCTCTGTCTGATTTAAGCAACTGTAAAATAAGTAAAATTTTTAGGAAATGTAAAAAAATTAATTGCCAATTTTTTTTAATGCTTTTTTAACTGTGGTAATTTTTATTTCAGATTGAGTGAAATTCCTTCATCATCGCTAAAAACGTAAGTTATTTTTACACGTCAGGATCCTATTTCAATTTGTCAGAACAAAAACTTTGAATCCCTTTGACTACTTCAAGTAAAATAATTTTCAAAACCATCACGTCCAACGTTATATTTCTACGAAAGAAATTGTTTACGAAGAGGTACGCAAAAGGATTTTTTATTTTTAAGCCTCTTTTCATTTGAGTCTAATGGAAAATAAGCAATACAGTTTCAATTGGCATTTTTCCTTTTCATTTCATTCAAATATCATGACGGATTTTCTTTAGGATATTTTTCGAGTTGATAAGAAGAGATTAGATTAGAAAAATAAACAGAGAAATGCCTTTGAAGAGATTTGAAGCCCCGCATTTTTCAATTATCTACAAAAAAGGTTTTATTAAGGTTAATAAATTGTTTGTTTACTTTGCGACTTGAAAAGGTAAATATCAAAAGGCCGAGTATCTTTTACATCGCACTTCTTGCTATGTTTTTCAATCGTTGTAAAACAGAACTCTGGAACATAAGCTTTAGTACGTTACTTATATTGCCTCTTAACGAAAAATGTAAACACAATTTTGCTAAAAAAAACATCTCTAATAGCTATTTTTTAATAGAGCAACTATTTAATTTGTAGAGTAAATATGTTCGTTACTTAAACCAACTAATAAGAGATTCCTAAAAAATATTCTTTAGCAATTTTTTCACCGAAATGCCTGATATTTTAAATCTAAAATGAAAACAAGATGCCTAATATCGTCATGTCTGTGTTATTCTTCAATATTCAGAGTAAAATAGTTTTTTCTTGCTATTTGTTATTTCGTTATTATACCTATAATAAATCAGTAGAAAGTTCGTGTCTGTACATTAAATAAATCCATCAAAAATAGAGTGCTAACGATTAGGGAAGAGTAATAAAACACAAAAAGTAGATTTTACAAATTTTGTCTGTCTGTATGTATGTATGTATGGAAGTTTTCATTTACCTATGTCTGTGTTAGCTAATCTCCAAGACTGTTGGACCGATTCAAATAAAACTTTGCGTGATGGTACCTTATATCTCTGATCAATATTTTAGATACTCATAATCCCGGAAAATTAAAGAGTTCCCGTGGGATAGTTACAAAACTATAATAACTTATGCAGCTCACAACAACTTAAGCATCTAATTAAGTAAAATTGGGGTGTTGATACCTTATATTGCCGCGGTTACATTAAACATACATACATAATTAGTTGAAATTTGGTACACAGTTAGTTTCAGTCCCAGGGACGGACATGGGATAGTTTTTATCACAGAAAACATCATAGTTCCCGCGGGATAGCGATCAGCGAATTCTGCGCGGATGGAGTCGCGGGTAACAGCTAGTTATAGTAAAATTACTGGGTATTATTAACTAATTGGCTCGGTACTACGGAGAAGACGTTCACGAACTACGTAGTTCAGATGAATTAAGTAGAAAATCCTTTCTAAAATTATTTTTTTAATCCGCATTGCTTTTAGAACTCTGACATTGTTCCACCGTCTTATTTTTAATTGTTTTCATCTGAAGTATTTTGGAAGCGATAATGGATTCATTTAGTTCGTTACGTGGGACAATGCTGAAGTATTTCGCTGGGCTGTAAAGGAATTATTGTTAATTGAACAATCAAAATTAGATCCGTTTTATTTTGAGAACGATTTAGAAAGGTTTTGCTTTGTCACTGGTGCCAGGCGGGAAAAGGATAGGTTTATACAGGCTGCTAGAAAATCAGATGCGGAGATTTTGAGGATCGATTATTTGTATCTAATGCAAGGATGATTATTTTTGGACATCACGTCTTTATCCCTTACGGGGTAGACAGTGCCTAAGGTAACAAAACCTTAAGGCCAGGTTTAGCTTTATTGTGGGTGTATGGATGGAAAGGGGAATCAAAATAGTGATGGGTTGCCCGCCGCATCGCCTATAACACGATTCCTAAGATTTTCACTCGCTCGATTTTCCCTCGATGGACTTTTATCATCTGCGCGGGAAAAGAAGGAACTGGTACATTCTATGATTTTTCTTTACTCCCAGACCAGCATGGAAGAAACAATATGGATGTAGGTAATATGGAAGTAAGTAGAAATCAACTCGTAGGACCCCGGCAAACATCAGCTTAATAAATGACAGAAAATTTTAAGTAAAAATTTATTTAGTAATATGACCTAATGCAAATTTATTAATTAAAGCCAGCGTGTGCAAATGGCACCTCATTAACACGAAATGTTCGTTTTGCTTGAATTAATAACCTTCATTAGATATTATCGCGACAACTAATGGTTAATCCCATTAGGCCGATCTAAAATTACTGCGGCCATTAGTGTCATACCCATTTCCTTACATATAACCAGAGAAGGGAGTGAGAATACAAGAAAAACAGTACACTTTCAACAAGAAACTACCGTGAGACACGAACGGATAAGTCACGTGTTAAAGTCGAGTGATCTCCGACATATTTCGGACTAGTTTCGGAGTAGCCGCGCGAGCGCTAGCGCGGTGTTCGTTTCGCTCCCGGGGCAAGCGCTCCAAGAGGAAAGAAAGAAAGAAGACATTTATTCCTTTTTGTAAGACACACAAATATAATAATAATACTAATAATAATATACACAATTTTATAGAAAACTAGCTGTTGCCTCCCGTTTTTTTTTCTTCTATCCATAAACTTTTACGTAAACAAAGCACTAACTACACAAAAGTCAACTTATGTGTAACTAAAGAAATACATAAATTAATTAAATAGTTTACAATAAAAAAGGAGGGAAAACTAAATTGTTCAAAAACAACAGGTTAGCATATCAAAGTGCAAAGTGCTGGAGGACTATTAATACTCTGACTAATAGACTGTTGCTACCCTGCGCAGTCGCTTGAAGGCGTATTGGCTCGATGGATCCTCTTAAATGAATGTGATGTGTTTTGTAACTTGTGTGTGTATTTATATATTTATATATTATGTAGTATATTTTATTTATTGTGTATTAGTTTATCGTATTTATCTATTATATGTAGTTTATTATTATATCTTACATTATTTAAAATTTTGACATTTAGGATTATTTTAAGTTTCGATCGGTTCTTTAACTTTTTCTGTGTGTCTACTCTTGCTTAATACTTATATCCTGTCAATCGTTCAAAGGTTAACTGGAAGACATCCCTTTTAGGGATAAGTTCGCCTTTGTGCATGTGTGTTATCCTATATTCATCTTTTTCTTGTGTTTTATGTACAATAAAGAGTTATACATACATACTATTGTAAGGATTTTTGGAGAGGAAGGAAGGACTACGAACTAGTCCGAAACATGTCGAGCATCACTCGACTTTTATACGTGAGTACAGTACAGCCCGTAAACTATAGAATGCCGTTCGGGAGTTGGGTACCGGGTCGGGTAATAGTGAGTGAGAGAGCGAGACAAATCCGAATACCATTCGAAGAGATAACGGACTGTAGATGTTTTTTTCGTCTATCTATATAATATGATGCCGGTGAAAAAAGAGCAAAGATATCTATAGATATCTATAGATAGACTGACTGCTTAAATGAATTCTCGCCCGCGCGGCACTGGTGGAAAGGCGAATCAAAATAGTGATGGATTGCCAGCCGCATCGCCTATAACATGATTCTTAAGATTTTCGCCCGTTACGTCGATGCTTTTACCATCTGCGCAGGGAGAGAAGCAACTGCTACATGTATATTTCGTACACCATCATGGAAGTGCCGCAAGATACACAAAACGGAATAACGTTAAATTAAATAAATCCCACTACTACTATACTAATACTTCCCACGCAGATGGTAAAAGCCCATCGATGGAATGGGCGAAAGTCTTAGGAGTCATGTTATAGGCGATGCGGCTAGCAACCCATCACTATTTTGATTTCCCTTTCCACCTATACGCTCTTAATCGTGCTAAACGTGGCCTTAAGGTTTTGTTACCTTAGGCTCTGTCTACCCCGTAAGGGATAAAGACGTGATTTGTGTGTGTGTGTACGTAAATAAAAAAGTAATTTAATTTTATGCCAAAAATGCCTCACATCTTTTTGGAAAAGAGCTGATTGATACTCTTCAAACTACTGGACTAATTTTTACCAAAACAGCTAAGAACCACCGCAGGCTGGCTTTCGAATGAAAAAAATCGCGCAAATATAAGAGAATATACACAATTTTATAGCAAAAAGAAACAAGAAAAAAAAACACGGACATTAAAAATAGACACTAAATGGACATTCCCTTTTTAGCATCGGGGGTTAGTAAAAACGGGGATCACTGTGCTACTAGACAAGCTAGGATATTGCAAGGACTATTACCACAGAAGTTGATCCAAATTCTTCTTCCATTCCTTCTTAAACAGTAAAGAACGCAAAACATCAACTACTCTTGACTCTCGATAACCATCTAAAAATCCGTGCAGTCCACCATACCCGTAACTTATCGTGGTACCATTTCGCAATTAACTCCTCCATGACACGCCAAGCCCTCCCAAGGCAGTCATTACAACATTTAGTCGGAAAACGTTCCACATAGGTCTCAATAGAAATGGTTGGAGCTACCAGCCTAGTACAGGAAAATACAAACTTTTTCCGCGGACGTAAGTGAAAATGAATACACGGTGGGGAAACTTCTAAATGGATTCCGAAGTTGGACGTTTTAACTAGTTAGAGAGTTTTTACTATTGCTCTGTTACAGCACTGGTGTATTGGAAATCTTGTACGTACCTATAAGGTATAATAGCGGTTCGTCGAATATTTTTTTGATCGAATAATGCTTTACAAATATTATCGTTTCTCATAAATGCTAGTCTGGGAATAAAATTTACCAGTTGCTTCGTTTCCCGAGGGAATGGGCGAAATTCTTAGGAATCATGTTATAGGCGATGCGGCTATCAACCCATCCCTATTTTGATTTGCCTTTCTAGCTATACGCCCTTAATCACGCTAAACGTGGCCTTTAGGTCTTATTACCTTAGGTTCTGTTTACCCCGTAAGGGATAAAGACGTGATATACCTATGTATGTTTGTATAATCGGTTCTTGGAACATTTCTGTCATTTTCTTGGACTTAAACAAAAATAAATACTATTCACGTGCCCATTTTGAGTAAATGGTTTGGTTTCAAACCAGTTTCCTTTTAATGCCGCCACTTTTATAGAGCTACGAAGGACATAATGAGTTCTTAGAAAATATCAAAGCAGTCTCTAAATAGATATCTGTAAGAAGTGTCGCTCGACTCTAATAATTCCGATTTACAAGCGTTATTTTCACTTGCAATGTATGTTTGTCTGATCAAACCTTGCAAGTCAAGTTTTCACTCACTTCTATTGGTGGACAATAGAAACGCAAAATATTACTGTTTCAAAAAATTACTTCCTATTTTTTATATATTTACGGCTAACCTATTAGAGACTATAAATACATAAGGCACGTCTTTATCCTTTACGGGGTAGACACAGCCTAAGGTAAGAAGACCTAGGCCACGTTTAGCATGATTGTGGGCATATAGGTGAAAAGGGGAATCAAAATAGTGATGGGTTGCTAGCCGCATCGCCTATAACATGCTTCCTAAGATTTGCTCATTCCCTCGATGAAAACTAACACCAGAAAAAAATACAAAAAGTGAAGCCGTCATCGGGGATCGATCCCTCATTAGTCCCATGCATGCCCTAAACTACCTACAGCGGGTAGGTAGTCAGTTGAAATTATTTTGTCTTCTCCTTTTCAATACTATTACTACGTACGTTGGCTACTGTTGTGTATTGTTTTGTGTACATATATTGTTGTTTTTTTTTCAAAATTATTAATGTGTGCATCTTTTAGATAACTGTGTATCATGCCTTTTTTGTGTTGTGGCAATAAAGATGACAATGAAAATGAAAATGAAAATTTATTTTTGCAAATTGACCGTCAAGGGCTCTTTTACATGTCTTTTTGAAACTACCAGCGCATTCGGAAAGACCATCATTGCCAAGAAGAATGCGCCGCAAGAATCTTGCCAGAAAGTCATTTTTTCAAAATAAAATAGAGTAGGAATACTTAAATTCTACTTAAATTAAATACATTTATAAAAGGGATGTATTATAATTATTATTTGAAATAATTAATTTCAAATTTCTAAGCGGATTTCATCA
Source organism: Pandemis corylana (assembly GCA_949127965.1). Lineage (NCBI taxonomy): Eukaryota > Metazoa > Arthropoda > Insecta > Lepidoptera > Tortricidae > Pandemis > Pandemis corylana. The sequence goes on from OX421860.1 coordinate 13,119,897, forward strand.
CCATGTGAACAATTTGTCTCTAACTAATTATCATCCGAGTGACCTCACTATTTTGTACTACGTATACCATTACTTAGAAAGTGATTTGGGCATTTTTAATTCAAATTCTGAACAGTAATAAGCCTTTACCATGAAAATAATAAAGAATTAAAGGTGGTTCCCCAAATTGCCCCAGTATAACCAAACAAAATGTATTTCCGGTACCATAGAGCAATAAAGTTAAATAAATAAACAGACGGCGTACCTTCACCCATAAATCATAGAGGATCTTTGTTTATGCCGGTGTGTTACCGAATACCACAGAGCAGGGATGCTCGTGGAGATGTTCGTCAAAAAGATTTTATTATTTTTCATATGCATAAAAACTTACTCAGTATAATAACTTACACCAAATCACTGAGTAATGCAAAAACAAACAAGAGGTAACACAATAAGACACAATGAGTGTAACTGTTTAGGTATTTTCAAAAGTATCGCTTCCCCAAATCCACATCTTCCGGCCAGAAGTCGGAGCGCAGGAAGATCTGCAGGTGCTTGGCAAGCACTTGGAGTCTATTTGGTATTAGCGGGTAGATGACGATCTGGGATCTCTCTAACAGACCTAAGTAGATTGAACTGAATGTAGCTGGGTCCTTTCAAAGTTTAGCTTTAAGGAAGTAAAGATTTAGGTTCCAAATTATCCCCGGCGTACTGACAGACCGGCTGTTCATGTGCGTATTAATATCAAAAGTATAGGTACCAATAATTCAATTTTAAGCACTCTTCAAACTGCTGGACCGATATTTCCTAAACGTGGCTAAGAACCATCGCAAAGATACTGGCTTTTGAATGAAAACCGCATTTAAATTGGTCCACCCGCTTCATAGCTATGGCACAGACAGACAGACACACAAACAGGCATTAACATCAAATTTATAACATCCCTTTTTTGCGTCGTTTTTGGGTTAAAAAGAGGCGACACCGATTATAGAGGGAAAATGCGATGACGTTTTTAGTTTTATTGTAATATTCGTTCTGTGGTGAAAATTCATTTAAGAAATAATATTGTCTGATGTCTATGAAGTTTGTTTACATTGTCCGCAATGTTCATCCGTCTAGACTTTATTTGAACAAAGATGATCTGTGTATCTTAAACTCAGCATCTAAATTGGAACTTATCTTTGATTTTGAATAATGCTGTTTTTTTTCTTTTATTATGTAAAAAGGGTTAATAGCGATTGGGTTTGTTTAGCTACCTATTTAACTTACGGACAAAACAAATATGTTATAAGAAAAACTATAGCCCTACCTTTGTATGAGTAAGGGAATAATCTTCTCCATTATTTTATTTTCTTTTCCTCGTGTTTTTCTCATGTTAATATTTATTCCACGCTTTCGACTCGCGTGAGTCGTGTGGGAAAGGTCGAAATTAACCCAGACCTTTGTTTATAGTGGTATTATTGACCAGGGGTCAGACTTAGGAGTAATCTGTACACGCAGTTGACCCCTAAATCGCTTGATCCTGGTTATCTTAGTATTTAAGTGGCGATTTGGACCAAGAAGTAGATTGTCTGTTATTTCTTGTGATTCTGGAGCCTGAATTCGATTGGTACTACCCGTAGATGAGAATTCTGAATTCGTTTGTCTTAAATACAGCATGGATTTGGAATACAGGCGAAACCTTTAACTAGACAGGCTTTAGCGGTACATAAGATATTCAATCACAAATCATACATTCATAAATCACGTTTTTATCCCTTACGGGGTAAACAGAGCCTAATGCAACAAGACCTAAAGGCCACGTTTAGCATGATTGTGGGCGCATAGGTGGAAAGGGGAATCAAAATAGTGATGGGTTGCTAGCCGCATCGCCTATAACATGATCTAGAAGCTCCAACGTCTTTGGCTTCTAGATAAGCGTTACCAGATTATGGGATTGTTCCCCGTTTAGTGGATATCCACGATTTTCGAAATTCGCCCAATTTCAAATTTACCCCAATGCACCATATTTTATTTTAAGCGAGTTAGTGTTATGAATTTTGAACACCTTCAGCTATTTATACACTAAGTTACTTTTGCGATTTCATTACCGTGGACGAGGAGAAAATTGGTTTGCTATCCCGTGGGAATTTAGAAAAATCTCCTTAGCACACCATGCTACTCGAGGTATTAGGAATATCCAGTGGTAACAGCAAATATTAATAACGTACTTGTAGAATTTAAACCTCCAAGGAAATCCTATCCGTGAGGTTTGCATGTCCAAACATAATGTTTTGTGATGAAATAATGTTTAGACCCATACATGAGATCTCTCTGGAGAGAAACAACTGAGTTTTCACTTTATGATAAACTATATTTTGAAGTACAAAAGGGGAATTAAAAACAAATTAAACGATGATTTAATTCAAAACTAAGCTAAAACAAAAATAATTAAAAAGTAGGGGCCCCGTGGCAGTACCACAGACGCTGGCAGCATTCCCCCTTTGGATAGCGATACTAATACGCTGTCCAAGGAAGCTGCCAGCTCTGCGGTCACTCGTAGCGTCTATTAGCCTCTTCGAAATATCTAATAAAAGCTAAAAAATTATAATATTAATAGGTTTTGGAATGTAGGTAACACGAAGTGCTTATAATTTTATAAGAAACGAAAACGGCTTGGTGGTATAATATATTTTATAGACTGGGAGAATACTGTGGAAAGCTTAATCTAACCAGAGCATTAAAAAAAAATTTTTTTTCTTTTAAAGTGGCTGTATAAAATGTTGCCTACAATTCGGTAATGGAATGAAATTGATTCTAATTTTAATTAAATTTATGATAATTGTGTGTATTCTTTCTTCCAGATCACCTTTGCGGATTAGGAACTTTACACACACCATTGAAGAATTGCTTCGCAGGTGTTTTTAGCTTACGATACAATATTTTCCTTCATCAAAATAATCGTGTTTAATTTCGAATGTGTGTTCGCACATTCTCAAAAACTCAAAAAGTCATAGATCAAAACACGGTCTTTTTAACGTACATTAAAAATAATATCTAATTACGAAATTTTATTCGTAGTTAATTTTTTTTTTTTTTTTTTTTTATTACGAACTGACCAGTGATTGACCTCTATCTCACTTGGTGGAAGGTGCAGATGAGGCCAAAGGTGTAACTCACTGGTTCAGTAATAGCCTATTCACTCTAGCCTTGAAGAGCCCTAGGTTGTATCTGTCCGGAAATACAGACGATTAATCTGTCTTTCAAATTAAAACAGTAACGTTTTCAGGTTTTCCTCTAAAGGTGTGGATTTCCCTCTTGAAGTTCCAGCTTGGCCAGTCATTTAAAACCAACGCATTTGCACATCGTCAAAAGATTTTTCCTTTATTCCGCCAGCCGTACAATTTTTTTAAGTGAATCTTAATATTTTCCAACCTATGCTAAAGAGAGCTGATAAGAAAGTTTTAGATTCAACTAGCTATTGCCCGCGGTTTCGTCTGCGCAGAATTGGTGATTGTGAGAAGAAGTGGTGATTTCGTAAACCAGTATGAACTGGGATGTGAGCCTGGTGACAGCCACCTCCGTAACTCTGTAACTGGCGTCACTGAAAATCAGCGTCACGATATTATCTTGGATCTTATCGTGACACACTTATCGTATCGAGTGGCGGCTATTTGGCTGGTTGGAATAAGACAAGTATCCATGTGTAATATTCTGTTTGAGTTTCTGTATCAGCTAATAATGTTTTCTTATTCTTATTATGCAATTTTCCGAGATAAAGCGTAGTCTATGTTTTAATCTAGAGTACCAGCCATCCCTGTTCCAATTTAATCCAAATCCGTGTAGGCGTTTCAGCGTGAAGCCTTCTCACAAACATACACACTCACTTACTTACAAACCATTGCGTGTACAAACTTAAACTCTTGCAGTACCATCGGGTGACAAGGCGGCGGTAACTGAATAAACATTTGTGCGGTAGACCGGAGTCGTGTCCAGTCGTTAACGCGATTAATGCGTGTGCATTCGTCTCAAAGGCGTTTTAATGAAGTGACTGCGAAAAGGTACTCCACTGGCTGTAGAATTGAAAAATACAGTAGATTAAAAAATGAAATGGAATGAAGTGAATGAAATGAAATGATTTATTTCAGACTTGCATCCATATATAGAATTTACAAAAGAAAATATTAAGTGAAAATTAAATTAAATGTCTCAAAATCAACACATAAATTAGGTCAAGTTAAATCAAATTAAATTAAATTAAATTAAATCAAATCAAAATTTTAATTAAAATCAACTTATGCTTTTACACTAGGTATACACCCAACCAACATCGCGGGTTACCCCTATCCCTTGACGATTGGCTTATGATATATGTCCTCCAGCTCACTGGAAACTTAAAAAAAAACTTACTGAATTACAAGGTCCCTTATAACTATACCTACTGAAATATTACATACATACATATTATCACGTCTTTATTCCTTACGGGGTATACGTTTTACATGATTAAGGGCGTAGCTGGAAAGGGAAATCAAAATAGTGATGGGTTCCTAGCCGCATCGCCTATAACAAGATTCCTAAGATTTTCGCCCATTCCCTCGATGGCTTTTACCATCTGCGCGGGAAGAGAAGCAACTGGTAGATTCTATGTTTTTCTTTACTCCCAGACCAGCATGGAAAAATATTACAAGCTTTATATTAACTTGCAATGTATGTTATCCATATTGCCAGAGTGCAAAGCGGGTGGAGGGGGTAGCCTAAACGATCACAGCGCTCGCTACGGAAAATTGTCATTTTTGTCGCTGACTTGAGCTGTCAAATCCATATTGCAGTAAACATTTTCTAATCGTTTTTGAGATAAAAATATGGTCCTGGCAAGATGTGTTGTTGTGAATTGTAATAACACCAAGAAGAATAGTGACTGTAAATTTTACCAATTTCCAAGACCATGGTGGAAACGAGACCAAAGAAATAAGTGGATATTTGCCGTAAGAAAAAAAATTTAGTTACCTAACCTCTAAAATTTCACTGAAAACAACAATTTTAATATTATTGGCAATAATGTTACCGACTACCATTGTCCAAAATTGTGTAATATAGCAAAATAACACAAGATTTCATTAATATTTTTCACAATATTTACTTACTTCTTGTTTGACAGCGGTGACAATATTGTCCATAATGGCCGCCTATCACGTGGCGCTGTCGTCGCGCACGGTCCCAATTGCGACTCAATTTTGAAGCAGATATCTTCATCCGATTGAGCTGAAATTTTGCACACTTGTGTAAGTCAGATGACAATAAAACATGATAGTAGAATTCTGGTGGTCCAGCCAGGACCGTCTCCACAGGAGGAAACTCTTCAATGGTTCCGATTGACTTGAAATTTGGTTCACATAGTGATCGAAGCCTAGTCTGCTGGAAATCGTTCTCAACTACCGAATGTGAAAGTATGCCTTTTTCCGTGACACTGCTTTCCGTCGGGAACGCTTTGCGTCGCAGTAAGCATTTGTAGCCTTAATGAAGCCTCTGGAATGTTCTAGGCTCGATAGTATGAATGCTTACCTCATAATTGACGACCGTTTAGCCTAGTGGTTAGTGGCCCTGACTATGAAGCTAGAGGTCCTGGGTTCGAATCCAGGTCGAGGCAGGCAGTTGTATAATGAATACGAATATTTGTGCCCGAGTCATTTTATATATTTGGTTTGATCGTTTACGCTTATGTTTGATGAAAACGTGAAGTTTGACAAGCAAGTTTGTCAAACAAGTTTAATCGTTTACGGGGCGCTTTATAGAAAGCTCGAAAAAATCTTGTGAACTAACGCAATCACCAGTTGTCATGATTAATTTCAAGACACAGTGTAGATTTAGGCATTTTTCATGCGTTAGATTGTTTCAACAAACATTTGGGTCCAAAAGTGGCCAGTAAACAACAGAACTGGAAGTTACATGAAAAAAAATGGGTGAATTCGTTTCTTCAATGCGTTTTACACCAATTCCCCCAAATAAAAGAAAGAAAGAAAGAAAGAAAGAAAACATTTATTCGTGACATAGATAAGTTACAAAGACAAGAAAAAGAGGTAAAAACATAAGGACATATTATATCACGAAATGGTCCCATCTCAGCATAATGCTGGCCTTGCAGCCAGCGCTGGTCTTCCGATGGGACCATCAAGTGTTACTTAAGCACAAATTAAAAACTATATAAATTCAAAACAGTGTGAACCGGCATTACAACCACTACCATGGTAAGACGAAACGTTTTTCAGTACAAATTGAATGACTTTTCAACTCTATTGGTATTCTGTCCTATATTACCAACACACGCTTCTGAAGTTCAAGACAATCCATGTATTTCCTTTAGTAAACGCTTCGATTCACATGATAAGCTACCACGAAAAAAACTCATCCTGTTAAATAAGAAAGAAAAATTCATTTTTTCACAACAGCGACTTGATAAGGCGCTTACAGGAGGGTATTAGACAAATCCACACATGTCTGGGTGCCAAGGCACAAGAAACGTCGAGAGTACGACGGACACAATTAAACCTCTAACATCTCCAGCTTATAATACTTCCACGTGCCACTGGCATACAGTACCTGGCCATAAAGATTGCACATCGGTCTTCTCGGGTAATTTCTGCTGCGTAGAGCGTCGTCTCGCTCTAACTAAAGTGACGCCAATTGTCTCTTCCCAAAGACCGATCTTTATGACTACTGTCATGAAAGTGTCCTCTCAGAACTACCCACGGAGGCCTAGCGAAGATTGGGTTTGGTCCGCAACCTGTTTCCATGACCTGACTTCGCTATATCGCGGAGATAGTAAATTTCTTCATGAGTTTAGAAGCTTAAGAAAAGTTGAAATGAGATCTTGCGAGATGCCCTGAAACTCATAAGTGAGAGCACGGGTTTTAACCACGTATCTCTGCTTGAGAGGCTTAAGGTGAAATCACAAGACTACTAAAGCTTTTTTTCGAGTAGTCATTTGTTTCAGTATTCACAGATGCATTCAATTCAATTTTTAAAAATCTAGCTCCATCGATACTATCGGTGATTCTGCCAATGTCGAGGTTGATGAAGACACTACTTGTTTTTAATCATTCACAGATGCATAGATGATATTCCCAAGAGCCTAAGTCAAATTGGAACCAACTGTCACTAACTGTCAAAAACAATTTTTTTTGCTTGCTGTAATTATGTAATGTGTACCAAATTTCAAGTCAATGGGACCAACCGTTGAAGAGTTATCCTGAGGAGACGATCCTGTGTCACCAAACCACCACTACCAGATTATTGTATTGTCATCCGACTTACTCAAGTATGCAAAATGTCAGCTCAATTTGTTGAATTGCAATACTTTGTAAGCTAAATAAAAGCTTGCAAATACTACGATACAAATGGGAGTGTTCACCAAACTAACCCACCCAACACCCAGATGGAATTTACCAGATTATTTGTTAACAGTCAAATTTAATTCCTGATGAAGAAGTCTTTACATAAAACGTCATAGTGACATCGCACTGGTTAACAGGGAATATCGTTACGACGCTTACTACAATAAAGTTCCAAGGTGGGTTAGGGAAAAACGACCTAAAGATCACTAATACGGCATTAGAGACAACCCATGATCGTATGATGTGGCGTAGGAATACTAGGAGGGCTGACCCCAAATAAAAATGGGATAAAAGCCAGGACCAAGAAGAAGAAGAAGAAGGTGGGTTATTGATTAGATTCTATGATACTTTTGCTGTAACTCTTGACTTAGGCCACGCTATAAAGGCGCCAGGTGCGTTAAGGAATTAAAACGTGAACAAAAGACTCGTATCTCCGCATATACGGGAAATGTATGGGCCCGGAATAAAACGTTTTAATGATATTAAGGTTGCCGTGTTTGTTACGGTGTGTTTTATTGGACAATTGCTATAATGCTATGGAAACAACGCTGAAGGCTCAGTAAAATTAATGAACATAATGTTCTTTCTCTTTTTGGCATTTTATGTTGACGACCGGATAGTCGCAGAAAACCAGATTGCGAGGTCCCAATTTCAAATCCCGATCGGAGCAGATTTTATATATATGTTACCTATAAAAAAAATGTTCTCAAATCTGGGATGTTTATGTATTTTGTCATCTGATTAAAGTTGGTTGAATTAAATAATTCCGAAAAACGACTACAAATAAATATAACAGAGCGCGGCACAGAATTGGACAAATAGATGCTGGCAGCATAATTTTCATTTTTTTTTCAATTTTGACGTTTATTAACCTATTATATTTAATGATATATATACAAATAATAGCATTAATATTTTAGGACTTCTGTATAAATATGTTCAATGTAAAATCTACCAAAAATTTTGTAGTCACAGCCAAAATAACGAGTAAAACGCTAGAAAAAAATCTTCAAACATGGACGTCTAAAATTAAACCAGACATAAATAATTTACGTGAATCTGTCCCGTCTTTTTCCATTCTTCAAGACGGAGTCCCTCACCAAAACCTGTTATTTAATTCAAAGCAATTTGAAGATAATAAGTTAGGAAGTGTGCCAAATAAACAAACCTCAGGTGCGGGGGTTTAAATACATACCCGTGCAGTACTGGTCCCACATAAATAATTTGCCCTTTAATTTCGCCATGTACCTGGTACTAGAGCCAAAGATTATACACCACTGGAAAGGGACCTTTTGCTTACAAAGAGAACAGGCAAAGTAGTAATAGTTGTGTTAAATTTAAACTAAGCACTTACTTACTTACTGGCTGGGCGCAATGACCCGAAGTGGATCTTGGCCTCCGACACCAGACTCCTCCACGATTCGCGATCCTCAGCCAGCTCTCACCAGCCATTAACCCCTAGCACTGAGAGATCCCTTTGAACCAAATCGCTCCAACGATACCTAGGACGGCCAACCGGTCTACTCCCGCTCAGCCGGCCCAAGTCCGCTTTTTTAACAGCTTCATCCTCACTCAACCTCTCCACATATCCAAGCCACTGGAGTCTGGACGCTTTGGTCTCCCCGATAATATTACGTTCGGACACTAGCTCTTCACTTTCTAGGTTCTTTCTAACCCTCCAACTCTCGTCGTCCGAGTTGGTCCCAGAATCTTCAGCATAACCTTTCTTCTTGCCACCAACAGCTTATTTTCCTTTAGGGTTAGCGTCCTTGCCTCCCACCCGTATATCAAGATCGGTCTAATGATAGTATTGTAGATCCGAAACGATGAAGTTGTTGTTGTTGCTCTCCTATATGGTACCCCAGTGGTACAGAGGGCCTTCGTGAGACGTCTCCATCCGCTCCTATCTTGTGCATCTCGCTCCGCGTCCCTCCAACTCAGCCCGGCTGCCCGCAGCTCGGCATCGGTGGTGCGCTGCCACGTGTGCGATGAACGATGAAGTTAATTAATATTAACTAATACTCAGAGCAGCGCTATGAGTCACAAATACGCATCGGACAGGTTTACATGGCGGGCAAAGTTACCGCGCACCGTACAAGAGACAGATGTTGACTGCAACATCTGTCTCTTGTACGGTGCGGACGCTTTATACTTTCTGCTACACACTCCTTGCGCCGCCCTCCTTCAACCATTGCTTTATATTTTTAACTAGCTTCTGCCCGCGACTTTGTTTGCGTAGAATTATACATAAAAACCTTCCTCTTGAATCACTCTATCTATTATAAAAAAACGCATCAAAATCCGTTGTGTACTTTTAAAGATATAAGCATACATAGGGACAGATAAAGCGACTTTGTTTTATACTATGTGTAGTGATGGTGACTTGAAATGCCTAGTATCATGAATAAACGATCATACTTACTGTCATGCAACCTGCCCTAGCATTGAGGTGATTGTTTACGCCCATTGACCTTCCTCTGTCCCTTTCATTTGCAATAGTGCAACAGAGAACGCTATATTGACTCATTATTTTGGACATAGTCAACTATGCCACTTCAATTGAGCCTACCTCTACACGGGGCTGAACAATTTAAGTTGTTTATTTCACCCCTTGAGAGGGAAAGGGGTTCCAGTACTTAAAGCTTACTTTATATTCTGCCGTAAGAATGCCCGACTGGCTTATTGACTTCAGGCGCACTTGCTGGCTGACGAAATTATATCTGGGTTTATTAGAAATTCTTGTGTATAACAGTCAAGAGCATTATTAATGTGGTAAAGTACGTATGTATCAATGGCGTGGTGTCAAGTATAGCAGAAGGCAAGCCGAAGGGAATTTAAGTAGCCTTTTCCTCTAATTCTGCACAATAAAAGTGCCCAACTGCCTTAAAATAGGCAAGCCGGTGGGATTTGAGTTCTATGGACGCCACGCCACTGGTATATGTTTTTTTTTTTTTTTTATGTGAATAAGAAGGCAAACGAGCAAGTGGGTAATATGTAAACGAACTTCCATGCTGGTCTGGGAGCAAAGCACTTTCTGCCAAGTTTCTTGCGGCGCATTCTTCTTGGCAATGATGGTCTTTCCGAATGTGCTGGTAGTTTCAAAAAGACATGTAAAAGAGCCCTTGGCGGCCAATTTGCAAAAACAAATTTTCATTTTCATTTTAATTTTCAAAGAAAAAACAGATTGTACCAGTTGCTTCTCTTCCCCTGCCTTATAAACTTTTCTGGCCCATCGAAGAACAAGAAGAAGTTTCCACCTATACGCCCTCAATCATGCGTAACGTGGCCTCAGTCTTGTTACCTTAAGTACTGTCTACCCCGAAAGGGGACACACTGTATTAAACAAAAATTTTAAGAAATCTGATGAAAAATATTAAGATACGAGTACAAAAGCGTAATGGGGTTCGTACACATTTTTGCATTTTTTTGTGTATCTTTATTGGTGCTTTGTGTACCTAGATACAGTCAGATGATATAATTATTCACTCTTTTTAGTAGCTAGTCAGGTTCGAAAAGGGAATACTTTTTTTTTTTTTTTATGTGAGTAGGAAGGCAAACGAGCAAGTGGGTCACTTGATGGTAAGTGATCACCACTGCCCATAGACACCCGCAACCCCAGGGGGATTGCAGATGCGTTGCCAACCTAGAGGACTAAGATGAAATGCCTCTTGTGCCCGTAATTTCCCTGGCTGTCTTACTCTCCACACCGGAACACAGCAGTGCAAGCTCTGCTACTTAGCGGCAGGATTAGCGAGTAAGATGGTGGTAGCGATCCGGACGGACCTTGTACAAGGCCCTACCACCCGCATACTTAAGTTAGTCATACCCAACTGTACCTGGGTATTCTTTGAGGAACGTTAAAAATAAAAATTGCGAGACTTGTTAAAACACTGAACCTAGCCTAGCCTAAACCAATCTATACATTACATTAAAAAAAGTTCATCTGGCTAATAATTACACAGAAAACACCATTATATTTGAATCATTAGGTATTTTAACCGATTATGACTGCCAAGACTTGACAAAAACAAACAAATAAACTGAAAGCCCGTTCAATGGCTCAATAATGAAAACATCAAGCATATTGCCAAAGACATCCTAATAATCTTCACGCAGTTTTGAACACGGCCCGTATTTTATACATTTTCGAAGCCTACCTTTGTGTAATGTTACGAGTACATTGTCATAAGTAATCGAGCTTTAATGAACCGTGATCGCCGACGGTAACGGCCGACAAAGCCCGATAACGTCGCATTTATCAAACGATTAAAACTCGGAGAACTTTCAAGAGTTTCTAAGAACATCCTGTAACAAACAGACATAAGAAATAATATACCTAATATCCTTTTACATGCTGGTCTGGGAGCAAAGAAAAAACATAGAATGTACCAGTTGCTTCTCTACCCGCGCAGATGGTAAAAACCCATCGAGGGAATGGGCGATTATAATAGGAATCATGTTATAGGCGATGAGGCTAGCAACCCATCACTATTTTGATTCCATTTTCCACCTATACACCCACAATCTTGCTAAATGTGGCCAGTAGGTATCTGTTACCTTAGGCTCTGTCTACCTCGTAAGGAATAAAGACGTGATTGGTGTGTGTGTGTTTGTGTGAGTGTGTGTGTGTAAGAAATAAGAAACGTTTATTGTATTAAACCGTGTGCAATTGTGATAACATGATTCTCATAAGTTTCAACAGTTTATCCATTACGGACGTACAATATTTAGGTACCTATTTATTATTATAAATTATTCATATCTTTATGTTAATAATTTGTACAAAAGTATTCATTTAAGTTATAAAAGCACATACAAAGTTAAGAATCCTTAACTTTATTTTTAAATTTATTACCATCTAAAGATTTTATATACTCGGACAAATGATTATAAATCTTTATACCGTTTGCATAGGCGCTCTTTTTAAGAATATAGCTAGAAGGTCGGACTATACACATATCATATTTATATTGCGATCGTAAATTTTTCTTTGACTTTTTTATAAATGAACAAAAAATTTACCTTGCTACTCACGTGAAAGACAACCAAGCCTGTGTGAAATATTTATGTTATCATGCAATGCAATCCCTCCCGTGGAGGGAAAAAACACATAATATATCCCACAAACTTAATTATCCCTTGAAAGCCTTTGAAAAAATTCCAAAAAGTGAATCGACTTAAAAACCAACAATTGCCTAACAAACTTGCTCACAAAATTTCACAAGAATCGGTTGTGAAATGCGAGCTGTAGATAAAAAAATACAACTGGACACATACGAAACGAAAGTTATTTTGTGAAATCTAAAACGGACTCGCGTCGCTCTGTCACTTTACGAGGTAAAATATATATATATATATTTTTTTTTATGTGAATAGGAAGGCAAACGAGCAAGTGGGTCACCTGATGGTAAGTGATCACCACTGCCCATAGACACCCGCAACCCTGGAGGGATTGCAGATGCGTTGCCAACCTAGAGGACTAAGATGAAATGCCTCTTGTGCCCGTAATTTCCCCGGCTGTCTTACTCTCCGCACCGGAACACAGCAGTGCGAGCACTGCTACTTAGCGGCAGGATTAGCGAGTAAGATGGTGGTAGCGATCCGGACGGACCTTGCACAAGGCCCTACCACCCGCACTATATGGAAACAATCTCTCCAATTACTGCAGCAATCCAAAAAATATTTCACTTATACAAAAGTCAAACTATTTATAAACATACTAGCGGTTGACCGCGACTCCGTTTGCGCAGAGCTCGCTTATCACTATCCCGCGGGAACTATGCAAATTTCCGGGATAAAAACTATCCTATGTCCTTTTCTGAAAGCGTAACAGATAGACAGAGTTACTTTCGCATTTATAATATTATAATTAGTAAGAATTCTTTTTATCGTCTTTAAAGTGTAAAGTTTGGAACGCGGGGCAATGCCTACACCAACGCGCATAAATAACGGTTAACATTTTCATATAACTTTGTTTGGGAACAGACCTATACTTTTGCTCTTCAGTAGTTTTTTTTTTGTATTATTCCAGTCAATTTAATTTTGTACGCCTATTTTTGGTAGAAAGTGGAGATTCTGTCTAGCTTTAAGATCATTTATGCACACCTGCTTGAAACAAATAAATTATTCTTATTCTTATTCTAGTCTAAGATCCACTCAGACCCAGCCCATACTTGCTTCCTTATGACTCATAGCAAATACGTCGATCGCTCGAATAAATCTATTAATCCGCATTGCCCACTGACGCGAGAATATCGGATATGAGTCTAGCCCCATTTCCTCTCAGATAGCCGTTCCCGGCCGTTCGATGTTCGACCAATATTGTCAATGTGGGTAAACAATATAGAAATGGCTTGAAGAGGTCTGAATAGATTGGATTCTACCGAGATATTAACAATGGCCATTTTATTTTGACACGCTGTAGGCTTCTATTGTCAGTTTCCATCGTACTAAGCTATGAGATTAGCTAGCTTATCTTCTGTCGGTGAAATAATAGCCTAAAATACATACAGAAATCACGTCTTTATCTCTTACGGAGTAGACAGAGCCTAAGGTAACAGGTCTTCATTGTGGGCGTATAGGTGAAAAATGGAATCAAAATAGTGATGGGTTGCTAGCCTCATCACCTATAACATGACTCCCATGTAACTGAAGCAACCGGTACATTCTATGTTTTTTCCTTACTCCCAGACCAGCATTACATATAGCCTAAAAAAAGTTGTATTAAAATAGTCTTGGTTGGTCCGAGGTGATTTGTACTGTACAATAATTAATTAGTTACGATTTGAAGGCAAATTATGAGTATTCCATCTTAGCCCTTAGGCTGGCAATGCATCTGTAATCCCTGAGTGTTGCGGGTGTCCATGGGTGGTGATGGTGGTTACTTACCATTAGACTCACTTGAAATAGGTTGGCAAACGAAAAAAAAATGTTTATGGGAAGCATTCAAAATTTATAGGAGGCTTCTACGTGCTACGCCGTAGAGCCTGTAGCAGCGCTACGAAGTGTGTCAGAGCTAAACGTAGAAATATTGTATCGAACCATAACTATAAAAAGAAATATTTTTTAGAGTTCCATACCTCAAAAGGAAAAAAACCACTTCAAAAAGATCACTTTGTTATCGTTCTGTCTGCTTCCAAGATCCTTTTTACAGAAAGTACTAAAACAACCCTACGCGAGCAAATTATATATATTTTTATAAAGGTAGAGCTTATAGAACAACTAAAAAATCTTAATACTTTTTCTATACAAGTAACTAATATAAAATGATCTCACGCTGCCTTGTGTTTTGCTACGGAGCGGTTCTGCTAATACTGGATTTTTATATCAATACAACTTATACGAAACCGGTGCACGAGTCAGACTTGCACTTGGACAGTTACTGTAAACTTGATAGTTATAAATAAATAATTATTAAATATAAAAATTATACAGTCAATTTTGAGCAAACAGTGATCTATCATGAAACTCATCACAAATAGATTATACCGTCTACAGCATAGATAACAAAGTGTCATTCACCCTGAGGCGTGACTAGACTAGCTTCATTCGTTCGCGACTGGAATGAACGATTGAATGATTGGAACATGCTGTATAATTGATTAGAAGTACGTAGAGATATAGTCGTGTAAATAAAGATGGGTATTTGTGAGTTGCTTCCATGCTGGTCTGGGAGTAAAGAAAAAACATAGAATGTATCAGTTGTTTCTCTACCCGCGCAGATGGTAAAACCTCATCGAGGGAATGGGCATAGGAATCATGTTATAGGCGTGGCTAGCAACCTATCACTATTTTGATTCCCCTTTGATTACGCCCACAATGCTAAAAGAGGCATTTTTACATCTTGTTACCTTTATTTATTATTTGACAAACTTTCAACTTTTGACTTCAAATTGTTTAATCTTACCAACATTAAAGTTAAACAAGTTAAGCAAAGTAGAGTCCGATCCATTAACGTTGCTTTCTTATCTGTTAGATAAACAAGTCATCGCCTGACTAAAAGCCTCGGTTAAATTTAACCCCCGGTTAAATTTTGGGGTGGACTGTAGACACGTGCAGGTTAAAAATAAACTGATTTAAAGCGATGATAAATGGTCGGTGACTTAAAGGTGAGAAACAATGTTTAATGAGCACAACTTTCACTCATGCAAACCAACATTGTACTCACGACAGTACGACGGTTACGGTGCACGACTTTGGTTTGCATGTGTAAAAGTTGTGCTCATTAAACTTTGATAATGATCCCGTAGAGGGATCGAAACGCGTCAGTGCTTGTGTGGTGTAAGGGATAATTAAGTTACATACACATACAAACAAATATCAAGTCTTTATCCCTTAATCCCTTACGGGGTAGACAGAGCCTAAGGCAACAGGTACCTACGGGCAACATTTAGATTATGGGCGTATAGATGGAAAATGGAATCAAAATAGTGATGGGTTGCTAGTCTCATCCCCTATAACATGATTCCTATGATTTTCGCCCATTCCCTCGATGGGCTTTTACCATCTTCGCGGGTAGAGAAGCAAATGGTATATTCGATTTTTTCTTTGCTCCCAGACCAGCATGGAAGATAATTAAGTTTGTGGGATTTATATGTGTTTTATGTGGCAGTAGTGGAGGCAGGCATTGCATGAAAAACATATATATTTCACAGATGCTTGGTTATCTTGCACGTGATTAGCGGAGTAACAAGGAAATTTTTTTTTTCGTTGAAATGGACGCCTGATTCAATATATAAAACATATAAGAGTTCAGTCAATTTAACCTAACCTACTTGCTACAATATTCTAGATTCATATTAAAACACAGCGTATAAAAATAATCTATATTCATCAAGTCACTCCCTTAAGTGCGCCGCATTAACTTCCCCCAAACCTCAGCACCAACTCTAAACACAACAAAATAAATTGTACTAAAACCAAACGCATTCTAAAACCGAGACGGTCCAAATGTAAGCTAATTACTGTAATGCGTTACAAGATGGCTTATCGGTTAAAAATACGTTTGGCACGTGAGAACAATCTTTTGATTAGGGCTGGAAAGGGTGGGAGCGAGTATGAAGATGAGTATAGCATTTCGAATTATATTATTTAAAGATTGAATGTTTCAATTGGATGAAGACAATTTCTTCAGCTATGAACTGGCTGTTATTTTCTTTATTCAAAGAGAATTCTTTATTGACGACCTGCTGGCCTACTTATTAGTGACATTAACTAAATAAGCTTAATATTTCAAGTTTTAAAATACTTATTGAAACAGTAAAATCACTTTAATATAGCCTTTTTTATTCCGTTCCGCTAGAATTTCAGTACATAGAGTAGTTTTTTTTTTTAACCATCGCGTAATTCGGCGTGCCTCATTGCATAGGCCTCTTCCATTTATATTTAAATAAATAGAACGATAACAAGTATTTAATAGACAAGAGGGTAAGAAATTCAGCAATTATACTTCAAATTTTACATGGAGTAGTTTAGTTACTCTTACACTAGTCTCCCACAATCTGCCGATTACTGGAGACATCGATGAATTTAGTTAGTTATGCTCACGCCGGTCTCCCACAATCCGCCAATAACTGGAGACATGGCGGGCAGCATCGTTAACAATAAGCTTGAAAACTTTGTTAGTTACCCAAAGGAAAAAACTTTTCTTAAGCCCGAGTATGAGTATGGCAAACCAAAAAATACGAAGCACCCATCTCTAAGTCTACATTGTTTCTCCTATCACCTTTCGGAATCAACTGAGAGCGTAACTTCCCTACGTGCGTATCCCAGGAATACAACTCCAACCTTTTTAATTCAAATCCGACAAATCGTTTATTAGAACGCGACCTCGGAATATTAAACGGCACAAAAGAACGGCGAAATTTGAAATTCATTTCGTGGAGTTGTGACTTCGTTATATTAAACGTTTTGCCAAGGACAGATCTTTGTTTTAAAATTAGGAAGCAACTACCTCCGGGAGTTGAGGCAAATTAGATATACAATATGGTTAGATGTATACAAGGTGTTATAGAAATACTCTGGAGTATTTCTGCAGGTGGTTCGGTTGGTTTGACTAACATTGAAAATCTTAGTCCCGCCGTTAACACGGTTCACTTAAGACATCGATGTATGTATGGAAACATTTGTGATTCAAAAATATTTACAAAGGCACTTTGGGTTAGTTTCTCTGAACGTGTTTTTCAGGGTTATTCCATTGTGCTTGACTAATGTCTTCATACACTTGTCGATAATCAAAGTGTGCGGCGCCAAAGGAGTTAAGGAGGAGATAAGGGTTACTTAAAGAATCCAAAACTTCGATGAAAAATTTGTATAGAAGTGTTCAATCATAAACCAACCACTTAAAACTAACCGCATCAAAATCCGTTGCGACCATATAAACATACTTGAAGACAGACAGACAGGCAGCGGAAGACGACTTTGTCTTATACTATGTAGTGAAGACCTTGTAGAAAGAACCACCTAAAAATGCTTCCATATTTTAGTTATTAGTGAACAATGGTATCAAAACAATAAACTTGAACTAGAATCGTAAACTCGAAGTTTAAAACACGACAAAACTAAATATGTTCTAATGCAATAAAGCGCTGCAATATTTTGCTAGAACTATTATTGTTGTGTTCAGGCTTTCGGAAAACGCGATAGAGACTGGGTTTGTTTTTGTTACACCGTCTTTGACAATAGCGAGCAAATAACCGTTATACAGGTTTTTGCTAATAATATTAAAACCATTTCTCTTGACATCCCCATCTTCATGCAAAGCTTCAACTTACTGCTCTTGTAGTTCTCCATCTAGGTTTTCGCGCTAGTCACATCTCAGCCTCAAAGTCCGTTAAAAATATGTATACATCTTCTTTGCCGTCATATTGCTATGTTACGCGTTTTTCTTGGCTTCATAGTTGGTCGTTTAAGCAAATTTACTTCTTTCAGCCAAAACATGTGTGATATTTTTTCCTTTGCGACAAATTTTGTTGTCTACCAGATTTCTGAGAATTCTACAAATAAATAAGCACTCGTATCTTGGTCATCTCAGACATCGGCGCTATTATTTAAATACCAGCTTCTGCCCGCGACTTCGTCCGCGTAGAATTCGATTTAAGAACTGATGTTGATAGTTTTATTCTGCAATAATTACTTAAGTTGCGACTCTAGGCAGCTACGAACTTTGACATTGTTTATCACTATCCCGCGGGAACTATGCAATTTTCCGGGATAAAAAGCCTATGTGTTAATCGAGGGTACCAGCTATCTCCATTCCAAATATTATATAAATCCGTCCAACCGTGTGCGCGTGAAGAAGTAACAAGTATACACACACACACTCACAAACTTTCGCCTTTATTATATTAGTGTGATTTGATATCGTGTCGATTTTTTTTTCAATATCTGCAAGTAATTGGAAAATGATTAGGTATTCAATCAGGTAGGTCATCACAAATGTTCCTGATTTGTAACATTCTATTGTCTGGTCAAGTTAGGACCAATTAGCATTAAGTTTCACAAAAACGTCTTCTTAACTATTAAAATTGTGTTATTACATAAAATAACACATTTTATAAACCCTCCTTATCGACGGGGAAGAACCAAGATCTCCTACCTTGTAATTTCGGATTGATGTAAGATAGGAGCTATTGGTTCTCTCAATAGAATTCAAACTACAATAATTAAAATTTGTAAGATAGGAGATCTTGGTTCTTCCCGTCGTTTTGACACTTTTAGGTAACTCATGAATTGTAAGATAAACGTTTAATTTTCAATAAAATTCTAAATGCTATATTTTCAATTCGCACCTAACAACATTACAAGGATCGAAAGCCCAGAATAAATACTGTAGCATTTTCTAACCGCAACTCCGTTTTTCATTCGCATTTAATCTTCTACGTTTGCTCACCGTTTTAAATTCCGTGTGTATTAAACGAAGTTAACTTTCAGGTTATACACGACCCTACGTGTAATGTTCCAAAATGTAATTGCATTACCCCGACGTTTGCCTTAGCCAGCCAAATTGTTTCAGTACGCTTACTGATTTTGTTTATAAAACTAAGTTTTCGGCTGTACCGTTAATTTGTGGACGCAAAGGAGGGATTTAATTGGGTTTTCATTTTCAAGTTTTGCTATATCCTATATATTAAGCTCGCTCGGTTTTTTGTTTCAACGTATGCATGTTTCAAATGCTAATTGTTTTTTTTTTTGTTTCAGGACACGGCGTTCTTTCACAACTAAGTTAAAGTAAGTCATGCGATAAACTTATTCTTTTAAACAATAATCAACGTTAAATTTATCGATAAAAATGCCATTTGTTTTCTTTCTGACAAGAAACAAAGTATCAATTGAGTTTGCAATTTTCTCCCTGATAATATTGAAAACTGAGAAAAATTACATATTATTCCCCTTTGGCAGTCTGGTTGTTACTAAAGGATTATTGGCTGACAGGGGCGAAGTAATGTTGCTTTATGACGTTACTTCATGCCGATAGCGATAGCAATAATGTAATTTTTATCGAGCTGATAATATTGTCGGCATTGTGGTCCTCGATGCTTCAAATAGATTTCTTTTTACAGTAAATTGACCAGCAATTTATCCTATCTCATCTGGTGGAAAGTATAATTCACTAATGGTATACGAGTAAATGTGAATGTTAATAAAGAGGTTTATACTCTCCAGATCTCTCTTTCTCTCTCTCTCTCTCTCTCTCTCTCTCTCTCTTATAATATCCAGACTCTCAGAAAAACTGTCATAACAAAATAATGATGCGCCTTCTGCATCTGCCGCCATCCAGCAAAACTCGTTGTTCCACCTTGGTTATTATTGTTATTACTAAGTGTTAAGTTTATATTGTTATCGTTGCTTGAGGTACCACCACTATCATTGCTTTTTAATATTTTCATTCCAAGTATCCTAAAGGATTTTAGGCAATGTTCATTGTTGAAAATTGTTTCATTGTGGAACGCTGTGTGAAGTAATTATTATAAGCACGGCTACCACAGCTGCACGCGAGAGCTGCATCACGCGCGAGATAGACTACCTGTCTTTTTCTTACTGTTTGTCCTAGAAAGCGACGAGTAGACTATTACGACACGGCTCTCGCACTCTTTTCTCGGCGTTTATTATGACAGCGTTTTACAGTGGTTGGGCTATCAAAGATGGCGACCGTGTAGTAGTTCGTTATTGCCATCGCGGCTGCTTTCCAATGATACGTAATAAGAGACTGGCAGCACGCGGCTTACTGGTGGCTGTCACTCGACGGCAATCCTCTCGCAGTTTCCCTCAACTTTCCAATTCGCGGCCATCTTTTTTTTCACAATATCCGAAGCGACGGGAAAAGTTGAAACGGGAAGTTTCTATGGTTCTCGTCAAATTTTAATATCGTTTGCGGAAAATTATGGGGGAGTTAAGTGGAAATATTTCAGTGTCCTCTCTGTTGGATTATACGGGGAAATACGAGCTTCCCGGCTTTTGTGTTAAATATTTTTTATAAGCTTATAAGTATCGGATTGATATGTTTACCAGAGTGTTGGTAATGGATTTTAATTTTAAAAAAATATTATCTCTTAACTGCTTCAAGGCTGTAATAAGCACGTTACAGAAAAAATAAATCAGTCATATAAAATTAAATTCTTGAAAATTACAATCTGACTTCGTAACTCCAGAATTTCATGATCTGAATAATAATATTTGACGATCGACATGATCGTTGATTTATTGAATTTGTCTGCACCGCGTATAGCAATCTAATAGAATAAATATAATGTCGAATAGAATACTTATTAACGACAAAAAAATCGTATGCAACGCCATCTCTGATGAAATGATAAAAACTGGTTCTAACGCGAAACGAAGTTTGCCGGGTCCGTTCGTAAATTAATAAAAACCTGTAATAGAATAAAAAGGAAGGCACACACCAAGCAAATGATTGCAGGCAGCTTGTAAGTAGTAATTTTATCAGAATTGTACTTATTTCCTACGCCTAATAAGACAAGTAGAATTTGTATACAATTCCTATAAGAGCCGATGTTAGTCACCGTCTACGAACGGCTGGTGGTTACTAAAATAGATTAACCGTTTTGTATTATTTTCACAACATGCTGTATAACGCATTGGAACAAATGTGAAGTACTTGTTAATAGGGATTATTCATGATTTTTTCATGGCTTTCATTAAATACTTCATGCTGAGCAAAGAAAAAACATAGAATGTACCAGTTACCAGTAAAAGCCCATCGAGGGAATGGGTGAAAATCATAGGAATCATGTTTTAGGCGGTGCGGCTAGCAACCCATTACTATTTTGATTCCATTTTCCATCTGTACCTACGTGGCCTGTCTTGTCACCTTAGGCTATGTCTACCCCGTAAGGGATAAAGACGTGATTTGTGTATTGTAATTATATTTCATTAAATGCTCATTTATGTAGTAAACAATATATCCCCTAAAAGCACTTGCATTGGCTTCATATCGACTAGGCCTTGCATGTCAAATTGTCACATGTCGCTGACATTTGTCAAATTGGTGAAATACGGAATGCTGAAACCTGAAAAATACTGAGAGATCTTGTTATAAGCTCACTTGGTATTGCTACCGTACAACATGAAGCGTTTAAAAAAAACTTGTCCTTCCTTTGACTCATGCGCATCATCAAAAACCCTTCCTATCAATTGTACAGCGAATTAACATGAACGCATGATACATGACACATTGCATGCACAATTGACAGTTTCCTTTATCCTCTTTATACTTAAAAAATACGCATACAAACTTAGTACCCACTCTCTTTTTTAAATAGGTTGAACTTGTATTTTGAAAACATTCGAACACCTTTTTATTTATTTTTTTGTTTTAACATTGTTTTGATTGGTCATAGATCAGCGCTGGCTGGCCAGTATTATACTGAGGTGGGACGTCGTGACATGTATATTCTTATGTTTTTACTTCTTTTTTTGTAATTTATGCTATGTAATTTCAAGAATAATTATTTTCTTTCTTATAGACTTCCACTTGGGAACTAGATTCCAAGCTTATAAAAAAAATTAGATACCTACTTTTAACACTATCAATTTTTCTGGACAAGGTATGTATAATAAAACAGATAGCCTTTTCTATCATGTCAGGTTAACATAACTACATTCTAAACCAAAAACAGAGTTTGACTTACCACAGGAAAATAAACATACATACATACATCGCGTCTTTATTCCTTACGGAGTAAATAGAGCCAAAGGTAACAAAACCTTAAGGCCACGTTTAGTATGATTAAGGGCGTCTAGCTGGAAGGGGAAATCAAAATAGTGATGGGTTGCTAGCCGCATCGCCTATAACATGATTGAACTGCTATGGGTGGTGTAGGGGTATATATAGCACGCGTCACGGAATGACGAGGATCCGGATCCGATTCCCGGCCATAGCTTTACTTTTCGGATTTTTTATGTGTTCTAATTTTCAATGTCGTTTAGAAATATATAACATGATTCCTAAGACTTTCGTTCATTCCCTCGATGAGCTTTTACCATCTGCGCGGGAAGAGATTCAAAAGAAAAAATATATAAGAAAGAAAGAAAGAAAGAAGACATTTATTCCTTTTTGCAAGACACACAAATATAAAAGAATATACACAATTTTATAGCAAAAAAAAAACAAGAAAAAAAAACACAGACATTAAAAATAGATGCTCAGCGTTGTGTGTGTCTTCGCAAAAGTGAAACGGTCGCTGGCTCAGCATTACGCTTAGACACCTGCAGCACAGATTTTCAGCCAACTTTTTAATATGTGGAATATAAGTCTTTTCAATGATATCTGCGCACGAGTGTCATACGCAGCGGAACTCGGGTTAACACACCGGACCCCCTGCAGTTTCCGGTTCGAAAATAGAATCACATAAATAGATGCAAATGGCGGGTCGGGTAACTGTCGTTGAGTTGAATTGACATTACTTTGACGTGTGTTGCTCGTAACAACTATAGTGGAAGTCTCACTCATACTTGTTTATTCACTTCGGGTTTATGCCCAATAAATGAAAATGATCCATTGTTATTTCGGTGTTGCACTCTGTTGACATTGGTTTAAGATCAAACGTGGAACTTGAGTTAGGCAAGAAGATACTTTCACCACGAAAGTACCTTGAGACTTGATCATGATTTAATCATACAAGTACCTAAGTAAGTAAGTAAATGCTTTATTGTGCGGGTGGTAGGGCCTTATGCAAGGTCCGTCCGGATCGCTACCACCATCTTACTCGCTAATCCTGCCGCTAAGTAGCAGTGCTTGCACTGCTGTGTTCCGGTGTGGAGAGTAAGACAGCCGGGGAAATTACGGGCACAAGAGGCATTGCATCTTAGTCCTCTAGGTTGGCAACGCATCTGCAATCCCTCCGGGGTTGCGGGTGTCTATGGGCAGTGGTGATCACTTACCATCAGGTGACCCACTTGCTCGTTTGCCTTACTATTCATATAAAAAAAAAATTGTACAAATATAAAGAAACAGAGACAAATCACAAAAAAGACAATAAATATATGCACAAAGGCGAACTTATCCCTATAACGGATCTATATTATTATTGACTAAATATGTCAACTATGTCTCATTTCGACATCTATTGTATACCATAATTTAATTGCAAATAAAGATTGCTATACTTACTTACTTTACCAGTTAACCTTTGAGTAAATGAGAGGAGCATTAAGCGAGAGACCGACAAAGAGTGAGTTTAAAATATCCATGTACTGAAAGCCACAATAGAGCGTACATCTCAAAATACAACAAACAATTCATAAATAAACTACTAAATATCAACTACTACATGCAATAACAAGTAGTTTTGTGTCTGTGCTGAATACAATACCTGTTAATTAAGTAGTGTCACGACAAATTCATTTAAATATCACATTAACCCTCTCTGTCATACATTGCAATAAGACAATTAATAATCAGGCTATTGGCAAGGGTGAATGAGGATCGGAAATCGAGCTTTTTGAGCCGGACAGGGGAACGCGATCCATTCCACAATCGGGCTCATTTCCGTCCAGGGGTCTCGGGTGGAATGATTCGTTGATATTAATGACAAGTTGTTAATATGACATGTTTTTCTCAAACCTCTTTTTTCATCTGAAGAGCTGATTCAATATTCCATAAGAGTATCTCATATACATATAAAACACATTTACTTCAGGCACTCGTGTGTTAATGACATGTAATATTTACAGGGAAACGTGATTCGCACTCTTGGTGAAATTGTATGCTTGTGACACCGAGTTTCCATAGCCCACCGCCAAAAGGCCAAAAGGAGGGGAGAAATAAGTATAAAACTGATACGAAACGAAATTTAGTAGTTGTTACTGGGCAATCAAAATCTTGAGCACAGCTACTTCTAGTAATACATACATACTCATATAAATATATACTAAACAACAACCTCTACTGATAAAAAGGCTAGACTCACTTGTACCACGGTTGTCGTTGTCACACACTTGTATAGAATGGAGGAGCGTGGGTCGCAGGACAATTTCGGATTGTTGCTAATCTTATACACGTTACTTCTGAACGTATTTTCATAGCGTTTCTAGAAGTAGCCTGCTTAACTATATATATTGGTTATTTAAATGTAAAGTTACTCTTCCAAAGTGACGTCCACTAGCTAGTTACAATAGTAATATTACTTCGTGCCTTGTTGGAGCAGTGCAATCTCACCGTCCTTTTCTAAAACCGACGTGTGGCTTATTCTTCGTTTAATTAAACCCATCTAATTGGATTCCGGACGGAATTGTCGAATCCGTCATTGTCGATAGCTTTAGCTTTGCCCAATATCGAGTTTTCTAGTCTAGCTCGATTGATTCCGACTCGCATGTTTTAAATGTTAATGTCCCCGGAATACGAGGATTGTGGAACACTGACGGGATTTTTTAATTTATTTTGGCTTTCCTTTATTCAGGATTCCAATGTAGTCAAAATTAAAAAATAGTTAATTTTGACCTGCCTGTCTAAAGACACGGTGTGGTTTTGTCTGTCTGTCCGACTTATATAATCAATAATACAATATCTAAGAGAAATTTACCTCTATTTTCCGTATTTTGCCACTATTGACTTTAAAAAGAAAAACAGCACTCTTCTAGAATTATCAGGTATCTGCGAGTTTGTCCTCCTCACCCCTGGCTAAAATACTTATAAGCAACCGGTCCTGTAACGGTCGTCCACATATTTTGTATTCAAGCGTTACCTGTTACCTGGCTTTCCGCTTTAGAAACTGAAATGATTCGCAAACTCAAAACCAAAACCACCATCACAACGCAAAGTAGTCACAAAGTTTAAAGGCACATGATTGCCTTAAAGCATTCTCGCTGCTGTGTTACAGGCAGTAAACAAAAACCCTATGTCAATTTGAAAACGTAATGATGATCATTCAAAGGATTTCTCTTGAATAAGATCTAATGGCGTCTCATTACCATTACCTTACTTTTTCCTTACACGCGTCTTTTTATTAGTATCTCGTTATGCCTTCTTGTAACTGCCTGTATACGGAACCCAGAGTTTTAATTTACGAATTTGAAAAATTGTGTATCTTTAAAGTAATGTTACAAAAAATTTCGAGTTTAAATTTAACTTGGAAATACGTGTTTGTGTATTATTATGATGATTTTTTTTAAGTAAAAGACCCAGTTTTAGTGGTTAAATTGACTTGATTTTAACATACTACGTATCTGTACTGAAGCTACAAGTACAGTTAGCAAAATAATCAGTTTGTGTTAAAAAAACTCATTTGAAATAAAACTGGTCAAGTATCAAAGAAATATTAGTGAAACCAATGAGTAATACAAAGTTATAATAATATAGCCTCTTTTATTCAGTTTCGCTACAATTTTAGTACATTGTGTAGTCTTTTTTTTATAAATTATCGCGTAATTCGGCGTGCCTCATGGCATGGGCCTCCATTTATTGGAGGGTTTGGGCTATAGGTTCCCACGCGGGCCCAGTGCGGATTGGGAACTTCACACACACCATTGAATTTCTTCGCAGATGTGTGCTCATGATGTTTTCCTTCGCCGAAAAGCTCATGGCAAATTTCAAATGTAATTTTGCACATAAATTCCGAAAAACTCAGAGGTGCGAATCCAGGATTCGAACCCACGACCCTCTGCTTGAGAGGCCACAGGTCAAACTTATCCGAAAAAAAATAGGTGCACATGAAACGAATGATTTTAAGTCCTCTTCACGCAACTATCAGGCCAAAACTTTTAAACCAACTACGCAACCTTTTTCAGCTACGAATTTTGGCAGACAATTGTGTCTGCTCCACAATCCGCCAAACTTAGCCAACTGAATCCGAACAACTGATTTATTCCGCATCCGATCCCATTCTATTTTCAAAATAACTGATCGAGTTTGCGCCGGAGCAGGAAACGCCCCCCTCCCCACTTCCGGTGACGTCAGCGAGTCATCTGCCAACTGCAACGTTTGCCGTATTTGAATAAAGAAGTTAAAGATTCCGTTGGAATAAACAAGTAGTTTTTAAAGTTTTGAAAAATGGAATGCTTCATATTTTCAGAAGGGTTTTAGGTTTTGTAGCCACAATCGAACCCTTTTTATTCGTGAACCGACACGCACTTGGCTGGTTTTTTACGATTATGTAAAATCTAAAGGTCGTCCATGCTTTGGGAGCAAAGAAAAAACATAGAATGTATCAGTTACTTCTCTTCCCGCGCAGATGGTAAAAGCCCATCGAGGGATTGGTCGACAATCTTAGGAATCATGTTATAGGCGATGTGGCTAGCAACCCATCACTGTTTTGATTCCCCTTTCCATCCATACGCCCACAATCATGCTAAACGTGGTCTTTAGGTCTTGTTACCTTAGGCTCAGTCTATCCCGTAAGGGATAAAGACGTGATTTATGTATGATATGTAAAGGTTGTCTCAAAATTCAAAGAACGGGTTCAGAGGTCTTGAGAGACCTATTTCTTTCGGATGAACCACCAGCTTGCATTCATATACGCATTTTACGGGTGGTAGGGCCTTGTGCAAGGTCCGTCCGGATCGCTACCACCATCTTACTCGCTAATCCTGCCGCTAAGTAGCAGAGCTTGCACTGCTGTGTTCCGGTGTGGAGAGTAAGACAGCCGGGGAAATTACGGGCACAAGAGGCATTTCATCTTAGTCCTCTAGGTTGGCAACGCATCTGCAATCCCTCCGGGGTTGCGGGTGTCTATGGGCAGTGGTGATCACTTACCATCAGGTGACCCACTTGCTCGTTTGCCTTCCTATTCACATAAAAAAAAAAAAAAAAAAAAAATATCTTTGCCTTTATTTTGTGCAAAAAAATATCGAAACGCCCTTTGACGGTCAATTTAATAATTACCAGCATCCCACAAGAGCTAATGAGAGGAATCAGTAAATACTTCAAGAAATAACAGAAGCCTATCAAAACTTGTTGTTTAAGTGTGCTTTAACATAACCTTTGTACCCGAAACAAAAGCCACTTCATTCCTAAGTATTATTAAACTATAAATAAATGATGGAAACTTTTCAATGTTCTTAGTGGGACTTACTGCCTTTTAATTGGGAAAGCTAATTGGGTATCATTTTTCAATATTACAGTGAAGAAACTTGGGTATTAAGGCTTAGTGCAGTGACTGCTCTGCTGTTGATAAAAAATGCTCAGAGCAATGGTTTTATTCGTTTACCAGCTTTTACAACTGGCGGCCGAAATTATGGATTTTTACAAATTATCCAGGAGGTTTTAAAGCTTTAAGTGATTTTCAAAACTCGCGTCGTTGGTCTTCAATTGGGTATGATGTTACAAAAAATCATTAGTGCAAAATTGTATAGGTATGAATACTACATTTATTTTATTTGAGGAATTGACTTTTATTAGGTAGGTATAAAACGTACGTGGCGTAAAATTTTGAAATAAAATCTGTCAGTCATGTTTTGAAATATTATGTAATTTATACTTTTGGTTGTTGAAGTTTATTGAAATGCTTATTCCAGCCCTTTTCTTCTCAGTGTTGATTATAATTTAACAAGAATCTAATGAAGCTCGAAATGAGTACATTTGGTCCGAATTGCGAAGAGAGTTAAACAGTTAAAAAAAATTCTAAACGACACTGAAAAATTAGCACACCTAGAAAAATCCGAAAAGTAAAGCTATGGCCGGGAATCGAACCCGGATCCTCGTACACCAACCATAGCAGGTGGGTAAGCCTCCGAATTTTTCGATCTATTACTAACTGTCACGTGACCATGTTACTATGCGATTTTTTGTCTGTACGACAAAAAAAATCCTTAAAAAATCCTCCTTGGTTATTTATTTTAAAATATTTGACAATTATTGTAATACCAGACTCTTGGCACTCCTCTAGGTCACATCGGAGGCGAAATAAATGTGCAATTTCATTACTCACGCTACCCTGACGAGGCTATTGTGCCATGGGATATTAAAAATACAGAAGAAGAAGTCTGACTCTCCGCATAACATTAATAATTCGCTGAGAATGTATTCAAAATGATAATATCTAGTAAGCTTAATTGTGCCATTACAGGGTATAAGCTGTGTTCTTCATAAATTTTATTCGTCTTCATCTGTACGTTTTAGGGCATTTTCAAAACAACATGTACCTTTGACTTTTTTTCCAAAATGATGACATTTTGAGTTTTTCTGAATCAGAATTATTTGCACTATTTATTTTAATAAAGAGAAAAGTGTCCATTGGTTTTTTTGTCAGTTTTGTGACACTATTTTCGTACGATTTATATGGGGCGTCACAAAACTGACACGAAAAAGTTGTATGGGAAATTAAGGTAATCTTGTTGGAAAAAGGGTACACTTTTTGAAAATGCCCTTTAACGTGAAGAAAATAATTAGGTAGCACACACACAGACAACATTGTATTTTAAGTGCTGTATTCCTCAGGAACTACTTCAAAAATTAAGGTGTCAAAGGTTGTGTACGTCATTTCATCAAGATTGGTAAAGGCGTCAAGAGACGACATACAAATCACACCTATTCTCGCATTTATAAGGAACTAGCTTCTGCCCGTGACTTCGTCTGCGTAGAATTATACATAAAAACCTTCCTCTTGAATCACTCTATCTATTTAAAAAAACCGCATCAAAATCCGTTGTGTAGTTTTGAAGATATAAGCATACATAGGGGCATTAGGGACAGAGAAAGCGACTTTGTTTTATACTATGTAATGTAGTGATGATAAAGACGTGATTTATGTATGTGTGTATGTATGAGATTGTTGACGACGCGGTTGGCCTAGTTGGTAGTGGCTCTGCCTGCGAAGCAAGCGTCCCGGGTTCGAATCGTGGTATGCGCATACATTTTTGTGATGAGCACGAATATTTTGTTCCTGAGTCATGGACGTTTCTATTAATCTAGGAATGTGTTTCTCTATATAAGTATGTATATCGTTGTCTAGTACCCATAACACAAGCCTTACTAGCGCTTACTTTGGGACTAGGACAATTTGTGTGAATTGTTCCCTATTATTTATATTATTATGTGGTTCTTACTGTAAAAATGGCGATCCTTTTTGCCCATTGTACAAATTCTGCTGCTTACTCGGTGGCAGTGTTAGCGAGCAAGTTGTGGTAGAGATCCGAGCGGAATTTGCTCCATGTTCCCGCAAAACCGCATCTCCCCATTTCTCCATCCCCGCGGCATAATCGATGTGCTGAAATAGAAAATTAAAATCCAAACGCTTTGTAACGTGAATTCTTTGTCGTGTAAAACCAACGGGGTTCTTCTAAATTCCGCACTGATTCAAATAAGGGTATTGTTATGAAATTTTAATTTGATCCCTTTGTTTTCATGCATGCCGCTTAAATGTTTGATAAGGGAGTGTTTGCTAATTCTTTCATTGTTCAACCTTTTTTACGGTACACCGTAGTACGAAATGGAATGATTGTTTTTTCTGTTTTCAATTGTTTTACATTTTCTGACGGCCGGGACTGATTTTGGTATGGTAATTCGTGCTTGTCAATTCTTCAGTGCAATCGAGCAGACGCTCGTTGCTAGTCGAAGTATTTCTATGAACAAATGAAAGACGATTTTTTTCTTATAACTTAACCAGTGTATTTAAAATAAGTACACATTGCATCTAACCACTTAGCTATGTGGTTACGTCTATTCCCTGATATTATGCGACGCGGAACGCAGGCGTGATGGAAGGAGAATCGCGCGCATTACAGCTAGCACTAGTGTTTGGCGATGTATGTATCGATATTATTATCGATATCGATAAGCTTTTGAATTGCCACATTCGGGCCACCTGTCTGCGAAAGTTTCAAGTAATTCAATTGAACAACCATATTTACAACTGTAGAATTACGGATCTTCAGAAAACGAGCTTCAGATTTTCATTGAGGGTCGTCACCGCACCCGTAATTCCTAGGGTGTCAAATGGCCACCTTTGTGACACACCTCGAGGAAGCACTTTCATCTCGCTGGGACCGATCTTTGTCTTGCGTCTTGGGCTGGCTGAGAGCACGTATATAACTTCCATATTTAGAGCGACTAGCATGTGCATCCGAGGCACCCGTCATAAATGAAAGCCTTGATGATGATGCTGCCCTACCACACTCCGACTGACAGACTGACTTGACAATTTTTTCATAGTCAATTAATTTATTAGTTACTTTCAACATGAAACTACCGTGAGACTTAATCATCATTACACTTAAACGGATAACTCACGTATAAAAAAGTCGAGTGCTGCTCGACATTTGACAATAATAAAAATGACGATGAAAACGAGGGTAGTTGTGCGCCGCTGTCAGTTGCGTCGAACGGCCGCGCGAGCAGAGCGCTGGCGCGCAGTGTTCGTGTCGCTGCCGCCGGGGCGAGCGCTCTTGGAAAAAGGACTACGAAATAGTCAGAAACATGTCGAGCAGCACTCGACTTTTTTATACGTGAGTTATCCGTTTATGTGTAATGATAATTTATTAGTCTTCCATTTTTATTTGTTATTACTTTCTAATGTGTATTTCTATGTATAGTTTATAGAATGTGGTTAAATAAATTATTATTTATTCCTTGTGGTTCAATTAACTCTTTCTTCAAACATTAACGAGTTCATCTTAAGTCATTCGCCACTCCTCAGCGCCTTAAAGGAGGAAATAATTTGCTATTACAAGCGCACATACTAAGCCGTCTTTCCAATTTTCCAAAATAAACAAACCACCCTGGGGTCTTACTGTACCTAGACAAGACTGGCCTGCGCACGATTGGCAATAATAGTTATTTTTGAATTGAATTGAAAATACAGTCCGCGGTCTTAGAGGGAGCTCGGGTTTCGGGTACCATCGGCTTATTCAAATATCAAACTCTTGTGAGCGAGCGAGACAAACTCGAATGTCATTTTAGAAGCGCACGGACTGTATTTGTTTTGTGAGAGTTATACACACTAAGGGTGCAAACGTGACTCTATTGCTGAGGCTCAGCTATCTCTCCGTCTGTCTATCACAAGATCGCATTAGAACCGTTAAAGTAATAAATGGATGCTTGAAATTTCCACAAGGTGCTTTCTAATTACAATAGCTGCTATGAGAACCAATAATATACATAAATTGTAGTAAAACTTACAGGGACAATATGAATACTCTTTATTGAACACCACAAAATATCTTCCAACGTCAAAAATATGAGTATCAATCAAACTAAATTAAACTGAATTTGTGCCTAAATAAACGTCCCGTTCGCGTTCGTGTTACCGTGTTCGTTTATAAGAACAAATTGTTGCTGTGTTACACCACTAGAGGCGCTGCCAATTTACTAACTTGACGCGTTAAGTCGTATAACTGTGTCAAGCAGACTATAATAAATAAATATCTTGGGACAAAATACACCAATTGACCCAGCCCCA
Source organism: Pandemis corylana (assembly GCA_949127965.1). Lineage (NCBI taxonomy): Eukaryota > Metazoa > Arthropoda > Insecta > Lepidoptera > Tortricidae > Pandemis > Pandemis corylana. The sequence goes on from OX421860.1 coordinate 13,152,100, forward strand.
AACTAAGCAAAGCTTGTACTATGGGTACCAGGCAACGGATAAACATACTTATATAATGTAGTTAAATACATACTTAAATACATACAACATCCATGACTCCGGTTCAAACATTCATATTCATCATACTTTACAACTGTCTGCCCCTACCAGGACTCGAACCCGGGACCTCTAGCTTCATAGTCAGGGTCACTAACCACTGGGCTATCCGGTCGTCGAATATAGACTCAGCAAACGTGTAAATTTATTTCGTACGCGCCGGTCAGTGTTTCTGAGCCATAGTTCGCACGATACAGCTATAATTTCAATCAGACCGTATATTTTCTGTGACAACATACTTTAGGCAAAAAGGTTTGTTTAGCTGGGGTTGGGAGCCGACGGAATGACTGATTGGAGTCGTTCCGATACGGCTAAGATGATGTATGACGGAAAATTTACCGGTATGTTTAAACTGGATGTGCCCGCAACTTTGTATAGAAACATTTTGTTTAAGATTACGTTCTGAGAACATATTGAGGGTTGCTACAAAAGGTCCACGATGTTACATGGAACAACGGTTTCGTCCGCGTTCTCGCGCTGAATCTGCCCTTTTTTAATAGTGAAATGACAATCAATCAGGTTACCCGTCTGCTCGTTTGCCCCCTCTTATATAAAAAAAAAAAAAACAAAAAAAAACAATGACCAAGAAGGCGATGGCGGGACGATTTGGACGCGTATATGGATCCGTCCGGGGGGAAGAGCAGTGCTTGATCCGGTGCACCCTGGGCATCGGCTAATGATTTCCTGGCAGTTTCTGAGGGATATCATTGATGAGCAGAGCCCGACAGGGGGGGAGGGGGGTCTCTAACCGTTGCCGACATTTTGTCACAAGATTTTTTTATCATTATTTTTGTTACTTTGACTTTGGCGAAGTTGTCGTCGCTATAACGACTTGATACGCCACAAATAAGAAGAAGAAGACGCGTATATGGAGTGATGGTCTGATATTGCCTCGCACCGACTGTTGTAGAGGTGAAGAGACCTTTGCCCAGCAGTGGGACACCGTAATAGGCTAATAAAAAAAATTAAAAAAAAATGATTAAATATAATGTCAAGATGTCTTCTTCCATGCTGGTCTGGGAATAAAGAAAAAACAGAATTTACCAGTTGCTTCTCTTCCCGCGCGGACGGTAAAAGCCCAACGAGGGAATGGGCGATAGTCTTAGCAACCCATTACTATCTTGATTTCCCTTTCCAGCTATACGCCCTTCATCATGCTAAACGTGGCCGTAAGGTTTTGTTACCTTAGGCTGTGTCTACCCCGTAAGGGATAAAGATTTGATATATATATGTATGCAATGTTTTGCTCTCTGCGGTGGTACTTCATTCGAAAGCCGCTTTCCTTGTGGTGGTTTTTAGCTATGTTTAATAAAAATTGGTTTAGAATTTTGAAAAATATCAGCATTTTTCCAAATGATGTGAGGCATTTTTGACAAAAAATGTTTTTTTTTTATTCACAGGTTGATTGCTAGATTTGATAATTCATTGTAAAATAAGTATGAAGTATCCAACCGTGAGAGTAACTTTTTAATTATTCGTTGCAATGACATTTAAATCTGCAGCCGACGTGTTTCGCTCGAGCAGCGGCACGAGTGCTAGCCGTGTGGATTTTAATATACGCCAATGACGCTCTCCGGTGAAATATTACGCGCTGTCGACATTTATCAGGCTGAATTGAAATAAATAATGTCTGCGGCTCCGTGAGTCTGAAACTTTGCGAAGTTTATCGAATGAAAAGTCTTGTGGTAACAAGATCAACTCCCATATTTAAAAATTGTCTAAAACTGAATCGACGAAAATTCAAAACACAAGTTTTTTTTTTTTTTTTCTAAACTTTATTGAAACAGGCGGAGGTCCATTTGGTTTGCATGTGTAACAGTTGTGCTCATTAAGCTTTGATAATGATCCCGTAGAGGGATTGAAACGCGTCGGTGTTTGTGTGGTGTACGGGATAATTAAGTTTGTGGGATTTATGTGTTTTATTGGCAGCAGTGGGTTGCATGAAAAATATATATATTTCACACAGGCTTAGTTATCTTGCACGTGAGTAGCGGAGAAGCAAGGTAAATTTTTTGTTCGTTGAAATGGACCTCCGCAAAGTAACGCCTGATTCAATAAAATATACATATTTCACACAGGCTTGGTTATCTTGCACGTGAGTAGCGGAGAAGCAAGGTAATTTTTTTGTTTATTGAAAATTAGAACACAGAAAAATCCGAAAAGTAAATCTAACTTAACGCCTGCAATCCCCTACACCACCCATAGCAGGTGGGTAAACCTTCGAATTTTTCTATCTATTACAAGCTGTCATGACCTTGTTACTATGCGATTTTTTGTCGCCAAACGTCATCTGTTTGAACGATGTGTTTGTCGGACATAATTACAAACTCCCGTGGAACATCTACTGCTCACCAACCCGGCTAGCACGCGAGCGCGCGAGAGAGACTACCCGTCTCTTTCTGGCATGAACAGTAAGAAGAAGACGGGCAACCTATCTCGCGCGCGACGCGACTCTTTTGCGCTCTCGTGCTAGACGTGCAGGGACGAGAGAAGGCGCTGTTTTTCAAATGATAGGTACTGGTGATTCATTTGATAGTACAAGAAAAATACTCAAACAGGCATACTACCTACATGAATCACGTATTTATCCCTTACGATGTGGACAGAGCTTAAGGTAACAAGACCTAAAGGCCACGTTTAGCATGATTGTGGGCGTATAGTGATAGGCCCTATAACAAGTTTTCTACAATCTTTTCCCTTTCTCTCGGTGGGCTTTTACCATCGGCGCGGGAAGAGAAGCAACTGGTACATTCCATGTTTTTTCCTTGCCCCAGCCCAGCATGGAAGTACACCATCATGCTAAACTTAGCCTTTGGGTCTTGTTACCTAGCTCTATCTACCCCGTAAGGGATAAAGACGTGATTTATGTATGTATGTAGTTTTTGAAATTATAAATGTCTACTTCACATGTTGTTTCTTTGAGTAGGTACCTATTTAGTGACAAAAACTCGCGTTTGACCGAATTTTTACATTTTAACATCACGTTACAATAAATACAAAATATCACCATAATATAAATATGGAGATATATCATCCAATCATTGATAGGAATTACCAAATAAATTGTGAATTTGAATATCCACCGCAAATTGAATATATTACCGGGAATCGTCAGTGACGTGTAAGATTAGGATCAGATGAGTATTAAAATTAATTTTGCCCGTCGCTCCTCCAGTACGTCATTTAAATTTTAATTGGTAATCATTCCGGTTGGAGTCACAAATTAATGGCGTATCTAATAACAGCATATAGACATCTGATGTGATCATTAAATGAGGATATCCGGTCAAAGTTTTATGGTAGTAGTATGAAAGCAAATGCGAATGAAGTTTAAGTTTTTTTTTTTTATGTTAGAGAGGCCAGACAAACGAACTAGTGGGTCACCTGATGATAAATGATCACCACTGTCCATAGACACCCGCAGCGCTTTACGCGATGCCAGTGCGTTGTCGGCCCTGTTGTGTTTCTAAGCGACACTGAAAATTAGAACACAGAAAAATCCGAAAGTAAAGCTATAGCCGGGAATCGAACCCGGATCCTCGTCATTCCGTGTCGCCTGCTATACCCCTACACCACCCATAGCAGGTGGGTAAGCCTTCGAATTTTTCTATCTGTTACTAGCTGTCACGTGACCTTGTCACTATGCAAATTTTTGTCGCCATGTCTGTTTGAATGATGTGTCTGTACGACACAATTACAAACTCCCGTGGAACATCTACTGCTCACCAGGGACGAGAGAAGGCGCTGTATACAAAACAAGTTAGTTGAACCGACCACCGAAGAATTCCCTCTACACAGATGGTCCTGACCGGACCAACAAAATTTCACTCTCAAATTATACCCCTGTATGTGGTTCACTTGCAAGATATGACCCGAACAATTGCAAGTTAAGCTTGTGGACTTCTAAGAATGGTATTAATAACGAATCGTTTTCCGTCTAAGCGTTTTCATGTGACACGTATGCTTTGATAGTCACTGGTTCATATTAAAATAGTAATGCTTTTAGCCAACGTTCGTATGTGTCAGGCTGTCACATAGAAAATGGTGCAAAGTGAGATGCACTTAGTAAAATTGGTCGCTTCACACGTCGTTGAACATAAACAAAAATGGACCTTCTTTGAATAGGCTAAGCGTGTGTTTTAAATGAATGCGAATGGGAGGAATGGGCTTGAATTAAGTGAGGGGAGTTGGAAATGGAAAACATTAGCTCGTCTGTTCTTTGGAATCGCCTGGTTAAAGACGGCTGGCAAAAGATTTTTAGACTACAAGCCCATGGAAAAAAAACATGTGAAATGAACCAGCGTGAACGAAGCTTAGGAGGCTGTTGCTGTATCATAAAATAACTCTGAGCGCTATGCCGTCATTGCTGAGCGGTACAGATTTTTTCTCATACATTGAAAAAAAAATGCACTAACTTCCGGCACCACCACTTTAAAGCGGCACTAGGTATTTCGACATTTATTTTTAATCATCTAGGTATAAGCTATAAAAACATCGTAAATTAATAATTAGTCGTAATTCCTCACTTGTACCTGAGAAATGCCGTAAATGTACCGCTCAGAAAAGACGGCATAGCGCTCAGAGTTATTTTATGATATAGTAACAGCCTTCTATTCATCATCTTACTCGCTAATCCTGCCGCTAAGTAGCAGTGCTTGCACTGCTGTCTTCCGGTGTGGAGAGTAAGACAGCCGGGGAAATTGCGGGCACAAGAGGCATTTCATCTTAGTCCTCTAGGTTGGCAACGCATCTGCAATCCCTCCGGGGTTGCGGGTGTCTATGGGCAGTGGTGATCACTTACCATCAGGTGACCCACTTGTTCGTTTGCCTTCCTATTCATATAAAAAAAAAAAAAAAAAAAAAAACACGCTGGTTCATTCCACATGTTTTTTTTCCATGGGCTTGTAGTCTATTTATTCTCAATGTTCCGTAATCAAAACAAAATAAACTTTTTAAGATAACTCCACTTTTTAGGGTTACGTACCCAAAGGGTAAAAACGGAACCCTATTACTAAGACTTCGCTGTCCGTCCATCCGTCTATCACCAGGCTGTATCTCATAAGCAGTGATAGCTAGACAGTTGGAATTTTCACAGATGATGTATTTCTGTTGCCGCTATAACAACAAATACTAAAAACCAAAATAGTAATAAGTTATTTATTCAGACAACAAAGATCCAATTACTGTTAGTAATTCAAATTCAAATTCAAATTCAAATGGTTTATTGCAAATTATGTTGTTTTACAAGATCTTACTTAATGTATAAAAGCCCAGAAACATAAACCCTGATAGGGCACAGCAACACTCTAAAATAAATACCTACATCTATCTATAGCTATTTCGCATTTCTAAATAATTTACAAAAATTACGCTTACTAAAGACAGTTAATAATTTAATTTTTAATTTGTAATTAACTATATAATTATATGGGTTCATCTTATGTCTAATTAATAAATACATTATTATTATTGTTATAAATTATCATAATTTGAATGTCCTTAATTCTAAAATATTCATATTTAACAAGAGACAAAATTAGTATTCAATACAGCTTAATTCATTTAGGAGCAGCAAAAAAACAACAATTTTAATTCTTAATGATTTACGAAGCTTCCAAGGGATCTATTAATTATTTACTCCAATCACTTTACTGGTTATACAGCTGAAGGATTTACTTGTTTCAAACAATAACCTAAAAGACGTTACATTATTTCGTCTTCTGTCACTGTTTTAGCTTTGACAAAGTTGTAATCTCCATTTATAAGGCATTTATCATTTTAGTTCAGGCTTTGACGATTTGAATTTTAAATAATTCCTGTCGTGGCAACAATTTTAGTCTGAAACAGCTTTATTTTAACCCCCTCATTCATAAACGCTCTGTAGGCCTCTTCTAACTTTGTCCTTATTTGTCACTTTGACATTTACCTTTCACATACCTATTATGAGGACAAACAAATTGCCAAGTTAGCAGAAGCCTATGGAGCATTTATTATTAAGGGGGTTAGTCTGGCTAAGGCTGTTACCCGCGGCTTTATCCACACGGAGTTAGCTTATCTTTCACCTGTGGGAACTCTGCAATTTTAAAAATACTTACGTGAAAGGGCACTTGCTTTTTTATCCTTCCACGTTAAAACTGCAGCATGATCTTGTTTATTTCGCAATGCAAATACGTCACTATCAGCATCATCGTCATCATCATCATCATCATCATCATCATCATCACCATCAGCAGCATCAGTAGCAGCAGCACCATGAAAACGTTCTTTATTGTCACCACCCTTAGAACGCCACTATGCACGACCACCTGCCACCTGCATGCGGTTCCCCGCAACTCTCGCAATGTCGTTTGTCCATCTAGTAGAAGGTCTGTCAACGCTGCTTCTTCCGATTCGTGGTCTCCAGTCAAAATCTGTTCTCGTCCATATTGTTATCTGTTTTAGCGTATCCTTACTTAGTTCTAATTATTCAAGCGAACTATAAGCTATTAACACTAACGTTACCTAATTAATGAAATATCTATTAGCATAGGAATTCCTAGCGATGTGAAATTTGCGAACTAATTCGATGCATAGCAAATTAACCACCCGATGGAGTGGTTAACCGTACCACTTAAGGGTACAAATGAGATGAACATGCGTAGAATTTACGACGCAAAAGGTGCACGCGTATTGTAGAATTATTTAGAAATAATCCAATTTATTTTCACCAAGATGCAAAAAGAGATACATACAGATACATGAATCACGTCTTTATCCCTTACGGGGTAGACAGAGCCTAAGGTGACAAGACCTACAGGCCACGTTTAGCAAGATTGTGGGCGTATAGATGGAAAAAGGGAACAAAATAGTGATGGGTTGCTAGCCTCATCGCCTATAACATGATTCCTACGATTTTCGCCCAAAAAGAGGTGTGTCATAAATTTGGCGGCGATGTCTCTTTATGCGTGTGCGTGTCACCTGTGGCATCGTGGCTCTCAAACGAATAGTCCGATTTCGAAACAGTTTTTTCATTCGAAAGCCAGTTTCCTTGCGGTAGTTCTAAGTCATATTCGGTAAAAATCGGTTCAGCAGTTTAAATTTTTTTTGACTTTTTTTTACAATCTCAACTTGATCAACACGCGATCACAATGTGGAACAATTGGCATTGTTCATTTTTTTTAAGCTGTGCTTTTAACACCCTTATTTGATAAAATGGACTATTTCAAGCAACTAATTTGAATATTATGGTTTTACGTAGCTTTGTTAATTAATAATAAATATTTTTTCGCTGTTTGATAATTCGTGAATTTAGACAGAATCCCAATCGCCTTCGTTCGGCTGGCTATAAAAAAAACGGCTTTGTCTATGGTTTTGTAGATTTGACAGTGACACTTGACAGTTGCCGTAGCCAAACTTTTTTTTTTCATTTCATGTGGCAAACATTCGATGCTGGATTCTGTCTAAAAACCCGGTCGTTCGGTCAAACAAAGGTCCAAAGTACTTTTACAAAAATATCTGCAATCATAAAGTATTTTTGAAATCGGACAAGATAAATCGGATAATTGATGGTTTTCCTCGAAATGGTTTTCGAATTGGAGCATACTAAAAAAAATGAACAATGCCAATTGTAGGTACTGTTCCACTTGTGCCACTGATACAATGCTTGAAACATCTTGTCATTGATGCGAATGCCTTAGAATACCAAATAAAGTTAATTTCGGCGGAGTTATCCAGCACGCTCAGTTATTAGATACTTTGGATATGCAGGCAGCGAACGGGACTTTCTGAAAGTCTTGTATAATGTGCCTGCATTACTCGTAAATGAGTTACACGCCTCACTGAATAGTAATGAGGCTTCCAGGATTTAGTGCTAACGCACATCTTTACGGCACTTTATGCTATGGCTTATTTCCGTTCCATGTTTATAGACGATGTTCTATCACGTCTCGGGCTTGAAGATATTAGTTTAGGTCATGTTACAGCTCTATAATGGATATAGTACAGTGAGTAGCTCATAATCTTTGATGTAGCTAGACAAATGATTATGGTTTAGTTGAACTAACCAAATCACGTGGTGAAATAATCTGGAATAATTCCGAGAGGGCTTGTATGTACAAAATAGTCAAATAGGCTAATGAAAACTGCCATTTTTTCCCAAGAAAATCAATCAAGGTCATCTCACGTACATGCTATGGGTGGTGTAGCGGTATAGCATGCATCACGGAATGATGAAGATCCTGGTTCGTGTTCAGTGCCGTTTAAAATTTTAATTTCTACTGGGTAAAACCGTAAAAATAAACACAAAAATCAATCCTATCAAAGTTCAGCTCCTGAACCGACCACCACAGCCATACTTTTACAGACTTACTTCTTCTTGCTCTAACACAATACAATACAATACAAATACTCTTTATTGAACACCACAAATCAGTACAAAACAATACAGAAACAAAGAACAAGGTAGACAATAGGCGGTCTTATCGCTTAATAGGGATCTCTTCCAGACAACCAATAAGATAAAAAAGTTGGAGACAGTTTTAAGTCGGTGGCGGAAACAAATAGACAGGATAAACGCAGGGATAATAAAAACAACAATACTAACATAAATATAATACATAGCTAAATAAATAAAATAAAATAATACATACATATACACATAACATTACTGTATAATACTTACATACATACATACACAAATCACGTCTTCATCCCTTACGGGGTAGACAGAGCTTAAGGCAACAGGTACCTTCAGGCCACATTTAGCATGATTGTGGGCGTATAAGTAGAAAATGGAATCAAAATAGTGATGGGTTGCTAGCCTCATCGCCTAAACATGATTCCTATTATTTTCGCCCATTCCCTCGATGGGCTTTTACCATCTGCGCGGGTAGAGAAGCAACTGGTACATTCTATGTTTTCCTTTGCTCCCAGACCAGCGTGAAATAATACTTGATGGCATTGACTTGACTTGTCAGATAATACTTGAGATAAAATAAATGTGAGAATGTAACAAGCACATCTTCTTCTTCTTAATCTTTCTCTAGGTTCAACATGAAACTACTGTGAGACTTAATCATAACTACACATAAACGGATAACTCGCGTATAAAAAGTCGAGTGATGCTCGACATGTTTCGGAATATTCCGAGGACTACGAAACGAACCTAGAGTCTAGGTTCTTGGAATAGGCCTCCTTCAACCGCTTTTATTCCGATCTATTTTGGGCAGTGAGAATCCAGTTGCTGCTCACTACTTTTTTAATGTCGTCTTTCTATCTCATTTCTGGTCTTTTACATTCCCATGGCCTCCAATCTAGAACTTCTCAAACACTTATTCTGGTACTAAATCTATGGCCAATAGATACTCATCTTTATCGAGTCAGCACCGTCCTTTTCTCCAAACGCTTTAGGTCTCTAAACTCCGAACCCCTGCCCTTTCTATGGATCTAGAGTGGTCCCTTCTGGGAAGTGCTGACATAAGATATCGATATTAATTATAACAACTGGAAATTGAAGTGGGACCTTAAACAGGCAACTCAATACCCCGGCCTTTGCCGGTACCGTACTTAACTTTCATTTCAAACATTTTACCCCGAATTTCTAACCCTTGATAAGAACCAATTAGTCGTGTCTATGGCAACTTTTCATCATGTATTTGTAACTAATACTTTTGAGCAGGCTGCTACTTGTTTTGTGGTTCGTTTCATTCCCTTTTTGACCCGACTTCATCATACTTAAGAAGGGTTATGACTATTAATCTCGCAAGCTTATAATATAACATTGTATGTATTTCAGAATGTTTATTTCAAATTACAGCCGCTGCACTGAGTTTCGCCATTGAGATATCGTTAGATTTGGCATGGACCAGAATGTGATCATGTATTGTCACAAAAAACTTGCAATTTGTAATTTTACACTATTATACTCAGTTTCACCAGTTTCGAAAAAGCCGTGGTAGCCTAGTGGTTTGACCTGTGGCCTCTCAAGCAGAGCGTCGCGGGTTCAATCCCGGGCGGCGCACCTCTGAGTTTTTCGGAATTTATGTGCGAAAATTACATTTGAAATTTGCCATGAGCTTTTCGGTGAAGGATAACATCGTGAGGAAACCTTGCACAACATCTGCGAAGAAATTCAATGGTGTGTGTTAAGTTCCCAATCCGCACTGGGCGCGCGTGGGAACTATAGCCCAAACCCTCCAATACACGGAGGAGGTCTATGCCATGAGGCACGCCGAATTACGCGACAATTTAATAATAAAAAAAAACAACACAATAACAACAACAAAAATGAAATTGTAGCGAATTCGGTATAAAAAAGGCTACAATAATTATAATATAATATATTCAGTTTCACTCTAATGGTAAAAGGCCTCCTTTCTTTCAAGAAAATTTGGAAAGTAGGTATTTAGCAAAAAAATTGCATTGTTTTTTTCATAAATAGGTGTTAATGTAGGGTACCAGCTATCTGTGTTCCAAATTTTATCAAAATCCGTCAAGCCGTTTGCGCGTGAAACAGTAACAAACACACACACACAATCACCAACTTTTGCCCTTATAATCTTAGTGAGACACCATTATTATTATATTTCAATTTTATATGAGCGTGGGGGGACATATTTGTTTACAGAAGCGTTAAAATTTGAATGGATTATATCCATATGTTAGGTTAGGGCAACTCCTGTAGTCTGATTACTCTAATCTGGGTAGCTATACCAATTCGTGTAACCTTGTGAGCTTACTGCGAAACCTTACCCGTAAAAACTAGGGTCGTATAACATTACCAATTAATTACCACTGTACCGGAAAATATCCTTTAACAATGGGACACTAACGGCCATAATTCCAAACTGATTCTCCGTTAATGTTTATAAATCCATGCTGGATTTACTTTCAGATGAGCAACATAAGTATTTTCCAAGTATAAATACTAAGTATATAAGTAACTGTTAAAAAATATCTGCGCGTTTTTTTTATACTCGTACTACATGCCTGTAAGTGTGATAGCACACCATTTCTTGACACTTTGTCTTCTTACGGTTTCATAATTTGTAATTCTAGTTTGTCTTTTTTACAATGACTGGGGTGTAAAGGCCGCAATAGTACACGTGACAAACGTCACGTTTTGCGTATGTATGATGGTGTCGGTTTAATATGTGTTAGTAGTAACGTACTAAGTAAGTGTGTGTCAATACGTGTGTTGCTAGCATACACATCGCACACATCGTAAAACTAAAAAAAAAAACACGGAACGGATAGAAATAAAGCTTATCTTAAAGAAACTCACGTTCAAATTTCTAGTGTCCTACGAAATTCTTTACTAATGCCTTAGTTGCATCAAAGAAGTGTCTGTAGCTGAGAACCGACCTAAATACTACATACATACATAAATCACGTCTTTATCCCTTACGGGGTAGACAGAGCCTAAGGTGACAAGACTTAAAGACCACGTTTAGCATGATCGTGGGCGGTAGGTGGAAAGGGGAATCAAAACAGTGATGGGTTGCTAGCCACATCGCCTATATAAATGATCCCTAAGATATTCACCCAATCCCTCGATGAGCTTTTACCATCTGCGCGGGACGAGAAGCAACTGGTACATTCTATGTTTTTTCTTTGCTCCCAGACCGGCATGGAAGATAAATACCTAAATACTAAAAAGACCTAAATACTAGGAAGTATAAATACCAAGTATTTCTACTACGCTTTCTTGAGTACTCCTTAATTCTCAAATTTAGTATAGGTCGCTTTGTAATTGCGGTCCACTTCCCATGGTCGTCCTTGGGTGTCCCTGGATTTAATAACAATGATGTTGAACTGGGGATAAATCAGGGTAATAAACTACTATTATTGCTGGTTATTAATGTTCGGTTGTGAACTGCCCTTGCGTCTGATGTGGTGATAGGTTTTGGAAGTCTGGGAATCTGGGATCATCTGTCGAATTTCAATATAATTTTCTTAAATAAATTCATACACAATTTACTTAGAACATAGAATGTACCACTTGCTTCTCTTCCCGCGCAGATGGTAAAAGCCTATCGACAGAATGGGCGAAAATTATAGGAATCATGTTATACGATGCGGCTAGCAACCCATCACTATTTTGATTCCTCTTTCCACCTATACGCCCACAATCATGCTAAACGTGGCCTTAAGGTTTTGTTACCTTAGTCTCTGTCTACTCCGTAAGGGATAAAAACGTGATTAATGTTTGTATGTAGGTATGTATGTATTTAAATCCTTCCAAACAGATAGCGACCAAATCCAAGCCTAGATAATTAAACCATTCTCCTATATAAATAGACCCATTCGTCGCCCCATATTGTCTTAGGCTGCTATTAGATACTGATCTTAATCGTATCGTCGGTTTAAAATCAAAATGGCGGATCTTAGAGCATTTAAACTACTGGAGGAAACTTAACGCTATGCCAAAAGTGACAGCGGTCATAACCGTACTGTGCATGTGTGTGGGGCTATCCAATTCCGTAACAATGTATGCTAGTATGTTTTAAGAGAATCAGTGGCGTGCATAGAGGGTAGGGTAGGCAGCGGTAGGCAGCGGTAAGGTAACACATACGCACTGCCTTTCCTGGCGACCTTCCACTGCCCGCTATAGAGAATAATATCAGACGGAGAAGTTTTTTGCGATAGTTTTTTTTTTCATCTACATGGATTAGAAACCAGCTAGAGTTACTAAAATTATGATTATACAAGCTGTTGGCCACTACATCGTCTACGGAGAATTCTCTAGAATTTTCCGGGATGGAAACGATCCTACGTCCTTCCCAGGGTCTTAAACAGCCCCGCTAGCACGAGAGCTCACGAAAGTCGCGTCGCGCGCGAGTTGGACTACCCGTCTCTTTCATGTTGGTACAGTAAGAAAAGGACGGGCAGTCTATCTCGCGCGCGACGCGACTCTTGTGTGCTCTCGTGCTAGACGTGCTGTCTAATTTGCGAGACTGCGAGAGATTTGTGTCCTTATTAATATTACAAAGTCCGAAAGTTTGTGAGGATGCGATGACGTGAGTGTGTATGTTTGTTCCTTCTTCACGCTGAAACAACTGGATGGATTTGGATCAAATTTGAAACGGAGATACCTGGTACCCTACATTAAAACATAGGCTACTTTTTATCCCGAGAAATTGCGTTATTCTCGCGGGATAGCGATAAACATGTCAATTACTAATTCTACATGGACGAAGTCGCGAAATAAGAAATATGAAACTACCGTGAGACTCAATCATAATTACACATAAACGGATAACTCACGTATAAAAAGTCGAGTGATGCTCGACATGTTTCGGACTATTTCGTAGTCCTTCTTCCTCGAGCGCTCGCCCCGGCGGCAGCGAAACGAACACTGCGCACCAGCGCTCTGTTCGCGCGGCTGCTTGACGCAACTGACAGCGCCGCACAACTACCCTCGTTTTCACCCGGGGCGAGCGCTCCAGGAAGAAGGACTACGAAATAGTGCGAAACATGTCGAGCATCACTCGACTTTTTATACGTGAGTAGTTTATGTGTAAATAAGAAATACCCCGAAATCAATTTCATATCCTTTCCACTGCGAAAATTCGAAATGTTCGCTAAAGGACCTAGCTAAAGCAAACGTAAGTTTAGGATTGAATCGGGAATACGAAAGCCTTTCCCAGTCAATGACAAATAACTGAAAACTAGCGACGATTGCACTCAAAGAAATGCAGTCTTTGTAGAAAATCCTGAAACCCTCAAGCGAGTGGAAATAGAAAAGGTAATCTATCCTTACTTCCTTACTAATATTATAAATGCGAAAGTAACTCTGTCTGTCTGTCTGTCTGTTACCTTTTCACGCTTAAACCGCTGGGCCGATTTAGTTGAAATTTGGTATATAGATAGTTTGAGTCCCGGGAAAGGACATAGGATAGTTTTTATCCCGCAAAATCGCATAGCTCCCGCGGGATAGCACAGCCCAAACCACTGGACTTAGAGACTTGAAATTTTGCACATAGATACCTTATACAATGTAAGCATCCACTAAGGAAGGATTTTTGGAAATTCCCACGGGATAAGGACAAAAAACGGGATTTATGTATTCAGTTCTTACGGGAACGGGAAAACCGGGAAACGGGGATGCTCATGGTTCACGCGTGCGAAGCCGCGGGCAGAAGCTAGTAAGAAATAAATTGAAAATACGAACATTTTAGGACATACGTTAATTTTAGGAATCATGCATTGTGTTAGCGATGCGGGTAGGATCCCATCACTATTTTGATTTCCCTTTCCATTTATACGCCCACGATTATGCTCAGTGTGGCCTTTGGTCTTGTTACCCTAGGTGCCCACTACCCCGTAAGGGATAAAGACTTGATTTACGTATGAATTGGTCGTCTTACGATACATTTTTCTAACGTTTGTTAGTCTCATGATTAGACACCATTTAAAACACTTCAATTCGTCATTAAAACAAATAAAAGAATAAAAGAATAAAAGAGAGAGAGAGAGAGAGAGAGAGAGAGAGAGAAAGTTTTGGAGTTCTTTAGAGTTCATTATTCTTTCAAAGCGTAATTAAGAGAATATTGCAATACCAACTCTAAGCTTCGGGTTTAATAGATTAACGTGAAGCAAACAGAAAGCAATTCAGATTGGAAAGTTTAATTCGTCCCTCGACATTCACATGCCTTTCTCGATTGTTGCTTTACCTCATGGATCGTGATATCTCACTGATATCAGGCTACTAGATGAACTCTTAATTAAAATAGTAGAAAATAGTCTTTCAGGCTCAATTTTACAGTCAATAGCTTCGTTGTACTTTATCTTAAGTCAATATCTTCTCTCAGGTTCTATCTTACAGTTAATTTATTTGACGAACTCTATCTTAATTTATAGTCCAAATTTTCAGTCGGACTCATACCTTACAGTAAATGTGTTCTCTCGGACTATGTCTATTATCAGATTGTACAATACACAAATTACGTCTTTACCCCTTACTGGGTAGACAGAGCCTAAGGTGACAAGACCTACGAGCCACGTTTAGCATGATTGTGGGGCTAGGTATAAATGGAAAATGGAATCAAAATAGGAATGGGTTGCTAGCCGCATCGCCTGTAACATGATTCTTATGATTTTCACCCATTCCCTCAATGGGCTTTTACCATCTGCCCGGAAAGAGAAGCAACTGATACGTTTCTATGTTTTTTCTTTACTCCCAGATCAGCATGGAGGTCAGATTCTATCTTACAGAAAATGTCTTTTCTTGGACTCTATCTTACAGCTAATGTGTTTTAAAGTACTGTTTATTACAGTCAGTGTTTCTCTCGGACACTATCTTATAAGAGAAATATCTACGCGCCTGATAGATGCTTCTGGTGACCAGCGGGCTGAGGCAAAGAATTAGCCTCGCGATTCAACGCGGCAATGCTGCCAGCCTTCTGGGCACAATGAGCAGCGACAGTGACCTGGGAGGGGTGTTTTATTTGTAGTTTAAGTTAGGTTAGGTTTATGTTAATTTTGTACTTAGTATTTAGTTTTTTTTTTTAATTTTTAATGTACAGTTTTAATGCAATTTTTGTTTACTACAATAAATCTTTACACTATGTTACTGAACAATATACTGTTTTCGAAGTTTAATAATACAAAATACTATCTTATAGACTACAAGCCCGTGGACAAAACGTCCCCGGCCCGTCTTTTCTGATACGGTACAGATTTTTTCCCATACATTGAAGAAAAAAAAAGATTGCACTAACTTCTGGCACCACCACTTTAAAGCGGCACTAGGTCTTTCGTCATTTATTTTTAATCATCTATAAGCTATAAAAACGCCGTAAATTAATAATTAGTCGTAATTCCTCACTTTTACCTGAGAAATTCCATAAATGTACCACTCAGAAAAGACGGCATAGCGCTCAGAGTTATTTTATGATACAGTAACAGCCTTCTGACTTCACGCTGGTTCATTTCACATGTTTTTTTTGTCCATGGGCTTGTAGTCTATTATGTCCCCCGGACTTTACTTTACAGCTCCGACTTTATTTTATCAGTCAATATTTTGTCTTATCTGGGGGCACGGCAGTGCCCCCGCCAAGTCGAGCAAAAAAAGCGGCACGGCGTACCATCTTTTCTCGAAGCAGTTCAGGCCATTTTCAATAAATAAATTGACTTGGCATTCGCATTAAACCATCAATTTAATATAATATGTATATAACACAATTTTTCTCACAAGTAATACATATTATACTAAATTGATGGGTTAATACAATACAATACAATACAATAACTCTTTATTGAACACCACATATAACAACCAAAACAGAAAAAAGGTTAATGCGAATGCCAAGTCAATTTATTTATTTATACCTAACAAACGACTTTTAATTTTGATATGTGCATTATATTACGTTGTTAGGTTAGCTAATTACGTAATAACTTAAGACAGGAGGTATCTTTAGTAGGGACTGAATAAATTAACCAACTTGGTATTACATGGATCTCACAACTTTTTACGGTAGAAGAACTGAGTTGCGAGACTTGGTTATTTTTACAAGTTTTGTTTTTGATGGGATTCTATCTTACATTCAATGCTTTCAGAGCCTCTTCCATTTTCCGTATTCACACAGATCAACCTCACAGAATTTATTGTCAAAACTTACGGTAATTTATGTTCGACAATAAGTCAGGGGCGTTACCCGAGAACTTTTCGGGTCCTACTTCATTATTTGGTGCGTTTGCTTTTAATTTATAGAAGTTTCCAATTTAAGCCTCCATTCCTAACATACCTAAAGGGTTGATTTATTCGCAATGCTCTGAGTTATTTATTACTCTTACTCTTTGGTGTGAGGCTAAATGAATTAAATGTACGCACAGTATTTCAAACAGATTATCCTTTTTTAGATAAATACGAGATCGCTAAATCATTTGAAGAAAGGATAAAATGAAAGTCTAGTTTACGCAGATACGATGATTTTTGGTTAGTTAATTGGAATTTTTAAAAATAGACTTCGTTTGATATTCTTAGGGTCTCTTGACATATTGACTTGCGCGCCGTTGTCAACTTTTTTTTTAATTTAATGTGGGCGCGTCAATAAAGTAAATGCGTTTGTACCTACATAAAAATTTTCGAGTCCCGGACGGAATTCACTAAAAGAATTTCTAGTCCAAAAGTGCTACTACACCATAAATGAGTACCTAGACGAAAATAACTGATCTCCTTATAGCTTTATAGTTATTGTTATTATAAAAGATATGATCTCACTGTATTTTGTAAGTCATTTTTATTTTATTTTAAAGCATAAAGTATGTACCTAGCCCAGTTAGTCTTTAGATATATAATTTATTTTAAAGTTTCGCCTAAGCATGTTTTATATAATAATTGTATAATTTTTTGCTGCATTGCCATGTGTTAGCTATAATTATTAATTATAAGTTGCTACGTCCTAACACGGCATCATTATGTACAAAACTTTGTAAAAAATGTTGCAATTGAATAAATACTGAATACTGAATTTGAACCCGCGTTAGAAGACTAAAGCCAAGCGTCCTAACAATTGGATCACCCACCGGGACTCCCGGCCGATTATTTATATTGATTGTGTGTGATGCCATCTGTCGTAACTTATGTACAAGTCCACGACTCCTACGTTCCAAATTCGAAATCAGAATCGTTCAGTTGTATAATTGTATCGTCAACAGGATTTCAATGAATGTTCCAAAAATGGTACCTTTAACATTTTCAAAAAATTTGATAGTTTCGCAATAAGAAGATGGTCAGTTATGTAAGTTTAATCGAACCTTGCATTTAAAGTCATGTAGACTCAATGATGCAAAGTTACTGCATTCATTCTCTCTTTTCACCCTCACCAATACCATTACAAAGACGTAACAACCAAAACATGTAAAGTTGCTTTGATTTTGTTTTACAAATATTAAATTTTATCCAAACTTCTCGCATTACACCTACTTAAATACTACAAAATGACGAAGTCACTATGTTAGCAAGTATTGTTAGCGCCGACCTTTATTCCTCTTATATCAATATCAAAATGGCCTCCTTTGCACTTTTCAATCACTCAAAAAGAGACCCTGAAGTGAAGATCACAGGATTAACACTTGTTAATGATGGAACTTTGGCTCGGGGTCTTGTTAAAATGGCTTTAAGATGGTTATGTGGGAGTCCGCTCTCTATGAAATGTCACCTCTATTGTTTAGCTTACACAAAAGCCTCGCGAGCGATACCGCAGTTTACTAAAGTAACAGTACTGCGTCTTCCTACAAACAGCCAAAAAATACGCCTACGCTTACAGAAAACTGTGCGTCACTACGCCCTGGGGCGTCTCGACATTGTCTCAGGAGCGTCGCGTGTCAATTTGATTTCTTAATTTTATTATTTTTTAATCATGATCATCACTATCGCCATCCTTTATACGTACCACTGCTGAGTACCGGCCTCCTCTCAGGATAATTTGTTATAAAAATTATAAATCTCCAAATAGAGTTTTTTCTGATAACCTGTTAGACTAAGCTAGTACTAAAAATGGTAAGTATTTTTGGAGTCTGCTTTGAGGGGAGAGTCACTGTACGAATAAGTTTGTGAAGCCCTGAGTGATACCACGGATTTTGTGGTTTACTGAAATAAATAAGGTGCATCTCAGGAGTATTTGGGTCACAACACGGAAGAAGATAGACGTGCTTTTGAGACCTGGCGTTGGAGAAGGATGCTACGCATACCTTGGACTGCTAAGAGAACGAATAAATCTATCTGAACTATATGTGAAGACTAGGCTTTTAACAATCTGTTACTAAAAGTTCCTTGGATATCAGCCACATTTCTCGCCGTGAACAGCGTCGACAAGCTTTTGATGGTCAGAAAAGTCGAGGTGAAAAGACCTAGCGGTTGGTTCAGTGTTATTCTTATTATGTTATTTTAAGGTAGCTTTAGTTTATATTTGTGAATTTACAAAACAAAGAATCATTGGTATCTCAGAATCGTAGCAAGTGGAACAAAGTAGTCACACACACATCATTCAGACACATCATTCATCAGATGAATGAAACAAATGAAACAATCACATAGTAACAAAAAGGTCACGCGACAGTTAGTAACATACATACATACATACATATATCACGTCTTTTTCCCTTACGGGGTAGACAGAGCCTAAGGTAACAAAACCTTAAGGCCACGTTTAGCATGATTATGGGCGTATAGGTGGAAAGGGGAACAGTTAGTAACAGGTGGAAAAATTCGGAGACTACCCACCTGCGGGTGGTGTAGGGGTATAGCATGCATCACGGAATGACGAGGATCCGGGTTCGATTCCCGGCCACAGCTTTACTTTTCGGATTTTTTATGTGTTCTAATTTTCACTGACATTTAGAAATTGAACAAAGTAGTCTCGGCTTACCCTTATGGGAAAGAGGCGTATTTGTACTTATGTATCTAAGTAAGTAAGTAAGTAAGAATCCTTGAAGTGAGATGAAAAAAAAAGAAATTAAATGTCATCATCCCTCGAAACACAGTCACGGAACACAGTCCTAGTCGCCGTAGATAAACACTTCAGGAACATTGCTGAGACATTAATCTACTGTTATTTAGTAGACTGTGGCGATAATATCTTCGGAAAAGCGGTTATTTTGATGCAGTTTAAATTATTTAACAGATTTAAGTCAACACTATTAAATAACACACCAAACCATGCTTCTTCAATGCTGGTCTGGAAGTAAAGAAAAACATAGAATGTACCAGTTGCTTCTCTACCCGCGCAGACGGTAAAAGCCAACCGAGGGAATGGGCGAAAATCATAGGAATCATGTTACAGGCGATGAGGCTAGCAACCCATCACTGTTTTGATTCCATTTTCCACTTGTACGCCCACAATCATGCTAAACGAGCCCTTTAGGTCTTCTTACCTTAGGCTCTATCTACCCCGTAAGAGTGTAAATGCTGAAAACATCGAAATGTGATCCTCGTTACGCCAACTAACACAACTTTATCCAAACTTGTTCCGCCAAAATCTCGCCAGTTTAGTCGTGAAATTCATGAAATATCCGACTTTGCGTTCGCATCGTTTCACCCAACTTTCAACATTTAATTATTAGCGAATTTAGTTTAATGACTTTCGGGGACTCGTTTAATGTGTATATCGGCAAAATGCAAGTCAGGCCTTATCATAGAGGAACATACATTCACACATACACATACATATATCAAGTCTTTATCCCTTACGGGGTAGACAGAGCATAGGGTAACAAAACCTTAAGGCCACGTGTACCATGATTAAGGGCGTATAGCTGGAAATCAAAATAGCGATGGGTTGCTAGCCGCATCGCCTATAACATGATTCCTAAGACTTTCGCCCATTCGATGGGCTTTTATCGTAGGCTGTTATTTAATCTATAGAGTGGTAATAAGGTATATCCAATTGTGGCAACACATCAGTCTTTTTCACCTTTCGCACTGACGCAAATTTTTGGCGATTGTTTTCCTTTTATCTTCTACATGGAACAAAATCATTTATGTAACTAGGATTTTGATTACACATTTTCTTTTTGTTTTTTACGTGTGTCGCACAAGAGAACATTAATTATCCATATCGACCATAATACTCGTAGCAGCTTGCTCAACTTGACTTACCATCATTTTGACCTTCAGCCAGTCGTAGTTTTATTTCATACTAGCCTTCCGTCCGCAGCTTCGCCCGCGATAAATTAATTTTCCCGTAGGAAAAGGTATTTTCCCGCGGTAAAAAGTAGCCTATGTCACTCAGTGATACTGTAGCTTTGTAACGGCAAAAAAATTTTTGAAATCTGTCCAGTACTTTCGGAGCCTATTCAATGCAAACAAACAAACAAACAATCAATTTTTTCCTCTTTATAATATTAGTATAGATGAATTGTATGACGTTTCCACTCTATGAAGTTGTTTGCTCCATGGGCTGGTCTGGGAGCCAAATATCAATGGGCTTTTACTATCTGCCCAAGAAGAAAAACAACTGATACATCATGTTTTTTCTTTACTCCCAGACCAGCATAGAAGCACGAACTTATACGAAAAAGATTGCCTACATAAGCCACATGCGAGCACACGATCGTAACCTGCGAAGGAGTTGAAGCAGTCACCATGGTCTAAAACAGCCGGGAGACATCATCATCATCATCATGTCGTGGCAGAACTAGACTAGCGAATAAGATGTTGGTAGCAGGGATGTTACGGATATATAATTTCGCATCCGGATATTGAATATGGATATTGGTAAAATATAATATCGGTTTCGGTTACGGTTATGGATATTAAACTATTTCGGATTATCCGATAGTTTCGGTTACGGATATTAAATTATTTCGGATTATCCGATAGTTTCGGTTACGGATATTAAATTTTTAAGGAACTGTAAAATGAAATACAATACGACTAAACGCGCGTGCGGCTGGTCTGCCGGCCGGGTAAAAACAAAAACTTGTCACGACGTGTCATTTATTTACTAAGTAGTATTTAGTTAGACTCCGCCCTATCCGAAACTATCCAAAACTTTTATATCGGATTCGGTTACGGTTACGGTTTTTATTTCGGATATCCGATAGTTTCGGTTATAGATACTGCGACGACCGGATAGCCTAGATGCCCGAGTCATGGATGTTATATGTATTTAAGCATGTATTTATCTTCATTATATAAGTATGTTTATCCGTTGCCTGGTACCCATAGCACAAGCTTTGCTTAGTTTGGGGCTGGGTCAATTGGTGTAATTTGGCCCAAGATATTTATTTATTTAGATATGGATATCCTTAACAACACTAGTTGGTAGCGCTCCGGACGAACCTCGGTTTTATATTAAACTTATCTGTCTCTCCCGCTTTAATGCCAATATCTTATCGGTCCAACAGGAAATTAAAACAGGGATAGTCTTCATTCCATATTGCGGTTTTGATTTCCTTTGCTTAAAAAAACGAATGATCCCAAAGGAAATGAAATGGCTGCGGGCATCTCCATATCACAAACAGAAGTCACCACAGAGCTGAATTGAATGCTAAGGAGGAATTCTACTAATATTATATATGCGAAAGTTTGCGACGATGTGAGTGACGGTGTGAGTGTGTGTGTTTGTTCCTTCTTCACACTGAAACGACTGGCGGATTTGGATAAACTATAGAACGGAGATTATGTTACCTAGCATTTGATCGCGGCAACAAACACGACCGCTACCTGAGCACCACCGACTCGAGTTTATATCACGTCACCGGCAGCCAATCAGAGACCACGCATATCACGACATACGCTATCAGCAGCCAATAAGAAGCGATGAGGCGATAGGCGATGAGGGTAGTAACCCATCACTAATTCGATTTCCCTTTCCAGTATACGCTTTTAATCATGCTAAACGTGGCCTTGAGGTTTTGTTACCTTACGGTATGTCTACCCCGTAAAGGATAAAGACGTGATAATATGTATGTATTCTTTACATCTCCGCTCCGCCCCGCTTCAATGACAGCATTCCTAACTCACTCACGCGAAAATGCAAGGATGTCATCATGTTGATTTTGTCACCTGCCAATGCTTTTGCACAAAACTTTTTTTATGTGATACTAGCTTCTGCCCGCGACTTTGTCTGCGTAGAATTATACATAAAAACCTTCCTCTTGAATCACTCTATCTATTAAAAAAAACCGCATCAAAATCCGTTGTGTAGTTTTGAAGATATAGGGGAGACCGAGGCGAGTTGAGACAGAGGTGAGTTGACACAAAGCCTTTTTCTCTGCACCTATGACAGTTAGCGAGGTCACAACTTCACACAAACAGTGGAGTGTAGAAAGAGCAACGAATTAGCGAAGTTACCAGCCCGATAAACTGTCACAGTTCAGAGAAATCGGCTTTGTGTCAACTCATCTCTGTCTCAACTCGCCTCGGTCTCCCCTAAGCATACAAAGGGACATAAGGACATAGGGACATAGGGACAGAGAAAGCGACTTTATTTTATACTATGCAGTGAAGTGAAGGGACAAACGAGCTTGCGGGTTGGTGGAAGGCAATAACCGCTTACCAAAGACACTCATAACTAAAGACCGGATTATATGCATTTGCATATTTGCATATGCATTTGCATATTTCAGCCATTCTCAGCGGTATAAGCATATTTTCCCTAAGATCTAGTTATGATGCATATTATCGGTACATTTACAATATTTTTCACTCGCCCTGCGTTCCGAAATGCGACCAAATTTAATAACAGTCACAAAATATAAGGGTTATTGAGTAATTGTGACTTTTTACTGCATTTCGGAACGCAGTCAGTAACCGCGCGCGAATTTTGTTTTGACAGTTACGATAGTAAAATGAAAGAGACAGAAGAACGTCGCGCTCGCCTACTACAAAGTCGTTCCACCTATTACGCATATAAATTGTTACTTGTTCATACTTGACGTGCGTGCTCATTGATCTGCAGTTTACCTAGTGTTTTTATTTATTTGTTTGAAATTTTTCATTTAATTTCGCATATTCTGCATATTTCAAGCATTTTCGTGCATATTTCAAGCATTTTTCATGCATATTTGCATGCATATAACAAGCTTTTTATGTTGCATATAATCCGGTCTCTACTCATAACACAGGGCGTTAAGAGTGCGCTTTAAAAAAAGAATAGGCCCGATTTTAGCAAGCCCTTAAAAACAAAATAACAATCTAAGTTGGTAATAAAACTTGATGCATCTTTTACACAGGGATACACTCAAACATGTTAAAACAAATGAATAATACTAACGAAGAGTTGTAATAATAACAAAACTATTACATCAAGGGGTGCGTTCAGTTTGATCACCCGACGACGCCCGACGACGCACTGGCCCGTTCAGTAAATCAGTGCGATCATCGGACGATCACACCAAATCGTTCAGTAACATCGTCGGGCGTCGTCGGGCGATCGCACCGGTCACCCCATAAAATAGATGGGTAAAAAAAGCCCAGACGTCACTTTGACAGTTGATAAGCGGCAAAATTTATAATTCGAACGCTGGGGATATAAACTTATTATTCCGAATACGAAATCATACTTCAATTGACACTTTTGACAGAAGAACGTCCCAAGTCGTTCAGTAAGTGTGTTCATGATCGGACGATTTTCACCCGACGATAATCACACTGACACTTTAGTCGCCACGGAGCTGGCGAATCGAAAATGCGGGAGTTGCGTTACATTTCCCTTCTAGATCAATCACTTGATAATTCGTCATCGATCAAACCCGCAATGTAAAGCAACATACAGGACTCTCACAATCTGTAAATAAACATAAGTGATTCTGATTCGTGAAAGCTTTATTTATGACAACTTGTGTGCGAGTGTCAGATGCATTGACGTAGTATCAATATCTCAACATGTGACGACACATCTTCCAAACATTTATGTTTGTTTTGCGCCTGAACGTTGTCATTTTTAGGGTTCCGTGCGTCAAAAGGCATCATGAATTCGATTAGAATCGTTATTCGTCCGTCCGTCCGTTTTTAAAGCCCTTTTTCTCAAATCTTCCATGCTGCCCTGGGAGCAAAGGAAAAACATATAATGTACCAGTTGCTTCTCGTCCTGTGCAGATGGTAAAAGCCCATCGAGCGAATGGGCGAAATTCTTAGGAATCATGTCATTTAAGTCATTTAAGTCATTTATTCGTCGCTTTCATGTGTACATTGGATCTTAATCATGTTATAGGCGATGCGGCTAGCAACCCATCACTAGTTTGATTCCTTTTTCCACCTATACGCCTACAATCATGCTAAACGCGGCCTTTAGGTTTTGTTACTTCAGACTCTGTCTACCCCACACATACATTAAATACACACACAAACATTATTCAAAAACAGCTGCCGACCCAAAAGCTCGTGTTAACAAATATTTATGAAATGTAAAGCTTCGTGTTCTCACACGAAAGCTCTGTCACATTTGTGAGCAATATTTTTGTACTTCCAAAGCTGGCGAAAGCTTAGTGGTAAAAGCCTTTCTTACATGAAATTTAGAGTGAAGCTCTAATTTATTTTGAGAGCGACAAAGGATTTGCAGAGTACATTTTACTAAGACTGTATCAGATATTCGGAATAATGTGTCTGCCTCAAACTTAGGTTATTTCAGAACCGTTTAAAAAGTTAATACTTTACTTTGTAACTAGCTTTACCTGCGACTTTGTCTACAAAAACATAGGTATATACCATTTGCTTCTCCTCCCGCGCAGATGGTAAATCCATCGAGGGAATCGATGGTGCTAGCAACCTATCACTAATTTGATTCCCCTTTCCACCTATACGCCCACGATCATGCTAAACGTGGCCTTTAGGTCTTGTTACCTTAGGCTCTGTCTACCCCGTAAGGGATAAAAACGTGATTTATGTATGTATGTATTGACTGCAAAGAATTCGTTTATCGCTTTCCCGCGGGAATCATGTAATTTTCTGGGAAAAAAGTAAAGGTCAGAATGAAATTTGGTACAGAGACAGAACATAGGTACATAACACATACATACATAAGATACTTTTTATCCTGGATTTATATGGGGAGTGTGAATGGGTGCGTTGGGAGGGGAAGGCCTAGACGGACTTTCCGTGACCAAATTGGGGGCGTTTTTGAAAAAGGTCAGGTCATGATTACCCGAAACCGACGAGCACGTATGAAGAGATTGATGAATGTGGACGAAGCGAAAAAGGTATAGGATAGTAGCAAGTGGAACAAAGTAGTCTCTGCCTACCCTTGTGGGAAAGAAGGGTGACTTTATGTATGTACTAGCTTCTGCCCGCGACTTCGTCTGCGTAGAATTATACACAAGAACCTTCCTCTTGAATCACTCTATCTATTAAAAAAACGCATCAAAATCCGTTGTGTAGTTTTGAAGATATAAGCATACATAGGGTCATTGGGACATAGGGTCATAGGGACATAGGGACATAGGGACATAGAAAGCTACTTTGTTTTATACTATGTAGTGATGTATTCCGGAGTATTGCGTAGTTAGTTATTAACAACAAATTATCATATTTCACACGATTAGCAAAACTGGTTGAACAACGGACATTGTTCAAGAATTTAATCGATACCCGCACAATAGGTATGTCTATCTATAACATTAACCCCAGGCTGAAGGCGGAATGTCTAATTAATCATGTCGGTAACAGGTTACAAAAGGTCTTGACTCCATACGTTGTTGGGCCGTGATTAGGTCAGCTAATCCCTACTAATATTCATCATCATCATTATCATCATCATCAGCCTATGTTAGTCCACTGCTGGACATAGGCCTCCCCTAATGAGCGCCATAGCGCCCGGTCTTCAGCTTGACGCATCCAGCATCTGCCTGCAGTCTTTCGCAGATCGTCATCCCACCTGGCCGGAGGGCGTCCTACACTACGTTTGCCAAATCGCGGTCTCCACTCAAGAATACGTCTACTAATATTACATGCGAAAGTAACTCTGTTTGTCTGGCTTTTCACGCTTAAACCGCTGAACGGATCTAGTTGAAATTTAGTATACAGATATTTAGTTTTACCCCGGAAAATTGCATAGTAACTAAGTTAGTGCTTTATTGTACAAATATAAAGAAACAGAGACAAAGCACAAAAAAATCATTAAATATATGTACAAAGGAGAACTTATCCCTATAAGGGATCTCTACCAATTAACCTTTGAGTAAATGAGAGGAGCATTAAGCGAGGGACCGACACTCTCTCTTGAGTTTAAAATATCCATATAGGTAGTGAAAGCCACGATAGAGCGTACATCTCAAAATACAACAAACACTTCATAAATAAACTACTAAATATCATTACACACATGCATACATACACACTACATACAATATGAGTACACCATTATACAATATTTAAGGAGATGGTGTGAGCCAAATCTTCTTCAAGCCCTCCTTAAACGACGCCACGGAGGCAGATTGCCTGATGGAAGTCGGTAACCGCCTCTACAGCCTAGCAAAGTGAACTGTGAAGGATTTGGAGTAAGTTTTGGAAGATGAAAAAGGACAGGCCAAAAGGAGATTAGTAGTAGCATAGTTCCCGCGGGATAGCGATTCTGCGCAGACGGAGTCGGGCAACAGCTAGTTGTTTATAATTTATGTCGAAGTACCAAGATTTAACGTAAAATTATCGAACATGGCAACAATTTCTTGTGTCAGTTTTTTGTTACACTGGCCGGGACTCGATTCCTAAAACGTACATACATACATACATACCGTCACGCCTCTTTCCCACAGGGGTAGGCAGAGACTACTTTCTTCCACTTG
Source organism: Pandemis corylana (assembly GCA_949127965.1). NCBI lineage: Eukaryota > Metazoa > Arthropoda > Insecta > Lepidoptera > Tortricidae > Pandemis > Pandemis corylana. The sequence continues at coordinate 13,179,403 of OX421860.1, forward strand.
CTACGATCCTGACATATTTCATTCGCTTCATCCACAGTCATCAATCTCTTCATACATGCTCGTCGGTGTCGGGTACTGCTGACCTGACCTTTTTCCAAAACGTCTCCTATTAGGTCTCGGAACGTCCGTCTAGACCTTCCCCTCCCAACGTAACCTTTCACACTCCCCATATAGATCTGTTTAGTTAGTCTACTTTCATCCATCCGCTCTACATGCCCAAACCAACTAAGCATACTTTTTTCTATCCTAAAACGTACTATTATCAAAAAAGTACGTCTAGTATAAGTTTTGCATTAGATTTTCATTTACTATTCGAAATAGTTAAACGAGCTAATTCATAACGATACGTTTCTCTTCACTGTCACAATAGTATGCGCTCGAACGCTGCGTTGTCACGTCGCGGCGCGTATTCCATACAAATTCGGTGAGTTCGTTTCACTTCGCGTTGCGTTTCTCACTGCTCACTTCGACTACGTAAGTTCTCGCGAGTTTAAGTTCCAATTGTCACTTTCGTGACAGTTAACGCACGTGAACGCAGTAGTTAAGTTGTCACTACGTATTTACCTAGTGAGAACGCTGAGAGCGTATTTAGGATGTCACGTATGTGAGCGTTAATATTGCTCCAAGTTACTTTAACGATAACTATAACTGTAATCAATGATTTTGACACAATATTGCGAGATTTGTAACATCATTGTATGTTCTTGCGAAATAAATCATTTCTATTTCTACTTAAAGAGATTTCTCCCTATATTTTGTCGCACTAATTTTTTGTCTTTGTCTATCAAAGGCAAACGTCAAAGAGCTTGATAAAAAAAAAATAATGTGAAGTTAACGGAAGTGCGCGAGAGTTACTGTACCCTTTCTCCTTGAGAGAGAAGAATATTTTGGCCGGTGCATTCTAGGCAACAACCTAACGTCAAAAATCGTTTTTTTTATCGTCCCGGCCGTCAGATTTTAACCGAATCAGCAACAAAATGTTACGTGGCTTGATTAATTGGTAGAATCTAGTTTCCTTACAAGTTGTATTAATATTTGGTACGACGCTAAGTTAATTACTCGTATAAGATGACATAACATGACGTGGAATGTTCAGAGCTGAAATGCTAAGCGTGTCTGTTATATAGGTACGAAGACATTTTGTCACTTAGTAGCTCTTGAAGCACTAGTGTAGTAAGCAATTACTATAATTTAGTACGCGTAGTGTTAATGCCATTTTGATTATTTAGAGAAGCTAAAGATAATTATTTATTTTTTAAGTCTTTGGTATGCGCTACCTACTAAAGTAAAATGTCAGAAAAGTAAGTTGGAATTTGGCACCGAATTATACGTTGAAGAAAATTGAATGAACAAAATAAAATTCAACCGTCAGATAGGCCCTATTCTATTGTATTCTCCCTTAATGGCGGCCGTAGGGCTTGGGCCAATGTCAGTTTAAATGACAGGTGTGCGGTAGATAGGCCCTATTTGACGAATGACTCTATGAACAAACGTCAGATAAGTAAGTGCATATCAGAGGATTGAAAAAGGAGCCCGTAATCGAAGTCAAAATAATGTTAACTACAGCGCCATCTGTCTAACGTCATTGAAACTAACTGGAACCGTACAAAAAGTAAAGCTAGCTTGTGGTGCGTCACGACGGTGCACCGAGCTGGATACCGCTGGGTTTCCCAACGTTTGTTTTAGTTCACTACGCCGCCGTTAGATGGCGCTTGTATAAGCTTTTGAAATATAATTTTTGATAACTTTAGCTTTCTCTTGTTTCAGATGCTAGCGCCCGACTCGCGACCGAATAATTCCACGCATTTAGTCAAATTCTAAAGTTCCTAAACTCACTTAGGTCTAAGCTTAAAAATAAGAATAAAAATGTACAGTTCGAACGAATTCCTCCACAGTGCCGGTGTGACCCGGCACATGCAGGCAACTGGGGAGGCGCCTTCGCAAAAAACAAGCATGAAACGGCGTTCTTGCGAAGTACCCTTAGGGGACATATCTTACAACAACTTTAAAATATCCCTAGGCGACATAACCAATGCAAACGATGACACAAACTACGACTGTAGGTCCCTACTCTCTGTTAAATCTAATCAAGAGGACACGCGTTCCATGAGATATTATAGACCAATAGACAGCCGTAGTGTAAAGAACTTTAGGTCATCTTTGGCTGATATTTCGACCTGTTCCTTATCAAGACCGCCTAGTTATGATCAGTTGTCGAGAAGGTCCGTGGTGGAAGGTCCTGAGGTTGGCTTTACGTCCAGTATTGAGGGAGTGCTGTGGTCTGATGAAGAGGAGAACGAGTACTTCTATCATGAGAATATCACGACGGCGTGGAATCAAGGTGAGTGCTTAACTTTAGTTAGTATAGAGATAAATGAAAATCACAATACGATATTCTTTGGCATCAAAACGGTTGCTTAACATATTTCGTCCATCAATTTGGTCATTTTTTAACATTATTTTTACCATCAATTTGGTCATTGCTAGAAATATTTTTAGCTACCTATTTGGTCAAAGCTTAACATATTTTTACCATCAATTTGGTTAATCATCATCACTACATAGTATAAAACAAAGTCGCTTTCTCTGTCCCTATGTCCCTTTGTATGCTTATATCTTCAAAACTACACAACGGATTTTGATGCGGTTTTTTTGATAGATGGAGTGATTCAAGAGGAAGGTTTTTATGTATGATTCTACGCAGACCAAGTCGCGGGCAGAAGCTAGTATTTAATATATTTTTGCCATCAACTTGGTCTTTGCATGACATAGTTTTGCTGTAGCCTCCTCTTGTATGTACGTGGCGTTAGTTCTCTTTCCTAAAGGTTCGAAGAAACTGGCGTAAATTATATGCTATTTTTAAACTGGCATAAACAAGTTCTGTTGGAGTAGAGCGATGTGTATTAAAAATCAAAACAAGATCGCCCGCGTATTGATATGGCAGAGTTCGTTCACCCCGGTGATCGTTGAATGATCAGTGATCGATGTTTATTTTGTTGTGTGACCGTTCACTTTAAACTTTTTTATAAGGAATGGCGGTACCTATGGGCCGGGCTGTGTCCCCACCCGACTACTAGTCATACGAATGTTTTGTTGCTTTTTAGTTTGTTTTATGGTTTATCGAGGGTTATGTGATACATTACAATATCAAAATTATTGAAATTGATAATTAATTCACTGCAATAGCCAAATCAACGCTTGGCTTGACTTGTTTCGGTTTAATTGGTTTAATGCGATTTGAACTGATCGAGTGTTGCCATACATACATCCTTATATTTGTCAACTTGTTTGTATAGTGCTTTCCACTGGCGTTCGTGTCGCCACAGTGTATGTGTCTTTTATATGTTTAGTTTTAATTTTATCTGGGTCCTACTGAAAAACAGCGTTGCGGCTTGCCGCAATATTATGCTGAGTGGGGCCCATTTTACACCACATCGGTACTATTGCTATTGTATTTCTTCTTACTATTATACAGGGTGTTAGGTAATGAGTGGATAATCCTTGAACTGTGGATAGAGGGCACTTAGGACGTTATAATAAAGCTAAAATAGGTTTAGTAAAAGTGGCACGGTTTCGGAGATATTCGGACTTTTAGATTTTTTTCGAAAATGAACACCCTTGTTCAATGTTTTGATCATAGCACCATTTTAAACTAACTTTTTCAATTTTTTATGTTTGCTCAATATTCTTGAGTACTTGTATTTTCAGATAGGCATTACTATTTTTGTGAAACTACGTGGGATTTTTTTTAAAAAAATCGCAAACTTAATTTTTGCCTTTTCAATCGTACATTGATCGAATTTTCAGCTCTCACGGTGAAAAAAAAATACACTACAGCCTAGTTGCCAATAAGCTTAAAAACATGCCGGTTTAGTGACAATTTAAAAATGGTAATTACCTTTTGAATTTAAATTCAAAATGACAAAATAATAAAAAAAAATACACGCTCACCCACATTTTTCCCGATTTACTTTTTGTATCACGGGCGTAGAACTCAAAATTTTTTGTTGCAAAAATAACATTATTGGCCACTTATTTAAATGCAAATGGCATTTAAATAATTCCAAATTTAAAAAACATGCTGACTGCCTTTTGTTTTTTTTTTCTACTTCGATTTTGAATTTCGCTATTATTGCATAATGAATGGTGAAATTGTGCCTTAGAACTCACCATAAATGTAATGCATTTGGGCATATTCTATCAGTGTGTGTTATATTCGAAGCAGTATTAAAGTAAAAAACTTCAACACAACGATCTAAACGCAAAATTAACCATTCATTACGCAATAATAATTAGCGAAATTCAAAATCGAAGTAGAAAAAAAAATGGTTGCCTGTAAAGTCGGTATACGGGCGAAAGTTTTACGTGACAACGACTTTGAGTGGTAAAATAATTTTAATGTGAATATTCATTCGTATAGTAGGAAGAAGCGCAAGACATGAACCGGTGTGTATGCCTATCTCTCTCACTCTCTCTCTCTCGCTCTGTCTCTCTCGCTCTTAGGCGGGCTAACTGTGCTCGAGTGGAAGGGACGCGTGCCTTTCACTTTTTATGTCTGTCTCTCTCGCTCTTAGGCGGGCTAACCATGCCTCTCACTCGCTCTCATTGTGAGCGCATAACGTGAGCGGAGCGTAACGCAGTTTCTTGAAGTGTCACCCGGCAAACCAATTTATAAGACGTTGTCACGTCAAAAAAACAAAAGGCAGTTGGCATGTTTTTTAGTTTTGGAATTATTTAAATGCCATTTGCATTTAAATAAGTGGCCAATAATGTTATTTTTGCAACAAAAAATTTTGAGTTCTACGCCCGTGATACAAAAAGTAAATCGGGAAAAATGTGGGTGAGCGTGAATTTTTTTTTATTATTTTATCATTTTGAATTTAAATTCAAAAGATAATTACCATTTTTAAATTGTCAATAAACCGGCATATTTTTAAGCTTATTGGCAACTAGGCGGTAGTGTATTTTTTTTTCACCGTGAGAGCTGAAAATTCGATCAATGTACGATTGAAAAGGCAAAAATTAAGTTTGCGATTTTTTTAAAACAAAACCCACGTAGTTTCACAAAAATAGTAATGCCTATCTGAAAATACAAGTACTCAAGAATATTGAGCAAACATAAAAAATTTAAAAAGTTAGTTTAAAATTGTGCTATGATCAAAACATTGAACAAGGGTGTTCATTTTCGAAAAAAACCTAAAAGTCCGAATATCTCGGAAACCGTGCCACTTTTACTAAACCTATTTTAGCTTTATTATAACGTCCTAAGTGCCCTCTATCCATAGTTCAAGGATTATCCACTCATTACCTAACACCCTGTATATCTACGTGTATCGAATGTGTGTAAAGAAATGTTTCTCTCTCTCTCTCTCTCTCTCTCTCTCATTCATTAAAAAATCAAGCACCTAGTTATTAAAAAATGACTCTGTTTATTTTATGTATTACTGGCTGCTGCCCGCGACTTCGTCTGCAAAAAAATAGTTTTTTGCTATCCCGCAGGAACCGTACATTTTACGGGATAAAAAATAGACCATGTGTTAATCTAGGGTATCAACTATCTCTGTTCCAAATTTTATCCAAATCCATTAATTAGTATTTACGTGAAAGAGTAACAAACATCCATCCATCCATCCATCAATACTTACAAACTTTCGCGTTTATAATATTAGTAGGATATTTTATTGATACACATTATAGGTAGTATACAGTAGTTTATTGTCTAGTAGGTTTTATGAGTTTATGTATTTATTCGGTAAAGTTGTGTATTGTGGCTCTTAGCACTTGTAATTTTTAAACTCGCTCTTCCGTCCCTATAAATAATACTAATAAATAATACTCTCATCCACTCAATGGTTGACTGGAAGAGATCCGTTAAAGGGGTAAGACCGCCTTTGTGCGCGTTTCGATCCCTGTACGGGTTTGCATGTGTAACAGTTGTGCTCACTAAACTTTGATAATGATCCCGTAGAGGGATCGAAATGCGTCAGTGTTTGTATGGTGTGAGGGATAATTAAGTTTGTGGGATTTTTATGTGTTTTATGTGGCATTAGTGGAGGGATTGCATGAAAAACATATATTTCACACAGGCCTGGTTATCTTGCACGTGAGTAGCGGAGTAGCAGGGTAAATATTTTGTTGTTCATTAAAATGGACCTCCGCAAAGTAACGCCTGATTCAATAAACACGTTTACTTCGACAAAAACTTACTTATTCTTAACTCATGGCGACTCTACATCTGACATTACATAATTACCAGCCCACGTTACGCGCAACAAACCTACCTTATTAGATTATATCTCATGAGATCTCGAGATCATTACAAATGCATTAACTATTGAGATGAACCTTAATGCGCTTGCACCGAAATAATCCTCGTGAAGGAATCATTGAGACAATCAGAACTTGACCCCTTCGCTCGTAGGCATTACACGGAGTCAGGTGTCTTGTTGCCTTCTGTTCTGAAGTACTCCTGATAAATTTTTAAACACAGTTTTTAGTTATGGCATCCATCTAGATTTCTACACTATTATTGTAAAGAGATAACAAAACTTTAAGGCCACGTTTCGCATGATTGTAGGCGTATGGATGGAAAGGGGAAAGAAAATAGTGATGGGTTGCTAGTCACATCGCCAATAACATGATTCCTATGATTTTCGCCCATTCCCTCGATGGGTTTTTACCATCTGCCCGGGAAGAGAAGCCACTGGTACATTTTATGTTTTTTATTTGATCCCAGACCAGCATGGTAGTAGTGGTCACCGTTAGAATCCTATATTATCATTAATGATCATAGGCTATAATTAATTCTGTGCGGACAAAGTCACGAGCAACAGCTAGTCATTCATAATCATAATTCAAGATAAGTGTCTACTTCTACCAGGATTGGAGCCTGGATCTCGAGCTTCATAGTAAGGGCCAACCACCAGGCTATCAGATCTTGGATGTATCACACAAACTCTGCTTTTTAAGGTTTTATTTCTAGAATATGCGTGTCATAAACAGTTAAACATAAACAGAACAAACAAACAAACAACAAAGATAAACAGTTATTCCATGCTGGTCTGGGAGTAAAGAAAAAACATAGAATTTACCAGTTGCTTCTCTTCCCGCGCAGATGGTAAAAGCCCATCGAGGGAATGGGCGAAAGTCTTAGGAATCGTGTTATAGGCGATGTGACTAGCAACCCATCACTATTTTCTTTCCCCTTTCCATCCATACGCCTACAATCATGCGAAACGTGGCCTTAAAGTTTTGTTACCTCAGGCTCTGTCTACCCCGTAAAGTATAAAGACGTGATTCATGTATAAACAGTTATAATTCAAAATACAGCGTCAATTTTATTATTATTCCCAGCAAAATGTAACCACATAATTTTTACATTCAAAGAACTCTGTACCAGGGGCCCAATTTTTAAAAGCATATCACTCGAAAGTACCAGTCGAAAGTGGTATAAATCAGCTTATATCTCCAAAACTACAGCTCTAATCAAAGTTTTGACTAGTTCACAAGATTAATGAGAGCCGTCAGTATCTTCTATGCTACTAGTATTTCAAATTCAGCACATTTTTTCACCACTTTCGAGTGGTATTTTCACACATGCTTTCAAAAATAGGGCCCTAGGTCCATAATTTCATCGCTCGTTTTTATTCCGACTGACCACAGACTGCACGAAGTTGTCTTCATTTTATTTTTTGTCCAAGTCAATGTGAGACGATATTTAAAGCATTTAAGAAGTGGCAAAAAATGTTGCTCTCATAAATGTATGCAATATAGACGATTTTGTATGGAGACTGCCCAAATTTTATACCGCCGAGTATATTTTTATCCTCTTAATTATAATTTAAATTCCAAAGCAATTTGTGATATATATTTTGACCATCAAGCTATTTGTCGCGCCGACGTTGTAATATAAAGAGTACAGAAATACCATAGTTATAAAATCCGTCTTATCACAACGGAATATGACAGATTTTTAGTGATTTTCGGAATTATCTGATTTTCGGAATTAGGTATCTGATTTTCGGAATCATCCGATTTTCGGAATTATCTGATTTTCGGAATTATCTGATTTTCGGAATTATCCTATTTTCGGAATTATCCTATTTTCGGAATCCTACATTTTTTTTTAACTAAAACTTATTGCTTAGCCCGTTCTGCACTTCGCTTCTCGTTGTACACGGAATTACACTGAATCAAGTTACTAAGAGAAATCAGTTCATCAATCGATCACTTCAATCAAAGGAGATCGAAAGATAAGAATCTCAATCTGCGGCCCTTAGTCGATTGATATTTCTAGAAGTGATGGACTAATCATTCATGTCAATCATTGATACCGGATGGCCTAGTAGTTAGAGGCCCTAACTGTGAAGCTAGAGGTCCCGGGATCGAATCCTCGCAAGGGCAGACGCTTGTATGATATATTACTAATATATTTACTCAAGTCATGGATTGTACCAATAATGCATAAAAATGTATTTATCTGTACACTGGTAGTTCTTTACACTGCAAATGGCGGGCGAGAATGACTGCAAACCTTTCCCCAGGTCAAGGGTCAGATACAGAAGGCGGTACTCCTGGTCACGGCTCGGATAGTCAGAGGTTCCTCTATCTGTCGCTCTGACCACCGCTAGCTTTGGCCCCGCTTCGCTGCCGGCGGCACCCTAGGTTAGGTTTGTATTGTAACAAACTAAGTAAGATAAAAATAAATGTACAGAATAAAAATAATAGTTATTTACTGCAACTAGGTATATGATAGTATACTTTTGTAATCAGGTATTGGGTTCGGCGCAGTATCTCGAAATTAGGAACAATTTGTTTGTATCTTTGTAAATAATGAAATAACAACAGAATGCCCATACATCAAGCCTTGCAGCAAACATCTTTTAATGTACAATGCTTCGTAGACCGACTGACCGAGAATGGAGAAAAAGTAACTGGTACAGAGCCCCTACCATGCAATAAAAAGTGGATTGAAGTAAAAGATTTTTCACGCAAAAACTACCAAAAAGATTTTAATGAAGTTAAGTTAATACAGAATTTTTTTCACCATTAGAATACTACAATAACACTGTAACACGCTTTTTTTAATTCTGTAGCGTAAAACAACAGCTAGCGTAAAGTAAAATGACAATTAGTTGTTATTAGAACTGTTAATCAATGATTTTAGGATGTGTGTATGTATGTATATATTATTTCATTTTATTTGCTTAGCTATGTATTATATTTGTTGGTATTGTTGTTTTTATTATCCCTGCGTTTCTCCTGTCTATTTGTTTCCGCCACCTACTTAAACTGACTCCGACTTGTTCCGTTCTTTTATTGTTTGTCTGTTTGCTATTAAGCGATAAGACCGCCTGTTGTCTACCTTGTTCTTTGTTTCTTTATTGTTTTGTACTGATTTGTGGTGTTCAATAAGTAGTATTTGTATTGTATTGTATTTTCCGCGTAATAAACAATTTTTCTCTCACCAGTAAACCATATCAAACCTGATATAGTTTATCAAATCAGATTCCATCGAATATTCGGCGACAGCAGACCCCTAATTATTATCATAGTACTTAATTAATGCAAACACATTGTGTGTGCTGGTTCTAGTCATGTTATTGACACGATCGAGAACCCACCTTAGTAATGACCATAAACAACTTAGAAATCTAATTGGACTCAGGGAATCCTGTCTCGTCTCGCTTTTAGGGTTGCCACCTCGTACAGTTCCCGGCAAACAGGTGAGGACCAAAAATTTACACGACGGTAAAGTTGCGTTAGTAAATTCGCTAACTTTTGCATTGTGACACGAAAGTTATCCATACAAAGGTGTGACCATGATTCCTAAGATTTTCGCCCATTCCCTCGATGGGCTTTTATCATCTGCGTGGGAAGAGAAGCAACTGGTACATTCTATGTTTTTTCTTTGCTCCCAGACCAGCATGGAAATTGTATGTGTATGTATCATAAATTTCCCAACTGTGGCAACCCTGACGTATTTGACAGATATACCTGCGCGCGCGCCGGTCACTCAACGTTAATTGAACGGTTGTAAATGTTTAGGTAGTTGTTTACTGGCTTATACGACAAAATTACCAGGGGATATGCTTATGTTAACAATGTACCTGTAAACAATTAATTTATAAGACGAAGCGAGTACGAAAACTACTTGAAAAATTTGACTTTAAAAAATCCTGATTTAATTACCTTTTTGTTGCTTATTTTCTAATTCATTTCTGTCTTATTTCTAAAAAACTTAACAACTCGCATCGCTACTAGTTTAAAAGATTAAATTTGTTGTAAAAGCCAGTTAATATGAAAGGAGATAATAAAAAAAACAATCAGTCGTTCTCACTTCATAATTTATTAATAGTATTTTTTTCTGAATGAATTCTCTGCTAATAACGCAACAATCTGACGCCAAAAGGTTCTTTATGTAAGAGTATACGCACCTTAAACTTGCAATAAACATGTCAGACATGACACAACACGCACTTTGGTTTTTACGACAGAACTTTAAAACCTTCTTTAAAACAGCAGAATATTGGCGCTTACGACAATTTGTGTCACGAGTTAAGAATGCTTAATTTAGGCTGTTAATTTTCGAAACGTTGAATTAATCTGGGTTCACTTTAACAGTATTAACGGTACTTTTGAAGTGGAGATCAAAAGATACGAGCTTTGTAAGGCGCCGAAATTTTGCGACAGGTAAGTAGATTAAATTTAATTGATGTTACTGATTGACAAGGTATATGCAAGCTGAATTGGTTTATACTTTACATGCTGGTCAAGAGAAACCATAGAATGTCGTAAAAATCGTAAGGGAGGGGGTAAAAATCTTAAGGATCATGTTATAATCGATGCGGCGAGCAACCCATCACTATTTTGATCCCCCTTTCCACCTACAAGCTCACAATTACGGTGGCCTTGAGGTCTTGTTTCCTAAGGCTTTGTCTACCCTGTAAGAGAAAGATGTGACTGGTATGTATCACTACATAGTATAAAACAAAGTCTCTTTCCGCTGTCTGTCTGTCTGTCCTATGTACGCTTAGATCTTTAAAACTACGCAACGGATTTTGATGCTGGCTTTTTAATAAGTAGAGTGATTCAAGAGGAAGGTTTGTATGTATAATTCTTAACAGAAGAAGTCGCGGGCAGAAGCTAGTGTATTGGTGAGATACTGAATGATTATAGACTGCTATCGAAATATTGAATTTTAAACTATGCTATGTTACGGCCAACATTATAGGAGTAAGCAGAGAAAAAGTAGAAGAGACAATGTAGAACAAAAGGAGGTGGGAAACGACTTGACATTTGTGTAAAAAAACCTTTTCTATCCCGTCATTTATAATTTTTGTGGTCATTATTTTACCTTAGCCTTGCTATCTGTGCCAGTAGACTGAGACCATTAAACCGTCTAGACACACGACTAAGGCAGAAGCATAGGCGTGTAACTAAGCAAGCTAAAGTATTTAAAATAATACTAATATTTACTTTGAACAAAAAAAATTACCTTGCTACTCCGTTACTAGCGTGAGTAGCGGAGTAGCAAGGTAAAATTTTTTGTTCATTGAAATGGACCTCCGCAAAGTAACGCCTGATTCAATAAAATAATATTTACTTTGATAAAATATTAAATAAAATAAAAAAAAATTAGGTAAATAAAAGAAAGTAACATTTTTTTTTGCCAAAAAATGCCTTACATCGCTTTGAAAAAGAACTGATGTTTTCACACTGTTAGACGGATTGTGACCTAACATGGCTAAGAACTAAGAACCACAACAAAGACACTGCCTTTCGAAAAAAAAATGCCTGTGTTAATCTAGGGTATCAGCTATCACCGTTCCAAATTTTACCCAAATCCCTTCAGTAGTTTTTACGTGAAAGAGTAACAAACATCCATCCATCCATACTTACAAACTTTCGCGTTTCTAATATTAGCAGGATGTGTGTAGGATAAACCAGCAGTGAGGCGGCAGACGGTAGATCCTCGCTCCTCGCTTACCCCACCAACTTAGCTATATACTTCATACTCTATATGCAAATAGGGAGAAAATGAGAATGCTAATCTCCAGAAGAGATTAAGTGGTTATTGGACATCGTCCAGCCATCAAAGGCCTATCCATTGGGTTAATAATCACGTGCCTTCCAATTTATCCTGTCTAATAATGCATTAAAGTGATGCATCTCATAGTATTGCTGCTAAGTGCTTCTAGCGAGCTATTACTTATACTCCCCACTAGTTACGTTCTGATTCTCTGGAATTGAAAATGGTCTAGTGCGATTGTATATAATTTAAGATAATTTGTGTCAAAAATTTCATTTTTACATACATACCGTCACGCCTCTTTCCCACAGGGGTAGGCAGAGACTACGTTGTCTCACTTGCTACGATCCTGACATACATCTTTCGCTTCATCCACATTCATCAATGTCTTCATGCATGCTCGTCGGTTTCGGGTACTCCTGAACCAACTTTTTTCCAAAACGTCTCCTATTTGGTCTCGGAACGTCCGTCTAGGCCTTCCCAACGTAACCATTCACACTCCCCCTATAGATCTGTTTAGTTAGTCTACTTTCATCCATCCGCTCTACGTGACCAAACCAACTAAGCATACTTTTTTCTATCCTAGTCACTATATCCTCTTTCACCCCCGCACGTTCACTTATCACACTATTCCTTATTCTATCTCATACACATATTTTTATTTTTACAAGCTTTTTTTGCTAACTGTACTTGTATTATCATCCGTCCTATATAATATGTGTACTGTGGAGCAGCTCTTGGAGCACTTCCTAAAACCGACGGTGTAGCAAGTACGAAATCACGATGCGTCCTAAACAAACTTTAGTTGCTTACGGCCTAAATACTTTAAATATCAATGCAAATAGCTTTAAATTAATTTGTTTATTCAGCTTTGATAAAATTGAACGTTACAGTATACCAGGGAAACGGTTTGGTTCTTGGTCCAAGCAGATCTCTCGTCTGCCCTCAAGCTCTAAACAAAACCCGAACAAAATCGAACGATTGTTCGATTTATAAAACTTGAGCACAAACACGAACCAACCAGTCCGTAAACCAGCCAGTCCGTAGACCTATAAAACCTAACCTAACAGTACCTACCAAATTTCAAGTCAATCGGACCAACCGTTGAAGAGTTTCCTCCTGCGGAAACGATCCTGCTGGCCACAGACCACCTACCCTAGGGACATGCCATCTTTACGAATTTCTAAGCAAGCTCACCAGAACTCCACTACTTGATTATTATATTGACTGTCGGGAAGCAACCTCTTTCAAAGGTGGCTGGCTGGTAGACGGTCTGACGTGGCGCTAGCTGCCATGTGTCAGACGACTCCTGCCAGCCTACGGCTCTGCATATAATTCGTTATTTGTTCCATTTTCTGTTAAATTGTACTAATACCACTCATAAATTGTACTTGTATGCGTTGAATGATCTCAAGTCTTTCATTAGGAACCAGAGGTTCCTTATTATATATCCAACTTACTCAAGTATGCAAAATTTCAGCGCTAGATGGAATTCAATGGGTAACGTATGCGCAAATTGAGGTATCTATATCTCTTTCTCTCTGATAGAGAGGTCCGTTTACCACGACCCAGTCCGGTTACAGCATGTTTAACATCTGACTTGAAATTGACGTCTTTACTACCTCCTACAATAAAGCTCTAGAGGTCATTTAAAACATGGTCCGTACAACATTATACAGTACTTTCCATCGCTTGTATCCAACGAAGAATTAGCCTATAGAGGAGAAATGTCATATACACACACATACATAACATAAAGCCCAAGGTAACAAGACCTAAATGCCATGATTGTGGGCGTATAGGTGGAAATGGGAATCAAAGTAGTGATGGTTTGCTAGCCACATCGCCTATAACATGATTCCTAAGATTTTCACCTATTCCCTCGATGGGCGTTTACCATCTGCGCGGGAAGAGAAGCAACTGGTATAATCTATGTTTTTGTTTACTCCCAGACCAGTAAGGAAATAAACATAAAACAAGAAATGTCATAATTGATTGAAATAAAAAACAGGTACAGTTACTACTTCGATACCGCTAATGCGAGATAGCTGCGTCTGTGAGGCACATAATGTGTTTATAAGAAAAAAAAACCGTCCTCTATCCATATAAATCCCGGGCCAACTTTCACTAACGCCAACCAAAACGTATGTTTAGCGTTTGTTATTTTATTTGCATGTAAATATTTTATGTGTCGCACAAACGTAGGCCTTGCATTTGTACCTTGTAAGGGATTAAAAGAAAATTGTCGCGAAAAACTAAGCGCTACCCTGATTGATACTAAACAAATCCCAGATGCGACGCAGACTCTACGGGTTAATTTCTCTATCAGACGAAGCCTGGGTCCACTAAATCTCGACTCAATTTGTCGCTACACGTTGTTGGTTGTCCGACGTAGTAAATCTAGCACTAAGACACGTTTGAATACACTGTAGACGCGGCAAAGCTGTCTCATACGACTTCTACAATATGCTGCGAGAGTGAATGCGACAATGATATGGTGTCAACTCCCAGTTTTTTAAAGGGTGTCCTCGGAATTGGGAGTCTGAAGATAGATCTACTGTGAGCGTAAATAAATAATATTAGATCTATTTTACGGAGAGAGAGAGCAGTTTAGCCGCGAGAGGGGAAAAACAGGTTGTCGAACCCCCACTACCTTTCATGTTTTATGTATGTGTTCTCTTCATTGCACATAAAATAACGATTACAGGACATAGCTTATAAAAACAAAGGCGAACTTACTTAACTTAACCTTCAAACGATTGCCAGGATATACACTGATGAGCAAAAGTAGATACATGACAAAAAAAGAACCGACCAAAACCTAAAATAATTGGAATTTTTTGAATACCACGTGGTAAACCAGCCAGTGGGTCACCTGATAGTAAGCGAGCACCACCGCCCACGGATACCAGCAACACTAGAAAATTGCAGTTTTTTAACGGTTGTCTTATTATCCACACCGAAACACAGCAACAAGGACTGATGCTTGGTGGCAAGATTAGTGTTTACCAGTGGCAGCGAGTGAATCTTGCACAAGCTTCGTCTTTTTTCTAAGCCTTAATTAAGTATAGCATGATCTTTTTTTTTTTTTTTTTTATGTCAATAGGAAGGCAAACGAGCAAGTGGGTCACCCGATGGTAGGTGATCACCACTGCCCATAGACACCCGCAACCCCGGAGGGATTGCAGATGCGTTGCCAACCTAGAGGACTAAGATGAAATGCCTCTTGTGCCCGTAATTTCCCCGGCTGTCTTACTCTCCGCACCGGAACACAGCAGTGCAAGCACTGCTACTTAGCGGCAGGATTAGCGAGTAAGATGGTGGTAGCGATCCGGACGGACCTTGCACAAGGCCCTACCACCCGCAATCTTGTCTTATCTTAATGTTGGGATCCAAACGGATACACTTCGACCCATTCGTAGATCTTTTGTGAAAAAGTACATACACAAAGACGGCAAATTTCTAATAGACACTGAAAATTAGAACACAGAAAATTCCGAAAAGTAAAGCTATGGCTTGGAATCGAACTCGGATTTACGTCATTCCGTGACGGCTACTATATCACTACACCGCCCATAGCAGGTGGGTAAGCCTTCGAATTTTTCTATCAGTTACTAGCTGTCACGTGACCTTGTTACTACGCGAATTTTTGTCACCAAGCGTCATCTGTTTGAAGGGTGTGTCTGTACGACACAATTACAAACTCCCGTGGAACATCTACTGCTCACCAGGGACGAGAGAAGGCGCTGTTTTTCAAATGATAGGTGTGGAGAGTAAGACAGCCGGGGAAATTACGGGCACAAGAGGCATTGCATCTTAGTCCTCTAGGTTGGCAACGCATCTGCAATCCCTCCGGGGTTGCGGGTGTCTATGGGCCGTGGTGATCACTTACCATCAGGTGACCCACTTGCTCGTTTGCCTTCCTATTCATATAAAAAAAAAAAGTATCACGGACCGGATAGCCTAGTGGTTAGTGACCCTAACTATGAAGCTGGAGGTCCTGGGTTCGAATCCCGGTAGAGGCAGACAGTTGTATGATGAATACGAATGTTTGTGCCCGAGTCATGGATGTTGTATGTATTTAAGTATGTATTTATCTACACTATATAAGTATGTTTATCCGTTGCCTGGTGCCCATAGTACAAGCTTTGCTTAGTTTGGGGCTGGGTCAATGGGGGCTATCGCGTGTGGATTTGCCACTGGAGGCGCTGGTGTCGCGCGAGGTCCAATAACATCTACTTTCCCCTGGTTTTGGCGGGATTCGTGACATAAATTATAATTTCTATCATTTACCTGTTGAACAATGATCTCCTTCGTGAAAGTATCGCAAGTATGGATTATTTGGCGATGAATGTGAACGCTTTGAAAGCGGTTTTTTTTTCAGAACAAAACGGAACTGCACTACATTGCGGCATAGCTAGTAGATATGATGATAGTTATTTATAATTAATAAACTTAAATGAGATTCAAGATTTAAAACTTTGTTTCGACACCGATCTTATAAAGTCGCCCTTGAAAGCTATACCTGTGGACCTTAGTCAACAGTGGCGCCAACTGGTGAGCAAAGAAACGATAGTCCCCATTGGTGTAATTTGTCCCAAGATATTTATTTATTTATTTATTTATCAAATGAATCAAGAGTTTTACTTCTTCGTTTTTTAATAAAGACGGCACTTAGTGTATGTAAGCCAGGATCGGCATTCAGGTATCCGATCGCACGAACCGGACCGGTAGCCGCTTTCCTAGCTTTCCACCGGACCGCTATAAATAATAACGTTCACACGAGCCAACGTATTTAAATAAATACGTATCAACTTTCCCGACCCTGACATTCTTAGAGAACTCATCTAACGGAGGCGTCATTCGTCATATTCGTTAGTCCTAAAAAATAACTTAATAAAACAACACACACACACACACAAATCACGTCTTTATCCCTTACGGGGTAGACAGAGCCTAAGGTAACAGGTACCTTCAGGCCACATTTAGCAAGATTGTGGGCGTATAGGTGGAAAACGGAATCAAAATAGTGATAGGTTTTAGCCTCATCGCCTATAACATGATTCCTATGATTTTCGCCCATTCCCTCGATTGGCTTTTACCATCTGCGCGGGTAGAGAAGCAACTGGTACATTCTATGTTTTTTCTTTGCTCCCAGTCCAGCTTGGAAGTGTTAATAAAACAAAATTTAGGCTAATAAATTTAAATTAAAATAAATTTGGACCCTTAGGTAGGGTCCCCATCACGCAGGCAGCATTTCCGCGTTGTATCGCAATTGCGAGTTAGTCCTTGTGTACTTCATAAAGAACAAATCAATAGCACTTCTGTGCTGGTCTGGGAGCTAAGGAAAAACATAGAATGTTCCAGTTGCTTCTCTTCTCGCGCATATGGTTAAAGTCCATCGAAAGACTAAAAATCATAGGAATCATGTTATAGGCGATGCAGCAACCAAACTACTTTGATTCCCATTTCTCCCTCTACGCCCACAATCATGCTAAACGTGGCCAAAGGTATTGTTTCCTTGGGCTCTGTCTACCCCGTAACGTATAGTAAAAATGACAGCTGAATGTTCTATACAAATAACAAATTGTTCAATGTAGAATGAACTTTAAATGCGCTGAACCGGTGAATCTCTAGAGCTCTAAGTATTTTGGTAATTTACGTACAAATTAATATGTATTGTTTAGGCTTCTTTCGTTGTTTGGTGCCTTGACTTGGGCCGTGAATGACGTCGATAACAAGACACCTGACTCTATAGAATAGCTACATACGAAAAGTTCAAGTTATGATTGTCTTCTGTCTCCAGCGATCACTTCAACAGACGACGTTCGTCTACTATTGCATCTCTCGGTCAGTTTTACGACACTCACGGAAAAAGACTGGTTCGGTCCATTCTAATACACACACACACACACACACACACATACACACAAATCACGTCTACATCCCTTACGGGGTAGACAGAGCCTAAGGTGACAGGTACCTACAGGCCACATTTAGCAAGATTGCGGGTGTAAAAGTGGAAAAAGGAATCAAAATAGTGATGGGTTGCTAGCCTCATCGCCTATAACATGATTCCTATTATAATCGCCCATTCCCTCAAAGGGCTTTTACCATCTGCGCGGTTAGAGAAGCAACTGGTACATTCTATGTTTTTTCTTTGCTCCCAGACAATACCCTTGTCCTTTTAGCAGACGGGACTAATCTACTTAAAGCATTAGGCCAAGCGGAGATATAAGGAGCATCCTTGACGTCTCCAGTCGGTTTAATGCTCTAAGCCCTATGTCAGGCGACGCAATTAGCGAGTTTGACATTAGAAATGTCGCGTTCCTTTTCACTCATAAACAAGGGGAGTAAGTGTGTGTTTATAGATCTGCAATGATAATGTTAATGCTGTTTGTCTAGTTACGATAAGCTGTAGTTTGCCGTTTGTTTGCAATTTACAAGCTTTTTTTACAAGTTGTATATTAACTTGCAATGTATGTAAGTATGTTTAGGTTGAGTCTTGTGACTCATTTTTGAAGCTGATATCTTCAATCGACTGATGACAATACAATAATTTGACAGTGAGTTCTGGT
This sequence comes from Pandemis corylana, assembly GCA_949127965.1. NCBI lineage: Eukaryota > Metazoa > Arthropoda > Insecta > Lepidoptera > Tortricidae > Pandemis > Pandemis corylana. Next base: position 13,198,012 of record OX421860.1, read on the forward strand.
GACCCAGCCAGTATCGTCTCCGCAGGAGGAAACTCTTCAACGGTTGGTCCGATTGACTTGAATTTTGGTACACATATGTAGGACGGATGACAATAAAATTACAAGCACAGTCAGCAAAAAGACTTGTATGAAAAATTATATTTTTGACAAACTGTTTTACTTCGAGTAACAGTTAATGCTAGATACATACATACATAAATCACGTCTTTATCCCTTACGTGGTACACAGACACTACGGTAACAAGACCTAAAGACCACGTTTAGCATGATTGAGGACGTAAATGTGGAAAGGGAAATCAAAATAGTCATGACATAATTCCTAAGATCTTTGCCCATTCCCTCAACAGGCTGTTACCATCTGCGCGCGAAACAAAGCAACCGATTCATTCTGTTTTTTCTTTGCTCCAAGACCAGCATAGTAATAAGTAAGAAAAGATTCCATTTCATAAAATCACATTGCAAAATCGCAATCATCTCGCAGTCCTTTGCGGAGTGAAAGCGACACGAAAGCCGTTGTTTTTCTTATATTAATTAAAAGCGACGCCATTTGTCTCCGATGACAGATTATGTCTGAATTTCTTAACTTAACGAATCAATTACTGATGTAAAAAACTGAACCCAAAATTGAACCGAATCCCGTTTTGGACGTCTAGAGATTCCAATTAAAACGAAGAACAATCTCAGTTATTTAAACTTTGAATCAAGAAGGACTTTGCAATAAACCAATACAAATTAACAGCCGCAAATAAAGGATCATCAGCAATTACAGGATACGGGAGAGCTCTATGGCACTCCGTATATTTTTCGTTTGCAATGATCCTGCGCCGCGACCTCCAGCTCTTGCCAGCGCTTGCCCAGAGATCGTAAATCCCTATTAACAGAGCTTTGCGATGACCTCTTTATCTTACAATCCGGTGGTCATCCAGATTTTCTCAATGGATAGTCGTATGCTCCATCCAGCGCTACAATTCTATGACCCATTTGTCCCACAACTTGTCCTGTTCAATCAGGTCTAATCAGTCAATAAAAGAGGTTAAAAGAAAATGTTTATCAAACGTTTAAATTCACAAGGCGATAAACGATCCAACTACAATAGGTTTCTACATCTATTTATGTAGCGGAGTCTTCGCCAATCCTCAGGTAAGCATGAAAAGTTATGACCGATCATGCCTTGAAGTAAATCACAGTCATCACTCACCAGCTTGACTGACATCATAATCTGCCGTTGGTACGAAAATAGACATTAGAGAAGGAAATGATCTGTCCATCAAAATTAGGGCACTCCCTGTAACAATGCTTTAATCTCCAAGGCACGGCGCAATGATGAAACAAATGCTTGCGCAAACGAACAATGTCCGTTTTGTTCTCTGTAAAATTGTTTCATGAATAGATTCTTTCAAAACATGTTTTTGATTTATCTTTGACGCTTAGATAGTGCCAATTCACTGGTCCTGGTTCTTCTGTCAGGATGGCCCAGGGATTTCAAGCATTGCACTCTCTCAATATAAAGAAAGCCACTCACCTCTGGTCTGCTCTCTGGCGCCTGCTAATGCTATAAATTCCACAAAATCCAGATTGTCTAGTACACCATATACACAGAATAATGTTCTACAAATGAAGACCAAAAGACCGCCGAAATCCGTAGGATTTTGAATTAATTATTGGCACACAATAAACGCGTACGATCAGCACGAACCTGCAAATATTGCAGCTTACCCTCATATTAAAAGATTACAATGCCCGATCATGTATAATAGGGTTTTTTCTGAAAATAAATCCACTCGCCCTTTGCCTCAAATTGTACAACATCGATGGCAGTTCCAACGTCTAAAATGACGGCGGATATCTTGACGAAACCGTTGTCAGTAGACAAACATAAGTATTTTGTGAATGACTTAGGTTTGGTTAATTAAGAGTGAGTATGTAGTTCACAAGACAGGTTTACGGGGCGGTGTTAGAGGTTGCAAACCTTCCTAGTTTAGTAAACTCTATCATGTGTCCTAGCAACGCTGTGTTCTTTAGACAATATACGATTGCCTTGACATGGTTTTTCTTTAATCTCTAATAGTACTTACCACATAGAAAAAACAACACAGAATGTACCAGTTGCTTCTCTTCCCGCGCAGATGGTATAAGCCCATCGAGGGATTGGGTGAAAATCTTAGGGATCATGTTATATAGGCGATGTGGCTAGCAACCCATCACCGTTTTGATTCCCCTTTCCATCCATACGCCCACAATCATGTTAAAGGTGCGATGTTAGAGGTTGCAAACCTTCCTAGTTTAGTAAACTCTATCATGTGTCCTAGCAACGCTGTGTTCTTTAGACAATATACGATTGCCTTGACATGGTTTTTCTTTAATCTCTAATAGTACTCACCACATAGAAAAAACAACACAGAATGTACCAGTTGCTTCTCTTCCCGCGCAGATGGTATAAGCCCATCGAGGGATTGGGTGAAAATCTTAGGGATCATGTTATATAGGCGATGTGGCTAGCAACCCATCACCGTTTTGATTCCCCTTTCCATCCATACGCCCACAATCATGCTAAACGCGGTCTTTAGATCTTGTCACTAAGCTCTGTCTATCCCGTAAGGGATAAATACGTGATTTATGTATGTATGTATGTATGTACTCGCCACATAAATAACATTCAGTCGAATCTTCCCGTTTCTTTAAAACAGCTTAGGAAAACTCTACCCAATTGGTATTTTGCTGCTTACTCTACATTGTACATTGAAAGACGGCTTTCAGCTACCAGTCTTTGATTAAACTTATTTCCTCAAAGTAATGACTCCACCGTAAATTTCACACCAAAGCCAGCACTGGTGTAAAAATGTAGAAGATACCAGATGCGAGGCAATGCAAGGAAGTCTCGTACAAATATTTATTCTCTCTAATACTTCCGCAACGAAATAACACGAACTGAAATAGATATCTGTTTTCAATTACGAAATAAGCTTGATGCAGTTTTTATTTTATTGAGAACAAACTGGATAATACCGGATATAATGAACGTTGAAATCAATATGATGACGGTTGGTTTATTTTCTTAGAGTAATTTTGGCGATTAATATATTATGTTTGAAGATACTCATAATGTATGATTATTATGACTTGAGATGGATACAAACGATCAATCGAAGTTATGGAAAGGCTAAGTTAATAAATAAGTATAACTCTTTATCCATCAACATCATCGTCAACTCTATCCTACGTCCCACTGCTGGGCACAGGCGCCTCCTCTCAGCATGAGAGGGCATGGGTATAGCTCCCTCGTGGGTCCAGTGAGCTTCGTAGATGTGTGCAGGTTACCTCGCAATGTTTTGACTCTTTATTTTACTTACGTAACAATAAATATACAAGTCACAGAACAAATGGATTTACGAAGGCAAACTTATTCCTAAAAGGGATCTCCAGATACCCTTTCAACGATTAACGGGACAACCATAAAAGTACCAAGTATAGTTGGTTCAAAGTAAATTTCATCATCATATAAAACTAACTAGATTTCTATACAACTAAAAATGATTACGTCACAAATTTAAATGCCCCATCTTTTCATAGAATAGTACTACTTAAGGTGGACTAGAAGAGATCCCTTAACTTAAAGGGATAAGTTTGTGTTTGTTCATGTACAGTCAAGTGTAATAATATGTATCTAGACAAAGTTTCAAATATAAGTACCATACGCTCTTACGCCAGCGTAATAAGGTTGTGGGACATATTTTTGAGAAGTTCCTATCGATACTTATTTTTGCACTTGTCCGTACCTATCTCTTCTTTAAACTTTTCCTTATCCATAGCCAGTAGCGCAAAGAGTTGCTCTACGGTTTTAATACCCGTCCATTCTCTGATGTATCTGTCTTTGTCAATGGTATTTGTTTCATGTTTATTTTGCACAAAAAAGAGTTTACACTAACACACACACACACACACACACACACACACACATAAATCACGTCTTTATCCCTTACGGGGTAGACAAAGCCTAAGGTAACAAGACCTACAGGCCACGTTTGGCATAATTGTGGGCGTATAGGTGGAACGGTGAATCAAAATAGTGATGGGTTTCTAGCCACATCGCCTACAACATGATTCCAAAGATTTTGGCCCATTTCCTCGATGGGATTTTACCATCTGCGCGGGAAGAGAAGCAACTGGTACGTTCTATGTTTCTTCTTTGCTCCCAGACCAGCATGGAAGGAATCTACAGTTTTTTTTTTTGCCCACTTTTTACGGTGCGTGAGCCTTCTCGGACTTTTCCGGTTTTTATACCAACGAAGATGACCTGACAAGAAATTTAAACACCGAGGGAAACACTAAAACTTTCATATCGCTAATTCTATCGGATTAGCCGATTGTAATTAAGTTGTAAACAAATCGACACACATTTCACTTTTATTATTGTCGTATATTAATAAACACCAATTATGTATAACGGTGATAAATTAGACATCGATTCTGACAAATAAGTGGGCAGTTTATGCAAACTATGCTTTGTCGCGCAAGCTTACCTAACTTATTTATTTATTTATATAGCCTTTTTATTCCGAATTCGCTACAATTTCATTTTTGTTGTTGTTGTTGTTTCTTTTTATTATTAAACTAGCTTTTGCCCGCGGCTTCGCACGCGTGAACCATGAGCATTTCAAAGAAGCTAGCAATTAAGCAAGCGAGCAACCAAACCTGCAAGCTTTCAAGCATACATGCAAGTATGCAAGCAGGCATGCAAGCAGGCATGCAAGCAGGCAAGCAAGCATGCAAGCAAGCGTGCAAGCAAGCATGCATGCAAGTAAGCACCCATGCAAGCAAGCATGCAAGCATGCAAGCATGCATGCAAGCAGGCATGCAAGCAGGCAAGCAAGCATGCAAGCAGGCAAGCAAGCATGCAAAGCAAGCGTGCAAGCAAGCATCCATGCAAGTAAGCACCCATGCAAGCAAGCATGCAAGCATGCATGCAAGCAAGCGTGCAAGCAAGCATGCATGCAAGTAAGCACCCATGCAAGCAAGCATGCAAGCATGCATGAAAGCAAGTATGCAATCAAGCATGCAAAGCAAGGACTCAAGCAAGTATGCAAGCAAGCCCCCCGCATTGCCCCGCTGCCTTAATTTTTCTGAAACTGTAAATATTGCAGGATTTTTATAAAAAAAACCTAACCTAACCTATAGGGCTGTCCTAAAATACATCCTAAATGGTTTTTCCCGCGACTTCGTACGCGCTAAGATGTAAAATGAAAAAATAAGTTTTGTATGTATGTATGTATGTATGTATGTATGTATGTATGTATGTATAACTCTTTATTGTACATAAAACACAAGAAAAAGGTGAATACAGGACAACACACATGTACAAAGGCGAACTTATCCCTAAAAGGGATCTCTTCCAGTTAACCTTTGAACGATTGACAGGACATGAGTATTAAGCAAGAGTAGACACACAGAAAAAGTAAAAGAACCGATCGAAACCTAAAATAATCCTAAATGTCTAAATTTTAAATAATGTAAGATATAATAATAAACTACACATAATAGATAAATACGATAAACTAATAAACAACAAATAAAATATACTACATAATATATAAATATATACATACACACACAAGTTACAAAACACTTCACATTCACTTAAGAGGATCCATCGAGCCAATACGCCTTCAAGCGATTGCGCAGGGTAGCAACAGTCTGCGATTGCCTGATATCATTTGGCAACCGATTCCAGAGTCGAACAGCGTGCACGGAAAAGGAATTGGAATAGAATTTGGATCTGGAGACGGGAAAAGCGAGAGAAAGATTGTCACTCGACCGCAACCGGTTCTGGGAACCAGCAGCCAAGTAACTAAATGTTTGAGAAAGGTAGGAAGGGGACTGTGGATTAAAAAGGACGTTAAAAAGCAACGACAGGATGTGAACATTACGACGTAGACGAATAGGCAACCACTTAAGCCGAGCGCGAAAATCAGACACATGGTCATATTTACGGAGGCCAAATATGAATCGAATACAGACATTCTGGAGCCGCTCAAGCTTGTCAAGCAGCTGCTCAGAGAGGTCGAGGAAAGCTACGTCACCGTAGTCGAGCAGCGGGAGAAGAAGGGATTGCGCAAGAGTAATCTTGGTACGAAGGGGGAGAAAATTTTGCAGGCGCCTGAGAGAGTGGACCGAGGCAAAGAGCTTTCGGCTGACCTCTGAGACATGAGCCGACCAGGAAAGCGTCTGATCCATAATGATACCCAAATTTTTGACCGTGGGAGAGAAAGGAATAGGGGTTCCGTCAAAAACTAATTCAGGCATCACCAGGTCACACAGCTTAGAGGTGAAGTATGGGCTTCCAACAACAATAGCTTGCGACTTCTTTGCGTTAACCATTAGACCAAAATTAGCCGCCCACACCCGAATGGCCTCAAGGTCAGCATTAACGCGTCTAATCAGGTCGGGAAAGTCATCAATATCAGCCGCCGCATATATCTGAAGATCGTCAGCATAAAGGTGGTAAGAAGATTTCAGTGATGCCGTAATGCCGTTTATGAAAATAGAGAAAAGAAGAGGCGAAAGCACTGCCCCTTGGGGGACACCAGCAGTGAGACTGTTCCACTGAGAAAAAGCGTCATCTAATCTCACCCGCTGGCGCCTGCCCGTGAGATAGGACTGAAACCAGGACAAGGCCGAACAGGAAATATTTAAGGTTTTGAGAATTCCCAAGAGAATATCGAAATCCACAGTGTTGAAGGCGCTACTGAAGTCGAGAAGAACAAGAACTGTGAGCTTTCTATCCTCCATATTGCGGCGGATGTCATCAGTGACCTTGACAAGAGCTGTGACAGTGCTGTGCCCGGGGCGGAAACCGGATTGAAAAGGATTAAGGAGATTATGGAGATTGAGATGGTGTGACAAGCGTCGACATACAAAATGTTCAATAACTTTAGAGAGGACTGGGAGTATCGAAATAGGACGATATTCAGAAAAAGTGGAAGGGTTGGAAGATTTTGGGAGAGGAATAACGTGTGCCAATTTCCACAACATAGGAAAACACCCTGAAGAAAAGGAAAAATTAATAATATGAGCGATAACAGGAGCAATAAATTCCGCCACCGGCGCAAGCATATCCAGACTCAAGCCATCCTCACCGACAGCCTTCGTCCCAATAGACCGCAGCAGCTCCAACGTTTCTGTAGGAGAAATAGACCCAAGGTCGAAACAGGAGAAGTCCAATTTAGGGGTATTGGCGAGCACATCTAACGTTCGCTGCTTAAAAGAAGGGTCTAAAATGACTGGGGAAGTGCTAAAGTGTGAATTGAGGGCATTGAGATCAATAAAACCCGAAGATTTTTGTTTGGATTTGCCTAACCCCAAGGACTTGAGGAAGTTCCATAACTTTGTAGACGGAGAATTTTCTATAGACTCATGAATATAGCGGCGTCTGGCATCCCTACATCTCCTATTACACAGGTTACGCAAAGCAATATACTTTTGATGACTTTCCCCACCCGGATCATGGCGCGATACCACCCGCGCACGATTCCTTTTAGCCATTAAGACCTTAATTTCGGGCGTCAGCCATGGCGCAGGATAGTGCTTGACTCGTACGGGTCTCATGGGGGCGTGTTTGTCAAAAATCCCAAGTAAGATGTTGTTGAAAGCCTCCACCTTAAGGTCCACAGTGGCGCATGCCTCAACAGGCCGCCAGTCAGCGCCGCCGAAATCCAACAACAGAGCCTGCAAATTAGTCTCACAGAGATTGCGGCGAAAAATGACCCTGTGTCTACGCTTAGGGGGGCGAAATTTAAAGGACGCAAAAACCAGGTCATGGTTAGAGAACGCAGCAGCGTTAAGCTGTCCGTGGAAAGAAACGTGGTCGGGAGAAGAAGTCAATATGAGATCTAATAGAGAAGGCGGGCCGTTATGTGGAAAATGAGTGGGAGAGAGAGGGAGAATGCTAAAATTCAGAGAGTTAGTAATAGACTTGATTTTGAGAGATCGATGGTCATTTTTAACGAGACATGTATTGAAATCACCCATTATAATGGTGTGTTGAAACTGGGGACTGAGATCAACTAAGGTCTTCTCAAAACATTCAAAAAAATTTATGCTAGATGAAGGACAATAATAAACGCCGAGAAGAACTTTGGTGTGGTGCAGGGAAACATTCAAAAATAAATATTCAGGTGTTTGAGAATAAAAAGATAAAGAGGGTGACTGAGCAACCATTTGGCACTCGATGTCATCTCTTAAATAAATGGCAACCCCACCTCCGCGAACAGTGCCTCGTCCATCATCCCTGCAGCCAGTCCGGTCGTTGCGAATTAAATTGTAACCAGGCAATGGATAGAGGGCAGACGGAAGAGAAGGCTTAAGCCAGGTTTCGGAGATTAGAAGGGCGTGGATGTTTTTACCCGAAAAGGACGAAAGAAGATCAGGAAAGTGGGCAGGTACACTCTGTGCGTTTATGTGCACAACGTTGAAATTTTTAGCAAAAGAAGAAAAAGTACTCTGCAATCGATCACCGAGATCAGGCATATCCGAAACATCGCTCAAAGAATCGTACTGGCTCGACGAGGATAAAGAAAAAAAGTCACTCTCACGGCTTACATCGAAAGCGTCGGACATAAATGTGTGTATAAATTATTATGATTATAAAATTAATAAATAATATAATATAAATATAATATAAAAATAACTCTTTAGGGACTGCAAACGAATTACAGTCAAGTCAATCGCCCTCCAGCCAGCTGAACAGGAGAAAACAGTAAAATACAATCAGGTTAAGGAGCCACTATAAGAAAAGTAAAAGCACAAAGTATAACATGAAAACTATTGAAAACGGACTAAAACATAACAATAAAAATAGTAAGAGCTGACAATGATAATGCGTAAACTAAACGCAGATTAACTTTCAAACTATGATGACAGTGACATCTGTCAAAGTCGACGCACGAAATACCTGTCTCAGATTGACAAATTAAACACAAGATATATAATTATTATTAATAAATTGTACACGCTGAACTGCACTGCACGAAAAGTCAAGACACGTAGAACAAGAGAGAAAGCGAACGTGGAAGACGTTGCTCCGTCTAAGGCTTCGCGTTACGCTGTCGTTTGGAGCGCCCGCCGGTTGCCTCAGGCCTCGCCGCATCCACCGACGGCGCAGCTTCTGGCGGTGCAGCCTCAAGGGCCGCAGATCCGGCTACATCAGCGGTGCTCGGAGCCGGCAACGCTCGCAACTCTGCCAAGGTGGTGACTTTGTGACGCGAGCCGCCCGCGCTAACCACGATCCGCCCGTCGCACGTCCAGCTGTCCCTCATGCCGAAGATCCGCCGAGCCTCGACAAAAACCGCATGTCGGTTGCTCGTGAGGAACTCCGAGATTGTCATGCCAGAGCCCTTCAACTTCGCTTTCGCGCCCCACACTGCATCCCGCAGCAGAGCTGAATTGAAGCGAAGCAGTAGGGGACGGGGCTTAGACATGCCTGGCTCCTTACCGAGGCGATGGCATACCAGTAGCGACTGTTTATTAACCTCTGGCACTTTTAGTTTCCTGGTACAGACATCTATAGCCATCTTCACAACCTCCTCTTCGGGCGCTTCCGATACTCCATGAAGCAGTAATACTCCATGAAGCAGTTTTTTCCGTTCCCGTGGAAATTTTGGGGAGTGCTTTCGGAGTACACTTAAAGCCTTTAAAGAAACACACGTTATAAATGTTAAGTCTCTTTCTTCCGCTGTTTCGTCTGGAAATGTAAAATCCGGTTTTTTCCCGTCCCTGTGGGCGTTTCGAAAAATCCTTTCTTAGTGTTCCCCTACACTCCCAAATAAACCTACGTGACAAATTTCAACTTTTCCCCGCTTTTCGTTTTTCCCGTTTCCGTAAGAATTTTGCCAAATAAAGCATTTCCCGAAATTCTTACGGGAACGAAGAAGAAGAATTTTGGGAAATTATCTCATTATGCTCCCCTACACTCCCTAAGGAACCCACTTGCCAAATTTCAGCTTTCTACGACCAGTAAAACGAAAAATCCTGTTTTTTCCCCGTTCCCGTGGGAAATTTGGAAAGTACTCTCTTAATGGTCCTCTACACTCCCGAAGCAACCTACATGCCGAATTTCAGCTTTCTGCAACCAGAAAACGAAAAGTCCCGTTTTTCTCGTTCCCGTGGGAATTTCGGGAAATCCTTTTGTAGCGCTCCCCTACACTCCCGAAAGGAAATTGAAGGCCAAATTTCAATTTTATACGACCAGTAAAACGAAAAATCGATCCCGTAGAACTGAATACATAAATCCTGTTTTTATCCCGTGGGAATTTCCAAAAAGCATTAAAACATTATTTTACTATTATAATCACCTACTTCTATGCCAAATTTGAAGAGTCTAGTAATTATAGTTCATAGGATTTCGTTAAACTGTATATATAAATCCTATTTTTTTCCTTATCCCGTGGGAATTTCCAAAAATCCTGAAATTAGTTTCTTAGTTTTGTAATCACCTACTTTTGTATCAAATTTGAAGAGTCTACTTATTATTGTTACTGAGATAGCGTCACTCGGAATCGAATATATAATTCCCGTTTTTTCCTTATCCCGTGGGAATTTCCAAAAATCCTTTCTTAGCGGATGCCTACGTCATAAGATCTACCTGCATGCCAAATTTCAGTCCGATCCGTCCAGTGGTTTGGGCTGTGCGTTGATAGATCACTATGTCAGTCAGTCAGTCAGTCAGTCAGTCACCTTTGAATTTTATATATATAGATTGTCGCGTAATTCGGCGTGCCTCATGGCATAGGCCTCCTCCGTGTATTGGAGGGTTTGGGCTATAGTTCCCACGCGCGCCCAGTGCGAATTGGGAACTTAACACACACCATTGAATTTCTTCGCAGATGTGTGCAAGGTTTCCTCACGATGTTTTCCTTCACCGAAAAGCTCATGGCAAATTTCAAATGTAATTTTCGCACATAAATTCCGAAAAACTCAGAGGTGCGCGCCCGGGATTTGAACCCACGACACTCTGCTTGAGAGGCCACAGGTCAAACCACTAGGCTACCACGGCTTTTTTTACCTAACTTACTCGTAGTCTTAATACCTACAGAGATTAAAAATATGGGTTACTAGCGACCCGCCCCGGCTTCACACGGGAGTTTCATTCAGTGTTTCCCTTCTATATTATGCATGTATTATACACATAAACCTTCCTCTTGAATCACATAGGGACAGACAGCGGAATATGATTTTGTTTTATACTATTTAGTGATGATTACATTATAGGGTATTAATGTACCGACTCTGGGCGAGCAGTAGTGCGTTTTGACCGTTCGTGCGTGCGTGTGTGTCTCTCTCTCCGCGGGTGTGTGTATGTGTGAGTGTGTGTGAGAGAGGTATGTAACGTATGACTGTCTGCCAAGTTTCTTGCGGCGCATTCTTCTTGGCAATGATGGTCTTTCCGAATGTGCTGGTAGTTTCAAAAAGACATGTAAAAGAGCCCCTGGCGGCCAATTTGCAAAAATAAATTTTCATTTTCATTTTCATTTTCATTTTCATTATGTTGTCTTTCTAAACAACAATGGGGGTGCGAGTCGGGTTACCTTCACGTGTGGTCAAGAGTTGCGGTTCGTTTTTGGATCCGTCCGGTGGGAAGAGCAGTGCTCGATCCGATACACCTAGGGCATCGGCTAAGGATTTCCTGGCAGTTTCTGTGAGACGAATAAATGAGTTAATGACTTAATGACTTAATGACCATTGGCTAAGAGCCCAACAAGGGGAGGGGGTCTTTGACCGTGTTACCGTACAACGTTGCCGATATTTTGTCACAAGATTTATATTGTCGTTACTTTGACATTGGCGAAGTTGTCGTCGTTATAAAGACTTGATACGCCACAAATAAGAAGAAGAAGAACAACTATGACCACAACACTTATTTAAAAGAAAACCGAAAACCCTCAAGCCCACAGTTATAAGCAGTCGCGTTCACTTCATAAAGACAAAGAGACGTAGAGGTGGTTAATTACTTACGTCATATTTATCAACTAGAGAACAAAATAAACAAGCAGCGTTTTTTCTGCAATACTCTATGCACGCCACTGGTTATAAGGAAACTTATGAGAAAGTTACTGTACTCATATTAATATTATTATAACTGTAAAGCAATCTCAGATAGGTCCCTAATCCGTGTGGTGACGATTTATCATAATTTTCTCATCTCACGCGCTAGACCCAGTAGCTGTATTCTGGTAAGAAAGTAAATACGCGGGAAATTGTATAAGGAATGGCCACCAGCTTTATTATACACGAAAAACTTAAATGACCTGTTCTATGTGTGAGTAATGTGTGCGAATAGACGATCCAAATTAGAAAAATGACGTAAAATTAACAAAAAATTTACCTTGCTACTCCGCTACTCACGTGCAAGATAACCAAGCCTGTGTGAAATATATATGTTTTTCATGCAATCCCTCCCTTCACTATTGCCAATAAAACACACATAAATCCCACAAACTTAATTATCCCTTACACCACACAAACACTGGCGCGTTTCGATCCCTCTACGGGATCATTATCAAAGTTTAATGAGCACAACTGTTACACATGCAAAACCCAAAGGGATCGAAACGCGTCACTGCTTGTGTGGTGTAAAGGATAATTAAGTTTGTGGGATTTATGTGTTTTATTGGCAGTAGTGGAGGGAGGGATTGCATGAAAAACATATATATTTCAGGCTTGGTTATCTTGCACGTGAGTACCGGAGAAGCAAGGTAAATTTTTTGTTCATTGAAATGGACCTTCGCAAAGTAACGCCTGATTCAATCAAATATTTAAAAATGACTTAAGTCCCACATTTTAATTAATGATTACATAAAATATCGAGTATTTTGTTTAGATCTTTTGTAATTTATTTTTACCGGTGGCTTTGTTTTTTATTGAAATGGATTTTTTCTGGGTTGCCAGTTGCCAACCTCCACATAACGATAAAAGCCTACATATATTACAGTAGTAGTGGTGTGCCAATTCAAAAACCGAACGCAACGGCGTCGAATGAGCCGACCACCAAAAACTAACTCCAAAGACCCGAGAAGATTTTGCCGAGAAGATTCTCAGCCTTAGAGCCTGAGGCGATAACCGACACATATTCTCACTCCTGGGGGAACAACAATGAAACAGGTTGCTCGCCGTTTATAGCAAACAATTTACTTATTAGAAGCTGAGGGAATTGGAGGCCTAAAATGGCGCTGGAGGGCAACGACTACGAATACGAGTTTTTAATATTATAAGGTTTTATTTAACGTGCAATGTACCTATCTATGTATGTAAGTATGTTTTTCCGGGTGGAATCCTGCGACTCAATTTTAAAGCAGATATCTTAAATTTATTGAGCTGAAAATTTGCATACTTGAGTAAGTCGGATGACAATACAATAATCTGACAGTAAAATTCTGGTGGTCCAGCCAGGACCGTCTCCGCAGGAGGAGTCTTCAAGGGTTGGTCGGATTGACTTGAAATTTGGTACACATATGTTAGACGCAATATAGATGTTACAATGCAAGTACAGTCAGCAAAAAAAAGCCTGTACTCAAAATTAAATTTCTGTCAGAAACTTATTTCTGTGTTTTCGCAATGGCGCAGCCCGGTTGCTGTAAGATGGTTAACTAGCAGCGCACGCAATTAATCAGGCCCTAATGGAAGCTGTCGCAAAGCATTAAGACATGAGTTACTTGAAGCTCATCATGCACTACATTGATTCTGCCACTTTTGTACGACCGGATAGCCTAGTTTAGTGACCCTGACTATGAAGCTAGAGGTCTTGGGTTCGAATCCCGGTAGGGGCAGACAGTAAAGTTGTATGATGAATACGAATGTTTGTACCTGAGTCATGGATGTTGTATGTATTTAAGTATGTTTTTATCTACATTATTATAAGTATGTTTATCCGTTGCCTGTAATGTAATTTGTCCCAAGATATTTATTATTTATTTATTTTGGGGGGGGGGGGGGGCTTGGTATACGTACAGCATACGTCTACACTCAAAATCATTCTATTAAATGAGAATATAAAAAACAACTTCTGTGTAACAAAATTCAATGAAAATATCGTCTACGTATAGTGTACAACCGGTTCTAACCTCTCATAGGAGGCAATGGATCCGCCTTAGTAGTACTAAGCTCACACTGTAATACCTCCTAACGTCTTTGCACTTGGCAACGTGTGTGTAACGCAATACAAGGCAGACTATCCTTTAGAATGCGAAGAAAAATAACGCATCACAATACATGAAGCCACTTAAAGATACAGTAAAGGATTTCTACATTTGTCTGACGTGTTGTGTAGATTTGATAATGAAATTTACAATGGTCTATCGCAATTTACTCTCTCTTTTTCTCTTATATGAAATGTATGAAAGCAATATCGTTTTGTAATATGCAAATATAATGACCTTAAGGCGTTGTTATGTCTTTTATAAAAGACTTCATTACTAGAAGCCAACGCTTAATTAATTTATGTCACATAAAACGTAGTTAAAACACACTCGCCAAATTTGAAAGGTATCAAGTAACGCCTTAAATATACGACCATTCAACCATTACCAAAAACGATCAGCTAAAAGACAGCAAAGTTATTACAACGTCCTATCCATTCATTTCTTAAAACCTACACAAGACCGACGAACCCTTTATAGCAAGCAAAGACCCATTTTAGCCGCCACTGACTTTTTGCATCAAGCGATGACTCACAGAGTCAACGCACCCGCCGAGCCTTTGATGTACTTTTTGCATTGCTTTTTTAAAAGCCTTATAAGGCCTGCGATATTCAATTTTGGATTGATTAAGCTTAGTTTTTGGGCAAAATACTTAGCTTACAGCGAAGATTACGAACACGTTTCAAAATGAAATGCTACTTCCAGAAAACTAACCTGGTATAAGTGTGACAGTTTTCCACATTTTACATGCATACACATACACAGATCACGTCTTTATCCCTTACGGGGTAGACAAAGCCTAAGGCAGCAAGATGTAGGCCACGTTTAGCAAGATTGTAGGTGTATAGATGGCAAAAAAATGAAATCAAAATAGTGATGCGGCTAGCCGCATCGTATTACATGATTCCCATGATTTTCGCCCTTAGGGGCCGTCCATTAATCACGTGAGGCTTGAAAGGGGGGGGAGGGGTTTGACAAAAATCACGAAATGTCACAAGGGGGGAGGGGGGTGTAGTAAGATATCACGTGTATTTATTTTTTCATTACTTTTTCAAACGCGCGATTTTTAAATTACAGTTACATGTATTATAGTAAAATGACACAAAAATATATCATGACATATTAATGAAATACCAAATTAATATATAAATTCAACACGCGCGCTTGCGCGCGCAAGACAATTCTAGTTCTAAAAAATTTAAGATTTTTGTAGATACGAAAAATACACGTGATGTTGGATGGGGGGTGGGGGGGTAGTCTTAAACCTCACCATGTATCACCAAGGGGGAGGGGGGGTTAAAAAATGCTTAAAAAAAGATCACGTGATTAATGGACGGCCCCTTTATCATCTGCGCGGGAAGAGAAGCAACTAGTACTCAAATTCAAGATCTCTTTGTTTTAATTATAATATATGTATGTATAAAGGTGCGACCACACCGCCGCGTATTATGCAGTGACGTGTCGTAGGCGTCAGGTTTTCTCACCGTTTTTCATACATTTTGTTACGTGAAAGCACCGACAACATCTTTTACGCACCGGTGTGGATGGACCTTTACTCTATATTGTACAAAAAACATAAAAAAGGATATACAAAGTCGGACTTAACTTGGTATAGGTATGTGCTTATAAACAAAAATCGACCTCACTTTCCCATTGGATTCCTATAGAATACAAAACAGTTAAAAGAGAGCAAATGAAAAAAAAAATGTATCAGTACAGTTACGCAGCATTTATAAATAACACTATCATACTTAGCAAAAATAGAGTTACCATGACGATTAAGATGGCAATTAAAGTTATACCAATTTCAATAAATAGTCACTCAGAATTTATTAACTACTTCTACGATGCCACACACTCGTACTAAAATGCATATAAAATTAAACGACCATCAAAAAAACTGTATCATATTTCCAAGCGACGAAATAATTTAATTTCAAGGCACGATCATGCTCTACATTATAAAATCTGATAAGCAACATTTTTGTAAACCAAACGGTGAGAAATCTATTCCGTCCACACACGGGCAATAAATAGTGCAGCGGCAACTTTTTACTTAATCAAATGAAAAAAATGTCACAACCTAGACTACAGACAATAAAAGACGTAAAACAAATGAAACAACAAAGTACCTAACATTAGTTTGATCTGCTCTAACATACATAGATAACAATGAGTTAGACGAAGTAAGGTATACATGTAAGTGCGGTCATCCACCGAGTAAAAATATCAAAAAGAAAACATGCATCTCTTTTTCTATGTCTGATAGCAATGGCACTATTAATGCAAATTAGGGTCAATATAATTACCGTTAAACAGATGCAGCCCTGTCACTGACAAAAAAAAAGTCTGTTTGGAAACAAGAGAGCAAAACACCTTACTCATTATGCGGCCAAAAACATTTGACAATATTAAAAAATCTACAACCGATTCGTGGATGGTGACACCGCTCAAGTTTTTTGGCATTTCTCAAAATATCGATCGTAATTTTTTGTGTCCCACATAAATCTCATAAAAACAACAAAAGCTTTTTTTTAAGGAACCAATGAACGGACACCTAAAAATTTAAGGAGCGCTCCAGACGGGAGCGGAATTTAAAGTAGGATCCCTTTAAAGGCATGGTGGGATGCTTGAGAGTCCTGGAACTTGGTCCGAATGCCGACAATGACCTTACCATAGCTGAGAATGGTTCGGGGAACAAAATAAATGAATGCCGATGGAATGTGGCTTAGAATTCGGTATGGTTAATTGTTGTTAGACTAACGAGTGCTTTAGAAGTGGACTGTCTTAGAAAGACTTGGTTATTAGTAAAATACGATACGTTTAATCATTTCTTTTTCACATGGAGGAGGATAACATTAGCATGGCAACAATGATGCAAAACGGTTTACATAGAAATCACAGGTACCTAGTCACGTTGAAACCTGTTGACGAGGGGTAGATTAGTCTGACATGTCCAACGCTAAGGCCTCGGTCGTTCTTATGCGCTTATATGCTGTGTTCGTAAACGATCGGGAGCGGTCTTTCTCATTCGCCGTGTGCAACGTCAAAAAGGTAGATGAGCGTTTTCCAAAAAGAGTCCACGTGAACATTTTTTCCAGAATGTAACTATTTTTGGGTTTTCTTGCTCAGAATCGTTTACCCTGTCGACACTTACTTACACAAGAAAAAATGTGTCCTAAAATTTCCATTCTAGTGTATCACTTCTTTTAATATACGATTCTGAGTAAGAAAATCCCAAAATATTGTGTAATTCCCAGACATGACTCATTGCTGGACACATACCAACGGTTAGGGCTGCAGTTTCAAAGCGTACCCATTGTGAATTGAGAACTTCAGGCACACCATTGAGCTATTCAGCAAGTCTGAGCAGGTTTATGGTGTTTCCTTCGCCGATAGATATTTGTAACTATTCAAATGCACTCTCATTGTCACGTTTATTTTTTTATTTAGATCATGCTAGTACAAACAAGACAAGTATCTATGTCAAAACGTCAAGCAATGACCTCATTCTGTTAAAGATTTATCTTCTGGCTCAATCTCGTAGCAAAACGTAATTGTGCTTAATGAGTGCAAAACTGGACACGATTCCCTTGAACCAGCAACACTTTTTAAACATGTATAATAATTCCATAATTCGCACCTACTTACATATTAAATCATCCGTCATAACAACCACAGGTCTACGTTGAGTGCAAATGATACGGACAGAAGATCTTTGGTCAGGTCACGCAAAACTGATTTATTGAAGACAGCCGAATTTCTTTAAAAGAATGGATCATTATGTAAATGATGTATAATAATAAGCTTCGCATTTAAATGCAAGGTTTCAGAATTATAGTGAAAGAACTATTTAATCATAATTATAGCCAGATTTAATTTAATACCATATCTGTTATTACGTTGACTAAAAACTTGCCTTGCACTTTCGATATTTCTCAGATATCTGAAAGTGTTGAGACTGGACTTGATCCACTTTCGTTTTCAACTTCATTGTACTAGCGTTCAAGATAATATCTATATGATAAATATTATTTATCAAATAGATTTTTCAAGTTGCTCTTTATTTGCTACGTTTGTATTTGCCATCTTCATCGCACATTCAGATTCAGATCACTAAGAAGCCTAAAAAAGTGTTAATATAGTGTGGTTTCAATTCATCGTCTTCAATGACTACAATTTTGTCACTACCTGTACTATCTCGCCTTACAAAGAAACACGGATTGGTCCAAAAGTGTCAACCATACTTCAACCCCAAAATACATAATGACCAGTGTTTTATTTTTTTTGGGTACAACTTCATTTATATCCGGGTTAAGTGGAGTATGGGGAATCACATGATGATTGTCTACTGCCACTTTAGTTCTCTCCCCGCACCTCATATCTACATAACCTTAATCAATCATGCCCATCATAGCTTTACCAGTAACCATTACAGGCTTTATAAGTTCGTGGTCACGCATTTTCCTTGATCTTAGACCAAAATAACCTGTTTCGTGACATACCAGTAAACAATTTCAGTAATCAGCAGCCAAACCTTCAGCTTTACAAAACTCCAGTACAGATGAACTAGACACGAACAAAGCCGCACCTGTACAGTATCTAGGTCAACAATACACCTGAGATACAAAACGTCGTAAAAGCTGTAGTTGTCTATGAGTATGCAACCTTTTTCTTCTGTAACATCCGTACTATAAAGCCTTGTAAATAAAATATCGCGTGGGTTTTAGCTTTTATACATTTCAAGTTTCGTCGGGAACTAGCCACATATTTATTTTGATAAATTTCGTTCTGCCTACGCGGTGATAAAATATTGTTTTGGGTTGTTAGTGTTCGCACGATTTTATTGAAATTATGTGACGGAAGATCAGATTTGGTGTCAAGATATAACTACATAATGATGATGTTAATGATGATGATTTATAACTTCTAGATAAGCTCTTTACTGTACTTTTATTTGTAAACAAGCATTTTGATGAATAAATGGAAGGAGAAAAGAAAACAAATGTAAATAGAACAATGTGTACGTGTAGTATCTTAGTAGAGATAAACTTAAAGCAATACCAGGTTAAAAGTTCGAACATAAAGTAACTAATATCAAATAAAACATATAATTACACTGAGAACATACGTGTAAGCAACCGTTAAAACAGCAACTATAAAAATAATCGTAAAACTGTAATGAGTTGCAACAACATGATATTAATATTTTATTGCCTCAAAACTTCAAACGTTTCAAAGTAAATAAAATTTATCAACTCGATAATTTGTACCACATTTTTGTGGTTTCTTAATAAATCATCGATGAGCAAAAGGAGATTAATTTAGTCGAAACCAACGAGCATTTATGAAGAGATTGATGAATGTAGATGAAGCGAAAGAGGATCGGATATATCAGGATCGTAGCAAGTAAAACGAAGTAGTCTTTGCCTACCCCTATGGGAAAGAGGCGTGATGGTATGTAAGTGTATGTATTCAGTCGAAAAATTAGAACAAATTTCAGTAAAACCTGACAAACGTTTAAAGATAAAACAGTTAATGAAAGCTTTTAAAGCTTACCCCCTTCTTTATAAAAAATTGATAACAATGACTTCCATCTTCTTCTTCGTTCTTTCTCCTTTTTCATCTCCTAAAATTTTACTCCAAATCCTTTTTTGTGATTTGTCTCTGTGTCTTTATTTTTGTACAATAAAACATTTACTTACTTACTTCCACCACAATATTGGAATTATTTTCTTAAAAATTGAGTTTAAAGAATTTAGCTACAACTTATATAATTAGTTGTTAACATCTTTCCTGTTCCCACTGTGGATATGCTACTACTAGCAAGACCTCTCTTTCGTTCCTCTTGTTGCCACTTACTAAAATTATGTTCACAAGATCCACTTGCATTAACTAATTGCAGTCCTTTCTCTGGCGTTGCTTCGGATTGTCATGTTCCTGCTTTCATCGTAGGGTTATTAATGGGCTAAAAATTACAAGGTGCTCGGCTCACGAAATTGGCCCGGGACCGAGCGACCAACCATTTCGGCCACATAAAAACACCGACTGTGGGAACCGTCCTGTCCAATATACTTTTTTTATGTCTGTATAACAGGCAGAGGAATCACGCTTGGCTCAACTTTTACGATCGATGTTAATTATTTTACGATCGAATTTAAAACTGTTTCGATATTGATTAGCGAAAGTGCATGTAAACTTTCAATTAATATTGATGCTAGTTAATATATTATTGGTACAGTGATGGGTGTATTAGAGCTACTTGGGGTAGCGCAACATTTTTCAAGTATCTGATTTATGTAAAGCATTGGATATTGAAGATTTAACAAGCAAGCGCATGATATGTTTTTAGAACAACAGCGGCAAACAATGAATAAATTGAACTTTTGTTTAAAATTAACGCTCTCCAACGCTACCGTTGTTAATAATTCTAAAAACATGGAAGGGCTAGGGGCTGTTGTTGTTAGTATAGCTCGTGACGCATTCAGTGAACAATGCGAATAAATTTAGGGGCTTCAACCCTAACATTTGTTCAGATTTAAATTGCGATTATGGAACCATTTTAAATTAGGATACGAAATTCAAAACGACATTAGAACACTAACTTATTTAAGATAAAGGAAACTATGACACAGAACTAGCAAATAAAATAAAATAAATAGTAAAAGAACGAGGTAGTAAACTGTGATGAAAGAACGGATTTAAAAGAAGTAGTTTATTAACTAGCAACGCTATCATAAAGTACAGATCGAGTCCGGATAACTGAAGAAAAACACGGTCTCAACGTCTACGCATCATTAGGCTGCAACTGCGACCATAACTGGCGCGATGGATCCTATCAAATAAAAAGCAAGTCCCGTTCTAGAACTGAGACAAAATAAATTTCATTCAAGTAAATTCGAAGGAAAGGCAATATTGCTCCGTAATCAGATTAGCTCAAGTTGCATGCAGGTCAGTTTGTTCGCAGTGAACATAGCCGCTTGTCTGTGTCTGCAGTCTGAGCGTCAGTCATTCGCGTCGGTGAATCGTCGCGCGCCGGACGTCAGCGCGGGCGCCTTTGTCCGTTAACGTTCCAATTTCAAATTCAAAATTTGACAGGACAGTTTATGACAGTTATTCAAAAAGAGCTACCAGTGTTGAACGGTTTTATATTTCGTGAGTGCAAGCAGTGATGTTCCATACATAAATTTGTTTAGTGCGTGCGTACAGAGACAAGTGGATGTGACCTTCGTCGTTAACAAAAAGGAGTATGTTTTGAAACTTGTTGAACGTGACAAAATGAATTCGAAAAAGTTGGAGTGTTTCAATGATGACGACTCTGTGGATGAGAAACTTAACCTCAGCTTTCTAGGTGAGTTTAAAACAAAGAAATTGCAAAAATAAATCAAAAGTGTGAATTTGATTCTAATCAAAACGCTTACTATCGCAGTATCACAGTAGATAATCAAATGTTACTTTAACACCAAAAACATTCATTGTTTGTGTTAAATCAGAAAACAAGATAAAGGTACAATGAATATTTCATTTAATAGCAGAATCACATGTAAATAAACACAAGTCTGATAATAACATCTTATACATATGTAATGAGGTGTTGAGTAGGTATATACTTTGATAGGGCTATAAGAAACCTTATTTAATGATAAAATACACAATTTTGACAGTTATTAATAACTTGGTCTTATGTTATGCAAAGTTCATTGCTTAACACTATCATTACTTTTCAAGGATATGTTCAATAAGCAAATTATCTTCTGAGGGGATAAATGTTTCTGTCAATTCTGATTTTGTTTCTGGCTTTCGTTTTTACATTTAAACTTACGCCAGCAAAAAAGTAGGTTACCATGCATACATACATACATACCGTCACGCCTCTTTCCCACAGGGGTAGGTAGAGACTACTTTATTCCACTTGCTACGATGCTGACATATTTCTTTCGCTTCATCCACAGTTATCAATCTCTTCACCTCTCTCTTCTTATCTTCTCTTCTTCTTAGGTTACCATGTCTGTATATTTTTTTAATTGCAATACGTACACAATTTTGTCATCATTTGGTTTGTGTCAGTCCTCTTCAAACAGTTTTCTTGTTCAAAAATAGGTAAGTACCTATGTGGCACCAAAATTCGTTCAAATTTCCTTCCATGGCGTCCTTTCTAATTTTATTAAACTAATTGATGGACCTGATGATTTCAAAGACATTTTTTCAACAACTTAAGAACAGATTACTCATGATTTTGCAAAACTTACAGCATATCCTGCAATGACTGAGTCATTTGACCTACTCCTTGTCACCCACTCTACAATGCCATCTGTTAAATCGTCATCTACAAATTATTCAAACTCAGTTCAATGACCAAAAATTTGTCGAAATGATCGTGTAAACACATTTTATTCTAATTTTTATAGCGGTTTGGGTGTCAAATTTGCATCGGTGAAAAAGTTTCGCTCAGATATTTATATTTCATTTTCTTTTTTACGATGCGTAATATTTTCTGTTTGAATAAACTAGAACATCGAACCGATTAGTCAAAGAATTCACTCAGAACAGATCTGACTACAAAAAAAGTCTTATTGGGAACTTTAGAGTCACTGATAATTGACATCACCTACTAATTAGTACATCTTTGTTAACCATAAGACTATATTTATTGTAATTGTGATATTTTAGGGCCCCTTACGTATTTAAAAACATTTACTCACTTTTTTCATTAAACACTTCACTGTACACAAGTAAACAGCACATTATATTGACAAACAGTAAAATACACGTACAAAGGTGAACTTTTCCCTTTAAGGACTCTCTTACCCTTGAGTTGATGAACGAAGCATTGACAACTATTAAATAGAGTTAGAAATTTAAAAGCATCTACTATAAGCTTTATATTATCAAAGAGACTATTCGCACAGAGATGATAGTTATATTTGATAATTTGGTACTCCTGCTATAAGTCCTTTTACGAGATGTTCTTGTGTCATAAATCTAACATTTAAACAGACAACATAATTATCTGTTAGATAGATTAACTATTTGTTATTCCCCGTGGCTCTTGTAATTGGTTTCAAATCTTGAGTTATGTACTTGACTATAATATGTTTTTATTTACAAATTGTTAATAGCAGGTAATAAAAGTGTTAAAATCACAGTCCACCGTTAATTATATTCTTAACACCTCGCAGAGTAAGCATTTATTTAAATGAAGTAGGAAGTGATATGCTAATTAGCTTTTTGCATAAATCTCGGTCGGACTGATAACCTTTCTCGGATCGAAAAACTTGTTTTATTTATATAGACGACTTGGTAATAAATCTGAGCTGTATCTTTGTAATTAATAACAGAGAATATCTAATTAATTATTTACCATACTTTTCATTGACGTACAGATAGATATAGTCAGTGTGGGCGCCAATATTGTTGCCGCCGTGATATTTTTATTACAAAACTTTATGCTAACTTGCTGGTATAAAATTTGGATAGAAAGCCTCTCTGATGTTTTTACAAAAAATCTGACTAGTCCCAAAAATATTTGACCATATCTTCATATTTAAATAAGTACTCTGTATACAACTATGCTGTTACTTATTCAATGGCTTCAACAAAGGCCATCAAACTTATAGTCGTATTATGAAAATGAAGCCTTTACCATCACTCGGCCCGACCACAGCATTTACCCGTTGCAATAAAAGTAATAATGTATTTGAACGCCAGACAATGTCTAGAGAAATAGGTAAATTGTCGATGTTCGTTGCATTATACCATGTTGAACGGTACAAATAAGCTTTCACTGCTTTCAAACGCGGTATAAGAGGACAAATTGATAGTAATACTGTAAAAACCGTCGATAAGGCTAATGGTTAAGATTAAGCTACTTAAGATCATAAAATTGACTTTGGCCAATAAAGAGAAACTTTATTGCGGGATTATTGCGGTTTTAATGAAAAGTTTACTATGAAGTCGAAATATGTTGGGTTTACAGTGGAAGTAGTCATTAAATTTTAATGATACTAGTTGGCGGTGAATGCTTTTGTAAACAATTATTTCTCATGTTATACTCTGCGTGTTTGGTTTTATCTTTTCCGCACATTTGCGTGAGAAAAAAACTGATACTCCTGTAATAGCTAATTTGGATAAATCTTTTCAAATATTATTTCTCAATAACGAGGAGCCATGAGAAAGTCGCAATCTGAAGGACCATTTTGGTTTCCGCCCGCAAAAAATGACGGTCAATTTGCCACGTCAAGGACTACCTGTGGTTTCCATCATAAACCGACAAAAACTCTTTAACTTTAACGCAACAAAGGGCTTTCATTCTTCATCAATCTATTTAACACTTTACGGTTCAGTTGTTTGAGGTACTTTACTTTTACTATTGTAGTTACCCCCAATATTACGACTTGTAAATATCTTAAGTTTACGTTTTCATTGATGGTCGACCACCGGCATTGTTTGAAGGTTACCTTCAGACGAATCGTTGTATTCTGTTTCATTGTTTGCGTCGCTATCTCGGTATTCTAGTTTTATTCAGTCCACTGGCTGTGTAATGTATTGTCACTAATTAACGCTGGTATTTTCATTAAGCGTGCGGACAGCCACCTTGACTTTGGTTGCATAGAAGCTAGTTTATTTCACATCACGAACAATGAGTTGGTTTATTCTCATTTGAATATCTGGACTTTGATCTGAATTGTTTATTTTCGTTCCGTGTGTAATGATTTTATTCAAGAAATCATTTTTGGTAAGAATTTTATATAAGCTTGTAATTCTATGCTCATGTTTTGATCATTTTGGTGTAGGTATAGTGTGTGCATTGTTTTTTATTCTTCTTAATGGACATACCATCTGGTAAGACAATGCATTAGATCTAAGAGCCTAAACAAACACAAACAAACTTGGAAATGGTACAGACGTACTAATTTGCTCCCTTAATATTGACTCAGCTTTTACATGTTGGTAACTTGGGCCTTTGTTTGATATTCCATAACAAGCATAGAAAGCTCCTAGAGCTTTTTTTTTAGCTTTCGGTAAGTTATTACTAATATCTCTGTCATTTTTGATATTGTCATCAAATTTTTACCATTCAATGCCGTCAGCACTAAAAAATCAACTAATAAATGTTTTATTAATTACGTTATTAAATAAATGATCTGATCCCATAACTCTTTTGTGACGTTAATCGTGATCATTAATAGGCATTATTTCGTCGCTTTATTTAATTTATACTTAAGCTTAAGTTTTATCAATTCCATCCGAATTAAAATTCAAATCACTTGAACTAACTGGACCATCGACCACTATACCATCACTTTTCAATATCAATATGTTAAAAAAAGTTCCCACAGTGCTCTCCTGGCGAGAATTCACCCACCTACCATAGTTCCCTGTAGTTTACTTGCATATTAGCATAGTTATAGGAGTGCAATGCACCGAAGTTCATCGCACGGGTGGGGCAGAGGACCATCCGTTTGATGTTTAGTGTGTTATGTCAATCGAGAACAAGTTAATAAAGCATCTAAAATATTGAGTTTGGAACGCGTGACAAGACTGAAGAAAAACAAGTGACTGTCGAGTTCACATACCCTTAGGCCTTACCCTTAGGGGACTCAGTTCAGGTTTTAGCTGTCACTTTTAGTACGGGTCTGACAGCGAGCGAACCTAAACTGAATCGCATTAAGAAGTCATGGTAAGACCCCTGATCTAAATTACCAAAGTAGGGGAGAGCGAGGAGAGTTGAGACAGAGGTGAGTTGATACAAAGCCGATTTCTCTGAACTGTGACAGCTTATCGGGCTGGTAACTTCGCTAATTCGTTGCTCTTTCTACACTCCACAGCTTGTGTGAAGTTGTGACCTCGCTAACTGTCATAGGTGCAGAGAAAAAGGCTTTGTATCAACTCACCTCTGTCTCAACTCGCCTCGGTCTCCCGTACCTTAGAATTGTTTTGAAATGTTTCAAGAGGTGGTTGGAGTGCTTTAACTTTTAACTAAACACTGCTGTAATTCCCATCATAGTTTGAGACAAATTTAAGTCAACTCTTTGACGCCGCACTCTTTGGTGATCTCCCGATGTATGGAATCAGTCAACGACGGTAAAACATTCTTGCAAAAAATGATTATCAGGATTTCTGTCCAGTCGAATTAATCCCACCTCTTCCTAAAGTAATATTTATTTTAAGACACGGTGTATTATTAAACAAAGAGTTGATGACAAAGAACGAACTGATAATTGTAAAGCGTTGAGGTTATAACACGTGCCTATATGAGTAGGAACGTTAATACACTTAGCTCAAGGTAATGCAATAACTTATATGGCTTCAATGATATTGAATACATTATTGACTAGGGTTCTACGTGATTCGATGTTGATTGCGTTGATTATAGTTAAGAAATCGGTAATTCTTTTAGTTAGGAAAGACCATCTTGTTGCGTTATGAAGTAAAGTCATAATTAAACAGTTATGAGCAAATTATGTATGTATGTAAAACTCTTTATTGTGCAAAATACAATTGAAAAACACTGAGATACATGCACAAAAGACTTATCCCTTCTTAGTAGGTATATCATAATAAATCAAAGGGAATATCAGCATAAAACTGAAGGACATTTTATATAAATTACGAGATGACATATAAGTTAAATTTATGAATTAACTCGTGTCTTACAATTTCAAATTAATTCAACGACAAAAATATTCAATCCTTAACCAATAGTACTATGTTCATATAGTTAATTGAAACAAGATCATCTATAGAACCGCGGGAGGTAGAGGAATCCCGTGGGTGTATGAAATTGATCTCCTCTCCCACTCACACTCACAAAGTTGAAACAGGATACAACAATTTCATAACCACTACCCACTGACCCGTGTTTCTGGGATCCCACATGCTACTGAACGGGAGAATGAGGTTCAAGTTGAAATGGCCGACACTTAGTCATTTATACCTACCTGCTAATGGTGTAAAAAAAGGAATCGGAATACGGGTTCCCAAAAAAAACCGTTGTCTTGTGTTTGAAGCCGTCTCTAATGAAATGGGATCTGTCCGTATCCTTTGGTAACACACTTTACACCTGATAAAACTCTGGATTATATCTTTACGATTGGATATAAAGTTAGAAGCTTATTCGTTAATAAGTTGTATCGTGGTTCGACTAGGGATTATTCTGAAATATCACACGTTGAATTGCTGAGTGGGTAGAGAGTTTTATGGAGTCACATTGTGTGCTTCTGATTTTAATAGATTCTTAAGTTGTAAAAGAAAATTTGATACCTTTCCCACACTCAATACTGGTCTAAGGAAATAAATACTTGAAATTTTTCATAACTTTTTTAAGCTTCAATTGATGCTTCTGTAAATGCTTTTGCCTCCAACGTTGTTATAACAAGCGTACATTTTGTCGGCGAGATATTTTTTAATCCGTTTAACTTCTCACAAAATCCATCTGCATTTTATAACCTGATAGTAAACAGTAGCAAGTAACGTTATCCTCTTGACATCACGCATTTATTTAAGAGCCTAATTATCTCCAAGTCACCGGGGACAAATTACTGATCTCATTAATTTTGTAATGGACGTGGACCATATAATATAGGCCATTATGCAAGCCTCTTGAAGAAAGGGTACCGGTACCCACTTAAGTTTGCAGTTTATTAAAATGATATCACGCCAGAACCAACCTTTGGTGTAGGTATTAAGCATCAACGTGGAGCTTGGGAGCGGCATCGTTGAGGATGTAATTATTTGTTACGTAAATAACTTTTGACTTTTGTAAGGTGAGAATATAATTGTGAATACAGTCAAGGCATATGAAAAGGGCGTAACCTGACGGCTTCTGTAATTATGTTTTTATCGAACTCATTGACGGAGAAAGCGTAGGAAGAAACGAATTGCAGTTTTAAAATTGAAACTGTGATTTTGGGTGTCACTTCAATTTTGTTTATCCGTTACTTTTTTCTTCCATGCTGGTCTGGGAGTTAAGAAAAAACACAGAATTCACCAGTTGCTTCTCTTCCCGCGCAAATGGTAAAAGCCCATCGAGGTAATGGGCGAAAGACTCCAATCATGTTATAGGCGATGCGGCTAGCAACCCATCACTATCTTGATTTCCCTTTCCACCTAATCATGCTTTCGCCCTTAATTATGCTTAACGTGAGAGTTTTGTTACCTTAGGCTCTGTCCACCCCGTAAGGGATAACGACGTGATATATGTCTGTCTGTCTGTTACTTTTTGCGTGTTTGTCTCGCAAAATTGCCGCAGCCACCGTTGTATTTATTTGTACTAGTAATTAACACCTTTCTATATTTATTGTACACAGCTTTGATCTTAGAATGAGTACAGATTTATGACTAAATATTATTGTCATACCATTGCATCTGTCTTTAAGTTGTTTACTGCGTGCATGTTCACATTCGCCTCGTTATCGAAGTACAAGCTGAAATGCGATATTAAAATTTATACCCCCATAATAATTTGCACCAACATTAAATATGCAGTTAGAAATGTTTCTTTAATCACAAGTATTTACATCAGACGCATGATTATCATTAAGTCATGTAACGTAAAGGTTAACTCGCACTAAATTTATATGACTTCGAATTTCATACAATTAAAACGGTACAAGATGTTTAGTTATTTATTGACCTTCTATAAAGTGCAGGGCTCGAGGGAAAAGTTGTGAGCACTGAGAAGTCGGTCGTGTCAACCTTACCGGTTTATTTTTAAAACCTAAGTATTACCTAGTTACATTAAAGTTATTATTTATATATTGCCATTGACACCAATTGACCTAGCCCCAAACTAAGCAAAGCACTAGACAACGGATAAACATACTTATTAAACTTCCAAGACTCGAGAACAAACATTCGTATTTTTCATACAAATATCTGCCCCGACCGGGGATCGAACCCGGGACCTCAAGCTTCATAGTCAGGTTCTCTAACCACTAGGCTATCCGGTCGTCAATATACAAGCGTATTTCTATCTTGAAACATTTAAGTTGCTTTAAGTTAAGTTTTATTACAATACTCTTAATTATTAGGTACATTCACACAAACATTTTAATAGTTATGTTACTCTTTTTTTTAATTCTTATAGTAATATGTAAAACAAACTGTTGCCCACGACTTCGGCTGCAAATTCGTTTATCGCTATCCCGCGGGAACACTAGAACTATAGAGTACAAGCTATCTTCGTTCCAAATCCGTTCTATCGTTTCGGTGTGAAGAAGGAACAAACATACACACTCACTCTCTTTTATCCTCATAAACTTTCACATTTATAATATTAGCAGGATAATCAGATAATCAGAACTAGCCAACTTCTTAAAATATCCATTAATTCACTCAATAATTGCTTACACTGTACAGATAACTTTTGGTCCGGAGTCGAATATAAATCGACCCGTACACGCTCATATTTGTTCAGTAATATTAGATATACCATCTGTATCGAACAAATTACCTGCATTCACCTTTATTGGTCCTTCCGCGGCATATAAATCAAATATGTTTGCTTTAGGTAATGAGCTCGTGAAAGCAAAATCGGGTTTATAAGATTTCTCTAACAGGCCGGGAATATAATTTATATCTATACGAGCCCTGAGTACCCTTGAGCTACCACACGCTGTTTTATTAGCATGTTTGTAATTATGTGAATTAGTTTTAGGATTAGTATAGTTAGATTCTTTGTTAGTAGCCTAAGCTTTAATAAGACATAACACGCTTAAAACTAGTGATACTTCATTTGTTTTATCAAATTTAAATACTTTAGTCATTTTTTGAAAGTTTTAATTGTAACATTTTGTTTGGTTGTCTTTTACTAAATTAGTATCTGTGAATAATGGTATTTCTCTGTACCTAAATGCATTTAATGAAAAACTTGCACTTTAAAAAAAATTACATACTTCCACAGATATCCAAACAAATCTGAATGTAGTAAATCCAGCTTCCAATCGCATACCTAGTTCAGATGAGTCCGCCTACGATTTATTATATGGCCATATCGTAACATCGATCGTGCCTTTTGCATCTGCCTGAATACCTACGCACGCGTTTATTATATGTGTTGTACATATATATTTCGATAAATTGGAAAGTAATGCAAGTAAAACTACGCCTTAAAGCTGTGAAATAAAAATTTGTAGATAACTAAAACGTCAAGCGACATAAGGCCGCTTATTGTTACCTCCTAATATTCTGTTTTGGTTGTTATATGTGGTGTTCAATAAAGAGTTATTGTATTGTTTTCAGTGTCTTGATGCGATTGTTCTGTACAATTTTCAAAAATGTTAAAGAACTATCAAAATGCGCGTATCTCATTCGAAATCATAAAATTTTACTTCTTCAATCGTAAATATAATATATTTTTGGAAATTAAACAACTTCTTGGTGAAAACTTTAAGCTCAATTCTGTAGAAACCTTTGCAAATGATTTTCAAGTACCAATAGAAACGGGAGAGGCCTCTCTAAACGGCACTATAATTGTACTGGTACAATGAATGCTTACGGTACAAACGCATCTTAATGATTTCATCTATGCTTGCTAACAAATTAGCTTTCAAGCTGTCAATATTTCTTGTAGAGATACAAAGCTGCGTGGCTTTGTGGATGTAATAGTAAGGGTAAGGAAAGACTGATTGACAATTTTTTCTGCTAAGAACTCTGTTTTAAGACTATCTTTTACGGCAATACAAGTAGTTTTTATGTTACCTTTGGAACAGATGACGGTTAGCGACAAAAATTCGCTTAGTTACAAGGTCACGTGACAGCTAGTAACAGATAGAAAAACTCGAAAGCTTACCCACAATACAATACAATAACTCTTTATTGAACACCACATATAACAACCAAAACAGAAAATAGGTATACAGAATATTACAAGGTAACAATAGGCGACCTTATCGCTACAGAGCGATCTCTACCAGGCAACCATAATGGACTGGAGAACAGAACAGATCTGAGCAGGTGGTGCAATTTAGAATATATATTAATATACTAAGTACTGAAATACATAGTATATTATACATGAAACACACATTTACAATAAATGGAGACCCACCTGCTATGAGTGGTGTAGGGATATAACACGCGTCACGGAATGACGACGACCCGGGTTCTACTCCCGGCCACAGCTTCTTTTCGGATTTTTCTGTTCTAATTTTCAGTATCGTTTAGAAATTTACTTTTAGAACCTCAAGAACACACAAAGTTTCCTGTCGAAAATAACATTGCAATTGCAAAAGTCATATCATGTTACATAACATTGAACGGAAACTACACATTATAATATAATTACAGAAATGCTGTTACACTTATTGTATTCATGGCCAGTAAGTCAATTTAAATGTCAATAAACAAACTGACGAAACCGGAGTTGAGGCTTGCCAAGTTGCCATACATAATGTGCTAATTTTATAACGGTACGAATAAAGAATTTCATGAAACCAAATTAACACTCTGGGTGTCAAATGTTTGTAAACAAAAGTGAAAAATATTTACCGCTAAGGGACTTAATACCAAAAAACAAAAGAGTATTTTTTGTTAAAATTTTCATTTCTATAAATAATACATGCCGATTTACTTGCTGTATATTTGACAATTACAATTTATTGTCAAGAACAAGTTTGCAATTTATATTCCGTTTCTCTACAATTTCAGTACAGTGTGTAGTCTTTTTTTTATAAATTATCGCGTAATTCGGAGTGCCTCGTGGCATAGGCCTCCTCCATTTATTGGAAGGTTTGGGCCATAGTTCCCACACAGCCCCAGTGCGAATTGGGAACTTACCTTTGACAATTACAATCGCATTGTCGTCTTAAATTATGTACATTAAATTTCAGGTTTATTTATAACGCTAACTGCTACAATAGCCAAATCAACGTTTGGCTTGACTTTTTTCGGTTTAATTAGTTTAATGCGATTGAGCTGATCGAGTGTTGCCATACATACTTCCGTGTATTTGTCAGCTTGTTTGTGAAGTGCTTTCCACTGGCGTTCGTGTCGCCACAGTGTATGTGTTTTTTGTGTTTAGTTTTATAATTTTATCTGGGTCCCACTGAAAAACAGCGTTGCGGCTTGCCGCGACATTATGCTGAGTGGGGTCCACTTTACACCATATCGGTACTATTCCTTAGTATATTGTATTTCTCATTCTTTTATATCTACGTGTATCGAATGTGTGTAAATAAATGTTTCTCTCTCTCTCTCTCTCTCTCTCTAACTGAAATAATCAAATTTTACTTGCAAGATTTAACCTGATTTACAAGTTAAATAAAATATTGCAAAAATGAAATATTCCCAACAGTTGCCATTTTATCATTGCCAAAAGATATTAAAGATAAGCTTGGCTCTACAGCCGCGATGATTTCAGTATGAATGAAGAAGACAGCTTTCGACGCTATTTCACCCCAAGCCTTGTTACGGACAAATTTATTAGCAACAATATCACGCTATGCCGACGCGCTGTTAAAATGAAATAATAAATGAAGGCACGCATTTGCCATACTTAAAGCCCTCAGGCAACTCATAGTATGTTGGTGTGCAATGAAAATTGTATTTATGTTATGGTGCTCCGTTACTGACCCCGTTCTGTTAATACCTTTCAACTTTACAATAATGCGAACTTCAATCTATCAAATAATATGCCAGTAATTGAAGGTCTATTTCAATTTATTTCTACAGGTTATTCTATAGTTCAACTTAAGATTTCATCTTTTTTGATACATAAATAAATCACGTCTTTATCCCTCACGGGTTATTTTATTTTATTTTCTTTATTGGGGAAAAAAACAGGTACAGACACAATTTAAAACAATAATTAGGACGTAGTGCAGTAGGCATAGCCAGCACCCTAAACCAATTCCCACCAAGAGTTTGTGGTAGATGTGGCAACGAATCGGAAAAAATGGGCAGCAACATAGTACCTAACCCAATCCAAAATAACTTTAACTACTCAAAAATAGCATGCAAATTTACAGAAAAACAAAGAGAGGAAAAAAAAAAAAAAACATTAAAAACATTAAAAACATTAAAAACATTAGGGCTCACTACTAAAAAAATGATATAAAAATAATAATAATAGTAATAACATAAAATAAAATAAAGATAAACCACATTCATTACGTACATTTTCCCAATCACATACTTTCCTTCAACAAGAGAGTTATTTGGCGCTTATACCTATCATACGAACTACTAAACATGTCAACCGAGGCCAGCCGCTTGTTGTACGAGTCGCAGAGTCTACGGAGCGGCGCACGGATACCCGCCTTGGTTCTACACGTCGGGACAGCGAACAATGTCGTGGACCTAGTTCTGTATGCCGGAGCCCGAAACCTGATACCTTCGAGGAGGTCAGGGCAGTCATACCCGCCATTGCATATGTTGTACAGAACAACTGCATCCCGCACCGTGCGTCTGTCCATAAGGGAAGCAAGCTCGCTCCGCAACAAGTTCTCTGCATACGACCCATGGGGCTGACAAAATCTATAATTAATAGCTCTTAAAAACTTCTTTTGGACAGACTCAACTTGGTTTATATAGACTTTGTAGTAAGGATTCCAAACCTCAGACGAGTACTCCAGAAGAGGGCGCACCAGAGACTTGAACAACAACACGTATGACGAGGATCTTTTAAGCGGCTTGGCAACTCTCAGGACAAATCCTAGCATTTGATATGCTTTTGCTGTGACTCGAGAAATATGCCTGTCCAAAGTTAGTCCCTCATCTAGCGTGACACCCAGATCCCTCACAAACGCGACCTCATGCAACACTTCACCCCCAATGCGATACTGACCAAGAACTTTATTTTTATTTTTGGTAAAAGTAATTTTGACACATTTGTCATTGGCAAGAGAAAGTTTATTCGCCAAGCAATACTGGTGGAAACGATCCAGGTCCTCTTGAATAAGATTACAGTCATGCACACCCCGCACGGATTTATATATTTTCAAATCGTCAGCAAACATTGCAAAATAGCAATTACGGAAGCAGTCACCGATGTCATTAATGAACAACGTGTACATGAGAGGCCCAAGGACCGAACCCTGCATCACACCTGACGAGACATGCGAAGCTTGAGATCCATAACCATTGATTACAACCCTCTGGGTACGTCTTTCCAGATAGGAAGTGAACCATCTCAACAGGTTACCTTTTATCCCATTGAACGACAACTTCCGCAACAGTATCACATGATCCACCTTATCGAAAGCCTTCCGGAAATCCGTGTATATAGCATCTACCTGAGTTCTCCCGTCCATAGATGTAAATAGGAAATTGGTGTACGCCAAGAGGTTAGTGGATGTTGATTTACGCTTTACAAATCCGTGTTGCTGAGGAATAATGTTATTTTGGATCAACGGAAAGACTACTCCATGGACAAGAGATTCCAGCAGCTTAGGAATGCAGGACTGCACCGAAATTGGCCTGTAATGAGCGACCTGAGATTTTGAACCAGACTTATGTATGGGCGTGACAAAGGACAATTTCCAGCATTCCGGGAAAGTGCCTTGCTCCATGCATTTATTGAATATTATTCGCAAGGGAGTCAGGATGGCTGGTGCGACATTTTTTAGAAATACAGGACTTATTCTATCTGGGCCAGGGCCCTTCTTTGGATCTAACTTTAAAAGCATCTTTTCAATGTCTTTTTCTGTTATGTACATGTTAGAGATTATACATGACGCCTGCGAGCATGGCAGCTTATCCAATTCTGCGAGATCGCAAGTGGCTTTTTTTTCAAATACTGAATTAAAAAACTCCGAGAATAGCTCACTTATTTCATTCGCAGAATTTGCAATTTTGTCTCCTAGGTACATAGTGTGAGGATAGTTTGACGTGGACTTTTTCATGGAAGATATATACGCCCAGAAGGCTTTAATATTTGTTTTCATGATTTCCTCAGTACCGTTTGTATACCTGCGGAAGCACTCCGTCATCAGTGTCTTACAGCGAGTCCGCAAAAATGCATATTCACCATAATCACGAAGGGACTGGTATGTTTTCCATTTAATCCATACCTTTTCTTTGCGCTTTAGCATTTTTATCAACGCAAACGTAAACCACTTTGGATAAGTCATGGATTTATTTTTTTGTATTGGTACATGCTCATCCATTATCTTGTACAATAGGCAATAAAATTTATTTACCGCATCATTAGCTTTTAAGGGATTTAATTCATCACTCCAATTAACCCGACTCAATTCTTCTAGAATGTTAGGGTAATTGGCTTTAAAAAAATTATATTTGGGTAAATGCTTAACCGGAAGTGGAATAGTAAGCTGGGTATTAATATTAAATTGAAACGGAGGGTGGTGCCTATCCAAGTTAGAAAGGACAACGTCCGGCGAAGAAAGATGACATTCCAAACTTGAAAGTACTAAATCAAGAGTTTTATTATTATGATTTTGGAATTTATTATACTGATTCAACTCCAGAAATGCGCAAGTATTAAGCAACAATTCAGCGTGAGCACCCTGTCTAGAGCACACTTTTAATTTTGAAGAATCCCGTGACCCGCACCAAACCAATTCCGGCAGGTTGTAATCTCCCACCACACAAAACTTGGGGCTGGGTACCAATTCCTCAATTCTTTCCAACGTCGCAAAATGGTCAGCATACACACAATTATTCGAGGCCGGAGGGATGTACACAATTACGACAATTAAGTCGTAGGTGGTGGTTGGGATGACTAAAATCAAATCCTCGGCAGTAGGGGTCTCCCACTCTGGGTGCCGGGTGGCCCTTATGGTGTTTCGCACCGCTATGAGCACACCACCGCCGTCCTTTTTGTGGTGAGTCGCGAGATCGCGGTCCCGACGGTAAACCGTGTAGTCACTGCCAAACAACTCAGCGTCCAGTATTCCTGGCTGCAACCAGGTCTCGGCTAACATGATTACATCATAGGAAGCATTCAAAACATTAAGGCGCAGGTCAGCCAGTTTAGATCTTATCCCACCACAATTTTGGTAGTAAAATAATATTTCATTTTTATACTTCGGCATAGTAATAATAACAAAAGTAAAATTCATAAATGATTTGAAGAAGCATAATTATGTACCCAATGATTTTATCATTCATTATATTAATTTTGTGGTGTACAGGAAGGTGATAAACCGGCTCGCGCAAGGTCCGCACTAAATTGGCCAAATAAAATCTCAAAGTACTAATGATCATCATCGATAAGAAAAAAGCATAGTAAGATGTTATACATCTCTGAGACTGCATCTCAAAAAGTAATAGTACATTAATGTGAGCCCTAGTATTAACGTGAATTTTAGCATGACACTCATTAGAATAACAGTAAACCAAACAAACTAATAGCAACGCAAACAAACATTTACGCCGCGCGAGTCAAAGTGATTCGATATCCTTATCGTTCTTGATGGCAATAATGCGTGTGTCATCTCCCTTACGCATCAGTATGGTCGCATTCTTGATCCACACATACTTGTACCCTTTATTTTTCTTTGCTTCGCGGGCACGAGCGTGAAGAATTTTATTTTTGAGGGTAAGATGAGTTAGTGAGGTTAGACAAAACCTAAGGTAACAAGACCCAAAGGCCACGCTTGGCATGTGGCCGTGTAGGTGGAAATGGGAATCAAAATAGTGATGTGACGGGTAACATTATTCCTATGATTTTCGACCATCCGCTGAATGTGCTTTTACCTTTTGCGCGGGAAGAGATGCTACTGGTATATTTTATGTTTTTTCTTTGCCCAGACCAGCATGGAAGTATGTATGTATGTAAACTCTTTATTGTGCAAAATAAACAAGACAAATACAATTGACAAACACTGAGATATATGCACAAAGGCGGACTTATCCCTTTAAGGGATCTCTTCCAGTCAACCTTTGAGTGGATGAAAGGAGTATTATATTAGGGATGGACGAGTGAGTTTAAAAATTGCAATGGAAGTGTTTGAACTTGTGAACTTTTTTCGTACCCTTGTCTTCATTAAAAATTCAGTTTGGTTCTTCGTGTTCATAATATTAATGGAACTTCATGGGGCTTCATCATTCTAAACACAAGCGTGGGAAGTTGGTATTTTTATGTTGGTTTGGTTTAAGTAATATTTTGCGAGCATCTGTAGCACCTCTGTTTTATTGCTTGTACTGTTTGCGAAGCTTCTTAAAAGAAGTATCCTTTTTTTAAAGCGCTCGTTTGTTCCATTGGAATCTACTTCTATTTGAATCCGGAGCCGCAGCGAAATAGCCCCTTATCTAACTTTGATGTTTTATTTCCTGTGCTTATCTGAGACGTACGCGCATGCTTGATCGGTTGTCTTGCGCAATGGGAACTTTAAACGCAAGCTTAGAAGTATTTGGGTTAGATACATACGTACTTTAATTTTTAATATTAGTTTCAACTAGATCAACCATGCGTCGCTAGACCGCGTAAGATACCATCCAATAAACTTAAGTATTCATTAAGCAGGATAGAACGCTTGAGACATGTTTCGATAGGTTGAGGTCAATTCTCATTAACTACCTATTTGGCAGGATTAATAAAATTTTACTCAACTTAAAGTAATTATTGGTTAATGCGAGAGCCGTGTAAAGGTACGATGGAGTATAAAGTAGCAGCGGAACATTTATACGACCACCTGCATTGCGCAAAGGTTCCATGTAGGTTAATAAATGTACAACGGATGCGATCAACATGAATTAAGTGAACTATTTTCTTAAGACAGACCTACAAAATTACGGATAGTTGAAAACAGAAATTTATATTCTCCGGGAAAGCGATGTT
Organism: Pandemis corylana; assembly: GCA_949127965.1. Lineage (NCBI taxonomy): Eukaryota > Metazoa > Arthropoda > Insecta > Lepidoptera > Tortricidae > Pandemis > Pandemis corylana. The sequence goes on from OX421860.1 coordinate 13,235,941, forward strand.
CACTTGTTTTCTGATAAGATTATGGAAACATGAATAAAGCTTTACACGCATGAAGTAATAACTGATGCTATCTATATAAATGTAGCAAGGAGGGCCAGTTATTTTGTCGCTATTTTGTTTAATGATAACCACATACAGAGAAACTATTTGGGAAGGTTTACCAAATTGCAAAAGGCAATGAAACTGTAAAAGTAAAATCTGAACAATTTCGCTTAAAGCCTAATCAAAACTCAAATCGTAGATAAGATTTCAATCAATAAACCCAAAGTCCTTCCGCAAAGCAATCTATGTGTAACAACTCCATTCCCACAAGATGTTATCTGCGCATGGCATTCAGCGTTCAGCCTAATTAACTTGCTCACAATTAAATCTAGCTGCCTGTGATTTAATGGCCGATAGGTCGGACATGGTGAAAGGTACGGGAACCTAACGATAGTAAGGTAGTAATGCCGATAAATGCTCGTGGTGGTGGACTAGAACCGACCATAGATTTGTATCACTATCAGACCATCAAAAATAGATGGAGTAAGTAGTAAACAAAGATGATAAAGAAATTAATGGTAATGATAGACAGTGATTGATAGCTATCTATTTCCATCTGAGATAGATGGAGAGGAAGTTAGGTCAAAAACTGATAAAAAAATCAGAGATCGTGGTGTGTTTGGATCTCAAAACTAACAAGACAGAGAGAGAAATATTTATTTAAACACAATCGATGTAAATAGAGAGAGAAAGAAATAGTACATAATAATAGTAATAGATGCTACCAAACAGCATTTTGCCTATTAACTAGAAAATAAATGGTATGCTATGCCCTTTAATACTGAAGCGCAACTTCGAATTTGTTATGGTGCAGTAGAAAGTTTAGAGAAAACGACCGCTGCGATTTTATTAAATCGAAGTTGCTAGGAAGCCACTAATTAAATATATTAAACTAATACTCGTTGCGATTGTATCAAAACAGAGAAGTTACTAAGATGTAGGAAATATAGTTGACTTGCAACGAAAGGTTTATAAATATGATGAACCATGACAGAATGCTTCAGCTAAAGCAAGACAGATAAATAATCTTAAACACAAGCCCGACCTTTTATGGATAGTCGAGTATCAAACAAAACTTATCAATGCTCATACACCTAAATACATGAAAGCGAATACAGAGTAACGTCAGATCGTAGCAACTCTGACAACAGGATTAAAAATAAAATCACCATTCTGGTTAATTCATGAGCCATTGAATTCCGAATATGGATCTCGAAAGTCCGAAAATGCGGTCCACTGCGTACGCCAAAAACGGGCACAAGCCGAGCCGAACCAATTTCTAAACATGAGAATATGCTGTTTTTTTAACCCTTTGAGTGGCATGTTTTGAGATGGTTCGTTAAATAACATCCAGTAGTTAAGCAATTAGTTTATTTTAAAACGCATTACTTGGTCCTTATGCTAAGCTTCCCAATGCCTCTGTGTGTCTATACTAATAGATTGTAGGGTTATATCTTCATCTACTGGACCGATATTGAATTTTTTTTCCAATATAAAGCCACGTTGTTAGTGAGTGTCATAGGCTATATTTAATTCTGCGTGGACAAATTCGCGGACAAAGCTTATTTATTATTTCATCGGCATCATTATCATGCCAGTCGAAAGACGTCCACTGCTGGACATAGCCTCCCCCAAGGCTCTCTACTCAGGCCGGATTTATTATTTGCCTGTATGTTTCTGAGTTTAACGTTATAGGTTTGTTTTTTAAATTGCATGGAAGTAACCTTTGATTGGCTTTCAAAATCTTCTTGAATATTAATCAAATTACATGTAATTCTGGCCTACACACTGAATCTAAGCTTTATTTGTATTTTTTTGTTGTTAAGAGAATTTAAAAGGACTTAGTTATTTAAGTATTCAACCGAGTCTACTTCATTTGTTTCAACCGTAACTCAAACTCGAGTTTTGTCTTGATTATTCTCAGTGCGCGTTATGGCATTTGTCACACATTTTTTGTTGCCCCTTATCACGACGTATTTATCTCAGAGTGACGTTTGATCGAATCGCGTCAATGGCTGCCAACAGTGCGACTAGAAACAGTAAAGCAATTCGATTATAGTCTTCGAATGATAAACAAGTTTCATACGTGTATTATATTATGTAAAATCTCCTTCTTCTTCTTCTTCTTCCTTGCCTTATCCCTTCATTTGGGGTCGTCCTCGTCCTTAGGCGCCAGGACCACCTGACCTGTGTAAAATATAAGTCATAAAAAATGTTTCAACCATGCATAGTATAAACGCAACGGATTTTGAAGCGTTTTTTTTTTAGATAGAGTGATTCAAGACGAAGTCACGGGCAGAAGCTAGTATTGTATATTCTTGATTGCGAATATTGAAGTTTTGATTGGCTTGAGGTAGATGGTCAAAATAATTGTTGTACAGCATGTACTAGCACGACAGCGCGCGACGCCGCTCTCGCGTGCTCTCATGCTAGCCCTGCTGGTATGTGTATTACATGTAGGATTAATTTCAAAAGACGGGATTCACTGCGATACGCATCAATATTTCGTGAGATGGATCGTGGTATGCGTGGATCATGTAATATTATGAATATGAGTGCGCGGTGCAGGGACGCGGGGTGGGACGACACAGGGGACCGAGAGAGGTGCGGGCGGGAAGTGCGCCTGCCGCCCGCACCTCTCTCGGTCTCCTTTGTCATCCCACCCCGCGTCGCTGCACCGCGCGGGCAAGGACTCATTTTCGGTCGGTCTATATAATCCATGCCGTTGTTTCTATTATCTTCACTTTTCTTTTCTCAATGGTTCTCTATGCTCATCACTACATAGTATAAAACAGTCGCTTTCTCTGTCCCTATATCCCTATGTATGCTTATATCTTCAAAACTACACAACGGATTTTTTTAATAGATAAAGTGATTCAAGAGGAAGGTTTTTATGAATTCGCGGGCAGAAGCTAGTTTTCAGTAAGACCGTCTTAAGATTTTCCATAAAACAGTTTCTATACTGCTCCTTAACCACAGTCTTCAAGTCCACTAAGGCAACATAAATATTAATGTAACAATTACTTATTACATAAACCGACCACCTGGCGTTTGCATCACAGTAATTGTTGGCTTGATTGATACAGCTATTAGCTGACCGTGTCGGAATATTTTAAACTCGTACGCACATGCCCGTGGCTGGATTAATCCTAGGCTGCGGGAAATGTTAAAACTAACTGAGTTGGGTAGACTCATAAATTTGTTTTCGCCAAAGAACCCGACATCAAACTTGGGGAAAAAATTTCGTATGATGTAGATTTAAGTCAGGTCACTTTTTTGTATGAGCGTAACTCTCCCAGAATTATATTTGTGGAAATTATAACTGCTCACCTTCATTAGACGAGAGAAAAGAGAGATAAATTTATAATATTATATCATAATAATGAAAAACCATGATCATTTGTATCACCACGATCATATGCCACAAATAGTAAGATGATATCAGTCATCGTATAGATCCTCAAAGACTGCCTGTAATGAAATGAAAATGATGAGTAAGACAATAATTTAATATGGCTGTCATCATGGTACGGTAGATTTCTTATCAGAAGTAGGTAAAGATAATCAAGTAACGTTTGAAATAAGTTTGCGAGTTACCAGTTTGTAGGTAAAGAGTTAATCAATTTTCGCGAAATATTACAAACGGATTAAATTCCTAGACTCTTAATCTCATTGCCTATAATTTCTAGGTACTCGACTAAGTACACGTTTCCAGAAATACCAGAAATGATATCACGATAAAGAAAAAATATCTCCGACACCCATCAAGACATTGTAATTCGTACCACACAATAGTTCACAATCTGAAAGCTGACAAAATTAGATGTTTTCTTCCCACTGTTTCCTATTGTATGGAAATAAACTGTCTTAGATCTTTCACAGATGTTTTCTTGTATTGTTTCTTTGTAACGTTTTTATTGAATTGTTTTACGTAATGTTCATCTTTTTTTCTTTTTGTCTCTTTTTATTATCTCTTCATTGTTCGTTTATTTTGAATCATTATCTTTCATCACTATTTTTATTCATTCATTCGTTTTCTTATACTACCTTACTTATATACCTGTCCTTGATAGATTAGTTAATCATTTATCACTTTGACATTAATAGATTAAGGACTAAATATTCTTGCAGTAGAATGCACTGCAGGTTTAACATCTGGTGATATTTGTTTTACAATTCATATCAACCTTAATATCAGATCCATTAATTCATCAGTCACCAACGCTCAAAGATTACATCATCGCTGTTTTGTGAAAATTACGTCAGCAGCACAAATTATTTACTTCACGGTGAGGCTATATGGAAATTGCACCGCTAGGGTAAATCACTCTGTTACTAATAGACCGACCGGTTAAATGATTTCTCGCCCGCACGGCACAGGGGCGGTGGGTGACAGGCGCACTACCCGCCCGTACCTCTCTCGGTTCCCTTTGTCGTCCCACTCCGCGTCTCTACACCGCGCCGGCGAGGACTCATTGAAGCGGTCGATCTATAGTCGCCAGTATCAACTGGTCACATTCGTTGGTGATAAAAGTTAGCTCGGGGCTTGTAATTTAAATAGGGAATCTAGTAATACACGTATAAAAATTGTCGAAGTAGTGGATTGTTATTGGTGGATTTACCCTAGCCTGGTATGCCATTATTAGACCAGACACTGACCGATACAGATCTAGATTTGCTACGCATTAATTTTGCTACTGTTCCTCTTACTCAGCTTTTACGAGATTTTTATTCAAATTGACCAATGAATACATTTAATCTTTGTTGGAGAATCGATTTATGCTGTCATAATTTATAACAATTTATTAGGATCTCGGTTTGAAGCGAACAAAATCACGGGGTACAATAAAGTTAAAAGGAAACTCATTTCAAGCCAAAAATGTTTCCTTTCCAACATATTTACTTGCCGTCATGCTGGTAATGTTATTTATGAACAAAAATTTTTATTTGTCTTTTTCTTAAGTTCCTATAAGACCTAGAATTTAACTGTTCATTTCTTTGATGCTGCTTGTACCATTAACTTTATTGACTCTATTTACTGGATTACGAAATTTCCTTCGCTCAGGTACCTTTTCTAAAATCTCTAATTTAACTTAATATTGCAATACGTATAAGTCATTGTCTTAGTTACAAACAGATCGTGAAGTCCACATTTTGTAACGGGGTTTAGCAATAGGACAGTAGTTGTGGAGCATTCAATGAATTTATCGCTCAATTTAAGATTAAAGGTCCATTCCTAAGGTTATCTTCGTCACGAGTTGGCTAGTTCCTGCTTTTCTGTTTTATCTGTTTTATTCTATAACAAAATCCTGACTTGTTTCAACAAGTACGCCTTTGTTGTCGTTGAAAAGTAAATCGCTGATCGCAGCAGCGGCTTTAGTTTCCTTTATATGAGTACTTTGTTTGTTTTCAACATGAAACTACCGTGAGACTGAATCATAATTACACAAAGAAGGAAGAAGGACTACGAAATAGTCCGAAACATGTCGAGCATCACTCGACTTTTTATACGTGAGTTATCCGTTTATGTGTAATTACTTTGTTTGTATCATTATTGAATTGCTGCAGTCTGCGATATTCTTCACACGCATATATTGTGATCTATAGCTAATATAGGTGCTACGAGTATAACTTCTACGGTATTACTACGGTATTCTTCCATGCTGGTCTGGGAGTAAAGAAAAAACATAGAATGTACCAGTTGCTTCGCTTCCCGCGCCGATGGTAAGAGCCCATTGAGGGAATAGGCGAAAATTTTACGAATCATGTTATAATCGATGCGGCGAGCAACCCATCACCGTTTTGATTCCACTTTCCACCTATACACCCACGCTCATGCTAAACATGGCCTTAAGGTTTTGTTACCTTAGACTTTGTCTACCCCGTAAGGGATAATGACGTTATATATATGTATGTGAAACATGTATGTAGGTAAAAATTACAACTACGTAACATTACTCATTGGTAAGACTGGCCCTGTTTTTCTTGTAACTGCTTATTATCAAATCGGCATACATTTTCTGCTGTCAAAATTACTATGCACGAAACGCGTGATTATATGATATCATTACCTGGTATTAAAGGGCTAGTACATACTCGATTATATATCTCTCATAATATTAGATAAATTTAATACGCTTGTTTTATATGAGAGTTAATAGTTGTGTGTACAAGGGAGCAAAATGACGTATTTACGACGAGGGCGCTATAATGAATCCAGAATATAGCGAAGGATTCTACAATAGAATCCTGAGCGTAATGAGGGATTCAAGTGTTAACGCCCAAGATGAAAATAATTTTGCACCCGAGTGGCTCATACGACTTTTCACACGGCCCCAACACACCGGATTAAGGCAACGCTGTAGAGTTTTTAGTTTGGGTATACCTCTCCGGGGGAAGTCTCACATAACCCTACGCATCCTCGTGCCTGGCATCCATAAAGATTTCGCCTCCGTTAAAAAAAAGTGCTGTCTACGCCGTAAGGAACAAAGATATGAGAGACAATGGGTCGGTATGATACTTCGAGTTTCGAAATCTGGAGTAGACCTGTAGGTATATTCTTGAATTAAAAATCTGGCACGCGTAGTATTTCCATCCATCCATCCATAGCAGCCCTCAACTCGTCCGTCTTCGGACATAGGCCTCCTCTCCACTTCTCCACGCCTGGCGATCGACAGCCACTTGCATCCATCCTCCACCCGCCTGTCGGCAGATATCGTCCTTCCACCTCATTGGTGGTCTTCCTCTACTGCGAGTGTTCTCACGAGGTCTCCACTCGAGCGTTCGCCTCGCCCAACGATCGTGATTCATACGCGTAGTATTTACAGAATGTAATTTTGTGAACCATTGCACCGTTATAATCATGCGAGTGAGTAAATTACGTCTAGAGTTAATGTACAGATGTTTTGCTGAGGTGTTTCATAAATGCTGATTAGGTATGATTAGCAATGATGTTGGTAACTTAGCGATGGTTTCTTTGGTGCATTAACCATGTTAAATTCTGACTGATAACTGACTTCATTGAATTATTATGACCGGTCGATTCAACGTTATCCGAATTCATACCCAGATACCCAACGGAGCTAAATCCACCAAATTTTGTATGTATGAACAACTCTTGAAACCACATAGATGCACAAAGGTGAACTTATACTTATAAGAGATTTCTTCCAGCTAACCTTATAGATGTGCAATAAAGCAAAGCTCGTGCTATAGCGTCAACAGTGAATGTAGTAACAGTTATAATTATGAACCAACTACCTTACTACCTACCTAACTAACTAACACCCGCCCCGCATGGACAATCTCTGCACCAGGAATGATCCCGAACGAGAGTCCAGACCACGCTCTCGCCACCGCCGTCCCACGTCTTTAAAAAATAGCTTATATCACTACATAGTATAAAATATTAAATATACTAAATTGAATTTTATTGAACAATGCAATACATAACTAATGTAACCAAATCAATCACTTCTATATTAATAGCACGTGTAAAACTAAAGTAATATCCTGTAATTATTAATTTATAAACACCAAAGCTCAAATAGTGGAGTCACGTATTGATCGTTAAATTTACTATCATAATAACTTATGAATGAATTTATCGCTCGAAACCGGGTCATTGAGTAAAACTGAATGGTTCTTATCTTAACCTTACACCTAGGGCCGTGTCCGCGTTTTTATGCTAGTGGTAAACAAATTAGTAATATTATAAACGGAAAAGGTTAAGTAGAAGAGGTTGAATGGGAAAGCAGTTTTATGGATATCATCACCGTGGACTGATAGTCAGTTACGTTAGTCAAAAGTGAGAGAAGGAACTAATGTAAAAACTAGAATTTCAAAGAGTGACAAACAAGAAAGTAGGACACGTGATGTTAAGTGATCACCTTGCACCAGCTCCTGCCATTCGTAATTCTGACTGATGCAACCTAGGGTTCTTCAAGGCTAGATAGAAGCTGTTGCTGAACCAGCGCACAATTTGGCCTCATCTAAAGTATCCATAATGTGAGATGTCAATTATTGTCAGTTCTGAAAAACAGGACTTTGGGCGCAGGAAGGAATGCTGGCTGCGAAATATCCGGGAATGGACTGGAATGACAAGTGCAGCGGAGCTTTTCAACCTGGCCAGGGACCGTGTGAAGTATGCGGAGCTGACTGCCAACCTTCCCTAGTTGGAAAGGTACCATAAGAAGAAGAATTAAAAAACGGTATTGCCTACAAACCGTTTTTAAATCTGCACACACTAGGCAATTCAAAATTCAAATGACCCTCACTTCACTGGTGTCATCAAATGTTACATCAGCATTTCTACTCTCAGTTCCAATAGTTTCTACCGGCACTTATAAAAACGTATATACATCTTTTGACGAGGCAACACATCAAAACGATCACTATGAACATTTCAAAGTGAAAATTGATCAGCAACCGAGACCCTTAAATGGCATATCCATTGTACTGTTGGGCTGTCGAGTGCTCCAAGTATTTCTATTGATGTCTGACAATGGAGAGAGTATCGGCCCATTTCACAGTTACTCGACGGCCGGTTCGAATGGGGCATCTCACGCGTGCTCAAATCTTGATGACTTTATGAGAAGGTTGCTGCTGATGTACGAAGATGGAGTTATACAGAGCGTCTCAGAATTATCCCAGTAATATTATAAACGCGAAAGTTTGTAAGTATAGATGGATGGATGTTTGTTACTCTTTCACGCCAGAACGGCTGGACAGATCTAGATGAAATTTGGAACAGATAGATTATAGTCTGGAATAACACATAGGCTATTTTTATCCTGGAAAATTGCGTAATTTCTACGGGATAGCGATAAACGAATTCTATGCAGACGAAGTCGCGGGCAACAGCTAGTTTTGTTATATTTCAGCAGCTAATACGATTAGTTTGACTGGACACTCCTGTAAATAAGATTTTTCATTCAAAATGAATCCGCCCCTTTGACGCCGCGCCGTACCTTACATTTAGAACATGAACCGTGTATGGAAACATTGTCAATCTTACTTCTTCTACTTTGTCTAATATGGCCCTATCGATCGATGCGATTATTTCACCAATGTCAAAGTAATAAATACGGTATTCAAAAATCTTGTGACAAAAATGTCGGCAACGTTGTAAGGTAGAACACGGTCAAAAGACCCCTCCCTCGCTTATCGGGCTCTTAGTCAACGGATAATGATATAAACCGATGCCCAGGGTGCACCGGACCAAGCACTGCTCTTCCCCTCGGACGGATCTAAAAACGAACCGCAGCTCTTGACCACACGCAGAGGTAACCCGTCGCAATCTTACTTTAAAAAATCCAAAAATAGTGACAGAGAAACTAACCCAACCAATTGCTACATTCAGTTAATTTTAAAAATGGAAGAAGGTAGATTTTACGGTGGGCTTATACGCTGATGATGAAGCAGAAGATATATTAGTACTTATTACTAAGGCATTGAAATCGTGCCAGAGTGAGAAACTACATTGTACCTATTAACACAGGGCAATCAAAGAACTGACAACCGTTGGAGCAAACATAAATATCCTAGAGTGGAGACCACGTTTGGGATAGCGTAGTGTGGGACGACCTGCGACGCGTTGGACGGATGACCTTAGGAGGACAGCTGGCAGTGGCTGGATGAGGGAAGCCCAGGATCGCAAAAGTTGGCGCAAAATGAAGGAGGCCTACGTCCAGCAGTGGACGGACAATGGCTCTAGATAGATAGAATCAAAGAAGGATTAAATTCAGAATTATATCGGAAAGTGGATGTAAATTTGCCTGATGAACCGACTCTTCAGTATACATAACAAAATCTGTACGTAACAATATTGAAAATCAGCAAACAGATCTGTTATGAAACAGGTTCGAAATGCATGTTATCTCGGTAACTCTTTAAGCAAGCTGTAATTTAGTCCACATAGTAATCAAAACAACGTATAATGTTGGAGATTCCGAACGCTGATTGAGTTTCCTTCGGCCGCTTCCGATACAACGGTTCTTTATTTTTAAGTCTAATGATTTTAATATAGATTACTTCTTAAGGGCTTGGATCAAGTTACTTTAGCAGTTAAAAAAGGTTTGGGTGTTTCTTACAAAAGTACTCTGTAGCTAATTGGTAAAACATGCAAGCGTTGGTTACTAGGAATGATAAAAGGTCTTGTAGGCTGGGAAGTGCCTAAAGGGATTCAGTGTTTGCCAGGTACATTTATGTTTATTATTGAAGGCTCAGTCTAGTTTGAGTTCCACCGTAGTACACGAATTGTGATCCCCTAGTGATATAATAAACTATCACACATTTTTATTTTCATTTGTCGCTAACCTTGCACCTTACCCTACTGTCGGTACCCTTTTATTCACCTGTGGGACGTACTCGTAAATAAGCTAGAGATGATGATGATGATGCATCTTTAGTAATATTTGTAATTGAGCGTTATCCAAAAAAGACCATAATGATTATTACACATAAACGGATAACTCACGTATAAAAAGTCGAGTGATGCTCGACATCACGAGTCACGAGTCACGAGTCGAGTTTCATGTTGAAAAAGACCATAATGTTATGATTTTTTTTCCACAATTTAAATATTTTGGGTTTTTTTTTTTTTTTTTTTTTTTTATGTGAATAGGAAGGCAAACGAGCAAGTGGGTCGTCGGTCTTACTCAGAATCGTTTACCCTATCGATTCTCATACAAGAAAAAATGTATCCCAGATTTTACTATGATTTTTTTCCTCTTCGTCACGTTCCATACATACCTATATTTAAAAGAGTGACGAACTGGAATGGAAATTTTGGGACACAATTTTTCTTGTATGAGGATTGATAGTGTAAAGGTTTCGGAACTTTCTCGAGTAAAAAAAACCCAAAATAAATTCTGGAAAAAATGTTCATGTAGACTTTTTTTTCGGAAAACGCTCAACCCTGTGAATTAGCGGACAATGACGACATTGCTCTCAACGAAACTTTCTTTTTTCAAGCTAAAAATTCCAGCCAGTCTTTTATTTGCGAAATATTCTAAATCAACTTTTGAATTTCGAAATGCATGCATAATCTCCATTCTTTTTGTCGCGACCAAATCCGCATAGTTCAAGAGCGACGACCGCTTTTTCCGACGTCCACGCAGAATTAAACTTTATATCGACACCAATACGAACGTAGGCGCACATTATAAGCTTGAAGTAAACTTGCATTGCCCATGCGCTTGTTCAATGATTAACACCTAAAGTGGTTCATTCGATCGGTGCCATTGATTGAACCACAATCGCTGCACAACTATGTTGTGCAAGGGAGAAGCTGTGGCGGGGAACTTACTAAGCCAGTGAGAACCGAGTTTTATGGGCGCCAGGCCACTGATGCCTACGCATAAAACAAATAACGTGAAGATAATATTTTAACGTTCTTCAGTCAGTACCTACTATCCGAGCCCCTTGTCCCATCGAACTAATACTTTAATTGTATTATTGTAGAGATACTAATTAAGACTGCTACGTACTATTGTATTAAGTCAAATTGCTAATAAGCTGTCTTTCTGTTACAGGTATGTTCTCACGAAACAACTACTGCCGCTACGATTCGATATGAGTAAGTTTTTATAATACTTCAAAGAGCACAAAGAAACATTGATTAAAACGCTGTCAATGAAAACAAGCGTTTAAATTACTTCTCGTCATAATTAACTTGACACCGACATAAATATAACGGACATTCTTTACTTGATTGCGAACTATTTATGGAACAAGATTGCTCCGAGGTCCATAAAAGAGATACGACGTTTATGGACAATCTTGTCAACTGACAAGGTTACACATCCTTAGCACACCAGAAAAATCTATGAAACTGTAAAAAGAGAAAACAATACATTACATTGCTCCGAGTGTACTTTTAAAAAAAAATACGGCCACAAAGGAAAAGGATTGTAGATGTATTTGCCGGTTGTCTTACTCTCTACGCCGGAACATAGCAACGATAGCAGGATGAGCAGCGCGTATGCTGGTAGCAGCGATCCTGACAAAATTAGTACAAGGTCCTGCCACTCACACTTCTATTACTTACACTACCAGAATGGCCGCGCAACTCCTTCAGATTAGAACAACGCTCGTCGCTTGTGCCTTTTCGCGAGAAACCGCAAGGTTAGGAGGGTCGGTCCCGACTGACAGCGATTTAACTATTTAATTGAAATTTTAATTGGAAGCCGTGAAAGTTACAAGTTTGTAAGTAACTAGACTTAACTCGCCACTTAACCCTCGCTTATTGACTCTTAATTTGCATACACATTTTGCAAGATGGCGCCTGTTTGACATCTCGAAACTTTCTTTTGCGTACGATCTTTGTTTACGTAAATTAAGCATGACTTTGCTTGCGTAAAGTATAATGTCAACTTTGACTACCGATCTGGAAATTGCGTAAATTTACCTAGCTCACAGACAGGGTAAATATTAAAATCGCGAATAATGTTTGGCTTTGCTAAGTGATTGTGTCAACAGTTATGTTTGCGAGGACACCGTTAAACAAATGAAGTGAAACAGTAGCGAGATGTGTGTACAGTTACGGGCCATGGAAAACAAATCCTTTAAGTATTGAATACTTTATATAGTGTCACCCTCATAATGTATGCACTGGCTGAACTACTGCACTTGACTGGGCCTAACTTTGTGAAGCTGAGTACATGTAGATACGTCTACACACTAGCAGTCGAGTTTGATCTTGAATTCGTTACGCACCTCTGTATTCTGTATATTTGTCTTGTACATAATTTATTTTTGACCCCTGACCCAAAAAGGGACTTAGAAGTTTGACCACTGGGTGTGTGTGTGTGTGCCTGTGACACAGTGGCAATTTATCGGGCGGGTGACGATTTGTGCACTGTTTAATACATTATAGTTTAGCTCTAAGTAAGATCGTAATAGAGTACTTACCTAATACTCGTAGTAATTACATTATTTAACGTTCAGACAACATGGGAGCCTTTACATGGCGAGTGTACCACTATTTGCAACTCCGGCAACTCACCAGCAGTCTTAATAGGTGTCTACGAGTACTTAACATCAATTGGACCACACGCCCGATTGTCGGCTTTAATATAAATAAAACGCTATGACTTCGGTCATGTTTACTCAAACCCTTAGTTTATCTCAACATTTCACTGCTTCCTTGTAGCAGTTTTGTTGTAACATGTGTGACAATCGTGAAAGTTTGCAACAATCTATTGAACGGGCAATATCCTGCGGTATATTGTGCGTGCGGCAAAACCGCGTAATAATCGTTTGCAATACTGCAGTATCGACGTAACGCGAAACTGTTTGCAAATTAAGTCTCCGGCTCTTCTCAGTGCAGTGAATATAGCCCGTTCCAATCCATTTTAAAGCTTCTGTAAACAAACAAGTCGCTCCAAATTCATATTAAATTAAAATAATATTAATAACTAGACCTGCCCGCGACTTCTTCGGCGTAGAATTAGACTTAAGAATAATTTTGATAGTATTCTGCAATAATTATTAACCTTATTAAGACCTTTGACATGTTTATCGCTATCCCGCGGGAACTTTGCAATTTTCTGGTTTAAAAAGTAACCTATGTGCTAATCTAAGGTACCAGCTATTTCCGTTTCAAGTTTTATCCAAACCCATCCAGTCGTTTCAGCGTGAAGAAGGAACAAACATACACAATTACATTTATAATATTAGTAGTATTTTTTTTAATTTCATGTGATAATATCAAGTATCCTTCAACCTGGTGGATGTGATGCTCATTGCATAAAATGAGTTATTGTATGAGAGCTAAGATGAAATTGGTTTGTTAAAAAAAATGGGTTGGAATAGAGTATAGTCATGCCAAATATTTCTAACTGGCCAGTATTTTGTTTTCACAGATCTTTTAACTTCTTTTTCCGCCACCAATTCACTAAAAAAAAAAACACGTAAACGCGGATCTTTAGCGAAAGCTGTTACTTAAGGCTAGGTAGTCCAACAGAGGCCGCGTTTTAGAGTTTTTAAAAACCATCTCAGACGTAGAAAATAGGGTTTAAAAATCTGAAAAAAATATATGTATTACTTAAGGATATAGTATAGACAAAGTCGCATTCAGTTACACGATCTAATGAACTTGACTCGATAGAAAAAAAATCCAAAGTTACCTCTTTTCGTAAAGCATTTTCAATATTATGACTAAACTATTGACATTTTTAATTAAAATTTTGTACTAAACTAAAGCCATTACATATTTGTAGACAAATTCGCAGAGTTTGAACAGATAAAATGATTATCTTAATTACTATGTCCAAATACCTACAAAATGTGCGAGCGCGGAGGCTCGGCAAGCCCGATCAGTCGCGCGCTGGCGCTTGCGGACGACGGACCTGTGTCAGTTTTATCCGCGACAGTTTCGTGCACCAAAGACGCAGTTTTTGACGAATTTATATAATTGTTGAAAGTTATTTATGATGGGCAATAAACAACGCAAACGAAAAAAGTCGTGCAAAGCTATAAAAATAACAAATAAAAAGAATGCACTCCAAAGATTATGTGACGAAGTAAATATTAATATAATTTTGTCGACAACATATCGAAATTGAATAAGTTAAATTATATTTCATTTTATCTCCATTTCTGATTGGTAGATAATTTATAAAAATATTATGCTTAAAATTACGGTCATAGTGCCATAGTATAAAAATATCAGTATAACAACTGAAGATCGCTACGATTTTTGATAATGCATATTTTGTCTCTATCGGTACCTCTGCCTGCCGTTTGAAAACGTAAAGTAACTATGTAAGTAAATACAATTACTCCATTTACTTTTTAGTGTAGGTCACTGGGGCAACCTCAAGAAACAGACAAGGACATTACCGCTGTAATAAACAACCCAAATATACCGGGTAGGTATATTTAACGCGATGACGAAGACTGAAACGATATAGGGTGCTTTGGGGTAATTGCGAAATTGGGTATATATTCCGAAAGTTTATAATAATAAATACCAAACGCCGCGATATTCTCTTACTGGCTACATTGCTTTAAACGCCATTGTCGCCGATTGGCTTTGATGCTCCAATCGCCGTTCGTCGCTGCTAGCGTGTGTGAGCGACATGCCATCTCGATAGACAAGTGATTTTCGCGCCTTTTTGGGTGATTCGCAATAACCCCAACACTCTTTTCTTGGAACCCAGGTAAGTTATAAAAATAATAGTTTTTTAGTAGGTATTATAGATTATCGTTTTTTACTATTGATTGCAGGGAACACGAAGTCCGAGTGACGTTTTTTATTTAGTTTCGGAAATACCCCTCTGGGGTTATTACGATACACATATAACCGAACCTAATATTTTCATAGAAATGGCCAGTGGTTCTCGAACTAGGTATTTAGGATAAAGAAATATTTCAAGGTATTATTATATAAGGTATACCTTATATTGTCCTATACTATACCTTAAGGTATTATAATGACAATCTAAATTTTCTTCTATGTACATAGTACTGTATTAAAATCGTCGTTATTCTCATTCATTCTTTCAACTTAATCCATCCATCCATACATAATAGTAGGACATTTCACATAAAGTCACATAGGCGAATGCGCGGGCTAAATTTAGTGTATAATATTGTACCAAATTAATCACCAGCGGCTTCTTTTTCAGGGTCATTATGCCTCGAATGTATGTCACAAATAGAATAACAATATATATACGTCGTGGTAGCCTAGTGGTTTAATCTGTGGCCTCTCAAGCAGAGTGTCGTGGGTTCAAATCCCGGGCGCGCACCTCTGAGTTTTTCGGAATTTATGTGCGAAAATTACATTTGAAATTTGCTATGAGCTTTTCGGTGAAGGAAAACATCGTGAGGAAACCTTGCACACATCAGCGAAGAAATTCAATGGTGTGTGTTAAGTTCCCAATCCGCACTGGGCGCGCGTGGGAACTATAGCCCAAACCCTCCAATACACGGAGGAGGCCTATGCCATGAGGCACGCCGAATTACGCGACAATTTAATAATAAAACAACAACAAAAAAAAAATGAAACTGTAGCGAATTCGGAATAAAAAGGCTATATTATTATTATTATTATTATATATACGTCTCAAGATTTGGCTACGGCCGTGGTTCTATTACGTTTAAGTTTTTTGTAAAACAATAAAGTTATTTCTCAGTTAAATGAGTTTTTTTATTACTTAAAATAATACGTATCTGTACGAAATGTTGAGAACCACTTCCTTTTACCGGGGTAAATCCGAAGTAATCTATTCGAAATAACCGTAAAAGCGAAACTATTAACAAAGTTACAAATATTACAAGTAAGGGGTAATTACAAAATGAAAAATAAATAAACCATCAGTTTATAAGTAGTAATGTCTACTTTTCAACTATTTCGGAATTACCCGGCCATATTTCGTATTTCCCCCAAATGTCCAAAAACGGGAGACATGACAATAAATATGCATAAAAAAGAAACAAGAGCGTATTTTTTTTGTTCACCAATTTTCAAGAGTTACGAAAATAAAGGCAGAAAATTTAAAAATAGAATGATTTTTTCACTGAAATGATGTCGTGTACTAAACTCGTCAAAATTTCTATCGTAATTACCCCAATGCACCTTACTCGATTTGTTTAAGAGATCATGCTAATTTCTATCTATTTGTGTTATATTTATACAGGGTGTAGATGACGAAGACAAACCCTAGATCT
Organism: Pandemis corylana; assembly: GCA_949127965.1. Lineage (NCBI taxonomy): Eukaryota > Metazoa > Arthropoda > Insecta > Lepidoptera > Tortricidae > Pandemis > Pandemis corylana. The sequence goes on from OX421860.1 coordinate 13,252,660, forward strand.
AGTTTTGCGCGCAACTTATGTAGGTACTCTTAAGTTTGTTATTCGAATTATTGTTACGCGTACGTGTGTGCTTTAGTTTCACCGTAATGAACTAAATAAGGTGCATTGGGGTAATTACGATAGAAATTTTTACAAGTTGAGTATACGACATCAATTTTGCTGCCTTTATTTTCGTAACTCTTGAAAATACTTATGGTTAGTAGACATTACACACAGAAATACGCTGTTGTGTGTTGTTTATGCATATTTATTGTAATGTGTCCCGTTTTCGAACATTTGGGGGAAATACGAGATATGGCCGGGTAATTCCGAAATAGTTGAAAAGTAGACCTTACTACTTATAAACTGATGGTTTATAATTATTTTTCATTTGTAATTGCCCCTTACTGTAATATTTGTAACTTTGTAATAGTTTCGCTTTTATGGTCATTTCGGATAGATTACTTCGGATTTACCCCGGTACAAGGAAGTGATTCTCAACATTTCATACAGATATGTATTATTTAAAGTTGTAAAAAATCTCATTTAACTGAGAAATAACTTTAATGTTTTACAAAAAACTTAAACGTAATAGAACCACGGCTGTAGCCAAATCTTGAGACGTTTATATTTTTATTATTTTTCTGACATACATTCGAGGCACAATGACTCTGAAAAAGAAGCCGCTGGTGATTAATTTGGTACAATATTATACACTAAATTTAGCATTCGCCTAAGTGACCTTAATGTGAAATGCCCTACTATTACGTATGGATGGATGGATTAAGTTGAAAGAATGAATGAGAATACCGACGATTTTAACACAGTGCATAGAAGAAAATTTGAATTGTCATTATAACACCTTAAGAATGAATATTGCAAGAAAATATGGACCTGACATATTTTAATATTTCTTTGTCCTAAATACCTAGTTTGAGAACCACTGGCCATTTCTATGAAAATATTAGATTGGGTTATATGTATATCGTTATAACCCCAGAGGGGTATTTCCGAAACTAAATAAAAACATCACTCGGACTTCGTGTTCCCTGCAATCATTAGTAAAAAACGACAATCTATAATACTAAAAAACAATTATTTTAGTAACTTACCTGGGTTCCGAGAAAAGAGTGTTGGGGTTATTGCGAATCACCCAAAAAGGCGCGAAAACCACTTGTCTGTCGAGATGGCACGTTGCTCACACTCACGCTAGCAGCGACGAACGGCGATTGGAGCATCAAAGCCGATAACAATGGTGTCTAAAGCAATGTAGCCAGTAAGAGAATATCGCGGCGTTTGGTATTTATTATAAACTTTCGGAATATACCCAATTTCGCAATTACCCCAAAGCACCCTAGGTATGTATTGAGACACATGTTTCTTTAGTTCAATATTGGTTGTTTCATAGATAAATAATAATGTACCTACCAATTATTTCAGGCATTTGAGGCCCATAGTAATAAAATATCTAATTAAATAAGGATTTTTCAGGGTTTTTGTAATTCTGCGGTTTTAATTATAATGCATTCTACTGTAAGTTTGACTATTAATTATTCTTTTATTACCTATTTATTCAAATTCATATTAATTAGGTAGTTACTAAAAATTGATCATAATAAATGCGTTACTAAAGTCAAAATAAAGTTTTATTTCTTTACTGTGACGCTGCCGGGTCATGAGAGTTCACAGCCGCTGAGCCCGCGCGATGTATTTGACGCGCGGTCTTGACAGCGCCAAATGCCTACTTTCGCAGGAATACCCGGCCTTAAGATATTCTCGGATATTCTCGCCGGACGTAGACAAAATTGGCGACAAAGGCGACAAGTGGAGCAGTTACAATAACGTTTCGTAAGCGTCCACAGACACTCTGGCGTTTCTACAAGTTTTCATTGATAACCGGGCGTGGGCGACCGGCCATTCATGAATTGGGCAATCGGCCCACGCGCTAACGGATTACAGACTACGATGCTAGTAAATTACGCGGTAATTAATGCAAATACCCGTTTTACAGTAACTGAACGCAGGAAGCGGTTAATCAATATTTTACTCAGCATAAGTTCGGTGATGAGGTGTTTAGTTTAGTTTAGTTTAGTTTAGTTTAGCGTGAAGTGGAAGCGTTTTGAATTATAAATGATATAAAATGTACAGTTTTTTTTTTTTTTTTTTTTACTACGAACTGACCAGTGATTGACCTCTATCTCACTTGGTGGAAGGTGCAGATGAGGCCAAAGGTGTAACTCACTGGTTCAGTAACAGCCTATTCACTCCAGCCTTGAAGAGCCCTAGATTGTATCTGTCCGGAAATACAGACGATGGGAGCGTAATACAGTTCATTTGCCATCCAGTCTGGGAGTAACAAAACACTGAATTCACCAGTAGTTTCTTGTCTGAGCAGATGGTAAAAGCTATTGAGGGTATGGGCGAAAATCGTAGGAAGTTTTTAAACCAGAGGAGGGTTTCCACATGTACGCCCAAAAGCATGCTATATGTGGCCTGTATTTTTTTTAACCACTAAGCTAACTCTTATTAGCCGTTGGAACTTCTCACAGTGAATCGAACAAATTAAAAACACAGTAGAAGTTGACACTTAAAAAACGAGACGATTAGTTCCAATTTTTTTCAACCAACAAAAACTACAGCGACATAAAACAACACTGAATAAAATAACACTGGCCATTGTCACTTTTTTTTAATTTTCATCGTACATAAATCATCCAGTGGTACAAATAAATTGACATACGAAGCCTATTACAGATCTAATTAATTGAACCGACGACGGCATCAAGACCTGTTTTTTTTTGTAAATTTCTTAGTAGCCATGCTTAAAGCTTCATAATTCATTAGTTAATCGATACTTTTAATTTTTAAAGACTTGTTTTGAATAACGAGCTTCTTAGCATAACGGCAGATGTGTAACAACTAATCTTAAATAGAGAAAATGTTTTTAAGTCTGTTTGAATTTTTAGCTACAAATGGACTTAGTTGCTATGCCTTAGGGGCATACATGAGCAACAAAAGTCTACAATATACACTATCGTCATCGTTGGACATAGACCTGACCGTAGACTTCCAGTCTTTCCGCCTATACCCCGCTATCCCCCCCACCCCTATCATGCTAAGCGTGGCCTGTAGGTCTTGTTACCATAGGCTCTGTCTACCCCGTAAGGGATATAGACGTGATTTGTGTATGTATGAAAGAAACATGAATGCAAATTACTATGTATTTTATTATTTGTATGTATTTTATTATTTCTTACTATAACGGCTAGCATGAAAGTAATTATATAAAGTGTAAGAGACGGACGCTTAGCTTTATAGGGTCCAGTTGGCACTCTTTGGGGAAGATACTCTTAAAAAAACGCTCTTAAACAATACCAGACTTATATGACACAAACACACATACGATCAATTTAAAGATATCATGTTTACCATATTAGGATTTCCTACTAATCGTAAACGGTGAATTTACGATACCACAGTCAAGTTTTATTTCTCTGTGCTGCGAAATATCTGGGCCATAAATTTAATCCCGTGGTTTCTCTCGCTTTCTTAATACATAAAAATAAGCGATTTCTAACATTGTATGTGTCAAGAAAGCTATATATGTCATGCATAGTACTTCGAGTATCTTTGACCGACTTTACTTTGAAAGACTTGGCTTCTATTTGACGGAGTACCCAGCAAAATAAATTTACAAATTTAGGGCCTGTCTCATCACTCTCTGTAAAGTTCCTGTTATCTTAAGTGCCAGTTATCTGATTCATTCTCTATTTCTTACTTCGAAATAGACAGAGACGACGAGATATCCGACTTTTAAAATATCAGGATCTTAACTAAGAGTAGTGAAACAGGCTAAGTGCGCATCGTTGTTGACTTCGCCGACAAATAATTGATAGGTACGGGGAAGCTTAGATTCTAGACAAGGTAAGGGGTTTGAATAAATGTGTGAAATTTAATAATGCAACTATCCTTCTGTTTGCAAATTTTTAACAAGCATAAAGGAATTCGCAAATTCGGCACGTGTTTTTCGGCGCAGGTCTCGAATTAGCGAAGTGGTCAAAAGTAGTTCAAATTGGTACGTGTAAATATAAACGGTTGCTGCGTCGCCATAGTTTATTTGTCTTTGAACTTGGCTGGACACGCTGCCGTTCATCTAGATAGAAACCTAAACCTAAAGTTGAGGCAAGCAATGCCATTCTAAGTTCGACTACTTTTAAGAGACACGTAATATAATCCTAACCTTTTCATTTAATAGTATTTTAATAAGTCAAGAACGTCTAAGTGAATTTAAAGCGGCAGTAGCCACTAAAATATAATATTTAATGACAGCTAGACTGGTTGCGCTTGCGCATGGTCGCTAGCGACGTCTCGCCTACGTGTTTCCTGAGTTCCCATGATGCGACGAAAATAAAGGATATGACTCTTAAACTGACGCGTATACATTTTACAAGCATTTACTACAAGCTTTTATTGGCTTGCAATGTCACTACATAGTATAAAATAAAGTCGCTTTTTCTGTTCTCATGTCCCGATGTATGCTTATATCTTCAAAACTACACAACGGATTTTCATACGGTTTTTTTTAAATAGATAGAGTGATTCAAGAGGAAGGTTTTTATGTATAATACATGCATAATATACCGTGCGAAGCCGGGGCGGGTCGCTAGTATATTATATGTCTAAGTATGGTTGTCCGGGTGGAATCTTGCGACTCAATTTTGAAGCATTTTGCGGATAACAATACAATAATCTGGTAGTGGAGCTCTGATGACCCAACCAGGATCGTCACCGTAGGATCGGACGAAACTCTTCAACGGTTGGTCCAATTGATTTGAAATTTGTCAGTCATTAAAAAATAATGTATTAAAGATGATTTTTTTGACAGAAGCTTATTTTATATCTCGACACGCATGCACTAACATACATAACATAGCTTTCGTATAATTGTTCCAAAACAAGGGACGATGTTTTTTTGTACCAGCAAAAGCGTAGTTTTCATGTGTTTATTTATATTTCAAACTAAGTAACTTAATCGAAACGTTTACGGGACCGCGTTCGAGATATGTTTGTGCAAGAACTTAGGCCATAGGCTCTGAACACAAAAGTAACCTTGCAAGAACAATTCCAAAACAAAGATTTGTGCAAACTCCAAGTTTTAATGGTCTTAACCGAGCCAGTTAAATAACGATTGACATTTAGCTGGCCGTGTCGTAACAACTTTACCGGATTGTGTGGATAGGCCTGAATTTCCAGCGTTTCGTCACACCTTTATATTTTTTATAACACAACATGTTGTTTAAAAGTGTTATAATGTGTTTGGCAGTATAGAAAATAAATAAACGGGTTAGTCGAATTGGATTGGGTATATTTATGTCTTCCCGGGTCTGGGGGTACTCGTGAAAGAGTTTGCACTCTGTGGAAAAAAAGAAAAAGGTATTCTTACGTCTCACCTACGAAACTCTTTGGGTCCGAGTCTATCTCTCACTTGATCGGTAAAAAAGTGTAGTTATGAAACTGGGTCAGCTTTAAGTGTGAACTTGACTTTATTTCCTTGAGCCATGTTTGTAAAAAAACAATGAACGATAATCGACAAGTTTCTCGGCTCGTAAAATCCACTAAGCTGAATTTAAATTGGACCGAAAAACTTGCCTTATTTTTACCTTTTGTGGATTAAATTTCGTGTTGGCGTGAAAGCTTTTATTCGTAAAAGAATTTAAGCCTTTTTGCTGTTTTCGACGTCATTTAATCGCATTTTTGGAATTTAATGCGTTACCACAACTGTCCCGTGTGCGTAGGTATTTTTAAATGTAGGTACATCGTATCGAATTCTCTCTGAAACAAATGACTTTTTTCTTAAAAGTTTTTTATATACTATCGCTGTCCTGTCTGCTCATGATAGAGATATTACTAGTGAAGATATGTCGTGATGCCAAACTTAGCTTAGCTAGTTTATTTTTGAATAAGCTTATGTTTTTTTTTAAAACATTGGTACGAGGCTGCGATTATATGAACAAAGGTACTAAATTTTGCACGCGGCTTATGTTAAAAGTTATTTATAGAACCATGTAAAAATCGGTATAAAAAGTAGCCTATGTATTCTAGCCAACCAGCAAATACACACCAAATTTAATCCAAATACATTCACGTTCATTATATTTTTAAGTTTTACACGGAGGGCCTGTTAAAACACTTTCTGTTAAGTTTCAGTTATCTTAAGTGCCAGTTATCTATGATCTCTAGTCTAAGTTTTTTGTGTGAGCAAAACCTTTTTAGATGCCTCTGAAAACGACACGCTTATTGGATTATCGGAATTCCAACGAATAATTCAAGAAAACATTCCATTGTAAAAACGCCATACACCCCCCATAGCACGTGTCGGCAACGGAAGGAAGTATTAAATTAGACTGATGTCAATGAGCCATATGTTTGTGGGCCTGCGCATGCGATGCTTTGACGTCAGCTGTTTCACTGCCTTTTGTATGGAGAAAGCCTTTTGTAGTAATGAGGGTATTAAAGTACAGAGCAAGCTTATCGTCAAGAACAAGTTTGCAATTTAAATATAGTTATTTGCAGGGTTTTAACTTGCTTTTTAATGTTGCCGTTAGGTTATAATTACACAAAAGGATTGGTTTCTTTCAAGTACTATCTTTCAAGGTCCTTTTCTTTAGTAATCCGTCGAAGTGACAAATTGAAACTATGGAATACTCAGGGTGTTTTGGAGTCAAAAGTGTAATATTTATAATTTAATTAAAAAATACTTTTCCGTTTTGGATTTCTAAACGACACTAAAAATTAGAAGACATAGAAAAATCCAAAAAGTAAAACTATGGCCGGGAATCGAACCCGGATCGTCGTCATTCTGTGACGCGTGCTATACCCCTACACCACCTATAGCAGGTGGGTAAGCCTTCGAATTTTTCTATCTGTTACTAGCTGTCACGTGACCTTGTTACTATGCGATTTTTTGTCGCAAAGCGTCATCTGTTTATTTATTTATTTAATGCAATTCACATGTCACAGGTACAATAGAAGATGGCAATATGCACAATATAACATATATGAAACCCTGTTGGGCGCAGCATTTTAGACAGGAAGAGATACGCCGAAGTTACATAGCAGAAATGAATTGTGTATACCTTGTTCCGTTCGTGTACTTTCTTTTTACTTCCGCACCTACGTAAATTAAAAAGGCTTAACGGTTTTCAAGACTATCTACCCCTGTTCGGTTTCACAGCACATGCCTTTTACAGAATAAACATACATTTAACATATTGCACACTCATGTCTGCTACACACTCGTCTATCACCCTTGACATTTTTTATCTAATCTATTGAACGTTCATAGAAATAATGATAAAGCACGTTACATTTATATAATGTTTTTTGCCTTTTAAAATTACATAAGCAACTACAATACAATACAAATACTTTCTAAGTACAAAACAATACAGAAACAAAGAACAAGGTAGCCAGCCAATAGGCGGTCTTATCGCTTAATAACGATCTCTACCAGACAACCAATAAAAGAAAGAAATAAGTCTAGTTTCTTAATAAAACTAGCGTCTGATTATTTTCCCTCTGATAACTCTAAGCATATAGCGCTCACAAATAGGAATACATATCTAGGCACTAGCTAATGTGGAGTCTAGGAACAAAGGGAACCTTTATTAATGGGGCTGCCTGTCACACCGAAGGTCTGAAATGACAAAAATACATTATTTACATGTCATACCGTGACGTCTTCTTTTTGACTAACATAAGTTACCTTGTATGTAGAACTTGATTATCGGTTGGATTGCAATCGTCATTTCTATCTGTAAGAGATGGTGACAGAAAGAGAAGGTGAATGCTAGTGTGATTTGGAGAGAAGGTTTATGTGTATAGTTCCACACAAAAGAAGTTGCGAGCAGAAGCTAGTGTGTTACTAAAGTCATTCCAACGACCAAAATAAAATTGATAAAAATTTTTTTTGTTCATTGAAATGGACCTCCGCAAAGTAACGCCTGATTCAATAAAATGAATAAAATAAACAAAAAAAATACAAGCATAGCCAGTCCTTCTTTTTTACGTTTTAGTTTTTAAACTAAACCAGAAAAAAATCTACATGGGTTTAGTTTTGAGAGAGGAAACAGAGGACTACGAAAGGCTGTTAAGGCTTAAGTTTTAAGATAGGTAGGTTAGTCCGAGCTGCAGTTTCTCTATCTGCAAGTAACAGATGGATGAAACGGCAATACTTTATTCAAATACTTATCTTCAAAAGTGTCGGTTTTCTTCAACTTGGATCAAAAACGGATCGCCAACCTTTCACTACGGTGTGAACGGCGGCGCCGTTAGACCGTTTTATCACACTTCCTATGCGCTAGCGCCTGCCCAGAGCGTACGCGAGTGAATGGAATATTAGCTCCATTGTTTTATACAGCCACATACGGTAAGTTAGCCGTGTGAAATAGGAAGTTTAAGCCTCAAGCGCTTATGTTGGTAACGATTATAGAAAAATTATAGCGATACAGAGTTGTTTAAAGTGTATGAAATACCTACACAGGCAGAAAGATTATATGTCGGCAAAGCACTATGCCTGCAAGAAAACAAAAAAGGTAGAGAGCCCCCTTGTCCTATCTGAGAGACCAACATGACCAAACTAATGATCGAAGAAGAACTGCCTGATCCGAGAAACCTGGATAGATGGCGGCGCTGCAAAATTTGAAGAGATGACCCTACATAACGTGGGATAGTGCAAAGAACAAGAAGAAGATTTGTTTTAAACTGAATTATTCTGTGCGGGTCTTTCAAGTGTAATTGCGCACCTTTTGAAGAACTCAGTGGTGTGGCTTGAGAGTTAAACATGTCATAAATACCGATGTATTTCTTCCATGCCGTTCTGGGAGTAAAGAAAAAACATAGAGTGTACCAGTTGCTTCTCTTCCCGCGCAGATGGTAAGATCCCTTCGAAGGAATGGGCGACAATCTTAGGAATCATGTAATAGGCGATGCGGCTAGCAACCCATTACTATTTTGATTCACCTTTCCACCTTACGCCCACAATCATGCTAAAACGTCGCCTTAAGGTTTTGTTACCTTAGGCTCTGTCTACCCCATAAGGGATAAAGACGTGATATATGTATGTATTTCTAAGATGAATTCCAAAGAGAGACTCAACTTGGATTTTTTAAATTTGGCTGTCCCTTTTTCAGGACACATCTTCAACGTAACTGCCTCCTAAATCCCGAACAAAGGGCGCCATAACCTTATAATCCCTGCACCTTAATACTGTGCAGCTGTGTTTCGTAAAGCTTATCGCAGCTGATAAGATAACGTGGTAGGTCACGAGGGCACAGACTGCAATACCCGCAGGAGTTGTCTTTTACACAATACTTGATGCACTACCATAAATACATACATAAAATCACGTCTTTATCCCTTACGGGGTAGACAGAGCCTTTTTTTTTTTGCGGCGGAAAAATGCGTTACGCATACGACCGCGCCGTGGGGACGGCGCGGAGGTTATGTGGGACTCCTCCCCGCCCCCCCCCCCTGAGCGGGGGGAAGCGGAGGAGGCCTACCCACTAAAAAACCGCCGGTATTCCCTCTCTGCCATTGGAGAGGCGCCGTGGGAGCATATTGGTGTCACCACGCATGCCTTGCCGGCCGCCCCAGCCTAAACGCCGGGGCTCCCGCGCCAAAGAGAGGGGGGCCGGGAATACTTGCCCCCCCCCTAGACTCGTGGGCCTCTACGCGCTAGCAGGGGATCCCCATCCCCCGCCAGCAGGCACCACTAGGGGACAGCAGCATACTGCCGCCGCCTCCTCCCCGTTCGTCTGCGCCGGAGCAGGGGCGCGAGGGGGTCATTCTCGCGCTCCCGCTCCCTCTCCTCCTTCTGCGAGATCACGTCCTCGCAGAAGGTAGACAGAGCCTAAGGTAACAAAACCTTAAGACCCTCACCCTTTGAAGTAAGTTATTAATTATTGATTTGCTAACTACGAAAGCGTTTGCGATAAACATCTCTTACCGCATAAGGTTATGAGATAAAAAATCATCATAACAACTGAAAACCAGTACTGGTCACACGACACAATCAATTTTGCCAACGTTCAACATTCGTTTAAAAAAAGAGCCATTTATAAAGCCCGTTCATTATGCAAATTCATACGGCCAGTGAATTATGAGCCCTATTATCGAGTGATTACTACCAATTTCATTTGGCGTAAGTTACGTAACGACACTGAATGTTGAGAGAAAAGGTTGCGGTTTAAAAATTTAAAACAATGCGTTTCGGAAACAGTACAGATTCCGCGTATAATCTGTGTATGTTGACGACATGGTGGTTTTTATAATGTCTGTTGAGGAGACCAATAATGAATTGGGAGTGGTTTCCTGACAAAATATAAACAGGCTCCGGAGGCATAATTGTAGCCAGCACAATGTTTAAACACCAACTTTGTCCGCTGATTTTATTTCAAAAGAAAAGGCTTAAGGATCTGTCGATGTAATAAATTGGAATGTACCGCGTAGTCAGTATTTTGTGTTAATTTTGTTGACACAATTAGAGTCTCCTTGTTTATTAAGCCGACATTCAAGCGGCGATATTAAAAAAATCTAACACATCTGTTCAAATAATTGGAAGCATGACAACGATGACTGTGAAACAGGCTCGAATTCAGCAAAATCATCAAAATTGACAACAGGTTTTTGCGAACAATTGCATCAACGGCCATTGTTTTCAACATTGTGTGAATACAGGATGTTCAGACACAATAGGTCCTATTGCTATTGTATAATACGTGTCTGCATTGTAGCCTATATTTTTTTAATGATCATGCCTGCAAAATTCCGCCTGTTAAACACTGAAACTTGACAAAAATAACGATACGTCGAGCACATAAAATGCATTGTCAACAGCGTGTGAAATTCCAACAGAGCCGTTTCGAGTTGACTTTTATTAGCATTTTGTATAAATTATTAATGATATTTTTAAATATTATGGTCACGGATTTGGCACTCGCGTTTTTAAATAGGGTTCTTCGAACATCAACGTTAAAGTCTTTAAAGTTGTTACCTTTGCTTTATTGCTCTTTTAATCTGGTATTCTTAAGTGTCTAATTCTCGGTTCGTTACTTCAGATTTTTACACAATGATCAAATTATACGAATACAAGGCCAGGAAAAGAAATTTATTTATCCATGCCATTTGCAATATTACCAATAGAAAGTTTTCATTGAGAGAATCAACATCTACAAATTACAGACTAAGTTAATAACATATAATAACATTGAAGCTAATTACAGAATCTCACAACTAGAAGACTATTAAAATGTAGAATTTATCGAAGTCACTATTTAAAATAACGGCACTAAAATGTATTTTCGAGATGTTTATTCACCCATACTAACACACATATAACGCCGATGACTGTAATGTTACATTACCTTCTACAAATACCTGATCGGCATCCTGCACACATAGCAAACGCCGCATGTCGATTCCAATCATTATTTGCAGACTGACCAACAGGTCTCGACTGGCGATAAGCGGCGCCGTCATGCCCTCCGTATCTAAAGCTAAACTTAATGTACATTTCTACACCTACATCGAAGGCTGCGCCTTTAACCTGATCAAAAGCGATAATGGACAGCGATTTATGAGATACCATCGTAACCACGCTGAGGAAATGTCCCAGACGCTGTATAATTTTATTGATAGCACTGATAGCGGTGGCGTCTAATTATATGACGTTTCTAAGTTTATCACCGTATTCTTCTATATAATTATCTATAACTGTTAAAGATAGGATTGCAGTTAATAATACTGAATCAGCACAATCGTAAACTGAAATGGAGCACGGTTTAGCAAATTTTATGGTAGCCGCGTCCTCGAGCGAAAGATCTTTAGCGAAAACAATAAACACAGCATTAAACAAGAAAGCAGCGAGATAAACAGCCGTGGAAAAGACGAATCTTGATGGTCACAATACCTTTGAAACGATCGAAATTGAATCTTCAGTATCTGGTCTTAAAGCAGTGCCAGCGTAGAAGATGGAAACGGTACAAGCAGAGTAATTGCAATTTGTTTTCCTGCGTATATCACTGCGATACAGCTTTCTGCATTACACTGATTAATTAAATGATAGGGGCAGTATTAATTGATTAAGTAAACGGTTTTTTGCTGCTTCCTTAAACAAACACCAAGGTAGAAAGTTAACCAATCTTGTGGAAAGTTTTTTTACCATGCCAGAAACTGAGTCAAATACTAAAGGGCAATTGATTCCAATTAAAGTGTATCTCTTCATTTATCTTGTAAATCAGCAATAGTTTCAAATCTTTCCAGATTCATGTTATATTCGATAACGTAACAGCTTGTAATTTCTTAAACCTTAAGTGGGAGTTAGTCAAGGTTTCACAGTATCGTTTTGTGGACATATCGACAACCTAAGACTTATAAAATTATCAACCGAGGCCGTTGTTATCTTTGGAGTAATAGCAATTTTATCAGCAAACCATTTTAAGTTTTGTTGTGCTGTTTCGCATGCATTTAATGACAATATATTAACTTTTCCAATAAAAAATACTAGATTAGTAATGAGGTTTTAAAGCAAACATGACATCTACATAGAAAATATTTATTAAGTTATGAACCAGCTCATAAAATTCATAAAGATACCGATCGTACGATTTCATAACATGTATTGTTATATGTCAATGCACTCATAAAGTAATTCCGCTATGTATCGTACGAAGCATTTATCGGTATCGATAAGATAAGAGATATAAATCGATTTATCGGTGCCTATCGACTCGCAGGCGCCTGTTGTCTAGTCAGTGATTGGGATTAAACTATCAATCTAGTGTTTGTACATTACTTATAAGATTATCCGTTTTGTAAAAATCTAAATAATACAAACATTGTTCATTCAACGAAAACTTGAATTGTCCAAGGTACTTGACACTAGGCAACCTATATAATTATTTGACATCGAAAAAAGGTATTAAAATAGATAATAGTAAGATCCTAGTTAACGTTTCTTTTGCAATTGATAACATAGAATTTGCCTTTTTTGCTTTTGTATAAATATCGAATCAAATTTCAGTATCTCCAACATGTGCTGTCACCATCTGTTTTCTCACTTTACGCTCTTTGCGTCTCTTACTGACTCACCCTGTTGAACTAGGACGCGGTTACTGACAATCAAGAAAACGAAGTGTTAACTGGCCTTTCAGACGTTTGATACTCCACTTGTTTCTGCCAATGCAAGATGATCTACAAAATTACGTATTGGTTGCTTAAAAAGTTCGTTAACCTTCACACCTACACTTCAAAAATGTAGCTAATTGATTTTGTTCCAACGGAATTCAGCGTATATGTACCTGCCTATATTTGTAAATGGATATCCTGTGGCGCCCAATTAATTACTCACATAATTATACAGCGAAAATCTCATACAACCTCTGATTTCTTTTAACATTAGCATAAAGTTCAAAATGTATCGACGTCTGACAATGTGTATCCAAACGCTAACAAAATCGCACGTGCGGTCAGATTTAATCAGTGCAGTGCTTAAGCATGTTATTTTTAGGTTGACTATTGACTGTCTTTGCTTTAAAGGATAGGTTGGTTTGTTTGGTTTTTTGTAACGTATGTTTTCTTAAGACATTCCTTGCCATAAATAGTGCGCGCGTAGCATATCGAGGCAGAGTCTGTGCTCATATAGGATAACAAGGAGGCTTGTTTTTCAAGTTCCGCAAATTAAGATCAAATTCTTCGTTCTGAGTCCAGTCACTATCAGATAATATCTGAAATATGTACATGTATCACTCCAGTATACAGCGTGCTAGAAAATCTATTAGAGTCTGTATAGCGCCTGATAATATACATGAATGAATTATCGTGTTTGTTGATTTAGAGACTGACGTGTGTACACACTTCGGGGGATATTTTCATGTTTTTGCTTTAATATACATTATTTACTGTTCTGGCTGCTCATTTCCACATAATCTCATTGAATCAGATGCGGATATTTTGAGGATCGATTATATGCATCCTTGTTAGTTAGTTTAAATCATACTTAAATACTTACAGTATCTAATTCAAGGATGGTTACCTCTGGACGATAATGGTAATTAATACTTATATAATTTATGTTTTTAATTGATACTGATGTTATTAATTACATACCCTGAAAATATCCGCACCTAATTCTCTAGCACCATATTTAAATTGGTAATTATTACATTGTATCTCGATGTTTTACGCATTTTAAAGTCTCTTTAACCTCCATCTCAAAGTGACACTTTCCTCAATTCTTGTACTGTCTTCTTATTCAAATTAAAATATGCTTTTGATAGTAAAAATTCTATGTTTATTTTTAAAATTAAATGCAGTTCAAGATTGGAAAGTTGAGATTCTTCTGCCCTTAAGAGCCGCATAGAAAGTAGTGTACACACTTAACTGTGGGAGCCTATGGCTAGGTGTTCGAACCAAATACTATGTGAAAACGGTTTCCCTTTCCATTAATCATAATAAATAAGGCTTTCTCGCTCACACACTTGTATTGTAAATATGCCATTCGCGTAAAGGGAAGTAAGTACTTTGCCTTGTAAGGATGGTTAGTTCACACGCGCTTTTAAAAACACATGCCTGCCTAGTGCGTAGCTAAGTGGTGTGTTTCTTATTAAGTCAGTAACAATATTTATGAACATCTTATGCTGGTGGTTTCGGGCTCTCTGGTGTGGGACGATGTTATATAACGGTTCAAGAAAAGGCCTGCCTTCTTTTTCTTGGCGCGGGAGCACTACCGTGCCTCCGGATAAAATGAAAATGAACGATAGAAGCAACAACTTTAAATAAAGTAATCTAAAACTATAGATCTTTTTTGTGTAGACGGCAAGGAAGGAAAACTATCAAGTGAGTTACCTGGTGGCAAGTGAACACCACCACTCATTGTAATTTTTTTCAAACATCATAAAATATTGTGCACAAGGACGCCAATTAGCGTCCATTTCATTAGAAGTCCCTATTCATGGTCGACATTGCGTGTTTCCCTGAAATATGCGTAACGGCTTTATTTTCCTCGACATTTTCATTGTCAGCTTATCTTTAAGTCATATCTACGAGTAAGTAGAAATGATAGCATTTCGCTTTTTATGACTGACCTACAGTCAAAAGGCAACATAGATGAACAGGAAAAATGGGTTTATGTAAATGATATCTTTCAAAAGTATAGGCGCTTTGTTGTCGCTTTTAAAAATATCTGAACACGGCCATATTATGAATGGCGTAAACATAAATTGTAATTGCTGCTCTATTTTATTTACTTACAATAGCAACAAGCAAACAAAAAGTACAATAAATATTATTGCTTTTGAAAACGTATAGTTTTTATAATAGCCCTGAATTCATGAATAAAGAGAATCACCAAAAATGAGTTTAAATCATGATTTTACCAAAATTTTGTCACACGCAGTGTAAGAATAATTACTTATGTAAAAAAAGTCTTTCACATGATCTTTGTTAGGCCTTTTGAGAATAAATTCAAATGTTAACGGTTATGATTTCTTGTTGCACATAAAATACATGTTATAATTTCTTTACAAGACTATTATTATCAATATATCTCAATACTTCCATGTAAGATAAATTGAGTGTCAATAAATCCAATTATATTCATGTGTTATCATTTTATTATACCTAAGGGCACTATATAATGACGCAATAACCTATTTGCGTTCTAAATAATTGCTGGTATGTGCAAATGATGGGTTTGGAATGATGGACTGTACTCTCTTGGATATTCGTGAATTAAAAAAAAACATACAAGGCCAGTAAACAAGAAAGACCTCGGTATTAGATATGTTACGTGTTTTATGATCGTAGACTGTTAATATGATATTTTTTTCAATAAAAAACGATGAGAATTTTCCTGGATTCCGATGTTTTAATCCATCTTGTTCGCATTTTAAAGATGTCTAACTTTAGTACACTTTTACTTGTCCAAGTATAAAATGACGAACATTGTTATTAATGCAAAATAAACATGGGATGCTTTTAAAAGAACCTTATAAACTTTACTTCCATCTTGGTCTGAGAGCAAAGGAAAAACATATACCTACCAGGGGTGTTACGAATATTCGCACCCGCATCCGTAAATGCGGAATATTCGCATTAATTCAGACATCTGCATCCGCATTCACATCCGCATCAATCAATGCGGAGTTTTTACGGATGCAGATTCATATCAACAAGACTCGACAATTAACTACATGTTAAGAAAGTGGGCGGAGCTAGAGTGGCACGTGCTTGGCGTTTGTTTACATAAATACTATTATGCACTAATAAGTATTATTATACATTTAAAATTTAAATAATTATCCTTTTAAAATCCCAAAATCCGCATCCGCATCCGCATCAATTCCGCATCCGCGGATGTGAACTTCTAATAATCCGAATCCGCATCTGCATCCGCGGATGTCTAAATTTTTGCATCCGTAACAACCCTGATACCTACTGTATCATGTTGCTTCTCTTCCCCCTATACTATACGCCCACAATCTTGCTAAAAGTGACCTTTCGCGCGTTTAGCCAACTGATCGTGATAAAATTGGGTAGTTTGAGACCCTGGAAAGGTCATAAGATTTTTCCCATCCTGAAAATTTGTATAGTTCCCGCGGGCATGCGGTAAACGAATTCTCGAAAGACAAAATTGCGGGCAACAGCTAGTATTCGATAAACTAATTGATGTTGATGTTTGGTGGGGACGCCTAGCTGGGTCAGGTGGGCTGTCGATCCGCGGCGATCATTCAGCTCAATTTCCCTTGGTTGGAGCCGCCGGTTACTGTCAGCAGCGCTCTCGCACAGCAACTCTCCTCGAATCTTCTTATTCTCCTGCCGAACATAAGGACATCTTTTAGTTTGACATCCCCTAGCTTGTCCTCCTCCAGTTCGTCACTCCCGAATGCTTCGCGCCACGCTGCTTGATAAACTAGTTAGTAGTTTCCCACAAACTATTGCGTTGCATATGTATCAGGTTGTACTTAAAATGTGTTAGTGTTTTGGTCATATTTATTTCCCTGGCAATCTGCCTTAACTTCGCGATGAATATGTAAAACGTAAAGCACCCGCATTGGCATCCTGCTTTATGGCCGATTAAGTTTCTTTGTTCTCGTTACTTTATTCTTTGTTATTTTTAGAATTACCCGTGATCGTTTTTTTAAGTTAGTGTTCTTATTCTTGACTCCTTTATATTCTTGACCCATTGAAGTCTACATGAAGATTAATTTCATTTGTATTTAAATCGTTTTAAGTTTAATTATCACTTTTACTCTAATGTTCCCCAGAACCCACAGTTTACTTTTTATCATTGTAGTACCTATCTTACAATCCCAACGACTACTGAAAAAAAATTGCTGTTGACTCCTACTTTAACTTGGGTAGTAATTTAGTTAGATACCTGACTTAAACCAAATAATAAAACCTTGTAAAATAACCTAAATTCATCAGTTCATCAGCCAATAGACGTAAGTGTGGTCAAACAGATTCTAGATTATCGTTTTACATCAAATTAGTCGAGTGCCACACATGTGCTTTCTTCCCTCTGTCATCATGATCATATCAGTCATAGGACGTCTACCGTTGGACATAGGCCTCCCCCATAGACCTCCAGTTGCCGCGGTTAGAAGAGGCTTGCCTCCACCGGGAACCCGCGACTTTAACCAGGTCATCTGTCCACCTTGTTGGGGGCGTCCTACGCTGCGCTCGCCGACCCTTCCTTCCTCTTTCTTTCTGTGGCTCTTGCTTGTACTGACCGCTTGTGATCGAAATTATCTGGCTTCCTTTATTCATTGATTTAATTGTCTGTTACAGGTAAGCCTCGACGTACAAATAATGCATCTTGAATTTGCCCTACGTAAGTACAAGCGTAGTTAAAATAAACACTCTGCCCTTTTACGATCATAATCCCATGGGTATTGCCGTTTACAATGGAGCAATTGCTGAATCTATAACAAGCACTGCGACGTTTGCGATATGAAATATAGCAGTTATATAGACAACTACGTGACTGGAATAAATTTGCGACAAGTGCGGCTAGCTGTAAAAGTTGCAAAACTAAACATTTGCCTTGTGGAACTTTGTTAGTTTATAGTAGTCGAGGGCCTTAATGTCGATACAGCCATCATGTCAAATATATGTTTCACCGACCGTTGTTTGTGGCATAAAGATGTATAGATGTTTTTGGCGTCTTCGTAACGTATATAATGTCTATGCCCTTGACTGTACAGTTGTTAGAATTAATGCTGTTCATTATAGAAAAGTTTATCTAGCTTGCACTAATTTATGTGAAATGTTATCATTTCACTGAAAGTAAATAAATAATTTCGTTGTCTAGTACCTATATTACAAGCGTAGCTTAGTTTGGGACTTGGTCAAATGGTGTCAATTGTTTGGACAATCTTCGGAGATATTTAATAAAATAATTCAATTCGCCGCAACTTCAAAACCAGTATGCAGTAAAAGCTTATTATATAAATAATGTAAAACAAAACCTTCAAACTACATTAACAAACTAAACTCAGGGCCATTTAACCACGATCCAGTGACACGCTTTGAACCCTTTACATATGTTAAAGCTATTTGCTTTAGAATTAAACATGTCGAAGTAATCTCTACTTAAACCGCCGTCGTTATCATTAACTTCAAACATTTCTTCCATTTCATCCTCAAACGTGTTTTCAGTCTTATTGTCTTTAACTAAATTATACTTTTTAACGTCTCGCATTTTCATTACTTTGACCTTATCAAAAAGTTTAACGTTACTCTTATTGTCTTGTACTAGATGTGCTTTTTCAATAAGTTCGGTTTTATTGAAGCCGCTCTTATGTTTGTCAAGTAAAGTCGTGTGTTCACGGTAGATAAGTTAATTTAGTTTGCGTGCTTATGCTGCATCACGTTTGTGTAAATGCGTGTTTTCATGTTTAGGAGTGTTATCCTAATATTGTATTAGAACTGAGTCTATACAAATAATATCAAAGCAAAGCTCAGTCGCACTTACTCCTGTTAGTTAGTTATTATTTCATTTATGTTGCTACAAATAACGTTATAGTAAGTTATGATTGCGTTACAAAATGATGTTGTCAGCTTATTTCACCTGAAACCTGACAATTATTCTTATCCCTAAGTTAAGTAAACAACCTATTTCCGTATATTATAAAGTATAATAGGAGCTTGTAAACCATGCCATGATAATTTACATTAAATTGGTTTAATAAGCCTTTCCTCCGTATTTGTAATAGTTTCGCAATTGTGAATATTTTATTTTAACATGAAACGTGTTCTTCCATGCTGATATGGGAGCAAAGAAAAAACATAGAATGTACCAATTGCTTCTCTATACGCCCACAATCTTGCTAAATATGTCCTGTAGGTACCTGTTACCTTAGGCTCTGTTTACCCCGTAAGGGATAAAGACATGATTTATGTATGTGTGTGAAATGTAAAGAAAGGTCCTGTATCAATCTTGTATACAAGTCAAAATAACATTTGATGTTCTTAATTGAGACGCCATTATCGTTCAAAACATGCATTATTTGAAATAATGTAATGGCAAAATTGACTATATTTAACATAGCGAATGTAAATAAGATTGGCTTTCACGTTACGTGAAGTAAAATTATTTTTAAGTGGCTACCGAACATTATTAAATAAATGTAGGTGAAAACAAGGCAACAGTTAAATTGCTTAAGCATACAAACGATCCTGAGTGTGAAACTGAGACTCCATAAATTTACCCAGCCGAGGAGTTTAACACAATTCGTGACTCTAATGGCGTTTTCATGGGCTCTGGGTAATTTATCACCGCATCGCCTTGCTCTGTAATTGAGGAATGCTCCGTCACGAGGATTCGGATTGATCAATCTTGGATGGAACATACCCTGTATTTCAACTGCCGTTGATGTCTATACAAGTCAGAGAAAAAAGTCTTGTAATCAGCCTTTGATGCTGGGTATATTTAGAGTTGAGTAGATTGATTCAAATACCAATACCCTTTGTTAAACATCTCGAGGTAAAGATAAATTCGAAGATTTTATGGATAAGTCAAAAAGTAATATAAATTCATATCTTTTGCCACTTGTAAACAGCGTTAATAGTAAGTAAGAACATGCTTTTTGTAATGGAAAAAGTAAAAAAACAAACGCAATAGTCAAAAATTAAGACACACTGTATTAAGGAAAACTTATCCCTTTATAAGGTCTTTAGAATCGTTGAGCGAGCGATGAGTAGTTTAGTCAGTAATTTATGCTTCTGGTCATGCTACTGTTTTGCATAAACAT
The DNA here is from genome assembly GCA_949127965.1 of Pandemis corylana. NCBI lineage: Eukaryota > Metazoa > Arthropoda > Insecta > Lepidoptera > Tortricidae > Pandemis > Pandemis corylana. The sequence continues at coordinate 13,272,954 of OX421860.1, forward strand.
TAATGGTCACTGACATCCTTGTTTTGTTACGAATGCCCAAAAAAATATCGGTACTTTGATTTTGTTTGTTACTACGCAGTCCACTTTCTCGTTGACTTTAACAGTGTGTGTATAAAGCAAAGTTGAAGTGTTTAATGTTAGAGCTGCGTTGAAAAAACAGTTGTTCTTGTTAGTATTTCAATAACGACTCTATAATCTATACGAATTAAGAATGAGAGTGAAACTGTTACACTACCATCATCATCATCTGCTTCAATTACAAATACTGATCAGCAAAAAAACGAGCTCCTTATTTGAGCTAGCCATCAATCTTTTCAATTGAGCCGAGTCATTCTCAAATACACAGCGATTTCAATGTAGACAATAGAGATCACACAGAGAAAGTTTATTGATCTCTGGCTATTAAATATAATAATTCGCAACCTTGTTTGTTGAAAGATATGGTCCATGTTCTTTGTCGAATGAACTATATCGATTGCTTACTTTCCACTCAACACGTTGTAGATTTATCGATACATAAATCAATTAGCGAACGAAATTGAAAGCGACTACGACAATTTGAAATTGATCGTACCATTGGTTTTCAATTACCACAAATTAAGTACCAAGTTTCTAATTTTAAGTAATTCTATCCTTCACTGCAGTAGCATCTTCAAATGTTATCGTCGTTAGCTCGTCATCATTATCTGAAACTGAATATGAGTATTATTTAATTTAAGAAACAGATAACTCACGTGTCACGATCCATTTCACTAACAAGGCGGAGTGGGCGCATCGCCAACACCTTCAAAAACTCCTTCATCAATCAATTGCGATTTCTCCTGATTTAAAATCACGCAAATATTAACATCAATCATAACTTTAATTTCATTTTCGCCGACAACCTCATTACCCGTTCCAATCTCTATCCTATTTAATCGAGAACACACAGTACTCCAGTCTCGATCGCAAAACGTGACTAATCCTCTATTGACCGTTAAGTTGATATCTAAATTATACATTGTATTATTCTGTACAGCAAAATGGTATTCCTTTTTGATTTCTCCACGGGCGTGGTCGGTTCGTCCGATGACATTTACCGCACCAGATATTGTAACGCCATTTTCGTATTGACAACCTTCGATCAGATATAAAGTGCATTTTGTTGCTTACGGAGTTGAATTTATGCGAAAACATGTCACTCGGTCTGGTTGACTGTCGGGCGAAAGCGTGTTGACCCATTTTAATTATGAATGGATTTGACATGAATATCCTTTGTTGAAATCATCATAATTTATGAATGTGTCGTCTTGATGTAATGAAATGAACTTAGATTCATATTGCTTTAATCAAATCGCATCTTTCTTCATTGCGCCAACTTTTTTGTCGAGGTATCTTAGCTTTACTTTTAAGAATGTTTTTAGATGTGTGAAAATGTTGTCAATCTTTCAGAATAATGTTATCTTATTACGAACCTACACCATATTCACGCGCACTTTCAAGTAAGCATTAAACCCAGACATATTTCTCTCTGTCTATGACATTATCTTCACTATCATCTGCGGCTGTATTACTATAAAGATGCCGACTTTGACAACAACTATTAAATAGATAAGATGCTATCGGCTAAGCGCAGAGGATCAGGTTTTCTGTAGCAACCGTTTTGACCCTCATTCGCTCAATTTCTAGTAATACTTGTGTGTTTTATGTTAGTGGCTTCTTTGGCAGATTGTTGATAGCGTTTTTGATTGTCTTGGCCAGTGTTCACACTAGCGTTAATAGGCCGCTCGATTATTTTTAAGATAATACAGGTGATAATCCCCATTGAAATGAAATAAAAAACCATTCTCGATCGACGTTGACAAAACTGACTCAACACAACTCGCCTTAGACGAAGTATACACGACTATCGCTCAGTGCATTTCTCTTATACTGTTCATACGCTACAGACGATTGAGCGAAAAGCAAGATAAATCAGAGCCTCTAGTGTAAGTTTTCGCATATAAAAACGTCTCGAACGCGTTCACGTAAACGTCTCAATTACTATGGAGAAATTGACAGCGCCACTTGCGGATCGAAACGGCAATAAACTGTTCTCACAGTATTTGACATTTTAACACAAACGCGTTCGAGACGTATGTTGTGATCGAAAACCTACAAGCATACTGGATGTAAAATAAACACAAACAGCTCTCTGACAGACGCATGACAAACTTTGGAGCCTCAGAATTAGTAATAAAGTTCCTTGAGCACCCTTTGGGAATTGAAACCTATTGGCATAGATTGGACTGTCAATATTATCGTGATCCGGTATGTCAATAAAGGATCCTGGATTTCAAAACAACTAGATTCACTGCGAATCGCGAAATGCTTGGATCATCATCATCATCATTCCCAGCCTACATACGTCCCACTGCTGGGCACAGGCCTCCTCTGACTCCGAGAGGATCACACAATTAATATATTTAGTAACGAGGTTGTGGACGAATAATCACTCTAGTCCACTACTGGGCAGCAAAGCTCTCTAACCGTACTACAAGTTGAATTTCACAACCTTATCTACGTAATTCATCTGCATAACAAAACATAGAGAAAATAATCTGATAACTATGACACTCGTAACAACCGTAATAAAACAGACTCGGTGGTCGCTCTAGAACACGTATCCGTAATGAAATTTTAAATAAGTTCAAGTCACTGTACTAGGGTAAGTGTACCAGTAAATGAACAGTGCTAGTGAATGAACAAAATGATGATTTTAACTCAGAACTTATTCTGAGAATTCTTAAATTCTAATCAATTTTACAATGCGAAGTATGTTTTTTAGATTAGCAACATTACTAGCTACATCACAGTAACGTTAACTTTAACTTAAGCGCGTTAGTTACAAAACGGTAGCCGTGTAAAGTTATTTTCATTGTATGAGTAAGTAAGGAGTAGTAAGGAGGTCCGTAAGTTACCTTGTTTTGTGTGATATTGTAATAGTTCCGAGCAACTGATGTAGGTAGTATGCGACTACTAACTCGTAAGGTAAATATAAAACAAAAAAGATTTATATTAAGTTAGTATTAAAACAGTGTTTCCCTTCAAACTCTACGTTTTTAGTCACTAGCGCCACAAAAATTACATGGATAACTACAGTAGCAAAACAGTCCTCCTGAGGTTTACGACTCGACATTTACTGTGTTTCGGCTTACATTGAATTTTTCTGTCAATAACATACACTGAAGTAAAATATTAGTATTCAACTATTTTGCTTAACAAAATACAAGCAAGTAAACTGTTTGTCTGGAGTTCCTAAGCAATTTAGCAAAACTGTTTAGTCTGTTAAAAAGGTTGGAATACGGCAAAACAAAACAATACTTCAGATTGGCCTTAACCTTCCGTCTGTAGCTTAATAGTAGTGTACGCTTCGAGTTAAAATGACAGACAGCGAGAGTTAACTCGTAAGAGCAGTCTCGCGGAGCTAACGCAAAGTGAATGACACGTATTTATAGATCAGACGCAGTTATGTCCGTTATTCATATGGTTTTGGCGAAATATCGCGTTCAACTATTGGTCTAGCAAAGCATAAAAACTAAATCAAGTAAGCCATTTTTTTTAAGAAAATTACCGTCGTTATAACTTTACTGGGATTTATTAAAGTTATATTTTAGTATTGAAAGAAACGGTGAGAATTTTGTCAATGAAACGAAAAATATGCAGTCGATTCCTTTTGCATAACGACGGAGAAGAACCATGATCTCCTATCTTATATTCACATTCACATTCACAAATTACGTTCTTTATCTCTTATGGGGTAGACAGAGCCTAAGGTAACAAGACCTGCAGGCCACGTTTAGCAAGACACTGAGGGCGTAGAGGTGGAAAGTGGAATCAAAATAGTGATGAGTTGCTAGCTGCATCGCCAATAACATGATTCCTATCTTATAATTAACTAGCTGTTGCCCACAACTTCGTCTGCATGGAATTCGTTTATCACTGTTCCGCAGGAATTACGCAATTTTCCGGGATAAAAAGTAGCCTATGTGTTATTCCAGACTAATCCATGTATGTTCCAAATTTTATACAAATCCATCTAGTAGTTTTTGCGTGAAAGAGTAACAAACATCCAAACATACTCACAAACTTTCACATTTATAATATTAGTAGGATTTCTTAGGAAAACCTTACAAATGACTTAGTATATTTAAACCTTTTAGTACTAACTAACTTATATTGATTGTTAATATAATTCTACTATTTAAGCAACAGTATAAAACACGCAACATTAGAAGTCCCATGTGCTTTATTTCTAATACTTACAACCATTTCAAAATAAGTCAGTACCCGCTTTTCCATCGTAAACAAAATTACAGCAAACGAGACTACCAACAAAAACACCTCTGTCATGGCGCTACCGTAATAGTACCGTCCGCACGACCCATTTGAAGTCTAACGTTACCTAACAGTACGGTAAGCAGATACAAACAAAAACAATCTAGTTCACTTGACAAATAAGGACTAGCGCTTCAATGAGAGGAAAGCTGAGACGAAACCATAAGCAAAGGATAAATTAGCTAGTCCTTTAAAAGGTGCGATACATATTTGTAGCCATATTTTTGAAAAACTTATTTAACCCAAATAAAGTTACAGAGCGAGATTGAAAATGATTTTACTGTGCTTAGAGAAACTAATAATAATACGGGACGTTGTAATAAAAAGATGCAATATCATTTTGATAAAAATGAATAGAAACAATTTAAATGCACTTGATAAAGGTAGTGGAAATGTAGAAAAAACTGGTCCCAATTAAATTACAAAACCTTTTGTGGGAAACGAACTCCCAAAAGAAATGGACAGAAAAACGGCTGACAGAGGCAATAAAGGAAACGTGGAAAGACTTATCAACAATTACACGGAGATGATTACGTTTTCTCCGGTTTCGATTCCGTTGGGTTTAATTAAACCTTTTAAGTCTGTGATGTCTGTAGCGTCGATTGCTGGATTCACTGATTGGACACTGACGAGTACTGATAAATTTTCTTTGAATTTCTAATGGCTGTCAAGATGCAGTGATAACATACAACGGTGAGGCCTATTTGAATTGTGAAAAGCTTTTAGATAAACGTAAACATGCGACGTATCAAACTGTAACAGCTGTCTTAGCATGTTAACTATATAATTGGGAAACGAAAAAAGGTTTAAAACTAAAGCAAAATGACACAATGTTCATATCACGCCGGCAATGCTTGAAAATTTAACGGGATGATGGACTTTTTTCAATTTAAAACATATGCTGGTACTGGTAACTTAAAGTTTTGTAGAGATTATCGATTCAATTTAAATACACACTATTAAGTATATTTGTTACAAGGCCGTCTCATCTATTAAACACACTGTTTACGTTTATTTCTGCTGGCTCTTTCAATATTATTACTTCAATCTATGACATAAAGGTTTAAACCAAACAAAAAGGAGCCAGAATCAGAGGAGAGCATCCATTCTTGATCTTTTAGTGCAAGCATAAGTTCGACTTTAGCGTTTACACCAAGCGAATATTAACAAGCAATAACGCAAACCAAGAACTGTCCAGCAACCGAGCATTCTGAATAAACAAAAGGAAGAACAACAAAATTCTGTTTCTATTTACACAAAGAGAATTTGATATAGACGATATGTCTATGAACTTAACTTACTATCGTCAATATGATTGAAGATCTCTCTTTATGCAAATGTAATGAGGTAGAACGGCGACGACTAGATGGTTTACCCTTTACTAACAGTCTTGTTACCTTTTGGTTCTCTAGAAAACCTATAAGGCAATGTCTAGTCTGCTTTCCGGTCGTTTTGTGGGACACGAGGATGTTTTTCTTGCTAATTTATGGCTTCTAGATGTAACATGAACTCTTGAAGATTAAATGTGCGAATAGGTAGAGCATTTGTTGTACTAAAATCTTAGAAAATTCTAAAATTGTGTGTGCAAAACAAGCTTTGTAGTATTTACCTATTTGTATTTTGAAGAAAAGGGTGTTATCTACGATTGTAAATTTATTATTTACGAAAAAAGGTGTGTTAAAGAAAATCTTACTACGTTTGATAAAAATACGTCTTTTAATCATCTTATTTACCAGCGTTGCGACTCCCGTCGCAGCATTATGCTGAGCTGCAACCTTTTTGACGTTGGACAGCGACACACTAATTGTTATTTTTCCTTTTTATTTAACATGATGTAAATTCATTTATTAATATACAAACCATTAAAAACTAAATAATAAAGCTTTTTATTTTGTTTTGTTTACTTTTAGTTGGGGCTGTTGTTGTTCTATGCGTCAAATAAATGTATTTTCTTTCTTTCTTCTTCTTTCCATTTACGTTTTATACCATTTCTTTAGTCTTTGAGTGATTGCAAAAGCTAAAACCACTTAACACATAGAAAGCTACTTGATTGGTACTGGTTAATGGCCATATCATAATTATGATGACGTTTAAGGGTCTAAAGTTAGTGCCTTCGAAGGTATAAAAGAGAGAATTGTTGAGTAAAAAGACAATAACGTTAATTTTATGTCAGCTTCTCCGGCCAGTAACTTTACTAACATTGAAAATGAAGAAGAAACACCAGTTTTCGCTATACTGACAATAAATCTTAACGTAACTAGTTTATCATCTTTCGTTCTATAATTAGTTTTTCTAGCTTTAAAAATGTTCGTATCTTTTCCACTTACGATTATGCTTTCGCATTTATATTATTGAAACATCTTGTTAATCATTGTTTCGAAATTTCGGAAGTATCTCAAAAAGAACCATCCTGACAAACATGGCCGCAAGCTCAAAGGGAATGTTTGCTTTGGGCGTGCCTGTGCATAGGTTTCGTTGCCTTGAGAGCTAGCAAATGTTAGGATTGTGAATACGCTTGAATTGACGTTATATTTATTTTATAACTTGTTAGTGAGCAACTATCGTCACTTCTGAACTTCAAAAACTACGGAAAATTAAGTTTATCGCGGAACCATTAATAAATTTTACCACAACGGTCAGTAAAAGCATCGTGTTTCCTTGTTTTAGTAAAGTTACGTTTTGTTTTTTTTTTGTAACTGCAACGTGCTGACTGCTTGATATCTCAAGTCGTTGCGGATTAGTCTGAATTTCAGAACGGCTCACGAACGAGAGGACTGTCACTTTAAATCATCACTACATAGTATAAAACAAAGTCGCTTTCTCTGTCCCTATGTCCCTATGTATGCTTATATCTTCAAAACTACACAACGGATTTTGATGCGGTTTTTTTAATAGATTGAGTGATTCAAGAGGAAGGTTTATATGTATAATACATGCATAATATACCGTGCGACGCCGGGGCGGATCGCTAGTAAGAGATATTCGACATTCAGACTGTAAGTTTACGTCAAAACAAGTAATAGAATCATCTGAGTCTCAGTTCATGGCTACCTTTCTAACTTTGTGTATTGTTACAGAATACAGTGAGGAATAAAACACTTCAAAAAACGCAGACCATCCAACCGTGCAATTTGCATCACCTCTATCATTAATCCCCACGTTACACTCAGTGTTCCGGCTAAAAACTTTCACATGCCACACCGATAAACCTTGCCCGATAACTAACGCACAGACAGATTTACGAGTGCTTTTATCAGCTAATACTTAGCGTTTGTCCATTAGAATATGGACCCGTTGACGTGTACACCCAGCAACTATACCTATAGCCCCAAGAGCTCACAACCCTCGACTTAATTGTCAAGAAAGTAAGCGCTAGTTGTATTCTAGAGTTTTTCGTCAGTGTAAACATATGCTGCTGGTTGTATGGGAGCGCCTAATGGCGCAGGTCGGGTCATTAATTGTGATAATTCACTAGGTATGACCCCCTGAGCGCCAAATGACCTAATTACGTTACGGCTGAGAATAAACTCATGTTTGTTTACAAGCTGTTTTTGCTTCGAATAGCGAAAAAATTATAAGATAACCAAGACTTTTCGCAAACTTAGACGTTCCAAATAATGTCGGTGTCTCCCGCATCAATCGATCACGATTTATCGGCGTCAATGACAAGCGTCTTTTAACATCGTCCTTAATCAAATACATTATCTAAATCTTAAGAAAATTCATGAAATAAAACCAATTACTTTGGATATGGAATGAATATAGTCCATTGGCGTGAATTCGGAATTGGGGGAATTTCGAAACTCGTGGATATCCACTAAACGGGGAACAATTACATAATCTAGCAACGCTTGCCTAGAAGCTCCAATGTCTTTGGCTTCTAGATAAGCGTTGCCAGATTATGGAATTTTCCCCGTTTAGTGGATATCCACGATTTTCGAAATTCTTCCAATTTCGAATTTACCCCAATGCCCCTTTTTTTTAATCTTATGGGTTTGGCCAAATTGAAGGTAATTGTCGAGTAGCAAGGTAAATTTCGGTTGCATTATGTACAGATCAAACTTTTTGGTCCTACAGTTGAAAATCTCCAGTCGAGAACCTATAAATACAATTTAGAATCAACACGCTTTTAAGCGCTTGATATGTGGTCCCATGTATATAGGAGAAGTATGTGTAAACAAATGAACGTTGTTTAAAACTAACTCACTTCAGCTTAACTCCTTTAACTCAGCCAACTGGAAGCTATGATTTTGCTACAGTGTTAACCACTATCTGTTTTAAACGATTTGCAAGCGACTTTATTGAACCAATTTAAAGAAGGAAATCTAGTCGAGTTCACTTGATTCGTTCGAGTTGCCTCACTTCTCACCTAACGCCCACGTTCCCAGTAATTATAAACCAGATACTGTATTTTCACGATTAAACGATAATCTAAATCTAACAGGGCGATGTGAAAAATGAGACAAGGGAAACAGATGATCATGCTATCATTTTGGTTTAGGCAATTATGTGGACATGTAAGTTGAAAATCTTCTATAAAGCCCCGTTGAATGCTAGAAAATTCTGCACGTTTTGTTACATTGCCAGCCGCGATGTGAACGGGTTAGAAGTCGTCGATCCTATGCCACAATGTAATGCAACTGCACATTAATATGCCAGCCAGTTGTTTTTGAACAATTTAGTTTTCCCTCCTTTTTAATTTTTTTTTGTTTATAGTAAACTAATTAATTTATTTATGTTCTTTTTTTATTTATTTTTTAGTTACACATAAGTCGAGTTCTATCTATTTATTACTTTGTTTACGTAAAAGTTTATAGATTATGTAGTACATTTTATCTGTGTATCGTTTCGTGAGTCACAGGCGGTTCTGGCTGAAAATCAGTGCTGCAGGAGTCTAACACCTCAGCGTAATGCTGAGCCAGCGACCGTTTCACTTTTGCGAAGACACACACAACGCTGAGCATCTATTTTTAATGTCGGTGTTTTTTTTCTTGATTTTTTTTTGCTATAAAATTGTGTATATTCTCTTATACTTGTGTGTCTTGCAAAAAGGAATAAATGTCTTCTTTCTTTCAACTTATAGGATTTTGCTTACAAGTCTAAACTTGTTTAAACAGAATCCTACTTGGTCCCGGAACTTGATATCGAATGAATCAAGATTTTTCTTCTTGGTTTTATTTTTACGGTTTCACCCACTAGAAACTAAATTATTAGTATGGGTAACCTGCTATGGGTGGTGAAAGGGTTACCGCATTACCAAATGATGAGAATACTAGTTTGATTCCCGGCCGCAGTTTTGTTCTAGTTTTCAATATCGTTTAGTTTTTTTATGTTTTCTTAACTTAAGTTAGCATGCATCGCGACGTATATTGTTGTGAAAATAGCACGTAATTTGTAGCGAAGGTAATACATGTTTCCCATACGTAGTTAACTGCCAATGTTTGCTATCGGAAGCTTCTTATCTATTTAGACTAGGGACTACAATAAAATACTATCTTTAGCTAACTCCCTTCAAAGTGCCGCCCGGGCTATGTTTGGTCATTCATTGATAAGATTATCAACGGCAACTTTACTGATATATTTAACAACAAATGTGTCTATTGATATTCTGTCTTAAAGTACGTAGGTTGGCGCCGGTCAACTGCCCACATAACTTAAGCAATGTGCTAGAAATAGAAAAACTAATAAAAGAAATAGAAATTAAATCGGAAACGGAAATACAATAAGACCTCTAATTTGATCACTAGCATAAATTAATAATGTCTATAGATATAATATTTACAGAGGTACCTAATCATTCCAAACGTGGCCTTTTAGGTCTTGTTACCTTAGGCTCTGTCATCCCCGTAAGGGATCAAGACTTGATTTATGTGTGTATGTACGAATGTAAAATAAATAGGTAGGTAGTTAGGTCTTTACGGTGCAAAACAAAAGTTACCAAAGTAATCTTGTTTTAAAAAATCTACTGTTCAAATCAAACATTGGACTTAAGATGTAGGTATAGGTAAGATCTAATGTCAAAATATGTAATTACGCATTATGCATTTCATGTCAAGCTGGTATCCATTAATCTGTCAGATTTCGAAGGCAAGCTTACCCCCACATACAACCTCATTTCTGTAGACCATTAAGTTTTATATCAACAAATCCGTCTATCGGTATTATCTATCACAGTTTAATCTGTCCATCAATATTGGAGATTTCTGTACCGATTTGAAGCACATTTTATAACCAATCTCCGCCTACAGCTCTAATAATCTCTTGCCCTTACAATCCGTCGTTATTTGATTTATGGCACCACTTAGAATTTTTAATAAGAATCCACTGAGCTACCGTTGGCGGGAGATTTATTATAGTAAATAATGCAATCAAATTGAAATCAATTAATAATAGCGAAGAAAATTGGGCTCTGGTGAACTTTCATTGGAAGTCTTTATTATCAACTAGCTTTTTCCTGCGACTTCGTCCGTGTTGGTAACGTCAGACTGACATACCCCTTTCGTCCAAAATATTTAGTCTTTTTCTATCCCATCCGTATATTCCGTTGCAGATTCGAAAATTCCATTATTTGAGCACCTACGTGATCCTCAAGGATGTCTCCTAAATATAAAGTCCTTATTTATCGTTCCGTTCTCGAACCCCATGCGAATTTCAAGTAGAGTGCATAGAGTACATCATGTATAATTATGTAACCTTCAAACACTATGAACATACGGCCGTTGGGGCCGAAAGGCTCTCGAGTGGAAACCTCGAATCCGCAAGCGCAGTGAAGGACGTCCACGAGGTGGGAGGACCTGGTTGAAGTCGCAGGTGGATGCAAGCCGCTTCCAACCAAAGCAACTAGTGTTCAGGGAGGCCTATGTCCAACAGTGGACGTCCTACGCCTGATACGATGATGATGAAACACTATTTCGTTATATCTATTAATAGCCACAACCCCATAGAAATGTCATAAACTTATTAGATGTCATACGACACAAACAAGCGCTTTGTTATTGACACCCTTGGCGCTCCTATCTCTACAATCCAGCAGAGATGATGACCGAGACTATCCATTACCGAAGAACCTCATACGCAACGTGTTTACTTGTTCAACTTTCGCTTTGTGAAAGAAACAATATAAAACACAAACAATTCTTGAAACAGAATTGTGAACTAAACCACAAAGACGATAGGTACCAATTGTAGTAAAGGAACACAGGAGACAAAACAAAAGACAAACGAACGAAAATAAATCTGTTTCTGATTTTTATCTAAACTATCTATACCAATGTTATAAAGAGGTAAAGTTTGTGAGTTTGTTAGGTTGTGATGGAGTAATCTCTGGACCTTCTGAACCGATTTTGAAAAGTATTTTACCAACAGAAGGCTATTATTTGTAAGTGTCATATGCGTTTTTATTCTGCACGGACGCAGTCGCGGGCAACAGGTGGTATATTACATTTTAACCTATGGCCAGTTTGCTCTCTCTCATATTAAATTTCTAAACGATACTGAAAACTAGAACACATACAAAAATCCGAAATGTTAAGCTATGGCCGGGACTCGAACTCTCATCCTCATCAGTCCGTGATGCGTGCTATACCACTACGCCAGCCTTAGCATTTAAGTAAGCCTTCGAATTTTTATCTGTACCAGCTGTGTCACGTGACTTTTTTACTAAACGATTTTTTCTCGTCAAAAGCCATGTTTGAATATGTCTGTACGACACAATTACAAACTCCCGTGGAACATCTACTGCTCACCAGGGACGAGAGAAGGCGTTATTTCGTGAAGTAAAAATTCTTGATTCATTTGATAGTACCTCTCTCATATTCTCACTGCTAATAATGACGTCCGTAGCTTCAATAGGTTCAATTAGATGTACCCACATTCTGTGTGATCACTTGATGTCAATTACGTTCTCAAACCGACCAGAACAACAACAACCCCGGACCAAATCAAAAAGTATACCAACCGTGTGTCTTTATAAGCTGGATAAACGCTGAAACCAATCGATTCTAAGAATTGTCCGTATTGGCAACTCAATGCATATCTTTTCAGTTAATTTGTCTCAATTAATAGTTTGCACTCGATTTCCGAATGCACATTATTATATGTCAAGGTGATATGATTGTGTATATTTCTAGACCAAATTGGACGATATGTTACCGTCGGCCATTGCTTATATATATGTCGATGATAGCATGCCATAAAACAAAGTGACAGTTTGTAGTGGCAATTATTGTAATAAAAAATGTTTTTTTGCTTAATGACAGTCATAAAACTTTATATTTGCAATATTATGTGTCGTGTTATAAAAGACAGAATAAGGAATAGTGCGATAAAGGAACGTGCTGATGTGAAAGAAGATAATAGTGACTAGGGTAGAAAAAGTATTCTTAGTTGGTTTGCTCACGTAGAGAGGATGGATGAAAGTAGACTAACTAAACAGATCTATATGGGGAGTGTGAATGGTTGCGTTGGGAGGGGAAGGCTTAAACGGACGTTGCGGGACCAAGTAGGAGAAGTTTTGAAAAAGTTCAGGTCAGGAGTACCCGAAACCGGCGAGCATGTATGAAGAGATTGGTGAATGTGGATGAAGCGAAAGATGTGTGTCAGGATCGGAGCAAGTGGACCAAGTAGTCTTTGCCTACCTCTGTGGGAAAGAGGCGTGACTTTTACACTAACTTAAAAGAACAATCAAAATGAATGCCCAGCCGTTCACGGTTTTTGGCAGCATTTTTAACCATTCGGCGTTATAAAGAAGATTGTAGCGGGTGGACCGCAGCCATGGACCTTCCCGATATTAGACTATCTTGTTTTCAGTTAACCTATGTTAATATTTGTATCCGTTTACAAGTTACAGCTTGTTAAATTTCCCTTATCACATCAATACATAGTATAAAATAAAGTCGCTTTTTCTGTCCCCGTGTCCCGATGTATGCTTATATTTTCAAAACCACACAACGGATTTGGATGCGGGTTTTTTAAATAGATAGAGTGATTCAAGAGGAAGGTTTATATGTATAATACATGCATAATATAGCGTGCGAAGCCGGGGCGGGTCGCTAGTTATGTACAAATATATCTTTAGTAAAGGTGAACGCCCACTTGAAACATAAAATCTTCCACATTCCTATCCTTAACTCGTAGATGTCCTTTTGCTGCATTACAAAATACACAATAAAGCCACAAAGCAGCTTTTAACGGCTTAAACAAGCACACGTCTGGGTTCATTACGTAGGATATTATATTCGTAGTAGTAATACAGGCATAAAAAGGTGATAAAAGGCGTACAAAAGCTAAAAACCTCTGTACCATTAGTGTAATGGAAGACCACAATAGAAAAAGTTGTATTAATGTATCCGAATGAACAAAAAAATTTACCTTGCTACTCCGCTACTCACGTGCAAGATAACCAAGCCTGTGTGAAATATATATGTTTTTCATGCAAACCCTCCCTCCACTGCTGCCAATAAAACACATATAAATCCCACAAACTTAATTATCCCTTACACCACACAAACACTGACGCGTTTCGATCCCTCTACGGGATCATTATCAAAGTTTAATGAACACAACTGTTACACATGCAAACCAACGTCGTACTGATCTGAAACCGTATTTATAAGCATAATGTACCTTCATTCATATTTTTTCCCAAACTACCCTATTATTTATGATTTTTATTATACACTAACAACTACCTTCAAAAAGTTTTCCGACTACAGTATTTCAAATAGGGTTATGTATTTTACAAAAATATTTTTTATTCGTCAAAATGAACACGCAATAAAGGCGATGAAACCAAGTTCACCTGATCATTAATTATCGGATCGGATTGCATGAAAACATATATATTTCACACAGGCTTGGTTATCTTGCACGTGAGTAGCGGAGTAGCAAGGTAAAATTTTTTGTTCATTGAAATGGACCTCCGCAAAGTAACGCCTGATTCAATAAAATATTTAATGTATCCGTCTTAAGAAACTAAACTAATAATTATGCTAAACATCTCTGTCTACCCCGTAAAGGATAACACGTAAATATAATTTTAGTTCTAATAATTAATGAAGATAATGAAACACATTATCAATAATGGTTATGATTATTACTTGTAAGATCAATTTCAGTACAAACGACTCCAAATTCCCATTAGTGCATAACTAGATCTTTTAATTAATCTAGCCGTATTTCAAGAAGTATTACACTAAAGCACTAACAAATGCAATATACTATTTATGTAAATGTAATACCTATATTATGTATTTTCACTACAAGACTTAGTATATTAATATACTAGCTGTTGCCCGCAACTTCGTCTGCATAGAATTCGTTTATAGCTATCCCGCAGGAATTACGCAATTTTCCGGGATGAAAAGTAGCCTATGTGTTATTCCAGACTATAATCTGTAGATGTTTCAAATTTCATCCAGATCTGTCCAGCCGTTCTGGCGTGAAAGAGTAACAAACATCCATCCATCCATCCATCCATACTTACAAACTTTCACGTTTATAATATTAGTAGGATATTCTAAATTGCACCACCTGCTCACATCTGCTATTTTCTCCAGTCCATTATGGTTGCCTGGTAGAGATCGCTCTGTAGCGATAAGGCCCCCTATTGTTACCTTGTAACAATCTGTATACCTTTTTTCTGTTGAGGTTGTTATATGTATGTGGTGTTCAATAAAGAGTTATTGTAAAATACTAGTCTAGTGTAGGACATACTAATAGACTTTAGCATTGAATCAATTCGAATCAAACACGAGGTTAACAATTACGAGTACATAGATGAACACATTAAACAATGAGTCAGTATACAAAGAATACATGTGTAAATGGAAACAATAGATTGGTCCCCTGTACTAAATAATGAAAACGTAAATGAGGCAGCAAATTTCTTTATTAACACCTTAAATAATGTAATCTCAAATCATACCTCAGAAGTTGTAGTAGCCCGTTCCAAATTTAACATTAAACCTTGGATTACCCCAGGAATAATCAAATGTCAAAGAAACCGCGACTCACTCCATCTTCAAGCTAAAAAAAATACCTCTGACCTGATCATCCAGGTAACCTATAAACGTTATCGTAATTTTCTTAACAATTTGACACAAAAACTTAAACGAAATTATGAAGCCAAACAGTTATCCGATAGCTTAAACAATCCAAAGAAATTATGGGAAAGCATTAAAAAAGTGTGTAACATCTCCAAGTCTCAAAATAATTCTTCCGAATTAATAAACTCCAAGAATCCTCTTGATGCGCTGAATAAGTGCAATCAATACTTTTCTAGCGTTGGTAAAACACTAGCAGATGAGACACTCACTAAATTAAATAAATCTGAAGGCGATCTCGTAGCTGAATTCACAACAAATTCTGGACCGATCAACTCTTTCTTCTTAGGTCCTACTGATGTGGCTGAAGTGACAGACCTTATTAAACAACTCAAAGTAGGTAGTGCGCCTGGTCTAGATGGGTATACGCCACTTTTAATTAAATTAATTGAATCATCAATAGTCGAACCCTTAACACACATTTTCAATCTAAGCCTTGCTTCTGGTATATTTCCAAACAAGTGGAAGCTAGGAGTTATATCCCCCATTCATAAAGACGGTGATAAAACGTTGCCTTCCAATTACAGACCTATTACTCTACTAAGTGTACTTTCAAAATTACTGGAAAAAGTTGTAAATACTCGCCTAGTAAAGTATCTTGAAAGCCATTCTCTCATCTCTGAGTTCCAATTTGGATTTAGGCAGAAGAAATCCACTGAAGATGCCGTTGTGCTTTTAACATCATTAGTTGCTAAATATTTGGACACGAATAAATATGGCCTCGGAGTCTTTTTAGATCTAGCTAAAGCTTTCGATACTGTCTCGGTTCCTTTATTAATGAAAAAGCTAGATAATATGGGCATTAGAGGGGTTTCCTACGATTGGTTTTATAGTTATCTAACTGATCGTCGCCATTGTGTCAGGGTAGGTTCTTCTTTGAGTGAACATCTTCCAGTGCTCTATGGAGTTCCGCAGGGCAGTATCCTGGGCCCTACTTTATTTTTAATTTACATTAATGACATCCTTAAAGTGCCCCTACTGAGAGCTGACATAATTTGTTATGCAGATGACACGGTTGTTCTTTTCCATGGCAATTCCTGGGACGAGGCATACAATACAGCCGAAATAGGATTGACTAAATTGACAAACTGGTTAACTGGAAATCTTTTAACTTTAAACAAAAATAAAACCAAGTATGTAACGTTTCACAAAACACTAGCATCAAGACCCAGTATCACTCGTAAACTCACCATCCATTCCTGTTCGCCCGCTCTAACAGATCAAAGTATTCAGCCCTCTTGTAATTGCTCTCCTATCGATCAAACTGACACAATCAAATACTTAGGTATTCTGTTTGACAAAAATCTCTCATTCAAGGAACATGTTTCTAATCTCTCAAAAAAAGTAAGAAAAACAATATTTTTAATGAAGTCTTTAAGAAAATCTGCATCTAAACATATTTTAATACTGGTCTATAAAGCATTATGTCAATCAGCGCTATTGTATTGTATATCAGCCTGGGGTGGTATTGTTAAATCCAATATGAAGAGCTTAGAAATTGCCCAACGTGCTGTACTTAAAGTTATGCTTAGCAAGCCATATAGGTTTCCCACTGACAATCTTTACAAAGAATCAAAAGTACTAAGGGTCAGACAATTGTACATTACAAAAGTAGCCGTTGCCACCCATCGAAAAGTAATTTGTAGTCAGGATTTTCCTAGCCTTGCCGCTCGACGTGTATATAGCATCCCTCTGCCATCTATCAGGTCTTCTTTTGCCAAACATATGCCTCCCTATTCCCACTTAAACGCTTACAATAAAATGTGCAAAACTGTTACTAATCCAAAAGACTTGTCTGCTGTTAAGTTAAAAAATGCTATCGAAGTTTGTCTAGCAAATATAAATTACCAAGATACTGAGGATCTCCTTACAGGCACTTACTAATGGTAAAATGTAGCCACACACACACGCACGCACACACGCACACACACACACACGCACACACGCACACACACACACACACACACACACACACATACACACACACGCGCACACACACGCGCACACACACACACACACACACACACACACACACACACACACACACACACACTTTCTAATTATTCTTGTGTTTTAATTAATTCACTTGGCACTCGCGATACAGACCCTGAGTCTAGTGCGAAGGCCGCTGTTACACCCACCGCATGTACGTTTCAATGTCTATGTAACAATGTCTCCTTTGTAAATTGTTATGCGCTTTGTAACTTCTGTTGTGAAAATAAAGTTTATTCTTATTCTCTTATTCTTATAAATTTAATACTTTGTAAATCAAACCATGCGGAGACGAAATTTAGTTAAAATTCTATAAATCACGTTTTTATGCCTTACGGGGTAGACAGAGCCTAAGGCAACAAGACCTAAAGGCCACACTTAGTGATGGGTTGCTAGCCGCATCGCCTATAACATTATTCCTATGCCCATTCCGTTGATGGGCTTTTATCATATGCGCGGGAAGACAAGCAACTGGTACATTGTATGTTTTTTCTTTACTCCCAGACCAGCATGGAAGAGCTTCTATCAAAAGCTTTACTTAATCCATAACGAGAAGTAAAACAATCATTTGCTAAGCCAATATTCTTTTTCGAAAGAACTAAGCTTGCATAATGTAATTGTTCACATACCAAATGAAATCAAAGTTACAATACACATGCTCAAACAATCTAATGCCACTTTGATATTACAGTAATGCATTAGCCACTGTAACCATAATAGAAAACCTATATAAAAACCCGCACCTTGATGAAAGCCCTTCTCTCATTACTCAAGATCAAAATCGTTCATTAAACTTAATTATAGTACCTTAAGTCGACATTCGCCTCTCGCTCAAAGCCCTCCAATAAAAAGGAGACAAAAGAAATTCTTTCGTTTCAAAAGAACTTATATAATTAAGGCCACCGCTAACGTCTTAGTTATAGTTTAATTAATGTTATCTTAAAACTGATGATTAGGCCGTGTTGATGGCCAGTGGCATTCCGTTTTTAAATAAAATAATTGCTTGTGCGCACGCTATGCCATGCTTTGAATTCAGCTAGAAATTCCATAGGATCGTCATGTTATGCCAATAAATCATTTTCATTTGTATCTTGATATGTAACCTTTTTGTTTTTATTTGATGCGACGGTATTTCATTGGAATGTAAATTGGCCATAAATTGCATTAGAAAAGCAATTATTAGTAAACTTTAACTTGGATTAACACTGTGTAGTTTATTATTATATCATACATTATTTAAAATTTAGACATTTAAGATTATTTTAGGTTTCGATCGGTTCTTTTACTTTTTCTGTGTTAGACACACAGAGCTAACTCTTGCTCAATACTTATGTCCTGTCAATCGTTCAAAGGTTAACTGGAGAGATCCCTTTTCGGGATAAGTTCGCCTTTGTGCACCTGTGTTGTCCTGTATTCATATTTTCTTGTGTTTTATGTACAATAAAGAGTTATAATATATACATACATACACTTATTTTTGACGGTTACAAAAAACCAAAGCCTTTTTTATCGCATATGAATATGAACTTAATGCTGTAACGTTCCTGAGAAAAAGTTTCTTCTCCATTTATGACTTCTTTGAGTTACAGAGCCCTAAAAATAATTATGACATGCTCTTGCTATCTCAGTCCGGCATTATTACTACGAAAATGTGTAGGTACAGCATTCAATTTCCCTGATTGAACTAAAAAGTAATAAAATGGTTGTGTTGAAATGGTTTTTACGTCAACATTAAAAGTACTGTTTAATTATCGTAGGTAATTGTTATAATTGTACGTATGAAGATTATTTTTGATGGCTGAAATGCCCGTAACCTCTGATTAGCGAAGACATTAAACTATGTTAACGTGTCCTAATCAAATATAATAACCGTACAGCGGATGTTGAGATGAATAAGCATTTTATGAAGATGAATAGCGTTTAAGGAACTGAAACAAAGACTATAATAGTAGTTATTTTAACAAAACAGTAGCAAAACTGCATTAACATTCAAAGCGTTAAAGTTTATAGCACATTGAAGGATAAAAGTGCATTTTGAAATAGTAAGTACTGCATTTATAGAGATGACGCAGCATTATGAGTCGGTGGAACCTTAAAGAAGTTTTTTTAGGTACCTAACAGATTTTTGCCTGCCATGTCATCCACGTAGAATCCGATAATTAGCTCACAATTTTTCTAAAATGAAGGGTTATGCGTAAATTCGGGGCAAAAACTATATCCATTCCAACATAAAATTCTGAAGAGACATTGGCTAAGTGCAGCAAAAGTATAATAACAAAACAAGATAAAAATACTTACTTAAAATACACGTCTGTGGTAGTAACGGTAATAATATTGGCATAAGATTTTTTGCTAACCTACTTACACTGCCTCGTATTTTTACGCCAACCTTAATTCTGATTGTGATAGAAAATAATAATTCAATTTTAATTCAGCGCAAAAAGATTGATTCGGTGAAAGTGGGACTCAATAATAAGCTTTAATTAAATGTCTATTAAGTATCGGACGTCAGTGACTTTGTAGTTTTGAATAAATCTATTGTTGATATATTTCGTCGGGTTTTTTTCTGTAGACTGAGTAACAATCAGTTTTAATTTAAGGGTGATATGCAGTCTTTGCATGACTTTCTGCCGAGTTTCTTTCGGGGCATTCTTCTTGGCAATGAATAAAATGGTCTTTCCAAAAGTGGTGGTACTATAAGAGAACATGAAAATAGGTCTTTAGTTGCAGCCTATTTGCGAAATAAACTTTTGATTTTCATTTTTAATACTTTAACGTTAAACGTGAGATCTGCAGAATAATCCTTTTTATCTGTTTTAGAACTTATTTTGACAAAATGCTTTTGTGTTAAACCAGCTATTGTCCACAACTTTGTCTGCGAGGCATTTGGACATTTTGAAAACCTTGAGATTTCGGTGAAGAAAAAACATCGTAAAGAAAACTCACGAGAACTATCCAAGCCCTCTCATTCTGAAAGGAGGCACTGGAACGTAAAAAGGCTTGCTTATTAAACCTTATATTCTGCACAAATATAATTCCGTAAATGAAAAAAAATAAGGATTTATTTACATTCTCAACACAATCATAAATTCAAAACTTTAAATATAAAAATATGGCACAGAAATAATCCAGCAGAGCTATATTGTTACAAAAACAACAATGCTTTCCGCAAGCATAAGTTTCAGTATTTTATGACCTGGACTAACCTCAGAATGATTTGTTATGGAATATAGACTTTTTCTTGAGCATTCTTCATAAACAACAAAGAATCGTCATATCAGTGTGAATGGCCAGCATTTGTTTAAAAAAAAAGATGTGCTTGTGGTAAGTGAGCACTACCACCCAGGGACACCTAGTAACACTAGATGATTGCAGATGTGAATTTCATCGGCTGTCTTACTCTCCACCCTGAAACACAGCAGCGCAAGCAATTGGTGACAGGATTAGCAAGTAAGACGGTGGTAGCAATCCGGACGGACCTTGCATGAAGTCCCACCCGCAAAATGTAAAGATTTCCTTTAGCTTACAATGTTAAAACTATTAAATACAATAGTCGCTACTTAAAAAGCTCAAATAATAATTGGGTAGGTGTGTGTGTGTGTCGGTTATCCTGGAATTGCTGTCTCGAATGAATTTTATTCTTTTTTCTAACAAACAAATTACAGGAGAACCCAATTACGGGACCATCAAGAACTTTTAATTTTATTTTTTTACAAAATACGAGCACGAACCTTCTAAAGTCAATAATGGAATTGATTTATTGTTTTAATCCAAGTTTCGTTTAGTTTTTAATTTAATAGCAAATAGAATACAGAATGCATTCCTTCTCAAATTTAGGTTAGAGAACTTGAGGTCCCGGGTTTGATGCCGGTCGAGGCGTGTAAAATATACGAATGTTTGTTCTCGAGTCTTACGTTCCTCATATGTATGTATTTATCTATATAAGTATGTTTATCAGTTACCTAGTACCATAGTACCTACAAGATTTGCTTAGTGTGGGACTGTCAATAAAATTGGTGTCAAATGTTCCATACATATATCACGTCTTTATCCTTTACGGGATAGACAGAGCCTAAAGTAACAAAACCTTAATGCCACGCTTAGCACGATTAAGGGCGTATAGCTGGAAAGGGAAATCAAAGTAGTGATGGTTTGCTAGCCGCATCTCTTATAACATGATTCCTAAGACTTTCGCCCATTCCCTCGACGGACTTTTACCATCTGCGCGGGAAGAGAAGCAACTGGTAAATTCTATGTTTTTGCTTTACTCCCAGACCAGCATGGAAGAATTATGTCCCACAATATTTATTTATTTATGTTACAGGTGTAAAACTTGCTTCTGTCTGTCTATCTACCCTTGAACACTTCCTGTAAGCTTATCTGCTGATATCTTACTGTAGATGTTCAAAAGCAACTTGATATTTACGATATTTAAAGAAAATAACTCGAATTCGAAAGCTCGGCAATGCGATAAAAAGTTTCATTACTACGGTACGAAAAAGGCAAAGGAATTAACAATTACTTAATCCCAGTTAATAGCATAAAGTCAGGTGTAGCATGCATCGACGAAAATAAAATTTAAGCATGTACCTACTTATGTAGATAATGGCGCAGTAGCAATTTGCCATAAATGTGCGAAAACGAAACTTCCATGCTAGTCTGAGATTGAAAAAAACATAGAATTTACCAGTTGCTTCTCTTCCCGCGCAGATGTTAAAAGCCCATCGAGGGAATGGGCGAAAGTCTTAGGAATCGTGTTATAGGCGATGCGGCTAGCAACCCGTCACTATTTTGATTTCCCTTTCCACCTATACGCCCTTAATCATGCTAAACGTGGCTTGAAGGTTTAGTTGCCTTAGGCTCTGTCTACCCCGTAAGGGATAAAGACGTGATATATGTATGTACCTATGTATGAAAACTGACGCCCTGAATCCTTTGCACGTCATGAAATATAACGTGGGTATGACGTGGCAATTTGAAACTTCGACTTAAGCGACATTTTCATTTGATAAGAAAATGGACGAAATGTAATTTCTAAACTTATTTGGCCGACCGTACATATGCCTTATAGGAAACGATACACAAATTAACCTTTTCAATTTCTTACGCCTTTTTCTGCTGATTAGCATGCTACAGCGTGGCAACAATGTACAAACTAGGCCGCGTCCGCAGACGAGTATCGTGCTAGCCTTAAACAGCTGAGCGTCGCGCACCGGCGCCGGCGCAGGCGACCGTGGCGCCATCCGGTGACTCATAGCGTGACACTTGCGAGAACCTGACAAGGTTAATTTTGAACATTATTTCGTTTAAATGTCATATTTATTTACTTCCAGAATGTTGCTCTTTTTTAAAAATCGGTGACTCCATGATTTGACATAGCATAGGCTTTTCCTTCTTAGCTTCTCTCATAACAAATGAATCTTGGTCTTCCTCTGTCTTATTTTTGATTGATTTTTCCCTCCACCAATAAGCTTAGCGAGAAAATTTAGTGCCGTATCAGGTGACCCATATTTACGCCTCTTTTGCTGCACGAAGCTATATATTTCTAAAAGAGTTACAATAGTAATATAAACGGAAAGTTCGGCTAACTTTGGTAATTCTCCGTGATTAAAAATACTTCGTGCATCACGCAAAAATATCATAACCTCACATTATCCACATCGGCTTAAGCTTACCGAAAACTCGTTTGCGATTACTGTTCAAAATATCCATACTTGGTGCAACGGCGACACGGCTCGTGCTGATAAATGCATCGCTTTGCCAAGGTTTCGCAATACATGATATGTCAGTCAGTGACAGTGGAGATAATATACTTTTAAGCAATATCACTGGAGCCGGGAAACCGGGTAGAACGATTAGCTGAGAGTTTAACTTTAAATGCTTAAGAAAATATTTAACCGTGGTAGTAATAAGGACAAAGAGTTTATTGTACTTGGAAAAAATCTGAGGCTGTAAGATCGAATTATGATGTCAGCAAAGGATTTGTAAAAAATGAAGTCATACATGTATGTGACACGGTCGCTTGGTCCAATGTTTCTATGAATTGCAATTGTGGCGTAAGAGTAGATGTAAAAGCGATGGTAATGAAAAATGAAAAGACGTAAGATTATGCTAAGAACATAAACGTAGTATTATTAACATACACACCTACACATCGTAAATTCGAGTACGTTTGATACGGAAATGCTAATTTTGTGTGTGTGTGTCACTTACGCTCACACAATAAGGCTTTGCTTATTGAAAGGAGAGAAGCGGATTTTGGATAAACATGCCATTATATCTAATATTACTTTTGATTTGATCCACAGTTTGATGTTTTTGCTGTCATGACATGATTATATATATTATTATTTTGATGTTAATTTGCAACTTACAGTAGTTACAAAGTTTTGATAGATCAGTCTTCATAAAGGCAAGTTGCGGATACCCTAAGTTTCAAAACATTTAAAGGTTTTAAAGTTTTAATTATTGTGAGTTCTCAAGCGAAGTCTCAACGCATGAATATTCAAAATTAGCTGTATTAACCTCGCAATTCCTTTTTATGACAGGTGTACTGCTTAAGACCGAGGTATAGAGTCCCAGTTTTGTGATTTTGGATTTAATTTTACAATTTTTAAAGTTATGTTATTATTTATCGTTTTGTATTTCATTTACTTTTTATTGATTTAAAAAGTGCACGAGGACTTACTAGGTTAACTATCCTGTCAATCAAAATTCAATTAATATTGCTCGTGCTGTGCCGTGTGTTTTTTTTTCAAAAATCAATGGCGTTCTTTCTTTTAAACACTAAGTTACATGTTCTGGGTTTCAAGCGACCGGCGATCGAAGCTGAGGCAGACCAATAGACAGCGGGACGATTTCGGGCTATTTGGATTGAACTGGGGAAGCCTTGCAAAGGACAAAAACGGGTGGAAAAAGCAATTTGAGTCCTTTGCCCAGCCATGGTGTATCAAATCGTTAAAAAGAAAAATTTATACCTAAGTTAAATATAATTTGCAAATAAGACTTGTGTTTGAGAAATAAAAATAATTATTTTGAATGAAATTTACGCTGACAATGTGTCCACACGCTTGTATTTAAATTGGGACGATCGACTAGAACCAGTGGGCGACTGCCGAAAACATACTCGGTTACTTTTGCTTTCATTGTTAACGTAATGCTTTTTTAAACTAGGAAGTTACTGACGTTACTGACAAAGACCAGCTGGTAGGAATTTTAACGTTAAATATGAAATCATATTCTGCAATCTACACAAAAAAATATTTATTTATTTCAACCTCATTGACTTCTCTAACAAAACCCTTATGGTTACTTGTTTTTAGAAACAGATTATTGTACGATTACAGATAAGCGAATTCCTGAATCTAGGATTAAGATATGGAACGAACACTTTGCCTATAAATCTGATGGATTTGCAGTTAACGCCGAAAAATACTTTATAGATTAGACGTTTACTTTGTCAGAGATAAGAGTATTTTAAAACGCCGTTAACAGAAGAGACTATATATGATGGGAATTCAGTAAGGGATTTCAAATAAGGTCATGAGCTTTGTTAGTATCTAGTTAGCAAAATAAAGTATCGTCAAGCAGAACAACACTGATCTAACTTCAGCACAAAAGTTGATACAAAGGAAGGGTATCAAAAAGTAACTTAACTTAAAACAAAAGATGAAAATAATGTTCTCTAAATAGTGTCCATCAACACCTTTCATCAAGGTGTAGCGCGCTAACATATCATCCACATATCTGGCAGTATCATCTTCGCAAAGTTTTATCTTACACGTTTTAAAATTAATGATAGCACATAATGAGTCAGACGTGCCGCAAAAAATATAGCAAATTGGCTCTCCGGTCAGAATAATATGGTACTATTATGACTGTGTTACTAAAGGTTCACGATGTTGAATTTATCAGAAAAGATTTTACATTAAATCGTAGCAGGAACTGAAAAAGTACGATGACATTTTATGACTTCGATAAAGTGAATAAGCATGCTGCTCAAGCCTATTAAATTCCTGGCAAGCTATCTAAAAACTTTGACAGTAAAAACTGAACCAGTGCAAAGCAAGTACAAAAACAAATATAAACAAGATTAAACTGTTAAACTAGGAGATAAATCCGTCCCCATTCACCCATTACTAAGGCAATAAAGTATATCAATTAGTTACAAAGAATTTTAAGTGTAGAAACTTGTAGTACGGGTTGAGTGCAAAAAAGTGGCCTGTGTAGGAAATAACAGGCCGTCTGGTGGTATGTGCCTTGAGGCAATCACTTTGCATTGGTTCTGCTAGCTTTACGCGGCTGTGTTAGATGAAATGATGTCGATCTTTTCTGAGATTTTAAAGAAAAATATGATGGAGAACGAGAAGTGAAACAAATAAACAGATAGGTACAACGTTTAAAATAGTTACAATACTAAACAGCTGATACATATTGAGTTAATGCAAATAGGCAGAAAACGTGATAATAAAATGTCGATTAAGTTTGAGAGCGCTCCGTTGTCTGTTTTTCTTATCTATACTCTCAGTTCATCCTTTTTCTTTCCTAAAAGTAATAACATTTCAGCATAAAATTACTAATCTATTGTTAATGGAGCAGTAAATTACAAAATTAAGTGCATATCGCATCCCAAACAAAATTAAAAAAGTGGAACAGTAGACCGCAGCCGATGCAATTTTGCATGAATCAACCCTTGAAATCACAACCTATAAAATGAATCACTTCGTTCTGGATTTAAAGAATGCCGTCGGAAATGATTTAATCACAATTTGGGACCTGCTATTTGCTGTAACTGACATAACAGCTTAATAAGATAAAATTATGGGCTGTGAATTTGTTTAGCCAATTTTTAGTGCTGGGTTTTGAAGGTGCGTTGTTATGGGTTTACAGTGTTGTTACATCAAGTTTTACACCAATTTGGTGAGCTCGCACGTCTGAAATTTCTTTTTTTGTACTTTTTTTTTAAGGTTTTCTTAACATTAGTTTTTGTGGAGTAATTTAAAAAGTTACTTACCGTTGCTAGGGTCCTTGTGAAAAATAAAACCATAAGAATGTGCCAATTTTTTTTTCGCTCTTTTAATTTCTCGTTTGTTCGTTCGACCAATGCAACTTAAGCATACATCGCGTGATCATGTTAACACAAAAAATTATCATATCATCATAAAAGGGCATTTTATTTCAACAAAATACTTGTGTCTCGTTTCAGGTTTCATTTGTTTATTATTCTGCTGACAATCCCCTGGTGGGTGTAAGTTATGAATGCTTCGCCTTCTGGGGTTTAACAGCTAACGGATCTTAAAGCTTTTCATTGTTATGATCACCTTTCACAAAAAGTACAAATTGGTTAACTGAGTTTACTAATATTTTAGTTATCTTATCCTTCGCATTTCTTAGTTTACTACTTACTGTTATCTTTATTTCTTTCACCACTTACTTTCACGCTTCGGTAACAGTTGCAAATGTAACAATCAAGTGAAATTTATTCCGATTATCTGGTTTTATTTTATTATTCATTTTCAACTTATATCTTCTCTCATTTCGATTTGGCATTAAAGCCCCGTTTATATTTATATTGACTTCCTCGTCTGTTTGCTTCAAATTGCCTTTTTAACTCAACATTCCCTAAATGGGAAACTTTGTG
The DNA here is from genome assembly GCA_949127965.1 of Pandemis corylana. NCBI lineage: Eukaryota > Metazoa > Arthropoda > Insecta > Lepidoptera > Tortricidae > Pandemis > Pandemis corylana. The sequence continues at coordinate 13,300,044 of OX421860.1, forward strand.
ACTTTATGTTTTCATTTGCATCCAAATAGCCCAGTTTACCCAAATAATATCACCAATTAGTTATAATCAATATTCAATATGCACTGTTAGTTTATGTCTATCGATTTAGATAAATGCCTTTGCGTATTCTAATCTAACAATAATAGATTTGTTATTTGCATCAAAGTCAATTACGTACAAAAATGTATTACAATTTCACCGGAGCGTTTTGTAAATTTTTTGCGTTTTACTATTTTTTTTACTCGTTCTTGCTCATCGTCCTCTCATCTCCAACACACTTAAGTTTTATTTACCCAGGTGAGGCATCACTGGATTCCTAGTTTTACTGATCATGTTTAAACAAAGTTTTAACGGGGGACGCGACGTGATCGCTTATTCTTTGTTTTCCGACTCACTGTGTATAAAGTTTTATGTTTCTTTTGTTTGGTTTTAGTCTTTGGATTCCTACCTTGTTTTAAGTGCTGCGTTAATGCCTGCAAGAATGGTTAGTCAGCTTATGAACATAATTTTTTGTCTCTTCAGTCATAATCATAAACCAGTACTAAAATCTGAAGTATTTACTTTAAGTGCCATTTACTTTTCACTATTGGATCGTCTTCACATAAACTAAGCTCGTCCACCCACATAATAATTATCTTGGACTAACAGTTCCCATAAAAGCAAACAGCAACATATAATTTTTCATTATTTATATCCAAACATGTGCGTTCATTATCAACATGACTTTACTCCCCATACATCAAACTTTCCATCCCGTCGACTTCATAACAACCTCTAATAACTTTTCCAAAAAAAATTATAGCCGACTTTGTCAATGCCAAAAATAGCCTACTAATGCCATCTGTATCCGCCCGTTTATTTTTATATGAATGATTAACGATCACATACAGAAACCAGACCGGTTAGTGATATATCTTTGAGAGATTAGTTATAGCTTGATATACGTACTCTTAAATCATAATTACGATGCGTGCACGCTTAGCAGCTGTTGCTACTTCAAGGGCAAATTTTTGCCCTTCTAAGGCTTGCTTTTTATTGGGAAGTCGTGATTTAACATTGTAGTAAAATAATGGTTTTAAATTGTTAAAAATGAGACTTATTTTATGGTTTATTTCAACACGTGCTTCGCAGTCTTACTTTTGCTTGCGATTGGTTCAGAAGTACTTCTAACATTAAAAAAAACTTATTTTTTTTTTACAAATACGAGCGTCGCCTTCGGAGTTGAATATATTCACACATACCTACATACCGTCATGCCTCTTTCCCACAGAGACTCCTTTATTCCCCTTGCTACGATCGTACGATCCTGACAAACCTCTTTTGCTTCATCCATCATATGCTCGTCGATATCGGGTACTCCTGACCTGACCTTTTTTCAAACCGTCTCCTATTTGGTCCAGAAACGTCCTTCTAAACCTTCACCTCCCAACGCATCCATTCACATTCCCCATATAGATCTGTTAAATACTATTATTTTATTTGGAAAAATACACATTACACATCACAATGCACCTTTAATCAGCCAACGTGTTTTAAGCCATGATTTTAACCAACCATCAAAAATGTGTTCTAATAACTGTCTTCGTTTGTTCCAGGTAAATTGGTCGAATCAAGTCCACACCAAACTTCTGAAACTTGTGCCACTGTAACCACGGTGTTAACATATTTCACCCTTTTCTAACCAAATGAGGATAATGAATTTGACAAGACCTAAAGGTATATTTGATGTATTAAAGTCATTCGGCAGGTTTCCAGCATTTTACGTTCCTTTTTAAAATTAGACCAATCAAACTCAGCTCGTGTGTTAGATCAGACTTTCAAACCACTAAAATAGATAGAAGTGAATTAGTACTTGAAAATTAGTTTAAATCGATTCGGCGTACCTAACCTTTGGAATACTGAGCAGGCGAGATCATGGTAGCATAAAATTGGTTTTAGGGGTTACTTTTCACAGATAATAATTATTCGCGGGTCGATCGTTAAGAGGTTGTTGCTTGCTAGGGCTTGTCTGCCTTACTATTTGTAGATGACTTTGTATTATTTGCAAGTACTAAGTATGACACCAATATCTTTGATGTTACAGTATCCACATCCACCCTAACTAAAAGGGTTCATAGCAGCTTGCGGAACCCTATAAACGCAATACAGAAACAATTGCCATCAACCTTACGGTAAATTCCTGTCAACCGATTTTCTAGCATCAGCTTCCTTTGAAAAGCAGCTCTATCAGATCGGTATGAGGTGTAAAATGCTGTGTTACCTAATAGCATGCGCAGACGCAGTCCCTGCTACCGTAATTGAATAATCCCGGCTTATTAGGGACACGGCTACCGGTAATATTATAATGACACGAAACAGGACAAGTATTAAGTCATTCAAGAAAAGTGAGATCGTCTGTCAGCTAATTCTTTGAGATCAGATACCTACATAGATAAGAAAGGGATTGCTTTGAAGAATTATAATGCGGCAAGAAATACCTCTGCCTCACAATGAGTGGGATGTTATGTTAAGTTAAAATTAAGTAAAACTTCTCAGTTATAATTGGTGGAGATTTTTCAGTGTCGCAATAGTAGGCTGTGTTTCTGTATCTATATTTGTAGAAAATGTTGAAAATGGTGTGAAACAAAAGCTGATAGCTACATCAAAATGTTAGCAATAACTTCCAAAGTTTACTTGAATTTAGAAAAAGCAGTCCCTTTTTTTTACAAGCTTTTATTTAGTTTCGCCTCTCCCGGTGTCTGTAATCAAATCTTGCAAGTGAATTTTGTTCCGCTTTCAATGATCAAGTTGATCATAAACTTATAGTTGTCTGGCGCAATGTCTAGAAGCGAAATTCTGGTGATCTAACCAGAATCGTCTCCGAAGAAGGAATCTCTTCAGGTTTGTCCGATTGACTTGAAATTTGTTATACATACAGGATAGATGACAATGTAAGTGTATAGTCAACAAAAACGCTTATAATCAAAATGTGATTTTTAGGTTAGGTTAGTTTATATGCACAGTGATGTTCTCACACACATACACATTTCATTTACAGCCACACACAACTATATTGTTTTGCACATTCTCCGTGAAACTAACAAAGTCGAGAACAGCAAAACAATGGTTCTGAGAATATGGCAATCGTTGGCGCTGAGGGCTACGAATCGATTTGCGTGTTTCAATGAAGCATTTCCGACTACTGAACTTGCATGCCGACGCAATCATACGCTGGATAAACTAGTGATGGGAGCACTCGGGCACTCGGACGCTTGGGCAACTCGTCCATGTAGAGTCAAATATTTTGTTGAATCAGGCGTTACTTTGCGGAGGTCCGTTTCAGTGAACAAAAAATATTTACCTTGCTACTCCGCTTGCTTGCGAGTAGCGGAGTAGTAATGTAAATATTTTTTTGTTCATCTAGAGTCAAGTTGACTTGAGTAAAAGCCGAACTGAATTTGGTGACCGTATGGTGTTTAGTAACCTATCATATGAAACTAGAGGTATTGGGTTCAAATCCTGGTAGGGTCTGGCATTACCCAGAGTACAAGCTATGCTTAGTTTGGGACTAGGTCAATTGATGTAAATTGTCCCGTGATATTTTTTTTTTATTAAGTTCTCGGAAAGTAATATACTATTAGTCCATTCATTACTCACATCCTTTACAGTAAATGTAACATTATACATTTTTCTATGTACTTATTTTAAAGCTATTCAGTATAAAACTCTCACAAACAGATTCCTGAGCAGACTCGTTTTCATCCAGACTATTGTTACGAATGTTACAATTTGCCTCGAGTTTCCCATCACTACCTTAAAATAGGCCCTTCGTCCCGTTGTTTTTGCTTCTACTGGTAAATGTCTAGGACATATTGCCTAGAGATATGTGTCGCAGTTAAAGAAAGCACTGTTTGCAGTCTCTGTTGTCTGTAATGACAGACGTCAAGTCGTTTTCATTGTTGTTTTAAAAGCTTCGCTATTACCTGGATGACAAATCTGCTTTAATTAGTTATTAGCTGTTGCCCGCGGCTTCGCTCCCGTTTTTTTTTTCTTCTAAATTTCAATATTTTCTCACCGTTTAAACCTTTCCTGGGCTTCCACGAATATTTCAAGACTAAAATTAGACGAATCGGTTCAGCAGTTCTCGAGTTTTAGCGAGACTAACGAACAGCAATTCATTTTTATTTATATAGATAGATAGATAGATTAGCTGGTTCGGCAAACTTCGTTCCGGTTTAGAATCAGTTCTGTTATGCCATCAGAGATGGCGTTGTGCAAGAATTTTTTCGAACCTAATTTTTCATCTTGCTCATTAGTTATTCTGCCTTTCGGAGTGGAAACAAATCCAACTGAACGTAACCTCTTTAGACTCAAGCGAACTCTTTTATAATATCTTTTTTGACGTTATTGTCACTGTCAACTCTTCTTACGTTAAAAGCTTTCGTACCGAATACCACTCTTTTTGTTTCCCAATACACACATCGTTTCTTGAATCCCTTCTAACGTACGATTTGCATCTGCCTATTCTTACGATAGTAAACGACAAAACATGGTTCTGCTCACCTCGTCACACTAACACACGTAATCATTATAAGTCCTAACTACTCATTATAATTTTTACTCCCAATCCAACTATTTTTCTACATTTATTCCACTCCTAAATCAGAGATAATTGCAACCATTCACAGCAAAACAAACGCAATTTACTATCGCTAACCACCTGTTTCTTTACACAAACGCGAATTCTCGGACAATAACTTACAGCAATTTGTTGCCAATTAATTAGAATCGGCAAATAATAATTGACACTTTGGTAGACGCGGTATTTCAGTACAATAGAAAATGGATTATGATAAATGCTGTTACCGTTGGATTACGCAATGCTTGCGAAAAGTGAGGTGGCGAAGTAAACCAATGGTAATAAGGCTTGTTTCAAACTCTATAAATCATTAACAGATTGTCGAAGAATTTTATACATACGTACATTTTACTTGGCATCTTGGCGGCCAAGACTGGGTCGAAGGACAGTAAGCAGACCATCAGCCTGGTGGTCAGATGACATCTGTCATTCGGCTGGAAAACTGTGGATGAGACTGGCACGGGACCGGGCAAAGTGGCGTGAAAATGAAGAGGCCCTTACTCAGGAGTGGGTGGATGTGGGCTGATTGGATAGATACATTGTATGACTTTATCCCTTCAGTACGGGGTACAGAGCCTTTTTTTATACCTGCGACGGCAGGCATACAAACTAAAAACCACACGGATTCCGTATTCGGTCGTATGTGAGGCGTTACGGGAGCACTCGGTGTCACCGCGACGCCCCACGACCACCCTGGGATGGGGTTCCCTCTTCGCAGCACCTGTGCAATGCAGGTTTGGGAATTCACGGGGTACAGAGCCTAGGGTCATGTTTAAAGGCCACGTTTAGCATGATTTTGGGCGTAAAGGTGGAAAGGGGATTCTAAATAGTGACGGGTTGCTAGCCGCATCGCCGATTCCCTTTTGTGCGGGTAGAGAAGCGGTACCAGCTTCCTAGAAATCATGTCACAGGTAATGCAACTGGCAACCCATCGCTATTTTGATTTCCCTTTCCTTTACGCCCACAATCACGCTAAACGTAGCCTTTAGTCTTGTTACTCTAACTTCTGTCTACCCTATAAGGGTTAAAGACTTGATTAATATGAATCTGTATCAAAATGAGGATGACGACTTTGTCAAATTGAAAGAAGTTGATGATCTGAACGCTACTAAATGAAGCATCCACGATGTCTTCATGGATTTTACAAGTTGTCTCTCAATCTTGCCTATCCTATAAAATTTTGTGAAAATAATGTAGGTATATTTCGCCTGCCGAATGCAGTAAGGGCACAAGTCAAAAAACCAATAAGTCGAGAAACGGCCACTTAAAGTTTTGAGAAACAGGTGTATGACCACCAAATTGGCTATATATTTTTTATTTTAGAAAAACGTACCTGTTCCTGAGATTTTCTTTTTCTTTGGCATAGATAGCTTCGAATGAATCCGTTAATTTCATTTATAATAATATACATTTGAAATTGTAAGGGCCTAAACATGGGTACTTAGTGTTGTGCCTTTGTTGCAGAAAGTATCTTATGCAATTTCGTGATATGCCTGAAGTCATGCTAATTATTATAAGTATAATCAATAATATAAATGCAATAAATTAATGACAAATTTAAGAAAATGCTAATATAAAATAAAATCAAAATCAAAAACACACCAAATAGGTTAGGATTGGTATCAATTGTTTTCTATTTTTTTTTATAATATCAGTATTAATTTCGTCGTACCCTATAGATTTCGTATTATTTAATGACATCCTATGCATTTCTTTTTCTGACACTGGTGTTATGAAGATGCTATTATTTCGTGCATTACCATGTATGTGCAATTGGGGTGTTTGAGGTTGTTTAACTGAACCTGCTAGTTCTGTGTAGTAAGTATTAAAATTTGATGCTATTTCAAAGGGGTCCGTTATCATTTTATGTTTTATTACCAGTTTATTAATATTGCGGTGTGTTTATAGTATTATTAGTTTCATTTTTTATTATTTAAATAAATAAATAAATAAATATCAGGGTACAATTCACACACAACCTAAGCTAATCCCAAAGTAAGCGCTAGTAAGGCTTGTGTTATGGGTACTAGACGGCGATATTCATACTTATTATTTGCCACGAGGCTCTGCATTTATTTTTAATGTTGATCAAATATTTGTTATTATTTAATCTTTGCGCAGTATCTATGCATTTTTTTAACAATTTAGTATATCTGTAATATTCATGTTTATTTTGTTCGGTTCTTGGTTTTTATAATATCGAAAACGAAGTAATCTTTTCTTTTTCAGCTAATTTTTACTCCTGTTGTCATCCATTTTGGAGAATTATGATTTGTATTGTTATTTTTTTCCGCATAACAAGAAAACATAGCTTATAAAACAATACGATCAAGTCGTGAAACTGATTGAATGCGACATTGAAATCACTTTCTAAATATATATCTGAAAAAGATAGACTTGACAAACATTTCTGAAATTTATTTATATTCTTCTTCTTCTTATGGTGCCTCTCCAACTAGTGAAGGTTGGCAGTCAGCTCCGCATACTTTACACGGTCCCTGGCCAGGTTGAAAAGCTCCGCTGCACTTGTGTTTCCAGTCCATTCCCGGATATTTCGCAGACAAGATTTCTTCCTGCGCCAAACAGCTCTTTTTCCAGCCACTTTGCCCATGATTATAAGCTGTAAAAGCTCGTATCTTGTGTGCCTCAGCACATGTACGCACAAATAAGCAACTTTTCTTTTTTTGATGGTCTGCATCAGTTCACACTCCTTTCCAACCCGACGCAGGACCTCAACATTGGTCACCCGATCCGTCCATCTTATGGCCAACATGCGTCTATATGCCCACATTTCAAATGCTTCTACACGTTTACTGAGTTGCTCTTTAAGGGTCCAGGCTTCACATCCGTATAGAAGTATGGGCCATATATAGCATTGCAGTAAACGGATGCGCAGATGTACTTTGAAACTGATTTTATATTATCAATGTTAAAATCTCTTTTACATTTTAAATAATGTCCTTGGTCTTGACCTTAAACCTTACCATTTGTGCTGTGCCATGATCAGAAATGCCGAGAGGTAAAATGGCAGCATAGGCCCGTTTTACATTGCTCAATATATTGTCTATGCAGGTTTTATCCCTTGTTGGTTCTTTTAAATGAATTGTTAAATTATAATTATTCGATATGTCTATTATTAGTCTGTTACAGTCGTTACTAATTGCTAGTGTATTAATGTTGAAGTCACCACATACGAATATTTTTTAAATTTAGATTTAGTGTTCAATTCGTGTAGTAAAATACCTAGCTTGTCAAGAAATAAGTTAGCGGATGAACTTGGAATTCTTTACAAACAAATTACTACAGCATTATGTTTGGGTACCTCAATACCACAGTACTCAAAGATCCTCGATACCGACATTTTCTGCACAAAATCGAGTTCCTTAAAAGTAACCTCTGGCTTTGCCAAGATACAGACTCAGCCTCTATTTTGGTCTCGGGAATAGCTATTGGTCAATGCGTAATTGTGAACTTATATATTTTTTTTCATTTCCAGATTCGATGAAAGTTTCTGTGAGACATATAATATCTGGCTCATTTTTTTTCTTGTATATTTTTGTGAATTCATTATGCACAATCAATGTTCATAAGTGTCCTAAGAACATAATATCACAAGACACAACTTAAAATTTAACTCAAATGATTATGCAATAAGGGCACAACTAAGAAATGCCGTTATTGCATGAACAGGGTAGGCCATTTTGTCACATGCAAGAAGGGCATTTATGCCCTCTATATTCCGCTAGAGTTAACTTTTGAAAATAGTCTTTAATGTATACGATAAAACGATCAAATTAGAACACGATTCCGGGATAAACTCAAAAACCGAAAATTTTTAGTTCGGCCCTTTTTGCATTCAGCAGGCGATTTAAAGAGAGTCTTTTCAAAAGGGCTTACTTTTCTATGGTGTTCGTTAAGAAGCAGCCCATTTGAAAAGACACTCCTCATTAGCACTTTATTTGCTGAAGGTACTTGAATACTACGTAGTCCAAATTTTAATTGAATCAAACCATTGGACATAGGAATAATTGACTTGTGGGATTTACTTTGTTGCTAAGAGTTTGCAAATTAAGTTTCAAACTAGTATTAAAATCGGATGTATTTATGTAGGGAATGCTTGTATATTTATGGCTTATGTTTATTCATTGTACCACACATTTTAGCTCGTGAGAGGGTATATACTGCTAACATAGGTGGCATACTTCTCGTGACTTCTGGCAACCTATTCAATAAACACATTTTTATTTTCCCTTTTATATCAATTAATTTTTCTATGTTAAGGCTAACACGCAAGGGTAACACGGCGTAGTGGAGCTAAAATTATCCTACCCATAAACGAGGTAAATTTTGACTTTCTGCAGCAAAAAAGCGGTTAAAATTACTTGCTAACCGGTTGAATTCTTTTGCAAAAATAAATCCAAACATTAATTAACTTCAAATTATCCAATGCCGCTATTTAATAACAGCTGTGTTTCCGCATAATTTTGCATCAGATATCACCATAAATGATAAGTTGACACGCTAGTTTTATCACTATAAAACTACAATTCCTTCCTGCCAGCATTGCATTTCAATTGAGTGTAATAATTACAGCTACCCTTCTTTGGAAGCATGAAGTTATAATGAGTGGTAGAACCTTCTGCAAGGTCTAAAGTAGGTCTGTACCTAAAAGCACTGGTATGCTGCACTAGTTTTTCTTAATGGTTCTTCATTTCCCCCCTAAATGGGACAAAGCCGTTTAACCACTCACTTGCTTCTGGTACCTGTAGCTACCAACTTTGTGCACCTCTAAATTGCTTCTGGTAGCTGTGGCTACCAAGGAGAGTATGGACGGTTTTCGATTTTTAATCTGTAAACGGTGCCACAGATATGCTATGAATCGTTTTCACAATACAGAACAACCAACATGTATTGTAACGCTAGTTGAGTTTTTTTTCATGCTGGTCTGGGAGTAAAGAAAAATAGAATTTACCAGTTACTTCTCTTCCCGCGCCGATGGTAAAAGCCCATCGAGGGATGCGACAGTCTTAAGAATCACGTTATAGGCGATGCTAGCAATCCATCACTATTTTGATTTCCCTTTCCTTTGTTGAATTCTGCGCGAACGAGGTCGCTGGCAACAGCTAGTACTGAATAATCTCATAAAAAAACGTAACGCCACTACATAGTATAAAACAAAGTCGCTTTCTCTGCCCCTATGTCCCTATGTATGCTTATATCTTCAAAACTACACAACGGATTTTGATGCGGTTTTTTTTAATAGATAGAGTGATTCAAGAGGAAGGTTTTTATGTATAATTCTCGCAGACGAAGTCGCGGGCAGAAGCTAGTTAAGAATAAATACTACATCGACTGTATTAGCATAACCCAAACCCGTCTTTATCACAGGAGCCATCTAATTATCAACGTCACTGCGATCGGAATCAATGCTATTACTTTCTAAGCCAATCATTTTGTTGACACTTAGCGCTGATCTCTATCAGGGATTCTTACTAATCATTACTTAGTGGCTTTTATCTTTATATCTTTGCATTAACGTCCTTAATGGGTGGTTAATCTGGAGGTTTAGAAATCGAGCTAGATATTCCCAGCAATAAGTCTACTACCACGTTGACGGCAAATACAGTTAGGGCGTGCTTGATTTTTTTTACACACACACATACATATAACACGTCTTTATCCCTTGCGGGGTAGACAGAGCCTAAGGTAACAAAAGCTTAAGGCCACGTTTAGCATGATTGTGGGTGGAAAGGGGCATCAAAATAGTGATGGTTTGCTAGCCGCATCGCCTATAACAAGATTCCTAAAATCGCCCATTCTTTTGATGGGCTTTTACCATCTGCGCGGGAAGAGAAGCGGCTGGTACATTCTATGTTCTTTACTCCCAGACCAGCATGGAAGAAAATATACCTACTGTAGAATATTTGCTGTACGGAATCCTACACTGCACTTACGCCGACACGTTCTTGGCCGGTTTTTTATAGCTGTCATTAATTCCAGTATTTAATTATATCTCTAACGCAAATGTCACTCGCCTGATATATATCTGTCAATGCACTCATCTGTATATGTTTGATTTTATTAAAAGCAACAAGAGTAATTTAGAGCGCCTTGTATGTCTATTACTTATGTTAATTAGGTGAAGATAGACTGTGAGAGTTTAATTAAATTTTCCATAACATTATCGACTTGGTTCATTTTGCATTCGGATTCGCCTGCGTTTGATTCTTTTATTTATTTTATTTTTAATGCAGCCTCCATTTTATTCCTTCCATTCTGGTCTGGGAGTAAAGAAAGAACATAGAAAGAACCAGTTGCTTCTCTTCCCGCGCAGATGGGAAATGAACATCGAGGGAATGAGCGAAAATCTTAGGAATCGTTTTATAGGTGATGCTGCTAGCAACCCATCACTATTTTGATGCCCCTTTCCACCTATACGCCCACAATCATGCTAAACGTGTCCTTTTACATGACTGTCTACCCCGTAAGGAATAAAGACGTGATGAATAAAATGTTGAGTTAATTATTGATTACTAAAAACACCCTCGCTGCGCTCGGGAGTTAAATATGGGGTCCTTCGCTGCGCTCAGGATTCAATATCGCGCCCGTGACACAATACAGTGCTTTATCCCCTCGGTGTACAATCTACTATAAAACTTATGATGTAACTATAGGTTGTCCGTGACGTCCTCAGCGCAGAATTTAAATTTCCTTGACCTTCTCAAACCACCTTAATCCGGCCCTGTCACGAAATCCTTTCTTACGGGTGCCTACGTCATAATAAAGCTACAGACCGACCGTTTATACGAGTCCTCGCACGCGCGCCACAGGGGCACGGGGTAGGACGACAAAGGGGACCGAGAGCGGACGGGTAGTGCGCCTGCCGCCCGCACCTCAGCTCCTTTATCGTCCCACCCCGCGCCCCTGCACCGCGCGGGCGGGGACTCATTTAAACGGTCGGTCTATATCTGCCTGCCATATTTCATCGCAATTCGTCCAGTGGTTTGAGCTGCGCGTTGATCGATCAGTCAGTCACGGTTGCCTTTTATATACAGATTTAATTTCACAGGTAAAGAGATTAAGGGCCTGTTTCATCAGTCTCAGTTAAGACCATACTATTTTAATTTTCAGTATCGGTTGTCTATGATGTCGTCTCTATCTGTTTTGTAGTGAGAAATAGAGAGGGAATCATAGATAACTTTACAGAGAGTGGTAGAGACAGGCCCTAAATCGATTAAAGAAGCAATCGTGACAATATAATTACATGAATATATTAAAAGTAAACATCATTAAATGAATCAATGGCTTTCGGTAACTATACGCACAGTAAGTACGCCCACAAGAAATTCATTCATTTTATTACACTTGTAAATTGTAATAATTTATGTTGTGTTTGGTGACATTTATTGTTTTAGACAAAGACACTTACTTAATAATTGTTTTGTATTTCTTAATCCTGTCGATAGGCATTGTTTTAATGTGTGGTCTACAATCCTTTTTGGATAAATTATAGCGGTTGAAAACGTTACTTTCATTTTAAATTCCGAACACTCAATATGGCGGCCATTTAATACATTACATGTTATTGTACAACCACATCATAGTTTGATATGATTTCAATTTGAATACTAACATCAAAAGTAAGTCTTGGCTGAGTGTCTAACTGACTCATCATCACCCAGGTGACTATGGATACAGAAAGCTACGAAAGCTGCAAACTTTCAAACACCAGATTGTACTTTTCTTTAATTTTTTTTGTATAAAATCAAAATTTTATAACGAATTTATTTAATGACGTCGAGAATCTGTAATTTGTAATCAAAAACCAGTTTGAACTGGATCAGGTATTAATTGAATGTTGAACTTTTTTCAACCCAAATATTTCCAGAGCTGATTGTAGAAAAGGTCCGCTGTCAATGTTAAAGTGACGGTTTTAAAGGCTTTTAATTTTAAAGCGTTCGATAAGACGTGTAAGCTTCGTTGGACATTTACATATTTTGGAGGTTATAAACGTGAAACTTATTCTCGATTTACGTTTTCTAGACGGGGTTATGAAATTTTTCATAGACATGTTGTAAATTGTAAACTAAGCTGAAGATGATTTTGCTGTCATATCGATGAAGGACATTTTAATTATTCAATAAAACAATACAAACTTAAGTGATTTATAAAATATTGTTGCTAACCTTTAATTTTTATTTCATAATCTTTTTAATTAGGTATCTGTATAACATTAGCAAGCGTAAGACTTTAAAAACTGAAAAAAAAACTGCTTTTCCGAATTATTCCAATCCTTATTCTCGAAAAGCCCTCAAACTACCCACCCTTTATTACAATTTTTATTGTCGAAAATGTTCTATACAACATACATACATATATCACGTCTTTATCCCTTACGAGGTAGACAGAACATAACCTTAAGGGACGTTTAGCATGATTAATGGCGCATAGCTGGAAAGGGAAATCAAAATAGTGATGGGTTGCTAGCCGCATCGCCTTTAACATGATTCCTAAGACTTTCGCCCATTCCCTCGATGGGCTTTTACCATCTGCGCGGGAAGAGAAGCAACTGGTACATTCCATGTTTTTTCTTTTCCAGACCAGCTTGGAAGAAGAATGTTCTATACAATATTGAGCAAATAACAAATGAACCCGCTGTTTCTCTTTAATAACCAACAAAGTGTAACCAAGCGGACGCAAAGCAGCAACCTCGATATCGACAGTGAATAACCCTCGTCCCGCCTCTAATACCCGCTATCGACTTGTCAACTCCGCCTACCGCTGCGCTTGTAACTACTCGTAGTGTTGTACCCGATTTAATGAGCGTAATCGATGCGTTGACAACTAGGTCGATAGACGGGCTAGTTTCTCACTGTGCTTTTCTTTTGTTTATTTGTGTTTTTTATTAGTTTTATCCGGCAATTAGGGTACTTGTATAATTGGGGTCCTGTAATATTAATAAATTGAAAATATGACGCCATATTTTTTTTCTTTGATAAAATTACTCTTAAAATACTTATTTGTATATATGATAGGGGGCAAACGAGCGTGCGGAGCCACCTGATGGAAAGGAATCCCCTTCCGCCCATAGCCACATATAATAAAGAGTTTGTTGGTTTCCCCTTTCTATCTATACGCCCTTAACCATGTTAAACGTGGCCTTAACGTTTTGCTACCTTAGGCTCTGTCTACCCCGTAAGGGATAAGTGTGATACATGTATTTGTATGTGTTTGTGGACCTTTAAAACACAATAGGCTTCTTCCTTCGCGCAACCTTAAGTGGTCATCACAGAGCTGGGGTTACTTACTATCGTTCAACTTATGTTATAATGAAGAGAAGATTACCTTTAACGAGTTCATACTAAACTTCTCGTACTCGTTTGACTCTAAACGTTGAGACGTTTTTCTAAAGAAAGCCAACCTCCGGTGAAAGGGTATGCGTAGAGTAAAAACGCCTCTGCAGAGTAATGGCGGCTAACGCTTTGTTTACCTTTTTTATAAGTTGACACACACTGTCATGTTTGTACGCAAACTGCCACTGGACTTGTTACTGCGTAGGCGCAGGCTTTGTGAAGTAAATTTAATAATCTGCGGTGTTATTTCTCATGACAAAAATACATTTTATGTATGTATGGCATAAATGTTTGCATTTGCTGTGAAAAGCTGGCATAAATGATTTAAAAAAATGTATTCATAAATTCACAAATATATTTTTCTCTCTGGAATCAGCATGACTATTGTATCAATGGTATTTAAAATTTATCCAATGGAAGTATTCAAGTTTGCGAAGTCAAATTACAAAGTGTATAAAGCGGATATCAGATAAAATCTGTTTTGTTATACATACTAGACTGTGGAATATTTTTTAAATTTGTACACAAGTACTTAAGTGAACAAATACTTGGCACAGCTACGGAAAATATGTCATACCAACCATGACATTATCCTCAATTTTATGTCTTACGTCAAACTTATTGTAACATTTTGTAACACAAACTATTGAACCGTGTATCTTAACAGACGCACCGGAATGCGATGGCCGACATTTTTTGTATACACTCACTTTTCTAGCAAACATATTTTATAGCCCTCCTTGAGTTTTAACCGTTTAACACCACAAAAAACTAAAACGGTCTATTACCGTTATTTAAGAATCCTTGAACTATAGAGAAATTGCAAATCGCCGTTTACAATTTTTTAATTTCGAATATATTCTGTTAAAACTTTTTTTTGTCGAAATTACTGCGGCCAGCGACATCTAAATTTAAAATATACAGTATGCCATTATTTCAGTGTCTTCTTATCAGTTTTTTTTTTATATAAGAGGGGGCAAACGAGCAGACCCGATGGAAAGCAATCACCGTCGCCCTGGGACACCTGCAAGACCTGGGGAATCACAAGTGCGTTGCCGGCCCTTTGAGGAACAGGAAGGCTCGCTTTCATCAGTGATTTTGATTGTAAATATCATAATTTTGGCGTAACTCTGCGGAGGTCCATTTCAATTAACAAAAAAGCAGAAGTTTAGCGGAGTCGCAAATTAAATGTTTTTTGTTCATTGTAAATTATTGCCAAGTTTTCCTCTGAAATTTCTCAAGCTGCCATAATACCGGCACTAGCTATAGTACATTCTTTACTCATCAATTTCCCTTTGATTATCACTTTAGCATGTGTATATGATTTTGTTAGACACAAACAAAACATACGTACGTATTTCTTTAGGCTACTTTTTAATGAACAAAAAATATTTACCTCGCTACTCCGCTACTCAAAGCAGCGGAGCAGCAAGGTAAATAATTTTTGTTCATTGAAATGGACCTCCGCAAAGTAACGCCTGATTCAATTAAATATTTACATTTTTTTAATGAGGGGCATGGTACTAGGGTTCAAGCTAATCCTTTCTTCCTTTTAATAGTCTGTACTCTTGATTATTCGATCAGTAACATTACTATTCATTAATTGCTCCCCGCTCTAATGAGTGGTTAATGATCCGACACTCGAATCAATATTGATTGTAAATACAAGAGACGGTAATAATTTATTCTCGGAGTTATAAAGTGAAGCTAGGCGAGGCAGGCGGGCTCAGTGTTGCCGTTTGTTTCCGTTTCTTCCGTTTTGCGGAATTTTTGACACCTCCGCGGAACATGGCAGGAACTTTGTATTTTGGTACATTTTTCGGAACTTTTAAGGTCCCGGTTAAGATACGTTGGAAAAAAACTTTAAATACACACAAAAAAATACAGATTAATTTTTCTGTTATTAACATAAATATTATTCGTAATTCCTATGATGAGGTAAAGCTCGTTCCCCAAGATTTAAAGGAATATGGAACTTTTCTATCAAAAATGGAACTTTTTAAGGGATGGCATGAAATTTTCAAGGGAAGTGACCTGGCAACACTGGGCGGGCTGCGTCTTTCTGAAGTAGGTATAAAAACCAAATGCGAGATGGACTACGCTTAAAGAAGGTTAACGCCAAATAAAGTGGAAACGGTTACGACAAGGATTTCTAAGGCGTTATCACAAAATATCATGTCTTTAACCTTTTAACCGCCGTTGACTTGATATAAAGTCTTCTTCTTCTTCTTTTCTAATATGGCCCCATCGAACCATGCGATGATTTCGCCAATGTCAAGGTAATAAATACAGTATTCAAAAATCTTGTGACAAAAATGTCGGCAACGTTGTACGGTAGAACATGGTCATAAGACCCCCCCCCCCCCCCCTGTCGGGCTCTTAGCCAACGGATAATGATATCCCTCGGAGACCGCCAGGAAATCATTAACCGGTGCCCAGGGTGCACCGGAACAAGCACTGCACTTCCCCTCGGACAGATCCAAATACGAACCGCAGCTCTTGATCACA
The DNA here is from genome assembly GCA_949127965.1 of Pandemis corylana. Taxonomy (NCBI): domain Eukaryota; kingdom Metazoa; phylum Arthropoda; class Insecta; order Lepidoptera; family Tortricidae; genus Pandemis; species Pandemis corylana. The sequence continues at coordinate 13,316,523 of OX421860.1, forward strand.
CGCGGAGGTAACCCGACTCGCACCCCTGATATAAAGTCAGTAAGTCAAACGTAAAATACACCTTCATTTGACAAGTTGACAGTTGCCAGTGACACTAGAGCTGTTTGGCGGGGAAAGGGTTAAAAAATCATGACGTTACGTATTTTTATGTAAAACAGTGTTTTCTTCCAAGCTGGTCGAGAGTAAAGAAAAACCATAGAAAGTACCAGTTGCTTCTCTTCCCGCGCAGATGGTAAAAGCCCATCGAGGGAATGGGCGTCTTAGGAATCATGTTATAAGCGATGCGGCTAGCAACCCATCACTATTTTGATTTTCCCTTTCCACCTATACGCCCACAATCCTTAGACTCTGTCTACCCCGTAAGGGATAAAGACGTGATTTACGTATGTATGTAAAGTGTTTTTTAGCGTTCTTGCCGTTTGGCTACGGTACTTTAAAAACACAAAGATGAAAAGAAAATATTATATTTTAGGAGCGTATAACATTAGCTAAAAACCTTTCACTTTTTATAGGTTTAAGCTTTTAGCTTGTTATATTTGACCAATAAAATAATACTTAATTTTCAAATCAGTTTTAACCCACTTTACATCTTAAGCTTAAAACTTTGCCGTGTGAATAATTAAAACTAGTTATGCTAGAGTATTTAAACACCAGGGTTTGCACTTTATGTATATAATTATTATATAAAATAATGTTGACTGGGTTACGTATATTATAGAGCGACCGCTTAACTGAGTCCTCGCTCGCGCGGCACAGGGGCGCGGGGTAGGACGACAAAGGGGACCGAGAGCAGTGCGGGCGGGTAGTGCGCCTGCCGCCCGCACCTCTCTCGGCCCCTTCTGTCGTCCTACCCCGCGCCCCTGTGCCGCGCGAGCGAGGACTCAGTTAAGCGGTCGGTGTATAAGATGATAATTAAGTTAACCTTTTATTATTATTGGACGATAGGAATACCGAAGGATTTCCTTAAAAACCTACATACACGATATAATCCTGTCACGTTTGGCATGAACATTCGCTTGGAAAAACTATATAAACTTTCGCACTTTATACCTATTACGAAATCTTATACCTACTAATATCAAATTCAAATGTAGCACTGTCTGTTTGTTGTGACATGGAATAGTTTTTACCCCGGATATTCGCATTGTTCTTACTCGCTAATCCTGCCGCTAAGTAGCAGTGCTTGCACTGCTGTGTTCCGGTGCGGAGAGTAAGACAGCCGGGGAAATTACGGGCACAAGAGGCATTTCATCTTAATCCTCTAGGTTGGCAACGTATCTGCAATCCCTCAGGGGTTGCGGGTGTCTATGGGCAGTGGTGATCATCAGGTGACCCACTTGCTCGTTTGCCTTCCTATTCACATAAAAAAAAAAAAAAAAAGATGGTAAAAGCCCATCGAGGAAATGGACAAAACTCTCTTGAGAATCATGTTATAGGCGATGCGGCTAGCAACCCATCACTATTTTGATTTCATTTTTCACCTATACCCCCACAATCTTGCTAAATGTGGCCTGTAGGTATATGTTACCTTAGGCTCTGTCTACCCCGTAAGGGATAAAGACGTGATTTGTGTATGTATGTATGTATGTATTCGCATTGTTTCCGCCGGATAGCGATGAGCGAATTCTGCGAACATGGACTCGAGCAACCGCGTGATGTAGATTGAAATAGACCCCTTTATATTCCAATGGCTTAAAGAAATTAGCTAACGAATTCTACTCAAAAGAAAATAGATAGGTGGGCATTTTCAAAAAAACACACACACACACACAAATCACGTCTTCATCCCTTACGGGGTAGACAGAGCCTAAGGCAACAGGTACCTACAGGCCACATTTAGAAAGATGTGGGCATATAGATGGAAAATGGAATCAAAATAGTGATGGGTTGCTAGCCTCATCGCCTATAACATGATTCCTATTAGAATCGCCCATTCCGTCGATGGGTTTTTACCATCTGCGCGGGTAGAGAAGCAACTGGTACATTCTATGTTTTTTCTTTGCTCCCAGACCAGCATGGAAGACGTGTAGATACCCTTTTTCCAACAAGATTACCTTAATTTCCCATACAACTTTTTCGTGTCAGTGTTGTGACGCCCCATATAAATCGTATGAAAATAGTGTCACAAAACTGACAAAAAAACCAATGGACACTTTTTTTCTTAACAAAAATAAATAGTGCTAATAATTCTGATTCAGAAAAAGCCAAAATGTCATCATCACATCACGTTTTTTTGAAAATGCCCAGGTGCTACTTGAAATTCATCGGTAAAAATATAGAACTAAAAGTTTTTGTTTTTATTTTAACGCATCAAAGTCATTACGATATTTTTCATCAATTATTTTCTACTGCACTCTACTTTAAATCTATACTAATATTATAATCTATATCTATATCTATACTAATATTATAAAGAGGAAAGATTGGTACCTATTTTTGTATGTTTGTATGTTTGTAATGAATAGGCTCAAAAAGTACTGGGCCGATCTGGATGAAATTTGGAACATAGATAGATTATAGTCTGGAATACTACTTTTTATCCCGGAAAATTGCGTGATTCCCGCGGGATAGCGATAAACAAATTCTACGCAGACGAAGTTGCGGGCAACTGCTAGTAAGAAATAAAAGATTTTATATGTACTTACATGCCTAGGCTAGCCCCTATTTTCTTTTGAGTAGTATATAGTTCAGACGAAGACCAAGACGCTAGAAAGAACCAAATAATTTGAATAACAAACAAACGATCCCAGAATCACAGATTTCGAAACCTAACTAGGTATCTCGAGTCACAATTGTCGTGTTAGGTTGCGAATCGAGAGCAGGAAGACCTAATAATACCTGTCTGGCAGCCAGTGATGTGCCGTCTATCGATTGAAAGCAGATATCGAAATCGATACCATCTGACGCGGGGCTCGTTAAAGCAATTAGACTTCAAAGCGGCTTTGATATAAGCCTGAGATTGACGCGATTCTGTGATACAAGGCTTGGTGAAAAGCGGTGATTGTAGCTTTTTTTGTTGCGCGATATTAAGCAACTGTCTCTTACAATGTTTTAGTTAAGCAGTAGACGTTCAGCTGTTTAATATTTTTTAATAATGCCGATTCCACCGATGTTGAGATTGAAGAAGACACAATCAGTTGTTATTTTATGTGTTGCTTAAAGTCAGTTAATCTTTTAATTTTACGTCTATTACAAACGCAGTTTAATGTAAAGACGGTGATCCGAGAGAAAACAACACAGATGTTTATTGAAATATGTAGAAACTACTACAAGCGCGCTTAATGCTCCTCTCATTTACTTAAAGGTTAACTGGTAGAGATCCCTTAATTATAGGGATAAGTTCGCCTTTGTGCATATATTTAAGGTATTTTTTTGTGATTTGTCTTTGCTTCTTTATATTTGTACAATAAAGCATTTACTTACTTACTTACTGACAAGCTAACCAACTTAATTGAAGACTGAAGTTTTGGCACAATATTGTTGATTTGCGTATGATAACTAAATTTTGAATTTAATGTCACGGATAATCTAATCGCAAAAATCTTAGGCATAGGTCACAGGCGATGTGGCTAGCAACCCATCACTATTTTGATTCCCATTTCCATCCATCCCCCACAATCATGCTAAATGTGGCTTTTATACATTACCTTAGGTTCTGTCTACTCCGTAAGGGATAAAGACATGATTTATGTATGTATGTATGATCTAATTTTATCGAGTATGTGGCCATCACTACGGGTATGGAGTTACGACCGGTTGTGTAGAATCAGTGCCTCGTAGAGGCTTCTCTCCGCATAGCAGTGCTTAGCACAAACCTTATAGATAACTTTATACGTTCTATAAAAGACAATAAATAACTTTAAGAGGTGGAAGGCTCTATCGAACACAGAAAGTACTGGAACTGTGTTTTCGAAACTTTGAGGTTTCCTTTTAGTATTCAGGTCTGTTTAACGTTACCAAGCCTACTATGAAGCTAGAGGTCCCGCGATCGAATCCCACTGGGGGCAGGCATTTGAGTATGATGAATACGAATGTTTGTACCCGTGTCATGGATTTTATCTACATTATATTTATAAGTATGTTTATCCGTTGCCTGGTACCCATAGGTTTTCTTAGTTTGGGACTAGGTCAAATTGGTGTAATTTGTCCCATGGTATTTATTTATTATTTACTTAAAATATGATAATGGGTAACATATTTTTTTACGTTATTTGGTTCAGTAGCGTTATCACGTTTAAATCGGCAATTAACAAAAACTGTTGATTTCCAGTTTAAACTAGTCAACCAACCAAAGCAACGCACCAGCACGTCTAGCACGAGAGCGCACAAGAGTCGCGTCGCGCGCGGGATAGATTGCCCGTCCTTTTCTTACTGTACCAACAAGAAAGAGACGGGTAGTCGAACTCGCGCGCGACGCGACTTTCGTGCGCTCTCGTGCTAGCGGGGCTGCAGTCCTAATCTTGTCATCAGGTGAACCTCATGCCCGTTTGTCGGCTATAATATAAAAAAACAACAAAATAACAGGGTGATGTTTAAATTCAGACTTAAAGAATTTATTTTCTTTCCTTTGCAAATACACATAGCAAAACTATTTCCTTTTTCTATCGCTTTGAAACTTTAAAAAACAAGTCCGCGCATAACCCCGGGCATAAACTAATTGCGTATAATTTTAAGCGTTTTAAATCTTCAAAATCCGCTAGGGGCTAGAATCGAAAGTCGATTCGCGAAGCCATAACCGTTATTTTAATGTGTTTTACTTCTTTAATCGTAAATACTTCGTCGACGCGGTGGTCGGCCTCTTGTTGGTCATTTAGATTAGGCGTTCTAGTATTTAAGCCGACTCCAGCGAAAGGAGCTTTATGGTGTACGCTTGTTAGGATAATATGACAGTTTTGAAGTTTAATTGCCAAGTTAAATAAAATAGAGTCTAGGCAACAAGTTTAGGCATGGCCAAACGTTGCCTCTTTGTACTTTGGCCAGTGTATAGCCAATTGGCATTGTTCATTTTTTTAAGCTGTGCTTTTAACACCTTTATTTGATAAAATGGACTATTTCAAGCAACTAATTTGAATATTATGCTTTTACGTAGCTTTGTTAATTAATAATAAATATTTTTTCGCTGTTTGATAATTCGTGAATTTAGACAGAATCCCAATCGCCTTCGTTCGGCAGGCTATAAAAAAAACGGCTTTGTCTATGGTTTTGTAGATTTGACAGTGACACGTGACAGTTGCCGTAGCCAAACTTTTTTTTTTCATTTTTGTGGCAAACATTCGATGCTGGATTCTGTCTAAAAACCCGGTCGTTCGGTCAAACAAAGGTTCAAAGTACTTTTACAAAAATATCTGCAATCATAAAGTATTTTTAAAATCGGACAAGATAAATCGGATAATTGATGGTTTTCCTCGAAATGGTTTTCGAATTGGAGCATACTAAAAAAAATGAACAATGCCAATTGTAAGGTAGAAATATACTTTGGTTATAAACATAGTGAGTAAGCGAGATAGCAATAGAGGATGTCATAGGTTAGAGAGAGAGAAAAGGAATAAATAAGTCTTAATTAGTTTAATTTGTTTTACGTGGCGCTGCGGACAGGATGGAACAGACAGACATTCCTGGATCTGAGGCCAAATATCTATACTTATTTCAATATTTTTAATTGTTACGCGTGTCATTTGTCACTCCGGAGATATAAGGTAAGAATATAAATAGGCTTTCTGTGCTGTTTACTCTTTATGTTTTACTAGAGCGGGGTTGAGGGTTGCACTTCAATGTTTTTTTCGGTCAGTCTTAATTTGCCGATGGACTTTTTGTAATGTACCATTTAAACAATTTTCTATTTTAGGTATATTTTTGTATCACCCTGTAAATGTAGTCTGGCGATTATTGCCTTTCAATTGTATACCTAAGTAAATAATGAATAAATGTCTTAAAACATGTTTCAATTTATATTTTAAAATATTAGAGCCTGAAAATTACTATCATCGTTAAATCAAAATAATTATACCTCCGAACCGTAACTATTAAGAAAATGTTACATAATCACTACTACGTTTACTATGGCCATACTTTTTGCTCAGCAAAACTTTTTGCTCCAAAATCATAGTCAACAGTAGCACTGAGTCACCAGTATTATGTCATCGGGGTGTTGACCTCAACACTGATTCTGACGGCCTCGGATGACTGCTCAAATGACCAGCAGTTTACAAAGCTAAAACAGGGTTAAGTTACTTACGGCAGTTTACCTTGCATATGTTGGAAAAGGCCACAATAGATAGCTCTCTCTAGGTAGACTGGGGACCGAACTCCAAAGGAAGACAGTCGGAAGTTGTATTAATGTATCTGCGCTAAGAAACTTCGATAGCGCGACGTATAACATTATGTGACATCACCGGCGCTAGTTATACTCTTGTTTGTCGTAGCTGTTTATGTTAGTGAAGACTAGGTGGCGCTAGGGTCTGATAAGCATCCCACGAGCCCTCCCTTTCTTGGCGCGGTCCTGGAGAAAGCCGGGCCCACCTGGGGGGCGTCTGTGGTGAAACCCTAGTGGCATCCCACTGCGTCCCCATCACCCCGGATTGAGGCAACGCCGGAGAGTTTGTAGTTCGAGTATACCCCTTCGGGGGGGGGGGGGGGAGTCCTATATAACCCTAGGCATCCACGTGCCTAAGGCATCCATAAAGATTTCCTCTCAGTTAAAAAAAGGGGGTCTGAAAAGCATGGAAAAATGCAGTCCAAAATGATGAACGCGCCGCAAGAAACTTGGCAGAAAGTCATTTAAATAAAATCGGTTTAGCCGTTTAGCCATAATACAGCAACAAGCATCCAAACATTCAAACTTACAAACTTTCGCCTTTATAATATTAGTAAGATTCACTATGCCACGCTATTACTAAATATTAACTATTTGTATCGCTCATAATAGCCGTTAACTGCTTGCCCAGCTCTAGTGACCTGATTGACCTTCGGTCAGCCAATCAGAGTGTAGCAATCGCCACAATGCCTTAGCGTTTTTTTACTGTATATTGTTCAACATTTCTACTCTAATAGCTATTTCCTCTATGCTAACAATTTATACCGTTACAGCAAGATTGAGTGACGGTTTACCTGGAATAGTTTTAATAGCATGAAAAAATGCAGTACCAAAGGATAAAAGTTGAAAAACTTGAGTAATAAGTGCCAAAAGTGGCTTTAAAGCACTTGCGTTGCCGTTAGCGAGTTACGTGTTCACGCGATGACAGATTGACATTGTTGCGTTATGAGGTAGAATTACTTGAGTTTGACTAAATAGTAAAACTTGTCACCAAGAGCGACAAGTTTAATGCAGCAAATTTTCAATTAAGTCATAGGTAAATTAACCGATAGAGTGGTAGTAATATCTGATTGAATAAAATGTCTGCCTGAGCTTGGGTTGGCCAATCAGAGAGCAGTTGCCGTAGGGCAATTTCTTTTATTTCAAATTTGTATTACATTTCCACTCGTTTGTTCAATTTTTCTTTGATTATGGTTTACTTTTCAATGCAAATTATTTGTTTTTATTAAAAAAAAGCGATCATTTGTCACTTTTATTTTTATCCGGCTCGAAGGACCAGCAAACCAAAGAATGTTCCAGACCAATCAATTTAATGAACCGAGTGGTTTCCGCAATCAACAGTTGAACCGAGAAATCCTTGATTAGACGCCACGGTCGGTTTATGGTGCCCAAAAGTCACAATTTAAAACTATCAAGAATAATAAAATGCCAATCAGTGTAATTGCGAACTACCGTTTTCTTGAGTTTCTAGCTTTTGCCACTTTCTATTCTAGTTTACATGTGAAGTGTATTACTATCTAACACCTCGTTCCTCAAGTTGCCTCGATATCTGGCCATAAATAATAATTGGGCTTTTTTTTAATATGAATAGGAAGGTAAACGAGCAAGTGGGTCACCTGATGGTAAGTGATCACCACTGCCCATAGACACCCGCAACCCCGGAGGGATTGCAGATGCGTTGCCAACCTAGAGGATTAAGATGAAATGCCTCTTGTGCCCGTAATTTCCCCAGCTGTCTTACTCTCCACACCGGAATACAGCAGTGCAAGCACTGCTACTTAGCGGCAGGATTAGCGAGTAAGCATTACACACACAAATCACGTCTATATCCCTTACGGGGCAAACAGAGCCTGAGGTAACAAGACCTATAGGCCACGTTTAGCATGATTGTAGGCGTATAGGTGGAAAAAGGAATCAAAATAGTGATGGGTTGATAGCCGCATCGGCTGTAACATGATTTCTAAGAATTTCGCCTATTCCCTCGATGGGCTTTTACCATTTGCCCGGGTAGAGAAGCAACTGGTACATTCTATGTTTTTTCTTAACATACATTTGATATCAAGATTTGATCAGTTGACCAATTTAACCACATATGTTGTGCTATCCTATGAACCCATAAATGCAAGAGTTTCATTTAGTAACTTACCTATACGGTAACTTACGTAACATGCCTACCTGCCTGCTACCTGTTATGGGTGGTGTAGGGGTATAGGTATAGCACGCGTCACGGAATGACGAGGATCCGGGTTCGATTCCCGGCCATAGCTTTACTTTTCGGATTTTTCCATGTGTTCTAATTTTCATTGTCGTTCAGAAATTTAATTTCTAACGGTAAAACCGTAAAAGTAAACAAAAAATCAAGAAGAAAAATTATTGATTCATTTGACAGTAACTTTGAACACAATTAAAAAAATACCAAGAGCCTGTACGTATAATAATACGGAAACATCCGATTGACCCACCGTTTTTTTATATTTCAAACATATACCTAATATATCTGATATCTGTGACTTCAAAGCGTAGTTACATACATACATACATACATACATACATTTACAAATCACGTCTTTATCCCTTACGGGGTAGACAGAGCCTAAGGTAACAAAACCTTAAGGCCACATTTAGCATGATTAAGGGCGTATAGGTGGAAAATGGAATCAAAAGAGTGATGGGTTGCTAGCCTCATCGCCTATAACATGATTCCTATGTTGCCTATTCCCTCGATGGGCTTTTACCATCTGCACGGGAAGAGATGCAACTGGTACATTCTATGTTTTTTCTTTGCTCCCAGACCAGCGTAGTTACTCACAATATCATTTCAAGTGAAAGCTTAAACATAACGTCTTTGTAGACTTGTAGTAGATCATTCTGGTCTATAGTTCCATAGAACTAAGCCCAGTTAGACCAAAAAGGCATAATTTCTGAATCTTATGCGAGCAATCCAGCGCACAATCGGTCTTAAAGTCTGACAGATGCGTTTATATCAGTTGTAAATTTTACTACTATTTAGCGCGGTTCAAGGCGTAAGCTTAAAGCGGGTGAGAATAATTAGTTAAATAAATAGAAAAATTAAATACATAGCCACATACACATATCACAACAACACCTAAAGACCACGCCACGGTTAGCATAATTGTAGGCACAGAAAAATGAAATCCTATCTATGCGCCCACAATCATGCTTGACGTGGCCTTTGGGTCTTGTTACCTTGGGCTCTGTCTACCCCGTAAGGGATAAAGACGTTTATTTATGTATGTTTATGTATGTGTAGAAAAATGAAGCTGTTAATTATACTTAGTAGCAAAAAATTTGACCCTCACCTGTACGCAAATATAGGTAATAGCTTCTGCCCACGACTTATTCCGCGTAGAATTGGCAAGTGACATGTTTATCACTATCTCGCGGGAACTATGCAATAAAAATAAAAATCCATGGTAGTCTAGTGGTTTGACCTGTGGCCTCTCAAGCAGAGGATTGTGGGTTCGAGCCCGGGCTCGCACCTCTGAGTTTTTTAGAATGTATGTGTGATATTACTTTTGAAATTGACCATGTGCTTTTTGGTGAAGGAAAACATCGTGAGGAAACCTGCACACATCTGCGAAGCAAATCAATGGTGCGTGAAGTTCCTAATCCGCACTGGGCCCGCGTGGGAACTATAGCCCAAGCCCTCTCATTCTGAGGAGGCCTGTGCCCAGCAGTAGGACGTACCTATATAGGCTGGTGATTATGAGATGGCAGCTATCTCCGTACCAAATTTGATCCAAATCCATTCAGTTTTGTCATTCAAAAGTACATTAGTATCGCAGAGGCTTTGAGAATATTTATAGAATGTAATCTATGCAGATCCGGATTCCGTTATCCGGTTTTCCAAAAAAAACAAAATAGTACTAATGCTAATTTCTCGGATTTACTCAGATAACGGAATGCAAAACTGCTTTCAGTGTTTGCACTAACCGGTTAAAATGGCAATCTTCATTACCAGAATATATCCGCTCTTAACTTATGACTTGGTCGGCGTCCACGCATAAAGCTCCGGCCAGCACCGGCAGTGGATTTAGAAAGCTCAAAAGCTCGCGATCAAAAGCCCGCGGCTTCGAAAGTGCGGACATGCGAATTACGATTTCAATTGCTAACGCTTGCTTTTAGCTCTTACTATGTGTTTGAGCTCTTCTTCTAATGGTTAAGTAATCGATGGTTTATATAATTATAATAATTATTTATTTGGGAGGCTTAAAGCGATGGCAGTCCCGTCGCGTGCCAATGGGCCAGAGGCGACAAAACGAGAGAGTTAATGGCATATACAAATGCCAAATTTTGTATTTTGAAACTATGTCTTTCACCATTTTCTTAATTGAAGGGTGTTGTGCAATTTTTTTGCGTTTATTACTGTTTTCTATCTAGTGTTTTATATTCAAGTACTCACATAATCATCTGCTGTTTCAAATGAAAAATTTTATCCCACGGGAATTAGGCAATTTTCAGGAGGCTATCATCAGTATCAGTATCATGATGTGTAACTGTTTTATTCAGATTGTTAACTATAACTACTTAATATAATTTATGAAATGTTATAGGTACATTTGTACATTAAAAATAACTTGTATAAATTCACTAAGCTGTTTTATTTCCAACTATTTCGTCCGCGCAGAATTATAAATAAATATCATGGGACAAATTACACCAATTGACCCAGTCCCAAACAAAGCAAAGCTTGTACTATAGGTATCAGGCAACGGATATTACAGGCTTATAATAATGTAGATAAATGAAATGAAATGAAATGAAATGTTTTTATTCCAGACTTGCATCCATATTACAAAATAAAATATTAAGTGAAAATTTAAATTAATTAAATGTCTTAAAATCAACTAAGTTAAATCAAATTAAATTAAAATAAATCAAATCAAATAAATACATACATACATATGTAATTCGTTTTTAATTTAATAGTTTAATTTGTATTAATTCCATTTATGTAATTTTTATTGATTGGTTTAAAGCATACTTAATTATAATTACAGTATCTAATACATACTTAAATATATACAACTAAATATACCATCTGTTGAGCCTATTCAATGCAAACAAACAAACAAAAATAATTAAATCTTTCTTCTTTATAATATTTCATAGTGTAGATTAAATGAGAACAAATGGTACACCAGATCGCCAGGGACATTTAGTTACGTGAAACAGAACTTTCGAGTAATTGTTGTCGACCGTTGTTATCTGTCTTCCGCGCATGCGCCTCATAATTGTTAGGGGTTCCGGGAACATAAATTGTACGGACATTATCCGGACATTTGATTCGTTTTGACTTAAATGGAGTAAATCGTGCCTTAGTTCTTGACAATCTTCGGAGATATATCGTTGTGAAACTTTCGTTGAAAGTAATTGCGTTATTATATTGTCTACTTGCATCTTCAATGTAACTATAACACTTCTGTTCTTAGCTACTGATATATGAACATTAAAAAATTATAGTCATTTCAGATTGAAATGAGAAAGCCTTTGACAGAGTGAACTTGAAATATTGTAGGTCAAAGGCCAGTGCACTACATATAAAGTTATACTTAGATTACCTAAGGTTAAAAATATACATATTTTGCAACACCTTGTATCGTTAACAAAATGAAAATGGCTTAAACTCTACAGTGGCGAAGGAACATTATTCGGGTTGTGCCACAAGGTTACTTGTTAGGCCACGTAAACTTTTTTTCTTACTTATAAACGTTTGTTAAGCTTATTTTTATTTAACACTCGTTTGCCTTTGTTTACTACTTTGAAATTTGCCTTTTGCTAGTTACAAATTATATATTTTTCTGTGACTGATTGGTAACTTCCTTCTTCTAAAAAGTACGCTAACGTGTTTTAATTTCATTAATTTTGCCTGGAAAGAGCCGTACCTTTACTTTTTATCGAGATGCATCTCTATTTCAAGATTCCATAATGACGACAGATTTTTCATACAATCTCAAGATCGAGATTGATCTCCTTAGCATCGAAAATCAGGCTCCAGACCTTTAAGAATCTGTCCATTGTTAGGAAATGGGAAGATACGCTTGCCACGCGACACGAGGCCGAATGATGAGCTGCACGTGCGTATACGCAATGCCACGGTGCACAGATTGATCTTAGTAGAATTATACGAATAATCGGCTTATGAAACTGTCTTTCCTAACCAAAATTTAACCATATATATTATTAACCCTAGATCGTGCTGGCAACCCTAAGGAACTACTTTATACGTGATGTTTGAAAATACCTACTACCTTCTAAATACATTCGGGTTTCGGATGCGATCGGCCAATTTAAGTATCAAATCCAAAAGTGAGTGAGATTGATGAGTGAGATAGCAATATAGAAAATAAGTTTCTTTTCAAGTTTTATCTTCATCTTCAACGTATGTAGGTAAGTTATGTCCGGGTGGAATCTTGCGACTCAATTTTGAAGCAGATATCTTCAGATATCTTCAATCGATTGAGCTGAAATTTTGAAAATTTGAGTAAGTCAGCTGAAAGTACAATAATCTGGTAGTGGAGTTCTGGTGACCCAGCCAGGATCGTCTCCGCTGAAGGGAGGACGGATGACAATGCAAGTACAGTTAGAAAAAAAACTATTTAAAAAAATATTTAAATACTATCTACTACTCCTCATTTGGAATAAGTCAATCTGTGTACTGTGCTCGTCTCAATCATTCCAAACTCCTAAGCCATCCCCAACATTCCTCGAAGCAAAACAGTCAGCATCGTTAATGAGGCATATTTACTGCTGTAAACACAGAATGCGCTTTTTACTGCCTGAATTGGGTGACCTCTTGAAATTCCTCTTTTTACTAAGGCCAAATGAAAGGCCTTGTTGCCATGCGTTGAGATTGTTGTAGTGAAGACTATAACAACGGGCTGTACGATATTCTGTAATTGTATAACCATTTTATTAGCTACGTTACCTTTACCTTTTGTTACGTTAGGCTCTTTATCAAAATCAAAATTTGGTTTTGGTGTCTTTTTTGAAACTACCAACACATTCAGAAAGACCATCATTGCCAAGAAGAATGCGCCGCAAGAAACTTGGCAGAAAGTCATTTTTTCAAAATAAAATACATTAAGCTGCTACAATACTTAAATTCTACTTAAATTAAATACATTTATAAAAGGGATGTATAAGGTCCCCGAGCCTTAAATTATATTAGTCTATAGTAGAGATGTATAAAGTCTCTACTAGTCAAAAGTGCTAATGTACGAATTTGACGCGGGTACCGTTATAAGAACTATGTTAATTACTATGGTTAATTACACACGGGCAAATTGTTTTCGCCATCTGTGCATGACACTGCGTGTGTCTTGAGTAGGTTTGAATGTATGTCACCTCGTTTGTAAGTGTCGTTAGCACTAGGAGACTAATTAGGCATGAAAACGCTTTTAATAAAACAGTTAATTGCTTAAAACAGTTGGTATTTTTTGTCTTTGCTATATTTATGCACTCTCATTATTACTCCAGAATACCGCAGCAGGAGTTCAGGTCTGTTTTGCTAAACACTCCCGTAATTGCACTTTATGATATTTTAATACTGGTCCATACAATTTTTCTATGTTCAAAATGTACAGTTACACTTCAATGCTGCCCCGCAGAGATGGTAAAAGCGAGAGAATAGACAAAAATCTTAGGAAACACGTTATAGGCGATGCGCTAGCAACCCATCACTACTTTGATTCCCCTTTCCACCTGTACGCCTACAATCATAATAAGTGTGACCATTGGGTCTTGTTAACCTAGGTGTTTATAATGACGTGACTTATGTACATACAGTTTGATCAAATTAACCTAAACACCTACAAAATTAAACTTAGCATCATACGTAGAATACCAATGAAATGAGTCAATTTTTTATGATTTCTACCATTTTTTTTTGCAATGAATTCAAGACCTTCCCTAAAAGCTCTAAACATAAGCCATAACAAAGTTTCATTCATCGTTTAAACCAAATAAATCTCCGCTTAATTATTCACGCTAATTATTACTATTGAGCCAAACAGTTTACCCACAAATGGCAGGCCATAGAGTTGTGTTAGCTGGCGAAATAATAATTTGTACTGCAAATGACACCGCTCCAAGCGAGGCGGAGAAGGTTGACAACGTTATTAAAATAATCTCAGACGTCACGAAATTGGAACAACATGAGTCACGAATCTACCCCGTTGGGTTGGTATACAACATAGAGCAAACAACCTAATAGAGCGGTAACTTCATACAATGCACATGAAATAAAGTTGCGCCGAGCCGAAATTGGCGGTTACTCTGATTGGCCATCCGATGGTTAAATACATGCACATGCACAAATCACGTTTTTATCCCTTACGGGGTAGACAGAGCCTATGGTAACAGGTACCTACAGGCCACATTTAGCAAGATTGTGGGCAAGAGGTGGAAAATGGAATCAAAATAGTGATGGGTTGCTAGCCTCATCGCCTATAACATTCCTATTATTTTCGTCCATTCCCTCGATGGGCTTTTACCATCTGCGCGGGTAGAGAAGCAACTGATACATTCTATGTTTTTTCTTTGCTCCCAGACCAGCATTGAAGATGGATGGTTAAAAGGGTAATTAAAGTCGAGCAATCGATACGGATAGTTAGTGTTTAGTCATTGTGCGTATTGAATGAAACTCGATTGATTTTAAAATACTAATTACTTAAATGGGTTTGTACCATGTAGAAGATAAAATAAAGCAATCGGGATAAATTCGTGTTAATATGGTGTAAGTTGAAAAAGACTGATGTGTTGCCACAATTGGATAGCTCTTATTACCGCTCTTATTGGTTATTTCCTCTATGATATACAAGAATTAAACAGCTCAGGCTATTGTTGTTAGTTATTATCATTGCGAGTGGAATTGGCTGTCAGGGGTCCGAATTTTGAAAACAAGTATGTGAAAATACCAATTGAAAATGGACCTTGAGTTGAATTTGAAATGTTTTGTTAATTATCGTTTTTGTTTGTTACAGGTAAGAACTTGAAGCGATTCCTACAAGTCTCAGGCTCTGGTACTGTCGTTAGCATGAGTCTTATACGATTGCGTCAAAGAACGTCTATTATCTAGATTTTCTTTCTTATTTCTTTAGCACGTATTAATCTGCGGGCAAGCATATTGCCTTTTACTGTCATAACTCTTTCCCTTTCAAGATTCAAATCGTCTTACAGGTCTTCGTTGAGCGAAATGCCCCAGATATTTAAATTTGTACACATACATACATATATCACGTCTTTATCACTTACGGGGTAGACAGAGCCTAAGGTAACAAAACCTTGAGGCCACGTTTAGCATGATTGTGGGCTTACAGGTGGAAAGGGGAATCAAAATAGTGATGGATTGCTAGCCGCATCGCCTATAACGTGATTCCTAAAATTTTCGCCCATTCCATCGATGGGCTTTTGCCAACTGCGCGGGAAGAGAAGCAACAAAAAAATTATATGTTTTTTCTTTACTCCCAGACCAGCATGGAAGAATTTAAATTCGTCTACTACTTTAAGTGGACGACCGCCCAACACGAGGTCTATATATCGGATGGTCGAATAAATGATAAATGTTGCTCTAAACTGAATTTATACTAAGCCGCGAAGTTTCAGAAAAAATATAAAATAACTAACAAGCTGGAGAAATTTTAGACCAAACGATCATTGGACCAATCATTACATTAGACCAAACTGTTGTTTGACTATACGAAGGGCTTCCGTTGAACATCATCATAATATCAGCCGTAGGACGTTCACTGATGGACACACTCCTCCCCCATTTGGTAGATTCGCTGAATATTTCTAATTAATTTTAATTTCTAACGGTAAAACCGTAAAAGTAAAACATAAAAATCAAGAAATAAAAATTCTTGTTACATTTGATAGTACCTATCATTTGAAAAACAGCGCCTTCTCTCGTCCCTGGTGAGCAGTAGATGTTCCACGGGAGTTTGTAAATGTGTCGTACAGACACATCATTCAAACAGATGACGCTTAGCGACAAAAATTCGCATAGTAACAAAGGTCACGTGACAGCTAAGTAACAGGTAGAAAAATTCGAAGACTACCCACCTGCTATGGGAGGTGTAGGGGTATAGCACGCGTCACGGAATGACGAGGATCCGGGTTCGATTCCCGGCCATAGCTTTACTTTTCGGATTTTTCTGTGTTCTAATTTTCACTGACATTTAGAAATTTCATCATCATAATATCAGCCGTAAGACGTCCATTGATGGACAAAGTCCTCCCCCATTTAGTAGATATTTGAAGACTCGCATAAATAAACATTTAAAGAATCAACGAACAAAAAATTTACCTTGCTACTCCGCTACTCACGTGCAAGATAACCAAGCCTGTGTGAAATATATATGTTGCATGCAACCCTCCCTCCACTGCTGCCAATAAAACACATATAAATCCCACAAACTTAATTATCCCGTACACCACACAAACACTGACGCGTTTCGATCCCTCTACGGGATCATTATCAAAGTGTAATGAACACAACTGTTACACATGCAAACCAACGTCACTTGACTTGGCTTGGACTTGGTTATCTTGCACGTGAGTAGCGGAGTAGCAAGGTAATTTTTTTGTTCGTTGAAATGGACCTCCGCAAAGTAACGCCTGATTCAATAAAGTATTTAAAGAATCGACATCAACTCCCACTTTGGCTTCATTACTAATACAAAACGCATCACCTTTATTTATTTTAACGGGACAACACAATGGATGTAGAGGCAATTTAACACGTGCCCTTTATTGCGCATGATTGTGACATTTGTCAGCGATGATCCCCTCTGCGCACGCGACGCCACGTTTGACGCCAATAAATTTGGAATCTGAAAGGTCAAAATATTATTAGTTTTTACACCAAACCCTTTTGTGGATTGAAAACGAAGTATAAAAGATATTTAAATGAACTAGAATGAAATGACAGCTGAATATTTTGATTAAACTTCGGGTTTGAGTGTGACCTGGGGTGCTAGTCGGGTTCCCTCCACATGTGGTCATGAGCTGCGGTTCGTTTTTGGATCCGTCCGAGGGGAAGAGCAGTGGTTAGTCCGGTGCACCCCGGGCATCAGTTAATGATTTCCTGGCAGATTCTGAGGGATATCATTATCCTTTGGCTTAGAGCTCGACAGTTGTTCTACCGTACAACGTTGCCGACATTTTTGTCATTTATTACTTTGACATTGGCGAAATCATCGCATCGATCGATGGGGCTATATTAAAAAAGAAGAAGGAGAAAGAAGAGTATGACCTGTCACACATTTATAATTTTTCCGAACGATGTGTGAAGGCATCCGCGATCTTTATTCATGAATTTAGAGTATTGAAGTCTTAAAAACAATAGCAGTTGACAATAAAATTAATTCTTAAATTTTTACACAATTAGGGCTTAAGTTCTTTGAAAAGGTTACCTTGGTATTTGACAACAAAAACAAATAGAAGATTCATAAGTAGCTTGACATTATAGCCCCTTCACACAATGAATGGCGTACCTTCAGTGACGGTGGAGTTAAGAAACTGTAAATGACATTAGCTACTGACCTTTTTTCGAATGCGAAAGTAGACATTCCGATGTATTTGTTAATTAATTGGTACTATATGTAGATGATATAAAAGTGAAAACGTTGAAGCTTTGTTTGCGTTGTGAATATTGAGGTGTTATCACAATGTATAATTAAGAAGACAGTATTAATATTACGTTATGTAACGCCATGTAAAGTATAGAAAGTACTTAACTTTAGTTAGGCGGAAACATAACAAAGAAGAGTTAATCCAAGTGCTCAAATGAAGGAACTTATGCTTTTAATTAGCGAACGTCTTGTAGCAGAAAAACATACGGGACAGACAGAGCCTAGTGTAACAAGACCTCTTAGTATAATTTTGGGCGTAAATGTGGAAATGGGAATCAAAATAGTGACGGCCAGCGGCAGTACCAGAAAAACAATCCGGATTGTCTATAGATATTAACACACATTTAGAACTCACTCGTATTGTCAGTTATGTCGACGAACATGCATATTCTTACATCTAATTTAGCTCCCATTTTCACATTTACGATTTTGTGCGATGTGCGAGTTTTTTTATAGAATACTAGCTGACCCGGCGAACTTTGTTCCGCCTTAAATTTGAAAAATTCCTTTGTAAGTGCATCTTTATACTAATCAAGGAATAATGTGGAGGCATGCTAAATTTAATGTCGTTAGCTTTATTAGTACAACATTTCGGAATTTTCCAATCCCGTGGGAAAATCGGGATAAAAAGTATCCTATGTCCGTCTCCTGGTTCTAAGCTACCTCCCTACCAATTTTAGAGTTATAAATAGTGTAACTAACACGACTTTCTTTTATATATGTAGATTTAGTATCCCATGCTAGGCAAGGCGTGTCTTTTCACCCGTCTCTGTTTGTTGCGAGGCTTCCCCCACCCGGCTTAAAAGGCCACATATCGTCCCGCCATCCTTTTGGTCTACCTCTGCTCTGTACCCATCACATGGAACCCGGTAGTAATTCTTGCCCAGCGATCCAGATGCATAGGAGTAGCTAAATAAACCAAGATATTGCATCAAAAGAAGGAACAATACTGAAGCCTAGAACACAGAAAAAATAAAAATGAAGTTATGGCCGGGAATCGAACTTGGATCCTCTTCATTCCGTGATGCGTGCTCTTACCCCTACACCACCCATAGTAGCTGTAGGTAAGCCTTCGAATTTTATATCTGTACTAGCTTTTATACAATACAAAAACTCTTTATTGAACACCACAAATCGGTACAAAACAATACAGAAACAAAGAACAAAGTAGACAATAGGCGGTCCTATCGCTTAATAGCGATCTCTTCCAGACAACCCAAAAGCTAAATAAGTTGGAGACAGTTTAAGTAGGTGGCGGAAACAAATAGACAGGATAAACGCAGGGATAACAAAAACAACAATACCAACATAAATATAATACATAGCTAAAAAATAAAATAATAATAGCTTTTATGTAATTATCTGCTGTTTTGTTGGCGATGAATGTGAACGCTTTGAAAGCGGATTTTCAAAATGGAACTGCACAACATTGCGGCATAGCTTCTCGATTATGATGATAGTTATCAATAATTCATAAACTTAATGATATTCCAGATTGAAAGCTTTGTTTCGGCGCCGATATTATAAAGTCGCCTTTGACAGCTCTGGACCTTAGTCGACAGTGGCGCCAACTGGTGAGCAAAGAATCCATAGTCCCCAACTTTATTTGCGGCCAGAGTCAAAATAGGACAATTTGATAAAAAAGGTTGTAACACGTAGCTACCTATATAGGCACGTCGTCTACAGAAGCAACATTAATGTTGATTTATACTACGTAAACTAAGAACAGTTCAACCAATAAAACAAGTACTGCATCAACAATAAATGACAGACATTACTTACTTCTATTCCGTCGTATGTATTATAACTGATGTCCCATGCCAATTTGCTTTATAGGCTATAATGTGAAGTAACGTATCAGCAGACGCGACGGTGTTTTTATTTATTAGACGGGTACCTTAAATAGTTTCTACTCGTTGAGTCCTAGATAGACCACCCAAAGTCATGAGAAATTAATAGTTGCTTCATAGTTATAGTTCGTATTAATGATATAACTGTTAATATTTTACGATAACTGCCGTATTTTGAACATGAGACGTTCATAGGCAGAGGTCTAGGTCAATTGATGTAAAATGTTTTAGCAATACGTATACACACACAAATCACGTCATTATCCCTTACGGGGTAGACAGAGCCTAAGGTATCAGGTACCTACAGGCCACATTTAGCAAGATTGTGAGCGTATAGGTGGAAAATGGAAAATTTTATCAAAATAGTAATAACATGATTCCTATGATTTTCGCCCGATGGGCTTTTACCATCTGCATGGGTAGAGAAGCAACTGGTATATTCTATGTTTTTTCTTTGCTCCCAGACCAGCATGGAATTTAGCAATGATGTGAAATAAGTTGCCGTGAAGAATTTCACTTGTAATTTTTTTGCTGCTACTTTTTCTTGTCGACACTCTCGTTACGAAATTTTCATTATTGAAATAACTCGTTGGAGGCTAAAATTACTGATTTCTTCGTGCTTTACGTAAAGTCATTAAATTAATGCAAATGGCTCGGTTAATTGTTTGACAGTGGGTCAACTGCGGAGATGCCGTTTACGACAAAAAATATTGTTTTCGTCAATGTTTATACAAGTAATTATTTTTTGTTGGGACATCTTGTTAGTGAAGAGGCAAATTATAACGCTACATAATATCATTCTTTTTAAACATACCTAGTAAACTTAACTTTGCAACCAAGATATGATATCGCTCGGGTGAAGTATCAGATCTGGCTATTGATTTTCCAAAATGAAATTAAATATTTATTTATTCACAACTAGCTTCTGCCCGCGACTTCGTCTGCGTAGAATTATACATAAAAACCTTCCTCTCGAATCACTCTATGTATTAAAAAAACTGCATCAAAATCCGTTGTGTAGTTTTGAAGATATAAGCATACATAGGGACATAGGGACATAGAAAGCGACTTTGTTTTATACTATGTAGTGAGTAGTGATGCTTACATAAGGTCTTATAAGTAGTATTGCTGCCCATAACATGTTCAAAGTTAGGCATGTGAAAATCTGAGGTCAGCGATTTAGTCGCTCGGCCCATAACTGAGACATTGTAGATCCCATGAGATAAAAACTCCATAGGAATTCTCAAAAATTCCATCGTAGTCTTCCTTTGTGGTACATTTTAAACACTTATGTAACTAAGAATTCTCAAAAATTCCACCCTGGTTTTCCTTTGCGGTACATTTTAAACACTTACGTACCTAAGAATTCTCAAAAATTCCATCGTTTAAAACACTTCTGCATATAAATAAACAGATTAGACAGAGTGTGAATGGTTGCGTTGGGAGGGGAAGGCCTAGACGGACGTTCTGGGACCAAATAAGAGAAGCTTTGGAAAGGTCAGGTCAGGAGTACCCGAAACCGGCGAGTATGTATGAAGAGATTGATGAGTGTGGATGAACGAAAGACGTATGTCAGGATCGTAGCAAGGGGAACTAAGTAGTATCTGCCTGCCCCTATGGGAAAGAGGCGTGACGGTATGTACGCATTGCTAGCTGTTGCCCGCGACTTAGTCAGCAAGAAATTCCTTTGTAGCTATCCCGCGGGAACTCCGCTATTTTCCGAGATGTTTTATTCCAGGCAGTGGTCTATCCTTCAGTCAGTCATTCTGACGTGAAATAGTAACAAACATCCATACATTATACATAAACTAAACTTTTGCATTTATAATATTACATAGTAGAATTTATTTCGTCCGCGCTCAATGGAAAGATAAATTAAATATACTTATTCTCATTAAGATTGATTGAACTGCACCGCAAATGTAACAGAACTGCAGCAGAGCTTTTATCAGCGATATGTTCTTGGTCGAGATGATCGATGCGCCTTTCAAGCGCATTCGGAGCAGATGGAATATCGACACCGAGTTTCTCTTTGAGTTCAATGATTGAAACTCGAGAATTATGTTCGTACTTATTTGATTTATATTTGTTGATTTTAAAAGATTGTGCGCATTTCTGTTTATAGGTTACTTTCTACGGTGTCAATCACCCCGAGCGATAGAACCATAATTTGTATAAATACAACGAAGAAGACTGAAATGATGAAATTTTATAGTCAGCTATTCATTAAAAGGGGGAGGGGGGGTGTTTAAAAACCCTCAAAATAGCCTTTGGTATTATTATAATGTCAATGTCACTAACAGTTTTAAAATTATGCTTCATTTGTTTACGGATAAAGAAAGAGCTAAGGTAGAGAAGTAGGTACCTAAGAAAACAGTAAATGTATTTCATTCATGTAATTGTAAGGTCACAATTAAATGAATGAAATACATTCACTTAGACATAATTCGCAATAATCTTGTTCACTCCCACAGGTTTCGATCAAGAACCGGTTGAAATCGATCATCAAAACAAGCAAATTATGAAGTTACAAAATATGATATCATCTTAGAAATGTGCTCCGATTCTGTCACTTAGGTTGTGACGTAATTCATTCTATAAATTTCATACAAAAACGATTTGGACGTGTAATGTCAGTGGGCCAAAATCTGATGGCCCTCGGCGCTAGGGTTGTCAATTAATAGCACTTTCAGTATTTTTAGTGTAAGTTTTCGGCCACAAAATACGTCTTCTTCTTCTTCTTCTTATTTGTGGCGTATCAAGTCGTTATAGCGACGACAACTTCACCAATGTCAAAGTAACAAAAATATAATGAAAAAATCTTGTGACAAAATGTCGGCAACGTTGTTCGGTAATGGTCAAAGACCCCCCTGCCCCCCCGTCGGGCTCTTAGCCAACGGTCAATGATATCCCTCAGAAACTGCCAGGAAATCATTAGCCGATGCCTAGTGTGCACCGGACCTAGCACTGCTCTTCCCCCCGGACGGATCCAAAAACGAACCGCAGCTCTTGACCACATGTGGAGGTAACCCGACTCCAACCCCCAAAATACGTCTCGAACAAGTTTTCGTTAAAATGACAATTACTATGACAACAGTTTGTTGCCGTTTCGATCCGCAAGTGGCGCTGCCAATTATTCCATAGTAATTGAGACGTTTACGTGAACGCATTCGAGACGTTTTTATATGCGAAAACTTACACTAGAGGTTCAGACCTAGACCTACTTTTTTGACATTATCTCTGACACTGTAGCTGCATTCAGAAAAATTTTCATTGTACACGTATTTAGAATACAATACACTACAATAATCTTTATTGAACAACACGAATCAGTACAAAACAATACAGAAACAAAGAACAAGGAAGAGAATAGGCTAGTCTTATTGCTTAACAGCGATCTCTACCAGACAACTAATAAAAGAAAGAAATAAGTCGGAGACCCGCATTTATTTTATTACGTACTATTTTTATTTTTTGTATATTTTTGATGCCGTTAAAAGGAGGGAATATATAAATATACATACTACTTTTGGAGCTTACTTACTTTACTACTTACTTGCTTTACTTTAGTTCCTAAAATATGTCATGTCCTTTATGCAATTGAGTTACTTGTCAACCTTTTAGTCATTTTCATAAACCTATCTAATGACGTATCACATACTATTAGTGTTCAAATAAAATAGAGATCTCTAATAACTATAGCTATGGAGAAAGCGTCACTTTTACGCAAAAATACCCTTTAACACTACAGCATATAATTTAACATACATACGTACACAAATCCCGTCTATATCCCTTACGTAGACAGAGCTTGAGGAAACAAGAACTAAAGACGACGTTTAGCATGATTGGCCGTATAGGTGGAAAGGGGACTCAAAATAGTGATGGGTTGCTAGCCGCATTGAGTATAACACGATTCCTAAGCATCGTCCATTCAATCGATGGCCTTTTACCATTTGCGCGGGACGAGAAGCAACTGGTACATTCTATGTTTTGCCTTTGCTCCCAGACCAGTAAGGAATCGTTATTTTATCGGATATTAGCTTCTGCCCGCGACTTCGTCTGCGTAGAATTATACATAAAAACCTTCCTCTTGAATCACTCTATCTATTAAAAGAAACGCATCAAAATCCGTTGTGTAGTTTTGAAGATATAAGCATACATAGGGACATAGGGATATAGGGACATAGGGACATAGGGACAGAGAAAGCGACTTTGTTTTATACTATGTAGTGATGATTTAAAGTAGTCGGCAACCCTATCATTGGCTGGCCCGTTATGGCATAGCAGTTAGACGAGGGATTTGTTTCGCAAGCACAGGTTCGATCCCTGTGGTAATACACTATTAAGGAGCGAGAGTAATCTTTTCGCAATATGAATATTTATCGACTAAGTGTAAGATCACGATTATGACCGTTTTGGTCGGCTGCCATTTTGAGGTTAGACGTCTGGTTTGGTCTTGCTGACTTAATTTACGGAGTTTACGTCAATTTCTTGATATTTATTAGTATGTCAGTCAGTCTTAGTTGACCAAGGCAATGTGGTTTACAGTTATTATAAAAATAACTATTAATAAACATACCTGTGATTTTCAATACTTTTCTATCTGTAACTTCAGGTAATCTTACATAAAATAAATTCTCTTTTTGTTTGATAAGCTTTCACGCCTGAACTATTGAACCGATTGGGATGAAATTTTTCATACATCACATTAGAAGTCCAGAATAATTAATAGGACAGTTTTCATCTCAGAAAACTATATAGTTCCCACGGGCGCGCTATAAAAGTTTTCTTTGCGGGTAACAGCTAGTTAAAAAAATACAATTAATGTGTCCGCCATTTTGATTTTATTCTGACTTATTATTTTGAGGTTGGTAGAGTGTTCATTTCAAATTGGTTATCTCCACGCGTTACTGACCAAAAGGTTCGTGACAGATAGACTGACAACAAAGCTAAAAGAGCCAATGAGCAAATGGCAATTTAGCTTGGTATGTAGTTTTCTCATGCCAGATAGCCATGGTTTTATGATGCTAAAAATTACTGCGTACATAAAACTTTCCCCGATTAACCGTACTTTAAAGAAACGTGAGAAGGGCCAGTAAAACAAAGCAATTAAATAGGAAAAGCTGCGTTTCGATTAATAACAGATTAACTAAGATTTGACGTGAAGCTAACTGACGGCACGCAATGTAACCTGAGATCTCTAGTTCGCGTTTACGTAAACATTTCAATTGGTAGGTATAAGTTTCTTTAAAAAAAAAAAAAAGTTTTTGATTCAAGCTTTTTGGCTGACTGAACTTTTGTTTGACTTTATTTCCATTGTCATACGTCCTACATATGTGTACCAAATTTCAAGTCAATCGTATCAACCGTTGAAGAGTTCCCTCCTGCGGAGACGATCCTGGCTATGTCACCAGTAGGCTTATTACCTAACTCGCTCGCAATCGCCCGTGATCATTTTGACAGTTCATGTATGGGCTGACAATTGGCATCGGAATCAGCTAGCTGCCACATTCATACAAGAACTGTCAAAATGAACACGATGGCGATTGCGAGCGAGTTAGGTAATAAACCTACGGAACTCTACTAGCAGATTGGTTCATCCGACTTACTCAACTATGCAAAAGTTCAGCTTTAGCGGTTGAAGATAGCTGCTTCAAAATTGCAAGATTCCACCCGGACCTTTTGCGTACCCTAAAAATGGATTAAATTTGCATGCTCTCCATTTACGTACCTTATACTTCTTGCAGAGATTGTCCCAACAAATTTCATTGGCATTACATTATGTATTATCTTTTATCGGTTTTCTTCGGCTCAGGTCATCGCCCCCAAACGATTAACGATTGAACCACACACCATTGTGTCAATTGATAGGTCCCCAGATTTATTGGGGGCCGAGTCAATTTTTAAAATTTTGAGATATGCGGCTTTGGCGAGACGTGTGTGTTCCGCGCGTCAAGAGGAATGAGAGGGCGGGCAGGTAAAAGCGCTTAAGTGCAATTTGCTTACAAAATGTGGCTTAATTTTGTGTAATTTTTATTGAAACAGGAGTGGCCATGACGACCGCTAAAAGGTCTCGGAATGGCTGATATTAATATTAGTTCTCCAGCTGCATATTGAATACCTAAATTAGGTACACGAGAAATATTTAAGTGGTTTTTTTTATATATTAAAACCGACAAACGGGCATGCGGTGCACCTGATGGTAAGTGATCACCGCCGCCCATGGACAACTACAGCACCAATGGGACTGCTAGCGCGTTGCCGGCCTTGCAAGAAATGGAATACTCGCCTCTTAAATTCGCGACAGTCCCAATGGCATCCTGCAGCTAATTTGGGCTGACCCTGCCTGTGCGATGAGTGGACACTGGAACTCGGTTCATATGGAGTCTAGGGGCAGCATTTATAGAATAATTTAATGTAAATAGTAATTAATATATGTTTGAATGAATAATATAAAATAAGTAGTTAACATAAATGTCCCTTTGTGCCTATATACCTATACTAACATAGCCTATAAGTCATGTAAACTAACATTATATGGACTTTGTCTGAAATAAAATATTATTATTATTATTATTATTATTAAAGGTACCCTGTCATAGCCAGTTGGAAAAACCCCAGCCGCCAGCCCATTCCAAATTTTGCACGTACGGGGCAAGAAAGACCGCTTATATCGCACGGTGTTGGAGCACCAACTATCGAGGCGATGTTGATGGAAACTACTTTTGCGTCGAGTAGTACGGTGATGGAACTTGGCAGCTGGGCAGCAGTGTTCAAATAACGTATATATTAAGGTCTTTTTAAATTAGTACCTAATACCGCGATTGGAGACCGCCAGTTGCCATTAAAAACGCACCAACATCAAATACCATAAAACTCGTAAACTTTCCTTCTAATCTTGGTTTATTTGAAAGTTGCGTCCACAAATTTATCATAACAATGAAAGCTTCCAATCCACCTTTGCTAGTCAACGAAAGCTTGATAACGAGCTTTTCCAAGTTGGCACTCGTCACGCGATGAGGCGATAAAGCTTTATTCCTTATCAACATAGTAAAAGTGTATTAGATGACCACGTTTTGTAGCTTTCACAGTAAAATAAGGATGTTCAGTATGCTAAGATTCCCCAGAATTACTGAAAATTAAAAAGTTTCTAAACAAAAAAATGACTACTATTATTTCAGTGCTTAGTTTTTTTTTTTCTTTATGTGCATATTTTTCTTACTAATTTTAGGGCGAAAGAGACAAAAAACAAACAAGTACCTAAAGTTTGTTTCCACAGATTACCATGTAGTCGTACCTTTTGAACCTTACACATTTATACATAAAACGAAAAGTCTTAAACGAATAGTCCAAACCTTTACACCTTCCTTTTATAATGTAGACAAGGAATATTTTTTTTTGGGAAAATTCTTATGGGAATAAAATCTATAACAAAAGGTCTACACACTTAAACTAAATCAAATTATGCCTTGCTTTATCGTATTCCGACAACTCTGACATTAACAGCGTACCTACACTGAATGGACGAATACACTGTCATGCTAGCAGTCTTAACTGCCAAACTGGAACCAGAAATGACAAGCAACGTCGAATGAGCTTGCCTTGTTGTTTGTAATCATGACACTGTGACATCAACACAGCGTTAGAGATAAATCAAAGGCTTTCTCATTGCATCGCCGGAACCTGCACTTGATTTATTTAGTTCGTTTAAACAATGACGCATAATCAAAGCTCAGGCTCGGCTACTGTTAAATTATTGTGAGTGTGATATTAATATTAATGAGCCAGTAAGCGATGCTCCACTCTATTATGACTATCCCTTCATTAGTATATTCCATTTTATTTAAAGTAAATTCGCTTTGCATCACTATTTTGATTCCCCTTTCCTCCTATACATACACATACATACACAAATCACGTCTTAATCCCTTACGGGGTAGACAGAGCCTAAGGTAACAGGTACCTACAGGCCACATTTAGCAAGATTGTGCGCGTATAGGTGGAAAATGGAATCAAAGTAGTGATGGGTTGCTAGCCTCATCGCCTATAACATGATTCCTATTATTTTTGCCCATTCCCTCGATGGACTTTTACCATCTGCGCGAGTAGAGAAGGGTACATTCTATGTTTTTTCTTTGCTCCCAGACACCCCCATAATCATGCTAAACGTGGCCTTTTGGTCTTGTTACCTTAGGCTCTGTCTACTCCGTAAGGTATAAAGACGTGATTTATGTAATTAAATTCAAATATCCTGAAAAACGTTACATGACTAATCAAGCTAACCCAACGATCTGGTGAAAAATTCCGAAACAATTTAAAGAGATGTAAAACCAAACTGCCAGATAAACAGTTTAATGCGAGATAAGCCGATTTACCGTGTAATATTTATCTCGGCGAGAGCTCGGACCGGACAAAGGCCCGGAAGTTGTCCGGCGGTTGTCGGACGCTAGTGTACTGTAGGCTAAGGCGGCTTGCAAGCTCCGTGGGAAATATACAACGGAGAAGAAATCTTTTTCGTGTGTTAGGCCTTTGGGCTGGGTCCGTCAACTTACTCTAAATCAAAAAAGTTTATTTTGCAACCAGCCCGCCAAGGGGTCTAAAAGTCCTATTTTGAAATCATCAGCGCAAAACAATCATTGCTAAGAAGAATCCTCAAGAAACTTGCCGACAGTACAAAACAAATACACACGTATTTTTACCAAATAACTATAGCTAAAATATGAAACTACCGTGAGATTCAATCATAATTACACATAAACGGATAACTCACGTATTAAAAGTCGAGTTTTGGACTATTTCGTAGTCCTTCTTCTCGGAGCGCTCGCCCCGGCGGCAGCGAAACCAACACTGCGCGCCAGCGCTCTGTTCGCGCGGCTGCTCAACGCAACTGACAGCGGCGCACAACTACCCTCGTCCGAAACTTGACGAGCATCACTCGACTTTTTATACGCGAGTTATCCGTTTATGTGTAATTATAGCTAAAATGTAAAATTTAGGCATTTAGGATTATTTTATGTTTCGATCGATTCTTTTACTTTTTCTGTGTCTACTCTTGCTTAATACCTACTTATGTTCTGTCAATCGTTCAAATGTTAACTGGAAGCCTTTGTGCATTTTTGCAGTCCTGTATTTATGTTTTTCTTGTGTTTTATGTACAATAAAGAGTTATACATACATGGCTTTTGAGTAAAACAAACCTCTTCGAAATCGGTTCATTGAGTTGAGAGCTACAATGCCACAGATACAAAGAGTAACGTTAAACTTGTAACAGCTCTTTTCCGTCGGTGATAAAAACACGTTATTTTTAACGCAGCCGTTACCCACACGTCTGCAAACCTCCTATCTTTTACGTAACTCATTATCTCTATCACAATCTAAGGCTTTCAAGCCACCAGATCCTTATTAACAGGCAGTGTCGTTGCACCAGACACGAACGCCATAAACGACCTGTTACTCGAGTGGACATCAGCTTTATGACGGTAGTTAAGTTTAAAACGGTAGTCAGACGGCTAACAAAGTTTCGTAGTTACTGCTAAGCTGTAAATTGGGATTATAAGTTGCAGTAAATAGTTGTTAAATGGACGGGGTAGACAGAGCCTAAGGTAACAAGAGCTAAAGGCCACGTATAGCAAGACTGTAGGCGTACGGTGGAAAGTGGAATCTAAATAGTAATGGGTAGCCGCATCGCCTATAACATGATTGCTAACATTTTCGCCCATTCCCTCGATGGAATTTTACCATATGCGAAAGAGAAGCAACTGGTACATTCTATGTTTTTTCTTTACTCTCAGACCAGCATGGATGCTAGGTGCGGTCGGCAAAGGGTTGTAGCGGCTCCTCAAGTTCATTTAAAAAAAGAATTTAGATGCGAATGAGATCAAATAGTTTGTAGCGCCCGCCAAAGTTGTTGACTTTATTTCGCACTCAGACAGTGTATGCACTAACTGAGTCATATTTACGAACTAGTGTTGCCCGCGACTTGGTCTGCGCAGAATTCAGCTATAAGCTAGCCAGCTATTCAGCTATCCCGCGTGAACTCCTTCTCCGGGACTGAAGGTATCTTTGTAGCAAATTTCATTAAAGTCGGTTAATTAAGTTCGTTGTCGTTTCCGAAAAGTTGTAATGTTAGCACAACGGTTATCAAACGTTTCTCGGTCAAATGTTAGAGAACTGTTTTTCTTATTTCCCAAAAAACTGCATTATTATTACTCCTTGCCTTTTCCTGCCTCATGTCAACCCAAAACCAAAGCCACGCAATTTAAAAAAAAGGGTCGTCGACCTCCTAATAAAAACTGACATAAACGGATAATCCCCATTGTTTCCGAGTCACAAACAAACGCTTATTGGCGCTCCCTGCCGTTTAGCCCAATACAATGAGATTAATTTACTGCGGCGGTAACGCAAACGTAACGTTATTTTCGACGGTTAACTGGTATTGGAGGTTAGTGCCTTCCATGTGACATTTCGCGACGTTGCTTTTCGGGGCGTGCGAACGGGGAAGGACAGCCGTACTGTTTTAACTCGTTTATTTATCGCTGTAATTTTTTAAGCCGCAAATATTTGGGATATATTTCAGTAGAATGTTTGCGGTTTTGATCCACGGGGAACGTGGGAACCATGCAACTGTTTCGGATGTATGGCGGAGCAACCCTTTGTCAATTAATAAAAAAAAATGATGAACCAACATAATGAAAAGGGTTTTGCAATTTTGTAAATGGATGCAATGGAGATGAAGCCGCAAGAAAATTAGCCCTTTGGATTTTTTTTTGGAGACTTAGAGAAAAAGTTTGTATTCACTATTGCTAACTGTATGTTTAACCCCCGTCGGAAAAAGAGAGTGTTATGAGTTTGACGTCTATGTCTGTGTGTGTGTGTGTGTGTGTGTGTGTGTGTGTCTATCTTTGGCGTCATAGCTCTCAATCGGATGGACCGATCACGATGCGATGTTAGTTTCCTTCCGGTGGTTTTTTGATGGTTGGTAAAAATCGGCCCAGCAGTTTGATGAGAATCAGCTCTTTTTCAAAATGACATAAGGCATTTTTGGCATAAAATTTATTGGGCTTAGAATTCTTTTAATTTATTTTAATTATTTTCCCAGGTATGTATGTCATATGTACGTTCAACTTTACCTCCTAAGACCCAGATTACGTTTTATTTTTGAAACAGTACATAAATCACATCTTTATCCCTTACGGGGTAGACAGAGCCTAAGGCAACAAAACCTAAAGGCTACGTTTAGCATGATTGTGGGCGTATATGGAGAGGGGAATCAAAACAGTGACGAGTTGCTAGCCGCATCGCCTATAACATGAGTCCTAAAATTTTCACCTGTTCCCTCGATGGTCTTTTACCATGTGCGCGGGAAGAGAAACAATACATTCTATTCTGTCTTATTCTCCACGCCGAAACACAGACAGCGCAAGCACTCAAAATTTCCTCAAAATTTGCAAATTTTTTTTGGGGCGTGGGAAACCCAAGGATTAGTTCTTTGCGGTCAAGTCCATCTTGATGAAACTTTGCACTCGACGAGTTGACGATTACAATCGAGATAAAAGTTACGAGAAACGGTTCTTAGTGAGTTACGAGTAGTTACGTGACTTACGAGTGATGACGCGTAGTAACGCTGGGACCTTGTAATTACAGCGATCCGCCCCGGCTTCGCACGGGTGCAATCAGTGTTTATCTACTATATTATGCATGTATTATCCATATAAACCTTCCTCTTGAATCTCTCTATCTATAAAAAAAAACACATCAAAATCTTGTTGACGGCCGAATTACATTGCAGGCGCGATTTTCTGACCTTAAATCGGATTGCAGGACTGTTTTTCATTTGATTTTAACTTTTTAAAAGTCAAAGAGACTGCCGAGGGCCTAGGAGTGCGCGTTTTGTTCAAGTCTAACGTTTTTATCAATGTCTCAAATAGCTTACGGTGACAGATGACATAAAAAAACTTAAGAAAAGAGGCGGGAACGTGAAAACCAGCTAAGTTACGAGGAAGTTTAGTGCAAAAATTATTTTCATTTCCTCTCAGTGTTTGAGAAAAACATTATATCTGCCTCAGCTGGATGAGCAATTGCTGGATTCGTAACATTAAAAAACACTCACTTGCGGTTCGTGCAATCCAGCAATTGGCTACTTTCCAGGCCTCGGCATTGATCTACTATTATTCTAAACAAACTTCAGCGGTACTACGAACTGAACATCTTACCTTATCACTCGATCGGTGACACCCCGATAACATCGCCGAGCATCGCACGAACTCGCACGAAGTGACACGAAGCGCTGTCGTAACAACTCGTGCGAATGTTCGAAGTTCGAATTTGTCCTCACGATTGAGGATGATTGGAATCTTTTAAACGTGCCCGTTCCTAAAAGGCAGTAAACCAACAAATAAAGTCAATACAATTTAAATCTTCGGCTAACGCCAGTAAGTTTCAAGTAAATCGGTTTACAATTTGATTTATTTTTACTTTTAATAGTGCAATGTGTCCGTTACGTCACTCAAGTCACACTCAGTTGCAGCTCGTTTGTTTTATCGTGATTTGCGCTATTTCAGTTAAGTAAGCTGTTTTATTTACGTCTTTAGTCGTAAAGCTTTCAATTTATTTCTTGTATTTCTTGCACTACTAGAGCCCAGTAAAGCATGAATAAGCACATTACATATCTTTAACTTATTAGAGCAAAGTAGAGTTCAAAAAAACGCAAGCTGCAGTACTTTGGTTACATAATGCGTAGTGATAAATACGACCTGCTTCAACTCATCATGCAGGGGAAAATCCAGGGAAAGCGACCACCCGGAAGAAGGCGTACTTCGTGGCTTAAGAATCTCCGGACATGGTTCAGCCTTAGCACAAGCTCACTGTTCCGAGCTGCTGTGTCGAAATTAAAGATAGCACTGATGATAGCCGACCTCCGGCAGGAGATGGCACCTCAAGAAGAAGAAGAGTTCAAAACTTCGAACTATAAACACAGTTATTACAACAGACTATTTGTAAACGAAGCTAGTGTATGAAATTAGCTTCCTGGTCTTTTGTTGTTAGACATAATAGCTAAGTAACTTGGTTGTTTCACTTATTTTGCATTCTTTATTACCTACAAAGTTACTGCACTAGGACTGGGCTAGCCACGTCTGACGCAATCACCCAGAGCGATGGGCACGTGGAACCTTAACTATCCCCTACACCACACAAACTCGGACGCGTTCCGATCCCTCTACAGGATCATTCTCAAAGTGAGCACAACTGTTACACATGCAAACCAACGTCGTCCCAAATAAAGTAATTGACAATTAAACTGAAAAACACTTTCGAGAAACGATCGTCGTATCTAGTTACCTTCGAGTTTCGAAAGTAACACTCAAGATCGGTTACGAATTGTTAAAAGTTAGTCACGATCGCGACCGAGTTACGGTTATCGTTTCAGTGTTAAGTGGAAATTGTATCAGCAGCGGACGGGTTTACGGAATCGAACTTTGTTCTTTACTCTATCCGCGCATTAAGTCATGAGAGATAGACATTAGTTAGATAACGAAAATGAAAATAAAAATGAAAATTTATTTTTACAAATTGGCCGCCATGGGCTCTTTTACATTATGTCTTTTTGAAACTACCAGCACATTCGGAAAGACCATCATTGGCAAGAAGAATGCGACGCAAAAAAATTGGCAGAAAGTCATTTTTTCAAAATTAATACTTAAATTCTACTTAGATTAAATACATTTATAAAAGGGATGTATAAGGTCCCCGAGCCTTAAATTATATTAATCTATAGTAGAGATGTATAAGTCACTACTAGTTAAAACAAAAACAAAAAAAAAATAAGTTCAGTGGAGGTGTAAAACGCCTCCACCGTCAAATAAATTAATTGGAGATGTCTCCAATGTCGAAGGAAAAAAATATATAAAACAAAATTATGAAATATACATTTCATGTTCATATGATAAGAGAAAATCGCCGGTCCGGTTATACCTTATGAAAACTACCCCTAAAATGGGGGTAAAAATAATCCATTCATTCATTCATCCGTTACAAAGATCCTTTGAAATAGAGAAAAATGATTAAATGCTTGGTTCAACGTTAATCTTGATATTTTATACTTGTGGGGTTAAATATTTACTAAAGAGTTGAACTTTATATTTTACTGCGCTAACTAAATTACTAGTTTCGTGTTAAGATTATAGTTCACAGGCCAGTAATTTAATTATCAATGTTTACATAAAATTGATTTAGATATCTTTCCGCGCAGATTGTAAAAGCCCATCGAGGGAATGGACGAAAGTTTTAGGAATCATATTATAGGCGATGCGGCTAGCCCCATCACTATTTTGATTACCCTTTCCAGCTATACGCCCTTAATCATGCTAAACGTGGCCTTATGCTTTTTTTACCTTAGGCTCTGTCTACCCCGTAAGGGATAAAGACGTCATATATGTATGTATGAACATCTTCCGCTTAAATCTTCTCAATTGTTCACTGTCTTTGCCAATACACTTTCACCTTGCAGTTGCAGTTAAATATCCGAACCTGCTTCAGTTTGCATAAAGCTTTTCACAGCCTCACCACGAGTCTGCGATAGGCGCTAATTATCCCGCCTACCGTACAATTTAGCTGTTCAATGCGCGCTCGAGACGATCAGCACGCAACGTTTAGTTGGCAGCACACGCAATGTATTAGGAAGTGGGTGACAATATCGCCGAACGAAGTTAGTCGTGGTTGTGAGGTGTAGAAGCGCCTCAGAAGCGCCTTACAAGGAAAAAATGAGGCGCTTTTGTCGATAGGATGAGCGACATGTGCGTTGAGTGTAAAGTTTTTTTATGCCACATAGGCAACATACACATAATGAAGCAGACGTCGAACAAAGGTATGATTTCTGACTTTCGCGATTTCCTTACCAAACCTTAATCTTATCTTATTCTTATTTGTGGCGTGTCAAGACGTTATAGCGACAACTTCGCCAATGTCAAAGTAACATAAATACAAAATGTCGGCAACGTTGGACGGTAATGGTCAAAGACCCCCTCCCCCCCAGTCGGGCTCTTAGCCAACGGTCAATGATATCCCTCAGAAACTGCCAGGAAGTCTTTAGCCGATGCCCAGAGTGCACCGGACCAAGCTCTGCTCTTCCGCCCGGACGGATCCAAAAACGAACCGCTCTTGACCACACGTGGAGGTAACCCGACTAGCAACCCAACCTTATTGTTTGTGGCATAAAGCTGCCCCCCTAGCACGAGAGCGCACGAAAGTCGCGTCGCGCGCGAGTGGACTACCCGTGTCCTTCTTGTTGGTACAGTAAGAAAAGGACGGGCAATCTATCTCGCGCGCGACGCGACTCTTGTGCGCTCTCGTGCTAGACGTGCTGTATACATGTTTTTGACGTCTTGGTAACGTACATTAATACCTTTGACAGTACTTACAAAATGAGGATCAACTGCGGGTAGTTCGAAAAACTCACTACACTTCAGTCAACACGTGACCGCTCCGCAATGTGGCCGAAACGTGGTAATTGTAACGGTCCACGTGGTAGAGTCCAAATTTATTGTGTTTAGACAAACTTTTACTATAGGTACCAATCCTATCCTACTAATATTATAAACGCGAAAGTTTGTTAGTATGGAAGGATGGATGCTTGTTGCTCTTTCACGCCAGAACGGCTGAAGAGATTTGGAACAGAAATAGATTATAGTCTGGAATAACACATAGGCTACTTTATCCCGGAAAATTGCGTTATTCCTGTGGGATAGCGGTAAACGAATTCTATGCAGACGAAGTTGCGGGTAACAGCTAGTTCTTAATACAATTGTTGAGTACGTATTAATTAACTGAGGATAGTTATGGTAAAGTAATTTTTTGGTCTAACTACAACAATTAAAAAACTACCGACATGCGTAGGTTCACCAAACATTACCATACGAAGTTCGACAAACCAACTAATTTGTCAAAACCATAACTCCAATGAACCAATTAAACCGGAGAGCGCGTTCCCACGACGCATGCGTCAACCGGAGACTTAGAGCATTTACACATCGGGAGATACCATCTCGTCTACTCCTCAATCAAAAGTCAATGAAAAAAAGATTAACTTAGAACGAGTCTTAGTCAAAAATCGTTCAAAAAACTAGTTTACTCTTTTCGTAAAGGGTCGGCAACGCACCTGTAACCAACCTATGTTATGAGTATTTCTGGGCGGCGGTGACCGCTTTCCATCAGGCGCCGCCGTATGCTCAATTGCCTCCATTTCAAAAATATATAATGTATACTTCCATGCTGGTCTGGGAGCAAAGGAAAAACATAAAATGTACCGACGAGTCGCGGGCAACAACAGCTAGTATCTAATAAACGGCTGAACTGATTTTGTGACTACTTTCTACTCAAACAAATCCTAATCGTGTCTACTTGGGAATATAGGTGCCACACGGCGATTCTTTGTTTACGTCGGGAGCTATTTCGTGCAATTAGCATCTCCGGTTGGTTTGATGCTCTAAGTTAGCTGTTTGCTCTGAGGTTCGAGTCCGGTAAGTGCACCGTCAAGCCCACGCCTGTCCGGGGGTTTTTGACACGCAGTATGGGGCATAGAATAAACTGAAACAGACATGTCTGAACATATCTAGACGAGTATTTTTTTCAACGTAGTCAGTTTTTTTTCAACTTAAAGGTTAATTTATAAAATTATTAAAGAAAATAAATAAAGGTAATTAACAACTAAAGCAAGTTTTTAAAACATAATCATGCTAAACGTGGCCTTTAAGTCTTGTTACTAAGGTAACTCTATCTACTCCGTAAGGGATAAAGACGTGATTTTATGTATGTATCATAACCATCATTAACGTTCAAAAGGATTGAATTAAGGCATTTTAGAAAAAAAAACTTTGCCCCGTCATCTTCTTGATTAAACGTAAAACTGAGCAAAATTTAACGGTTTTTTGCGTCACTCTGTCATTTCATAATTTGTCGAATTTTTCTGTTGAATACGGTTGTAATTGAGATATTATTATGCAAGCTTACAATACCGATATGAGAAGTCCGTCGAGTCTACATTTAAATAGTCTTTGATTAGAATAGCTCGTCGGATGTCAGAATTAGACAAGGTCCGATTATGCAAGTATGGACCCAAGTATTGACCATATCGTCTA
The DNA here is from genome assembly GCA_949127965.1 of Pandemis corylana. NCBI lineage: Eukaryota > Metazoa > Arthropoda > Insecta > Lepidoptera > Tortricidae > Pandemis > Pandemis corylana. Next base: position 13,353,478 of record OX421860.1, read on the forward strand.
CATAAAAAGAAAATATAAACCCGAGTACCGATGCAAATTCAACCCTAATCCGATAACTATGAGTTGAACTTGGCTTACTGAAGTTGGCTTAGGAAATACGGTTTGATATGTTAAGTGGCAATGGTTTATGAACCTTAAGTATTACGCGTTTTGGTTTAAAGTTGTATGTAAATGAAACCAATTTGTAAGCCCAAATTGACAATAAATGCAATGAATGCAACAGATCAAGAAAATATTTAAGCTTTCGACTTTTCAATCAGTAATGATGTCTTTATGTTATGATGCTTTGATGATTTTATGTGGGAGTATGCTTGATTAACTGTTGACTTGTTTAAAAATATTTTTCTTAATTGTGAAAGAGTTTTGTTTAGCACTTAAAACGCAACAAGTGCTTTAAGTAACCTGTTCGAAGGACCAAAATATGTTTGAAATAACCTTCGATGGACAAACAGTGACTGTTACCAAGGCCGTGATTTAAATGTCCCTTGTGCAGTATTAGGTCTTACAATCAATTTCGGAGCCACAAACCTTGAGGAAGCCGGCTTCGACCAACGCTGTGTAGAGTCCGTGTGTAGAGTCTTTTAGCCACTGCCGCCGCTTAGTAAATGTCTACACACCCGCGAAGACTATCCGAGATGTTATATACACAAATTACCGACCAAGCACCGACAATTTAGAAAACAAGTGACAGCCGCCTTATTGTTCTTTTTAATCGGTGCAGAGGCGCGTGGCAATGGACTAACGTCAGCCAGCCACCAACAGCCAAAAAGATTGAAACCCTAAAAAATTGTTATTATTCAAAATACTTGCAAATAACATTTTGTACAGTTCCTACAGCATCATCATCTCCCACTGCTGGGCACAGGCTCATCTTAGCATGAAAGGTTTCTCAAAATGGTAAATTTCAAATGTGCACATAAATGCCAAAAAACTCAGAAGTGCGAGCCCGGGTCCAAACCCTCGACTCTCTGCTTGAGAGGCAGCTCAAACTACTAGACTATTAGGACGTTTTCAATGTCACAAACTAACAATGAGAGAAAGAGGTAGAGATATCTACACTAACAAGCGGGAAAGGAACAGCTGTCGGCGACGGTCAACGTGACAACTAAACCAGTGTGCACTAAGCATTATATTAATGGCGGTTTCTCCGCTGATAAATGTGCACTCTGCCTTATTTATGAGAGATAGCGATTTATGTCAATAGCTATAGGCTATTGAACATGGTAATTAATAACTAGTAATTAGACACTGAAAGCTATTTATTGTATGGGTGTATGATGCCTGTTTAAAGTAATATGGTAATCATTTTATACTACACACATACATACCAGTGGCGTGGCGTCCATAGAACTCGATTTCCAGCGGCTTGCCTATTTTAAGGCAGTTGGGCACTTTTATTGCGCAGAATTAGATTAAGGGCGTTTAGGTAGAAAAGGAAACCAAAATAGTGATGGGTTGCTAGCCGCATCGCCTATAACGTGATTCCTAAGACTTTCGCCCATTCCCTCGAAAGGGAACCATCTGCGCGGGAAGAGAAGTAACTGTTAAATTCTGTTTTTTCTATACTCCCAGACTGGTGATTTCCTACTGCTTCTGAACCCATCTTAGAGTACTTATACATGTGTGTAGATAAAGTAATGTATGCAACTGTACATAATTAGGCCTTAAACACTTGTGTGAACTTATTTTGAAACTTGGCAAGGCTCGTTTCAAAAACCACACTCTTGTTTTAAGGACTCTCATTATGTAACGGTTGCATAAAATACTATTGTGTGCTAAAAAGATTTAACATAATGTGATATACTTACACAGCATACATACAATAGTGAAGGGACGAACAATTTTACTTTCTTTCTCTACGATGCGCATACGCCTAAATCTATTTCCCGATCTATAGATCAAAGTGACAGGTGACACTCGATTTGCATCTGTCAAACGGCAAAGGCATGTCAAAATTGATGTATGTTTTTTGTCCTGTAGATACAGCGTGCGAGATCGCTCCGTCGTTTGTGAGTTATTGCGATACAAACTAACAAACACTCTTATATAACAAGAGTACTAAGGTTACTGGTTTGGCCTACCTAATTATTCAGAATGTAACTAATTGTTGTAACGGACGTTGGGGCAGAAAGGTTCTTGAGTGGAGATCTGATCGGCAAGCGCAGCGTAGGACGTCCACCAACGAGGTGGACGGACGACCTGTATGCTTATTATCTTCGCTCGCAATCGCCATCGTGTTCGTTTTGACAGTTCATGTCAGGGGTGTTACGAATATTCGCATCCGCATCCGTAAATGCGGAATATTCGCATTAATTCAGACATCTGCATCCGCATTCACATCCGCATCAATCAATGCGGAGTTTTTACGGATGCAGATTCACATCAACAAGACTCGACAAGTAACTACATGCTAAGAAAGTGGGCGGAGCCAGAGTGGCACGTGCTTCGCGTTTGCTTACATAAATACTATTATGCACTAATAAGTATTATTATGCATTTAAATTTTAAATAATTATCCTTTTAAAATCCCAAAATCCGCATCCGCATCCGCATCCGCATCACATCCGTATCCGCATCAAATCCGCATCCGCGGATGTGAACTTCTAATAATCCGCATCCGCATCTGCATCCGCGGATGTCTAAATTTTTGCATCCGTAACAACCCTGGTTCATGTAGGTACCTATGGGCTGACAATTGGCATCGGAATCAGCTAGCTAGCTGTCACATTCGTACAAGAACTGTCGAAATGAACACGATGGTGATTGCGAGTTAGGTGATAAGCCTTCTGGTTAAAGTCGCGGGTTCACGGTGGACGCAAGCCGCTTCCAACCGAGGCAACTGGAGGTCTATGGGGGAGGCCTATGTCCAACAGTGGACGTCCTATGACTGATATGATGATGAATTGTACAGAAAAAAAATTTGAACGAATCAAACCGGTGTATGTTCCTAATCTTTTTACAAACCATTTTTCAAAGTTTTTTAGTATAAACGAAAAAGTTTGCGGGGTTTGGAAGGTTGGAACAAATAGCCTAAATGCGGTTTCAAATCCCGTCCGGCACACCCGAAAAACCGCATCAAAATCGGTCCATCCGTGCATCCGTTTGAGAGCTACGATACCGAGAGAGAGAGAGAGATAGAGAGTGAGAGAGAGAGAGAGATTGACAGTCATCAAACTTGTAACATCCCTCTTTTATTGTCGGTGGTTAACAATACATACTTAACTTATCATTTGACACAAGTACATACGTGTACAAACAACTAATATTTTGTTCATCGTCTAAGCGACGGAACCGAGGTAATTAAAGGTAATTAAAGTTATTAAATGCCCGGTAATTAACAGTGACCCCTGGAGGCTGGGTGAGGAATTCGCGTCATGTGACGATTTATGTCAACCAGCTAAATTTTGTAGGGTTCCGTGTGTGTGTCGGTCCGTCATCAAAAACGTTTTGATCATGAACAATTTCGCTTAACTCTATCAATGTCCAGATACGTCTGTGGCTAATTGCCATTTGTCTGCAAAAAAATATTTTTTCGCTATCCCGCGGATGCAATTTTCCGGGATAAGAATAGCCTATGTGTCAATCTAGGGTATCAGCTATATCCGTTCAGTAGTTTTTACGTGAAAGAGCAACAAACATCCATCCATCCATACTTACAAACTTTCGCGTTTATAATTAGTAGGATTAGACATTGAACCGAATAAATATCTATTTCTCAATATACTGTTTCGATTAGCTTTGAAGCTGTCCAATATAATAATACTTTCATTAAAGTACCGTTTCAACATCTATGGAGTTAATGCAGGAACGTATTAAAATCGCATCAATTATTCTAATCAACAATTTCACACACCCATAAACCACGTGGGGTCACACAGTAGCCAAAATTACATCAATACAAACTAAACTACCGTTAAAAAATTATACCGCCAAACCAATTTAGCATCTAACGCTTAAATAACACGATAGCTAGCTTATTCTATCACGCGCAAGTATACTAACAAAATTGTAAATTTTTAAGTACAAACCCCGTACCACGATCCAGTAAAACTGTTCTCAAAGCTTTTTAAAATGTTGCTTTTCTATGGAATGTCGCGATGTTTTTAGTCGTTTTGGAGTTGCTTGGTACGCGGGTTTGTGTCTGGCTGGTCAGACGCTGACTCACATATTGCCGCGAAAAAAAAAACATTAGCATGTGAGAACTTTACTAAAACGTGTTAAATAATTGTCTACTTTAAGAGGAGCGTGATTGAGTTGTATATGGCGTGAGGCTTTTATAGAAGTTTCTAGGCCGGCTATGAGAGAATTTCTCAAATAATTTTCGTTAGATCTCATCAATTCTCGAGTCGTTATCCATTTTTTGTGTCTTATTAAGAAGAGATGGTGATTATCGCTTTGTTTTTTGGAAAGAGCCGTCTGCTAATGTGTACATCCACAGACATGCTATAGTCATAGACGACGCAAGTGAATTATTGGTGCTTAAAAGTTAAAATCCATATTTAGCGAACTCATACTTATTTACATTTTTTTATGGACACCATTTAATTTTCAATTATGTTCATTGTTGTTATAATCTTGAAGCAGTCGTAGTAATGCTCTGTAAAAAAAATTCAGAGGTCAACCTATTACAGCTTAAAACATACAACTCTGTGACAGACAGACAAATAGACAACCAAACCAAACCTTCGTATCTAATAGGACTTTATGGGCACAGAACCCTTATAACAAAAACAAACTTCGCATCGCCCAGAATGAGATAAAATCTCAAATAATTAAGTATCCTCTGACAGCATACCACATTACCTCCTAAGGAAGATAAATTACAATTCATATAAAACTTACATAAACGTATGTAATTTCTAACAGTATTAATAAATAAAAACCGGACAACGGTAACAAATATAAAACAAGGCAATAAAACAAACAGCCGAGCAAAGGAAGGACCGATAAAATAACAAATTTATTGAGTACATTTATTACTTGCGGCATTAATTAATCAATTTAATGTGATTGTAATAAGGGGAATTTGGTGAAAGCTAATAAATACACAGTACCCCAGTAATATACAAACGATCGAATAGTGCAGGGTCAAAGATTTAAACTACAAATTAATGGATAACCTAGTTTTCTATTAATACGAAAAATACAAAAGGGGAATTAAAAACAAATTAAACTATGATTAAATCGAAAACAAATGAAAGTCTAAACTAAAACTAATCTTAAAATAGAATAATTAAAAAAGCCCCCGTGGCATAGTATCACAGACGCATTCCCCCTTTAAACAGCGATACTAATACGCTGTCCAAGGAAGCTGCCAGCTCTGCGGTCACCCGTAGCGTCTATTAGCCTCTACGAAATATCTTTGAAAATTTGACTCCGTTTACCCCGTAAGGAATATTGACGTGATTTGTGTATGTACGTACATGTGCTATAAACCACCGTGATGTCAAACAAGCATAATAATATCTCAAGCAGGTACACCTCGTAAACAAAACTCGCAGGCGCCGGTCACTTTCTTTTCGTGACCTTTCCGAAAATACTCGCTTCCGACTGCCGATCATTACGAAAAAAGTTGAAACTTGGGTCGTGTTGGCCGGAGCAAGTTTGAGGCAAAGCGAAGAAATTGATAGTCCTTGATTTATTTTCATTTGTAATAATATAGTAAATTCAGTGCAATAATTATTTTACATACATACATAATATCACGTCTTTGTCCCTTACGGGGTAGACACGGCCTAAGGTAACAAAACCTTAAGGCCACGTTTAGCTTAAGGGCGTATAGTGGAAAGGGAAATCTAAATAATGATGGGTTGCTAGCCGCATCGTCTATAACATGATTCCTAAGACTTTTGCCCATTCTATCGATGGGCTTTTACCAACTGCTATATATAGCATTGGCTATATTTATTTTTTATTCTAAAAAGAACGTGTGCCAACACTTCCAAATATGGACAGCTTTTACCTGATGCAAGTCGGCCATGGCGTGCGTTTAAAATAAATAAGAAAGATGGTGAAATTCACAAACCTATCCACCTTTGCCAGGTCCTCATAAACCTCACAGCTCTGCAAGAGGCTACCCGCCCAAACGGGACCCCGATCGACCTCGCTTTACGCTTACATTTTACTTTAATACGGTCTGTCTGAACCCTTTTCGCGTCGTGAGGCAACGGCGAGATTTAATTACTTCGTTTACAGACACTTGATTTACTGAACTCTTAATTTGAAAGTGTTGATTTAAGCCCTCGAGAGTAGCCTTTCCATATCTCTTAATGACGAAACGTAAACACGAAGGATATACGTTATTTACGACGCCGCTGAACGCAGGGCTTGTGTAATATTACCTGTTGTAAAACAACAATTCCGTGCTATGATTCCACTTAAAATTCCATCTACATGCTCATATAATTTGTTATGACAGTCCATACGTCGTTACGAACAGGAATTATATCATTATCCCTCGCTAGAATAACGCGAAGGGTCGTTAACGTAAATCGATTTCCACGCGCAGCGACAACCGAGCTCGCATACTAAACGGGCTAATGGATCATTAAATCTAAATTAACCTCTCCTTGTTGCAGATCTGGCTGCGATCAGGCAGCTACTAGAGAGCGAGACGGGAGGCACCAACTGTCCCAGCTGTAACATGCCCTTTGACAAGGGTAAAAAGAGAAAGCTGATCGACACCTGCGGCCACGAACGATGCTACGCCTGTATGTTCCGGAACGAGGCTTGTCCGATCTGCGCTAGAAACAGCCAGGGTCGACGACCCGCCATGGAGCGCTACACGCCCTCCCCGCAACGACAGGAAGACTGGCAGTCCCCTATGCGGCTTCCGAAACCTCCAAAACAACCCACCAATTTAGTCCAAAGCTGTCCCACCCCTCCACACACCAGGAGAAGATTCTTCCTGAGCCCCAAGTCGCTGCGCAGCCCGTTCGCGCAGCGCGCCTCGCGACACAGCTCCGAGAACCACGTGCCTCTCTCCGGTAAGCATTATCGCACACCATCTTTACATTTGCATATCTGTGGGCCCGCGCGTGGTAGCCGCAAATTTGCATCACCCTTGCGCAACCCGCGCACGCAACGCACTTTACTTCATTGATGCCTTCTACGGCAACTTTGAAATCTCATTCACGAGACGTCGCAGCTCTTACTTTCCTGATAGGCCATTTGGAGTGCTTTTAGAGCTGAGAGGATCCCCGGCTCGTAAATAAACGTGAGTGACAGTTGCGACAGCAGCGCCTACGTGCCTCCCGCCGGATGTACGTAGGGGTTCCGTCAAGGACCGGTTGTCTGTCTAGTATAGATATTTATGAGGTTAGGTAGTCCGCCACTTTTGCAACGCTGCCCGCGCGGGCGCAGACGGCAGGCCGGCTGTGAACATTATCAGTTACATTTTCTATTTCCATTAATTATATCATTCCTGTCCACCCAATTTCTAGGCATATTGAAATATATTTCGTTCTCAGCTGCGGTTTCTTAATGAAAACTATTAGTTTCAATTCGCTGCGGCACTTGCCCCTTTATTTCTGCGCTTAATCTATCTGTCGGTGGGAACATTTCTATCTGTCAGCATTAATAAATTCGTTCTTGGCGGCATTAGCATTTGCTTAGTAATTCTTAGGTAACTGTGGCATTTATCACTGAACTTTGCTGGCATCGTCACGGATAAATAAGCGCTTGGTTCAACAGGATTACCCGAGGAGGGCCCTCGGGTCGCGGCTTGGCATAGCATGGTCTTCAATAAGATCAGGTCGCTGTGGTCGGCGCACTCCTCCGTGCCACAGGGACTCAACCAGCTGACAGGCAATAACATTGTCCATATCTGAACGCGGGCTCGATTCATCAGCTAGTAATTAAACCGTCAAAATAGCCTAGTTACGTTCCATTCCAAATGTAAATAGAATCACAATTTGGTATTTAGCTGTTGGAACCGGGCCCGCATTCTCTGTGCGGTTCGATTTTTGCACTCACTGCCTGCAGGCTTGCATACATTCACAGGATCGTTCGATGCACAGCTATTTATCGATACCGGTTTCGTTGTTCCCGTTTTGCATTTTGTTTGTGTTTGAATTTTGTGTTAACGCATAGATAGTGCTTGAGGATTTTGAGTTGTGTTGTTTTTGAATACCAAAGTGGTTATTGCTTAATCTCGCCTTGATACTTGACAGGCACCATGTACTCGTACAATACAAAAAGCATTTCACTGATTATGACACGTAAAATGACTTGGGATTTTATAACATTGGCTTTTGTTGTCAATCCTATAATACCCTCGTATCGCAGGCATGCATGACTCGTCAGTGCTGTGATGAAGATATATGAACAATTGATACCAAAATCGAGATAAGGGATCGGTGACAAAAATAACATATCGATTCGTGGGCGAAAGCGATCATCTCGAGCGATAACTATAGAATCGATGTACGAAGACCCCGTAGATAAACATTGAATGGCTTTCAAAATTGTATATGTAAATTAGTTTTTATAATCTGTGGAAGATATAATTGGATACGAGATGAAGATTATAAATTACATGTTGGTATTAGTTTTCGGGCTAAGCCATTACGTAATTTAGTTTAAATGTATGTTTAATAAAAGACCAATTAAGGGATACCTTGACCAGATTTTTCTTTGTGGTCAAAATCCTTGTTAAATGAAAATATTCAATAGAAATACAAATAGCTCGGAGCTATTCTATGCAATGTTTGCCCTTGTACTGTAAATGAAAGTGTGTTATGATACGTGTAATTGGCTGCAATTCATATTACTATTTAAGGTTAAATATCCACGGTTTTGGGTTACATTAGACATATTTTCAACAGGACATTGAGCTGTGACAGGATAGTAAAATAAGCTACGAATACAGAACATTAGAATCAACCAACAATTTCTTCACTATCACTATCACTACATATTATAAAACAAAGTCACTTTTTCTGTCCCCATGTCCCGATGTATGCTTATATCTTCAAAACTACACAACGGATTTTGATGCGGTTTTTTTTAATAGATAGAGTGATTCAAGAGGAAGGTTTATATGTATAGTACATGCACAATATACCGTGCGAAGCCGGGGCGGGTCGCTAGTATTGTATAAAAAAAGAAAAGAAATTTTCAAACATTAAGATACATGTACAAACACGAACTGGGATCGCTTCCGGACAACTTTTGAGTGGATGAGAGGAGTATTTTAGTAGGGACGGATATCAAGTTACCTCTCGTGAAATTCTCATGTAGACTAATGGATTCTGTAAATTCTGTCATTTCAACTGCCGGGCCTGATCAAATGGTGCACACGATGCCCCGGATACAAGCTAGTTTAATAGATGCCGGTAAGGCGATGGTGATTTGGACGCTTATATGAAGGAATGGCCTGATATAGCGTCAGACCGGGAGTTGTGGAGCTCGAGGGGTCTTTGGTGGGACACCGCAATAGGCTAAAAAAAACATGGTAATTGTTACTCAATAAAATATCTTAACATCTCGTTAGTATTCGATGCATATAACATAATCGTGCTTAAGAATATGATGAATTAATTGCCATACCATAGATGGGATGTTGCTTCAAAGCAATTATAAATTAGAATTGAATTATAAATATCTATACATATAATAGGAGGAGGTATGTCAGGATCGTAGCAAGTGGAATAAAGTAGTATCTGCCTACCCCTGTGGGAAAGAGGCGTGACGATATGTATGTGTATGTATGTATGTATATATATAATAAAGCTGAAGAGGGTCGAGTCTGTACATGGAAGATATTTAAAAAAAAATGGCTGTGGATACTTAGAATCGTAGTCTTGCCAAACATCAAGCATACATACATACATACTTGCACAAATCACGTCTTTATCCCTTACGAGGTAGAATTAACCTAAGGTAGAGACCTACATGTCTTCCATGCTGGTGTGGGAGCAAAGAAAATACATAGAATGTACCAGTTGCTTCTCTACCCGCGCAGATGGCAAAACCCATCGAGGGAATGGGCGATTATAATAGGAATCATCTTATGGGCGATGAGGCTGGCAACCCATCACTAATATACGCCCACAATCTTGCTAAATGTGACCTGTAGGTACATGTTACCTTAGGCTCTGTCTACCCCGTAAGGGATGAAGACGTGATTTGTGTGTGTGTGTAGAGACCTACAGGCCACGTTTAGCAAGATTGTGGGCTAAGTAAAATGGAATCAAAATAGGGATGGGTTGCTAGCCGCATCGCCTATAACATGATTCCTATGATTTTCGACCATCCTGCGCGGGAAGAGAAACATCCTGGTATGGTGTTATTTCTTTGCTCCCAGACCAGCATGGAAGGAATAGATATACACTTGCGCATTAATGCTAAGACAACATATTATATTACAGCTTGATTGTGGTTATTCAACCAGAGTGAGATAGAACATAATCCTATATTGCGGAATACTTGTTTTCCAGTAGTTATTGGTAGCTGTTTCATTTCGTACTGGTATCATGATTTGCTTGATTCATTTAATTGTAGCCAGTTACGAGACAACCTGTGTGGTATCCTGTTTTATTGAACTTGTCTTTATACCAGGGGTTTACCATGATGTCTTAATGCGATTCAATTCCGATTCAGTTAAAGTTCACTCGCGGTCAGATCCATACTAAAAATGACAGCTAAAATCTGAACTGAGTCTGATTGATTTGCATTAAGACGACATGGCAATGCCCCTTTTTTTTTAACGGAGAGGAAATCTTTATGGACGTCCTAGGCACGGGGATGCCTAGGGTTATGTGGGACTCCCCCCCCCCCCCCGGAGGGGTATACCCAAACTAAAAACTCTCCGGCGTTGCCTCAATCCGGTGTGATGGGGACGCAGTGGGATGCCACTAGGGTTTCACCACAAACGCCCCCCCGGTGGCCCCGGCTTCCGCCAGGACCGCGCCAAGAAGGGGAGGGCCCGTACGCTGAGCCCGTCTTCCCTTAGACAATGAAACCGTGCAGTGCAGGTAGGTAATGATGGTAATGCCCCTGAATTGAGTCCAAATTGAATCGCATTAAGACGTCATAGGAAGGCCCAAGGTCTCTCAAATTTATTTCAGAATTTTTCAGGTGTTCGGATTCAAAAGTGTGTCCATGCCCTCTCATTCTGAGAGGAGGCCTATGGAACGTATAGGCTTGATTATAGACCACCGCACAGATATGATGCCTGATATGATCAATCGTCTACATACGTCTCTAGACACAGCTGCACCGATTTCGCTATCACTTCAGATAAAATCTAAACTGATCTGACTTCGTATCAAATGTTTCTGCATAAATTAAAACGATAAAGTAAATTACTCACTTACTCTACTGAGATTACCATCTGTCACAGCTAGTGTTGCCTGTTAAGCGACTTTGTCGTTAAAAATGGCGACTTTTTCTTAAACTTAAGCGACAACAAAATATATGGAACGACTTCATCTGGCAAGTTTTAGGAGTCGCTTCCCTTTTTCGTTTTTCTAGTTTCTGGCAGCGAATAGAAGCAACTGGTACATTTTTGATTTCGATTTTTTGATTTGAGAACACATAGAAAAATCCGAAAAGTAAAGCTACCTATGGTCGAGAATCGAACGCCGATCATCTTGCCGTGATGCGTGCTATTACCCCTACTAATCGAACCCGGATCATGGTGGCTGAGGATCCGCTTTCCATTCCCGGCCATAGCTTTACTTTCGGATTTTTCTGTTCTAGTTTTCAGTGTCGGTTAGAAATTTAAAAATGTTATGCCTCAATTTGCGACTTTCTAGCGACATTCGGCACTGAATTTAGCGACTTAAACCTTTTCGTATTGGCAACACCGTTCCGGTACCACCTACGTGCCGGCGAGGGCGGTCACCTTGAGTTCAGCTTAATAGCATGCCCAGTTGTCTTACCATCGTCCCACATTTTGGTTTAGTTAACCTTCGCTTCTTCCATGCTGGTCTGGGAATAAAGAAAAAATCGAGGGAATGGGCGAAAGTCTCAGGAATCATGTTATAGGCGATGCGGCTAGCAACCCAACACTATTTTGATTTCCCTTTCCACCTATACGCCCTTAATCGTGCTAAACGTGGCCTTAAGATTTTGTTGCCTCAGGGCCTGTCTACCCCATAAGGGATAAAGACGTGATATATGTATGTATATGTAACCTTAAACGCTACGGAATGACGGCTTAAGAGCAGAAAATTGGCTCATTTTAATTTTCGCGCTACTACCTACTATTCTACGCCCATAGACCAAAATCTATGTTTTTTTACCAAATTCATTTTATTTACTGTCCTCTGTACTCATCTCATCATATCTCCAGCCTATACATCCCACTGCTGGGCACAGGCCTCCTCTCACAATGAGAGGATTGGGAACTTCACACACACCATAGCATGGCTTCGTAGTTGTGTGCAGTTGTCTATGATTCCGTCTCTATTTATTACTACGAAACAGACAGAAACGTCATCATAGATAACTGGCACTTAAGACAAATGGAGCTTAACAGTGTGGTGAAAATGGTCCTAAGTCATCCAAAATAAACCGAAATCTAACTCGGTCGAATCACCTGCCTATCCATACATTTTTAAAGTCACCCGACACTGACATTTAATTACACCTCATTGTATTCCGACCCTCCCAAAACTGATAAGTATTAAGTCCATACGTTTGCTAACCCAACATTAGACTTAATCACGACGGTTTACAGACTAATATTGGTGTCATTTAATGTTAACAAAGTGTCATCAGAGTAGGCGTGAATGTTCTATCCAACCGATTGACCAAAGTCAAGGCCGATCGCTGCCATTGACAAAAAAATGGCTGAGTTTAATATCTTGACAGAAAAAAACCTTATATTAATACTAGCTTCTCCCCGCGACGTCGTCCACGTAGAATTAGACTGAACGTTGAGACTCTATGCAGCTACGACCTTTGAGGTGTTTATAGCTATCGAAAAGTAGCCTGGGGCCTCTAAAAGGGAATACTTCCAGTTTGGTCCCATTACCACCAAATCAGGATCACCAAAACCGAATACAGCCGAATCGGGAACCTCTTTTTTTGAAGTCAGTTAAAAATTTGGCAAGTAGGCCTCAAAGAACAAGTAAATTAAAAAGTCCGAACACCAGATAACTGTAAAAAAAATTGCACGGAACACACTGCCAATGCGTCTCGCGCTTGGCCGATTTTTTTAAATGTCATAGACAAGTTTTTTTTTGTTCAACAGGTACATGAACCACGGGTATTATATGCACACCTTGTTGAAACCACGACAAATTGATAAAGCAATATTAGTACATGAACAAAAAATATACGCGTCGAATCCGTCCGTTTTTTATCGTCGGTTAAAAATAGCGATAAAAAACGTAGAATGTACCAGTTGCTTCTTCTCCCGCGCAGATGGTATCCCATCGAGAGAATCGTCGAATATGTTAGGAATCGCGTTATAAGCGATGCGGCTAGCAACCCATCACAAATTTGATTCCCCTTGTACGCCCACAATCATGCTAAACGTGGCCTTTAGATCTTCTTACCTTAGCTTCTATCAACCCTCCCAAACCTGCAATGCAAGGTGCCGCGAAGAAGGAACCCCATCCCGGGGTGGTCGTGGGGCGTCGCGGTGACACCGAGTGCTCCCGTAACGCCTCACATAAGACCGAATAGGGAATCCGTGTGGTTTTTAGTGGGTATACCTGCCATCGCGGGAGAGCCCCACACACCCCTGGTAAACCCGTACCGGGCGGATGTATCAGGCGCATATTCCATACATACATACATACATACACAAATCACGTCTTTATCCCTTACGGGGTAGACAGAGCCTATGTCGCCGGCAACGCACTTGTGATTCCCCAGGTCTTGCAGGTGTCCCTGGGCGACGGTGATTGCTTTCCATCAGGTGACCCGTCTGCTCGTTTACCCCCTCTTATATATAAAAAAAAAATGTTGACAAGACCTAAAGACCACGTTTAGCATGATTGTGGGCGTATGGATGGAAAGGGGAATCAAAACAGTGATGGGTTGCTAGCCACATCGCCTATAACATGATTCCTAAGATTTTCGCCCAACCCCTCGATGGGCTTTTACCATATGCGCGGAAGAGGAGCAACTGGGACATCCTATGTTTTTTCTTTGCTCCCAGACCAGCATGGAAGCAATTTCCACACCATGAAAAAAAAAGAAAAACAAAAAACAGTTCTGTCAAGCCAGTAAGGAATAGAGACTTGATGAGATATATGGTTGTCTCACAACCATTATGGAGAGACGTAAATATAATCTAACAAAGATTTATCTTGTTTCACGACGAACAAGTCCTGTGGAGATTCCCGCGTCGTGACAAATTCTATACAAATGCGACTGTAATCATTATTTGATTAACTATGCTTGTTAATATGCAAAGATGTACAAGATCCTAGTGGAAAGTTACGAGCCGTGAGATACTCGTTTTGAAGTATGAAATTCCTACTAAATGCGAATGTATCTCTGTCAGTCTGTTACGCTTTCACGCCTAAACCTCCAAACCGATTTCAACGAAATTTGGTGCAAACATAGTTACAGTCATGGGGAAGGACATAGGATACTTTTTATCCCGGTAAATTGCATAATTCCCGGATAGCCAGATAACGGAGTCGCGGGCAACAGCTAGTAAATCGTACGATCATCTACATAAAAGGCAACGTGACTGACTGATCGATCAACGCACAGCCTGCACCGAATGGATTGCGCTGAAATTTGGCACGCAGATAGTTATGACGTAGGATTCCGCTAAGGAAGGCTTTGGCGACAGGGCCGTACTAAGGTGGTTTAAGGAAAAACATTTTAAATTTTAATTCTGCGCGGACGAAGTCGCGGGCAACAGGTGGTTAAAACAATATTTAATTAAAAAAAAATAAGCCTCCATGCATTAATCGAATAATAAGTAAATAAATCACGTCTTTATCCCTTACGAAGTAGAAAGAGCCGAATGTAACAAAACCTAAAGGCCACGTTTAGCATGATTCTGGGCGTATAGGTGGAAAGGGGAATCAAAACTGTGATGGGTTGGTAGCCGCATCGTATATAACATAAGTAATAATAATAATGACTGCTTGCCTTTTTGTTGTAAACTATTCCTTTCTGTATTAGGTTAGCTGGAAGAGATCCCTTCTTAGGGATAAGTTCGCCTTTCTACTATTTTCTCTGTATTTCTGTATTTTTCAATTTTTTATGTGCAATAAAGAGTTTACATACATACATACATAAGTCCTATTGCTTTACATAATTTTGGAAAAGTGCAAATACTCTAAATTTAAAAAAACTAACCATTTTACAATGAACACTTAAAAACGAGTATCATAATAAATAAAGAAAATCATCCAGATTATTTCGGAGCAATCTCAACAAAATTGCATTCGAAGCTTTTGGAACGTATTTTAAATTCTGAATATCATTTTAAAGCCACGCAACTGTAGTCCTTAATTCAATGGTACAAAACACTTACTATATAGGCTTAAGAATAGTGCAATCAAAATCAAACTCTATACACAAGACAATAGATTTTATATACGACTAAAGTGGGGTCCTAATTGTTCCCACGTTGATCATTGGCTTAAGTTTGTGAACCTTATTCTTATAGATTTAAGGTTCAAAAGTATATTGTGGTGCCACGAGGCATTGACATCGTGGGAGATGCCGGTTTTTCTACTCGTTCCTGTGTATCCAGGGGATAGATCGGCTGGAAGTGATTAGGACGTTTCCAGCGTTTTTTATTTAATGCCAAGTTGTATTGCTTTTTAGCTCCTATGCGTGAAGAATATATTTTTGCGGCGTAATGTGTATTTACATATTTTTATTTTACTTGTATAATATTAACATACATGCATACGTAAATCACGTTTTTAACCCTTACGGGGTAGACAGAAAAAAAAGCTGACAAGACCTAAAGGCCACGTTTAACACGATTGCATCATACATTTCATGCCAAAAAATACAAATTATTTGACATAAACTTATTATTTCGGCATTAATTATAGTATTTGATTGAAAATTGTTTTAATATGTCAATTTTTTTACTCAATATACACATAAACCTATTTATTGCACGGGTACGAAGAGAAAAAGAAAAGTTTAATTTCTCTTCCTGGCTCATCCAGCAAAAGCCAATAAATCAACTTCCAACATGGAAGCTCAACGATCTAATAAACCACAGCGCCAGGCCCGGTCTGGATGATATCGCATTTCTATGGTAATCCTTTTGCCATATGGCGCTTAATAACTGCCTTTGGTATTTATAACTAGCTTTTGGGTCCGCGTCTAAATCTAAATGTTAATCTAATATGGTAAGTAAAGTAGTTAAATAGGCAGTCGTTTTTTTTTTAAAAACAATAATACTATATGTTATCTTAGCTTAAAATTTACTTACCGCAAATAAAAACTGTCAAACTGCTCTAAACTTTTTTTCTTTTTATAGATGACAAATTGTCACAAATAACGGTTAACCTGTAATTGGGGCGATGAAATATTTTAAATTGATGAAGTTAGTGTCCCGACTTTTTTTATACGACAAGGAAGGAAAACGAGTAAGTAGGTCACCTGATGGTAAGCGAGCACCACCACCCATGGACACCCGTAACACTAAAAGATTGATGCGTTACCAGCCTAAAGGGCTAGGATAGAATACCTCTTGTGCCATTAATTTCACTGGTTGTCTTGGAACACAGAAGTACAAGCGCTGCTGCTTGGCGGCAGGGTTAGCAAGACGATGGTAGCGATCCGGACAATTACACGAGGTCACCACCCGAATAAAGTAATATTTACTAACTAATAAAAGATGAAGAGATGTATATGCATGTCAGCGCTCCATAAAGTTCTCAAAACCGTTTGTAATATAAAACGAGAACCAAGTGTTCCTTCCCAACAAGATAAACAACATTGTAGACTGCAACCTGAGACATTTCTCAGGATACTCAGTGTAGTTTTTCTGGGTAATGTTTACAAATCATTTCGAGGTGAAGATCTATTTAGAACAATGGGTTCTTTCGCTCCGTGGTACTTCTAAAAAGATGAATGTAAAGAAGCGTACGGCATTACAATAAAACTTAGTGTCATAATATGCGTTAGCTATGTCCGTGGCTTTACCACCTTTGCAGGATTCCTTACCCCGTGGGAATTTCCATGACGAGCCAGTCGGGACTTTACTTTTATACTACGACTAGTAGAGACTTTATACATCTCTACTATAGACTAATATAATGTAAGGCTCGGGGACCTTATGCATCCCTTTTATAAATGTATTTTATTTTGAACAAATAAACTTTCTGCCAATTTTTTTGCGGCGCATTCTTCTTAGCAATGATGGTCTTTCCGAATGCGCTGGTAGTTTCAGAAAAGACATAAAATAGCCGTTGGCGGCAAAAAATAATTTTTAATTTTTTGAATTTTAATTTATACTAGCTTCTGCCCGCGACTTCGTCTGCGTAGAATTATGCATAAAAACCTTCCTCTTGAATCACTCTATCTATTAAAAAAAAACCACATCAAAATCCGTTGTGTAGTTTTGAAGATATAAGCATACGTAGGGACAGAGAAAGCGACTGTTTTATACTATGTACTTAAAAAAAAAATATTTTTAAATATTTCATTGATGATGATTTACACAAGTTGCGCTGTTCGTATGAATTTAAGTTGTTCGCTTTGTTCGCAAGGACTTAAGAGGCTATCGCTAAAACAGTAGAGAGAATTGACGGAAAACGTCCAATTTGCTCTATCAGTAAACACAAATCGTAGAGTATACTCTCTGCGGACAGATTCGTCAGAGCTGTGCGTCAAAGTACCTCGATCTCTTCGAGTTACATGTAACGGTGATCCTCGTAAGCTTCCGGAGATCGGTTTCACCGCAACTGCCTTCCTGAGGATGAACAGATCCTTGGTATCGTGTTACTGATACCCGAGTACGTGTCCTCAGTCATCTGATCTGGTTACAGCGCTAGAGCAACGTGACAAGGAACAACGACGGGTTACGTAGTTACACACACATACACAAATCACGTCTAAAATCCCAAGGGGTACACACAGAGCCGAAGGTAACAAGACCTACTTTTTGCAAGACACACAAATATAAGAGAATATACACAATTTTGTAGCAAAAAAAAACAAGAAAAAAACACAGACATTAAAAATAGATGCTGAGCGTTGTGTGTCTTCGCAAAAGTGAAACGGTCGCTGGCTCAGCATTACGCTGAGGTGTTATACACCTGCAGCACTGATTTTCAGCCAGAACCGTCTATGACTCACGAACGACACAGATAAAATATACTACATAATCCATAAACTGATTGTGGGCGTAAAGGTGGAAAGAGAAATCAAAACCACCATCCACCATCGAGGGAATTGGCGAAAATCATAGGAATCATGTTATAGGCGATGCGGCTTTTTGATTCCATATTCCACCTATACGCTCAACGTGGCCTGTAGGTCTTGTTACCTTAGGCTCTGTCTACTCCGTAAGGGATAAAGACGTGATTTGTGTATATATGAGAATCAAAATAGTCATGGGTTGTTAGCAGCATCTCCTATAAGATGATTCCTAAAGTTTTTGCCAGTTCTCTCGATGGGCTTTTACCGCGTGGGAAGAGAAGCGACTGGTACGTTTTATGGTTTTTCTTTGCTTCTTTAAGTGGATATTAGTGCGATTATAAAAGAAAATAGGATTAGACAATGATGATTTTTATAAAGCGTATTTCAGTGAAAAGACCACACACAATAACAACAACAACAACAATTTTTCTAATGCAGAAAAAGTTGAAGAAAACTAGGTACTGTTGTGGTGTAGAAGTATAAGGATTTTTTACAGACCGACATAGTAGCTACACAATGGCGTTAAGTGTGTAACAAATGCAATGTATTAAAAGATAATTAATACTTCACGGATCACGGAGCATCAGGAATTCCTATTCCTACAAAGTATGAGAGCAAAATTAAAAGTAATTTTAAACAATTAACAATTAGTCCCTGTCATGTGAAATGTAACACAATACTCTATTTTAATAATCACACATAGCTTAGTGGATCAGAAAACGCGATACCAAACAATACCATGTTTGGTATCATTCTTTCTTTGTAATCTGTGTGAAAGAGTAATTTTTTGAAACTAAATTGTCGTTCACATGTTTTATTTTTAAATGTTTGCCGTCTATTGTTTTTTACAGCACGTTTGTATGTATACCTATGCATGGAATATTTTTGTTTTGTGTGCCGTTTTATGCTAGGTTTTTTGTTGAAGCCTTTGTACCTATGTAAATTGCATATCGGCATGATTTGAAATTCAAAGATGACGAGAAATGAAGTGTTCGTAAATATTCTCCATTTCAATCTATTTTAACGTTTTTGTAAACAAACCAATTTCATCTAAATTCCCGCACAATCACAGCATCAAATCCACCGGAACATTGAAGGATCATAGTAGATACCTATGATTATTATATTTACATTTTATATGAACTTGAAGTGATTTGTTTGTTTACAAAAGCGTTAAAATGGCCTGGAATGGACTGTACCTAAACAATTTATGACCTTTTTTCATGTCTAAGATATGTAGGTAACTTGGTGTCCCAAAAAGGATGCACGTTAAAAGTCGAGTAATGCTCGACATGTTTCGAACTAATGATTGTGTCTCACGGCAGTTTCATGTTGACACTGATTCGATATTGCCATTTGAACGGCTTGTGTTTGGACGACCATCATGAATTGATCCACTTTCCCTGAATTTTGCAAGAACTCTTCTCAAATTAAAATCTTGCGTCCTTTTTGAGACACCCTTTACTTAATGCTTGGTTCCATGGTATATTTATTAACATTGGTATTTCCTTTCTCCAGACGATGAAGGCGGTCACATAAAGCAAGGCTTCGAGCGACGACAGAACGACCTCTACATGCGCCTGGGCCTGCTGCTCGGGGAGCGACGTTCGCGCAACAAAGCGCGCGACAGCTGCACTTCGCTCGCTTCGCTCGACGCGCATACGCTCGCTTCGCACAACACTAGCCCGGTAAGAAACTACTCTACAAGTGCCTGGGCTTTCTGTTTTCAGTGTAATTGTACAGGGTTAAAATAGCCTTTTAATGACTTGGACTTTTAAGGACGTATTATGAGGAGAAAACAGACCTTCAAGACATTAAAAAGAGGAGTAAGGTGTCTATTAGGTACAAAGTCAAAAACAGCTGGTACAGAAAAACAAATCGAAGGCTAACTCACTTGCTACAGGTGGTAGGTGGTGGTAGGAGTAATAGTTAGAACGCATCAGGGAATGATGAGGATCCGGGTTCGATTCTCAGCCATAGCTTTACTTTTCTGATTTTTCTATGTTTAATACGCAGATAACGTGAGAATTCTTTCTTTCGGTCATACCTATCTATAATAATCCGCACTGAGGCGGGGTGGGTACTATAGTTCAAGCCATCATTATGAGAATAACAGGAGGCCTGTGCCTAGTACATATAATATTTAGGCTGGAGACAATACCAACCTGCACAGCTAGCAGAAGAGCGAGTGAGAGCTGTTCCGCACGCGAGATAGACTACCCGTCTCTTTCTACAAAGACGACTAGTACTAGACTCTTGCGCTTTCTCGTGCTTAACGTGCCTTGTAAGATCTCATTTAGCTGGCTTTCTACTATTAACATTGAATAATTTTAAACAACACCCGATCTTCTATCTCAGCCAATTCACGAGGCAATATCTCTTTTTTCCAGGTGTCCACTCTAACAGGCTCGTCGGAGGTGGAAGCAGCGACGCCACTTGGCCGCGATTCTCTCGGCTCCCTGGCGTCCATGTCATTGTCTGCCGCTAGCAACTGCTCTTCTTCCAGTCCTGGCAGCAGACGGCATTCGGTTAACAGTAAGTTCAGAAACAATTTATAAATGCAATTGGATCAGTTGAAAACTTTGAATCTTTTTTCACTAACTTGGGGTGCTCACATTTTATCAACTTTAGTCCTTTTAACTCTGAAGACGATTTGTTTTCAGTAGATTTGTCAAAGACTGGTCCATTTTTCATAGGTCAAAAATATTCTGCATCGTCTAGCCCCTTTAATTCATCAATACCTGACCAAATGTTTGTTACAGCATTACAAAATGGGAGACCAGAAGAATTGACGCGAATGTCAAGTGGGTTTTTCAAAAACAGAAAAACCGCCGCGCGACGTTCCGCAAGAGTCAACAGCAAACAGTCCTCAACGTCTTCTGAACTCAAGAAGGTCCATCCTTCACCTCAACTTACACTACGACCCCTGTTCTTCGAAGTACCCGCGACGGACAACCAGGGATGCTTTTCCGGGAGGCAGTGGTTGATGAGAGATATGGAGAAGGCTTTGGAGTCTAGTTCATCGGGTATGTATTGTATGAGAATAATCTCCATACAAAATTACTTATTGTGTATACAATATGAGGACCACATTTTTAGCCGCTGAGTATATTTATAAGTCGGTCGAAAAAATTATTGACACAAGATGCACTCCATCATAACCCTCGGAATTTGCATCACCAATCCCTCAAATTTCTTCACCTATTTATGCTAATCATACTAAACACTGAGTTACTTGATTCTGAGATATTTTGGCATTCCTGTCGAGTTTACCATGATCAAGTAGGATTTTATCTATACCTTTAAATATTTTACTAGATTCATGTCTTTCTTACTATTGTTAAATCAATCAACACAACTAAAATTCTACTGAGCATTTTCTAAAACAAATGAAAAATCCAAAAGCACCTGTGATCTTTTTCTAAATTACTCATATATTTCAACTCTTCCAGGCATCCTGATTTCCGGCTCTCCAGGCACTGGCAAAACCGCTTTGATCCTCCAATTGGTGCAGTACTCCTGTTTTGGTAGGAAACGGAACTACAATTATGATGAATTGAGGGAGCAGTCAGATATCAGGGAGGTACTGCCAGAAGAGCTGACTGCGGGAATGTGCACGCATCTCGCTTCGCACGTCGTTGCTTACCACTTCTGCCAGGTAAGTCCAAGTTGTCATTCACGAGACACAAAACCTTTAAAGTATGGGTTACTTAGTAATAAATAATCCAAGGCAATATGAACCTAGCATAGTGGCTTGAACTATGACCTGTCAAGCAGAGGATCGTTTTCAAATTTACTATGAGCTTTTCGGTGAAGGAAAACGTCTTGAGGAAACCTGCACACAGCAAACAATGTGTATGAAGTTCCCAATCTGCAATGGGCCCGCGTGGGAACTAAAGCCCAAGCCCTGTCATGAGGAGACCAGTGCCCAGCAGTGGGACGTATAGGCTGGACATGATGAAATGATGATGAAACACAAGGCGGTTTTACCTTCACCAACAGCAGATAGCGGATATGGTGATAAATTTCAATGAAAACTTAGGGTATACATACTACTTCGTCTAAGCTTACACCTCAATGAAATTTATGTATCAATATTTTTTTTACAGGCTGACAACAACAGCACATGCTTAGTAGGAGAGTTTGTTCACTCCTTGGCAGCACAACTATGTCAAGCGCCAAGATTACAATCCTATAGAGAATATCTTCTCAGCGAACCTCATTTATTGGCGTGTCTATCCCTTAAGGAATGCATAGCAGACCCTGATCTCGCTTTCATGAGAGGAATCGTAGAGCCACTTGTCATTCTGCGACGAAATGGAAGCATTGACAGATCTAACAGCATCATTCTGATCGATGGTCTTTGCGAAGCGGAATATCATAGACCAGACCATGGGCACACCATAGCGTCGTTCTTAGCAAAGCATATCACAGAAATGCCTTCTTGGCTTAAAGTTGTTGCGACAGTCAGAACTCAATTCATAGAATTGACTAAACAATTACCTTATTCAAGACTCAGTTTGGACGACTCGGACAACGTCCACAAAGATCTGTTGGAATACTTCAACATGAGAGTACAAAACGCCCCAATAATAGAAACTAACATAAAATGCTCGACGGGCAAAACCGAAGGTGTTCACAACTCGGTGATGAAGTTCGCACAATATGTTTTACATCTGAGCCAAGGATCGTTCTTGTTCCTAAAGTTAATACTAGATCTCCTTGAAAGAAGCCACATTGTAGTAAAATCGACAAACTA
Organism: Pandemis corylana; assembly: GCA_949127965.1. NCBI lineage: Eukaryota > Metazoa > Arthropoda > Insecta > Lepidoptera > Tortricidae > Pandemis > Pandemis corylana. The sequence continues at coordinate 13,376,546 of OX421860.1, forward strand.
CAAAGTGGTACCAATATCTTTGGCTCAGATATTCTTGCTGCAGTTCAATTTAAGATTCCCGACAGTACAATCTTTTGAAAAGGTTACTCACATCCTAAGTGTGTGTTTAGCTGCATTGTATCCTCTAACATTAGTGGAGATTTACTACTCAGTAAATTCGTTATTGGTTGACAAGTTTCTCCCGTGGGAAGAGTTCTGTCACAGATTTGACAGCCTAACAGATTTCTTAGTGAAGAGAATCGACAACACCTACATGTTTTTCCATCCATCGTTCAGGGAATGGTTGATGCGACGAGACGACAATGAAAGCTCGAAGTTCCTCTGCGATTTGAGAGCAGGGCACTGTGGAATAGCATTCCGGTTGGCTAGAGTACAAGCGCCTTTGGACCCAGAAAAGTCAATGGAACTGGGGCATCACATCTTAAAAGCGCACATGTATAGAAACCTGGGTCCTGCACAGTTAGGATTATGTCCAAGAGACTTGCAGGCGAATTTGGTAGCCACAAGCTCGGGTAATGTGGGTGAATCGATTGCCAACTTGAGGAATATCTATACACCGAATGTCAAGGTTTCTAGGTTAATGCTTTTGGCGGGCGGTTCCCCGAATCAGATCACTGATTGTCTAGGAAACGCTCCGTTATTATGCATGTATGCTTACCAAGGGATATTATCGATGGTCGGTCTACTGCTGGAATTTGGGGCTGATCTGGAAATGACTAATTCTCAAGGGTGCACGGCACTGTCTTTAGCATGTCAGAGAGGACACACCGATGTGGCACGAAGGCTTATAGCAACAGGTAAAGTTTCATTTAATTCTAACATTAGAAGCGAACAATCTTATAATAAATAGTTCTTGGGATAATCATGTTAACACTTCTGATATTTCAGGTGCTTCTTTAAGCCACACTGACACAGCGGAGCAGACTCCCCTCGTACACGCAGCTAAGAACGGGCACAGAGATACAGTGATCTATCTCTTAGGATGCCAAACAGGCAGAGACGATAGAAGTCCACTCGACTTCGAAGATAACATAGAACAGATGGTGCCCGGTTCGAGACATGCGCTTATCGGTGCGGCGCAAAATGGTCATTTGGACATTGTTGAATATTTGCTGGATACTGCTGAATTAATAGTAAGTACCCCTAATAGTCGTAATTTAATAAATTTGAATTCTTAATAAATAAGATAAAACCAATAATTTGCGTAACTAATGATTAATTAAAGAATTTTGGGGAAAGATGCGCGGCCCTCAAGACTGATAAAAACAGAATAGCAACGATATTAAACTAATCTTTTCTTCCAGCCTGACGGCATCTGTCCAGTGACAGGCGAGACCGCACTAACAGCCGCTTGCTCAACCGGCAACGCAGCCATTGCTGACGCTCTACTGATCCGAGGAGCGACTCCGTACTCCTTGAACGCTCGCCAACTATCGCCCCTAGCGCTGGCAGCGAAAAATGGCAGAACAGCATTAGTACTACGGCTCTTGGATTCTGGAGCTGACGTGATGGGGTCAGGAGGGAAAATCCCGTTGATCCTGGCCTCTGCTGAGGGGCATGCTGATGTAATCGAAATACTCTTAGAGCATGGTGAGTATTCTTGTAATAATTTTGAATTTCATATTAATTGTCTCCTTTAGAATTGTGATAACAATTGGTGTAGATCAAAAAATATGTGTGTAACTTTACTTGAACAAAGTTTCGAAAATTCTTCTCCTGAGCGATTTCGAAGATCCTAATTTTTTTTTTATGTTAGAGAGGCCAGACAAACGAACTAGTTCTAGTAGTACTAGTAGTAGTGGTAGTAGTAGTAGTAATTTGCAGGTTTGCACGACAATTTGTAATGCAGCTTGGCCCCCTTCCCTTTTCTACTTGTATCTGAATTACAACATTGTAATTTCCTTGTCACAGGTGCCGATCCCGATGCAGTGGATGCTGATGGGATATCCGCCCTCGGCTGGGCCTGCTTACGCTCCAGAATACCCACCGTGGTGACCCTCATCGATAGGGGAGCTACTATTGGTAAATGTTTTATCTATCTTTCCATCTGAACCAAATCATGACTGGTTAATTTTTATTTTCGAAGCTCCAAGAGCCAAGGAAGAATTTAATAACATGATACCTGATGACGTAATATCTAAGTGGTTTTATTGACAGCGCAGCGACTCATTCCGTAATATTAAACAGAATCCACGCAAAATATTCTATGTGCGAAATATTTTTTGTAGGAAGGACAAATTCTTTCATACTGCAGAGAGGCGACTGATAGATATAATTTTTCTTAATAAACATTATAGGACCTGGAGTGACATAGATTTCTTTTTATACCGTAATGTTTCATAGGGTAGCGTTTGAAGTCGTGGACAACAGTTATCAAGTGTTAAAAAATTCAAATTAACGTTTGGCTTCAACATTTTCAGACCAAACCGACGGCAGCGGCAGAACCCCACTTGGCCTAGCTTGCGGGGGATCAGCTGAACTGGTGGAAATACTACTGGAAAAGGGAGCATCGCTGGAAAAAGTGGACCACAGTGGATTGAGGCCTTTGGACCGGGCCATTGGGCAACGGAATGTTCCTGTAAGAATAATTGCGTTTATGATTTAGCTGTTTACTTCTTCATAAATATTTTTATACCATCGCAGGAGTCAATGTTTTATATCTCTTTATTAAAGCATTTTCTTTTGTGTTGGCTTTTATCTTTTTATTTGCTGATTTTGATGGCATTCTTAAAAGCAAAGGTTTTAAGGCGAGAAAAGAGAGTAGGTATTTCTGTCTTCATTTTAGTTTTATTTATGTTTTCAGGTTGTCAACTGCTTCTTGAGAAAAGGCGCCAAGCTTGGTCCGACGACGTGGGTGATGGCTTCAGGGAAACCAGAGTTCATGTTAGTATACTTATTTTTTCGTATACTTAATAATATTGTTATCAAAGCACGTTCAGTTCAAAATTAGAATAACACGTCTACAAAAAAACTTGACATCTTCGAGAGGAATATTTCGCCATTGCATTGATGTATAGCAGTTAAAAGACTTTACAGTCCATGCTGTCCTCAAACGGCATTCAGGTTTGTCTTGCTTTCTCACTTACTCTTGTGAGTTTCATACTTGAATTGGCTTATGATACCCGAAACCCAAATATTCATTCTAAGAGCTCATGGTCTGTACTAGACTTTACCTAAACCAAACTCTTCTCTTCCCAAAACAGTTCAGCATCACTACCACACATGCTTCCCAACTGATGTGATTACCATGATCGACTTCACAGTGGTGTTCAAATAAATACAACTTCTCATCACCCGTCTCTTTTCTCCAGGCTGATTCTCCTCAACAAGCTGTTAGAAGACGGCAACATGTTGTACCGAAAGAACCGCCCTTCGGAAGCGGCCCACCGCTACCAATATGCCTTGAAGAAGGTGAACCCTCTGATCAGTGATGAGGGCTTGACGACACCCACGACACCGGTGCCCCACGAACATGTCTCGGCGTTCGTTCAACTGAAGACTAATCTGCTGTTGAATTTGTCGAGATGCAAGAGGAAGTTGAATGTGAGTATCTACAGGATCCAGTAGATCGATAGACACCAGGAGATTTAGATCAGAGGTATCGGGTCTTTGTCATTGACATACCTTTTTAGTAACACCTAAATGTTTGTAGCCTCTTTAAAAAAGTTGAGTACCGCTGATGATGATAGTTGTGGCGACTGTGAGTGGAACAAGTTATGTGCTGTAATAGAGGTGTTTGAGAACAGTAGTTATTTATTTATTCTGTTTCTTCCCACAAACTTTTTTATCAGTTCTCGAATCAGGCAATCCAAGGGCATTTTAGTATGCATACTACAATTTATAAGCACACAATTTACTCAATGAATCTTGTAAAAAGCGCCATCTATGACATGTAACAACAATGTGTTATAAAACATTTTCTTTCCAGGAACCATCAGAGGCGTTGGATCTAGCGGCGCGCGCGTCGGTTCTCCGCCCAAACGCTTTTGAATGCGCATACGCAATGTCCCGAGCCATTTTAGCCCTCAACAAACCCTCCGAGGCCCTCCCACACGCCAGAAGGGCCCTCCTCCTAGCCCCCTCTTCAGACCTACCCACAGTTAGAACCCTTAAAGCCCTACAATCAGAGATATTGTCACGTATCAATGCTGGAACCCATAGTTTGAATGGTGATAATCGTTCAATAAGAAACTTTGATACTATAAGCCTAAATATGCCTTGAATATTGATTTTTGCATATGTACCTATATTAATTTTCATTTAGATTAAGTCACGTTATCGGTTTAATTTGAGTACAAGCTGAAATAGTTAGTTTTCATTTAATTTGCATTTTGTAAATGTACGGTTAATGTCATCATGCGTCATTCAATATGTTATTACTATTATTTAGTGATTATTTTTATGTGAGTACATGACATAATTATGTAAATACATATTATTTTTCTCTGAAACAATAGAGTCGTACATAAAAAGTGTACACTCGAATACTACTTGTAGGTACGTATAATGGGCGCTTGCCATTAAATATTTCGATGCTTTAAATATTTTGCCTTATTATTATTATTTAAAAATACTGTAAGTAGTAATAATTTCAATATTTTCTGAATTAAATTTTATATTTAGTGCTTCTTGACAAATTAGTATACAGTATACGTCCAAGCAATGATTATTTTAACTTTTTGTTGTTAATGTTTTAAAACTTGAGTCAAACTCATTTGCCCGTTTTCTTGCTTTGTTTTAATTTATTTAACGGTTTTGATTTATTTTTCTTTAAAGAATCGATAAGGTTATATTGTATAGGCATGATTAAGACATTTTATCGTTTTATTTTACTTTTCCTTATATATAAAATAAAAAAGTTAGCGTGATTTATTAGTATCATTTATTGATAAGCCTATTTATGTGATGCGTTCAAAATTATTTAAATAAAAAATATATTACTGGCCAAATTAATATAGAAAAGACTGACAATTTGATTATTGGTTCAACAGTACATACCTACTTGTAACGAAACATACTTTAGAAGATATTATAAGTACAATAGATACTGTGAGTATATATTATTAAAATTTTCATATTGCTTCTATGTGTTTTTCTTTTCGTCCTCAATTCAATTATTTTTAAAAACCTTTGCCAGCAATATTGACTTAATTATTTTACAAAACTAATCCTAAACATAGTAACGACACTAAAACTTATTTTTAACATTTATAAAGCAAAGTTCTATAGAGTAGAATCTTGAAAAGATGGCGTTTTTAAAATAGTTAAAATTAAATGAGAATGCTGTTGCACAGTAGTTATTTGTAACTGACATAATTATCAGCAGCATGCCAGGGTCGTCAGGGTAGGCAACGGTAGGCGGCTGGGAGGTGATGCAACACAATTTGTACGAGCTTCCTACCCTGGAGTCCACTAGATGGCTGCACGCTACAGCACTCATTAATGCCGTAAAACGCATAAATACAAAAGGAATTTTGTATGAACAATTTTAGAAATTCTCTCTCGTTATTTTCTACTGTATGTCGTCTTGCAGCGTTCTCTAGCCTTTTCTCAACAAGGCAAGAATTGACAGCCTCAGACATAACAAAAACTAGACGGAGTTTGGCAAACAATAAACTGAGGCCGGTTCAAACTACGCGCTGCCGTGTGCGCGTGTGCGTGTCTCAATCAGGGGCCTACTGTCTTAATGCAATTCCATTCCGACTCAGTTCAGGTTTTAGCTGTCATTTTTAGTATGGATCTGACAGCGAGCGAACCTAAACTGAATCGCATTACGTCATGTAACACCCCAGTTTGTTTAAAAAGTTTGGTTGCACTTGTGTGCGTGCAAGTGTACACGCTTTGGCGTAGTTTGATCGGCCTCAATTATAGACCGACCGCTTAAATCAGTCCTCGCCCGCGAGGTACGAGCGCGGGGTAGGACGACAAAGGGGACCGAGGTGCGGGCGGGTAGTGCGCCTCTGTTTCGGCCGCGGTCGAAGACTCATTGAAGAGATCGGTCTATAGCTGTTCGCAGGACTCCATTCTTGCCTTTTTTCTTTGCCTTATGGATGAACTAACCCTGCTCCAAGTCCACCTCGCAACATGCCATCATGTCGCTGAGCAATGGTCATGCCACCAAGTTTCCCATACATTTGCTGATAAACCGGCAGAAGAACCTTAATCGGTCTTGCGGTAGGGTTAACGTCTATAACCCTAACAGGCGGCGCATTCCCGTCATCCAAAATGCCGAAGTCATACATTTTGTGACTCACTTTGTTGCGTAGAACGTTCTGGTGCGTTGGTTTCGGCAGGAATATGTTTTGGAACTGGTGGAACATTTGTTCCAATTGTAATTTGGTTGCGTTCGGATTCTGCATCGGCGAATTCGATATTTCGCTGAATATTTTGTGGCACTTCGGTGACGTTTTGCGTTTCGATAGCGGACATGTCTGGAAAAATATGACAGCTAGGTTATATTATACGTACATACATATACAAATCACGTCTTTATCCCTTACAGAGTAGCAGCGCCTAGGATAACAAGACCTAAAAGCCACGTTCTGATTGTGAGCGTGTATAGCTGGAAAGGGGAATCAAAATAGTGGTGGGCTAACATGATTCCTAAGATTTTCGCCCATTCCATCGATGGGCTTTTACCATCTGCGCGGGGAGAGAAGCAACTGGTACATTTTATGTTTTTTCTTTGCTCCCAGACCAGCATTATATTTACTAGCACAAAAATTACTTAACATAACATGAAGGCTGGTCAAAATAAAGTATAGGTACTTAAAAGTTCATTGCTTTTTTGTAAGAAATCAATTTATACAAAAAACAATAGGTGAATTCAATATTTTAAATAATTACATACCATTAGCATTGTATCAAGTAAATTCAATAACTTCTTCGGTGAACTACATTGGTCTCCGTACATCGGCATGGTGGTGAATGCACTCAAATATGCGTCGTTTAAGGCCAGCCATTCACTATGAGTGCTCGTAAAATCTCTGATGTTGGATTTCATTTTGAAGTAATCCATGAATTGGTATTTGTTTAAAACACCCATTTTGGTCAACAGGCACGTTGTTGAATCGGTTAATTTCTTGCACTGCAAACAAGTATTGAAAACCTAAAGACCTACAGACTTTATAAACCTACAGTCCAATAGTTCCTAGAACAAATTTTGGGTTTCGGGTGCGATCGGTCTATTCAACTAACCCATAAGAGTGAGTGAGACAGCAAGACAGACCCAAAGGTCTTTTAAACACTATCGCACTGTACCTAATTGTGAAAATAATAATATGCTGTTTCTTACAAATATGACGAGCAATTTCTCGTTACATTACGCGGTCACGACGTTCACAACACTACGATTATTAAACAACACACGCAGTGTATTACGAAATAGTTTGCCTCATCATCGATCGCACGTAGTAGTTGGACGAGCTATTTAGGATATTGTGCAAAAATATTCATATTTTCTTTTCCTTCAATCTCGCTTAAGTAATTATAATATTAGTAAGGTATTTTAAACATTTATTATATTTTTTGAATTTTATAGCGCATTGGTTTCGACTGTAATGCTGTAATTTTTTATTGACTAAATAAATAAATAAATAAATAAATTTTAGAAATACGTACCATTAACACGGGCTCGTGGGCCACATACCGTCTGTTTGGCACCTTTATCGTTTCTAATCGTTGTATGGTGCTGATGAGGCATTCTTCCCTCACATTGCTGTCCACCAAGGCTGGGAGATCGCAAGGTTGGTGACGGTTTTTCTAGAACATATATAAGTATAGGTGATACTAGAATAATATAGAATAATGGAATACATTTGGGTAACAGTATTTTATTATTAGGTTACATCGAACTTCTGTTTCAAATTTAAAACCGATCCAGTCAACGTGGTTAAACTTTGTCACTTCTAAAATTAAAAGAAAATGGACGAAGTTAATTTGCACTGCCATCGGACTTCTGTACATCTACTTATCTAGATTCAAGTTAATTTAATCGCTTAATTTAGTCGTAGAATAAATTTTATCTGTAACTTACAGGCACATACTTTGCTGAGCTTATTTGGCAAACGAGACCGGTGTCATTGGAGGTTGCATGTCTAAAAAAATAAATAAATTTAAGAAATACACTTTACGATTAAAATAATAATACCCTAGGAGTACTTAGGTATATCTCATTGCTACATACTTGCAAGGATCGTTCTTTGGTGCTGTTGGACAGTTCTGTAAATGAAAAAGGATAAAGCATTTTTTATGTAGGTAAAATTTTACATTAGACACTTTGCTCGGAATAAGATTGATACAACAGAACTAATACTTCGTTTTTTTAGCATTACAGTGACGATAAATTCTTGAACTGTTTTTTATGGATTTTTTTACGAAATAATTAACAACGAGTCGCAATTAAATAACAAAAAAATATAGTTATTAATATTGTAAAAAAATATTTCTCAGTAAAGGACTCGTCAAAATTGTACTTCGTTTTTAAGAACGGAAGAATAAATACGTAAGGTAATTTTTAATTTCTAAGCGGTTTGTTTTTTCTTTACCTCAGACAACACATCAAAAGTGCAGGCCAACACTTTATTAATTTCACAGTCTTCGTAATAGTCAATAAGTGGTCTTGTCAAACATTTGGTGACCACTCTGGCTTTGGCCTTCGTCCATTCCGGGTATGCAGTTGTCAGGTTATTGAGGAGTTGTTTGAACGCGTCAGTATTCACGGCGCCTGATTCCGAGACGATATTCAACTTACGGAATACACACGTCTCTTCAGCGCACTGGAAAACGATTGAGTGAAATGTAAAATGAATTGAGTGCGCTGAAAAATGATTAAGTGCATCACGAGACTAAGTAAATTGAACACGTTCAAGATTTTTTTTAATTGTTGTAGTCAATTTTACGAATAAAACTTACAGATCGAGGCAGCACTTTGATGTCTAGTCGTGGTGTTCCAGTAGTTGTTGTAGTCGGCACAGTTGTAGTTGTAATCGTTGGTTTTTCTATAGTCAGTCTGTCTTGAACGTTCCAGTTCAGTCTGAAGTCGCATTCCGAACGCCATGACGGCAGGATGAAGCCAGACATGTCGCAGCAATCCAGAGGGTCCTCGGACTGAAATCATGTATTAATTCAACGAAGAGAAGCACAGAGTATTTGAACCCTCATTTTCATATTCATTTTTGAAAAACTCAATTGGTTTACTGTGTGTGCATGCGTGTGGGTGACATTAAAAATGGGCGTTTTCTTGGTGCGAAATTAAATACTTACATCATAAAAGTCTGGAGACACAGGAGGTAAAGCTACAATGTTTAACCCGTCTCTAGGCGTTGGCAATTGGGACGCGGTTTCGTAGTACGGAGACTCTGTGGCGTGCACTGGAGTATTGTACTTATGGTAGTGCATGAAGTGGGTGAAGCCACATTCCCCCAGCAATGTGGAATTAAATAACTCTGGCAAGTTGCAGCATTTGCTTCTGAAATGCTGAAAAAGTTAACTGTAGATGTATTCCACGCACTAAAAAGAAGCTGGAGTGTTTTGCAACACCCTGCAGCAACGTTTTAGATTATTTTTTATGCTAGCTAGTTCGAGTTGAAGTTTTTTATCCCGGTGTTTTAAATTTAAAGAATTGCGTCGTTTTCATTTCTTTGTTTCAATCTCATCTCCAGCCTATATACGTCCTACTGCTGGGCACAGGCCTCCTCTCAAAATGAGAGGGCTTGGACTATAATTCCCACGCGGGCCCTATTTAAAAATTGACTATTGTTACGTACATTTTAATTTGGAATAATTAAAAAAACATCATAGTTCAAGTCTCATCGTACTTTAAGAGTCCTACCGACGCATATTTACGTTTTCGTGACATTCGCCCAATGCCGCTGTCATAATTTTACAGGCATTTGAACGCACCCGTCAGTAGCACCTGAAGAAGTCTCCGCTCTCTCTCCCGACAGGGGGGAGGGGGTCTTTGACCATTACCGTACAACGTTGCCGACATTTTGTCACAAGATTTTTGAATTATATTTTTACCGCACTGACATTGGCCCAAGCCTTACGGCCGCACTTAAGGAGAGAGAAGAAGTCTCAGCTTTGACAGCTGCTAGCAAATGCGTTAATAGTATTATAGACCTAGGGCGGTGAATTCGTAATTGTCCCAGATCGCAGGTGTTTGTGCCCCGAACCGAAGGTGAGAGCCATAAACATGCGATCTGGGGCTTTACAAATGACCGCCCGTGGTTTTTATAAAGTTTTACGTTTTGCCTTGGCCAGGAAGTGAGATTATCTGCCCGTGAAGCGGGCGTAAAATCCCAATTACGGCCAAGGGTGAAGTAAAATACATAATAATAGGGAAGCTAAGGGCCACGAATATTTTTTTTATTGATTAAGTACGCATAATAACTTCAACATTGTATTTTGTAACTTACACTCCTCATAAACCAAGTTGGGCGCTGGTCATAGGGTAAGTTTGCTTCGATGTTTTCGTAAACTCTGAAAAACAAAACATAAATTAAATGAATCTTCTAAAAATCTGTATTTATTTATTTAAACACAGAATTACATTTTATTGAATCATACGTTAATTTTGCGGAGGTCCAGTTCAATGAACATAAAATATTTACTTTGCTACTCCGCTACTCACGTGCAAGATAACCAAGCCTGTGTGAAATATATGTTTGTCACTACTGCCACATAAAACACATATAAATCCCACAAACTTAATTATCCCTTACACCACACAAACACTGACGTAACTGCTAATTTGCTTTACGGACTTTTTAATAACGTTTTTTTTTTTAAAAAAAATCTGTATCTTACCCTTGTGTGAACATGTACTTAAAGCCAGCTAGAGACGATACCGGAGAGCAAGCATCGTTCCTCTTGCAGCTATGTTCAGGACAGAACTGAAAATATGCGGAATTAAAAAAAACACAAAAAGGCCGTGATAGCCTAGTGGCCTCTCAACCAGAGGTCTGTGGGTTCACATGGGCTCAGACCTCTGAGGTTTTCGGAATTTATGTGCGAAATTACACTTGAATACTACTTTTTCGGTGAAGGAAAACATCAGTGAGGAAACAAGCAAACCTCTGCGGAGCAATTCAATGGTGTGTGTCAAGTTTCCAATTCGCACTGGAACCGCGTGGGAACTATAGCCCAAGCCCTCTCATTCTGAGGAGTCTGTGCCCAGCAGTGGGACGTATGTAGACTGGAAATGATGATGATGTTCATTTTCGTAATATTACAGCGCCTTCTCTCGTCCCTGGTGAGCAGTAGATGTTCCACGGGAGTTCGTAATTGTGTCGTACAGACACATCATTCTAACAGATTACGCTTGGCGACAAAAATTGGCATAGTAACAAGGTCACGTGACAGCTAGTAACAGATAGAAAAATTCGAAGGCTTACTCACCTGCTATTAGACTACAAGCCCATGGACAAAAAAACTTTTTTTTTTTTCAATGTATGGGAAAAAATCTGTACCCCTCAGAAAAGACGGCATAGCGCTCAGAGTTATTTTATGATAATGGTAACAGCCTTCTAAGCGTGTTTCACGCTGGTTCATTTCACATGTTCTTTTTTGTCCATGGGCTTGTAGTCTAATATGGGTGGTGTATCGGTATAGCACGCGTCACGGAATGACGAGCATCCGGGTTCGATTCCCGGCCATAGTTTTACTTTTCGGATTTTTCTAATGTTCTAATTGTCAGTGTCGTTTAGAAATTTAATATTAAAATGGTTTCAATTCTAAAACAATGATGATGATTATGATGATGATGATGATGATGATGATGATGATGTTATGGTTACATTTATCAACTGGTCCACGGTGCACTCCAGCAGAGCCTGTCCCGGACAAGCGTTATTGTAGCTCCTGGTCTTTCTGCATGTGCTGCAGTAGCATTCATTGATTGCTGAGTCGACGGCGCCATGCCAGGTATCCGGCACCAAAGTCTTCAGGACTTGGGTGTACTGGTGTTGAGGAGGCAAGCTGTCCGTAAACCCGAGTTTAGTGTTGAGACAGCTCCATGCGTGGCACTGGAATGGAGAATTGCAGAATGGAGAGTATAAAAATGGAGAATATAGGAATGGAGAATGGAGAATATAAGAATGAAATGAGGAATAATGCTCCTCGTCATATTAAATTAATTTTTTGTTTTAGTTTAATGGTCAAGGTTCTAGCATAATATCAGCGTCTCGAAGCAATTCGTGACAGGGCTAAGCCAGCTTCCCTTTTTGTGTTCATTTTACCCCATTTAGTACCGGTTAAGTTTAATATGCTGTGATAATGTGACCAAATAAATATATACAGCTCCAATGTCTTTGGCTTCTAGATAAGCGTTTCCAGTTTATGGAATTGTTCTCCGTTTATAATAATATTCACGAATATCCACGATTTTCGAAATTTCCCCAATTTCGAATTTACCCCAATGTACCATATTTTCTTTCTTTCTTCTTTCTTTCCTTGCGTGGCACTGGAACGGGGAATTGTAGGATGAAGGATGGAGAATATAAGAATGAAATGAGAAACGAGGCCGAGTGTAGAGCAATGGAATTGCTCGAAAGCATTACAATTTGTGTGGAATAGTAAATAGAAGCTTCTTTGTTCTTAAGAGACGTCCATAGATAATGCTGTTACATAAATTCGAAGCAGTAAGTAGTTGCGTCAAATAATTTATGGAAATAATTTCACTGTCGTTTAGTTTGTCTGGACTTTGGCATAGATACAGTCCATCGGCTCTTAGCATGCCGTTTGGGTCAATCTTGTGTCTCGCTCACTCTTATGGGTTTGACGTGGCATTCTAAGAGCTCACGGACTGTAAATTATATTTAACTAGCTTCTGCCCGCGACTTCGTCCGCGCAGAATAGGACTTAAGCACTGATAATTTCTTATTTCTTCTTCGTTGCGACAAGGCAGCTACGACCTTCGACATGTTTATCGCTATCCCTCGGTAACTATGCAATTTTCTTGGACAATAAATTGCCTTACTATAAAAAGCTGTATTAGTTATTAAATTGTGGGTATTTGTTTTTTTTCGTGCGATAATAAATAAACCAAGTTATTTTCCAATAAGTTTTATACAAAAATACAATTATTAGTTACACGTGTAGCTTTATATTAATACCCGTAATGAAACCCGTTGAGACTATTTAAAAATATAAACGAACATAGAACTTCGTCCTTTTAACAAACTTAAAAAGTAGGTCTCCGTTTATCGGATCTTAAAAATAACCGCAAGAATGCGAAACATAGGCAATTGAAATATGTTTAATTAAAAAATAATGATAAATTTTCGAATCAAAAAGCCCTAAATTCAAAGAAATCTTATAATTATAAAGTCACATTTAAATATTTTTCCTCTGTGAAGACTTCACCCTCAACTCCTGTAATTTATTTCGCATGCTGTCCATAACATCTGAAGTGTTCATTTCCCAGTTATTCTCCTTCGCGTGTTGTTCGACGAATTCCATCAGAACCTGTCTTGCATGTTGATCTAAGCCCGGTCTCACATTTCCATCACCATGACGGTAGAATGCATTAGCTTTTTTACCTGTCAGGGAACATGTTATCAAAGCGTTGTCGCTAAAAATGATCATCATCAGCATCCTTGCTAGAGCCTTGCTGTCTTTCGCTTTTCTTTTACAGTTTTCCAACTCTATAGCATTAATGTGCAAACCTTTTCCTGGAATTAGGTCGATATCACCCTTCTGCGTTTCACGACGCCTCCATGTCCATTTCGGGTCATCTGGATCGTACTCCGGAGGCAGAGTGAACTTAAGGGGTTTCTTCCTTTCTTTACCATCTGTTTGATCATTTTTATTAGTAGCATCATCAGTTTTTTCTACATCATTGTTAATTATGTTTTGTATCTCTGTTTCAGGTGCTTGAAAATGTTCTTCATCAATGTTTTCTGTATTCTTCATTACTTCCATGGGTTCCGCATCGTTTATTACTTCAATGTTTTCAGTATTGTCAATTACTTCACTGTCTTTATGTCCTTTCTCGTCTACTAAGAAACTCATACCTTCTTTTTGAGCTGCATTGTCTGAATAAGTATTTAGAGCGTTAAGTGTGTCTACCACGTGCATTACTTTCTTTGCAACCAAACAGTCTTCGATATACAGGTTATGCAAATTATAGTGCATCACTTGGAATCTGTCAAACTGACAATATATATTTTTCATTAGGTGTATAAAATCTTCACCGAAAACTGGTACTTCAATTTTGTGTGGGCTATTATTATTCTTAATGCTTTGTTGTATAGAATCGCTGATCTCTTCCACTCTTTTAAGTGCATTATGTTCAATCAAAGCTTCTCTTGTAATTCTAGATAGGAACTCAATAGTTTTAAAGTTGTCAGCAAACTGTTCATTGAGTTTATGTTGTAATAATACAATTGGCGAGTCCGGCTTGTCAATATATTCATCATCTTTAGGATAAGCAACATCTTTCATGCTATCGTTGGGCGTTTCTTTGTCAGATCTATCCAAAGACATGTCGTCGATGAATTGCGATAGTTTGTCCGCAGCAGACATTTTACGCGACAGCCTAGTGAAATATCTTTTGTTGGTATTGTTAACGGTTTCGACTTCTTTAGGGTGAACTTCAACAGATTCTAGATCAGGACTGGGTAATGGTTGTGGTTCTGGCTCTGTTATAAAGGTATTAGTTGACTCTATATCACAAACTATGTCAGCTTGATCCATTTTGGGGTTATTTGTTTCAGAGTTCCGCTCTTGACCTTGTATTTTATTGAGAATTTTAATATAATTCATGGCATCGTCATACAAATCTGCGGACAAAAATACATAGATTATATTCTTTAAATTCTAAACAAGTGCTTTAAATTTTTATTGTTTGAATTTGTGATCATCGATTAAATTAACTAGTAAAATGTAATTAGACACAAAATAATTAAGTATGAAATCAAAGTCACAATGCAACTGTCAGATTGAATAATTAAAAGAAACAACAATTAAAATCGCCCATCGGACATCGCCCAATGGACAAAAGTCTTAGGAATCATGTTATAGGCGATGCGGCTAGCAAACCATTGCGGGTATTTTGATTTCCCTTTCCAGCTATACGCCCTTAATCATGTTAAACGTGGCCTTAAGGTTTTGTTACCTTGGGTCTGTCTACCCCGTAAGGACGTGACATATGTATGTATGTACCTACAAGTAAAATGATGCTTTAAAACTTTCACAAATAAGTTCGGGGCCTGATTCTAATCTAGACTCTATAAAAATAGTAAGCGAACACGAAATAAGATAAAGCGAAGGTGGCTGGTTCAAACGTGATAAGTGCCTTACCTAACTAATGTCATTTGCTCTCAGGCACTGTAGACAAATACAAATAGACTTTGCACTTTTTAATGCAATTAATGTCGTGATAAGTCATTGTTTTCGTTTTTCTATTTAGCGAGCTACAGTGGCGACTGAAAGAATGACTGATTATTATTAATTTCATCTCATCCACCGCAAGGCCCAAAATTAGGCTGGGCTTTAGTTTCAGACCTAATGGGGAACTTTGAAACATTTTTATTCAAGTAAAAGCTCACGGCAAATCATAAATTAAATTTCGAAGTTTCATTGCGAAATCGACTTGTCTGTCTGTTTGGTATCTACAGAAAAGGCTAAAGGCTCCAATCCTTTCAAAGTAATATCTCGATTTATAACATAATATCTTTTTTATTTTATTATCAAAACCATGGTATTACAATGTTGGTAACTAATACTAAAGTAATTTCACAATCAATCAATCAATCAATCACAGGTAGCTAGTAGGTTACAATTTATCGGCTAAGAAATCAGAATATAGGTATGGAGTACCTACCTAGTAAAATTTCTCTATTAGCATTTTTTTTAATTTATTTTAGAAACAACTCTTTCTTTTTTTTTCTTTCTTTTTTTTAGCTTTTGAAACCAAATGAAATTTTTAGTAAACATTTTAACTGAGCAATAATAGGGTACCTACTTTTTAAAATTGCTTAGTTTTGGATTGGGGAAAGTCAAAAGGTGATCGCGGCGGGAATTTACAAAATCATAACTTCTTAAAAACTATAACACCGATGAACAGCAGTTTACGATTGTTAAAACAAAACTATGAAATCAAGGGGAACTCGAAGTCAAACAAGTAAAAAATAACCGTCAACATCAGAGTTTAAAAACATGCACCTTTGAGAACCTTTTTTTATTTTTGCCTGTTAATAAATTTGTGAGAGGTAGTGTATGTGGCTCTCGCATTAGTTTGTTTGATAGTTGAAAAATGCTAACGTTCTATAATTTCAAAATTCCTTTGGAATGTTAAGTCGACTTATCGGGTTTGACCACGCAGCCCTCGGCATAGCCACAGAAGGCGTCTCCCAGACGGTATATCATAATTCGTTTCTAATAAACTCAAAGGTCTCTACACCTTTATAATAAATAGCGACTCACCTGTACCATATACCACGTTGGCAAGAAAGACCATCCAAGATTTTGAATACGTTTCCTTCTTTTTAACACGCTCCTTCGTCACTGATGCGTCTTCGATAGGATACTTGACACCAGCTATATCCGCTGTCGCATCCCGCAGGGCCAACCAGGAATTTGGTACGCAGACGTATGGATCCACTTCCATATCTGGCGGGAGATCCTGCAGGCTCACCACATAGTACTCATTCTCTTTATCCGGTTCCATCTAAAACAAAGCCCTGATAGCGATCATGATCAGAATAACGATAACACTGGCAGAACAATATAAGATAACACTACGTCCGAGTATTTGGGCGTTGTATCTGCTCAGAATCAAATTATATTTCTACTACCGTTTCTCATACCAGAAAAAAGTATCCCAAGTTGTACAAAATAACTGTCGCTGTGACTGACTTAGCCAAACATATTTTCTAGTACGTGTAGTGTTGTTGATTTTGATTAGAAACAACCCAAAACTTTCAAATTAAACAAAAGAAGGTAGCTAATAGTTTTTAGTCCTTACGTACGAAAGTTTAAACATGTTGCAAAAAACGCTTGTATTTTTTCTAACAGCGCATTCGTAAAGATCATTGTTAAGATTAAGCCGCCCAAAACTTTCTACAAATATTAAAAAAAAACCGCAGTAAAGCTACTAAAAAGCTTATCAAAATAACAATGAAAAATTAACTCACCTTTAATCCTCCGCGGTCAATTCTATCTTCGTTGACAGCTCTTAAAACTTCGTTGTTTAATTTCTAAATGCAAATTATTCTGCAACAATCGCGTCCGGTTTCGATCGACTTGTGCATGCAGACTGTATATTTATAGAGTTGACGTTATCGTCTGCATTCGGTCTACGGGACCCGAGGTGCGGGAGGGGGTCCGTGAAAACATTTTGGTACAGTCTTGATAATAAAACAGAACCACTCTCTTCTCTCCCATCCTCATTTTTATGTTTACCTACTCTCCACATGAAACTACCGTGAGACTCAATTATTGTGACACAAACGGATAACTCACGTATAAACGTCGGGTAGCGCTCGACATGTTTCTTCGTAATCCTTCTTCCAGGAGCGCTCGCCCCGGCGGCAGCGAAACGAACACTGCGTGACTGACAGCAGCGCACAACTACCCTCGTTCGCTCGAGCGCTCCAGGAGGAAGGACTAAGTACGAATTAGTCCGAAACTCTCGTATTTGAGACATTTTTACCGTATACCATAGCCACCGGGAATCGTATCGAATGCGATGCTCAGCACTTGTGTTTACGTTGTTTCGTTCACACGGACAAACCGGTTTTTCGTATACGAGATGCGCGCGGGGCGGGGCGCATACGTAAAAAAACCGAATGGACCTCGCACCGTCTAAACGGCCGTCTCATTATATGCGAGAAAATATCGAAACGAAAAGTCGCCGTGTGAACCTAGCCTTACTCTTCACTCTATCCCGTCATCTCTACTGGATACAACCTTTTTTCATCGAGTGGAAAAATGCACCTTTCCCACATAAATGACGCGTAAATTTACTAAACATACTTAGCTGTGATAGTTCACGTATCGAAAGAACCCATTATAGGTGGAAGGGGGCACACTTGATTGATTCGATCATTATATAATCTGGACACATTGCCCACAATTTTATTATTTCTAGATATTTTAGGACATTGTTTCGCCTCGGTGGTCCACGCTATGCGCGAGTGCTGAAAACAGCTCTCAAAGCGACTGAGAATTGTTTTGCCACCAGACCAAGGGTGTCGCCACCCGGTAATAAAGGGGTAGTAGAAGTATAACATCTAATCGGTAAGTCAAGCAGTACGGCGGCACTTGAATGCCAACATTGTCAAAAATAGAGGCAGTAGCTACTTGGCCATAAAGATTGCACATCGGTCTTCTCAGCTAATTCGGCTTCGTAGACCGTTGTCTCGCTCTAACTTACGTATCGCCAATTGTTTCTTTCCAAAGACCGAAGTGCTATTATAGACGGGTACTTACATTTTCCGATTTTCTAGCGGGGGATACCAGTACAGTAGCGTAACTATAGGGTGGCAGGGGTGGCAAAATGCCAGGGGCCCCTAGCTCTTCGGGGCCCCGAACTGGCTTGGTTTAGAGCACAGAAGGGACGCTGATGCACTTCTTTATATTGAGAAAGGAGCCCCATCTGACGAATTTGCCACGGGCCCCAGACGTTATAGTTACGCCACTACCAGTACTTCAAATAATTAATTTTATTTGCGGTGAACTATACAGCGACCTTCACCCAGACCCAATTAGCATTGAAGACTACGGAAAGTACCTAAGAGGTCATTGACCGGACGAAAACATCTAATGCGTCGCCGGCGCAACTCTTGTGACGTTACGTTGTCTGGGCTTGCGGTAGGACGACGGAAGGTCAGGCGCCTCTTAGGAGAACTGTGTCACAAATTTCGGACCGTTTTCACAAAATTATACACAATCGAAACGTTAAAAATGAGGAATTGAGTCAACTAGGACTGTTTGCTTAGATTATCGATGGTTTTATAGTCAAGATATGACATATCGAAAGTGTGTCAAAAAAAAAACTCAGTTGTTTTGTATCCTGTCTTTAGCGCAGGCGCACGTGGACCACCACATTGATACTCTTTAAATATGGCGGGCAACTTGCGTGCAATGGTCCAAAATTAGGTAAGTACGGTCAAGTGCAAAAATAAGTATCGATACGAACTTCTCAAAAATATGTCCCGCGACCTTGTTACGCCGGTGTAAGAGCGCTTGGTACTTATTTTGAAACTATTTAAATACATCATTATTACACTTTAAGGCTTAGCTTCACAAGGTAAATATTTATGACTTTTACTGTCGTGATTCAAACGGTTTCAGTATTTCAAACGTGTGATAACAAAATGGAAGTTACACACTGTTAAATAATAATAAATAAATAAATAAATAAATATCTTGGGACAAATTACACCAATTGACCCAGCCCCAAACTAAGCAAAGCTTGTGCTATGGCTACCAGGCAACGGATAAACATACTTATATAGTGTAGATAAATACATACTTAAATACATACAACATCCATGACTCGGGCACAAACATTCCTATTCATCATACAACTGTCTGCCCCTACCGGGATTCGAACCCGGGACCTCTAGCTTCATAGTCAGGGTCACTAACCACTAGGCCATCCGGTCGTCCGTCAAATAATGAACGATCATTATTGAAATGTCTTGAGCCATGCCGATTCACAAAACAAAACGTCCATAATGTTCGTGTAAGACGCTTACACGTCACGTCGTTAAAACGTTTAGACGTCATTACTATAGAAAATTTGACAGCGCCAAATAGTGTTGTGATCCCATCGGGCGATCAGCGAATATGTTTGGGAACCTAAATATTTTCTAATGTAAAAATTTGATGCGAAAAACGTTGCGAAAGCTTTCGCGCTGTCTCAAATCAGTATATAAAATTGGCAGCGCCTCCAGCGACTCTTATCAACAACAGCTGTTCTCGCGATTTTTGACACATTTTTTTTTACTACGAACTGACCAGTGATTGACCTCTATCTCACTTGGTGGAAGGTGCAGATGAGGCCAAAGGTGTAACTCACTGGTTCAGTAACAGCCTGTTCACTCTAGCCTTGAAGAGCCCTAGGTTGTATCTGTCCGGAAATACAGACGATGGGAGCGAATACCATTCCCTACACATGCATTACATTACATTGTTGCAGCGTAAAGTTTACAAGCTTACATTTAAAACATACGATTAAAACCAATGAAGGCTCAAGCGGACTTATTTTTTTTTTAATTCTTCTATAACGTGTCGTTTCAGTATGTATAGGTCAAATATTACAAGTCTTTGACCCGGTTCGAGTGGTCCGATTGACACGAAATTTGATTACATTATGGACAACAGATAATATTAATCGTAAGCGCTTTACAAGTTTCACTCCAAGAGTTTTAAAGATGACGACACAAACCACGTAATTTTGTAATTAAATGTTGTACTTACCAATCGTCGGTCCTTCAGGTAAGACGAGCCAAACTCACCGCGGACCTTAAAGAAAATCACATTAACTACATAACAACTTAAATTTAACTTGAAATGAAAGCATACTTTTTAAACATCAAACAAAAAAAAACAATCTAAAATATCCGAATAACACATTGAAACAGCTCGCAGTAAAATACTGGCAACTACAAAAATGCTGCATTATTGCAACTTCTTTTTAAAAATGGCGTCAGAAATTGAAAATCAGCCAGTGTTCAAATTCAAACCATGACCACAAAAAATTGAAAAAAAAAGGGAAATATAAATCGTTCATAATTACCGTATGCAAAATAAATAAAAATAGCAGGATATTCATATCACCGTGGAACTATTCGAACAGTAGGGAACGCACTGAACTGATAAGAACTCACTTCTTGGGGTCAACAGTATATTGATAAGCCTATTTTGCGTTTTAACTGTATGTAGTAAATAGAGGCCCCTCTCTCGGATGTTCTACGAAAGAACAGTTAAAAATAACTTTTCTGAACATACTTCAAATTTAAATAAAATTATAATTGAAACGTATTTGAATAATAGTCATCGAAATCAGTTTGCAGCCAGCAAAGATATTGAGGGAAATAGGTACTTTAAAAAAATATTTGTGTTGATCTTGCAACTACCTACTTACGAAATGTCAAGTCAAATCGATCATTAGAAGAAAGTCAAATTGACTAGCAAATTTTCATTCATTCCCTAAAATAACTGATCGCCTATTTATTCGATTTCTAAAATACGTAATTCCCATGATACCACGATTTCTCGTCACCGTATTTCTTTATACAAATTGAATCCGATTGCCAACGCAACTTGTTCTTAAATACACCATGTTCCATCCAAAACCGAATTCCCATAATACCACATACGAAAACACTACTCACAAAAACGGCTGGTTTGTCTAGTGTTTAAGTGTACAAGAGATTCTAATAATTTTCTGATATAAAAACGAACACAACATTAAGAAATTATGGTATTCCAGGAATCGGGTATTTTAATGAGCGCAAAATTTGACCTCATAATCATAAACATACTAACATTGCAAGTCGAATAAAACAGTAATAAATTTGAACTGTTTGAACCTTAAATTAAAAATGTTTTTAAATTATTTCAGGAATATAGTTATTCTTCTTAAACTTAAGAGCCAGGCTATTGTCGGTGAAGAAATTCCCATGTGGTCCTTTCCAAGGCCTTTTCTTTGACTTCTTGATACGACACGACTTCTACCCTCTCTTTCACCTGGTCCATAAATATTCTCTCTTCCGCTTCCCTTCAATTATGATCTTAATGTATTCGTCGTGTCGTATCATGCGTCCCAACATCTTCCTTCTATTCACTATGGTCTTCAACAGACACCGCTTCTCATAAATATAATAAATATTATATTTCAGGAATACAATAAAACACAAAAATTATAATGTAACTTAATTTATTGGGCATCGCCATAAATAAACTAATCATACATTAGTACATGAACTACTTACACAAAACAAGCGAAAACCAAACAATTATTATGCTTCAGCTAATTAGAAAATACATTGTACTGACGTACTAAGAACACGGTCTTACCAAACGTAAGAAACAATATTGAACACAACCTTTATGTAAAAAATTGTAGGAAAAAACTTCCATGTTGGTCTGGGAGCGAAGAAATAGCATAGAATGTACCAGTTGCTTCTCTTCCCGCGCAGATTTTGACCATCGAGTGAATGGGCGAAAATCTTAGGAATCACATCATACTAAACGTGGCCTTTGGGTCTTGTAACCTCAAGCCCTGTCTCCCCATAAGGGATAAAGACGTCATTTATGCAAGTACGTATGCAATTATTTATGTGTGTCATCAGCTTTTTTATTTCAATGCAAATCGACACAGTTACTGAAACATTTTGTACAAAAAGCAATACACATTGCCTCAGTATCCGAAGTGGTTGTTGTTCAACATTATTTCTAACCGAATTGGGTCAAAAAACATCACAGTTGGTACATAATTAAAGAGACAGGGGCTTCATGGCATCAAGTTGAATAAATGCAGCGAATTTCATCACAAACTAACAGGAAGATATCCGTAGACGCAAGGTATAAGTTCGCTTCTGTACATGTATCTATATTTGACATCGGTTTTTGTACATGACAACTCTAACCTAAATTTCCATGTTGGTTATTATGATTTAAAATATCAGAAATAGGATCACTAACATTAAAAAATACATCGATTAACGAAATATTAAGACACAGTGGTAAGTTTTTAATATTGCGTTGGAACATATTGCTATTTATTAATGAACATACCGCGATTTCATCCAAAAGCGAATAAGTTTATGCTCTGCATTCATCAACTAAAATTCACAATTTTATTATTTCTAGATATTTTAGGACATTGTTTCGCCTCGGTGGTCCACGCTATGCGCGAGTGCTGAAAACAGCTCTCAAAGCGACTGAGAATTGTTTTGCCACCAGACCAAGGGTGTCGCCACCCGGTAATAAAGGGGTAGTAGAAGTATAACATCTAATCGGTAAGTCAAGCAGTACGGCGGCACTTGAATGCCAACATTGTCAAAAATAGAGGCAGTAGCTACTTGGCCATAAAGATTGCACATCGGTCTTCTCAGCTAATTCGGCTTCGTAGACCGTTGTCTCGCTCTAACTTACGTATCGCCAATTGTTTCTTTCCAAAGACCGAAGTGCTATTATAGACGGGTACTTACATTTTCCGATTTTCTAGCGGGGGATACCAGTACAGTAGCGTAACTATAGGGTGGCAGGGGTGGCAAAATGCCAGGGGCCCCTAGCTCTTCGGGGCCCCGAACTGGCTTGGTTTAGAGCACAGAAGGGACGCTGATGCACTTCTTTATATTGAGAAAGGAGCCCCATCTGACGAATTTGCCACGGGCCCCAGACGTTATAGTTACGCCACTACCAGTACTTCAAATAATTAATTTTATTTGCGGTGAACTATACAGCGACCTTCACCCAGACCCAATTAGCATTGAAGACTACGGAAAGTACCTAAGAGGTCATTGACCGGACGAAAACATCTAATGCGTCGCCGGCGCAACTCTTGTGACGTTACGTTGTCTGGGCTTGCGGTAGGACGACGGAAGGTCAGGCGCCTCTTAGGAGAACTGTGTCACAAATTTCGGACCGTTTTCACAAAATTATACACAATCGAAACGTTAAAAATGAGGAATTGAGTCAACTAGGACTGTTTGCTTAGATTATCGATGGTTTTATAGTCAAGATATGACATATCGAAAGTGTGTCAAAAAAAAAACTCAGTTGTTTTGTATCCTGTCTTTAGCGCAGGCGCACGTGGACCACCACATTGATACTCTTTAAATATGGCGGGCAACTTGCGTGCAATGGTCCAAAATTAGGTAAGTACGGTCAAGTGCAAAAATAAGTATCGATACGAACTTCTCAAAAATATGTCCCGCGACCTTGTTACGCCGGTGTAAGAGCGCTTGGTACTTATTTTGAAACTATTTAAATACATCATTATTACACTTTAAGGCTTAGCTTCACAAGGTAAATATTTATGACTTTTACTGTCGTGATTCAAACGGTTTCAGTATTTCAAACGTGTGATAACAAAATGGAAGTTACACACTGTTAAATAATAATAAATAAATAAATAAATAAATATCTTGGGACAAATTACACCAATTGACCCAGCCCCAAACTAAGCAAAGCTTGTGCTATGGCTACCAGGCAACGGATAAACATACTTATATAGTGTAGATAAATACATACTTAAATACATACAACATCCATGACTCGGGCACAAACATTCCTATTCATCATACAACTGTCTGCCCCTACCGGGATTCGAACCCGGGACCTCTAGCTTCATAGTCAGGGTCACTAACCACTAGGCCATCCGGTCGTCCGTCAAATAATGAACGATCATTATTGAAATGTCTTGAGCCATGCCGATTCACAAAACAAAACGTCCATAATGTTCGTGTAAGACGCTTACACGTCACGTCGTTAAAACGTTTAGACGTCATTACTATAGAAAATTTGACAGCGCCAAATAGTGTTGTGATCCCATCGGGCGATCAGCGAATATGTTTGGGAACCTAAATATTTTCTAATGTAAAAATTTGATGCGAAAAACGTTGCGAAAGCTTTCGCGCTGTCTCAAATCAGTATATAAAATTGGCAGCGCCTCCAGCGACTCTTATCAACAACAGCTGTTCTCGCGATTTTTGACACATTTTTTTTTACTACGAACTGACCAGTGATTGACCTCTATCTCACTTGGTGGAAGGTGCAGATGAGGCCAAAGGTGTAACTCACTGGTTCAGTAACAGCCTGTTCACTCTAGCCTTGAAGAGCCCTAGGTTGTATCTGTCCGGAAATACAGACGATGGGAGCGAATACCATTCCCTACACATGCATTACATTACATTGTTGCAGCGTAAAGTTTACAAGCTTACATTTAAAACATACGATTAAAACCAATGAAGGCTCAAGCGGACTTATTTTTTTTTTAATTCTTCTATAACGTGTCGTTTCAGTATGTATAGGTCAAATATTACAAGTCTTTGACCCGGTTCGAGTGGTCCGATTGACACGAAATTTGATTACATTATGGACAACAGATAATATTAATCGTAAGCGCTTTACAAGTTTCACTCCAAGAGTTTTAAAGATGACGACACAAACCACGTAATTTTGTAATTAAATGTTGTACTTACCAATCGTCGGTCCTTCAGGTAAGACGAGCCAAACTCACCGCGGACCTTAAAGAAAATCACATTAACTACATAACAACTTAAATTTAACTTGAAATGAAAGCATACTTTTTAAACATCAAACAAAAAAAAACAATCTAAAATATCCGAATAACACATTGAAACAGCTCGCAGTAAAATACTGGCAACTACAAAAATGCTGCATTATTGCAACTTCTTTTTAAAAATGGCGTCAGAAATTGAAAATCAGCCAGTGTTCAAATTCAAACCATGACCACAAAAAATTGAAAAAAAAAGGGAAATATAAATCGTTCATAATTACCGTATGCAAAATAAATAAAAATAGCAGGATATTCATATCACCGTGGAACTATTCGAACAGTAGGGAACGCACTGAACTGATAAGAACTCACTTCTTGGGGTCAACAGTATATTGATAAGCCTATTTTGCGTTTTAACTGTATGTAGTAAATAGAGGCCCCTCTCTCGGATGTTCTACGAAAGAACAGTTAAAAATAACTTTTCTGAACATACTTCAAATTTAAATAAAATTATAATTGAAACGTATTTGAATAATAGTCATCGAAATCAGTTTGCAGCCAGCAAAGATATTGAGGGAAATAGGTACTTTAAAAAAATATTTGTGTTGATCTTGCAACTACCTACTTACGAAATGTCAAGTCAAATCGATCATTAGAAGAAAGTCAAATTGACTAGCAAATTTTCATTCATTCCCTAAAATAACTGATCGCCTATTTATTCGATTTCTAAAATACGTAATTCCCATGATACCACGATTTCTCGTCACCGTATTTCTTTATACAAATTGAATCCGATTGCCAACGCAACTTGTTCTTAAATACACCATGTTCCATCCAAAACCGAATTCCCATAATACCACATACGAAAACACTACTCACAAAAACGGCTGGTTTGTCTAGTGTTTAAGTGTACAAGAGATTCTAATAATTTTCTGATATAAAAACGAACACAACATTAAGAAATTATGGTATTCCAGGAATCGGGTATTTTAATGAGCGCAAAATTTGACCTCATAATCATAAACATACTAACATTGCAAGTCGAATAAAACAGTAATAAATTTGAACTGTTTGAACCTTAAATTAAAAATGTTTTTAAATTATTTCAGGAATATAGTTATTCTTCTTAAACTTAAGAGCCAGGCTATTGTCGGTGAAGAAATTCCCATGTGGTCCTTTCCAAGGCCTTTTCTTTGACTTCTTGATACGACACGACTTCTACCCTCTCTTTCACCTGGTCCATAAATATTCTCTCTTCCGCTTCCCTTCAATTATGATCTTAATGTATTCGTCGTGTCGTATCATGCGTCCCAACATCTTCCTTCTATTCACTATGGTCTTCAACAGACACCGCTTCTCATAAATATAATAAATATTATATTTCAGGAATACAATAAAACACAAAAATTATAATGTAACTTAATTTATTGGGCATCGCCATAAATAAACTAATCATACATTAGTACATGAACTACTTACACAAAACAAGCGAAAACCAAACAATTATTATGCTTCAGCTAATTAGAAAATACATTGTACTGACGTACTAAGAACACGGTCTTACCAAACGTAAGAAACAATATTGAACACAACCTTTATGTAAAAAATTGTAGGAAAAAACTTCCATGTTGGTCTGGGAGCGAAGAAATAGCATAGAATGTACCAGTTGCTTCTCTTCCCGCGCAGATTTTGACCATCGAGTGAATGGGCGAAAATCTTAGGAATCACATCATACTAAACGTGGCCTTTGGGTCTTGTAACCTCAAGCCCTGTCTCCCCATAAGGGATAAAGACGTCATTTATGCAAGTACGTATGCAATTATTTATGTGTGTCATCAGCTTTTTTATTTCAATGCAAATCGACACAGTTACTGAAACATTTTGTACAAAAAGCAATACACATTGCCTCAGTATCCGAAGTGGTTGTTGTTCAACATTATTTCTAACCGAATTGGGTCAAAAAACATCACAGTTGGTACATAATTAAAGAGACAGGGGCTTCATGGCATCAAGTTGAATAAATGCAGCGAATTTCATCACAAACTAACAGGAAGATATCCGTAGACGCAAGGTATAAGTTCGCTTCTGTACATGTATCTATATTTGACATCGGTTTTTGTACATGACAACTCTAACCTAAATTTCCATGTTGGTTATTATGATTTAAAATATCAGAAATAGGATCACTAACATTAAAAAATACATCGATTAACGAAATATTAAGACACAGTGGTAAGTTTTTAATATTGCGTTGGAACATATTGCTATTTATTAATGAACATACCGCGATTTCATCCAAAAGCGAATAAGTTTATGCTCTGCATTCATCAACTAAAATTCCTTGTTAAAATTGGACCTGCAACAAAAAAATACATTTTAACACAAGTTTTTTTTGCTAACTGGTACTGAACTGAACATACTTTGTCATCCATTGTATATTATAGACACCGTAAACCGGAGTAAATTTCAATATAGTACTCGACAACCAAAATTTAAACTATAATGGCCATAAAATAAACATCGTCTAGCAATTTAATTTAATTTAATTTGATTTAACTTGACCTAATTTATTTATCGATTTTAAGACATTTAATTTAATTTTTCACTTAATATTTTATTTTGTAAATTCTATATATGGATGCAAGTCTGGAATAAATCATTTCATTTAATTTCATTTCATTTCAATTCAATGGTGTGTGTGAAGTTTCCAATCCACACTAGTTGCATGGAAACTTTAGCTCAAGCCCTCTCATTACGTGAGGAGGCGTGTGCCCAGCAGTAGGACATAATACACATTGGAGATGTGACTATAAATACATACATACAAAGCGTGTCAAAATCATAACCCTCCTTTGGCTTTGCCGTAGTCGGGTAATGATGATGTACCCCACGTTATGGTGTATGGCAGTGGACAGACCGTGAGGTTTTAGAATGCCATTCTGGTTTGGTTTGGTCTGGTTTGGTTTGGTTTTTGGTTTGGTTTGGTTGGTTTGGTTTGAGTAGCGGAGTAGCAAGGAAAATTTTTGTTCATTGGAATGGACCTCCGCAAAGTAACGCCTGATTCAATAAAATATCCATTCTGGTTTGTACAGCTGTCTCACTCACTCTTATGCGTTTGATACTTGATCGGCCTAGTGAAGGAGACAACAAGACATATCCAAATGACATTCTAAGCGCTCACAGAATATATTCATACAATAATTACAACTTACCTAATTTGCCTAAAAAGCCATCAAGCCGCGATCACAGGAAAGCGCCAAAGCCGAAGGCGCGCTTAATGCTCTCGAAGTAGTATCTCTTCCAGTTCTCCCGCGTCTGCTCCACCTCCGCGGACGGGATCAGGTCCTGCTTTACTGTCACCAGGGTGTGGTCATCCTGGAAATTGTAATGTTAAGTATAGGTTTAATAAGTGAAGTGTGGAATGATAATGGATTAGAGGTTGGTAATTTGAATGCGGTATGCCACTATAGACCGACTGCTTATAGTATTTCCAATCATTTATTTTCTCGATGACAGCACCCGTAGAATGTAACTGCTCTTTTTACGCAAAAATTATCAAAAATTAGCAAAAATTAATTTTGTTCGTTGATTCCATATAATATTCATCTAAGACAAATTGAGTCCATATATGCAGTAATATCTTTTTTAAGTATGATAAACAATAAACGTTTTAATAAAGTTACATTCTATGGCAATGCAAATAGTGATGTTATGATTGAAATATCGATATTGTATCGATAAAAAATAGATAATAAGGTATAGTGTAATTATTCAATATGTTGTGAGATGTTTATTTTATGTTTTTCTTGTCAGGTCTTAAAATTAACGATGGAGAAATGATGTGTATTTGTTTCGAACACCAAAACAAACGCGCGCAACTGTCATTCGGCCATTTTGCACGCTTAGTAATAAATTTGCATTCAAGTAAGTCGGTTGTTTTATTCGCTCTATAGCTGAATACTTCTAAACTACTCGTATATATAAAATTGAATCGATATCGTATCTACTGATCACTTATTAGGTCACAACACTATAACTATCAAACTACATCTGTCATCGAGAAAATAAATGGTTGGAACAACTATAAATGAGTACTCGCCCGCGCGGTGCAGAGGCGCGGGGTGGGACGACCGCGGGGGCCGAGAGGTGCGGGCGGCAGGCGCACTCCCCGCCCGCACCTCTCGATCCCATTTATCGTCCCACCCCGCGCCCCTGTGCCGCTCGGGCGACGACTCATTTAAGCGATTGGTCTATAAGACCGCTTTGTTCTTTATTTCTATATTGTTTTGTACCAATTTGTGGTGTTCAATAAAAAGTATTTGTATCGTATTGTATTGTATTTAATGCCACATACAAAGAGGAGTTTTTATTTTCTGTAAAGTGTGTATCAAAATAGTTTTGGGCTAGCATGATTCCTAAGATTTTCGCTCATTCCCTAGACGGCCTTTTGCCATCTGCGCGGGAAGAGAAACAGTTGGTACACTCTACATCTTTTCTTTGCTCCCAGACCAGCGTGAAAGTTACAAAAAGTTGAAGTTACTCAAAAAAGCATTCAAGTTGAATAAACTACTCAAAAATCTCACCTTCTCATCAATGCTGATGGTAACTTCCGATAAGTGTTGAGCCGGCCACTGCTTATATCTCCAATACTGAGTTATCTTCTTCCCGGGCACCAGCTCTCTAAACTCTCCCGTAATATTCCCCCCAAACAGGGCAAACTTGCCGCCCTTCTCAGCCTCCATTTTCACATGGCCCTGCGTAAACGCTGTTACCATTTCTATCCGAGTCAAAGCATCGTAAAACTCTTTCCCTCTGCATTGGAATTTCTCTGAGATTTCAATGCTTTTCGTGTCCAGTTTACAACCAACTTCCTTCTTTGGTGCCACAACAGGCTCCATTACTATCTTTTTGTTGAAGCCGCTGGTGATTGTAGAGACATTGTCGGGTTTGACGGATGATTCCCCCTTTTTTGGCAGTATGAGTCCAGTGGAGAACTCTTCTTTGAGACTCCGGATGTATTCCTCTAGCTGGGTGCGGATTTCTTTCTTTCCGATGTTGTGCATGAAGGCTTTCACACGCTGGGCTTCTTCACCGCTGCCTTTGATTGTCACCGTCATCTGGAATTTGTTAAAGAAGATTTTAATTGGGAGACAAAACAAACCAAATGACTTCTAATTCAAGTTTATTTATTCACATCGCTAATAACTTGTCACTACATGGTATAAAACAAAGTCGCATTACGCTGTCTGTCTATCTCTCTGTCCCTATGTATGCTTAGATCTTTAAAACTATGCAAAGGATTTTGATGCAGTTTTTTTTATACGTAGAAGCTAGTAAACTATATTTTGAAATTCTCATTAAACAGGTAATTATGACACAGCATAAAATTGTGGTTGTTAAAATCTTAGTCTAATCACACAAAAAAAAACGCAAGACACATCTAAACATTGCCTATATTTCTTGTAAATAATAAAATTATGACCGTCACAATAAAAAAAATGTCTGCATAAAACCCATCACTATTTTGATTCCTTTTTCCACCTATAAGGCCACAATCTTGCTAAACATTGCCTGTAGGTATTGTTACCTTAGCTCTGTCTACCCCGTAAGGGATTAAGACGTGATTTGTGTATGTGTGTATGTATGTAATACTCCAGTTGAATAACTTGGGAAATCACAGCGTTCCAAAAAACTTGTAGCACATAAAGGCATGGTATCCGTAGCACTGACAGAATCATCAAAAAGTTATCAGGGCCATCCTAATCTTTGAATTGAATTTGAACACTGGCATTCTCCATAATTGCCAGTCACTACGCTGCTAACCTTACAAATTTCTAGGTTATGTCAATCATTGGCCACCAATAAAAAAAAACTAAATCAATGTATTCCAAATTCAAATTACTCACGTCCACCTCGCTGACGTCATTTTCTTCGGACAGGTTGGGGATGTGGATCTCTCCTTTCGTCACCTCGCTACCGCCCGCAATACGACCTTCCCACTTCAGCTTGATGTCCCACTCGTAGAAAAATATCAGTTTCCCTTTCCGATTGTTCGCCGAAGCTTCACCATCGAGCTTCTCCAACTCAGTAATCTTACAATCTATGCCGTTTTGAGCTATTTTTAAATTACTCAGTAACTCTTTAAGGCGCTCCTTCGACCACGGACCAGCGTTTTTCTCCGTCCAATGCCAGTTGTTCACGTTTGTTGCGTCCGGTCGTTCCTCCACGATCCACCGAGGGTCGCCTTCGCCCCATTTAGCCATGTTTTCACCAAGCACTGGAGTCTTAATCACACGTTCTATTGACCAATCGGATTTTGCAGCAAACGTCAAGTGCAGCTGACACTTTTCAGGGAATTATCCGAAGTTTCAAACCTTTTAACACCACACGCGTAAATCACAAGGCTAAACTTATCAGTTCACAGTCAAGATTTACAATTTTAATTCGTATCGAGCGTTTTCTAACAGCGATTTAGACCGTACTTTCATGAGCGTGACGTTTCGAGAAACGTCGGCCTCTCATACATGCGGCTAAACTGGTGACAGTCAATTTTAGTGTTACCATACTCAAATTTCATTGGCCGCTAAATCGTCGCTAACCGCTAATGCTACTGACTTGTACATATTACTAAACTTAAAGTTTTGATTTTTTTTTCCTTTGAGTAATTTAGTTGTATAAAATAATTCTGCTCAACTATTTTGCATGCTGGTTTGGGAGTAAAAAAAACATAGGATTTACCATTTGATTCTCTTGCCACGCAGATGGTAAAAGCCTATCAAGGGAATAGGCGAAAATCTTACAAATCATGTCGTGTTGTAGGCGATGCAGCTAGCAACCCATCACTATTTTTTCCCCATTTCCACCTACAGTCATGCTAAACGTCTGTTTAACCTAACGATCTGGTTACTTTAGGCTCTGTGTACCCCGTAAAGGATAAAGACGTGATTTATGTGTTATTGTACATGTATGTATTCCACCAGGCTTGGCGTCGAAATGAATAAAAATGGAAATCGGTGTTTTTCTTATTCTACACTTTAATTGTACTGTTTATGAATATGCGTAATAATTGCTCTCATATTTATTATGTTTCAGTGTAGACTACATAAAAGAGCGATAAAGGCCCCACTTTCTTTGTATATGGCAAGAATTTTCTATGAAAATGTTTAGGTTGCTCTTACACCCTTTTTCTACTTTTTATGTGGAACTCTAAATAGACAAACTTTTTGGGTAAAAGTGCGTTGGCAACACTATCGTAATTTCTGCAAGTTTCTAGAATATTGGACTACCAACATAACGGTTGTTCCGGATGTCAAAGCAAGTGCGTTTTGTTACTTCATTGTAGCACGAGCATTATACAAAGAGTTCATGTTTATAGTTCGTTATGTAAAATTGTCGTAGGTTTCGTAGATAATTTTCATTTCAAATAGTAAGTACATATTTTTTGAAATAATTTAATTTTATCTTTCAGAAAGTAACAAATTTTTAACACGCCTGTAGATTTTTGCTAGGCAAAGTTTCCTTGGTGCGAAAAGCGTTTGCAATAGAAGAGGAGACTCGTCAGTAATTATTATAATGGCAACAGCCTGTAAGTTACGTATTCATTCTGCGTTTTGTTTTTCATCGAGGTCATGGCGTGACACAATACATTTCTTGGGTTGTGGGGGGAAGTCGGGGAGAAACATCCACTGGGTGTACTTCACAACATGTACCTATAGATAGACAGATAAATTTACTGCAGCCAAATGACACCTCTCAAATGTTATTTTACGAAATAATGATACTACATTTATTTCACTAGTGCTCGACTAAGGTCACGTATTGAATGATTTGATTATAGACATTTTACTGCAGTGTTCTATCTGCCAGATTATAAGCACCCTTATTTTGCCAAAAACAAATTAAAAAAATGTTGTTAGGTACGCGAGGCCAGAGGAACGCCACGTCCACACTAGTATACTGGTAGGTACCTAGGCATCTATTTAATAAGTTTAGGGATACTGTCGTGCGACAGTAACGGTTACAGTTCGCAGATTATCCGAAATAACTTCCTGCCGCCCAATGTCCTAAATGAAGGGCAGCTCTCAAAGTCAAATTTGAATTTTACATGAATGACACTAGATTTGAAATCCAACAACCAAAATTTGACATTTGGCGGTTATTTGGCGGTGATTTGTGTATGTGTATACTTACTAACATTAGCAATAAGCAATTATGTAACTAACAAATTGTGGGTCCCAGTTACCCGAATAAAGAAATTAATTATTATTATTATTATTATTATTAAGGTCATGGTCGATAACACAGATGCCTATCACAAAATAGCATACGAGTAGCTACTCACACTTTAGTTAATAACTGTAGTTAAGAACAATAACGTACCTACGTCCATGTAGGATTGTGAAAAGTTTATAAGTACTTACTTAATATTAAAGCTATATTGTTCCCCGGTTTCCCCATCCAAGAATAATGCAGCTGGGTAGGTACAAATAGTGTTACATACGAACTATTAAGATTCGGTTGTGACTATCGCGTCATCACAAAGATATAAACCAATACTTTAACTCAAGTAGTTTGAATAGGTTTTTATTTGACAATTAATAGGTACCTATCTCTGCAATATGAGTCGCTAACTTCAAATTCGGATTTATAAATTCAAATTCTGTTTTTCTTTTTCTACCTGCCAATTAAAAAAAATTTTTATTGACCCAGTTCGAAGCAAGCGCCTCGCATGCAGTTGCATCTTCCCGCAAACACCATTTTCAAAATTATTTTGTGATACATACTTTACTGTGACTGGCTGGCAACAATCCAGAATAGCAATTCAAATCATTTAATACGTGTAAACAGCAATTGAACGAAACTCGTTATCTACGCGAGTGAGATAACATTATAACCAGCCTTATTTCAAGCATGGAACCAGTCTTACTGCCGGCACGGAGCCGAGAGCGTGCAAATAGAAATTAAATAAAACAAAACCATGGTGCCATTACGCCGCATAGTCGCTACTAAGGTTAGATACCTGCTTACTTTAGACTCTTTAGAGTTTAATCCTTGGCTGGTGAAAAAAAAAAACATTCAAAGTTTGTGGTGGTTTCGTGTTCGATTTTTGAAAGTGCACGGCGTCAAATTAAAAACGTGTTTAATTCAGAAATTGTGCAGTGAGAGTAATAAAATAATAATACTACTCTACATTAATACTCGTAATTTTATTTACATAAGCGGCACAGCCTTTTAGAGCTCAAAAAGATCTAAACATCTTATTGTTAAAAGGATACGTTACGTACCTAAGTGTGTGTGTGCGTGTGTGTGTGCGGATCTTTTTGAGATCTACGAAAGCGAAGGTACTAGGACATCTGCTGTTGAGACGGCACCTACCTTTGTTCAGAGCAGGGGTTTGTTGGCAGCTTCACACACGTCTTTGCGTAAATGGTGTATTAAAAGGCCCGCGGAAGGACTAATTTTTTTTAAAGACACTAAATGACCTTGATATTTTAATACTGCTCAATGCGGACAGCGCAAAATGGTGCCTTCTCACCAACAGAGGCGTGGCTTTTGGCTCAAGCCTGCAGTCCGTGCCTTTCCGGCTGTTAACCGCTTTAGATGAAACTCTAAAAGCCTTAAATAGTTTTAGGAACGAGACCCACCCGAGTTACGAGAGTTTGAAGTCAAAGTTAAATATTAAAACATTGTTTAAAGAGAAGCCTAATATTCTTAGATGTCCCATTAGGATTAGAAATAAAAGATTTTGCAACGTTCCTCGGCATCATCATCATAATCATCAGCCTGAAGACTTCCCGTCCATTGTTGAACAAAGACTAGCACATCATAATGAATGCCAACTCGCCACCTGCATCCACCGGTTTCCCGCAACTTTCATCCTTTCATTTTCACCTAGTGGGAGGGCTGCCAACACTGCGTCTTCCGGTTCGTGGTCGCCACTCGAGAACTTTTCTCCCCCAATAGTTGTCTGTTCTACGAGCGATGTGGCCTGCCCATTGCCACTTCAACGTACATACTCTTCGAGCTATGTCGGTCACTCTAGTAACAACGTTCCTACAAACTCACATACAAAGGTGTCGTACAAATGAAATACGCACACAGTTAAACATTATTCCAAGAGCCCAATGATCAATGTTCATTGCCTGTCAAATCTGTCAAAAGGGAAAGTGGGGATTACTATTCGATATCATACTCGCACTATCGTGATATTCGTGACTCAACTGTTTAAAGAAATCTACAGAAGCATTTCAATGGCAACAAAAGTCCCTTAACCTTTTCGCCGTCACGTCAAATACGTCACCCATACGCCAGATTTTTTTATTACGATGTCTTAAGTTGAACCTAAACCCAATTGGACGAAGGTTGCTTTTGCATTGAAGTAATGGACGTATATATAGGTCGTTGGCGTTGAACCTGCGCTGCTGATATATGTCATTGGTGTCGAAAAGGTTAAACATCCAAAAAGAACGGTCGAAGAAATCCCATTTTCGTGAATTTTCTCGCGCGTTTTCTCACCTACCGACTTCATGAATTTAAATGTTTGTTTACAGATTCTAGAGCAATGGCGAGCTCCCGTAGCTACCGGTGTGAAGGCTCAAAGGAACTTCTCGGATGTGGCGCCCCAGCGACCACTGTCCGTATTAACGGACGACGAACTGGCCATGAAAGACACAAGTTAGTAATCGGCAATAAAACAACTGTCGCATGACTCAAGGCACCTCCCGCTCTGCATGTTGGGCCAACTTTCGCGATTACACGTTGGAGGAAGAATGCTCACGTTTGTGCGATTGCCTTCCTCATATTGGCTGAGGTTGGCCCAGTGTGTAAAGCGGAAATAGTATTTCCGACTGCATGAGTGACCACTATCCACCAGTCTTCTGCTTTTTGAGAACATCAGAAGTGTGATTCCCTAAACGAACC
The DNA here is from genome assembly GCA_949127965.1 of Pandemis corylana. Classification (NCBI taxonomy): domain Eukaryota; kingdom Metazoa; phylum Arthropoda; class Insecta; order Lepidoptera; family Tortricidae; genus Pandemis; species Pandemis corylana. Next base: position 13,412,667 of record OX421860.1, read on the forward strand.
TCATCTGTGAAGTGATGGCTGCGCTTGGGAGACTACAAAAACCTGGGGGCTACTCCAAAATTTGTTTTTCAAATTTCGTGTCATACCGTCACTCTCACACTCAACTTAATGATTATTAGTGTGAGCGGAACAGAACAAAACGAACTTCGAAAATCCGAATTTCGGAGTATAGAGCCTGGTGGTTACTTGCACCTACTTAGCAGTTTTTACACGTCACTTAAATAGGCATTCGCATACATCGCTCCACCATCGCTCGAACAACGAGGTGTATCTTAATTTGTCTTCTGGCATCTTTTTAAATTCAACCTTATTATAGACGCATCCGAGCTCGAATTCGGTTAATTCGAACCCATGGCCAGCTAAGTGTGTTTTCCATTTATAACCGGTTGCCAATTGAGCCAACAATTAATAGAAAGACATATTGGTATCAACTCACTGCTATGCTATGTACAAATGTACCTACTAATACCTATTGGTTTAAATAGAACAGTCAATAACACAATTTTCAGTGTTTGGTCCTTCGAATGGATTACAATGCGGGAGAGGATGAGATAAGTCCGAAGGCATTTGAGAATTGAGCATTTATTTTTATACCTACATATTTACACCCTGGGAAGACTGAGAAGATCATAGTGGAGGGCGGGTTGTCTCCTCTAACATTCCCTTTACTTAAAAAGAGGGACGAGGGGAGAATACACCCCAAGGCCGACGCCAGTCGATGATCAAGGGTATCCCCAGTGACTCCCGGTGGCCTCCCCAGTAGCCCCGCTGGTGGTAGAAATACCATTGACATAAAATAAAGACTACATTTTTAAAGATCCTCTTGGGGCTGCAGCCCCCATGCCACTGCTTGGGCGTCCTTGATATCCACTAGAAGCACATCGGGGTGTACCCATTCCGACGTTATAGGGGTAAAATGGGATCACGTATAGTATATTCATCCATAATGCTCCCCGGTTCCGGTAATCCCGGCAGTCCCGGCAACCGTACCAAGAAAAGTTCTCCTTATGTCTATCCTGCCCGGAGTTCTGACCTTTGTACCCTGGAGGAATAAGCAACTGTTCACTTTTTTTGCATTATTATTGCCAGTCAACCATTATCACTATCAGTATCACCTTTTGATAAAAAAAGTCCATATCAACAAATAAGCCGGTGTGTTTGTGAATTTTCAAGTGAGTTATCAAATTATATAGTGCTCACCAAAGATAGCATTTTATCTTGTGCTTACCTACTATTTGTAAAAGTATACTTACCTACTTGTGTACGCATGATAGGCCCAAGATACGAAAATAACTAGCTGGGGGGCACTTTTGGTATATGGATAAAACTATCTTTCTTTATATATATATATATAGTGACTAGGATAGAAAAAAGTATGCTTAGTTGGTTTGGGCATGTAGAGCGGATGGATGAAAGTAGACTAACTAAACAGATCTATATGGGGAGTGCGAATGGTTGCGTTGGGAGGGGAAGGCCTAGACGGACGTTCCGAGACCAAATAGGAGACGTTTTGGAAAAAGGTCAGGTCAGGAGTACCCGAAACCGACGAGCATGTATGAAGAGATTGATGACTGTGGATGAAGCGAAAGAAATATGTCAGGATCGTAGCAAGTGGAATAAAGTAGTCTCTGCCTACCCCTGTGGGAAAGAGGCGTGACGGTATGTATGTATGTATCTTTCTTTACAGGCGATATACGCTCGCACCGTCAAGAAGTTATCAAATCTCACGTAGAGCCAAGCTTCTGACTCCACAAGCCCTATCTTCTCAAATATAAACATGTAACTTGGCTGCCATGCCCCCACCTATTTGAACATATACCTAGGTACTTGCATGATAGGCCCTAGATACGAAACTAATAAGCTGGGGGCACAATAAAATTTGCTTCCATGCTGTTTTTTTTTTTTTTTTTTTTTTTTTATATGAATAGGAAGGCAAACGAGCAAGTGGGTCACCTGATGGTAAGTGGTCACCACAGCCCATAGACACCCGCAACCCCGGAGGGATTGCAGATGCGTTGCCAACCTAGAGGACTAAGATGAAATGCCTCTTGTGCCCGTAATTTCCCCGGCTGTCTTACTCTCCACACCGGAACACAGCAGTGCAAGCACTGCTACTTAGCGGCAGGATTAGCGAGTAAGATGGTGGTAGCAATCCGGACGGACCTTGCACAAGGCCCTACCACCCGCGGTTTGGGAGTAAAGAAAAAACATAGAATGTACCAGTTGCTTCTCTTCCCGCGCAGATGGTAAAAGACCATCGAGGAAATGGGCATAGGAATAATGTTATAGGCGACGCGGCTAGCAACCCATCACTATTTTGATTCCACTTTCCACCTATACGCCCATAACCATGCTAAACGTGGCCTTTAGGTCTTGTTACCTTAGGCTGTTTCTACCCCGTAAGGGGTAAAGACGTGATTTATGTGTGTATGTGTGTGTGATACAATTATCTTGCTTTATAGCGATAGACTCGCAGTTTCAAAAAGTAATAGAGCCAAACTTCTAACTCTACAAGCCCTATCTTCTCAAACCAGCCAAGCGGTTGCCGTTCCCCCAGTATTATCAGCCGAAAAAATAACGAGCTCATATAGTTACTAAAAACTCGAAGTTCGTTTTGTGGTGTCCCACTCCCACTAATAGTCATTAATATGAGAGTGAGAGGGACCGTATGATATCTGCTTACTTTAGACTCTGTAGAGTTTAATCTCCGTAGCGTTCGCTCGTTTGGTCTAACTACATCTTATATAAGTTTAAACTATTCAAAAATTATTTATACTTATTTGACATCGGCATTCTGGTTCTCATTATTATATCAAGATAGCAATTATTATCCTACAAAAAACAATTCAGTGTGATTAGCCCTGTGAGGGTGTTGCTAATTGTAATTGTCACACGCAGAATACGTGTATTAAAATTAATAAAATGGTTAACCATCATTTTTATCTTTTTTTTTAACAATGTTCACTAGAAAAAATATTACAGCTACATACCTAGTACCTTACCTATAGGTATATACTCTTTAATAATAATAATAATAATACTAATGGAGATAACGACCCATTGACAAGCAAGAAATTAGGTACCTAACTATAAACTACATTTTTTTTAATGCTTGTATCTTCATTAGTTATCTGCACCACATTATCTACACAGCAATAAATAAGTAGGTAGCTACGTACTCAGATATATATTTTAGATATCAAAGCTAAAGCAACATTTATCTAAAACATCAATCACGTTAAATGATAGGTGTATTAAAAAAATTAAGAATAATGAACCGTATGAACACATTCTTCCATGCTGGTCTGGGAGAAGAAACATAGAATTTACCAGTTGCTTCTCTTCCCGTACAGATGGTAAAAGCCTATCGAGGGAATGTGCAAAAGTCTTAGGAATCATGTTATAGGCGATGCGGCTAGCAACCCATCATTTTGATCTCCCTTACCACCTATACGCCCTTAATCATGCTAAACGTGGCCGTGAGGGATAAAGACGTGATATATGTATATATGTATGTATGAACATACTCCAGCAGCCCGATGTCCTAAAGGACAACTGTCAAACAAAAATTGATTTTACCTGAATGACACTAGTTTTAAAATCCAACAACCTAAATTTGACTTTGGGCCGCAGGATTTGTACCCATAAATATTCTTTTCTCTAGAATATTGTAAGTATGTATTAGGTAGGTATGAGCATGTATCCTTACTATATTTGGGGTGAAAGTCATTCTGTCTCATTTTCTTATTTGTGAAAAAAAAAGATAGAGTACACAATAAATAGAAATTAAACGAGGCGTGTCGTCACTTTCCAAATTAAGTTTCTCGTTATGTAATTATACACGCACTTGAAAATTTTCGTAGCTGTATTATTCCCACTTCCATAATATTTAGTACTCTTCTAACTACTCTTCTAATTATTCTAAGAAAAACAAGTTTATAGATACGTCACATTGTACTGATATCACACGTACCGACTTCGCGTTGTTACGGCAATGCTGATAATGACCTACGAAAGATAAAGCAAAGATTGAAAAACATTTTTAGATTAAATTGAGGCGTGTTTTTGATACATTCAAATACCGTAACAGACATGAAAATCCGGTTCGAAGGACCATGTTATTTTTGTCCTTCGAAGCCAGATTTTGAAGGCTGATTTTTGCTGAAATTACTCAAGTCAAATAATAGAACAGAGTAGAACGTTACTATGTATTAACAAGAGAAATAACGTGTTACTTTGTTTTTCCAGTCAGAAAGCTAGCAACTGAACAAATAGGGCCGCTGGTGAGGAAAATGGAAGACGAACATCGCATCGATGACGGAGTCAAACAACTGCTGTTTGATAATGGAGTAAGTTGAGTGTAGGATGCAGATAAAATAAACTTTAATTTTATCATACGAAAGCTGATTTTTACGCGGAAGTAGTTAAAACAGTCGCCGATGTCATGACGGATAGTATCGCAATTATTTAACGAACCACGGTTGAGCCATAGCAGCATAAACCATGCACTACGTTAGTAAATAAACTGGTTTGAAAGGGAGAAAAACTGAGATCTTAGAAATAATAGACAGGCTATCAAACTAATTCAATTTAATCTAACACACGTAACATTATCCAAGACTACTCAATATCCCTTTTAAGTTTGACATATACCACTGACGACTGCATTAAGATAATTATTTATAAGTATATAGAAACTCATGCCTAGACTATTTAACCTTTTCAACGCCAACGACACATATTCACATACATACATACATACATATATCAGCACCACAGGTTCAACGCCAACGACCTATATATACCTACGTCCATTACTTCAATGCAAAAGCAGCCTTCGTTCAATTGGGTTTAGGTTCAATTTAAGGCATCGCAATAAAGACGTCTGGCGTATGGGTGACGTCTCTTGTATTTGACGTGGCGCCGAAAAGGTTAAAGCATAGGGAGATGCCGCCATATTGCTGTCATTTCACTCTGATGAACTACAAGATTTGACAAGGTTATAATTAAAGTAAACTGCTCTTATGATAGCGCCGCAACTATAGGGTGGTAGGACTGGCAAAATGCCAGGGGCCCTTACCTCTACGGGGCCCTGACCTTGGCCTAGAGCACAGAGGGGACGATATGCACTTCTTTATAAATCTAATGAATTTGCCACAGGCCCCAAAAATTATAGTGTTATAACTATAAGTTAGGTACTGAAAACGCATAACTCATAAGCCAGACAGATAACTGTTCCCTTTTTTAGCTGATGGGCATCGAAACACCTGAGAAGTATAGCGGTTCTGGTTGCGGCTTCCTTACAATGATGCTGGTGGTCGAGGAGCTGTCCCGCGTGGACCCAGCTGTCGCTGCCTTGGTGGACATCCACAATACGCTCGTCAACTCACTGTTCATGAAGATCGGGACTGAGGAGCAGAAGCAGAAGTATCTCACCAAGCTGTGCACTGAATACGTAAGTAAGGCGAAATGATGAGCCCACAGGATGGGCCATATTTAGGTGGACTATTGAAAAAGCTTTAAAGTCACGAGAAACCATTGGCGGTGGGTAACTCGATACCGAGCGTTGTGACGATCTTTGTCTGGGTCGGATTGGCTTCCAGCTGCCATGAAAACAGAGATCATAGTTCCTATTTTCAGACTTCTGATAAGAAACCCGCTAAAAACAAAGACAGCACGTTTAAATAGTATAGCAATCGAAGACAAAACTTATACTTACTAGGTAAATTTATAAGTAAGTTTTGGTAAGATACCTAAATAAGTGGTGTCAATTGTCCCAAGATATTTATTTTATTTTATAATGTCCCCCACAGGCCGGCAGCTTCTGCCTTACGGAGCCGACTTCGGGCTCCGATGCCTTCGCCCTCAAGACCGTCGCCAAGAAGGACGGTGACCACTACATCATCAACGGCTCCAAGATGTGGATCTCCAACTCGGACATCGCTGGCGTCTTCCTTGTCATGGCGAATGCTGATCCTTCTAAGGTTGTAAATCTATCACGTTTTTATTCCTTACGGGGTAGACATAAACTACTAGGGTAACAAGCCCTAAGGGCCACGTTTAGCGTGAACGTTTAGTTGGAAAGGGAGATCAAAACAGTGATGGGTTGCTAGCCGCATCGCCTATGGGCTTTTGCGGTCTGTGCGGGAAGAGAAGCAGCTGGTACATTCTATGTTTTTTCTTTACTTCCAGACCAGCATAATGTAAAAATCATTATCATTAACTAAAATATCACTAATTTTTCATCGCCATCTTTATCTACCTACTTAACTTACCAATTACGAACAGAAACAGTTGCTTGAATTGATTGCATCATCATCTAGCATGTCTTGGTACTTATCTTCATGCCTTTCCTCTTCTTTTCCACTTTTGGCAATGGATATCTACATTAAACTAGATGGTATAAATAGATGATAGATTGTCATGGTGTAGATATTGAACTATTTGAAGATATGGTTGTTTATAATGCTCACAAATAATACCACATTGTTACATCATTTATTTCTGAACAGAGCTAAGATTATGTTGATTGTTGACTCGGTCACTGGCAATGCGATAAGTGATAACAAATGAAACGTAGCAACGGGAGATGATAACAACGTCATTAACTTTGTAATAATTAAACCATTACTGTATAGTATACAAACAAATGAATAGACGACATTGAAAAAAAAACTGCCTCGCAAAGTGAACAAGCGAAGTCGTCCAATGGATGCTAAGTAAATAGGATTATTCGCTTGTTCCTTTGAAGGGAGTACTGCAATTATTTTCATATACTGGAGTATAGCAAAAACCCAATAATTTCTTCAAAAGGAATTACCGCGAATAACCAATAATATGTGTGTTATCATTAAGAATTCCTACCTGCATTTATAAAAAAGTACAGAACTCTAAAAACGAAATACGAAATTTTGTACCGCTCTCCATGTCTAGGCTGCTAATTGCTACTTGAAACTTCGATCTCACTGGCGCATCAGCCTATAGGTCATCTGAACGACTAGCACTAGAGCGCCACAAGATACACTACCGGTCTCTGTCTAGATCGAACCATAGGAAAAAGACTGGTAACCTAGCCTATCACGCACGCGAAACACTTGTGCTGAAAGACATCAAAATTTAAACCATCAATGTCCTCGTTTTCCAGGGTTACAAGGGCATCACGTGCTTCATTGTGGAGCGAGAAACTCCAGGTCTATCCGTGGCCAAGCCTGAGAACAAACTGGGCATCCGCGCGTCAGGGACATGCATGGTGCACTTCGACAACGTTCGCGTACCAGAGAGCAACATCCTCGGAGAATATGGACATGGGTGTGTGTAACTAAACTCATAAACAGTACCTATCAATTCCAGGAGCAACATCCTGGGAGTATGGGCATGGGTAAATGTTCCTAAACTGAGTCAAATCTTGGCTTTGAATGACGTTAGAGTAACACCATTGTAAAGTTATTAGTTACCTACTACCATTTTACCCATTTTATTTTGCTTCTAAGCAGAAGTTCTTGAATTGTTGTTCAGTTGTTCCTGCCAGGGTTGAATTTCCATTGCTTGTAGTCTTAAATAGCGAGCAGCAAAACTTAGATTGACCTAGGACAGCCAGGGTATCAAATCTGCCCCTGGTCTCAGTCCCAGGTTCCATTCCTAGTGCAAGAAGTAGGTAGTCTATCTTGTATTAGTTCGATATCTCTGCAAACTTCATCGTTAGACACAAGCACACACAATTGGGATTGTCTATTTTTTATAATGTAGCTATGCTGATTCAAAAGCAGAATCAAGTAGGTACATAGGCTTCTCTCTGAATCCCTTTCTTCTTCTTTCTCTGCCTTAACCATTCTTAACGAACCATTCCTTCTCATTCCAGCTACAAGTACGCAGCTGGCTTCCTGAATGAGGGTCGTATCGGCATCGCCTCCCAAATGATCGGGCTCTGCCAGGGTTGCATGGACGCTACTATCCCATACACGCTGGAGAGGAAGCAATTCGGAAACAAGATTTATTCTTACCAGGTAAGTGAAGTGCTTATGTGGCCGAATTGGGAAAATTAGAAGACCAGCACTGATCCTGTTTTGTTGGCAAAATAAACTCAATTAAGTAGGCCTTGTTACTTCCATTTAATCATGCGACTTTAAAAGTTCCTAATTCCTAGAACTGTGCCGATAAATAAGAAGACTATGTCATTCCTAAAATGTCTGCTAGTGAAGATTCCGAAACCGTAAACGTATTTCTACATGGGGATATGATATTTCTGCAGTTGCGAAGTTGAAATATCCAGAGCTCGTTAAAGGTAATACCTGGCCATCTACTTCTCGTAGAAGTACCTAAACCATGAACCATTATAATTTCAAGGTAGGTATCTAACTAAAAAAAAATATTCTAGGGTATCAGCTACCAGATCGCGCACCTGCAGACCCAGCTGGAGGCTGCTCGCCTCCTCACCTACAACGCGGCCAGGCTGAAGGAGAACGACCTGCCCTTCGTCAAGGAAGCTGCCATGGCTAAATATTACGCGTCAGGTACATCTAATTCTCTAAGACCACATCTATCGAAGAACCATAACCGTTGGGGTAAATGAGTTCTTGAGTGGAGACTGCGACTCGGCAAGCGCATGGGACGCTAGGTGGAGTGACGATTTGCGAAAGGTGGCCCGGGTAGTGACTGGATGCGACAAGCCGAAGACAGGGTAAAATGACGCGTTTTAGGGAAGGCCTATGTCCAGCAATGGACTGCTACAGGCCAATGATGATGACATCTAATTCCACTAAATAGGACCAGAGTACCTAACCGTCATTACAATCGTCAGCTTATGTGTATAATGTGCTCCGTCCGACTGATGGACACAGGCCTCCTCTTAGAACGAGAGGGCAGAAACTACAACTCCTATCCACCATGCGGGCACAGTACCACATTCACAACTATCATTGAACAACTTCGTGGTTGAGTTCAGTTATCCTCACGATGTTTTCCTTCACTGAAAAGCTTATGGAAATCTCAGAGGTACACATTTATTCCGGAGATGCGAGTGCGAGTCCGGTATCGAAGCCACGACCCTTTGCTTGAGAGGCCGTAGGTCAATCCACTGGCTACAGATTAAAGAAACGTTACCTACCCATAACACATAACTCAAATAAGTAGGTACAGTGAAAGAAACTGAATCGCGTACAACTGTGGAACCTTTTCACTGGAAATGTCATACTTAATAACATACCATACACCTGCCAGAGAAATAATTGCAAAATTGTACTTGAAAAGGTTTTACTTACAGAGGTACGTCATTCAGTTTCTTCCTACATACATACATACATACAAAAATCACGTCTTTATCCCTTACCTACGGGGTAGACGGAACCTAAGCTAACAAGACCACGTTTAGCAGGATTTTGGGCGTATAGGTTGAAAAGGGAATCAAAAATAGTGATGGGTTGCTAGCCGCATCGCCTATATCACGATTCCTCAGATTTTCGCCTATTCCGCGATGGGCTTTTACCATCTGCGCGGGAAGAGAAGCAACTGGTACATTCTATGTCTTTTCTTAACTCCCAGACCAGCATGGAAGACATTTCTTCCTATCCATACACAAAATCACTAAAAGCTTTTTTTTTCCCCAGAAATCGCTCAAACCCTGACCTCCAAGTGCATAGACTTCATGGGTGGAGTAGGCTTCACCCGCGACTTCCCGCAGGAGAAGTTCTTTAGGGACGCCAAGATTGGAACCATCTACGAAGGCACAAGCAACATGCAACTCCAGACCATTGCCAAGATCCTTGAGAAGGAGTACACCCAATAAAAGAAAACCACGCGGAAATGTGGAGACTTGTAACACCAACTGTAAACAAACAAACACATCAAAAGTAATTTACTTACAAAAGTATATTACGGGTATGCAGTTGATGGAATGTTATTTTACCTGGCATCAATAATGTGTACCCTTTAAAATCGACTTTATTAGTATTTGTTATTAAATAAGAGTATTGATTACTTGAACTAAAGTTGTTATCAAAATAGTTGTTTCATTGTCAATACCTACTGTCCCATTTTTGTGCTGAATTTAATGGAGACAGCATTAGACATTGTCACAGGAAATTGTAGCATGTATATACCTACATACACTAGCTGTTGCCCGCGGCTTCGCTCCCGTTACTATTTTCTTCTAAATTTCAATATGAAAAATAGATAGTAGCCGATTCTCAGACCTACTGAATACGCATATAAAATTTGGTAAGAATCGGTAAAGCCGTTTCGGAGGAGTACGGGAACGAACATTGTGACACGAGAATTTTATATATAAGACTAGCTGTTGCCCGCGGCTTCGCTTCCGTTTTTTTTTCTTCTAAATTTCAAGATGAAAAATAGATGTTGGCCGATTCTCAGACCTACTGAATACGCATATAAAATTTGGTAAGAATCGGTCAAGCCGTTTCGGAGGAGTATGGCAACTAAAACTGTGACACGAGAATTTTATATATTAGATATATCACGTCTTTATCCCTTACGGGGTAGACAGAGCCTTTTTTTTTTTTTTTTTTTTTTTTTTTTTATGGTGTGGAAAATGCGCCTTATGCATCCGGCCCGGTACGGGGTTACCGAGGGTATCTGGGGCTCTCCCGAGGCGTCAGGCATACCCAGTAAAAAACACACGGATTCCCACATTTGGCACTGTTGCAGGGGGCCGCGGGAGAACTTTCGTGAACCGCGACGTCCCTGCGGGCCCACCCCGGGATGGGGCTACCTCCCTGCGACACCTGTGCAATGCAGGATTGGGAATTCCCGCCCTCCCCCGCAGGTGCCGCGGATTTTTTATAGAGGTTTTCTCCTCACAGTCACTGCAGTAACCCGCGGCCTCGGCATTAGGAACACCAAGGTTACGCGTAGCCACGACAGGCACCCTAAGGCGCCTCCGTCACAAAGGGGTGGTTTTCCAGGACAGAAAATGTCCCTTCAAGCCGCCCCTGTCCTCTCAAAGTCCCGAAGGATTCCTCACAAGAGGGTTGCTCTCCAGGGCTGAAAATGCACTTTCGAGCCACCCCCTCCCACTTTCGTCCTGAAAAGGACGTTTGCGTCCTTAAAAGGACGGTTTTGGTTTCGTCCTAAGAAGGACGTTTTGCCGACATCCCGAAGGATTCGTAATATCCCGAAGGATCCCTCTCTCGCCCTGAAAAGGACGTTTGCGCCCTTAAAAGGACGATTTCGTCATGTCCCGGAGGACCCCGCCGCTCTGAAAAGAACGATTAAGTCTTGAAAAAGACTGTTACCCGCTCGCTCTGAAAAGGACGAATGCGGTTGCGGATGCGCCCTTAAAAGGACGGCTTCGTCATGTCCCGGAGGACCCCGCCGCTCTGAAAAGAACGATTAAGTCTTGAAAAAGACTGTTACCCGCTCGCTCTGAAAAGGACGAATGCGGTTGCGGATGCGCCCTTAAAAGGACGGCTTCGTCATGTACGGGGTAGACAGAGCCTAACATAACAAAACCTTAAGGCCACGTTTAGCATGATTAAGGGGCATTGCAGCATGTAACTGCTGTATTCTGGTATGGAGAGTAAGTCAGCCAGTGAAATTACTGGCAATGTATTTTATCTTGGCCCTCTAGGCTGGCAACGCATCTGCAATGCTCTGGCGTTGTGGATGTCCATGGGCAGTGGTTTTTGCTTACCATCAAGTGACCCACTTGCTCAACTCTACCAGAGAACGAAATCTTTTTGAATGAGTGTGTAATGTGCTGTATAACGTTCCCTTGTGCCCTGCTAAAGACACACAAATCACGTCTTTCGCCCTTACGGGATAGACAGAGCCTAAGGTAACAAGACCTAAAGGCCACGTTTAGCATGATTGTGCTAAAGACGGTAGAGAAAATTCAGAGCAGACTTCAATAGTTGTGCTTATGAACTGCCTAATGCTTTGTGAAAGAAAAACTAAATAAAACACAATTATTGGTAACTAAAACATTAATTTATTTACATTATATTTTTAGGAGCATACTAAGAAAATTGTTTAAGTAATTATTTTGAAACCAAGATCCCCATTTAAGGTTTTGGGTCATGCGGCATTTTGAAGCCAACCATTTTAGCGGTCTCCTCAACACTCCTTTCGCCCTTTCCCTTGAATTCCATGTTAATTTCTTTACATTTCCGTGTGTGGTGCAGGTAATCATGGTAAGTCTTGGCTTGGAAGTGCATTTCATCGATAGCTTTGCAAAGCTGCTGGTCCGTAGTCTGATATTTACGGTACTGGCCCAAAATGAATCTGGCCATTTGGTTTTCTGCTACCTTTGTGGTTGAGCTCTGCTTACGGATCTCGGATAATATCTGACGCAGAGTTATGAGAGCAGGCTTTGACGTTATAGACGCCATGGTCACACCTTTAAACAAATTAAATGTTTAACTTTTCTACCATTAGAGCCGTTATAAATTCTTCAGTATTGTCATAAGTTGGTCTTTCGCCTTTTAACCAGAATTCAGTGTCCGTATTTTCAAAATTTTCTTTCGGAAAGTGATGGATGGAAGTATCGTTAAAAATGTCTGTGTAGACAAAATTGTTTTCTAATGTGATTTCAGAAACATATGGATTAATTTTACAAATGTAAGGGACTGTTTCTTGTAATATCCTATTAGGATGGTTTTCAATCATGGATGAAAAACTATTGCAAATTAATATGCAGCGATCCAAATCTGTGCTCCAATTGCTCCAAAGAAAGTTATTAGTTAGTTGTTTCGGACAATGTGGGAAGTAGAGAAGAGTAACATCTTGTTCTGATATTACATAACCACCTTCACTATTTTCCGGTAAAACATCAAGACCTAATTGATTTAATATGGAACATTCAGTCTTGTAAAACACAGGATCGTGTACCAGGACTTTATGACAGTCAAAGGAGTCCCGCAGACACAATAACAATGCGAGTTGATATTTTGAAATGTTACACTCCCCGATATGTCCAAGCCCAAAACAAACAATTGCTTCAAGTTTCCTGACACTTAATACTGTACTCACTGAGTTAATGAAGTGTTCCAAATAATTAGAGACTCTCAAATCGTCCGCTGCTGAATTGATCCGCCTGTAATACGAAAACGAGTTATGAAGCTCGAATCTTCAAAACTAACCTCAAAAATAACAATTTACTTCAAAACATTACCTTATAGTTTTCTCGATATCTATCAATGTATCTTCTTCGGCGAATTTGGAATCTTTAGGAGGTATTTTTGTTTGTTTATTTTTAGAATATCGCTTAGAAGGAATTATTTGAAAACCATCGCTGTCAAATTGTTTTTTTGACATTTTAGAATGAGGCGTTTTTTATGTGAAACGATAGACAATCACAAAGATTCTAATTTGTGTCGTTTTTACGATAAATGGTGTTTTCATGGCAAGTGTGTAAGTTTTATCTCAAGTATTAATAAAAAAATATATATTTAACAATAGATACAATAAAACTACCAAAGTTGGAACATATTTTCCTCCTTGTCACCATCATTGTTTACTTCAACTTCCAATCTTTAGACCAAAATGAAAATACGTCAAACATGTTATCATGAGGACGGCGCGAACTTCTAAAAAATAATTACCTGTGTTTTAGCATCGGTAAATCAAAAACAGGCCAAGTGCGTGTACCACCATGCATAAAAGAGGGTTCCGTCAGGCTAGTTGAAGTTAAAACAGTCTTAGGTATAAATGACTATCAGGGGTATCCGAAGTTCAGCTACTCATCAAGAGATGGCGTCGTCATTTTTGGCGATATACTATTCAATAAGGCGATATTATCATTGTAACATTTGTAACGTAACGGTTGAGTGCCCCTCTCCATTTTTTTCATATTAAGCTTCAATCACGCTTGAATCCTTCATTCAACAATACAATTACTGTACAGGTTAGTTTAGTAGTCAAGTAGGCGAGAACATGGCAGACTTTCCAACGCTAAAACGCTTGTAAAATACGATATTACAGTGTGATTGCGCAAGTGGGGTATACATGAGGTGATCGTTCCGATCGTGAGGCCAATACAAAGTTAGTTCTGTGACCCATTGGGCCATTATTTGTACTGAATATACTCGAATTCTTGGTTTTTTGATGTTTTATATGATGATAATGACGACGCGGTTGGCCTAGTTGGTAGTGATCCTGCCTGCGAAGCAAGCGTCCCGGGTTCGAATCTTGGTAAGGGCATATATATATTTGTGTGATGAGCACGAATATTTGTTCCTGATTCATGGATGTTTCTATCTATTTAAGTATGTATTTCTCTATATAAGTATGTATATCGTTGTCTAGTACCCTTAACACAAGCCTTACTAGCGCTTACTTTGGGACTAGGTCAATTTGAGTGAATTGTTCCCTAATATTATTATTATTATTATTATTATAATAGTACATTATATTCCGAGGGTGGTGAAATTAAGAATGTCTCAGATCGCAGGCTCTTGTCGCACGAGCCAAAGGCGAGGGCGGTAAACATACGACCGGAGGCTTTCTTTATGGTGATAAAGAAAGCCTCCGGTCGTATGTTTACCCTCGCGGGTGGTGGCCCGCGGTGTATACACAATTTTACGTCTTCCAGGAAGTGGAAATTTCCGATCGCGTAGCTGGCCGTAAAATGCTACTTACGGCCCGGGTCGACGTAAAAAGTTAAAAGAAGGTGTTGATGTCTTCGCAAAAGTGAAACGGTCGCTGGTTCAGTATTACCTACGCTGTGGTGTTAAACACCTGCAGCACTGATTTTCAGCCAGTACCTTAGGGTAAATAAAACGAAAAGATTTTTTTTTCTGTTGCGAGAGGATCTACTCTAATTTTCGATTTTCGAAGTTCGCATCTCACCAATCCTCTCGCTCTATATCGGACCGTGCGAGTGTGAGCGGAACAGCACGAACCGAGCTTTGAAACTCAAAGTTTAAGGCCTAATTCAAACTTGTTGCGGGAAAATGAAAGTCGTTTTTTAGGGTTCCGTACCTCAAAAGGAAAAAACGGAACCCTTATAGGATCACTTTGTTGTCCGTCTGTCCGTCCGTCCGTCCGTCCGTCCGTCCGTCCGTCCGTCCGTCCGTCTGTCAAGACCCTTTTTCTCAGGAACGCGTGGAGGTATGAAGCTGAAATTTATGTCAATTACTCAGGTCTACTGTCCCTTGAAGCTGTGAAAAAATCAAACTTCTAAGCCAACGCAATCAAAAGATACAGCCGTTTATGCCGCAAATTTCCGCAAATTTTCAACTCTCAAGGGAATCAAAACCTACAAGGTAGTTCCCGTGAACGCAGAATCTTGAAATTTGGTATGAAGGTAGGTCTTATAGCACAGATTAAAGAATAATTGCGATAACCGTAAATGTGTATGTATGTCTGTATATAGCAGTGACCAATATAAAGTAACCCCACACTGCGTACATTTTGCTTTGGAACAGGGCTCTGCTTACACTGGTTTTAGATATTTATAGATAATGATACGGAACCCTCGGTGCGCGAGTCCGACTCGCACTTGACCGGTTTTTATTTTTTAAACTCAACAACCGTCAACAACACCCAAAGACAAACTGCCAGCTACCACCATTACTTCTAAACACCGGATCCAATCGAGAATTCGGGCTAATCATATACGCGTCCGAATATGACGAAATGACTGAACTCGTTCATTAGTTGAGGAGGAAATAACACAGTTTGTAATTGGCGTTAAATATTCACGATGGCCATAAAAAATTGACGGATGCGATGCATGTAGATTATTATAGAAATAAATTATAGAAATAATAATGTTATGATGGTTGCAGGGCTTGTCGTTTTCGAATGAGATCATTGGAGCGATGTTACGTATTTTTAAGATTAGGTAATCTCGTGTTTTTTTTTATTTTGTATATGATAGGGCAGTGTTTCTTAACCTTGTTCAGCCACGGACCCCAAAGAACTCAAGCAGAACTTTCAAGGGCCCCAATAAAAAAAAATCGACGTGGAGCTATTACGAGACATGGCATTTATTTTATTCTAACTTCTGCCCGCGACTTCGTCTGCGTAGAACATATAAACCTTCCTCTTGAATCACTCTATCTATTAAAAAACGAGGGCGAAGCTCGAAGGTGGTCACAGAAGGTGGCCAAGACTGGGTCGAAAGTCAGTGCGCGGACCATCAGCCCGTTGGTCAGATGACATCTGTCATTCGGCGGAAAACTGTGGATGAGACTGGCACGGGACCGGGCAAAGTGGTGTGAAAATGAAGAGGCCTTTACTCAGCAATGGGTGGATGTGGGCTGATAAGATAGATTAAAAAAGCGCATCAAAATCCTTTGCGTAGTTTTAAAGATCTAAGTAAACATAGGCACAGACAGACAGCGGAAAAGCGTTTTATACTATGTAGTGTTTGTCGACCCCCATATGTAGGTACACTCACGGAACCCAGGGGTCCGCGGACCACAGGTTAAGAAACGCTATGATAGGCAAAGGAGCAAGCGGGTCACTTGATGAAAAGTAATCACCGCTGCCCATAGACACTTATAACACTGGTGTTAAGAGCGTAGTGTTGCCGGTCCTTTAAGAAAAGAATAGGTTCGTTGCATTTGGACATCTTGAAGGATTCGTCCAGTTCGATATCACCAACTCAGTAGCAATGCCATGTAATGCGTATTGCTGTGTTCCGGCGTCGAGAGAAGACAGCCGGTGAAACAATCTGCTACGATCCGGTGTTACGGATCTTGCTTACCATCAGGTGACCTCTTGCTTGTTTGGTTTACTTTTCTTATTGTACAGCAAAAAAAATGTGACTTTGTTTTATAAGTACTTAAACTTAAAAAAAATCTAAACGACAAAAAAAATCGAAAAGTAAAGCCATGGCCGGGAATCGAACATGGATCCTCATCATTCCGTGATGCGTGTACCGCTACACCACCCATAGCAGGTAAAAAAACCTGCCGGGTCTGTCCGGGTTCTATTCCCGGCCATAGCCTTACTTTTCAAATTTTTCTGTGTTCCAATTATCAGTGTCGGTTAGAAATTTTATTTGTAACGGGTAAAACCGCGATATATTCGATGTGGTTAGCAACCCATCACTATTTTGATTCCCCTTTCCGCCTACAATCATGCTAAACGTGGCCTTTAGGTCTTTTTACCTTAGGTTCTGTCTACCCCGTAAGGGATAAAAACGTGATTTATGTGTATGTGTCTATGTGTTATTCAGAACACGGCAACTGTCAAATGCATTAAGATTAAGAGACTAGAAGCACTGTAGGTACGGTCAAGTGCAAAAATAAGTATCGATAGGAACTTCTCAAAAATATGTCCCACGACCTTATTACGGTGGCGTAAGAGCATATGGTACTTATTTTTGAACTTTGTCTAGATACATATTATTGCACTTGACTGTACAATGAAAAACTTCAACCGCTATTTCTTTTAAAAAATTTAAATTGTACAATGAAAAATGCTAGTAAACAAAATTTTCTAAAATAATGCTATACCACGTACCTACTCCGGATCTCAAGACGTTTAAGCAACTCTTAAGCAGCTATCACGTAACATTCTAAATCTTATAATAAGAGACGTTAGAGCTAGCGTTACTAAAATCAATTAAGCGTCAATACGGAAGTCACTAAACGCCAAATCGTTATTTCATTATGCCTCTAAGCTTTACGAAAGCCGACGAATATCTAAATGATTCCTAAATAACTATGCGTGAGGATGCATTCACACCAAAATTAATAATATTACTTCCATGCTGGACTGGGAGTAAAGAAAAAACATGCTTCTCGCGGAAATGGCAAAAGGCCATCGAGGGAATCAGCGAAAATCTTAGCAATCATGTTATAGGCGCCGCGGCTAGCCCTTTCCACATGATACGCCTACAACCATGCTAAGGCTCAGGCTATCTACCCCGTAAGGGTTAAAGACGTGATTTACGACATACTAGCCTGTTCCCCGCGCAGAATTCGCATATCGCTGTCCGGCGGGAACTATGCAATTTTCCGGGATAATGTTCTTTATCCTTCCCCGGGACTCAAACTATCTATATACCTACTTATATTTAATCTGAAATATATCGGGTGAACAGAGGGCTGTTTTTTTTAGCACAAAGGGTAAGCATTGCCATACAATGCGGCAATGCTGCCAGCCTTCTGGGCAGTATGCCACAGGGCAACTTTTTTATTTACAGTTTAATGTCAATTTGTTTTATAATTAGTAGTAGTTATCTGCATGTATTATAAATGTATACCTATAAATAAATTTTAAAGGAAAAATATCTAATGTTAATTCTCTGTTATCCTTAATAATAATATATCCAATTAAAATCAAAACTTTTCAGCAAATGTAATGGAAATCTGAACTTAAATGCTGTTTTCACTGGTTCCCACCCTAAATAAGTCCGTCCTTGTGCAAGTATTTAGGTTAGGAAAATTGCCTACTAACATAGAGTTACATTTAGGACGCGCCCGCGGCGCATATCGAGTGACCATTGTCCGAGTTGTTTGGCTCTGACAATCAAAAATTACGGGTACAGCATTCGGATCACGATCGTATTCGTTCCATCGTACCGTAACATGAACAAGGCGACAATAACATACCGAACTACCTCCAGTTTAGTCCTGGCCACGATTCGGAACGCAGCCAGCGCGGGAAAATTAAAAAAAACATTGGAACGTTTTTCAACGGACAACAATTTTCATAAGTATAACACTTTCTAAAAGTTGCTAAAACAAGATGCGTAACTTTAGTAGGTAATATATTCAGCGGGGCAATTAATTCGGTTCGCGTCTTTAGTTTTTATATAACAAACTTTAATCTACGGCACTGTTTTTCTAAAATGCATTTAGTTTTGGCACGTCCGTGGACTGCAGCAATCGTGTGTGTGTAGTGATAACGTGGTACATCAAAGTTTTTGTGAGAGCGAACTATGGATAGGTTCTCCGTGAACCGGCGATCTAAGCGGAAGAATGAGGGGTTCCTTACGAAGTGGAAGGCGAAATACGTTGGAAGCATATTGCACAGGCGCTCTTGGGTTAGCAGTGGATTTGATTTAAACGTAAGTACAGCAATAGTTAAAGCATGGACTTGTATCGTACTGTTCTAAATAGGCGTTTCACAGTAATTTCACTCCGTTAAAATCTGTCAGTCAGTTGTTCCGTCTTTACCATTTAGGCCCGTGCGCCAGAACCCGCAGTCTGCAAGGCCTGCAAGGTCTGCCCTGAATTTCAATGAATCGAAATTTCTTTCTTTTTTTTTACTCTTGAATAGGGTCCTACATTCCTGTGTGCCCCACCCCAGGGACCTGACTCAAAAAGACGGCCCGAACACAGAGAATCCAAACCTAACATCAAAACAACAACGAGATAGCGTTACGGTCCAGGGGCCCGATTTTTGAAAGCACATCACTCGAACGTACCACTCGAAAGTGGAATACATCAGCTTATATCTCCAAAACTACATCTCTAATCAAACTTTTGACTGGTTCACTAGATTAATGAGAGCTGTGATTGTCTTCTACGCTACTCGTACTTCAAATTCAGCACAATTTTTCACCACTTTCGAGTGGTATTTTCACACATATGCTTTCAAAAATCGGGCCCTTGGTTAGGTTCTTATGTATCAATGGGAAATTTCCACTAAAGCCCGTAAATTGTTAGCTCTCTAACAGACCAAACTAATTCATACATACTCACCTACTGTTTGTTTGTTCGTACTTAATTTTGCCAGTGCCGACTTTGGCCTGCTTTCATTATGGTCTAGGAGCAAAGGAAAAACACAGAATGTACCGGTTGCTTCTCTTCCCGCGCAGATGATAAAAACCCATCGAGGGAATGAGCGAAAACCTTAGGAATCGTGTTATAGGCGATGTAACTAGCAACCCATCACTATTTTTATTCTCCTTACCACCTATACGCCCAACAATCATGCTAAACGTGTCTTTTAGGTCTTGTTTGTTACCTTAGGCTAACCCGTAAGAGATAATGGCGTGTTTTTTTATGTATTTATGTAAAATTTGGAAGCTTCTTCTGGTGGTAACGAATAGCGACGATCATTACGGCGACTTGAACTCTCGACGCAAGAGCTCTAAATAATGATAGGTGATTTCATACCACAGTCTCCGTTTCGCCAACGGACTTCCAGGCGGGGGGAGCGTTTTCACCCATTTGTTGTCAACATACCATTGGCCCGCACGAGGCGGTTTGCTTCATCCTAGATGCTTGCTAGGGAATGGAATTCGCTCCCATCGTCTGTATTTCCGGACAGATACAACCTAGGGCTCTTCAAGGCTAGAGTGAATAGGCTATTACTGAACCAGTGAGTTACACCTTTGGCCTCATCTGCACCTTCCACCAAGTGAGATAGAGGTCATTACTGGTCAGTTCGTAATAGAAAAAAAAAGACGGATTTTTTTAAGTCAAAACGTTCTCCTTCCTAAGCTTAGTTTACCTTCGAATTTCCCTTTCAAGATAATCTGTAACAACTCGTATTTTGAACCAAGCAGCAGCTTCTTAAATGTGTCTCAAAATGTGGAATACCAACCTAAATATGTTACATTTATCGCGGTAAACTGACTATGGATACGAAGCTTGTTACGGATTTATTATTTGTTACATATTTTGACCAAGCTGTTACGAATACCTGGGACATTACCATGACGTCTTATTTTTTTTTTAATGCGATTCAATTCCGACTCGAGTAAGGATTTTACAGCGAGCGAACCTAAACTGAATCGGAATTGATCCCTATAAATGTTTTGACCTGCGTTGTGGATATAAACATTACATAAATATATTGTAAATTTTAATTACCTTGAACTAAATCAATTACATTATAATGGCAAGTAATAACCAGTGGAATTAAGTAAGTAAATGCTTTATTGTACAAATATAAAGAAACAGAGACAAATCACAAAAAAATACATTAAATATATGCACAAAGGCGAAATTCTTATAAGGGATCTCTACCAGTTAACCTTGGAGTAAATGAGAGGAGCATTAAGCGAACCGACAAAGAGTGAGTTTAAAATATCCATTAAGTGAAAGCCACAATAGAGCGTACGTCTTAAAATACAACAAACAATTCATAAATAAACTACTAAATATCGTTAAATTAATTAATTAACGTAAAACTATTCCTTCACAAAACAAATCCGAAGCGTTATCAATATTAATGTATAAAATCGATCGCAAGATAACCCGCGTTTACCTAGTCTTATCGTAAAATATCGCTGCTTATAAACAGAAGGGCCACAAATCAAAAACAAGTTTTTTTGGGGAGAGCACAATTAAAATTTTCATTTTATTTTTTAATTGTTTTTTTGCACTCCTACGTCCAATGCTTTTGAATCATAATACCGTCGATGCGTATTTTAATTCTCTACCTTTTGTTTATTTTAACGTTGAGGTAACTATAACCCAAAGACGCCTAGCAGCACATAAGTCCGTTTAGCATATAAAATTTTCTTCACAAGTAAATAAATAATTTGAATAAAAGGCCACAAGTCGAAAAAATAAAAATGGTTTCTTTAATTTTTTTATCACAACCAAGCTGAATAAACACAATATTATAATTAAAAAAAAGCGTGAAAAAAAACTTATCTTTGCAAATTGCTATTTTTTAAATAAATCAAAAACTTAAATTTTAATTACATAAAAAGTGTTTTGGCACCGTACAAAATAAATATTTAACAACAATAAATGCTTCTAGAACCTCAACAGGCATAAATAAGTATAGGTAAAACCATAATTATAGCTTCTTATGCAATTGTAATAATATCGTACCTTACTAGTTCTAACAAGAGATCAAAATTTTCACTTATTGTATAATATATTTTTATAATTATGCGATTTCTAAGCAATAATTACTAAATAACTTCTCAATTATTTATTACTAGCTATTGCCTGGGGCTTTGTCCCCACTAGATTTTTTTTTCATAATTTTACTATCTACAAACCACGTCCTGGCAATAAAGAACACAGCAAAAAAATAATTATTAAATTTGGTGCAGTTGTCCGGAAGTTAAGCGGTAGCTACGTGCATTTCGACGATTCATTTTTATTTATATAGACTAGCTGTTGCCCGCAACTTCGGCCGGGACGAATCAAATATAACCTATGTTCATCAGGGATAATGTAGGATTCTTAAGGTGAAAGAATTTTTCAAATCGGCCCAGTAGTTTCGGAGCATATTCAACGTTATCAAACAAAGAAACAATCAAATCTTTAATTTTTAATATATTTAACAATCTTCTGTACCATCTGAGCTCGCAGATTTGCCAAAATCACTATCAGAATTTGAGCTAGAGTCATCATCAGAATCTTTGATAACTAAGTAAAGACTGAGAATCATGCTTCTGTAAATTGATGAGCGTTTTTTTTCTTTTCTTTGGTATAGGTAAATCTTGATCGGGCTCTTGTATTTGTTGATGGACGGAATTATTGGTTTTAGGTAGAACCATGTTCAAAATTCTGTGTGATCTGGTACTCATTCTGCAAGTGAAAATAAATACTTACACAAACTATAGATAGGTAGAGGTAGGCAGAAAAAGACAAGGCAAGAATCGATACAAGTATGTTGCGTTGGTTTTGACATGGAAGAAAGGGTGAAAGATGAAAGAAAAAAGCAGAAATTAATAATAAAGCGAGTAGCATAGTGCCGTTGATTCAGGAGCGTCACAAACCTCTTTCATTTGAATGGTATAAAATAAATAGAAATTTGCGCTTATAAGAATAGTTAGTTAAAATATAGATAAATAGTAAATGTGTGCTATTTTTATTGCACAACATAAAATACCATATCATAAAATAAAGGATTCCTGCCAAACAGCAATTCAAAATTGTATCAAAGCCTTTTTTGTCTTGAAAGAAAACATCGCAAAAACAACAATGTTTTGAGCAAAACAGACATTTTACAAAAAAAGTTGTAACAATAATAATATTATTGGATTTTTTTATTACTAAGCGGACACTTTCCGAAACATGGCACCTTTGCTTAAAAAATGATCCTGTCCTTCTTTGTTTTTATAAGCGAGACAAACACTTTTCAAAACGTGGCACCTTAGTCTTATAAATAATTGAGTACTTACTTGTTCTTTATAGGCGAAACGGTTGCATTCCCAAATGTGGCCCTGTTACCCATAAAATCCACAAGCTGAGGTGCGCTCGCGCCGACTGGTCGGGTCGCAACTCAAATAATGGCCGCTTTGCTCTGAACTTAACCATCAATGCGTAAAAATGCCGAAAGGGCGCATGCATAAAACTGCGATTTAGAGACCGATTTTGACCGGTGTCTTTGTGTCATATGAAAATAAGGTTGATTTTGGCCACATTTTTTAAATAAAAGTGATTTTGGACAATTTTGATTTGTGGCCCTTCAGTTTATAAGCAGCGATATGTTCGCCGAACCCATATGTATGACTAAACCAGTGACTAACTATAGACTAAAAAATTAATATCGTAATTGTTATTCAAATAACGTAGTCACTTTCCACTGGTCGTTATATAAAATATATCAATTTGGCTACAATATACAATGGATACGTGACCGGCTGCTTCCTTATTGGTCTTTGCATTCGATAAATCTGTTATATCGTTTGCTATTCTTGTGGTTTATTGACTGTTGTAGTTTGTGTCTCTCTCTAATATATTCTTCTGAAGAGAGTCAGACAATATTGCGTAATGTACACATTGGTAGATATATGTAAAATTTATAAGGCAACTATTTTTTATTCACTTACGTATGTTGAGTACTGTGCTTGACTATTAAATGACGCATTAACTTTTTTCAGCGTGTATAAACTGTAACCAACGATTAGTGGCGTAACTATAGGGTGGCAGGGGTGGCAAAATGCCAGGGGCGTCTAGCTCTACGGGGCCCCGAACTGGCTTGGTTTAGAGCACAGAAGGGACGCTGATGCACTTCTTTATAATGAGGAAGGAGCCCTCTGACGAATTTGCCACGGGCCCTAGACGTTATAGTTGCACCACTGCCAACGATTTTGACGTGATGATGATGATGATGCAAGTATCAAACCCATGAGAGTGATTGAGACACCAAGATAGACCCGAAGGACTTTTTTTAACCCCCGACGCAAAAGCATGTTATAAATTTGACTTCGAAATCTCTGTGTTGTGTCTATCTGTGGCATTATAGGCTCTCAAGCCGGTTGACCGATTTCGATGCGGTTTTTTTCATTCGAAAGCCAGTTTCCTCGCGGTGGTTCTCAGCTATGTTTGGTAAAAATCGGTATATCAATTTGAAGAATATCAGCTCTTTTCCAAAATGATGTTAGGTATCTTTGGCACAAAATTGTTTATGATGTAAGGTGCCTTGGGGTAAATTCGAAATAGGGAGAATTTCAAAAATCGTAGAAATCCACTAAAGGGGGAACAATTGGCATTGTTCATTTTTTTTAGTATGCTCCAATTCGAAAACCATTTCGAGGAAAACCATCAATTATCCGATTTATCTTGTCCGATTTCAAAAATACTTTATGATTGCAGATATTTTTGTAAAAGTACTTTGAACCTTTGTTTGACCGAACGACCGGGTTTTTAGACAGAATCCAGCATCGAATGTTTGTCACAAAAATGAAAAAAAAAGTTTGGCTACGGCAACTGTCACGTGTCACTGTCAAATCTACAAAACCATAGACAAAGCCGTTTTTTTTTATAGCCAGCCGAAGGAAGGCGATTGGGATTCTGTCTAAATTCACGAATTATCAAACAGCGAAAAAATATTTATGATTAATTAACAAAGCTACGTAAAAGCATAATATTCAAATTAGTTGCTTGAAATAGTCCATTTTATCAAATAAAGGTGTTAAAAGCACAGCTTAAAAAAATTGAACAATGCCAATTCCATAATCTGGCAACGCTTATCTAGAAGCCAAAGACATAGGAGCTTCTAGGCAAGTGTTGCTAGATTATGTAATTGTTCCCCATTTAGTGGATATTCACCAATTTCGAATTTACCCCAATGAGTACTTGACAAATGCGTGGGTTTTTTTAAATTTAGAATTTAATGTTATTAAATACTATCGCCTTTTGTCTGATATGCTCGTTGCGGACCCTATCTCTCAACGAGATACCGAGCATAGCCCTCTCCATAGCACGCTGGGCGACAAGTCGTCGACATAGCCCGAAGGATTGGTACGTTGAAATGGCAATGGGCTGGTCACGTTTGCCGTACAACTGACAACCGTTGGAGCAAAAGTATCCTAGAGTGGAGACCACGTTTGGGAAAGCGTAGTGTGGGACGCCCTGCGACGCGTTGGACGGATGACCTTAGGAGGACAGCTGGCAGTGGCTGGATGAGGGAAGCCCAGGATCGCGAAAGTTGGCGCAATATGAAGGAGGCCTACGTCCAGCAGTGGACGGACAATGGATGTAGATAGTAGTAGATAGTCGAAATACTATCGCACTGTAAGTAGCGTTGGAAATATTTTTCAAAACCCGGATGCCAAACATTAAATTGCGTGGCAACAAGCACAAGTTTGTCTCGGATTCTGCAAATCTTTATCCAGTTATTACCACGTCTAATCGCCTAAATTTGGTTTTAAGTGGAGTAAATTTTATCATAATGTTTATTCATGTTCCGTCCTGTAGCGTGACGGAGTAAATGATAAGGTCTCGTTAAAATCCACTTTTTCTCGTTCGCTTTCGTCTTAATATTTGTTATCTAGGTCGGTCGGTACACTTGCACCTGAGAGGAGAGGCGTATCTAGTAGAGTTGCCACCTTTTTTTGAAGGTAAATTAGTATTTTTTTCAAAACATTGCAAACTTGGAAATTAAAAAAATAGTACCCTACACATAAATTTTTAGTAATTATTAATTTTTCCATGAGTACTTGTTATTAGCCTAAGCTTTGGTTGACCAAGTTTTATTATTTTTAAAATAATTATAGTTATCTGAGTAACTCAGATCCATAATTAATAAAATATTAACAATTCGTTCTTAATTAAATTAATAGAGGCCCTATTCTTTTTTTCTCGCCATTTTATATTTGACCTCAAAAAACGGTCGCATCGGCGATTCATCAACTTGAACAAATTTTAAGTTGACATTTAATGTTGTTTTTGAATTTATCCCTTTTGGGAAAGGCTAAGGTAACTAAGCCCATACTGCCAAGAAGTTGACGTTTACTTACCGTGACGTGTGAGCAACGAACGATCGACGTGATGCGTTTTATTCTGAAATTCCAAATGCTGCGTTGCGGGTGCGTTTCAGTTGCATTAATTAAAAAAAGCGCGAAAACTGAATTACCTGTGAAAATATAGTATTATTCGTACTATAACAATATAGTACAATGGACTGAAATATCGCACGATACTATTGGCAGAGTGCAAAGCGGGTGGAGGGGGTAGCCTAAACGATCACAGCGCTCGCTACGGCTAAAATTGTCATTTTTGTCGCTGACTTGAACTGTCAAATCCATATTGCAGTAAACATTTTCTAATCGTTTTTGAGATAAAAATATGGTCCTGGTAAGATGTGTTGTTGTGAATTGTAATAACACCAAGAAGAATAGCGACTGTAAATTTTACCAATTTCCAAGACCAAGGTGGAAACGAGACCAAAGAAATTAGTGGATATTTGCCGTAAGAAAAAAAAAGTAAGTTACCTAACCTCTAAAATTTCACTGAAAACAACAATTTTAATATTATTGGCAATAATGTTACTGACTACCATTGTCCAAAATTGTGTAATATAGTAAAATAACACAAGATTTCATTAATATTTTTCACAATATTTACTTACTTCTTGTTTGACAGCGGTGACAATATTGTCCATAATGGCCGCCTGTCACGTGGCGCTGTCGTCGCGCACGGTCCCAATATAAAATAATACGGGTGGCAACCCTAGTCTAGCCCATGTAGCGCCCGGGTGCAAACATTACCTTCGCGCCCTAAGCGCCTAGAAGCGCGCGCTGATTGGAGCTCCGTAGCGAGTGGCGCTCGGCGCCCCCTATGACCGCTGCGCCAGGGTGCACGGCAGGCCCTGCACCATAGGTAAGGACGCCTAGGACTTTCTTCTTCTTCTTTTAGTGCCTTTTAGCCCTTGGTGGCCTATTTGCAAAATAAACTATTGAATTTTGAATTTTGCGAGGAATTTCACCGGCTGTCTTACTCTCCACGATGGAACACAGCAGCGCTAATATGATCAATTTCAATATTAATTCGTATGGTTGAACAATTTTGTGAACACAAATTGTATGTAGGTACATAGAATAGACACCAACGGTGAATAAGTTATCCATTTACTCATTATTAGATAACTTAACTTTTTTTTTGCTTCCATGTTGGTCTGAGAGCAAAGAAAAAGCATAGAATGTACCAGTTGCCTCTCTTCCCGCGCTGATGGTAAAAGCCCATCGAGGAAATGGGCATAGGAATCATGACTTTTATAGGCGATGCGGCTAGCAACCCATCACTATTTTGATTCCCCTTTCCACCAGTACGCCCACAATCATGCTAAACGTGGCCTTTAGGTCTTGTTACCTTAGGCTCTGTCTACCCCGTAAGGTATAAAGACGTGATCTGTGTGTGTGTGTGTGTGTGTGTGTTTAAAAAAACCAGTAGGGAAAATAATTATACACCAACCAACAGAATAGACACCAACGGCAACCGTTCTGCTCATCTTACCCACGTCATCAATAGTCTTAAAAAGTTAAACTGCATATACACACATACAATCACGTCTTTATCCCTTACGGAGTAGACAGAGCCCAAGGTGGCAAGACCTACAGGCCACGTTTAGCAAGATTGTGGGCGTATAAATGGTAAAAATGGAATCAAAATGATGGGTTGCTAGCCGCATCGCCTATAACGTGATTCCTAAGACTTTCGCTCACTCAATAACCATTCACCATTCATAACCATCTCATTATAATAGCCAGTGGCGTAACTATAACGTCCGGGGCCCTTAGCAAATTCGTCAGATGGGGCTCCTTCCTCAATATAAAGAAGTGCATCAGCGTCCCTTCTGTGCTCTAAACCAAGCCAGTTCGGGGCCCTGTAGAGCTAGGGGCCCCTGGCATTTTGCCACTCCTGCCACCCTATAGTTACGCCACTGATCATAGCCTATGAAAAAAACCCACATCTTACCCTCGTGTATCAAACACTGACTAGACAAGGTGTGCTTTAGTGGGTAAAAAAGTTCCAGTTGAAAGAGCAACAAGAACCCCGTCAAATTAAGAGCATGGTTAATTACTATGCCAATTATGACAGTATATTTCCCAATAAAGTAATGATATGGTACAAAAAGCAATGGTATCCGTATCATAGATTCAATCTCGGTGTATTGCATAGATAAAGCAAACTTACCATTTGCTGTTTCATAACAAGCCAAATACGCGATTTAGGACTGTAAAGTTTAAGCAATAAGTTGGGTTTATCCGCAAAATTATCGAGTTTGACCGCACGTCGTTAAAGTGATTGCGAAAGACAAGTCCTACAGCAAGTCAACGTTTCATACTTATAAACATTATGGTTTGTGTGAAGCTTAGTTGCTACGGAGTGTTAGAAGGGAAAGGTCCGCGTTTATAAAAAAAAAACGCGACCAGTAAACCACAAGTTTTGTGTTACGTCAGTGCTTTCTGTTTACAAACAATTGAGACGTCAGAAAAACGCGGCCAGCCAGTGACATTGGATTTAGAGAAAAACAAAAGGTGCGAAATTTGGTTTCGGAACACCGGTGCGAATTGACGTTTGTGTTTTTTTTTAACAAAGGTCAAAGGTGGAGTGCCATTATGCCCCAGATTTTCTTCAAAAAAGTAATGGTGGTGCGGGAGCGAGGTGACTTCGAGGTGAGTAACTTTCACTTTTTGCGCTGCCTTGTCGGGACCTGTGGCTGATATCCGCTGCTTTATTTGACAACAGCCGGTTTAAGCATCAATAAACAACATATAGCTATTGAATAAATTACTCACGATTTATAAATATTTCTACCCCCTTCGTTAAAAAAAAAGTAAAATGTTATGTTTGTGCCTGGCAAAGGAAAATGTAAATGTGACAGATAATAAAATAATGACAAGCGTTTGTGAACAAGGGGGTAACATGATAAAGAGATGCTTGAACGTCAGATATGATCTCGGAAGCTCTTCTAGCTATTTCCTTTCACTTTTGATATTATTATTATGCATTGGGTACTCCGCAATTAAAAGTTACTAAACGATGAATAAGTAAATACTTAATTTATTAACTACCGTGGGACTCAGGAACGTTGACTAAGATTTAATATAAGCAATTTACGTGTTACACAGTTACTTAATATTATATATCTTAGCGTTTTAAACGTATTCTCATATTGTGTCTATATCCTCTAGTTTTTACTCGAGCAAGCTACAGTTTCATAAATAATTCATGTTAGAATGCCTGATATAAGACATAAAATGGGATCAATTTAAAACTAGTAAATGAAGGTGCAGCTCTAATGGCTTACAATAAATTGCTCATTTGATTGCAACTAGACAACCTTGCGATTGTCCCATGACTTAAATAATTTAATGTTAACCTCTCACTTATAAATTTATACCCGCTTAAAAGTATTTTAAATCATGGTTAGTACATCTTGAGATCTACAAACGATAGAAAAAGCTAAAAGTTTGTAGTTTTTTGAGATCGATTTAAAAAAATGTTTAATGTTTATGGTTTTTCCTCACCCAGACAAACCTACTAGGTACTTAATACTCAAAAAACCCACTACTAACAATTTTAATTGAATAATAAGTAAATAATAACAAGCTCACTTACTTTTCTATTTATAGATCGATTAAAATCGGTTGCTTTATCTATACATATAAAATTCAAAGTCCTGACTGACTGACTGACTGACTGACTGACTGACTTAACTATATATCAACGCACAGCCCAAACCACTGGACCTAGAGACTTGAAATTTTGCACATAGATACCTTATACAGTGTAGGCATCCACTAAGGAAGGATTTTTGGAAATTCCCACGGGATAAGGAAAAAACGGGAATTATATATTCGACTCCGAGTGACGCTCATCATCATCATCATCATCATCATCAGCCTATATTAGTCCACTGCTGGACATAGGCCTCCCCTAATGACCGCCATAGCGCCCTGTCTTCAGCTTGACGCATCCAGCATCTGCCTGCAGCCTTTCGCAGATCGTCATCCCACCTGTGGCCGGAGGGCGTCCTACACTACGTTTGTCGAGTCGCGGTCTCCACTCAAGAACACGTATAAAAACTAGACTCTTCAAATTTGATACAAAAGTAGGTGATTACAAAACGAAGAAACTAATTTCAGGATTTTTGGAAATTCTCACGGGATAAGGAAAACAACGGGATTTATACATTGAGTTTAACGAAATCCTATGAACTATAATTACTAGACTCTTCAAATTTAAAAATAATAGTAAAATAATGTTTTAATGATTTTTGGAAATTCCCACGGGATAAGGAAAAAAACGGGATTTATATATTCAGTTCTACGGGATCGAGTTTTCGTTTTACTGGTCGTATAAAACTGAAATTTGGCCTTCAAGTTCCCTTGGGTGTAGGGGAGCACTAAAAAAAGGATTTCCCGAAATTCCCACGGGAACGGGAAAAACGGGACTTTTCGATTTACTGGTTGCAGAAAGCTGAAATTCGGCATGTAGGTTGCTTCGGGAGTGCTGAGGAGCATTAAGAGAGTACTTTCCAAAATTCCCACGGGAACGGGAAAAATATTTGTTTACAAAGAAATACTGCGGTAGGCATAATATGGCTAGAAACTTGAAATTTGGCACACATATACCTTGAGTATCCTAGAGGTGCACACTAAGAAGGTATTTTTCGAAATTCCCACGGGATAGGGAAAAACGGGATTTTTCGTTTTACTGGTCGTAGAAAGATGAAATTTAGCATTTAGCTTCCTTAAGGAGTGTAAGGGAGCATTAACAAAGGATTTCCTAACATTTTTACGGGAACGGGAAAAACTGGGATTTTACGTTTTACCTACTGGACATAAAAAGTTGAAATTTGTCACGTAGTTTTATTCGGGAGTGTAGGGGAACACTAAAACGGGAAAAAACGGGATTTTATGTTTCTAGACGAAACAGAGGAAGAAAGAGACTTAACATTTATAACGTGTGTTTCTTTAGTGTACTCCGAAAGCACTCCCCAAAATTTTTACGGGAACCTGAAAAAACTTATTTTTTCGATTTACATCTTAGCGCGTACGAAGTCGCGGGCAAAAGCTATTTAGGATAGGTTAGGTTAGGTTTGTTTTATAATCTCCCGTGGTGTCCCACAATAGTGCCAAATTAGGGAATCCGTGTGTTTTTTACTGGGTATGCCTGACGCCTCGGGAGAGCCCCAGATACCCTCGGTAACCCCGTACCGGGCCGGATGCATAAGGCGCATTTTCCACACCATAAAAAAAAAAAAAAAAAAAAAAGGTTTGTTTTATAAAAATCCTGCAATATTTACAGTTTCAGAAAAATTAAGGCAGCGGGGCAATGCGGGGGCTTGCTTGCATGCTTGCTTGAGTCCTTGCTTTGCATGCTTGATTGCATACTTGCTTTCATGCATGCTAGCATGCTTGCTTGCATACATGCATGCTTGCGTGCTTACTTGCTTGCATACATGCATGCTTGCGTGCTTACTTGCATGCATGCTTGCTTGCACGCTTGCTTGCATGCATGCTTGCTTGCACGCTTGCTTGCATGCTTGCTTGCCTGGTTGCATGCCTGCTTGCATACTTACATGCTTGCAGGTTTGGGTGCTCGCTTACTTGATTGCTAGCTTCTTTGAAATGCTCATGGTTCACGCGTGCGAAGCCGCGGGCAAAAGCTAGTTTACTTATATAATAACACTTTAATTTATGTTTTATTGCCACATTTTAATGAAACAAGTAATTAATCAAATAATTAAAAGTCATTGAAATGCAATGCAATTTCTTTGTTTGCCGATTAATGTTTAACGGTTTAACGGTACCTAAAACTCATACAAAATTGGAAAATACGATAAAATATGACAAATGTAACTGAAAGAGAAATAAAAATAAATTAGAATTGTTATAGAACCGGTGCTTACCTACTCATAATCATTAATATCCAAAGTTAATACTTACTTTTACCATTCTTCTTCTTATTATTTGTGGCGTATCAAGTCGTTATAGCGACGACAACTTCGCTAATGTCAAAGTGATAAAAATATAATTCAAAAATCTTGTGACAAAATGTTGGCAACGTTGTACGGTAATACGGTCAAAAGACCCCTCTCCCCCCTGTCGGGCTCTTAGCCAACGGTCATGATATCCCTCAGAAACTGCCAGGAAATCATTAGCCAATGTCCAGGGTGCACCGGACCAAGCACTGCTCTTCCCCCCGGACGGATCCGAAAACGAACCGCAGCTCTTGACCACACGCGGAGGTAACCCGACTCCCACCCCTACATTTATCATTTTTCTTTTAGTAAAAAAAAGGGGTGATGACTCCCAGTATGTTTCTTTATGTCTAGGAAAAGGGAGCGGTGATAAATTTTTCACTAAACTTGTCAAAAAATCAAAATGGCGGTCTGTCAAAAAATTTGGTCCAAACCAGTTTGCGATTGATACGTATACGGTTCATTAATGTGACAGTTCAAATGCAGGATTTGGAAATAACCTGTTGGTCAGATACACCGAGAAACAATGTCAGGTTGTCAGCGGTGTTTTGATCATGACATATGGTCACGTCTTAGCATTTCATCAATCGCTCAACGGATAGAAATGATAATCGATCAGGTGCCTACATGCCTAGTACACATTTGAAGCGTTACGTCACTCGGGAGAGGTCAACACACGTGAACTAGAATCTACTTGGTACTCCACAAGTTCCGCAGCCATGCATCTAACGGCATCACGTATAGATTTCACGCAAAAAATTGGACATCCTCCCAGTGGTGTAACTACGAGTATAACGTCTGGGGCCCGTGGCAAATTCGTCAGATGGGGCTCCTTCCT
This sequence comes from Pandemis corylana, assembly GCA_949127965.1. Lineage (NCBI taxonomy): Eukaryota > Metazoa > Arthropoda > Insecta > Lepidoptera > Tortricidae > Pandemis > Pandemis corylana. The sequence continues at coordinate 13,445,545 of OX421860.1, forward strand.
CAATATAAAGAAGTGCATCAAGGTCTCTTCTGTGCTCTAAATCAACTCAGTTCGGGGCCCCGTAGAACTAGGGCCCCTGGCGTTTTGCCACCCCTGCCACCCTATAGTTACGCCACTGCATCCTCCACTCCACACGAGATGCTACTTTTTTCAAACTCCATTTGCGGGTAGTCCTCGTGCAAGGTCCATCCGGATCGCTACCACCGCCTTACTCGCTAATCCTGCCGCCAAGCAGCAGTGCTTGTACTGCTGTGTTCCGGCGTAAAGAGTAAGACAACCGATGAAATTACTGGCACAAAAGGTATTCTATCCTAGCCTCTAGTATGCGGGTCCATGGGTGGTGGTGCTCGTTTACCATCAGACGACCCACTTGCTCGTTGCCTTCCTTGTTGTAAATAAAAAAAAAGATGCTAAGTACGGTCAAGTGTAAAAATAAGTATCGATAGGAACTTCTCAAAAATATGTCCCACGACCTTATTACGGTGGCGTAAGAGCGTATGGTACTTATTTTTGAAACTTTGTCTAGATACATATTATTACACTTGACTGTACGTTTTTTCATTATAATCATCATAAGCCTGTAACAATCTGCTGGTAGTTAAATAGGTATGTATTCGTTCCTGTTACACTAATGGTCATTAATAGGAAAGTGAGAGGGATAGTTTCATGTTTACACGAACTTTGAATGTCGAATTCTTCAGACTTACATTCAGTGGCGTAACCATAACGTCTGGGGCCTGCGGCAAATTCGTCAGAGCGTCCTTTCTGTGCTCTGAACCAGACCAGTTCGGGGCCGCGAAGAGCTAGGGGCCCGTGGAGCTTTGCCACTCCTGCCACCCAGTTCTTCCCGGCAGGGCAACCCTCATAAACCATGTTCCGATTCCGACACACACATTGCCGTTCTCTTCCTTCAAATTCCTCATAACTTTCCATAAAGAAAGCTAGATTCGGACATTATGTATGTCTAAAGTCTAAAGTCTAGACCAAAACAGGTCTGTGGAATGCGTCAATGTAGATCCTGAACTGACCAAGAAAAAGCTTGTTAACTTTTTTTATGGACATGTTGCGGTCAACATTTTAAAACAGGAGTTTTAATGACGGACTTTCTTGCGGCATATTTATGCGGTCACTAACTCTTATTCTGACAGAGGGGACAGTATCTTCGGTCGGCCAAAATTCTTCTACGCCGTATCTTAAAATTACTCAGTAATATGTGTGTCTTTCAGTGGGCCAGTTTAACTGAATACCCCTGCTACGAAGACTTCTCAATGAATTTTATTGTTATTTCTTCCATGCTGGTCTGGAAAAGAAAAAACATATAATTTACCAGTTGCTTCTCTTCCCGCGCAGATGGTACAAGCCCATCGAGGGAATGGGCGAAAGTCTTAGGAATCATGTTATAGGCGATGCGGCTAGGAACCCATCACTATTTTGATTTCACTTTCCACCTCAACGCCTACAATCATGCTAAACGTGGCCTTCACATTTTGTTACCCTAGGCTCTGTCTACCCCGTAAGGGATAAAGACGTTTTTTATGTACAGTCAAGTGTAATAATATGTATTTAGACAAAGATTCAAAAATAAGTACCATACGCTCTTACACCGGCGTAATTAGGTCGTGGGACATATTTTTGAGGAGTTCCTATCAATACTTATTTTTGCACTTACTTGACCGTACGTATCTATCCGACACAATACAAACCTCTGTACATGTACCTACTTCACCTAGAACGAAAGATGGATGAATGAATAGTGAGCAAAATTAGACAACTACTTCAATTCGTTATACCATCGAGGCTAGCTGTAACTATAGGTTATAAGTATTGTATACAAGTTTCAATGCCTGATATAGCTGTCACGCTCAATCGCGGCTTGAATCAGAGCGTAGCAGCCCGTTGCATAACGTTTTTGAGGACGTTGACAGATTGTTTTATAGTGCAGACCTGACTTTATGCTGAAATACATCGGTGCCCTAATACCGGCTCCAGACACGATAGGAAGATGTGTACAAAGTTGCTCATATACTATTTGTAGGAGCCTCTTCGTGTGCGTGCGTGTGTGACAACATTTCGTGGTTATTCTACCATCATGGTCTCGGTTTCTTGGCAAACATTGAAAGTGATGATGGTATATACATAGATACATACATAAATCAAGTCTTTATCCTTAACGGGGTAGACAGAGCCCAGCTATCCCTTCCATGCTGATCTGGCAGCAAAGAAAAAACATAGAATGTACCAGTTGCTCTTCTTTCTGCGCAGATGGTAAAAGCCCAGGGAGGAGAATTGGGGTAAATCGTATGAATCATGTTATAGGCGATGTGGCTAGCAAGCCATCACTATTATGATTTCACTTTCCACCTCAACGCCCACAATCATGCTAAACGTGGCCTTTAGGTTTTGTTACCCTATGTACGCACTTTTGCATTTTTTTTGTTTCTTAGATACTTAGTGACGTCATGTGGTCAACAGATGGCGCCAGTGGACGCTTGCGCGTGCGTCAGTCTTGATTAATTGCTAGGCGTTTCTTTAACCTTTTGCTGAAGGAGTGCTAGTATGTTGTGACATTTAAAAATGGCAATATGCTGCTCCTTTTTAACTTTTTGTTTGAAAATAATCATTAATCGTATAGGTATTTTAGGTAAATAAGAGTTAATTTTCAAAGTGCAGCAGCATACTTACCGCTCTTAATACACAATGTACTATTACGCACTGGTGTGGCCAGACTTTAATAATTCAACCTATCTAAATAATTCCAAGAATTGGTTCCACTTACGACTTCTGATTGATTCCACTTATTCTATTACATGTTTTAAATGACATAACAGAGCGTACCGAGGCGCTAAAAGAAAGTTTCGCCGCATTTCTTCGCCAGGGTAATTTTAACCTTATGCCGATGTACGGTCAAAGTCGTTTGTCTGAGGTTTAGCGGATGACAGGTACTACGGTCATAAGGTTATGGGAAAGGTGGATTATGCAATGATGGAGCGGTGCAAGTGTTAAGCAGATAGCGGAAATTGTATTCGAGTAAACTGGGGGACACTACAAATCAGTCTACAAGAGGTTGAGGCTAGGTAGACAATGGGTAATCTTATCGCTTAAACGCGATCGTTACCTTATGGTATTTTTGATACAGAAATTAATATGAACCGGTTCAGATAGATGTTTCAACTCAATCATTGTTTCATAAATGATTAAATTGTGTACATACATATATCACGTCTTTATCCCTTACGGGGTAGACAGAGCCTAAAGTAACAAAACCTTAAGGCCACGTTCAGCATGATTAAGGGCATATAGGTGGAAAGGGAAATCAAAATAGTGATGGGTTGCTAGCCGCATCGCCTACAACCTGTTTCCTAAGACTTTCGCCCATTCCCTCGATGGGCTTTTACCATCAGCGCGGGAAGAGAAGCAACTGGTGTATTCTATGTTTTTTCTTCACTCCCAGACCAGCATGGAAGAATTGTGTACTGTTTGACGTACTCGTATAAATGAAAAAAATAAAACGTGTTACTTTTATTTACTGTAAACCTGCAGTTGCACTTTACTCTAGGCTAAAAGGCTAAAAGGCTAAAAGGCTTAGTGGGAAAAGAGATAGTCTCTCATAATAGACTTGAAGCCTGTAGCGTTTCGCTCACCGCTCCTTCTATCATTTTGGACCGCACCAAGATGTCAAATAGCATCACGTTCGTTCCTCGGTTATGACAACTTATTTACTAAACAGATTTCTCTATCTTAGCCACGTGACTTAACATTTTCCTTTGTAATTCACGCCAATAAATTACTGTTTAACACTATCACTGTTGAAAGTGATGAGCCATCCACGCTCGCGGGAAAGAACATGATGTATTTTCAAGGCTCTGGCGAGAGCATAGAGGAAAAAACAATTAGAGTGGTAATAAGGGTTGTAACATTATGGCAAAACATTAGTATTTTTTGACTTACACCATAGTTACTAACAGTTATTTTTCGCGATTGTTTTTTCTTTATCTCCTACGTCCCAAAAAGAAGGCCAAAAATGAGTTGCTTCGTAAGGCGGGAACATCTGCAACTGACAAGTATGAATACATACATAGATACATATATCACGTCTTTATCCCTTACGGAGTAGACAGAGCTTAAGGTAATAAAACCTTAAGGTCAGCGTTTAGCATGATTAAGGGCGTATAGGTGAAAAGGGAAATCAAAATAGTGATTGGTGTTAGCCACATCGCCTATAACATGATTCCTAAGACTTTCGCCCATTCGAAGAGAAGCAACTGGTAAAAATCTATGTTTTTCTTTACTCCCAGACCAGCATGGAGGAAATTATTATTATATTATATTATGGTTGGATTATAGAAAAAACTTGTGAATACAATCAAGCCCATATCAATATTGAGTCAGTGTTGATTTCATCTATTCTTAATGTTATTTATGTGTGAGACAATAATTTAAATAACAAAAACTGGTTTCTATTGAAGCTCTCCGCCCCACAAAATGGGCATTGTCTACATCGCCAAATGCGTTTGTTCTCTAACTCTATTCAGTTTTGAGGTGTTAAATAAACTATACTCGGGTTCTGCCTACCCCGTAAGGGATATAGACGTGATTTCTATATGTATGTAAATTATATCAGTATTTTCAACATGGAACTACCGTGAGACTTAATCATGATTACACATAAACGGATAACTCACGCATAAAAAGTCGAGTGATGCTCGACTTGTTTCGGACTATTTCGTACTCCTTCTTCCTAGAGCGCTCGCCCCGGCGGCAGCGAAACGAACACAGTGTTCTTTCACTCGACTTTTTATACGTGAGCTATCCGTTTATGTGTAATTATATATCAGTATTGTTAATAGTCTGCATGCTTGTATCCATATAATTGATGACATAGTTTTGACATACCGGTAATTCTCAAAAAATTGGCACCGCAACCTGTCTATCAGTTTTTGAATAAAAAGTATGCTTGAATCGTATTTTTTTGATAGAGTAAGATTTTTATTTGGTAAATATAAATGTCGTATATTGAGGCCAACTGTCATAATAACATTTTAGCGAACCCAAAATTAATTAAAAATACATAAAGTACCTTATTTACTTTAACCTGTCGTGTCCAAATCGATATCCCTCAACTGATTTGCTCTAAACACCACTTTTACCAGATTTATACAAATTTTTACTTTACAGCCAATGTTATGGACATACTATGGCGTTGTTTAATTGATAAATTACGTTGATTACTCCAACCACTCAGAAAAATATTTAATTTCAAAGTTTGTCCAGCGATATTTTTACTTTATCCTGGTTTCGCCTTGGTGTGCGCCTGGCGTCGTGACATAATCGAGCTATACATAATACTACCCGTTAAAATATTACTCAAGTACCCTGCTAGCCCTCCCAAAGATCAGACTCTGTTAATCTTAAGTTGTTTTTCTTTAAATTAATATTGAAGTCACAATTCTGGAGTACGGAACAGGTATGTTAACTTTTTTCTGTCTTAGTTACTATGCATTTTTAGTACCAGACTATCTTTGTTTTTTTTTATTTTTGTATAGCTAATTACGTGCCTAATTATGTGTAAAAAATGTGGAAACGTATTTTCCAAAATTTTGGAGTAATTTTATAAAGTATCCAATTTTCACTTTAGCCTGCCTAACTTTAACCTGTAATGATCTGCCAGGTTATAGAGATATTTGACAGGTTGAAGAGAAATTACTAATATTTGCTCATTTTTATTCAACAATAACTTCAAATTGATCTGTACATGTCTCCTACCGTGATCAAAACTAGCTACTTTTTACTACAAAAACTAAAAATTACTACAAAGCGCGAAGCAAACACTGCCGTACCATCCTTTACTGGAACCATTTCACCGCATTTTCAGGCCCCTATTTGAGAACCTCTGGATATGACCAGAACGCAGAAATTTTCGTCATCCAGTAAGCTATAATCACATACTTAAAATCCAAAATTTCAAGTCTGTTGGTCTTTTAGTTCCAAAATTAAGCGAAAGCAAAGTTTCCCATTTATGACACTCACTCACTCACTCGCTCACTCATGATCATCAAAATAGAACTAGTACTTCCCATAAACTCAGAGAGCTGAAATTTGGTACAGACATACATACATACATACATAAATCACGTCTTTGTCCTTTACGGGGTACACAGAGCCTTTTTTTTTTAACGGAGAGGAAATCTTTATGGATGCCCTATAGGCACGGGCATGCCTAGGGTTATGTGGGACTCCCCCCCGAAGGGGTATACCCGAACTAAAAACTCTCCGGCGTTGCCTCAATCGGTGTGACGGGGACGCAGTGGGATGCCACTAGGGTTTCACCACAAACGCCCCCCCCCCCCGGTGGCCCCGGCTTCCGCCAGGACCGCGCCAAGAAGGGGAGGGCCCGTACGCTGGGCCCGTCTTCCCTTAGACAATGAGAACTGTCTCAATGCACGGGCAATGCAGGTAGGTAATGCCCCGTTACCGTTCCCGCTGGCCCCATGGGATCGGGCGAGCGGTGCAAGCACCGAGTTCGCCCTTTCCCCCCTCGTCTGCGCAAGGAGCGGTAGCAACGAGGTCAACGTGAGTCCGCCCCCCGAACCTCTTGCGAAGTCCTCCCGAGGAATAGTGCCCAAAGACGGCCTCGTCGCCGCCGTTGCTTCCTCCTTGGGGCTTGGGGCGCATCCGGGTATGCCTCCCTTCAGCTTCCCCTCACCCCGAACCCTCATAAGAGGTACAACATTCCTCCAGGGTGCCACCCCCTTCGGAATCTCGTACCCCTTCCCCTCTATCAGGGCGTGGGGCGCATCCGAGATAGGTGCAATACTGCCGCACTTTTCGCTACCTCCAGGTCGTGGCCCCACACGGCGGGAGGAGTTACTTAGTGGGCAGCTGCAGAGCTAACCCCATCAGCTTCCCCGTACCCTGACCCTCATATGCCCGAAGGCCCCTCAACCCGCCCGAAGGCCCCGCCGAAGCGCCGCCACATCCCAAGTACCCTCTGCTATGCCCCTAAAGTCCTGTTTGGTTCGCGGGGACCCTTGCGGGCCCCTACCTGCCGTGAGGCAGGCGTTCCCTTATCCACCACCCAGGGACGCGCCACGTTGGAGTACACCTCTCCACCCACTTAGACACCTAAGCAGGTCCGTGGGGTAGACAGAGCCTAAGATGACAAGACCTAAAGACCACGTTTAGCATGATTTGGTACAGAGCTAGGGTTTAATGGCCACATAAAGGGAAAACTATAAAAACTAGGATAATCGTAGATCTGGAGTACCTGGTGACCCTGATTAGAAAACACAAGAGCAACCAAACTATTAGAGATCGACGTACCGCCTATACAAAAAATATTCAACTTGGTGGACCGCTTCATTTGATGTTTGGAAAAAACTACACCTCAAAAGAAAAAAAATGTGTCAAATAAGAAAATCTAATAAAATAAATCAATATGCCCACGTTTCTACAAAAAGAAGTGAAATCCCACCAAAAACATTCTGTAAAAAACTAGCCAAGTCTCGATGGAGCTGCTTGTTTATCTCTAAAAAGTAATGAAATCTAGACAAAGTCGTGCCAAGTCTAAGGCTCCTTACTGCGATTTCTTTATTATTATAGTTAATGTTGTGTGACTTGGCCGTTGAAGGGTACACAAGGGTACAAAACCAGGTGCTCCATGACACCATTGCACCAATCTGTCGCAAGAACCGCTATACCCATTGACGATGGAAAATTGCCCAACAAGTTCTGAAGCTTCTTCGCCAAGCTCTTGTGGAAGTGGGTCTCCTCGAACTCGGCAAATAATCCGTAAATTAAGGTACAAAAAAGACAAAGAGATAAGAGTCCTTAAGGAATCAATTTGCTATTATTTATTTTGTTCTTATTTGTAACCTGTGTCTATTTACCCTGTCGTGATTTTCACTTTAACCTGCGTGCTTCAACTTTACCCTGTATCATTAATATTTCATTATCCTGTAACTTCGTAACGGTTTCGAATATTCCGTTCCCTCTTACAATTTTGAAATTGTAGATTTTTTTGTAAAATTATTGTAAAAAAAAAACTCAAAATTTGGAAACTTTTTGAAAAATATTAACTTTACCCTGCCGGTGCCACTTTTTTGAGAATGACTCATACATTTTTTGACACTCCATACGCTGGTTTCCAAGCAGATGTCAGATGGGCTCCTAAAATCATGAACTTTATTAACGAAAAAGAATACAAAAGGGGAATCAAAAACAAATTAAACTATGATTAAATAAAAAAAAAAAACAAATTAAAAACTAGACTAAAACTAATCTATACATATAAAATTCAAAGTCCTGACTGACTGACTGATTGACTGACTGACTTAACTATATATCAACGCACAGCCCAAACCACTGGACTTAGAGACTTGAAATTTTGCACATAGATACCTTATACAATGTAGGCATCCACTAAGGAAGGATTTTTGGAAATTCCCACGGAATAAGGAAAAAACGGGAATTATATATTCGATTCTGAGTGACGCTATCTCAGTAACTATAATAACTAGACTCTTCAAATTTGATACAAAAGTAGATGATTACAAAACTAAGAAACTGATTTCAGGATTTTTGGAAATTCCCACGGGATAAGGAAAAAAACGGGATTTATATATTCAGTTTAACGAAATCCTATGAACTATAATTGCTAGACTCTTCAAATTTGGCATAGGAGTAGGTGATTATAATAGTAAAATAATGTTTCAATGATTTTTGGAAATTCCCACGGGATAACGAAAAAAACGGGATTTATATATTCAGTTCTACGGGATCGATATTTCATTTTACGGGTCGTATAAAACTGAAATTTGGCCTTCAAGTTCCCTTGGGGAGTGTAGGGGAGCACTACAAAAGGATTTCCCGAAATTCCCACGGGAACGGGAAAAACGGGACTTTTCGTTTTACTGGTTGCAGAAAGCTGAAATTCGGCACGTAGGTTGCTTCGGGAGTGCAGAGGAGCATTAAAAGAGTACTTTCCAAAATTCCCACGGGAACGGGAAAAAAACAGGATTTTTCGTTTTACTGGTCGTAGAAAGCTGAAATTTGGCAAGTGGGTTCCTTGTCACGTAGGTTTATTCGGGAGTATAGTGGAACACTAAGAAAGGATTTTCCGAAACGCCCATAGGGACGGGAAAAAACGGAATTTTACGTTTCCAGACGAAACAGCGGAAGAAAGAGACTTAACATTTATAAAGTGTGTTTCTTTAAAGGCTTTAAGTGTATTCCGAAAGCACTCCCCAAAATTTTACATCTTAGCGCGTACGAAGTCGCGGGAAAAAGCTATTTAGGATATATTTTAGGACAGCCAGTATATTTAGGATATACATAGGTTAGGTTAGGTTTGTTTTATAAAAATCCTGCAATATTTACAGTTTCAGAAAAATTAAGGCAGCGGGGCAATGCGGGGGCTTGCTTGCATGCTTGCTTGCATACATGCATGCTTGCGTGCTTACTTGCATGCATGCTTGCTTGCACGCTTGCTTGCATGCTTGCTTGCCTGCTTGCATGCCTGCTTGCATACTTACATGCTTGCATGCATGCTTGAAAGCTTGCAGGTTTGGTTGCACGCTTGCTTGATTGCTTGCTAGCTTCCTTGAAATGCTCATGGTTCACGCGTGCGAAGCCGCGGGCACAAGCTAGTTTTAAAATAAAATAATTAAAAATGGAAGGGCCCCCGTGGCATAGTAACACAGACGCTGGCAGCATTCCCCCTTTGGACAGCGATACTAATACGCTGTTACATAAATAAATAAATCTGTTACAATTTAAATCTCTGTCAAATTCTTTCAAGAAGAGATCCTAATTAATAATTATTTTGATCGTTAGAGTATTCTGATCTTCGTGGGATTTTTTTTACACTTTACTCTATACATGAATTGAACTCTACATTTATCGTTTTGCAGTGAAGGAAGGCTTTATGGACAATCACTTTCAATCATATATTTTAAGGCTGAAAACACATCCGTTATACCAGTTATTTTATTATTGGTCGTAGGTGGCGATGCTTGCTTTGCTGTGACTTGCCAGCTTATTTAGATCGCCAATTGATATGGACAATATCAAAAAACTGTCTTTATACGAAAGAACGTTGGCCGCCATGATTGGTTTCTATAGACACGATATTTTGTGTCAGTGGGTGAGCTTGTGGTAATCATTTTCACTTCACTACGGAAACCTTCACGTAGTCCAACTCGCTCTCTTGCCTGGTTTTCGGGGAAGACAGAACCTAGGGTAGCAAGACCTAAAGGCCATATTTGGTATGATTGTGGGCGTATAGGTGGCAAGGGGAATCAACATAGTGATCGGTTGCTAACCACATAGCCTGTAACATGATTCCTAAGATTTTCGCCCATTCCCTCGATGGGCTTTTACTATTGCGCGGGAAGGGAAGCAGCTGATATATTATTTGTTTTTCTTTGCTCACAGACCAGCATGGAACCACGTATTGTTTGAATTTACTTTTGAACGGAGGATAAGTTATTGTTACAAATTACAAAGCGTTTTAAAAATTAAAGGTCATTCGATATACGCAAAGGTTAACACCTACTTAATACTCCTACTTATCTTAATTCACTGACTTTGTCTGTCCTTCAATTAATTTAAGATGCCCATCTTCAAGCTTAAGGCGTGGTCGTTGATTGATCCTCATACAATATAAGAAAAGAGTTTCATTTTAAAATAAATAGTATAAAACAAAAGTCCTCCGCCGCGTCCGTTTGTTTGGAATAAACTCTAAAACTACTTTATCTACATCCATTATGATAACTTCCCTACAATATGTCCAGGAACTATTAGCGAATGATCTACATTAAGAAACTTGTATTATAATGTTTACATTACAGCATCAATAACGATACTTTAATTACATTCAAACTTCATACATCTTAAATAACAAAATCTCTGTCTATTGTCTATGAATTTAAGAAAAAATATATAATTGAATCGTTTCATCTTTCCACCTATACACCCACAACCATTCTAAACGTGGAATTAAGGTCTTGTTACATTAGGCTTTGTCTGTCCTGTAAAGGATAAAGACGTGATGTATGTATAAAAACAAACAGTTACACAACAAACTAACACAATATTAATGCGATGCGATCACCATCCAATTATTGACCATTAAAGAAACTTTCCGAAAAAATTGGAATATTAAAAAACCGGGGTAATGCAAGCCAATCCAACGGTGTCACTGAGAAATTAAATTTGTTACGTCACCACGGAACAAGTCGCGGGGAAGAGGGTTACGTAACTTATACATATTTATTTGGCAAGTTATTCGTAGCCGCAGGCATTATCTTTATTTGCCCAACTTTCCCGACTGTAACTCGAATAATGCCCCAAATCATTTCACCTAACGCAAAAAGGCACGCGATTGCTATTTGTTTGACGACCGTATTTTTTCTCAACCTAACTTTGTCACCTACAAGTTATCTAGAACGATCGCTTAAATGAGTCGTCGCCCGCGCACCTCTCTCGGTCCCCTTTGTCGTCCTACCCCGAGCCCCTATGCCTCATTTAAGCGATCGGTCTATAGTAGGAGGGCAGAAAAGAAAACAAGGTTATTTTACTTTTTCTGTGTGTCTACTCTTGCTTAATACGTATGTCCTGTCAATCGTTCAAAGGTTAACTGGAAGAGATCCCTTTTAGGGATAAGTTCGCTTTGTGCATGTGTGTTGTCCTGTATTCATCTTTTTCTTGTGTTTTACGTACAATAAAGAGTTACACATACATACATACATACATACAAGGCGTGGTTGTAAAAGTATAGTAGGTACAAAAGAAATAGAATTCAAAGTGCTTCCAGTCAGCACTGGCCTTATACTCCGAAATTCGATTTTCGAACTTCGTGTCATACCGTCCCTTTCACTCTCAAATTAATGACTATTAGTGTGAGCGGAACGGAACGAAACGAACTTCGAAAATCGAATTTCGGAGTAGCCCCTCTGCTCTTGAAAAATAATAAACACTGACCTGAGACTTAAGATAAGCAGGAGGGCAGGCAGGGCAGGGTATCTTGTTGGCCTTGGACTGCTCCGAGGCATCAGAGAGAATTGAAGCTGGATACAAGAGGAGCGGAAGAGTAGAGTAGTAGGTTGTATTCGGGAAAGGAAGGGCTGCAATAGCCCTTTTATAATTGTACTAGCGACCCGCCCCGGCTTCGCACGGTATATTATGCATGTATTATACATACAAACCTTCCTCTTGAATCACTCTATCTATTAAAAAAAAACCGCATCCAAATACGTTGTGTGGTTTTGAAGATATAAGCATACATAGGGACACGGGGACAGAAAAAGCGACTTTATTTTATACTATGTATATTGATTGATATTGATACAAGTAAATTACAGCAGCAATCGTCACTTTTATAAAACAGAGTTCTAATAAAACAGCAAAATGCGGCTTGTGCCTTGCCATACAGTCAAGCGAGCCACAGGAAAAAACAATAGCCAATCGTAAATTTGAATTTTGAATTTAGTTTTTTTTTGTAAGCGGCCAGTGCTTTGCGTGTCGCGGAGGTTTACCGTGTTACAGCTTTTACACTTTTTTTCAAGAAATAGACAGAACATTGTTTACCTTCCTTTTAATGTGAAAATAAATGAAGTATCGGATCGCTGGGCAGAAATTACCACCGACTGGATTCCATGCGACGGGCACCGGAGCAGAGGCAAACAAAAAAAAGTGGCGGGACGAATTGGAGTATTTTGAGCCGGACTAGGGAAACCTCGCAACAGATAGACCTTTGCCCAGCAGTGAGACACCAAATAGGCTAAAAAAAAACTTATTTATAATTTTACTGCTTTGCCTACAACTGTGTTGGGTTACGTACAGCGTGAATTTTCTCAGAATTACTTACTTTAGATACATGCTATGTTTGTCAGAATAAAATAGCGTGCCTAGGTCGCAAAAAACAGTACGTTTCCACTACTAAAAATATAATTAACGATACCATCAGACAATTAAGGTCTAGTTTGCATGTGAACATACAGTTAGCAATCTTTCCACGTATTCGCAAATGTATGAAGTCACACATAATTTTTACTTTAATTAAATTCCGTATGAGTCTCTAAACGATCCTCGGCCGAGTACTCGCTACGCTCGGGAGACCATCATAACTTGAGCCATTTGCTCGAAGACATCAGACAAGAGTCAGGTGTCTTGTTATCTCGCGACCTACTGTAATAACAAAATAAATATCTTGGTACAAATTACACCAATTGACCTAGCCCCAAACTAAGCAAAGCTTGTACTATGGGTACCAGGCAACGGATAAACATACTTATGTAATGTAGATAAATACATAATTAAATACATACAACATCCATGACTCGGGCACAAACATTCGTATTCATCATACAACTGTCTGCCCCTACCGAGATTCGAACCCGGGACCTCTAGCTTCATAGTCAGGGTCACTAACCACTAGGCTATCCGGTCGTCATGTACTCAATGTACTTTACTTATTTACTATACGATACAACTATAGATAATGCATCCTTGTTCCTTGTCTATGTAAAGTTATTAAGCTCTAGATTCGAGGTTGAAGTCGCAGGTTAACGGTGGATGCAAGCGGCTTCCCACCAAAGCAACTGGAGGTCTATGGGGGGTCTATATCCAACAGTGGACTTCCAACGGCTGATATGATGATGATGATGACATTCAAGGTCAAAGCTGGGCGTTGATGAGTCAGTCAGTCAGTCAATCAGGATGTTTTATTACACACACACACACACACACATAAATCACGTCTTTATCCCTTACGGGGTAGATCGGAGACGAGATGTGGATTTCATGTAATATGAATGTAATATGATTGGTCGATCCCCACACGTCTCCTCTCCGCTCCACTCGTCTCCGCCTCAGTGGAGCCGCACCCTAAGGTGACAAGACCTAAAGGCCACGTTTAGCATGATCGTGGGCGTATGGATGGAAAGGGGAATCAAAACAGTGATGGGTTGCTAGCCGCATCGCCTATAACATGATTCCTAAGACTCACCCATTCCCTCGATGGGCTTTTACCATCTGCGCGGGAAGAGAAGCAATGTTTTATTAAGCTCGATTTTGTATCTCAAGCTCATTACGTGACGTGGAGAGTGACAGTTGGCGAAATTACCGGCATATATTATGAAGTCCATTTTAGCTGACAACGAATTTGCAATATTAGGGTGTTTATGGGTGGTGATCACTTTACCATTAGCCCGGTTAAATACCGACCGCTTAAACGAGTCCGAGAGACCGCGGGGGCCAAGATAGGTACGGGCGGCAGGCGCACTACCCTTCCCCCGGCCCCCTTTGTCGTCCTACCCCGCGCCCCTGTGCCGCGCGGACGAGGACTCATTGAATCGGACGGTCTATAGACGAGCAGGTGACTAGCTCGTTTTCCACCCTAATTCCTTCGCTAAATTCTGCAATCGAAGTTAGTCTCACTCGCTCTTATGGGTTTAATCGGCCGAGGGAGAGAGCAAGCCAACCCGAATGCATTCTTAAAGCTCACGGCCTTGTGCATATAATTTTCCGAATGTCAACGTCATGATAAAATAACAAGCAAGCGCAAATACACCGCTACTCGAACTGCCTCAGCCCCGCTAGCACGAGAGCGCACGAAAGTCGCGTCGCGCGCGAGTTGGACTACAAGTCTCTTTCTTGTTGGTACAGTAAGAAAAGGACGGGCAATCTATCTCGCGCGCGACGCGACTCTTGTGCGCTCTCGTGCTAGACGTGCAGATAACGTGTCACACTATCGTAATGCTGCTAATAAAGCAAAAACTACAAACTGTAACCCGTTTGCCGCTAACAACGGTTCTTGATAGACTACCTGATCAGAGCAGGACATCAATATCCATAACCTGGGAGACCAAGCGAGATGCAAGCGCGTCTAGATACACAGCTTTTACAAATACTTTCACACGCCGTTCATAACCCATAAACTCTATAAAGGTTGTAATTAAACAAATTTTATTACTCTGTTTATTGTGTAATTAATATGGTTGTAATCTGGGTCGAGTTAAATTTTGACTATAAAAAAACTATGGGAATTGTTACCGGTGGCCGTTTATCCATACAAACGTATCCCTTGTTTTCTCCTTGGATAATCACATGAAATCAAATGAACTTATTTAATTCGCAAGAACATACACAGGTGTTATTTCATACAAATTTTACACATGTCAGAGGAAGGTACATGTCATGTATGCTCTGCCAAAATATGGCATGCAAATTCTTAACCTAATTTATTGTTAATAATAATACATTTATTCATATAATGCCTCTAGATTTAGCTTTTTTTCTAACAGATTATTTAAAAACTAGAGACCTCCAAAAATCACAAAAACTGACGAATTATGATGCCATAACGCAGACGTTAAGAACCATTCTTAATTAATAGAATAAACAATAGACAATCGCAAAATCATAAACAAAGTCCTTCTTTTAATACACTGGAAAAACAATCCAAATCGTTTAAGTTTTTAAAGGGGAAAGTACTGCAAACCGTTTTAATTAGTTTTCTGTGTGGGGATTGGGCAAAAATCTTAGGAATCATGTTATAGGCGATGCGGCTAGCAACCCATCACTAATACCTATGATTCCCCTTTCCACCTATATGCTCACAATTATGCTAACCGTGGCCTTTAGGTCTTGTTACCATGGACTCTGTCTACCACTTAAGGGATATAGACGTGTATGTAAGTCTGTAAGTACTGTAAGTATGATCAGTCCGGACTTCATATGTCCCTTTCGTTCTCTTTCCGGAGGGAACCGCAACACTTTATCCGAATACCGTAGACCGGGGTGACCTTGATTTAGGGGGCGACTTTAAAAAGTAGTAATGACAAAATCATTCATTTCTATTTGAATTCACTGCTTCCAATCGCCGTCTTTCATCCTTCGACTGGGTTCGCGTGGGAACTATAGTCCAAGTCATTTTGAGAAGACGCCT
Source organism: Pandemis corylana (assembly GCA_949127965.1). Classification (NCBI taxonomy): domain Eukaryota; kingdom Metazoa; phylum Arthropoda; class Insecta; order Lepidoptera; family Tortricidae; genus Pandemis; species Pandemis corylana. The sequence goes on from OX421860.1 coordinate 13,461,491, forward strand.
GTGCCCAACTAAAATAAAACAAAAACTACAAAAAAAGTGATTTCAAATATTTTCAAGGTTCTATTTTTCCTGGCCTATTCAAAACCAGTGACACAGCTAGACAAGCACTAGAATTCGTCATTGTAGGTTCTTAACATAGACGTGTTAATAATATTGGAGGCTGTAGAATGCAGCTGCAGTAGCTAAGTGTCCCAAATCAACCTGCTATAAGGATGTAATTATGCAAGTATCGGAGTGAATGTAAAACTTAATATAACTCTGGCCATAGATTATAAAGTGCACAGAAGGGACAAAGAGGCAGTGATACCTACATAATTCTTTGTTTTATAAGAGAGAGAGAGAGAGAGAGAGAGAGAGAGAGAGAGAAACATTTATTTACACACATTCGATACACGTAGATATATAATAGTAAGAAGAAATACAATAGCAATAGTATCGATGTGGTGTAAAATGGGCCCCACTCAGCATAATATTGCGGCAAGCCGCAACGCTGTTTTTCAGTAGGACCCAGATAAAATTAAAACTAAACATATAAAAGACACATACACTGTGGCGACACGAACGCCAGTGGAAAGCACTATACAAACAAGTTGACAAATATAAGGATGTATGTATGGCAACACTCGATCAGTTCAAATCGCATTAAACCAATTAAACCGAAACAAGTCAAGCCAAGCGTTGATTTGGCTATTGCAGTGAATTAATTATCAATTTCAATAATTTTGATATTGTAATGTATCACATAACCCTCGATAAACCATAAAACAAACTAAAAAGCAACAAAACATTCGTATGACTAGTAGTCGGGTGGGGACACAGCCCGGCCCATAGGTACCGCCATTCCTTATAAAAAAGTTTAAAGTGTTAACGGGTGTTGATCTCTGTAAATTGATGAATCAAGTTAAACAAATGGTTTTGGCCTTATTTACTAGTAGATACATTATACGTCTCTACTATAGACTAATGTAATTTAAGGCTTGGGGACCTTATACATCCCTTTTCTAAATGTTTTTAATTTAAGTAGAATTTAAGTATTGTAGTAGCTCAAATGTATTTTATTTTGAAAAAATTACTTTCTACCAAGTTTCTTGCGGCACATTCTTCTTGGCAATGATAGTCTTTCCGAATGCGCTGGTAGTTTCAAAAAAGACATGTAAAAGAGCCCTTGGCAATTTACAAAAATAATTTTAGATTTTTTTTTTTACTATCCTTATCCTACACCTGATTTCATAGCTGCGACTGTGCTATGTGGCTAGAGTGTGCATAGATGTGGTATCGTGAGAAGCTTCTTTGAGAATGAATACTTGACCTAGTCCCAAAGAAAGTAACCTAGTCCCAATGCTGTTCATAAATCTCATATTAAAGTTAACAGAATTTTTATGTTTCAGGCTTATTATTCACGCTTTTTAACCTTCCAATATTAAATGTTTAACATAACATTGCAGCCTTTTAGTGGCCTATGCCAGTTCTCACAGAGGCCTGTGGATTTAGGCATCGCATACTCGTAACTCTCCAACACTGTCGCGTCTGCGCATGTTTAGTCCGCGCAACCTGCGCCGGCGCTGGTCGCCGGAGACCTTGACGCATGTTTCCTATACAATACAACCTTTGTTAGTGTAGTGGCTATGAGTATGTTGGGTGCCTAAAAAAATGCTTTTAGCTGCCGGGTTTTACCTCATTAAATGGTAATACTATGTCATGGCACAATGAGTTACAGAAAACTTCTTCTTTTTTTAATATGGCCCCATCGATCGATGCGATGATTTCGCCAATGTCAAAGTAATAAATACAGTTTCATATTCATATTTATTCGAAACACGGCAACTGTCAAATACATTAAGAAACTAGAAGCACTGGTATATGTGATTGTTGTGTGTATTGTGAGTAACAGAACACTTTATTTAAAAAATGTAAATATTTTGTATTAAAAAACCAATCGAAGTTGACGAGCTCCATCGATTTCGGAGTGTCATTAATTATAATGTGTGTGTCAAATTTTAGGCAAACCTGTTTAGTCGTTAAAGCGTGATTAAGGAATAAACATCCAAACATTCAAGCGTTCACATTCTAATGTAATGATATTGGCGTCAATAGAGTTGAGATTAATTAAGAGTTAGTTTCGGTACTAGTATTTTCTTACAACCACTAATAATCTGAAAATCGGGTCATCTAAAGAAGACAGACAACTCAAACGCCTACAACAGCTTAGCAGAAAATTCACACCGTAACGCGAGAAATCAATTATTATTTTCTTTCACCAAGTCAGTACCAATTCAGTATTCCATTACATCCTAGTTCGTTTTAACCCTTAGGGGTTATAAGTTACAATACGAAGAGACAATGACCCCAAATGCACCTATCTGCAGGCATGCAATCTACTCGCCGTACGAACGACCTCAGTTCCTCAGTTATAGTCGGCGCTTCGCTAGCGCGAGACCGTTTCCGAACCTACCGTCACTTGTTTCGCATCATTTTAAAATTCGTATTCGAACACGCTCCAACTGTCATTTGTTTTAAAGTTTCCTCGTTTGTTTTCTCTATTCTAATTTCGAATTGTGGATTGTTTGGTGCCAGTGATTGTTGTGCGTTCTTGAAAGGATTTTTGTTTTTTTTTTGGAATAGGTGAGTTTGTTTTGTTTGGTTGAAACAATGCTGTGTTGTTTTACCTTTATTGTGCCGGTCAGGCATCAAGTGGCATTGAAAACATGTCTTATAGAATTCCTAGTATTTATGCTTACTATTACCGTTATATAAATCTTTTTGACAAACAATATTAAGTATGTCATATATCCTTTTATTTCCAGACTCGTAAATTAGTAAACAAAGCCAAGAGGTTAAATGCGATTAAGATTGAATGAGTCATATTTTTGTATCAGTAAATTCTATCATTGAGTGAATTTACGCGAAAATAATATTTAAATAATCATGATTCGTTGTTTTCGGTAAATACCAGAGATTCTACCAATTGTTTTTGTATATTTATGTTTACAAATTCATTAATAAATTCAAGGTTTTCAATCGTTTACTTTATAGAATTACTACCTACGCATAGGATTTGAATTTAAATCAACACAATATAGAATAACAAAAACTAGAGAAGAATTCTCGGCGTAAAATATGCATAGGCATTATGTATAGGTACCTAATCCTACTAATATTATAAACGCGAAAGTTTGTAAATATGGATGGATGGATGGATGTTACCCTTTCACGCCAGAACGGCTGGACAGATCCGGATGAAATTTGGAACATAGATAGATTATAGTCTGGAATAACACATGGGCTACTTTTTATCCCGGAAAATTGCGTAATTCCTGCGGGATAGCGATAAACGAATTCTATGCAGACGAAGTTGCGGGCAACAGCTAGTTCTTAGATAATTTTACTTGTATTATAGTATTGATAACCAAATAAATATACTGACCCAAATCTGTAACTTATACTCTATTTACTCTATTGTATACGCATTGTATTTAATGTTGTGATATTTTTTCTTTTTAACCTAACCCTTTTTACAAGGTTTTTTTTAGTTTCACCTGTCCCTGTCTGTAATCAAGTCTTGCAAGTGAATTTTGGCTCATTTTCGGTGGTCGGCTTTGCATGAAATTTTTAGATTTGTTTTTTTTTTAGTCATATACTTACTACTTACAGACTTCCTTATGGAGTTACGATATGCTTCAATGACATCCTTAGACACTAATCCAACTTCCTCTAATCCCATAATAGATCCTTTATTGTCGTCATTATGCGGATCGGAAATGAAAGGAATCGTGTTATAGGCGATGAGGCTAGCAACCCATCACTATTTTGATTCCATTTTCCACCTATACGCCCACAATCTTGCTAAATGTGGCCTGTAGGTACCTGTTACCTTAAGCTCTGTCTACCCCGTAAGGGATAAAGACGTGATTCGAACCCGAACCTCCTGCCACTCCTGTCTAACTAAATTACGAGGTACCAATGCTGATCTGGCGAATAAATTTGAAATAACAAGCATAACAATAACAAACTAACAACAATGGTAAACGTTTTTGTTTGGATCAACAGTGGGAACACAAAACACAGGATGTTCTGATCTCGTAGTGGTCCAAATAAAAATCCTTTGCCAATATCATACCCCAAAGGAAATTGATACAAATTAAACTATTAAATTAAAAACTAAACTAAAACTAATCTTAAAGTAAAATAATTAAAAAAGGAGGGGCCCCCGTGGCATAGTTCCACAGACGCTGGCAGCATTCCCCCTTTGGACAGCGATACTAATACGCCGTCCAAGGAAGCCGCCAGCTCTGCGGTCACCCGTAGCGTCTATTAGCCTCTTCGAAATATCTTTGAAGAGGCTAATAGCGCTAGGACCCCACGGACCAAGGGTCTCAACACCGAAAGAGACAAAGTTGTATTCGGTGCTGAGACTCCTATATTTATTTATTTATTATTTGTTACCCCAAAGTAACCAAATTATTTTAGTACCGTATAACGGGGTGAGACGGGATTTCGGGGGGAGTAAGGACAGAACGAAGACTTGCTACTTAAAATGTCTGGCTTAGCTTGCTCTAAAAGTTGTCATAGTTATTTTCTTATCTATAAAAGTCACATACCTACATGTATACATGCACAATTGCACATACACAAATCACGTCACTATCCCTTGGGGGTTGACAGAAACTAAGGTGACAAAACCTACAGGCCACGTTTAGCAAGATTGTGGGCGTGCAGATGGAAAATGGAATCAAAATAGTAATGGGTTGCTAGCCGCGTCGCCTATAATGTAATTCCTATGATTTTCGCCCAATCCCTCGATGGGCTTTTAAAAACTGCGCGGGAAGAGAAGTAACTGGTACTTTGTTTGTTGTTTCTTTACTCCCAGACCAGCATGGAAGTATAAAAATCAACACATATGACTTTTTTGACCATGCTGTTCTGGGAGCAAAGAAAAAACATAGAATATACCAGTTGCTTCTCTACCCGCGCAGATGCTAAAAGCCCATCAAGGGAATGGGCGAAAATCATAGGAATCATGTTATAGGCGATAAGGCTAGCAACCCATCACTATTTTGATTTCATTTTTAACCCTATACGCCCACAATCTTGCTAAATGTGGCCTGTAGGTATCTGTTACCTTAGGCTCTGTCTACCCCGTAAGGGATAAAGACGTGATTTGTGTATGTGTATGTATGTATGACTTTTTTTATCGATGTTTGAACTTCAATTTTGTCCCTCCTCAACCCGTTTTACGGTATGATTCTACGAATATACATTTTGGCGAAAACCTTAGGAAACATGTTATACGCGATGCGGCTAGCAACCCATCACTATTTTAATTTCCCTTTCCACCTTTACGCTCTTAATCATGCTAAACATGGGTTTTGTTACCTTAGGCTCTGTCTACCCCGTAAGGGATAAAGACGAGATATATGTATATGTATGGAATATGCATTTTCCCGCGTTTCAAAAATATGCCATCGAAGTAAACCAAGCCAAGTTTCTTAGACCCAAAACGCCCGATTGTTATGCTACCATTGTTTATCTACTAGATATCATACATTGTTACACACAATAGACTTTTGTATTGGCAGAGTGCAAAGCGGGTGGAGGGGGTAGCCTAAACGATCACAGCACTCGCTATGGCTAAAATTGACATTTTTGTCGCTGACTTGAGCTGTCAAATCCATATTGCAGTAAACATTTTCTAATCGTTTTTGAGATAAAAATATGGTCCTGGTAAGATGTGTTGTTGTGAATTGTAATAACACCAAGAAGAATAGCGACTGTAAATTTTACCAATTTCCAAAGACCATGGTGGAAACGAGACCAAAGAAATAAGTGGATATTTGCCGTAAGAAAAAAAAAATAAGTTACCTAACCTCTAAAATTTTCACTGAAAACAACAATTTTAATGTTATTGGCAATAATGTTACTGACTACCATTGTCCAAAATTGTGTAATATAGTAAAATAACACAATATTTCATTAATATTTTTCACAATATTTACTTACTTCTTGTTTGACAGCGGTGACAATATTATCCATAATGGCCGCCTATCACGTGGCGCTGTCGTCGCGCACGGTCCCAATTGCGACAACCAGAATCTGCATGTTTTCGTCACGTGTACGCAACACATCTTATTGCGACACGGTTCCGCTGAAATAAATAATTCTACAATGTAGGTTAGCTTTTGCGTAAATTCTAAAAGTGCATTTTTGCAATATTTATTTTGTCTACAGTTCATGATGTACTTGACGCATCATGTATTGTTATTATATTATTCTGCGTCATTTGAATAAAATTATTTTTCATTGACGTAGGCATGTATTGCTGACCAATGCCTCAAGTATTAAAATGTACTTTAAATTTACCACAATTTATCACAATTTCAACAAATTTCAACAAACAAACAAAAAAACTATAAATAAAAAAGTTGCCCTAAATCGCTGCCCGGTGGCATGGTGCCCAGAAGGCTGGCAGCATTGCCGCGTTGTATGGCAATGCTTACCCTTTGTGCTAAAAAAACCAGCCCTCTGGTCACCCGAAGCTCCATTCGGCTTAGTCGACAATGACCCATTTAATTCAAAATTAATTACTCTCTATCACAGTTTCTTTGGAAATACGAAAAACATCCATCGTTCTATCAGCCCGTGTCAGTTCACTGCTGAACAAAGACCTCTCCTACAGCACGCCACCTCTCCATAACTTTAATAAATACTGCTAAGTTACTTGTACCTAATTAAGCAGGTTATTTGATTAATTTCCAACGATACAATCAAGAGGTAAAACTTGCTCGTAAATAAGAAGGAAACATGTAACATTTAAAATTGATAAGGACTCCAATGTACTAGTTAATTTCTTAGAATTAAGCGATTATAATACCACTAACAATAATGTTATAGAAGTATTATCTAACGGCCAAATCAATATTGACCTTCCTAGTGTATTATTTGAATGTTATAATCAAATTAGGACAGCCTAATCCAGTAACAATTATATTGGTAAGTAAGAAAGACAGAAATCATTCAGTCATTCATTGCAAGACACACAGTTTTCTAGAAAAAAAACAAAAAACACAGACACGAAATAGATCATCAGCGTTGTGTCTTCGCAAAAGTGAGCGGCCGCTGGCTCAGCATTACGCTGTGTTGACGCCTGCAGCACTGATTTTCAGCCAGAACCGTCAAGTATTCATTACAGTTTTAATAGATTCTGGCTAACATGACCGCCACATAAGATAATGTCTATGTTCATAATGGAGCTCGAAGCAGGGTAGTAGGTTAGGTTAGCCTTTCACCGGCTACCGGCGTCTTGTATAGGCATTCCAATACTGATTGCACTATTTTTATTGTTAAGTTGCCCGCTTGGCCTGTAGGGGGCGTTCAATGATTACGTGAAGTTAATTTGGCGATTTTTCGATCCCTCCTCCCACTTTAGCGAGATTGTTTGTCAAGCCAAATCTCTCGAGTGATTTTTTGAAATATGTGAGCGAAAACTAACACTTTTACCACTCAGTTCACGTGTACGGGAGTAGGTTATGAACATTGAATAGGGCATTGAACTTTACATTAAAAACTACAATATCTAGTGATCATAAAATAGAGCCGCAGATTGCTAAACTCAAATCGTCGTATCATAGTGCGGTCCCGCTACGCGACCGCAAGTGTCGCAACGTGTAGTAACTTTAGTCATTCATTAAACGTTAACTGTACAAGCAAATTAATGACACATTCACACAAGTACAGACACGAAAACAAATACCTACACAGATAAATAGATCCCGTTATTTCATTTTCTTAGGTCTGCTTCTCTTCTCGCACAGATTACATGCCCATTCAGGGAATTGGCGAAAATAGTAATCATGTTATTGACAATGCGGCTAGAACCCCATCACTATTTTGATTTATTTTTCCAACGCCCACAATCATGCGAAACGTGGCCTTTAGGTCTGGTTACTTAGGCTCTGTCTACCCCGTAAGCGATCGACGTGATTTATCATGTGAAGGGTCACAATAAGTTCAGAAAAAAAAACATTTCTATACTACTTTATGCTAACTATTAGATACTTACATCATCCATTTTAAATTATGTGGAATACCTACACCGAAATAAGTACGGTGGTTGGATTCAAGCTGCAATATAGATAAATCACTACATAGTATAAAACAAAGTCGCTTTCTCTGTCCCCATGTCCCTATGTCCCTATGTATGCTTATATCTTCAAAACTACACAACAGATTTTGATGCGGTTTTTTTAATAGATAGAGTGATTCAAGAGGAAGGTTTTCATGTATAATTCTACGCAGACGAAGTCGCGGGCAGAAGCTAGTAATAAATAAATAAATATCTTGGTACAAATTACACCAATTGACCGCGCCCCAAACTAAGCAAAGCTTGTACTACGGGCGCCAGGTAACGGATAAACATACTTATATAATGTAGATAAATACGTGTATACAGCATCCATGACTCGGCACAATCATTCCTATTCATCATACAAACGTCTGCCCCTGCCAGGATTTAAACCCGGGACCTCTAGCTTTATAGTCAGGGTCACTAACCACTAGGCTATTCGGTCGTCAAGATGGACAGAAGGCCCGTATGCATTCACAATGCCCGTCGCAACAGATGCATATTTGCTCGTACAAACGGATGCGGATGCATCTAATGATAATAAAGATACGTCTAGGCGCTATGGGGTGACCGGCATCGTAGTGGGTCATAGGATTTATATTTATTGGTCGTGTGATCGTTTGGTCTAAAATTTCTCGTACTGAAACCGAAAATACAGTCTCTAAAGACTGTCTCGGAATATTTTCAGTTAGTTTGACTAGCCCTGTAAATGATTTTTAGGATTTACGACTTTAGGCAGCTACGACCTTTCACATGTTTGTCGCTATTCCGCGGGAACCATGCAATTTTCCGGGATAAAAAGTAGCCTATGTTTTAATGTAGGGTACTAGCTATCTTTGTTTCAAATTTTATTCAAATCCGTCCAATCGTTTCAGCGGGAAGAAGGAACAAACATACACATCAACTATCGTTCGCCATAATTTCTTTTGTCATAAATATAGTTTCTTATAATGATCATTTGCCATAACCCTTTTTTCTATCAAATGAATTTTTAATTCTTGATTCTTTGTTTAGTTTTACGGTTTTACGGTTTTTTTTTCTTTTTTTTTCTTAAACTGTTGATTGTTCAGGATTGTTAAAAAACGTACCTAACGTATAGAGTTCTACAGGATGGTCATAGATATCAAATCTGTTGATAAAATTAGGTTTTCAGAGAAAAAGAATTATGGCAAATATTAATTATTAATCATTTCCCTTTCCACCTATACGCCCACAATCATGCTAAACGTGGCCTTAAGTTTTTGTTACCTTAGGCTCTGTCTACCCCGTAAGGGATAAAGACGTGATATATGTATGTATATGTGTGTATGTATTAATTATGGCATATGGAAGGATTTGGTTTTTATTTAGTATCAAATGACTCCTTTGAGCTTACTCTTTAAACATCAACCAATGTAGGTAACATTTGCGGACTAGGTACAATAAAAAAAACCTGGACAACATATACAATGACAGTCAGTGACAACCATACATACATACCTAAGGTAACAAAACCTTAAGCCCACGTTTAGTATCATGAAACCAACCCAACCATCTGATAAAATATTCGGGATTCATTTTAAGACTCAGTATTTGAAGCATTTATTTGTTACATACATACACAAATCACGTCTATTTCCCTTACGGGGTAGACAGAGCCTGAGGTCACAATCACAAGACCTAAAGTCCGAGTTGAGCACGATTTCAGGCGCGTAGGTGGAATTGAATTTATTTGTTGTTCGAGTAAAATGATCCCATGAGGGGAAACGCTACCCTAAATCATATGGGTATCCCATCAATTACGATAAATGTGTATTTTATCATATTTTAGAGGGTCGAGAGTGCGATCGCGTGTGTTCTTCCCACTAAAAGCATGGTCATCAGATATTATTATAAAAATAATGGGAAATGACTATGTAAATACTTAAGTGCTTTGTTTTTAAAGTTCAGAGCAGTCATTTTTAGGATTCCTACGGCACAATGGGAACAGAGCCGTTAAGTTTTGTACATACATACACATACACAAATCACCTCTCCATCCCTCACTGGGTAGGCAGAGCCTAGGGTAACAAAACCTACAGGCCACAAGCACAAGCATGGGAAATTACTCGCAGACCAGCATGGGGAATTACTCCCAGACCAGCATGGGGAATTACTCCCAGACCAGCATGGGAAATTACTGCCAGACCAGCATGGGGAATTACTCCCAGACCAGCATGGAGAATTACTCCCAGACCAGCATGGGGAATTACTCCCAGACCAGCATGGGGATTTACTCCCAGACCAGCATGGGATATTACTTCCAGACCAGCATGGGGAATTACTCCCAGACTAGCATGGGGAATTACTCCCAGACCAGCATGGGGAATTACTTCCAGACCAGCATGGAGAATTACTCCCAGACCAGCATGGGGAATTACTCCCAGACCAGCATGGGGAATTACTCCCAGGCCAGCATGGGGAATTACTCCCAGACCAGCATGGGGAATTACTCCCAGACCAGCATGGGGAATTACTCCCAGACCAGCATGGGGAATTACTCCCAGACCAGCATGGGGAATTACTCCCAGGCCAGCATGGGGAATTACTTCCAGACCAGCATGGGGAATTACTCCCAGACCAGCATGAAGAATCCGTCATGGCTACAACAAAACTATAATCTGAGAAAAGATATGTGCTATTATGCTGGATATTATGTGTGTTACGTGAGAACTGCGCTGTTTTATATAATTAATTGTTAAATTTTAACGGTTGCGTGGTAGCTGGCAGGTTCTGTATTCAGTGCCGTGGGAAACAAATGGTATATATTATGAGTTATAAGCTGTTATACAGTATTAGTTTCATTATCCTCGTTTTGACTCTCATCTCAAGTATTTATGTAAAATTCAGCACATTTTTTTTTACGTAGCTACATACATACATACATACAGTCACGTCTCTTTCCCACTTGCTACAATTCTGACAGACCTCTTTCGCTTCATCCACATTCATCACTCTTCATACATGCTCGTCGGTTTCGGGTAGATACCATTGACCTGCCCTTTTCTCAAAACGTCTCCTATTTGGTCCAGGAACGTCCGTTTAGCCCTTCCCCTCCCAATGCAATCATACAAGCCATAAACGCAAACGCTACATACAATACCATAAATCACGTCTTTATCCCTTACGGGGTAGACAAAGGCCACGTTTGCAGTGATAGTGGGCGTATAGGTGGAAAACAAAATCAAAATAGTAATGGGTTGCTAGTCGCATCGCTTATAACGTGATTCCTAAGATTTTCCTTGAAGGATTTTTACCATCTGCACGGAAAGAGAAGCAACCGGTACATTCTATATTTTAAGGCTAAATACAAAAAGCGTGATCTGGCTAAATGGTAGTGGGATTCGCATCTTAACACATTCACTGCCACCAACGCATATACGCGTTTTCGTGACTTGCGTCCAGTGCGGCTGTCATAATTTTACAGGCATTTGAACGCACATGTGCGTGTGATGCACCTGAAGTCTTGGGGTTGGTAGCTAGCGAATGCGTTAACGCGTGTCAAAAAACCGACTCCAATTCGCACTTTGCCAATTTTTTTAATCCGCTTCATCTTGTATCTGTGGCAAATCCAAAACATCTCAAACGGCATCAATTTCTAATCTTATCGACAAGACAGTATCGCTCGTCACTGCTAAGTGTTCAGCCCGTTCCCATGATCGTGTGCTATAAACTAACAAACTTATATCTTCCGTAAATTGTGGAGAAGCTATTGTCAATTCGCTTTACATTTGCTATTGGGTGGGTGCACATATAAATTTGTTAGCGTGTGTCGTGAATGATTGCGAGGTTTGTTTGTTTTTGTCACGTATATCTAGTCTATCTATCGAATTGATTGGGCTAGTACCTACTAAAAAACAAAGCGCGAGTCAGAGAGAGAGAGAGAGAGAGAGAGAGAGTTCAATACAAATTCAGCAAGTGCAAAATCCAGTGTCAGCAGAGCCCAGTCGCCTAAGCAAAATGAGGTCATTTTATATTCTAGTAGACAGACATAAAAATATTCTTTTTTAGTATTTGTTTTTTTTGTTTTTCTTCCATACTGGTCAGGGAGCAAAGAAAAAAGATGGAATGTACCAGTTGCTTCTCTTCCCGTGCTGATAGTAAAAGCCCGTCGAGGGATTGGGAGAAAATCTTAGGGATCATGTTATATATAGGCGATGTGGCTAGCAACAGTAGCAACCCATCACTATTTTGATCATCCTTTCCACCTATACGCCCGCAATCATGCTAAACGTGGTCTTTAGGTCTTGTTACTTTAGGCTCTGTCTACCCGGTAGGAGATAAAGACGTGATATATGTATAAATAAATACACTTTACAAACTTGGAATACATTTGTCAACATCAATTAAAAAATCCTGGAAAACTGAGTTTCTGATAAGCTTGCTCTATCTGCTGACAGATTCTATATCAACTTTATAATAGTGTAAACTTAAGTTGAAGAGGAAAGGAGAAGGTTAAAAGGAGAGAGAACGATTGCTTTATGCAGCGGCATTGCATGCGCTCGCGTCGAATACAGACACGGTTCTAATAAACTCCATTACAGTTAATAGCAGTATGTAATGACGGGGAACGGCACAAATAGATTCCTTCCCAATTAAAAAGATCAATGGAATAGATAGAACGGTCGGACATTCCTTCTGATCGATGTATAGTGCATCACAGTAGCTCGATTGGGAGCAGTGCTTCATCAAATCAAACCGATGTTTATTTCGGATGGTCCTGGCGGGCTGACCAAGAAGTTCTTTTACCACTTCTAGGTACAATGTCACTTGCATTACCGTCTTGTTTGTTTTCGGATGTAAGACGACTGTTAAACGCTTACTTGTTCTATAATATGCGCCAAAATAGAAATGAAAACTGACACGTAAAAATGTGCGCATACAAACAAATTCAAACGCAACACAATTTTTGCTCTGATGCTTTTTCGACACGCTGAATCTTCGTATGGTCGAGCAGAATCTTGTTCACGTGTTTAACAAAATGCCGCATTTAATTAATGTTTTATGGAAATGTCTAAGATGCAGAGCGACTGCAACGGAGACCAAAGAACTGGCAGCTTCCTCGCACAGCGAATTAGTATTGCAATTCAGCGGGGAAATGCTGCCCGTCTTTGGCTCAATGCCGCGGGGGAGTACGTTTTTAGATCTATTTTAGTTTTAGTACAATTAATTTATCTTGTAATACTATTATATTTTTGTGTAATCTATACTAATATTATAAAGAGGAAAAATTTGATTGTTTGTTTGTTTGTTTGCATTGAATAGGCTCCGAAACTACTGGACCGATTTCATAAATTCTTTTGCCGTTAGAAAACTACATTATCACTGAGTGACATAGGCTACTTTTTACCGCGGGAAAATACCTATTCCTACGGGAAAATTAATTTATCGCGGGCGAAGCTGCGGACGGAAGGCTAGACTATAATTTAGTAGAAACATAAAATATTAGATATTAATATTTTTACTTAACTTATAATTATCTACTTACGTAACTAACAATGTCAGTAATCAAATCAAATCCCACAACCCTATTTTCAAATTTGTACATGGTTTTTTTTATGTTTGTTATTGTCCACAAAAACTTGTAACGCTGACAGAACTTACATCACCATCGCGTGCTTACAGCCACTTACAATACTGCTACCATTTAATTTACTGTAACCGAGGTAAACTAAATAGACCGCGGCGTATTTCTGGTGCACGCGTCCACGCAGCGTCCAAATTAGTCGCTGTGAGAAGTGATGAGGCGTTTTTTGAAGTTAACCGATGTAGCTAGGCTGACGATCGAGAGCCAATGTAATTTTGAACCGCTGTAATTTTGGTAATAGATGTATCTAGAAGGTCTCATATAATGGTTACGGAATATTTCACTAGGTTTATTTGACTAAATAGTCCTGTAAATTTTCTTCTTCTTTTTCTAATATGGCCCCATCGATCAATGCGTGATTTCGCCAATGTCAAAGTAAAAAATACAGTATTCAAAAATCTTGTGACAAAATGTCGGCAGATTGTACCTACGATAGAACACGGTCAAAAGACCCCTGTCCGGCTCTTAGCCAACGGATAACGATATCCCTCAGAATCTGCCAGAAAATCATTAACCGATGCCCAGGGTGCACCGGAAATCTGATAGTTAAAACATAATTTTGCGTGTAAATTAAGCTCAATAATGACACATACATAAATACCTACATACATAAATCACGTCATCCCTTACGGGGTAGACAGAGCCTAAAGGCCGCGTTTAGCATGATTGTGGGCGTATAGGTGGAAAGGGGAATCAAAGTAGTGATGAGTTGCTAGCCGCATCGCTTATAACATGATTCTTAAGATTTTCGCCCATTCCCTCGATGGGCTTTTATCTGCGCGGGAAGAGAAGCAACTGGTACATTCTATGTTTTTTCTTTCCCAGACCAGCATGAAAGCAATAACGATAACGATCTCGATAAGACGTTCGCGAGTGGTTAAAGGATATTCCTCATTGAAAATGACATCATACGAACACAATACAGCCGTTTGTTGTGCACTTACCATTTAACGGCACTGGCTTCGCGGAAATTTTAGTTTCAATATGTTTTCAGTAAGCACAAGACTAGCTTGAATGCAACCACGGGTGTAAAATTTATATGTGCAGTACATACCTACGTTTTCAAGTTCACCCTCCGCTTTCACTATTCAACAGTGTTGCCATCCAATCAGGAAATGTCAGGAGAGTAAAACCTTAAAAAGATTGAAAAAAAAAACTGTAGATCAAATTTTATGCTAGAAAAGTCACAAAACTTGCCTAAAAGTAAATCTTGTCAATTCTGATTATAATAACATGTAATGATTAGTTAATCTGAAAAAAATACATACTAACTACCCAATTTATAATCCAGACTCCCTTCAAATTATAAAATAACATTTATTTATTTAGTCAATAAAAATTACAGCATTACAGTCGAAACCAATGCGCTATAAAATTCAACATACATAGATTCATACCTTTATTCCCAAAAAGGGTAGGCAGAGCACATGAAACTTATGTTCCAGTGCCACTTTAAGCATACACGTGTGTATAAAAGATCCTCAAAACCTCAGAATCATTAATCAGGTTAATTATTAGGTTCAAATTAGACTCATATAATTCAGTAGATTCGATTGCAAATTCAGTAGATCAGTAAACATAGTCAAAAATCAGAATAACTCCTGAAAAATCAGGACACCTGGTAACACTGCTAATCAACTGTAACCACACAAGACTCTAACACACTTCAAGCTCTGAGCGTTTTATTTCGATGACATTTGCTATTATAAAGACGTGATATATGTATGTCTGTACATTTGCTATACTTACAGAAGTTTGGAGCGAAAAAATTATCTCGCGTAGCTAGGTCTCGTTTTGGAGTTTACCGAACAATCTTCGAGGCTCTTAAAGACAAAAATATACGTAGTCCATCGAAAAAACACAGAAAATGCGTCAATTAAAGAACTTAGAACACGAACGTCCAAAATTAGTCATAAGTGGCCGTGAATTCTTCTCGTGATAGGGCTGTCAAATTCAGTAAATTTTGGTCATTTTTTTGTAATACAAAATTATTAAAAGACGACAACAAATTCAAAATTTGATCAGCTACAAAATCAATCAAAACTGCCAAAATTCTGTTAAGTTCCTGATATTTGTCATCTCCGATATCTATAGCACGGTCTCTATTATCTGCTACAAAACAGACAGAGATGGCATCTTATGATAGGTACAGTTGGGGGCATAAATATCGGTAGACACAGCCATTTCTTCAAAAAAATCTTGAGATATCAAAAACTTTGTAGCGTGGTCAAACAGGCCCTTACATTTCCAAAATATAGGACGCATCAGGGAAATTCGGGTCATATTATTGAAACTCTCTCGTGAGACATTTGTATAATATAAAAAGCCACTGTGGCTGACTGATCGATCAACTTACAGCTCAACGGATTGCGCTGAAAGGCACGCAGATAGATATTATGACGTAGACATCTGCTAAGAAAGAGTTTGGCGACAGGGCTACATTGAAATGATTGAAAGAGCTTCGATTTAAAATTTAATTCTGCGCGAATGTAGCTTCTCTTCCCGCGCAGATGGTAAAAGCCCATCGAGAAAATGGGCGAAAATCTTAGGAATCATGTTATAGGCGATGCGGCTAGCAGTCCATCACTACTTTGATTCCACTTTCCTATACGCCCACAGTCTTGCTAAACGTGGCCCGGTAGGTCTCGTTTGTTACCTTAGGCTCTGTCTACCTCGTCCGACTTAATCGTGAGCTAAATCGTTTATTTTGTAAATTTTAATCGTTCGTCTGGCAACCCTACTCGTGAACCAAATAGAATGCGTATGTTTGTTTGTGTGCGCCGGCGCAGACGCTAACAAAGCGAAGGAAGTCAGTAATTAACTTAGGATCAGTGGCGGTATAAATAAACGCTGTAAACTAAAGCTTGGTAAAAATAAACTAATCAATTCTTACTGTGTGAGAGCCAGAGAAAGAACCCATGTGGCAATATTGGTGTAGTTTATAGCAATGGTATGGCAAACGGGCAAGTGGGTCGCCTGATGGTAAGTGAGCATAACTTTGGTGATGTTTGTTTACTATATTTTGCGACTAGCGACCCGCCCCGACTTCGCACGGGTGCACTCAATGTATCTCTACTGTATTATGCATGTTATAATACATAGAAACCTTCCTCTTGAATGCTGGTCTGGGAGTAAAGAAAAAACATATAATGTACCAGTTGCTTCTCTTCCCGCGCAGATGGTGAAAGCCCATCGAGCGAGCATCGATACGGCTAGCTACCCATCACTATTTTGATTCCCCTTTCCACCTATACGTCACTGTCTACCCCGTAAAAAAAAAGACGTGACTAATAAATGTATTTATATTTGCAAATAAAACACTTTTTGATAGTTGACGCATACATAACTGGATAGGTCCTTCAATTAAAAACCATTTCATAATACATACATATAACACGTCTTTATCCCTTACGGGGTAGACAGAGCCTAAAGTAATAGGTACCTACAGGCCACATTTAGCAAGATCGTGGGCGTATAGGTGGAAAATGGAATCAAAATAGTGAAGGGTTGCTAGCCTCATCGCCTATAACATGATTCCCATTACTTTCGCCCATTCCCTCTGAAATATATTTCATTTATTTTGATATACATACTACCGTAATGTATACTAGTATGGTCATTCTTGGTGAGCAACCAACCGTGTCTTCCGACCGGGTGCTCCCACGCTGGGGCTCCGATGTGCAATGAAGGAGCGACCGGGAGCGCCCAGAAAAAGTTGAGGAATTCAAGGTAGCCGAGCGTGACGCGCTCCCGACACGAAACTTGAAAGGACCATGTTTTGTGTTATTTTTATTGTTACCAAGAAACGACGCTACTGTTAGTGGGTTTCTGATGTTCATAAATTAACTAGCTGTTGCCCGCGACTTCGCCCGCGTAGAATGGAACCCTTTTTTTTTAAATAAAAGTAGCCTTAAGTTACTCCTTGAATATCAGCTATTTCCCTGTGAAAGTTCATACATAAATACATACACACACAAATCACGTCTATATCCCTTACAGGGTAGACAGAGCCTGAGGTAACAAAACCTAAAGGCCGCGCTTAGCATGATTGTAGGCGGAAAAAGGAATCATAATATGAAAATAACATGATTCCTAAAAATTTAGCCTATTCCCTCGATGGGCTTTTACCATCTACGCGGGACGAGAAGCAACTGGTACATTCTATGTTTTTCCTTTGCTCCTAGACCAGCATGGAAGCATGGAAGTTCATAACCTGGATAAAATAATTTTAATGATAAACGAATACTTCTTAGGGTTTATATACCTACCAGTATAATTGTCTAAAGCTAGAAAGAAACGACATAATTAGAAGAGCACAGCCTGCGGGGTCAGTGTCCTGTCCAACCGGCAGTGAACTTGTCTCAATGGACTATAAAACATAAGAAGTTTCGTAACACCTAATGCATACAGAATCTCAAATCTACAAATTATAAACTTAAGCGATTTCTCATGAGCAGTAGCGGGTTGGTGTAACATGAGTTGGAAGGACGATAAACTTGACATAATTTATTAAAAGCTTCTGCCCGCGACTTCGTCTGCGTAGGATTATACATAAAAACCTTCCTCTTGAATGACTCTATCTATAACCGCATCAAAATCCGTTGTGTAGTTATGAAGATATATGCATACATAGGGACATAGGGACAGAGAAGCAACTTTGTTTTATACTATGTAGTGATAGTAATAGTGATGATGATAATTAACGGCTGCTTGCCTATCTTTGTAAAGTGTTTCTCTCTTAAATTAGGTTAACTGGGAAATATTCCATTCTAGAGATAAGTTACCGTTGTACTATTCTCTGTGTTTATTCTATTTATTTTTACTTGGTTATCTATCTATCTATACATATAAAATTCAAAGTCCTGACTGACTGACTGACTGACTGACTGACTGACTGACTTAACTATATATCAACGCACAGCCCAAACCACTGGACTTAGAGACTTGAAATTTTGCACATAGATACCTTATACAATGTAGGCATCCACTAAGGAAGGATTTTTGGAAATTCCCACGGGATAAGGAAAAAACGGGAATTATATATTCGACTCCGAGTAACGCTATCTCAGTAACTATAATAACTAGACTCTTCAAATTTGATACAAAAGTAGGTGATTACAAAACGAAGAAACTAATTTCAGGATTTTTGGAAATTCCCACGGGATAAGGGAAAAAACGGGATTTATATATTCAGTTAAACGAAATCCTATGAACTACAATTACTAGACTGTTCAAATTTGGCATAGAAGTAGGTGATTATAATAGTAAAATAATGTCTTAATGATTTTTGGAAATTCCCACGGGATGAGGAAAAAAACGGGATTTATATTTTCAGTTCTACGGGATCGATTTTTCGTTTTACTGGTCGTATAAAACTGAAATTTGCCCTTCAAGTTCCCTTGGGGAGTGTAAACAATAAAAAAAGGATTTCCCGAAATTCCCACGGGAACCGGAAAAACGGGACTTTTCGTTTTACTGGTTGCAGAAAGCTGAAATTCGGCATGTAGGTTGCTTCGGGAGTGCAGAGGAGCATTAAGAGAGTACTTTCCCAAATTCCCACGGGAACGGGAAAAATATTTGTTTACAAAGAAATACTGCGGTAGGCATAATATGGCTAGAAACTTGAAATTTGGCACACATATACCTTGTGTATCCTAGAGGTGCACTAAGAAGGTATTTTTCGAAATTCCCACGGGATAGGGAAAAAACGGGATTTTTTGTTATACTGGTCGTAGAAAGCTGTAATTTGGTAAGAGCCTTCCTTGATGAGTGTATGGGAGCACTAAGAAAGGATTTCCAGAAATTCCCACGAGAACAGGAAAAACGGGGTTTTTCGTTTACTGGTCGTAGAAAGATGAAATTTAGCATTTAGCTTCCTTAGGGAGAGTAAGGGAGCATTAACAAAGGATGTCGTAACATTTTTACGGGAACGGGAAAAATATTTGTTTACAAAGAAATACTGCGGTAGGCATAATATGGCTAGAAAATTGAAATTTGGCACACATATACCTTGAGTATCCTAGAGGTGCACTAAGATGGTATTTTTCGAAATTCCCACGGGATAGGGAAAAAACGGGATTTTTTGTTTTACTGGTCGTAGAAATTGGTAAGAACCTTCCTTGATGAGTGTATGGGAGCACTAAGAAAGGGTTTCCAGAAATTCCCACGAGAACAGGAAAAACGGGGTTTTTCGTTTTACTGGTTATAGAAAGATGAAATTTAGCATTTAGCATTTAGCTTCCTTAGAGAGTGTAAGGAAGCATTAACAAAGGATTTCCTAACATTTTTACGGGAACGGGAAAAACCGGGATTTTACGTTTCCAGACGAAACAGCGGAAGAAAGAGACTTAACATTTATAACGTGTGTTTCTTTAAAGGCTTTAAGTGTACTCCGAAAGCACTCCCCAAAATTTTCACGGGAACGGGAAAAAACTTATTTTTTCGTTTTACATCTTAGCGCGTACGAAGTCGCGGGCAAAAGCTATTTGGGGTAGGTATATTTTAGGACAGCCCTTTAGGTTAGGTTAGGTTTGTTTTATAAAAATCCTGTAATATTTACAGTTTCAGAAAAATTAAGGCAGCGGGGCAATGCGGGGGCTTGCTTGCATGCTTGCTTGAGTCCTTGCTTTGCATGCTTGATTGCATACTTGCTTTCATGCATGCTTGCGTGCTTACTTGCATGCATGCTTGCTTGCATGCTTGCTTGCCTGCTTGCATGCCTGCTTGCATAGGTTTGGGTGTTCGCTTGCTTGATTGCTAGCTTCTTTGAAATGCTCATGGTTCACGCGTGCGAAGCCGCGGGCAAAAGCTAGTGTGCAATAAAGAATTTCTATACTTGTTGTAAAATAGAAACATCCTGACACTCGATATTAATACAGGAAATCAGTTACTGTCTTATACATTCAGAAATCGCTTCACATAGGCCTTTGTTGTTATTATAATAATATATTCAGTATCGCCAAAACACAAGCATGAAGACGTTCTGGTAGGTAGCAATCGTGGGAAGTCGTTCGAAAAAGCTAAAGCTGCCAGGCCTTACCAGGAATTCCCATTCAGTTTAGGTTCGCTCGCTGTCAGATCCATACTAAAAATGACAGGTAAAACCTGAACTAAGTCGCAATTGAATCGCATTTAGACGTCATGGTAAGGCCCCTCTTGGATATGATGATGACGAATGATGACAAGTAGCCAAAACTTGAAAACTAGTAGATACAAAGCCGACAATTGTTTCCCACGTCACTCCTCTCATCAGGTGTACAATTTTCTGCAGGGCCGACAACGCACTGGCATCGCGTAAAGCGCTGCGGGTGTCTATGGACAGTGGTGATCATTTAACATCAGGTGACCCACTAGTTCGTTTGTCTGGCCTCTCTAACATAAAAAAAAGGTTACGCGTACAAGTGCGACCAACGTACGCTTTGGAATGCATTGTCTGGAAAGTATGACCTGATGATTAGTGTTCCCAATTTGATTTCATACAGTTCACGAATTATCAATTCGTACATTACAGACCATGCATTTTGAGGCAGAACAGTCCGTCAAACAGAACCTTAGGCCACTGTAGAACGTTTTCACAAGCAACGTCAGAGTACTTTGACACTGACAGACACAAATAACAAGCCCTGCCATGACGTCTTAATGCGATTTAATTCCGATTCAGTTTAGGTTCGCTCACTGTCAGATCCATGCTAAAAATGACAGAACCTAAACTGAGCCGGAATTGAATCGCATTAAGTAAGACCTCAAGGTAAGGCCCCAGGTTATACAGCCCAGGGTTCCATTCAGTTGACCGCACGTTAGTCGCCAAAACTCTATCGCCTATGACTCGGGCCACTCGCAAAGTTCCCAAAGTCGGGCGAAACGCGTTGAATACGTATTCATTACGAGTTCCGGGTCCCATCGCGATAATCTGCTCAAATATTTTAATAACCACACTCTCTCACTACTTTGTTGGTTAAATCTCACTATGTCACATCGGAAGTGCACGCGGTGACACCATGCTCCCGCTGCGCCCCCCAAATGGCAGAGGGAATACCGGTGGGTTTTTAGTGGGTATGCCTCCCCCGCCTCCTTCCAGGAGGGGGGCCGGGTAGGAGAGTCCCACATACCTTCCGCACGGCGCCGTCGTATGTGTAACGCACCTACCCGCCGAAAAAAAAAACAAAGTACATCGGAAGTACAGTCCGTGAACTCTAGGAATGCCATTCGTTTTTCCTGCTGTCTCACTCACTCTTATGGGTTTGATATGGGTCGAGTGAGAGAGACAACAAGACAAACCCGAAGTGCATTCTAAGAGCTGACGGACTGTAATGTAGTCAGGTTGAGTTAAATGTCAACGCACTTGTCCGAGTTATTCGCATCCTGTTCTTAAGATGACCTTGATATTTTTAATGAACGAAAAACACATACTTTGTTACTCCGCTACTCACGTGCAAGATAACCAGGCCTGTGCGAAATATATATGTTTTTCATGCAACGCCCCCTCCACTACTGCCACATAAAACACAAATTCCACAAACTTAATTATCCCTTACACCACACAAACACGCGTTTCAATCCCTCTACGGAATCATTATCAAAGTTTAGTGAGCACGACTGTTACACGTGCAAACCAACGTCGTACAACAACGACGACTACAACTTTGATAATGATCCCGTAGAAGGATCGAAACGCGTCAGTGTTTGTGTGGTATAGAGATTCGTGTTTTATGTGGCATTAGTGGAGGGCATTGCATGAAAAACATATATTTTGGACAATCTTGGTTACATACTCATACTCATACTCATTTATTCGTAATACTTATAGTTATTACATGTCATTTTTAATTTACAATTTTAATAAAACTTATCGTGCTCGTGAGTAGCGGAATAGCAAGGTAAATACTTTTGTCAAGGATATGCATATTATAAGATGAACCGTTATCAATCCGTGTTTTGAGACCATCGATAATTATGAATAAACATTCACAATACTTAATACAGTTAATATACACAACTGCAAATTAATACATAACAGACGTCTTCATGAGAAAGAGTTATACCGGCACAATGGTTACACAATACCCCTCTATTAGACCTTACTGGCTTGTCATACAGTTGCAGTTTGTATGGCAAGTCGTTAAATGGTTTATGTGAAGTAACGTAATTATTATAAAGAAAGTCTATTGTCTTTGGCCAATTTGTTCGGTGTTCATTTGTTTGATAGCTCTATATGCTGCCGTGGATCAGTATTTTTTCCTCATTCACTATAGTATTTCCAATCATTTATTTTCTCAATGACAGCTCCCGTAGAATGTAACTGCGCTTTTTACGCAAAAATTAACTTTTAAATGCGAGGAAAAAAAATGTCAACTGCCTAATTTTGTTCCTTGATCCCATATAATATTCATATAAGACAAATTGAGTCCATATATGCAGTAATATCTTTTTAAAATACGATAAACAATAAACGTTTTAATAAAGTTACATTCTATGGCAATGCAAATAGTGATGTTATGATTGAAATAACGATATTGTATCGATAAAAAATAGATAATAAGGTGTAGTGTAATTATTCAATAAGTTATGAGATGTTTATTTTGTGTTTTTCTTGTCAGGTCTTAAAATTAACGGTGGAGAAATGATGTATATTAGTTTCGAACACCAAAACAAACGCGCGTAACTGTCATTCGGCCATTTTGCACGCTTAGTAATAAATTGGCATTCAAGTAAGTCGGTTGTTTTATTCGCTCCATAGCTGAATACTTCTCAACTACTCGTATATATAAAATTGGATCAATATCGTATCTACTGATCACTTATTAGGTCACAACACTATAACTATCAAACTACATCTGTCATCGAGAAAATAAATTATTGGAACAACTATAGGTATTCTGAGATTAGTAGAACTTCACTTCAGGTAAGTTTGTTATAGGGCGTTTTCCAAAAAAAAGTCTTAAAAATCTATCGATTCTCATACAAGAAAAAATGTGTGGAACAGAGGCGCGGGATAGGACGACAAAGGGGACCGAGAGGTGCGGGCGGGTAGTGCGCCTGCCCCCGCCCCTCTCCTCGCTGTCGTCCCACCCCGCGTCCCTCCACCGCGCGTTCGTGGACTCATGTCAGCGGTCGGTCTATAGAAGGTCAAATCTAAAGTACAATTAGCGAACAGGTGTTAAACAACGACCTTTAAAACTACCTTTAACAAACAACTAAATCATTTATTTACGAGAGCATTATTGTCCCGTTATCGTTTAGCCCGATTACTAGTCACGATTTTCTCTTGACTGAGTGCTACCAACAATGATCTTTAAAACGTTGGGGTATGTCTTCAAGTTGTAAAGACGACTGCCTAACGGATTCTAATGTTTATAACCTGTTTCTATGTATTTATTGAAGTATATAAATTCGTCGGCATCCGTTCTCATCACACACGGCCTTTAGAATATTTTGGGTTTTGCAATTTTTGAGAAGTGTCGTTTTTATACAAGGTATCTGAGAAT
The DNA here is from genome assembly GCA_949127965.1 of Pandemis corylana. Lineage (NCBI taxonomy): Eukaryota > Metazoa > Arthropoda > Insecta > Lepidoptera > Tortricidae > Pandemis > Pandemis corylana. The sequence continues at coordinate 13,485,699 of OX421860.1, forward strand.
TCCATGCTGGTCTGGGAGCAAAGAAAAAACATAGAATGTACCAGTTGCTTCTCTACCCGCGCAGATGGTAAAAGCCCATCGAGGGAATGGGCGATTATAATAGGAATCATGCTACAGGCGATGAGGCTAGCAACCCATCACTATTTTGATTCCATTTACCACCTATACGCCCACAATCTTGCTAAATGTGGCCTGTAGGTACCTGTTACCTTAAGCTCTGTCTACCCCGTAAGGGATGAAGACGTGATTTGTGTGTGTGTGTGTGTCTCTGAGAATTATTCCAGAATATTCCAGCAGGCCCCTATTTCACAAACGTGACAATCGTCGGTGAAAAGTGACAATTCTGTTCACATGACGACCGGATAGCCTAGTTGTTAGTGATTCTGACTATGAGAGGTCCTGGGTGGAGATCCCGGTAAGGGCAGACAGTTGTATGATGAATACCCTCCCCTATAGGAAAGAGGCGTGATGGTATACATGTGCATCTATTTACATTTAAACCGGCATGAATTTTAGTAGGGTACATGTAACATTCATTTGTTTTAGACAGTTTTAATTGTCAAAGTAGTACTACGAATTTAAATGACATAATTTTAATTAAAGCTATTCTTTTGTTTCAGGTAAGTCTGAGTGAAAAGCGAAAGCTTTGAGCTTTTACAATAGAAGATAAACCATCTCGGCGCCTTCTGAATAAAGCTTACCGAGCTATCAATTAAAGCTTTTAAACAACTTTCTATTGGTAAGTCTACTACTGGATCAAAGTAGGTGACGAAATAAATTCGGAAGATATTTTTTTGTCATTTTCTTAAGTGTAATGGAATGGCCAATGGCTTCGAATAATGTACCAGTTGCTTCTCTTCTCGTGCGGATGGTATAAGCCCATCGAAGGAATGGGCGAAAATCTTAGAAATCATGTTATATGCGATGCGGCTAGCAACCCGTCACTATTTTGATACTCCTTTCCATCTGTAAATCAGTTTCTGACTATGACATTTTGATTTATTTATTTAATTGCATTGTTTTTTCGATTCATTTTGACATTACATTAAATTCACCCGTTATTACTTCACTATTTATAAGCAGTGACGATCCCTAGCGGAGAATTAATTTAATTGTTCCTTATTGTTTCATTATTATTGTTGTTCGTGTCATGTTTTTGATTTTGACATTTTTGTAATATTCAATTGATTTGTATTATTTTATTTTATTTTATTTACTCTTGACGATTTCAATCTAAATTCTTCTAAATTGACAATCATATTGTATGATGTAATTTTTATTGAATGAATAAATAATCTAAATCTAAATCTAAATCTATACGCCTTTAATCATGGTAACCGTGGCCTTACGGTTTTGTTACGACGTACACGTGATATATAATATGTGTGTATGTATGTATGTATGTATGTATGGATGTATGTAAACTCTTTATTGTGCAAAATAAACAAGACAAATACAATTGACAAACACTGAGATACATGCACAAAGGCGGACTTATCCCTTTAAGGGATCTCTTCCAGTCAACCTTTGAGTGAATGAAAGGAGTATTATACTAGGGATGGACGAGTGAGTTTAAAAATTGCAAACACTGAGAGCCATAATACACAACTTTACCAATTATAATAAGCTAGAATTTTATTGAAAAATAAAAAGAAAACAATAAAGAACAGTCAAAACTTAAAAATAACTTAAACCTAGTTAAAACTATTATAAATAAACATACGTAATAAATACTAATAATACGTAATAAATATACGTACGTGTGTATTAATTCATGTTAAAATATGCACTGCTGAATGAATCGTAACGTGTTTTATTCAGATCTTAGATAATTCTTGCGTAACTAGGAAATAGTAATTAAAAGGAAATAAAGTTGAATAGGAACTGAGTATGTTTCTAGGTTATTCCGATGGTAATTATCATAGATCACAAACGTGAATTAATTATTTTTTAGTGTTAAAAGTTCACTCCATCTTGCATTTAAATTTTAACCCACTTTTAGTGGTCGCATTGATTGCAAATTTGATATTTGAGACATTGATAAAAACGTTAGACTCGAGCAAAACGCGCACTCCTCGGCCACTGACTTGGCTGTATGACATTGTAGTTCATCATCTTTACATTTGCACAAAATTGTTAACAACAATGTACCTATCGAGGGAATGGGTAAATTGTAGCAATCATGTATGTATGTATGTATGTAAACTCTTTATTGCACATAAAAATTAAAAAATACAGAAGTACACAGAAAATAGTACAAAGGCGAACTTATCCCTAAGAAGGGGTCTCTTCCAGCTAACCTGATACAGAAAGGCATAGTTTACAAAGAAATATAAATGAAAAATGAAAATGAAATATATATGTTATAGGCGATGCGGCTAGCAACCCATCACTATTTTGATTTCCCTTTCCAGCTATACGCCCTTAATCATGCTAAACGTGGCCTTAAGGTTTTGTTATCTCAGGCTCTGTCTACCCCGTAAGGGATAAAGACGTGATATATGTTAACAACGCTAAAAACGAGAGATACTTGCAGTGTGAATCAATTATTAAATTATGATGTAACTCTGTTCCGGCATTTTGTGTGTCGTGGTGTCGAGAACTGTAAAATGGAGAAAGTGAACAAATATCAGTAAAACGTGTTTATAAAGGAGCGGCTTTGTTGTGTCATCACGTCTCTCTGTACGGCATTAAATAGTTTTTGCAGTGTGTATGTGTGGTGAATAATCGAATACAGACTAAAGTACTTCTTCTTCTTATTTGTGGCGTATCAAGTCGTTATAGCGACGACAACTTCGCCAATGTCAAAGTAACAAAAATTAAAAATCTTGTGACAAAATGTCGGCAACGGTCAAAGACCCCCTCCCCCCTGTCGGGGTCTTAGCCGACGGTCAATGATATCCCTCAGAAACTGGCAGGAAATCATTAGCCGTTGCCCAGGGTACACCGGACCAAGCACTGCTCTTCTCCCGGACGGATCCAAAACCGAACCGCAGCTCTTGACCACACGTGGTAACCCGACTCGCACCCCTACATTATAATCAAATACAGACTAAAGTACGTATACAGTCCTAAGTTTTGAGGTAAAGAAACGTATCGAACGCATATAATGTCTCTTGTATCCACAACCAAATTCACTGACAAAAGCTCATATTATGTTACACAATTTCTAGCCAATTCCCAAAGCACCGTAAAACTTTTTATGAAAGAAAGAAAAGAAAAGAAAGAAAAAAAGTTTATTTATGACAATCAACGACAATCAAAAAACATCAAATGTAATAAAATAAACAAAATAAATAAATTGTCACAAAATGGTCCCAACTCAGCATTTGCTGGCCTTACAGCCAGCGCTGGTCTTCCGTTGGGACCATAGGGTGATCACATTAAATAAATAAATAAATGGTGAGAAATAATAAACACTAAACATAAAGTTAAAAATAACTAAAATATAGTTGGATGTGGTTGCCCGGGCACAAAGCCCTTTATCTTTAAAAAGTACAGTTTATGTACAATACATCTGTTCCACATACCTATATACTTACTGGCAACAGAGGAACCACAACAAATGATTCGCCGCAGCGGTAATGACGTAAGTGCACTTTCTCTGCGCCACATCTTATGGCCGCCATTAAATAAAAAGTATGTACCGTGATTTATTTACAGGCAACCTACTATTAGTACATACGTAACTGTTGCTCGCGGATAGATTATTCCCGGGATCCCGGGATCAACTGTGAATAATCCCGATAGGTTATTCCGAAAATCGCAGTTCCCGCGAGTAGAGGATCCAATCCCGGTCCTTTTGTGTGATTCCGGGATTAACTGTGGATGATCCCGAAATCCCGGGATTAGAAAAAACGACCGGGATTGAATCCTCTACTCGCGGAAACTATGCTATTTAAGTATTCTGGGACTGTAACTACCTTTGTGCCAAATTTCAGTGAAATCGGTTTAACCGTTTTGCCATGAAAGAAGCAACAAGCATATAATAATATCAGTAAGATGTAACTTTGTAATCTTTTAGTGATCGTAAAGTCGTCCAGGAGTCGATGACGAAGCTATTCCGATTAGCAATCGTCTCTTACGCACGTGTTGATTCACTGTTGAATGCGTGCCAATTGCTGCAGACGTCTGGTTACTCACTGGATGCCGCACAGTGGTTGTAAAAAGCCGAAAAAAGCAAAAAATAGTCAAAAAGGGTTATTTGTAGCTCCGTTGGCAAGCCAAGGATCATGTCATACACACACACAAATCACGTCTCTATCCCTTACGGGGTAGACAGAGCCCAAGGTAACAAGACCTACAGGCCACGTTTAGCAAGATGGGTTGCTAGCCTCATCGCCTATAACATGATTCCAGGTGATGATGAGGTCATGTCATGCCTGATTAAATAAGTAATTGTCATTTTTAATACAATTCCATTTAATTTTTTAATTTTTTTAAATCTTGCAACTCAATTTTGAAGCAATCTTAAACAGGTTAAGCTGAATTTTGCTACTTATGAAAGCCGGATGACAATACATCATTCTGCTAGTGAAATTCTGACCGTCCCCGCAGGAGGGAACTCTTCGACGGTTCGTCCGATGGACATGAAATTTCGTACCTATAGATATTGAAGAATTAATGACACAAAAAATTAGCAAAAATAATCAGTTTGAATTAAAAAATGACATTTACAAACTCATTTCTACATTTAATGCAACGATATCGGTTGAAACGCTAGCAAAACCATACATTTCTTAAGATAAAAAAAAACCTTAATGCGAAAACATTGTGCTGAAAAAAAAGAAACCCTGAAACTTCGGCAACTGAATTTTCTTTGAATGAAATACACGCGGAGACAAACCTGAGTCAAATAACAATCATGTCATTCTGAAAGAGGCCTGTCCATTTTGGAACGTCTGGAGACGGGTAAAATCATTCCAGCCCTTTGCTAAACTGTAAATTTTCAGATGGAAAAGGGTTTGTTTGCTGTTAAATCCACAGTTTACTCTCAAAGCTATTTACCGTTTTGCGCACACGCTTATAGCTTTGCACCACTGTGCCGCATCCGGCTTTCCCGCTACAGCGTACTAAAATGTACTAAGTTTAATACCATCGGGTGTTGAACTCACGACCGACATTGCTCTTAGTCTAGTTGCCTATCGCTTTAGAGTTTACAAATTAAGGTGGTATACGGGCAATTACGTCGAACGTCATAATTACTTAATTACACATAAACGGATAACTCACGTATAAAAAGTCGAGTGATGCTCGACATGTTTCGGACTATTTCGTAGTCCTTCTTCCTGGAGCGCTCGCCCCGGCGGCAGCGCGAACACTAGCGGAGCACATACGCAGTATGAAGAAACAGGATGACAAGGGGTCTGCTGTCGCTGAACATTCGATGGAATCTGATACGACGCATTATATCAGGTTTGATAATGTGTCCGTACTGGCGAGAGAAGTTTTTCATTGCGCGGAAAGTACGTGAAGCCATTGAAATAAGTCGGTATCCCAATTTCCTGATAGCTTAGATGCCAGATAGCAATAAAGATGTATCTGTTTCTAGCATAGTAACTCACATAGACGTAACCATAGATATCTAAAACTTCAGCTATCAGGAACTTATCAGACAGCGATGGAACAAATCAGTTAAAGTATTTCCTGGATCATAAAAACCGTAATCGCATGAGTGCGTAACCAAAGCGTAACTTAGCAAACTGTTTACTATGTTTTCAATGGGAAATCCGTATTTCCTCTAGTTTATTATGTTAAAAGGCCTTCAGTCTAGTTCCTATATCCTATTCCTTAACAAAAACTATACAATTTTGAAAACAAAAACGAAACTGCTAGTTTCATAATGTAAGTACCTATGTGAACATGGTGCTAATGTATTAATGACAATTAATGTTGATTTGTCAGTCAAAAACATGCCAACTTAATAAGTTATCTTTTAACACCTCTCATTCCGAAAAGTAAGCTTTGCCCCCTGTCGGGAGGGATCAAAGTGCAACTTTTCTGTTCAAGGCTTTTCTAAGTGTTTTTGCAATCGCTTTTTTGAAGTCGATAAGTGTAAAACCACGCCATTTTCTATGCTGGTAGCTCTTTAATTATATTTAGAATTATTTTTAAAGTTCTTTAATGTTCGGTGTGAAAAGTTGTATGAGCCACTCGGGAGCATTATTTTCATCTTGGGCGTTAACTTGAATCCCTCATTACGCTCAGGATTCTATTGTAGAATCCTGAGCGTAATGAGGGATTCAATGTAGCGCCCTCGCCGTAAATATATAATTTTGCTCCCATATGATACAAATATCTATTTATCGAGGGATTGGGCGAAAATCTTAGGGATTATGTTATTTAGGCGATGTGGCTAGCAACCCATCACTGTTTTGATTCCCCTTTCCATCCACACGCCCACAATCTTGCTAAAGGTGGTTTTTAGGTCTTGTCACCTTAAGCTCTGTCTACCCCGTAAGGGATAAAGACGTGATTTAGATATTACTTTAGCTGTACATATTTAACCAAACATTTTCTTTTCAAAATTCCTTTACCTATACGTAGGTATGTATAATAGGCCGAAACCAAAGAAGCTCAAAACTTGAAATTTGACAGACACATTTTTGGCCTCGAGCATCATCATTAGAAGCAAAGCCGCAGACTTGATCTAGTATCACACAGTCGTACGTATAAGAAAGAAAACAAACACCGTTTCAAATTTAAAAATAAATTAAATCGTAATAAAGAAAGCTCAATTTATTACACTAATTAACGTTTAATACACATATCATGGTAATATAGTTTCATCACGTACTCGAAGTCACGGTCACGGTAATAATATACTTGGCCTATAAACGCGCTACAGTTAGAGGCATGTTAAAAAATGATGAAAGCGAAACTGGACAGGGCTGCCAACTGTTCTCAATATGGTTTTATTAGCTGTATTTATAACTAATGTCGGTACTGTACGGTTTTAGAATAGGACGGGAGGTATCGTTAAAGGCGACTCAGAGATCTTACTAGTGTGAGAATGGTCAGCAGCATGGTCATTGCCAAGTCAGGGCTCGAGCAGTGCTGTGTAGGACCACCACACAATTTTTTGAAGAAAGTCATAACCGCATCAATAAGCACGACCACTGAGACAAGAGTAATAGTCTAGCGGACTTACAAAAATATCTAAAAAATTAAGTAATGTAACGTAATCTCCAAAGTTGAAATTAACCAACTACTACGAGCCGTATTGATATAAAATATGATAGAGCAATGTAGACCGGATGGTAATTATTGCAACAGAACGTTTTCCAAAGAAAAGTCTTCCAGTTTTCCAAAATTGAACTGTTTTGGGTTTTTCTTACTCAGTATCGTTTACCCTTCCGATCCTCATACAAGAAAAAATGTGTTCCAAAACGTCCATTCCAGTTCGCTACTTTTTTGAATTGTAGGTATGTATGGAATGTGACGAAGAGGAAAAAAATCCATAGTAAAACGAGTAATGCAAGAAAGTATTAACTTTTTCAACGCAAACAATATTCCTAATACACAATTTCGCTATTTCTCAGCTTACCAAATTTCCTGAGCCACATTATAACATGCATGATTTAACCCGTCGAGCGTCCCGTGTGCACAGGGCGCATAACGTTGTGCCCACACGTGTGTCCACAGGACGCTCGACGGGTTAAAAGTACGGCGCAAACGGACTGTATCTTAAGATACATTGTTGATATTGTTGATTCAATGGAGGTTGTTCTAGATTTCTTGATCATTGCCAATGCCAACCCTGAATTACATTAGCAAGATGCAATGCCTTAACGGTAAGAGCTAAGTTAAGACTGACACACTTTAGAACGGGTTAGCCAAAAAGTCTCACTACCGTAAAATCCAGGAACGTAAACTAACCGTTACATTACGTGCAGTTACTTGCCTTTAACAAACTTTGAAAACGGTGACGCAACGTTTTCGGCACAAAGTTGACAATCCGACTTGCAAAATTTCGGCTCAATCTGTTGAGGACAACTGGTTTAAAACTGAATTCCAAAATTCGTGCCATGCACATACAAACGTTGCAAGTTAAATACAAAACATTGGAGATGTATGTATTTATCCGCAGTTATTTACAAGGCATGAACATAGAATAATACCTTACTTGAATCCTAAAAAAACATATTTAGGTACAATAATATCGCCCATATCGTTGCCATTCCGCAGGACGCCCATAAGACTGGCGTCATTTCCACGTTGTATGGCAATGCCCAACGAAGAGAGGCAACCCTATAGACACCTGTGGAAAATACATAAAACCTTTTTTTTGCTGGCTTTTTGCTTTCCTGAGGAGGCTCAAAGGGCTGCTTTCAGTTTCGAATCTAATGGAGACACGCACCGTTAAAGTCGGATAAAGGTTTAAACATTAACAAAATAATCTATGAGTTTCTGACTTTCTGTAAATTGGAAGGGTTTCCAAGAATTAACTGAGGGCATTCACTCGCTTCAATTGTATAATTCAAGGGACCCGCAGCCAGACAAATTGTTGTTAACCCCGACTCTTTAATTGGTAGATATATGCGATCAGAATGAACACAACAACTGCTTGGATTTCAATTATGAATCGTTAGACTGCACCAAAGAGTATTTATCCATTTGTTGAGCCTCTTGTTAGATACTTTCGTCGAGTTCTAAGAGTCCTGCCTGATCGGGGTGCTATGGTGACATCTCCAGCTACCGTAACTGAACAATTCGTATAGAAATGTATCAGCTGTCACTGTCACTCACATGGCGACGCTTTGGCGACGTTTGATTTGTAGGATACGTAGCTGGTGATGTCGTCATCGCGTCCTAGTGACACAGGGCTCTAACTGCTTAACCTAATGTCAGTATGTTACTTTGTTACTTTATCGCGCTCTTTATATTGTTAAAATTACCTCGGCTTTTCGGTAACACAGCGGATGTGGTCAAGAGTTGACCCCGTAAAGTCTCCCGTCTTCTCGTGACAGGAGCGCTGCAGTATCATTATCGAAACATCGAGTCCCAAGATTATCAATTAAGAGCGATAATTCCAAAAAGTTTAAGTCATTACAAGTAGGTGTGTTATCACTACATAGTATAAAATAAAGTCGCTTTCTCTGTCCCTATGTCCCTATGTCCTTATGTCCCTTTGTATGCTTATATCTTCAAAACTACACAACGGATTTTGATGCGGTTTCTTTTAATAGATAGAGTGATTCAAGAGGAAGGTTTTTATGTATAATTCTACGCAGACAAAGTCGCGGGCAGAATCTAATATTTACTATTTTATTTCTCTGCAAAACCAGCATTAATGGAAACCTCACTTGTTTTACATTTGTTTTCTTTACTTTCCTCCCAAACCCAGTTTTACCAAGAAATCTGACACAATGAAGTTTTCGTTTCGAAGTGTCAGTTTTCACAAACGCTTTTTGTCCACTTCTGCGGCAGTCAAATCCAGACCGAACATATTTAATTTAAAGCCTAAATTTTATGGCGTGCTGTGATGAATTATGCCCTTTTGGAATGTTGGTTTTCCACTATCGACATCGTCATATGTTGACATAGTTTTGTGTCGGCCGGTGTCGATTTTCTATTTGATTTGCGAAGCTGAGCAAATACTTTGTATGTGCCGAGTAATCCGATGCGGGGTGAATCAGCTCGCTTTTGATTTCTTCCGTTTATTGAAAAAAACTGTAACGAGTCAATGCATGTATCATTTGTAAAAAATAAGCTCCCAATTTGGAAAATAGGGCTGAGAGAATTAAACGCGTCCAAAATAGTCCAAAGTAAGCGTGAAGTGCGGGAAGGGGGTGTAGTGCGCTATTTATTTCTGACAAATGACAAACGGTGTAGGAGTAGGGTAGAAAGAGATGCTGAATACGTTTTTGAGCACCGGCTTTAGACTCGGCCTCGTCTCCTATATAAAAAAAATAACTTCTCAATGAAAACTTTACGTGGATGATTTATTCCGCGAATTAGTTCAATACTTCAATGGGCGTGTGTGTGTGTGTGTGTGTATGTGTTCGGTACAAATCGAAACACTCAATCTAACAAGCAATTAAGTCACGTTCTGCTGAAGGACGACGAACAATGAAAGGGAAGCTGGGGAAATAATAATGGTAAACCCTTTATAATATTATAACTCTGTCTGTCTGTCTGTCTGTTACATTTTCATCTAAACCACAGAACTGATCCAGTTGGAATTTTGTAAAGAGTCCCGGGGAAGGACACAGGATAGTGTTTATCGGAAAATCACAATGTTCCCGGGAGAGAGCGATAAGCAAATCCTGCACAAACGGAGTCGTGAACAGCTTGTGGCAAATAAAGTATACATAGAGCCCGTGAGCTTCAAGAACGACATTCGGGTTTCAGGTACCATTGGCCTTCGTATCAAACCCATAGGAGTGAGTGGGACAGCAGACCCGAAAGTCTTTTTAAACATTATCGAGGGAAAGAGTTGGGATGGCCCAACCCTTTCCCGTCTTAGGCAAAGACTACTTTGTACCACTCCTACCATCCTGACATACCACTTTCGCTTCATTCATCAATTTCTTCATACATGCTCGGTTTAGGGTTTCTTTATGTCTTAATTTTGAAATCGGCATTAATTCCCCAGTCTCCTCAACAATAAGTGAACGGAACCTACGGCTCCATTGTACTTTCGTAGAAATTGAAATCATAAAGAATGTGCCATTAACAAGGTTGTCAGAGATATTTGCTTTATTTTTACTGTGCACATAATTGCATATGTGCTGTAGATACGGCATTTGATATGTGGTATTAACGAAGAAATTAAGGGACATTCTGGATCAAAAGAGTGAATACTGCAGGGTTCTGGAAATAGTTGAGGAAAAAAGATATGGTTTATAATGGTGGAGAGTCGGAACTCTGTAGCATGAACTCTTTGCTAGGAAGTCTTCGCCATGGGGTACTCGGGTAGGTAGGGTTGTAGGAACAACCTTCCTATTCTCCCTCCTAACCCTGGGTTGGAATAATGAACCAATACGAGTTAATACAAACGATAACAGAAGGAAAGAAGGAAAAAGAGGAGCAGAAAGGTTCGATAGGGTATTTAGATAGGGTAAAGAAGAACATAGACGCAGTGTCGTATCAGAAGAAGAAAGAACTATCTCTGATAAGAACGGACTGGAAAACACTGCACAGACAAATCTTACTCTTAAATATGGATGATGATACCCAGATATTGTATGTTGTTCTATATTTCTCAAGTCGCCATTTTTCTCACGAGATAAGTGACAATGGCTATAGTGATAATAAACATATTAAAAAGTCCAATACTACACATCACTTTATAACTAAGGTCATACACTTTTTACATGGAGTTATAATTATCAGTTATTGGTCTAATTTAAATACCAGATCGACCATAAAATGACCTTAATGCGTTGTAGAATCTAATTGAACAATGTTAGTTACGAAACTCTTTGTTTACTAAGTTTTTTAACCTTTCAACAAAACAGCATCCAATGCCATCAAGTACAGTCGAATAGAAGTAAAGTTACAATCGTAGCCGATTGTACTACTTGTAGTATAACCAGTAATGCTACAGACAAAATAGCAGCGGGATCACTTAGTCGTGAATGCGCTAAATTGTATACATGCACGATCAAAACGTTGTAGTACCTACTTATAGTAAAGATGTTAATAGCTTAGACGACAGCTGGAAGTAGCTGGACGTCCAAAGAATTCAAAGGCTCAGACCCAAAAGAAACTCTTTAGATGTACACATGATAAAAGAGCCAATAGATGATAAGAGATATTTTTTTTCTATGTGATATTCAATTAAGAGTCATTGAAAAATTAAAAAAGTGTATTCTGTATCTTTAACAAGTCATTGTGTTGAAATTAGTGTATTTGAAAACAGAGACTTGGAGATTTTTGTCTGTTCATGTACTCCTGCCACTTGATCAAAATTTAACAAATAATACTTTAATCCAAACGTTTTTTATTTTTGAATACTACTAGGATGGTCACTTAAAATAAAAAAAATTGCAATATTAAAATGGCTACTCTATAATTTTGCTAAGCTTTTACTTTTTATAAGTTCCTAATTTCTTTTTAGGATGAATAGCTTTGTTGTGCAAAGCGTCTTCTTTTATATGCGTGCACTTTCTTCACATCACTTTATCTGCTCCACTGGCTTCTTATATTACCGTTGCACGTTGCGTAAACTAGACATCATTTCTAAAGCAAACTGATAAATAACTGTACTTTTATTGACATCATGCGCTTTTTGTGTAGTCACTTCCCTTTGTCGCTTTTTGCTTCGGCTTTTTATCATCGTCTAGAATAAATATCTTTTGGTTCGTTTGATAGACAACTTCCTTTATCGGTATGGAAACTAATTAAGACGCTGCATTTTAAGTATTTTGCAGTGTCATCTCCTTGTGCTGCTTTGTAAGCTTAATAAAGACTTTTACTGTGGTCTGTTTGTTTAATTTTATTTTGTTCAGACTTTTTTTTTCTTTCTTTATGTTCACATTTTTATCTCACAGACTTACTCCGGTCTGATCCACCTAACTGATTCATGCAGTTTATATTTGTTGGATCTATAAATACCACAGATTTCTAATTTTATAATGCTCTCCTTACTTTATCCTTGTTGATACTAAACGATCTTATGGAGTCTTTTGTAGCTTTGTGTTTGTTCGTTTCTTTTCTGTATCACTTCGAGCGGAAACGTCATCCTTTACACTTTGTACATCATTTGCATTGTTTTTTGCATTGTTACCAAACAAATAAACAACGCTTCTTGCGCTAAAATCTTCTGTATCATCCACGCTATAAAGTCCACAATATCTTCTCGGTTACGTTATGACCATGGCCGCATGCGCAACATCCTCCGATACATCGTCTGCGGCGCACATGTCATAGATTAGTATCGCTTATTAACTGGTTGTAATCGATGCATGAGTTCAGCGCAAATTACTGTCGATGGCAGTCGTGGTTCATCTAATGATCCCTTAGTCTGTCGTCCATTGGTCATTCACTATTTCAATTTCCGTCGTCATAGTTTCGTTAGTGGATTTGTGACTAACAAACTAAGTCTTATTGGGTAATTGACTGTAACATTTCTTTAGACCATGCCTTGCTTGAAAAGTAGAGGACTGTTGCTTTCATAATTTTTTATCTAGCGTATATGCTATTTGGTTCAAATCTTACAAGTTTGAGTTTGAGGAACTTCTAGATGGGCTTGAAATTTGGTAGGTATACATTATTTAGAAAAAAAGCTTCTAATTTTAACAAAAACTTGTGTTTTAGTACTTTCGATTGATCAGATATACTATATCAAATTCTTGTAAAACTATTGCGACGTAACTACTTATTTCAATTAAGAATCTAATGATAACTTAACATCAGATGTCAACAACAGAATATTTTGTACGTAAACTCACTAATGGCGTGTTAACTTTCGGAATATTTTATCAGTTGTTGTTTGAAATGAAGTGTACCTAATTTAAATGTAAATTTTTACGTCTATTGTAATGAACAATTTTTCTTCGTTATGCATGGTTTTACGCGCCTAATAATTATTCCAAATTTCATGAACATGTATTGTGATACTATTTGTAAAAAAATTGAGGTTATAAATCCGTCATTTCCAGTTGCATGCTCGTATATGTATAACTTAATGTTATAGATTTATAGATTCGTTGAAAGGACTCCCTGTTCAACGCAGCTGTTAAGATCCCTAGCTAGGGTTGCCAGATGGTCGGGATTTGGTGGGAATCTCCCGAATTTCTGAATGTGCTCCCGACTCCCGACAAAGTAAAACATCTCCAGAAAAACAACTTTATACTAAAATCATCATTATAACTTCCAAATTTTTGTCAAGCGAAACGTTGCTGCCAGTTTTGAGTGCACGGGGGTTCTGTTATTACTTACGGATTTGATTTTATTTTTGTTTCTCCCGACCAAATTCCCAGAATAATGAAAAAAATATTTCTTCTCCCATCAATAGGGTCATTCGATCTGGCAACCCTATCCCTAACGTCTTCGGTGTCTTAAAAAAAACTATGGGACCGATGCAACGCACAAAAAACCTCCCCGAAGTTATTGGGCCCAACTGCATAGCATAACCGCAGCCATTCATAAGCGAGCAAAGGAGACGAAAGGTGCAGAGAAACCGTAGCGTGTTCGAGAGAGCGAGGGAGATTGCATTCCGGCCGCCGCTCACTGACGCATGCGCGCCGCGACCGGCCGCACGACTCCCGCGCAACAAAACCCGCTTTATCGTGACAATAAAACTTCCAAATATTTCGTAACCAATTTGTGATGGTGAAGTGCTTGTGATCCAGTGCCTTGAGTGCTGTGAAGTGCGAACTAAAGAAACACCGAGGATACTTTCACTTGACTGAAAGTTTTAATTTTTCGGTCTTCTTTTAAAAGGACTTGACCGGAATCGCGACCACGAAAAGAGGTATGACATTTTTCAGTAAACAAATGGTGACCTTAATTCTGATGGAAAATATTGAAGTGGTACGAGACACGTTGAAATATTTAGACTGAGGAATGTCATCAAAGTTTGTTCAAGTGAAACGATAAACTTATTAGCAAAAGAAAACGGTGAAGCGTCACGTGAAAATGTTTCGCTGTCAACCAGCGTTCGCATACAATTGACATAATAGTATCATGCAAGGTCTTTGTTTGAAGAAATTTAAGATAAGATAAATCTTTTACGTATAGAGTATCAAACACAAAGGCTAAAATAAGTATTTTATCTTAACGCTCGAATACACTTTTTGAAGATGGTCATGATGATGAAACGTGAAACGAAGCTGATACTTAATTCCCATTAAACCAACTTTGAGCATAACATAATTACAGCTATAATCGACAGGTCACTGATAGATCACTATAATCATTTTCGAAAGATGGCAAAGAATCAGAGCGCACAACTATCTCTTGTTTATTTATACTGTTTTCACTAATCAACTTAACTTGCTCTGAGATTTCATGCTTTGCGTAGCAGATGATTAAGTAAACTTGTGATTTTTTTTACGTCTTTTCTTTCGGTGATGAGTTGACACCAATTTTAATAATGAAGTTGTGTTTACTAAGAGTGAAGAAACCGTTAAGAAATCATTTTTAGAAAATACTACTTGAAGGGAATAAGTTTATAAGAATGAATTAAAGATTAAAGAAACTAGTGTTACATTAGCATTGTGCGACAGTGACAACACTGACAACCTAAACTAACTACCTAGTTAATTCGCCGTAATATTTCCAATTGGATTAAAAGCCAACATTACATTTTTATCAACAGCAACATCTTTATTAATTGAGGCATCGTGCCTCACGTTTTCACATAAAACTTAACTTGAGCTCTATTTAGGTTCAACTTTGTTTTCAATTTTAACTTACGGTTAGCCTTGTTCACCAACAATACCATCATCCAACAGTTAGTAGTTGACAAGATTAAAATTAACATCAGGACACTTAATTTCTTTTTGAGTGCAGTCTTTTCCTATGAAATTGACTCCAGGAAAATTGTTACCTGAAACTACATTAGACTTTACGTAGAGTTTGATGCTTGTTCTGGTGCGATCGTGATTTTTATTGACGATTACGGAGCGTTGATACTTTTTATCGTAGATCTAGGAAGTGTTCAACAGTGCCGGTATATTATCCCATCTTACGTTCGCCAATCATACTTAAAGTTAGCATGTGCTATAACATGTTTTATAACCTGTGGTGAATCATTAATATCGCTATTAATGAAGCTTCCTTTCTTGCACACTAAATTTGAATTATTAGGTACGATAATTAATGAGTAAATTTGAATTTGGTCATTTGTAATGGCATTGTCATTATCCCATTATCCGGGACAGTGTGTACATAGATATTTATGTAAGTCTGAACAGTGGACCGCACATAGGCTTTCGAATCACATGCTAAAAATCTTAAGTGATGTTTGTTTACATAGTTAGCAAGTTCCATAGAATGACACTTTAGTCATGACTAGCTACTGCGCGCGACTTCGTCTGCGTAGAGTAAAACTCACAAACCTTCCTCTTGAATCACTCTATCTATTAAAAAAACCCGCATCAAAGAGACAGACAGACTAGGGAAAGCGACTTTATTTTATACTATGTACCGATATGGGAAGTCAGCGACTAATGCAAATTTTCTGTATTCATTTACTTGGTGCGTGATACGTACGAATTTTTCAAAGGCATTGCCAAAAATTTACATAACGGATAATTTCATTCAATATTCTGTTGCAATACCTCGTTATCATATTATATACTTACATAATTAAGTGTTACACTAATAATAGTTACGCCACCGGAAACGAGTGCATCGACGTAGGCGCAGGTCATAGCAAACATCTATTAACACGGATCGATATCTTTATCATTTGTCGAAATAGTCGACATAACGGGCTAGATAACGGTGGAGACGGGTTTTTATCTCAGTGTCTGTGAGAAAAAGATACGTGGCTCATACTCGGAGTTAGAAATGCGATTTAGATTAAGTTAAAGCACAAGGCATTTGTAACGGGAATCTCGTTTGCTTATTTCTTCGTTTTTCTGCCACTTTTTTACAGGACACTTCTACACTCAAACGAAACACGCACACAGGTAAACATTTCCCATGTCCTCAAGTCGATACAAAAATAACATACAAAATCGAAAAACACACAAATGTTTACTTCCCGTAACAAATGCGGTCATTGCCTGTCATAAGTTTTTTTTAGTTTAGTTTAATTTCTGAATTATGTCCAGAATGTTTGACGAATAAGTTTTTAAATCTTAACTAAGATGTTTTGATGCTTTTGTAACTATTTGGTACTAAGGATAGGACAACGTTAAAAACATGGAGAGATTTGAAATTTCTTTCCTCACCTACGTGTTTACGGTTGTAAACCCGACCTAAGTCTAAAAACTTGTCTAAAAATAATACGGCGTTGAGCATCCGGACCCGTCAATCTTCGAGTTAAACTCGGATAGATCTCTCAACGCATCGACGCGGCGCTTCACAAACCCGTCAGCTCAACTCGTAATCTTCAGTTTAACTCGTAAATCTCGTCGTTATCGAAGTTCAAATGTTATTTAGCTACTGGCTCGTGTTTTAATACGTTTGTAGTTGTTGTTTAAGAAAAGTAGCAGCTCGAAGATGCCGAGATATTCATTACTCACGTAAAACTATATAAAGACGTACTTACATCTACCTAGACATGAATTGAAGGCATTATAAATCAGCAGGCTTATTACCTAACTCACTAGCAATCGCCATCGTGTTCATTTTGACAGTTCTTGAATGAATGTGACAGCCAGCTGATTCCGATGCCAATTGTCAGCCCATACATGAACTGTCAAAATGAACACGATGGCGATTGCGAGCGAGTTAGGTAATAAGCCTACTGATAGGTACATTTCTCAGAATCTCGAAATTAACGTAGTTCATACACAGTTCTTTAGACATACATTTAAGTTTTTTAATTTTATTACTTCTGCGGGGAGGGAGGGCTTTAAAAATAAACGGAACAAGCGTTCCTGATTTTAACAATGAAGTCAACGCTGTTCAATAGCTTTCGTTTGACCAAACATGTGGCCCAATGTTCGGCCAACATGACCCAAATGTACGTGCTTTTCACACTTATTCACAATTACCAGTACGCGAGTTGTGACTTATCGTCTCAAGTTCAAGACACAATGACGATGCATGCGGTCATTGTTGTACATAATGTACTCGTATAAATTGTACCGTACATTGTTTAGTACAATAGTGACGAAAATACTGAGACATTAGTGGAGAAGAACTGCATTGAGGAGCGGTGATTTGTCGAAGAATTTATGTACAGGTGTGTGACAATTTAAAGTGTGAAATGTGAACTGAGACCCGCGTGAATTTCTAGAAACAATTGCAATTCCTACTAATCCTACTAATATTATAAACGCGAAAGTTTCTAAGAATGGATGGATGGGTGTTTGTTACTCTTCCACGTAAAAACTACTGAATGGATTTGGATAAAATTTGGAACGGAGATAGCTGATAGCCCAAATTAACACAGGCAATTTTTTATCCCGGAAAATTGCATAGTTCCTACGGGATAGTGAAAAACTATTTTTTTGCAGACGAAGTCGCGGGCAGCAGCTTATGAAATTTCAGAAAGTAACGGTACGACTTAGGGATTTTTAAAAACCAGCCGATTATTTTTTTGAAGGGCTGGCAACACACTTTTAACGCCCTAGGTAAATTATGAGTGTCTATGGGTGGCGGTGATTGGTTAATATCATGTGACCGTCTTGCATATAGATGGAATCCATTAAACATTCGTAGCCCGTCTACAGTCTTCGGAGTCAAAAAAGCGTTACGAATAGAAAGACAGACTTTCGGACGTTTTATCTAACTTATAAGCGTCAAGCGACTGATTCGTTTCTGCCAATTGTTGCAATTTAATGCACAATTGCTTTATGGTAAAAAAGAAATCGTAGTTTTTTTTTCTGGCTAATTGAAAAACACCGCTTGCATTGAGAATCGTTTGTGCATATCGAGACACAGAAAAACTTTGCTGCTTTTTTGCACATTTTTTTCCAGTCTTCACATTCGTTTCATTCTGTTCAGCGTCAACTAATCCGTTACAATCTATTGGATTCGTAAACTAGGATACCAAAAAAAAAACAAATTCGAATAAATGTACTCGTACTTCCTATTCTTTATTCCAATCCATTTTGACGCATTTGTAAACAAACCAATTTCATCTAAATTCCCTCACAATCACTCATTGTGTGCAATTAGTGTCACATCCACCGGAATGTTGATAGATCGTCAAAAAAAACAAAAAAAAGTAAAAAACAAAGTTGCTCGCCCGCCAGTGTAGTTAGAATACAAACATTTCCAAGTGGACTCCATTCAATAATAGTCATTAATGCCCATTCAAGCTGCCCCCTTGTTACCAACTGCTACCGTGAAACCGTACAACTTTGCCCGCTTTTAGCGGTTTTTTGCATTTTTTCGAGTCAATTAGTCCATATTGTACAACTTTATCTGGAACACTCACAAATTGACATACTCTTCTTTGGGTAGATGAGAACACTACATTAAAAATGAGTTTCCTTACTGTAGAAAACGGGCCTCAAACAGGCGGGCCAAAATATTGAAAAATTTTTGAGATTGCCCACATTTGTTTACATTATCTTATCTTTGGGATTATCAACGTTATGGTCATGATTCTTAAAGTCTAATAATCTAGAATAGACATAGCAACGTTGTATCGTATTAATAGACCTTTAAGTGTTATATTTTACGGCCAAATTCGTGTGGGCAAAGTCGTAAACAAAAAATTGACATCCTTCATGCATCCTTCATACAAAATCCTGGATACGCTAGGGTTGTCAAATTTTTACTAATAGCTTTTATCCGACTACGACGATCAAACAAGGTGTAGTATGATATTAATATTATAATTTGCTCTTAACTGTAAATTAAATTGTGCCTGGATTAAGGTATGTTGCTTAATAAAACCAATTTTACATAATACAACAAATTTAATGCAATGCAATGCGTAGTTACAAACGTTACCTACTAAAGAAAAACTAGATTTAAAAAAAAATAGGATTCAATAATGTACACTTTATAGACCACATTCATTGTTGTCTGAAATAAACGGATTATATTTTATATGATGATAATGATGATGATTTTATTTTATATATCATACTAGTGACAGCCCTAAGAGTAAAATTGTGCTGGGCAAAGCTGTAAAAAGTAATACGTAAAACGTTCATGACATTGCCCACTACCATAATTACGAAATTAACAGAGATAAGGAGTTGTGATTCTGTCTACGTCGTTTTTAAACTGTATATTAGTTACAGTTGAAATTACATAGCTGTAGGACTTTCCTGGCTTGAAATTCACTTAAAGTTTTTTCGACCTGATTGGCCCGCCGAAAAACATACCCGCACTCCAAGCCGGCTCACGCGTGACTGACGATAGATACGCGTCAACCGATAGGTCAGTGTTGTCAGCAATAAGATTAGCTATAAGCCATATATTAGAAATAAAGTGTATTTGTGACCATTTTTGGTAGATTTCGCTTCTACTGAAATGTGACGCGGTGGGCAAAGCTATATGAAAAGGCAAAGTTGTACGGTTTCACGGTAGCACAAAAAAATGCAAATTAAAGTGGGAAATTAAACGTTTTCCGCTTCATTATAGAGTTCAAAATGGATAATCACTGCATACATCATGCAACGAAATACAATAGAAACGTGTACCTACTTATTAACTGCATAGGAAACGTAAATCAAGGATCGCAGTTCACAATTCACA
Source organism: Pandemis corylana (assembly GCA_949127965.1). NCBI lineage: Eukaryota > Metazoa > Arthropoda > Insecta > Lepidoptera > Tortricidae > Pandemis > Pandemis corylana. The sequence continues at coordinate 13,505,982 of OX421860.1, forward strand.
ACACAATAACACTAACAACATAGATGAATTAAACGACATGTAGATGCGTGTAGTTGGAATATTTGCAAGAGTCCAGGTAGGCTTATTACCTAACTCGCTCGCAATCGCCATCGTGTTCATTTTGACAGTTCTTGTATGGGCTGACAATTGGTATCGGAATCAGCTAGCTGTCACATTCATACAAGAACTGTCAAAATGAACACGATGGCGATTGCGAGCGAGTTAGGTAAGCCTACCGATATCTCATTAACAGCCTACCTTTTGAACAAAGCCATTGTATTTTATTGTGCCTTCGAGTGCATAATCGACAATTTAATACGAACGGAAATATGACATAAAGTAGCTCAATAAATTAACGACATTATTATTTACAACAGACAGTTGATTTAAAAAAAACTTTGTTGGCAGATAATATTTTTCAAAATTGAATGCATCGTAGATAAGAACGATTCCTTATCTGCGAAAAAAGGTGCTTCAAAAGGTAGGCTGTTCCAGCGTTTGCAGAGCCATGCTCTTAAGCGAAATGTAGGCAGTGTGAGGTCATTTTATATTGATTACGTACATAGACAGACAGTCTAGGACAACTGGAAGTACCTACCACCTAGGTTTTTCGTGCTATTGCCCCGAACGTATTGTGACCCCGCGGGCAACGGCCAGACGGACCATTAAGTATATTATATTAAGTATATCTCCGTAAGTTTTATTAAACTCGTTCAGATTTGCATACGCAATAAATTCACGTGTTCGTATGGGTACCTATCGCTTCTTGCATACAGTTTAGAGACCGACTTTATTAGAAGTTTTTTCAACTTTTAAATTACCGTTTCAACTTCGAATAGATGTGTTTGGTTCTCCTTAAATATTTATATGAAGCTAGTTTGAATTTTTTTATACTCGTAATGGATTCTGAACTGTTTTATTTTTTATATACTTTGGTATGTATTTTAAGTATAAAAATTACATTAGTCGTCTAAATTTAAATAAATGGTTGTTCTTTCCAAAACGATTGTCTTGTAATTAGTCATTATTATCTATCTACCCATGTGTATTTTTCGAGGGAATGGGCGAAAATAATAGGAATCATGTTATAGGCGATGAGGCTAGCAACCCATCACTATTTTGATTCCATTTTCCACTTATACGCCTGTTACCTTAGGCTCTGTCTACCCCGTAAGGGATAAAGACGTGATTTGTGTGTGTATGTGTATTTTTTACAGTAAAATTGAAGGATGGCCCCTAACTTTGCGAAGGTTTAAGTTTAGCAATTTCATGCACGTGCTTTGGAATTATAAAGGCACGTTTCTACACTGAATTTAATCTACCGCAGCGGTCATTAACTCTAGCTAATAATAGTTATCACAATGTAACGCTTTTAGCGTAAATAGCACAGCTTTTAGGGCGGCATACTTCGCAAGCTCTCTTTGAAACTTTAAACGGGATGAAAAGGTATAGAAAATAAACAAACAGAAGATACTTCCGTGTATTTTAAAGGTATAAGTTTGATTAATAATGCGACGATATTGCAATTCAGCAAATGTAAAGTTTAATGAACTATTTTATTGCCGATGAGTATGTTGTGGATACTCTACCTACATGAAATCTGGAAAATAATTATTTAGAAAATGTAGCGTTTTCACAAAACTTACTTGCATGAAACGCATCACGTAGCTATGTTGAATCATAGATAAAAAACCTACTTTTTCTTCAGACTGCTTCTTCAGTTCAATGTCATTTTAAAATGTCAAGGTCCACATAAGTATAATTCAACTCCCCGTTATAAACAATATTTTTCAATACATTTGCTCAAAAATTGCCCTTTTTTTGGCTGTTTTGCCTGCGAAAAGTTCGTTTTTGCGCACTAGTGCGATTTACTTTTATATCTGTTTTAATTTTTGCTTGTTTCAATTCACAGCTACTTACCGAAGAGTTATTATAATGCTGGCTTATACCAAGACGTAATAAAACTAAAAACCTATTATTAATGTAAAAGTATCAAAATATTGAGATTTTTATATTTTATTACTAGCCTCTTCATCATTATTTTTTAAATATTGGATTCTTAAAAACAGTTCTTCTTAAGTGTCTAATGGAACGGAATAGCATGGGAATAGCTGCCGAAACGCCTGTCAAAGTGGAGGCGTTTTTCCAAATGCAAGCAAGATTTTAAGGTTGTAAAGGCAACCATTAGTTTTTGTGTTTATACAATTTAAATATTTCTATACTTCAGGATATAAAGCACTCACTGTTGCGTTGGATATCTTAAAGCTAGTAACATTAAAGGAGTGACCAGAGCAACACTCTAACACGGAAGTACGTAAATAGTTTTCAGTTCTTGAGAAACGTAGCGCCCTGCTTCTTAGTAGCTGTTTAAAGTTCACAGCATTTACACAGGCAATGGATACATAATATAAAATATATAATGCAATTTGAACCATCACGTATTTTGACCCATTATGCATTTAATGCTTTAAATTTATTTTGATCCACACGCACAGTGTTTATAACTACATTAATAATTTTAATTTTATAAAAATAAAACTACATGCTTTCACCTATGACAGCAGAAGACGAAAGATTTATTCATAAAAAGTATTATGGTTATTTAGTGGCCAGTCAATTTACACTCAAAAGAACAAAAAAGTATTTATCACGAACACACAGGTAATACAGTTTGACATGAACTTGCTTATCCTTTCGTTGTTCTCCACGCCAAATGTGACAGGTGACGTAAGCGCCTGGCGCTTAGAACCCTTTGTCGTGAACTGTATAAATGTCATCTAAATGTCACGAAACGGCGGCGGTTGTCATGGTGTTGTACCTATTATGAATATGCAGGTGGCTTGTGTCACCTATTAATTAAACAGAGATCCTTTTTTGGCTTCTTAAATTGCCGGCAATAATTGAGTTTAAGAGTTTAAGATCTTAAGTATACAAATAGGTAGGTATAGCTCGTTGTGTAACCTTTAACAGTAAAATCAACGACAGATTAATAAGAAACAGACAGCCAATTATTAAAGGCGTATTAAATAATTATTTATGATCAGTTAGTAGATTTTAATGCGGATATCAAAATGTCACCGACCGCAAAACTCTTGCTAATCCTAATGCACCTTGGCTCTAACAGTTATAGTTCAAAATCCAACGGTGGATCGTTCAAGATGTCGCTTAGGAAAAGCGTGGGTATTATTTTTGGTGAGACCGCTCTTTTGCATAAAGCTGTCTAATAAAAATGTGTTTTATAACTTTAATGTCAACTGTTCGTGACTCGAGTCCTACGCGAACTCGCATCAAAACGCCGCTAATATGGAGATAGGCACCTGTTTCCCATACTTTGTTTATATCCAGCGTGCTACTGTTGAAGGGTTATTAGATGTCATACAAAGTAGCTGCGCTTGCTCAGATTTTTTTTTCCGCCATCGGAGCAGCTAAAATCGCTGAGAATGCCTCGGAAAGAGTTGAAACGCGTAGATATCGCTTCTTAGATTTTTGTTTACAGTGGTTGTGATTTGGTTGCGATTGCGATAATACCCTCTCTCTCTCTACCCGGTGTGATGAATGTGATTACGGTGCCAAGTGTGTTTGAGTCTAACCACAGTTCGCGGACCACAGGTTAAGAAACATACACCACGTCTTTTTTATCCCTTACGGGGTAGACAGGGCAGAGACATAGGTAACAACGCCTAAACGCCACGTTTAGCATGATTGTAGTAGGTGGAAAGGGGGAATCAAAACAGTGATGATTCCTAAGATTTTCGCCCATTCCCTCGATGGGCTTTTACCATACGCACGGGAAGAGAAGCAAGTGGTGTACTTTATGTTTTTTCTTTACTCCCAGACCAGCGTAGAAGAAGTTAAGAAACACTGTTAGACAATACTCGATACTCTGATTCGTTATCATACCGTGCCATTACGCCATTGTATTTTAAACGGTCAATTTCGTCTCCGTTTTAAGCAAAACGTCAGAATGACATCAGCGTGTAAAGGAGCGTATTTCGTCGCCTGCGCAAGGTCGCCTGCAGTTTTTGCGAGCAGGTGAAGCGTGGCCGAGGTCACATACTGTCTGTTTACTTATACCGAGCTTGACACTATTTATTACTGTTACACAAACAGGCATAAAACCAAGAGCTTACATGTATTTGTGTGTACGAGTATTTCTATGTCAGTGATCACCAGCTTATACTCATCCCACTGTTGGGCACAGGCCTCCTCCAATGAGAAGACCCACGCGAGCCCAGTGCGGATTAAAAGCTTCACACACACACACACACACACACACACACACACACACACACACACACCATTGAATTGCTTCGAATGTGTATGCAGATGTCTTCGCAATGTTTTCCTTCACCGTAAAGCTCATGATACATTTCAAATGTAATTTTTCACACAAATTGGGATTCGAACCCACGGCCCTCAGCTTGAGAAGCAATAGGGCTACCACGACGTTTTTTCTGTATACTGACACAGAGCATAACAATATGGTGGCAGAAGGGGCAAAATATCACGGGACCTTAACTCTATGGGACCCGGAACTGGGCCTAGCATGGAAGGGATGTTGCACTTCTTTACATTGACGAAATACTCCTTCTTACTGAAATGGCTTCTCGCATTTGGGTGGAATTTGACATGTAGATGGCTGGATTGCTGGAGATATTCCGAGGAGAACGTTTGTAAAATCTCGAAATCTCAACCGCAATTTCTCACGCTTGACGCATAAGTGCATCGGAAGGTAACGATGGGATTAAAGCCTTTTTTTGGGACTAAAATCCTTTGAACTACGAGATCTAACGGTTCCCTTTATCTGGTAAAGCATTTCAACTTTGCTAGTGCATTTTATAATAACTGGTTTACATGTTATCAAACGGCTACTCCGGCAATCTCTGACAATGACTTGAAACACATCCAAGTTCCCGTGGGAAACTGAATGCTGTTAAACTAAAGGCGGAAGAGCATCTAGAAAACGGCCCGACATCGACTGTGCACGCCTAGCAGCGTGACAAGCGATTTTACTACCTACGAAGCTTTTTATTGATTCGGGTGGGCATTTAAAAAAAAACGTGTCTCCTTTTTTCAACAAAATTACATTAATTTCCCAACTTTTTCGAGTCAGTTTTGTGACACCCATATAAATTGCATGAAAATAGTGTCACTAAACTGACAAATGCCTAAAGAATTTTTTTATTTTTATTTAAATTTATATCAGCCGTCAGTCGCAAGACTATAATCAGTAGGCTTATTATCTTGCTCGCAATCGCTATCGTGATCATTTTGACAGTTCATGTATGGGCTGACAATTGGCATCGGAATCGGCTAGCTGTCACGTTCATACAAGAACTGTCAAAATGAACACGACGGCGATTGCGAGCGAGTTAAGCAATAAGCCTACAGATCTTTTGAGAGGTTAGTGGCGATTGTGAGGCGGTGGATTATCGACCAACTTCCTGTCAAATAAAAATGTCGCTAAAGTGGAACTTTCAAGTTGACAGCAGTTGACGTCTTAATGCTATTCGATTACGATTCAATTTTACGTTTTAGCTGTCATTTTTGACACTTCTAGTATGGATCTGACAGCGAGCGATCCAACTTTGCTTCGGAATTGAATCGCATTAAAACGTCATGTTAAGGCTTCAGGTCTAATCTACATTAGGATGGCAGACCACATATTTGGCTCATGGTAAGGTCAAATATTGCAAGTGAACTTTGACCCACTTTTCTGACCTCTGGACCGAATTGAGATGAAATTTGGCATAGTTATGTAAGTCCGGATAGTAATCTAATAATCCGGCAGCAAAATTATTTTAGCGCAGCCAAGATGGTCTATTCAGTGGATATGGATTTTGGTATATCATGTAGGCTGGAGTAACAAAAAAGCACTTTTTTTTAGATTAGGTTATTTTATTACATTGCGTGTGTTATCAGAAAATCGTTGTGCGATGAACTTCTTGACCTAGCAATGGATAGTGAAATCGCTCGCCGCTAGCTCATAGATAGCTAGGATGTAACAGCTAAACCTGTCGGGTTGTACCCAACCATGACGCTGTTGTAACTCTAGACTACCGTTCACGAGAGGATGCGCTAACTGACCCCCGAGCACGCAACCAACCAGAGACGACGACGGAGGTCTCTACACACGTACATAACAAAATCACATCTATATCGCTTACGTTTAGACCGCGTTTAGCATGATGTTGGGCATAGAAAGGGGAATTACTTTGTGGTGTGATGTGTTGCTAGCATTTTCGGGAAGATAAGCAACTGGTAAATTCTATGTTTTTTCTTAGCTTCTAGACACTTGCATTACACTGACTTTAAATTAATCTGGAATATTTCTGCTGGTGGGTTAGTCTAACTGAACACCACTACAATGTTTATCAGGTTTTTTAAATTGCGGTGATATTCCATACATTGATTGATGTTCGATGGGGTGATTTTTTTTCGCAAGTATGGCTAAAATCTGCAAATAAATGAGCATTGAAATTTCGTATGCGTATGCTGCGTCGTTCCCTGATGAGTCTTATTTTAGATAATTATTTTTTACTAATTAATTTTTTTTTATTAATTATTAATTTTTGCGGGTGGTAGGGCCTTGTGCAAGGTCCGTCCGGATCGCTACCACCATCTTACTCGCTAATCCTGCCGCTAAGTAGCAGTGCTTGCACTGCTGTGTTCCGGTGTGGAGAGTAAGACAGCCGGGGAAATTACGGGCACAAGAGGCATTTCATCTTAGTCCTCTAGGTTGGCAACGCATCTGCAATCCCTCCGGGTGTCTATGGGCAGTGGTAATCACTTACCATCAGGTGACCCACTTGCTCGTTTGCCTTCCTATTCAAATAAAAAAAATAAAAAAAAAGATAATAATTTGCTTATGGTGCCTCCAGTTGGTTTGATGCTCTAAGCGAACTGACCTGACAGGTTGCCGCCTTGCCGCAAAGCCTGTTTCAAATCCGATTCAAATCTCTGATCCATCTGCCATTAAACTTTCAACTCTAAGGTGAAGCTACAGAGTCTTTGATACATTGTACATTTCGATTATTTGATTTGAGACAAAATGCTGTCTTATTTTGAACTTAAATAAGTAGGATGAAGGTTAGTTATTGTGCGTCAGTAAAAAGCTAGAAATAACAGGCCAAATGGGTAACCTATGTTTTCGACAGTTAATTGAAGAGGCGTTTCATGCTTCATTTTATTCGGCTTGCCTTGCAATAAATGTATTCTAATATTCTAAATGCGAAAATGTATCTGTCCGTCTGTCTGTTATCTCTTCACGCGTAAACCGCTTAAGAGCGTTTTCCATAAAAAAGTCCACATCGTTTTTTTTCCAAAATTTAACTATTTTGGGTTTGTCTTATTCAGAATCCTTATCGATCCATACAAGAAAAAATGTGTCCCATAATTTACATTCCATGCAGTACGTCACTTTTTATTATATGGTACCTACGAGTATGGGTACGTGACGAACAGGAAAAAAAATAGTAAAATCTGGGACACATTTTTTGTATCAGAATCGATAGGGTAAACGATTCTGAGTAAGAAAAATCCAAAATATTTAAATTCTGGAAAAAAAAATGTTACATGTGGACGTTTATTTGGAATTTTATGCAGACGAAGTTGCGGGCAACAGCTAGTATTATTATATACTAGCTGTTGCCCGCAACTTCGTCTGCATAGAACTCGTTTATCGCTATCCCGCAAGAATTACGCAATTTTCCGGGATAAAAAGTAGCCTATGTGTTATTCCAGACTATAATCTACCTATGTTCCAAATTTCATCCAGGTCTGTCCAGCCGTTCTGGCGTGAAAGAGTAACAAACATCCGAACATTCTCACAAACTTTCACATTTATAATATTACTAGCTGACCCGGCGAACTTTGTTCCGAATTAAATTTGAAAAATTCCTTTGCAAGTACATCTTTATACTAATCAAGGAATAATGTGTAGGCATGCTAAATTTAATGTCTGTAGCTTTATTAGTACAACATTTCGGAATTTTCCAATCCCGTGGGAAAATCGGGATAAAAAGTATCCTATTTCCGTCTCCTGGTTCTAAGCTACCTCCCCACCAATTTTCAGCCAAATCGGTTCAGCTGTTCTCGATTTATAAATAGTGTAACTAACACGACTTTCTTTTATATATATAGACTAGCTGTTGCCCGCGACTTCGTCCGCGTGTGTTTTTGTGATACTTACGGCTTTACACGATATCAAAATTATTATTATTATAATTATTACTATTAACTTCGTCACATGAACCACTGAAAGTATGTACGAAACTATACTTTTAGAATTACGTCATGAAAATAATAATTTGCGACACGGAATCTTGAAAAAAAATCAAGTGCAAACTGGTTAATGACTCGTCACATTTATTTATACTTTATTTTACAAATAGTTTTATTTATAGTTTTGTTTATAGTTTCTTTATTCAAAAAAGCTAAGTACAGTTTTAATTACATCACTATTAATTTCGCCAAACTATGACGCTTATTGGAGAATACTGCGCTCACTTTAACGATATTTGTACCCTGATTAATTAAAAAAATTAAATCTATTCTAACCAAATAATACATAAATGTTTACCTGTTTTTACCTTACAACTAACAATTCATTTACTAATCCGTTTTAATTAATATTTTGTGACTCAATTTTTTCTAGCAGAAGCTTTTTTAATTTATTTTCTTGGTTTAAGTAGGTAACAAATTACAGATTATTAACACTTATTATCATTCTACAAATTAATTACCTACAGGGGCCTTGCCATAGTTGCCATGATGTCTTAATGCGATTCAGTTTAGGTTCGCTCGCTGTCAGATTTATACTAAAAGCACCAACTTTTCACAATAAAATTCTGTCATGTTCGTAGCGCAGGCGTAAACGCGCCCTTTGATTTTGCTTTTTATAGGCAAAGGTACCAAGAACATACAGCCAAGCGTTCCACGCCGCCCTCATATTAATATCAGGTTTTCATATAAGAGTGCGTTCAAAAACCGAACACGTTGTTAATAATGGCGCAATAAATAAAAACAAAAGTAACGGTATTGCATATTGAACTTTAGGTGTTAGGTAAAGAACACAATTTAGGACGCCAATTTAGGTTGATTTAGGATCGACAAAAATCTCTTCGTTGAAAAAATGCCTGTACAGCATGTAATTATTATATTAATGTTTTTTCAAAATTGACACGCTTTTCCGGCTATTATGTCTTATGTACATTTGTATCTATCTATTTTCTTCGTAGTATTATTTTGTTTGTAACTATTACCAACTACTTATACCGAGGAAGCTGATTTTCTTGAGTTCCGCTATTTTGTGCGTAATCACCTCAAAAATCAAATTTCAAGAAAACTGAGAAATTATATTTACCTGTATTAAATTGGAAGTATTATTTAGCAATTTCAAAAGGTTACGCTTCATTGGTTTTTATTGTATAGGTGTATGAAGTTAATTAATTTTAAACACAAAACCCTCTTTTTTGCGCCTCTGGATGAGATTTAAAAAAAATGCTAAAACAGGTATTTCTTTATTTTTATTACTTAGTATTTATTCTGAGTTTCATGATTCTAGAACAATCTAATTTTCTTTTTTCATACAAACTTTAACCCCCCTTTTCACCCCCTTTTTCCAAAATTTTCCTCAATTTCTGTAACCTATATCCTATTCTGAATTTATTGGAATCGATTTGTGAACATTTCATTAATATCCGTTCAGTAGTTTTTACGTGATGCTCAGTCAAACAAACAAACAAACAAACAAACAAACAAAAATTTTAAAAATGGTTTTAATATGTTCAGTTACCGATTTTAAGTCACCCTGGTCGGTTTTTTTTTTTAAATCTTCAATGTACAGATTTTTTGGTCTCAACGATTTTATTATATGTATAGATATAGTAGGATTTAGTTCAAAGTAGCGCCTGATTTAATCAAATTAATAAGTAGGTATGTTTACTGGACGAATACTTCAACCTAATAAAAGAGACTGTTACGTTACCACCATTTTACATTCTTAACACGAAAAATGCAACACGCAATCTTGTAATGTTCCAATGTTCTTCGAAAGTGGCAAGTAATTCATTAAAGTTGGCAGTTACTAGTCTTTTGCGTTCCACAAAGTAGTCCGTAGAAGGACGTAAGTCATAACAGGTGACTTCAAATTGGTAACACAAAAAAACTGACAAAACTTTAATTTTTAATAGAAGATTTTTTGGTGAGTACTTGCGTTGCCATTCGTCCTACATATGTGTACCAAATCTCAAGTCAATCGGACCAACCGTTGAAGACTTCCCTCCTGCGGAGACGGTCCTGGCTGGATCACCCGAGCTCCACTACCAGATTATTGTATTGTCTCCGACTTACCCGCATCGCCTATAACATGATTCCTAAGATTGTTGCCTGTTCTTTCGGTAAATCCGAGCTCCAGCGCCACACCGGCGCCGCATGGCAGGGTCGCCATGAGGTGAGGTGAGGGGGATGCGCTCAAATGATAGACGTGCTATTCGTTAGGAATGGCGTTTAATACTAGATTTCTCAGACATACTTGTTACGTATATAGGAACCCACCACAGGCTTTTATCATCTACGCGGGAAGAGAAGCAACTGGTGAATTCTATGTTTTTCTAACAACATTGTTTTGACACTATTACGGGCTAATAGTATATATATTGTACATACATTATATAGGAGGATCTTCCATGCTGGTCTGGGAGCAAAGAAAAAACATAGAATGTACCAGTTGCTTCTCTACCCGCGCAGATGGTAAAAGCCCATCGAGGGAATGGGCGAAAATAATAGGAATCATGTTATAGGCGATGAGGCTAGCAACCCATCACTATTTTGATTTAATTTTCCACCTATACGCCCACAATCTTGCTAAACGTGGCCTGTAGGTACCTGTTACCCTATGGTAACAGGTATGGCTCTGTCTACCCCGTAAGGGATAAAAACGTGATTTGTGCTGTGCTGTGCTGTGCTATTATATAGGAGTGATCACTCAGACGAACCTGCTGACATATTCCGGCAAAATTCTGAGAGAGCATGCATGTTATACTTAAACAAATATTTCTCGTTCCTTTAATAGATAAGATGATTTGACACTAACTACATTTAACCTATAACAGTGACACGGTTTCAAGGAAATGAAAGTGGAAAACAATCGGTTCGTATGGACGGTCTCGAATCATGTGAGAACACCTTTATAAGACGTACCACCATTGTTACACGTTTGGTTACGAGACGACGTAAGTAACGTGTTAAGCGCCCGGTAAACGATCAAATTGTTTGTCAAACTTTACGTGTTTGTCAAACTATTTGATCGTGTACGGCTGTGTTTGAGGCGTTTGTCAAACAATCTACTTGTTTGATGCGTTTGATGAAAATCTGGATTGATGTCGAGTTTGACAAACAGGTTTGACCGTGTACGACGGTGTTTGTCAAACAAGATCTCGGTAGAAGAAGTTTGAAAAACAAGTTTGTCAAGCAAGTTTGACCGTTTGCGCGGGGCGCTGTAACAAATTTGTTTGATATTTGGTTTGATCGTTTACGCTTATGTTTGATGAAAACGTGAAGTTTGACAAGCAAGTTTGTCAAACAAATTTGATCGTTTACGGGGCGCTTTAGATAATTACAGTACCCCGCCATAAAGAGTGCACTTCGGTTTTTGGAAAGAGACAATAGGCTTCACGTTAGTTAGAGCGAGACAATAATAATAATGATATTTATTGCCACAACACAAAAAAAACAACCATTTATGTACAGATAAGAAAATAATAATAAAAAAGGCAAAAAAAAACACAAGAACACAGAATAATACTCAAACTGTAGGTGGCAATCTCAGCATGGGCTGCCAGTTTAGATAAAAAAAAACTAGCAGCGCTGGTTTTCAGCCAGCGCCCTTCCCACAGCGTGACAGACTCATTTAAAAAGGCTGGGTAGGGCTAACATCTATAAATAATTATTAACTATGAGTCTAGCGCTCTACTAAGCTGAAATTAGTAGATACTGTAATGTACTAGCTGCTGTTGCCCGCAACTTCAACCGCGCAGAATTCAATTTTGTATGACAGCCAGCTTGAATTTTCCCGACACTTCCCGACATTTATATTTCAACAAATTGAATAAAAACCTTTGCCAATCCTTTTTGCGGCCTGCCGCAGCAACATGCTGAGTGTGGCCCTTTTGGCACTTTCGGCACATAAGTACCTAGTTTTATTATTATTTTATTTTTTTATTTTTTTTTTCTTTATGTGTCGTTTTGTGTCAATAAATGTTTTCTTTCTTTCTTTCTTTCTTTCTTTCAAATTATATACCAATACCTTCCTCATGAACCACTATATCTATTGATGAAAATCATTTAGTAATTTTTGAGTTTATCGCGGACGGACAGACAGACACGGCGGAAGAGTTTGTTTTATAATTATGTAGTGATGATACAGACATGATTCCATTCTTAACAGTTATTATATTATGTAGGTATATCTAAAGAAAGAAAGAAAAAAGTTTATTTATGACAATCACAAAACATGAAATAAAATAAATTAAACAAAATAAATTAGCACAAATAAATTGTCACAAAATGGTCCCAACTCAGCATTTGCTGGCCTTACAGCCAGCGCTGGTCTTCCGTTGGGACCATAGGGTGATTACATCTACTTCTACTTAGTTAACCACTCCGTTTTCGAATACAGTTTAAAAATAAAGTAGAACTTTACTTTCCCCTCTTCTTTAAGTATCACTTCACTTATTTTCGTAACATCATTTATTACTTAAGTTCAAACATTGACGACACCCGTGACTTAAACCCCTGTCGCATTAGCTAACCTTACACAATCGTGCGACACAACTTTGACACCACAAATTAAATCAAAGTGACAAGGTACACTCATCATTTCGCATTACACCGCGATTATAAATCCTACGGAACAAGCGGTAATTAACCTAATATCAACGACATAGGAACTACTGCTAGTGTTGTACGGTTGGTAATAATTGCAGTAACGAAATGATAAATTGTTGCAATTGAATGCACATCGCGTGGGTTGTAATCTGCACGTTTGGTTATCTACCCACTTGGATCTACCTTTTCAGATGATACTGCCTGTTATTTTTCTCGTCTTGCAACGTCATTCAGTTGATATTGCTGTGTAAACAAAATGCAACGTCAGGAATGCTGTTCGGGAGTGCCTGTTCGAAATAAACTGAAAATCTACTAAACGACTTTTTGTACGGTTTTCATCAATGCATAGGATTCGGGAGGTTTAGCTATAATTTTGTCAAGGTTTTTTTTTAATTAATCGAAATATGACTATAAATGTGGCAGCGCCGTGTTTATCTACATTCCACCCGCGCGAAGCCAGGCAGATCGCTGCTACATGTAATATACAATCATTAGTGCAATGACATGAGATCATCTGGCGATAATTATTCCACCAGAGTGAGACATCGGAGCCGTGATGTCGTATTAGATTCCTATGCGACCGTTATACGACGCCAAGCGCTATATAACTACTCCTGTGTTACTGTTAAACAGGTTCCTTCTCCAATTGTACGGCTGTGATAAGCTTGTAATTGCTATTCTTTCCTCTATTATAAAGATAGTAAGATACATTATCCCTTACGGGGTAGATAGACGCTAAGGTAACAAGACCTAAAGGCCACGTTTAGCATGATTGTGGGCGTATAGGTGGAAAGGGGAATCAAAATAGTGATAGGTTCCTTTGCTAGCCTCGTTGCTTAACATGATTCCCAAGATTTTCGCCCATTCTCTCGATGGACTATTACCATCACTTTTGGGATAAAATATACATAGTAATGGTCTTATTATGTCGCAATTCTTCGACTTAACTTTAATACACATTTAAAACAAACAGAAGGTCACGAACAAAGTGGATTGACATTTACGTTAAAGTCAGAAGATGTTTCTGTGTCACGTCAATTTATTACCCACGATGTAACTTGACTTTACCTAAAGAACCACAATGAAGGCGGCTACTTAAAATAAGTGTGTAAATAATAAGTATAAATTCACAGAAAACGAACATTTTATACTTTTCTTCTACTCCCACACATGCAATGTTCTTATCAGAACCCTACCTCACCGGTAGGTTTATTACCTAACTGGCTCGCAATCGCGGGTACCTCCCATTTGTTCTATGGGACTGTGACGTCATAGAACTGTTAACATTTTTCTTTCCCAGCAGTTCCATGGTAGAACTATTGAGAGAGAGAGAGAGAGAGAGAGAGAAACATTTATTTACACACATTCGATACACGTTGATATATAATAGGAAGAAATACAAAATACTTAGCAATAGTACCGATATGGTGTAAAATTGAAACAAATAGCACATTTTTTGTTTCAATAGTTCTACCATGGAACTGCTGGGAAAGAAAAATGTTAACAGTTCTATGACGTCACAGTCCCATAGAACAAATGGGAGGTACCCGCAAACGCCATCGTGTTCACTTTGACAGTTCACGTATGGGCTGACAAATGGCATCGGAATCAGCTAGCTGTCACACAAGTATGTATGTAAAGAGCGTTACACTAGCTTGAAACTATTATGAGTTACGATAGAAACTCTTGCTTTAAATTACATTAAAAAATACAAAAAAAGTTTAAAAAAGGAAACCCCGTATAACATATTATATTTAAAACTAGCGACCCGCCCCGGCTTCGCGCGGTATATTATGCATGTATTATACATAAAAACCTTCCTCTTGAATCACTCTATCTATTAAAAAAAACCGCATCAAAATCCGTTGTGTAGTTTTGAAGATATAAGCATACATAGAGACATAGAAAGCGACTTGGTTTTATACTATGTAGTGATATCTCAACGACAACTTTATATCTCACAGTCATTGTTTACTAATATGATTGTTTTACCTTAAGCCTAGTTAGTAATTTAGTAGGTAATCGTGTCTTTTGCAGCAAAAACGATTTTTGGGCAGCAGCGCATAGTTTACCTACTAAATTCCTGGCTACTAGACTAAAATACTAGCCTAGTCCGAACTAGGCTTTAGCTCCGCAATTTTATTGGGCAGTAGGTTATGTAAGGTCATTTACATTAGTCATCGCTTACCTACTCGTTAGCAGTGAGTCATGCTATTACGGATTGATTGTAAAAACTATACTTTTCTTAGGAATAGATTTGTCATTTAAAATTACAGCGTTTTGACACTGGCACCCATGACACCAAACTTTACTCACTAAAACATTTGAAAGAAATGTTTACGCTTTTAGTATAATAAAATACAGCATGTTTTTTTTTTGCATATTTATTCAATTCTGAAAAAGGCAGTAACTTTTTGAAAAATTTGTTAGGTAAATGCAGTTTTATATCATTTCGTAATCAAAGCATGTATGTATGTATGTAAACTCTTTGTTGCACATAAAAATTTAAAAATACAGAAATACACAGAAAATAGTACAAAGGCGAACTTATCCCTGAGAAGGGATCTCTTCCAGCTAACCTGATACAGAAAGGAATAGTTTACAAAAAAAGGCAAGCAGTCATTATTATGCGCAAATAAGTAGTATTAATACTTAATAAATTAACAACAAAGCAATGCTTCGATTCTGAAGAATTAATTGTTTCCAATATACTTCTGTGTATATACATTTCATTTACATATTCGTAGGAATCATGTCATACCTAGGCGATGCAGCTAGCAACCTAACACTATTTTGAATACATATTTTGATTCCTCTTTCCACATTTACGCCCACAATCACGCTAAACGTGGCCTTTAGCTCTTGATACCTTAGTTTATATCTAGATGTTTCTATAAAGACGTGATTTATGTATATATGTGTGTAAAGAGCGTTTCACTAGCTTGAAACTATTATGAGTTACGATAGAAACTCTTGTTTGACGAACTACCTAACATGGTTCAACATAAACATGTGTTTTCTCTTAACTTTTCGCGAAAGTGACCAGCGAAAATATGGCAGTTTCTACAAACTAACGTGTTTATCCACGCTTTAAGGTTAAAACGTTTTCTACAATCTAGTTCTTGTCAACCACCTAGGTAGGACAAGTCTGGTAGAGAATTGTGAAACTTTAAAGAACTAAACACGACATAGGGTTACCATGAACTCTGTGTCTCAAAATTTATCCGGAATAATTAATTGATTAGGTCAGTTTGACTACACCCTGTAAATGATTTTATGGATTTTTTAATTATAAGTGTCAAATGTTTCCAATTCATACTAAATATTATAAATGTGAAAGTAACTCTGTCTGTCCGTCTGTCTGTTACCATTTCACGCTTAAACCGCTGAACCGAAGTTGTTGAAATTTTGTACACAAATAGTTTCCGTCCCGGGTACGGACGTAGGATAGTTTTTATCCCGGAAAACAGCATAGTTCCCGCGGTATAGCGATAAGCGAATTCTTAGCGACACCTAAACGAATTCTGCGCAGACGGAGTCGCGGGCAACAGCTAGTTTTCCATACATTGGTCGATGTTCAAAGTGTACGATCAAAAGCCGACTCTTGAATAAAATTTTCAATCAAAGATTTTAACATAAGTGTTTGAAGATAACTCAACCATGTGCTGAAATAATACAGAATGATTTTAAGACACCATGTAGAAAAAATCTAATATTTCTGAACAAAAAGTCCAGGTTTACATAAAGGAGATCGTACATGTCGTACATGCTTGTTGCACCTTTCTGTGAAAGTATAGCTCTTATGTCATAAATATTGGGTTTTTCAAAAAAATGTGCAAACAACAAACGTGTGTCTGAGCAAAATAAAGTTTTTCTCGAAAACATTTCTATATTTCGAGGTAAAATCTAGTCAAATTAAAAACTGGTCAAAGTCCGGACAAATCCAGACGTGTGGTATCTCTAACAATAACACCATTTCCGGAACCCCATCTATGTAGTTAGAAGAGTAGTAATTCTAGTCATTACCAGTCGCTATAAATGAGAAGAAAAAACCTGTCTTGAGGACTTGACTAGGATATTAATTTTGTTATAAAAACGCTTTTGAAGTCGAAAGTACATTATTTTTTTGTGACAGAAGCATCTTATTTTATCTGCTCTGCGAGTGGTTGAGACGAATAGCCTATGAATTAATTTCCAGTGGCCAAGTTCACATTTTTAATTTTATGTGCCTTTTTTTATGTGTGGAAAATACGCCTTGTTGTTGTTCCCTGTTAGAAGAGAGTCTCACAGACTCTTCCATGTGAGCATACCTCACAAAAACCGCACGCTACTGAAACCAGTAGACCAATTGAAAACCATTTCGAGGAATAGTTTTTCATGATTATTTGCAGTAATCAGATTTCATAACAATGTTGTTTTTAATTTGTTATTGTTATTTTTTCATTTGCCTTTCATTTGGCCGCGAAACTCTGACGTCATCAACTTGTAGAAGATTTTTTTTTTGTAATCTGTGGTCAGCCACTTTTTTTTTTTACTTTTTATACGACAAGTGGAGGCACATTGCAGGGACTGTTTTATCCGCAACAGACACTAATACGTCTCATCGTACGATCACTCAAGAGTGAACGAGAGATAACTGATAATCGTAACCTAAATAATACAAATGCCGGTAAACTTCTTGCGTAAAACTTGAATCTGAAGAAGCCAATTTGACATCTCTGTGATAGCAAGTGTATGTAGTTGCACGAACGTACACACAGCAAAGCTATTCGGTAAGCAGGATAGATACGGCGCGAGCGTGCGTAGGTGCTTACCTGATTATATTGCCGTGTGTACATCCACCACGTAGATATGCTGCCGTCATTAACAACTAATATCCATTTGCATCGACTCCAGAGCTTGAAAACTAACAATAACTTTTAGTCAATTTTCCCATGGTCAATAAAGTGTACTTTTAAAATTTTACGGGCACATTATTCCTTGTTCCCTTTCACACGGTCTTGACACCACCATAGACTTGTGTCAAAGACAAGACATCTTTCCGCCAATCTGTGTATCTATTATCTTATTTTGCAACTGCCTTGAACTATACCTACATGACAAATATTGTAGTTTCGCTTCTAATAAACTCTAGCTAACTTGGCAATTACTTGGCCATTCAGCACTTGCTTGTTAGTTGTAGTAACTTGGCAGATTCTCGTAGCGCGTTCAAGGCGTGGCTCGAATATTTTAATGGAGTTGAAAAGAAAGTGTATGATATATTGACTCAAGTTGATGTATGTACACACTTAAGTGTATACACCTTGTTTTCGTGTTTACGTAACAACACATTAGTTTCTTATGTAATAAATGTTGAAAATCCTCTGTGCTGGCGACTCGTTCCTTTGAATTTGTGGAGTTGATAATGATAAGCAGAATAATGTAGCTCTTCGCTAACTGGTGGTTAATTTAAAAATAATTACAACTTGATGTCATTAATTTAGTACGCAATAAATTAAGATAAAGTACGTAGTCATTCAAATCATTTTGTTTTCAAAGTGACATCGCGTTAATTTGTTTCGCCACCGAAACCAGTAAATGAATTATTCAATCAATAGATTTTTGATGTTTTCTGCATTTATCTAAGTAATTCATTATTGTATTAGGTACTTTAGTTTGGTTTCAGATCAATAAATACTAAAATGTGTGCGTGAATAATCCATGGACTGTTCTGTAGATTATTATAATTAAATAAACCTGTTATGAAATTAATATAAACTTATTTTTAATCCCCGTGTGATACGTTTTATTTCAACAGAAACATGGTAAATTATGGAGTTTGTTTCATACAAAACTGTCATTTGCTCTCAATTCAGATCCACCGAGACATGTTGAAGTTAATTGTGTTCGGATCATTAATATTTATAAAAAAGATAGTGAACACGCTTTCATGAATGTGACTCGTCCATGTGAAATTATGAATTTTTATTATCATTATCACAATAATAATGTTTAGCATAGCTTCTCAGAAACGCCTTTCACAGCAAAGAGTGAACGGCCGCACCATAATTGCAATAATAACTTTGTTTTAACACAATACGTTGTATAAATGTGATTCATACGATTTTTTTAAAGTTGTAATCCGGTTTCACAGTCCTTTTAGGTCTTTACCCAACTTCCAGGTTTAAGAAGGGAAGAGAAGACTCTTAATAGCTGGAGGCCGGTTTAAAAAAATTCGTCTAAATATCTCTCGAAAGTGGTAAAAAATAGTATTCAATTTAAATACAAAATAATTGCGTCAAAGATTCGTTTTTTTTAGATAAGTTAATCATTCTTTTTTAATGTAAACGAAATCCTATTGCAAAAGTTTCAGGGCCTTTCTTTCTGTGGTTTTTCTTTTTATTTTTACTTCAATTACTTATAACTAAATCAGAAGTGCGTCAATATGTATTCCCATCGTTTAGATCTCCAAATTTCCAACCGCGCCTGCTATTTATAGAATAACTTAACAATACCCAAATTAAAATTCCGGGGCACTCAAAATATCCCACGCGTAATAAAGTAAAATACACAATGACGTATCATTACGCTCAAGCGTTTTTACGGAACTAAAACTTTCATACTCGTAGTTATTAACTTTGAAGATATTTTAAAGTAATTTAATTCTTCCATGCTGGTCTGGGAGCAAATAAAACATAGAATGTACCAGTTGCTTCTCTACGCGCGCAGATGATAAAAGCCCATCGAGGGAATGGGCGAAAATCATAGGAATCATGTTATAGGCGATGAGGCTAGCAACCCCTCACTATTTTGATTCCATTTTCCACCTATACGCCCACAATCTTGCTAAGTGTGGCCTCAAGGTACCTGTTACCTAAGGCTGTGTCTACCCCGTAAGGGATAGCGTGATTTGTGTATGTATGTATGTATATTTTAAAGACGTGGGACGCCGGTGGCGAGAGCGTGGTCTGGGCTCTGGTTCGGGATCATTCCTGGTGCAGAGATTGTCCATCGCCGTTCAACGCGGCGAGCGTGATGGCCACCTTTGCGCCCCGAATAACGCAGGGCGGGTTGTTTCGTTTTAGTTTTATTAAGTAACTAGGTTCTGCCCGCGACTTCGTCTGCGTAGAATTATACATAAAAACCTTCCACTTGAATCACTATCTATTAAAAAAAACCGCATCAAAATCCGTTGTGTAGTTTTGAAGATATAAGCATACATAGGGACATAGGGACAGAGAAAGCGACTTTGTTTTATACTATTTTTCTAGCTTCTGCCCGCGACTTTGTCTGCGTAGAATTATACATAAAAACCTTCCACTTGAATCACTCTATCTATTAAAAAAACCGCATCAAAATCCGTTGTGTAGTTTTGAAGATATAAGCATACATAGGGATATAGGGATATAGGGACAGAGAAAGCGACTTTGTTTTATACTATGTAGTGATTATTAAGTAATAAATTCATGCATAAAATATTTTGAAGATATATTTCTACACATATATTATCATGTTTATCAAATGCTAGTAGGTAATATTTATAGACGCAAGGGTAACGTAAACCGACGAGCATTTTTTTTATACCACGTCGATAGCAAACACGCGTACGTTCCGCCTCATGGTAAGCGGACGCTTACAAGTCCTAACCAACCAAGAAATAGCATGCATGTATGCCAATCTTTCAAAAATTTTAACACTCCTTTTATGAAGACACAAAGAAGAAAGAAGAGTTCTGTATGAAGAGAATGATGAATGCGGATGAAGCGAAAGAGATGTCAGGAAGTGGAACAAAGAGGTCTGCCTAACGATTTAAAACTCTTTAAAACTCTGTGTATATTCTTTGGTAGCATCCAAAGCTGTAGGTAAGGTATTTTAATCGTACAGCTTTCTAATGCCAGCCGGATGGGCCCTATAATTCCACAGCCATTAGGACAAGATTACTGGCTTGAGTAATTTACGGCCAATTTAATACGTATACTTAAATTTACGAGATCAGGATCGATTGTGGATATGCTAGTGTTTAATACATACATACATATACATCACATCTTTATCCCTTACTGGGTAGACAGAGCATTTTTTTTAACGGAGAGGAAATCTTTATGGATGCCCTAGGTACGGGGATGCATAGGGTTATGTGGGACTCCCCCCTGAAGGGGTATACCCAAACTAAAAACTCTCCGGCGTTGCCTCAATCCGGTGTGATGGGGACGCAGTGGGATGCCACTAGGGTTTCACCAGAAACGCCCGGTGGCCCCGGCTTCCGCCAGGACCGCGCCAAGAAGGGGAGGGCCCGTACGCTGGGCCCGTCTTCCCTTAGACAATGAGACCGTGCAATGCAGGTAGGTAATGGCCTGGGTAGACAGAGTGATTGTGGGCGTTTATGTGGAAAGGGGAATCAAATTAGTGATGGGTATAACATGATTACTAAGTTTTTTTTTATTATTGGTAATTTTGTTTTTTGGAGTTAATAACTACCCATCAATAAATAATATTTTATAAAATAATGCGATGCGAATAGCTAAACATGAAATTCTAGTTTACTCACTTTTAATTATTTCTTTACTACCGGAAGTCAAGACTGGTAACTGTTTCCAGTTTTCACATATACGAGTATTGGGTAAGTAGTAAAGTTGTTTATTTCGAAAAAACTGGTTACTTGGCTCGCATTAAAAATTAATTCAGTTTCAACCAGTGCGAAGGCAATTAAACCGAAATTATAGCTTCTTAATCTAATTATAATTGCTTCAACGCGCCCTAATCGTAAAATTTGAAGTTAGGTTGGTCATCCAATTAAAAATATCGGTAAGTAATCGAAAAGTGAGTTTACATAATTGGTTATGTTTTCGCGTGAATCACTACATAGTATAAAACAAAGTCGCTTTCTCTGTCCCTATGTCCCTATGTATGCTTATATCTTCAAAACTACACAACAGATTTGGATGCGGTTTTTTTCAATAGATAGAGTGATTCAAGAGGAAGGTTTTTATGTATAATTCTACGCAGACGAAGTCGCGGGCAGAAGCTAGTTACCAATAAAATATGTAGCAAATTTGTGTTTAACCAGTGTCTAACTGTGGAAGAAATATTTTTTTGGAAAAACTACACATGCCTTATTTATATACAAAACTAGCTGTTGCCCTCGGTTTCGCCCCGTTCTTGTTTTTTTTTATTGTTTTCTCACCGTTTAAATTAAACCTTCCCTGGACTTGCTCACAGTCATGTTTCAAAACCAAAATGATTCGAATCGGTACAGCCATTATTCAATTTCAACGAAACAAACGAACAGCAATTCATTTTTAAATAGAAGAAGTAGATGAAGAAGAAAGAAGATATGTGCCGTATAGTATGATACGAAGTCTATACATTTTGTCTCATAATTAATTGGGTAACAGGTAATTTTGGTACAAATGTCTAAATTCACAATGCTTCAAAATGCCTCATTGTCAAAATGTACTACGGTCAAAAAGTAAGTAAATGTAAACATGTTACAAATATTGAACAAAAGACAAATCAACTATATGCCACAAAATCCTAAGAGCCGAATTATATCATAGAAAAAACGAACAGAAGATAAATGGTGTAGATCCTAAAATACACAATGGGTTCGAAAATTCTCTTGTCAAAATGTACAAAAGTCGAAAAGTACAAATGTCAAAATTCTTGTAAAATGTCATGTCAAATAGCATATTGAACATTTTGACCCGAAAGTATTCTGTCCTGAAAACTTTCAGACACAGACATTTAGCCATAGTGAACGCTGCCTTGGTTTTTTTTTTCTAAAAATGCAAAATTTACTTGGTGGCACAAACACTTTGTACTTTTGACAGTGTTACATCTCCGCATTTGCACGAAAATGACCTGTTACCAAATTAAATGTGTTATAAATCACAACTTTAATACCTATGTGCATCACTCTCAAATCAATATTTTCATCAACCTTCTTACATCCTTCACTAGCTTATGCCAGCGACTTCGTCTGCGTAGAATTATACATATAAACCTTCCTCTTGAATCTATCTATTAAAAAAACCGCATAAAAATCTTTTAAAGATACAAGCATACATAGGGACAGACAGCGGAAAGCGACTTTATTTTATACTATGTAGTGATAATAAGATGCCCCTGTGCTATATCTTAAAGCGTTTAAGCCAAATTAATCTTCTTAACACTTACCTATGATCAATCAAGTAACATTATAACCTAGTTAATTAATTCACACAATAAAATCAATAACAAACGCATTTCGCATGGGACGTTCTCACAAAGCAATATTGAGGTCGAGACGGCCTGACCAGCTTGGCTGGGCCGAGGTGAAAGAGTCTTAACACACACACACACACAAACACACAATATTGACACACATACACACGCTGTTTAACATGCGCGGGTGGTTCGTGAAAATTGAAATATGTATGTACTTTCTATGCGCGGAATTTAATGTTTTCTATTCCGAATTGTAATGGGTGTATTTAATTTGAATGATATTACAATTGTATGTTTGAGACTGTGCTGATAATGTCATGGTTTTCTCACCGTAAGACGGCTATCGTCATTCATTGTTAAGCGATAGGTTAGGTAGCGAAGTAACGAATATTCGTATTCGCGAACATTCGTATATTATTAAAAATCACTTACCTACATACACACATACCTACCGTCCGCCTCTTTCCCACAGGGGTAGGCAGAGACTACTTTGTTCCACTTGCTACGATCCTGACATACTTCTTTCGCTTCATCCACACTCATCAATCTCTTCATACATGCTCGTCGGTTTCGGGTACTCCTGACCTGACCTTTTTCCTAAACGTCTCCTATTTGGTCTCGGAACGTCCGTCTAGGGCCTATTGTTGGATGGGCATTTATCATCTGCGCGGGAAGAGAAGCAACGGTACATTCTATGTTTTTTCTTTACTCCCATACAAGCATGGAAGAAATGATTTAGATTAATTATATATGTGATTGTATATTTTTTTGCATCTGTAAAACATCCGGTATGAAACCACATTCGGTTATTATCCAGTTTAGACAACCTTGGCGACTTGCACTAAAATACTTCCTCTTACGCGAATAAAAAATCGATTGTCGGTGATTGAATCGAGTGATCGACCCAATTGTGATAAATTATTGGTGCGTTCGTAAAATCACGAGCTAATAAATACACAATATACAATTACACGGTTTCTAGTCGAAGATATGGGTTGATGAAGCAGAATATCTTGTATTTGTGACATTTAAGGTGTCCTAATGGTCCAAATCGAACCCCACTGCTCGCTCGTGTATTATACTGTGAACGTGTAAATAGAAACACATTATGGAATCATTAAAACAACCTTCGGACCTTCCATGCTGGTCTGGGAGCAAAGAAAAAAAATAGAATGTACTAAGTTGCTTCTCTTCCCGCGCATATGGTAAAAGCCCATCGACGATCAAAGTTACTGTTTGCCACGACTTGACTTCACTAAATCGCGGAGATAACAAAGTAGCACACAGAAAATATATATTGAACCATTAGACATTTTAAACTTTACATATTCTGATCCGCACCCCTTGAAACGTTACAGTACCCCAATTTGAAAAGTATGACAACAGTTCTAACCTCATACAGAGGGATGCGCTTACCACCCATACCTCGAACTGTCGATAAATCTACTGTGGTCTGAACACTTGTGACCCACTTTTACCCATCTTCAGAATTCACGTCAAGGATACACAACAGTATGTCTATTTAATTTACCTAGATGCCGCAGCCTTGTTCCTATTGCGGCAATCGATAATCGACAAACAATCGAGTTCCATACACTACACCTGCATAAAAACATTGTTCTAATTATTCGTAACGTAAATCTATCTAAATATTGTAATTAATAAAAGTTAATGGTAGTGAGTACCAACCGCTTCCTGACTTGTCAATGCTGCAACTCGTAGCCCAAGTAACAATCCAAAACCGGGCTAAATCTAATATGCCTTAAAAATATCTAAAGTTGGTTTTCACTAAGGCATCTTACATTTAAGTCTGTATTCATTAAATCTTGTTAGTATTTAATACAAAATTTACTTTAAATAAGACGACTTAAGATTATTTTCTCTTCATCAAAACCAATCAGATTTAAAACTGTCTTAAATATGTCTAGTCAAAAACCAACTTAAGGATAGTTATTCTTATCTCATATTTATCGAAGATTAACTTAAGATTAACTTGAATTTAGTTGAATTAACCAAGACGAACTTAATGCAATGTTGAATAAATAGGGCTCAAAGTTTTCTTTGAATAAATCTTGTTAGTATTTAATTCGAAATTGACTTTAAATAAGACGACTTAAGATTATTTTCTCTTCATCAAAACCAATCCGATTTAATACAGACTTAAATAAGTCTAGTCAAAAACCAACTTAAGGATAGTTATTCTTATCTCATATTTATCGAAGATTAACTTAAGATTAACATGAATTTAGTTGAATTAACCAAGACGAACTTAATGCAATGTTGAATAAAACGGGCTCAAAGTTTTCTTTGAATAAATCTTGTTAGTATGTAATTCGAAATTGACTTTAAATAAGACGACTTAAGATTATTTTCTCTTCATCAAAACCAATCCGATTTAATACAGACTTAAATATGTCTAGTCAAAAACCAACTTGAGGATAGTTATTCTTATCTCATATTTATCGAAGATTAACTTGAATTAACCAAGACGAACTTAATGCAATGTTGAATAAATAGGGCTCAAAGTTTTCTTTGAATAAATCTTGTTAGTATTTAATTCGAAATTGACTTTAAATAAGACGACTTAAGATTATTTTCTCTTCATCAAAACCAATCCGATTTAATACAGTCTTAAATATGTCTTTCTAAATGTCAGTGAAAATTATAACACATAGAAAAATCCGAAAAGTAAAGCTATGGCCGGGAATCGAACCCGGGTCCTCGTCATTCCGTGACGCGTGCTATACCCCTACACCACCCATAGCAGGTGGGTAGTTAAATATGTCTAGTCAAAAACCAACTTAAGGATAGTTATCCTTATCTCACATTTGTAGAAGATTAACTTAAGATTAACTTGAATTTGGTTGCATTAAACAAGACGAACTTAATGCAATGTTGAATAAAAAGGGCTCAAAGGAACTAGTTAAGTATTAACAGTATTAACTTATTCTTAACTTTGTCTTACTAAGTCAACATTGTCCTAAGTTTGATTTGTTTTATTGTAACTTGAATTAGCGCCATATTAAATTGCATGTGAAAACTAAATATTCGTCAACAGATTTGAAATCATTATTTTTTCTGCTTAGGTCAGCGTAATTTATTCTTTAAAATGATTTAAAATTAACAAATATTCGTGTGGCTAGGGAAATTATCTCTTTTTAATAGAAAATGTGCAAAAAGTGACGTGCATGTATGGCGATGTGAATATAATTTGTAATTTTTCATGTCATTTCTATGTTATTATTAAAGCCCGTCTATTTCACAGTTAGATCCATAAATTTTACTCGATAAACGAATCTGCGTTGAAATTTCGGCGGTATTATTTCTACAAGTAATGTGACATCCATTCCTCGTAATTCGTAACAAATAAATGAGCTACGCCATTTTATGACAGTTACAGGTTTGTTAATATTATTTCGCCATTATTTTTCTGTTTAATAACTACGAGGAGTACGTGAATACTAAAATCTGTTTTTTTTTGTCTAGAAAAATTCCTATCTTTCTTATTGTAAAATTCTTAACTTGGTATTCTAGTCATCTTCTACACCAAAACCTTTGCCTTAAGTAAATCTATAGGATGTCTTGAAGATAATGTTATGGCCTTCCATAATAACTTGTCTTAAATAGGGTTTAAGTGTAAATTTAAAGAAGTATTGAAGTCGACCTTAACTTACACTGAAAACTTGTGCCCACTTTTACTAAACTCTGTCCACTAGCTTTCCATTAGATATCTTTAAGAAAAAAATTTACTTAGCCAAGACAATGGCGAAAAATCGCTGTTAGACTCCAAGATATCTATGATTCAAAATTTAGAGAAGCCATTGCTACTTGGGAGCTAACTATACCCCGTTTTTTTAGGATTAGAAATAAGGTAAACAATCTTCTACGGGCGTAGCCAGGGGGGGTGTTTTGGGGGGTTCAAACCCGAAAAGTTCGATATAAACATTCATAGAATTAAAATCAATTTTATGTAGTCGTTTTATTTTCTTGACCCAGCCCCCCTCCCGATACGAAAACCTGGCTACCCCCGTGCAATCTGCTGTGCATATTTATTTTTTAAAACTGTTTTAAAAAATAAATAACAGCAAGCCACAATTTTAAATATCTAATAAATAAATTATGATTATACCGCTACCCGCTTAGCGATAAAAATACTTCCTCATCCAATCATTTTCTCCTAACTATTAATGTACATCATATCAGCCATGGGACTTCCACTGTTGGACATAGGCCTCCCCCATAGACCCCCAGTCGCCTCGTTTGGAAGCGGCTTGCATCCACCGTGAACCCGCGACTGTAACCAGGTCATCCGTCCACCTCGTTGGTGGACGTCCTACGCTGCGCGAATTATTAATAAATGTGGTCAGGTCAAAACAGGAAAACCGCCAGACGTTGCATAATAGCTATCGCGATCATTATTTTCTGGTCTATAACAAAGCTATAACCGATTAGTTGTGCAACACGGACCATTGACATGACCGCCAAAACGAAACGACTTGCCGATGATTCGGCATTTTACAACACTATGCAGATTATATCAGTAGAGAAAAAAATAATAGACCACCCAACGTTGTGGTGTTTAAGATTTTGAGCGTTGTTGTGTAACTATAACACAAACGGATCTCTCGCGTATAAAAATCGAATAACGCTAAACATGTTTCGGTAGTTTCATGTTGAAAGTATTTTAAGTGTTACTAAAATATCGCCGGTGTGGCACAAAATCAATAATTACAACTTTGCAAGCAATAAATACAAGAACTAAATAGGATGTAATAAGTAGGTCCATCATGTGGAGGCGTGGATATTTTAAAATTTAAACTTAGGCATATTATTATTGGACAATTAAAATTAAAATAAAGTCACCTTGTACTATGTTAGACCTTTATTTATTCATTTTAATCAGTACGTTAAGACCAAGTATTTACAAGGATTTCACAATTTTTATCATTTTCAAAAATTTTTATCAATGAAAGTCTTGTGACTTTATTACAATCTCAAAAGCTGAATGAAGCTTCAGGTGACCAGAGGGCTGGTTTTTTTTAGCACAAAGGGTAAGCATCGCCACACAACGCGGCAATGCTGCCAGCCTTCTGGGCACCATGCCGCCGGGCAGCGATTTAGGCCAACTTTTTATTTATAGTTTTATCACAATTTGTTGTTATGTATATTACTAACATAGACTTAAGGGACTTTTAAATGTAAACATTAATAAATCTCAAAAGCATACAGCAACAGTATCAATTCACCACTTCTTATTACCGTAACAACTTACCTAATTTGCCGGTAAATAATTCATAAACTCCAACCAATCGTAATTCCTCACAGTCGTACTGTTTTTGCAGTCTTCACTGCATCAATATTCGATTCGGCACAATTATACATGTGCCGTTGGAGAGTGCTGTTTGTTCGTATTTTTTCCCTCTCTGATTGACTTACGGATATTTCGAATGCAATCATAAGTTTGCGATGAATTCAATCACAATCATGTTACACGCAGTTATGTCATTGGCCTTGCGTAATTTTAATTGGAGCAAACAAAATATGGCTTGATAGAAATCTGGGCAGACTGCCCCAAAATTGGACTTTGAATGTGATGGCAAATTTTAATTGTTGACAGCGGTGTTATGTGAATTTTACGGGTTACCCTCATCATGTTATCATCTCCAGCATACACAGTAAATAAATAGAGCAGCATGGAAACTAGGCTTATTTTTGAAATAAATACCTACGCTCCATAGAGCGTTAGGGTTGTCGATAATTTTTTTGTTAAATTGTTTTTTTTTTTTTGTTTAGTTAGCGCTATAATCTCTGCTAGTAAGGCCTATTTTAAATAACTAGCTACATTTAGTAAAGGGTATTAGGGTTGGCACCCTTAATTTCTGTAAAAAAGAAACAAACTTTTATTTGGGTTCTATAATAATGAAATAATCAAATGAATTAATTATTAAATGGTATTTAAAAAACACTTCAACAGTTTAAGATTGTTTACCTGTCGGTAGGTAAGTTTATATATTACTTACAGAAAAATACTTTCGCCTGCTACGACACGTTTGGAAAGGTCTATTATGAAATTCTAAGGTAATGAATAGCTTTCTTAAATAAATTATTAGGAAACATGGACACGGCGCTATAAAACTATTTTTTTTCTAATTCTTTGTAAATTGAGTTCAAGCCGCCGTACACTGCGCAATACGCTCTTGGCATATTTAAAATGAATAACCTAACCTAAAAATTTTATTTTAGATACTAGCTTTTTTGGTATCTGTACTTGCATTGCCATCCGTCCTACATATGTGAACCAAATTTCAAGTCAATCGGACCAACCGTTGAAGAGTTCCCTCCTGCGGAGACGGTCCTGGCTGGACCACCAGAATTCTACTACCAGATTATTGTATTGTCATCTGACTTACACAAGTATGCAAAACTTCACATTAATCGGATGAAGATATCTGCCTCGCACGGCCACCTATCAATCATCTTAATATTAGCTAAATTTGTTAAAAAGTTTCCGTGACTATAAACCAAGACTAGAACTACCTATATTAAATACGTATGCAATGAGGGCTACATTATGTTCCGCCGTGTATACATAAGTATATTAATTACACTTGCTACGATCCTGACATACTTTTGCTTCATCCACATTCATCAATCTCATACATGCCCTAAAGCCCTTTCAATTCAAACCACGCATCCAAACAGTCTATGCTAACAACCCATCGTCAACCTATGAATGTTTGATTAGAATATCGAATGCATGCGACGCGTTTGCAGAGAAAGCTGCTGACACAATTCTTGTCAACGAATTGAAGCAAAAGAATTTGTGATACAACAATAGATCACCTATATGTTTCTGCTGTTATATCCCCAACCAGTGCCGCTACTGTGACGTCTGTGGCCCGTGGCAAATGCAAACCACCAGATGGGGGTCCTCAATATAAAGTGGTCCCTTCTGTGCTCTAGGCCAGTAGGGCAAGCCAGTTCGGGGCCCCGTAGAGCTAGAGGCCCGCGTATCAATGATACGGGACCCTAGGCTACAGGGGTCCTCCAAGTGAGTTTCTATTTTCAAATCGGGGAGTTTTAAGCCGGATCTTAGGAGACGGTGAAACTGTAAAAGTGTTTAGCTTACATTGTATCTATCAGTGTAATGATATAGTAAATATTTTGTTTAGTAAACAACAAATTGTTGACCAATAGAGACTCTTTTCATTGTGTTTAAAATGTAGTCTCACCGAAGTTTACAATTAGATATATCATCAATAGAATGCAATAATGTATTATTCTTAGCTATTTTCATAATATGACTGATGTCAGCGTCAGCTAGAGAATGTGTAGTGTAGCGGTATAATGAAATAGGGTTGCGGCAAAATCTATACTTTCCATATCAGATGACATACTATCGATATTTAAAGAAATACAAACAAACAAACGTGATTACGGGTAGATAGAGCCCGAGACAACAAGGCCCAAAGCCACGCTTAGCATAGGTAGGGCGTATAGGTGGAAAAGCGAATAAAAATAGCGATGGGTTGCTAGCCGCATCGGCTAGAGCGTGATTCTTAAGATTTTGGCCCATTCCCACGATGGGCTTTTACCTGCGCGGGAAGAGAAGCAACTGGTACATTCTTTGTTTTTTCTTTGCTCCTAGACCAGCATCGAAGTGGCAAAGCAAATACTATCGATATATTACATATATTGAAATATCCTACTTTCCTACTAATATTATAAATGCGAAAGTTTGTGAGGATGTGAGTGAGTGAGTGTGTATGTTTGTTCCTTCTTCGCGCTGAAACGACTGGACGGATTTGGTTAAAATTTGGAACGGAGATAGCTGATGCCCTAATTGAAACAGGCTACTTTTTATCACGGAAAATTGCATAGTTTCCGTGGGATAGCGATAAACATGTCAAAGGTGCCTAGAGTCACGATGTTAATATAATTTTAGAAAAGCTATTGCATCGATAGTATCGATTTGATCGGCTTCAAGGATCAGTACTATCGTTACTATTGTCTTTGTTCAAACTATCGATACTTATTGGAGTATAGAGTGGCAACACTACAATGAAATTTGCTACAACTTTGCAAGAAGCACATGCCCGTTAGGAGCCATCAGCAAAACCAGTATTTGCGCAATAGATTGCATGTTTTGCGGTCTACTAGTTGCTGGAATATCGTAATTTTGTTTACAGTAATGTAAATTGACTTTTGGTGATAGAACACATTTGTAAACATACGATCAGAATAAAATATAATGACCAAAAATGACTTCGTTACTATTTGTAAGTACATTATAGAGAGCCTATTTAAGTCCACATCTTTTGGTTGATAAAAAGTAATACTTCCCTATTTGTATTAAAATGTTAGAATTTAATAAACACACAAATGAAAAATATGAATGTATTACAAGATAAATTAATTGAACTAAAACTAAAATAAATCTAAAGACGTACTCCTCGCGCCATTGAGCCAAAGATGCTGGCAACATTTCCCCGCTGTATTGCAATACTAATTCGCTGTGCGAGGAAGCTGCCAGCTCTTTGGTCTTCGTTTTTTTTTTGTTTTTTAATCAGCTGCTATAATTGATATTCTTTTTGTAGTGGGTGGGTCTAAGTAAAAAAATTTCAATGCATAAGTAAAAGTAACGATA
This sequence comes from Pandemis corylana, assembly GCA_949127965.1. Lineage (NCBI taxonomy): Eukaryota > Metazoa > Arthropoda > Insecta > Lepidoptera > Tortricidae > Pandemis > Pandemis corylana. The sequence continues at coordinate 13,537,702 of OX421860.1, forward strand.
CTGTCTAAATTAGTGAGTGAAACATAATTAAAAGTGCTTTTTTTCGACTTTTGGAGATCGTATAATTAATTAAATCTCACGGATGTTATAGGCGATTGCCGCATCGCAATTTTGATTCCCCTTTCCACCTAATACGCCCACAATCATGCTGAACGTGGCCTAAGTGGCCTTTAGGTTGTTACCTTAAGCTCTGTCTACCCCGTGAGGGATAAAGCGGTTATTTAAGCGTGTGTGTATAATTAATTAAATTAGGTACCTACAGTTTTCATATTCGATCAATTCCACTGTCTTTTTTTGTTTCGTTACCTGTATTAAATTACTGTTTTTCCTCTTTTCCAGAATGCCAGTTACGTGATCAACAGGCGATATTCGCGCGGCAATATGTCGCCCGTGTGCCACAACTTCGTACAGAATGCTTGGAAGAAGGACTTCTGCTCCAACTGCTTCAAATCCCGCGAAGATCACCTCAAGAAGGAGCGGGAGACAGAAGGCAGCAAGTACTTGGCCACTCCCTTCCAAAACAGAAGCACCTTCTTCAAGAAAACTCCACCAAGCATACTCAAGATACACCCCAAGAAGAAAAACAAACGAAATGTGAGATTCCCTGAAGAAGTTAGTAGCGTCATTGGCTTCGGAGGAGATGACTGGTCCGATGGAGAAGAATTTGAAATGTCTGAAGAAACTGAGGATGACGACACCTTCCCTGACACTGAAGAAGAAAGAGAGCTTTATAAAGTCACCAAATCGAACACAGATTTTAACACAGTTAAAGCCAATCTGTTAGGTGACACAGGAAGCAAATCTTACACTTCGTTGTTGCTAGGGAAAGTACAGACAGATTCTGATGGAAAGAAGAAAACTTTGCTGGTATCTGTCACACCATTTGGGCAGGAAAATAAAAGCCCGAATATAAAATCCCATGGTCGAAAACCCGCAGTAATACACGTAGCAGACGCTTCCACCGAGGGAACGAATAATTACAAAACAAATATTATTCTTTCTAGTTACGTTAAGGAAACTGAAACAATCATTCAAGCCGACAGTACTACAGAAAGCATATGTACTGAAAAATCTTTACTTGAAGAAATTTCGGAAACCTTGGAACAAAATAGAATGACGAACCCTGATCTTAGTTTATCACAAAAGAATAATAACAAACCCACCGTAATAGAAGGGAAGATGAAAGAGAGCATGCAAGACGAGTGCGAGAAAAAAGAAATGTGTGAAACAAAGAAGAATGGTATAGTCAGAAAATCACCACTGCCAAAAACTCAGGATAGGCCTAAGGTAAACCTCAGCAGATCGGAGTTTAAATTCTGCAAGATTAATGTGGAAAGCAGCAGCGTTGACTCCGCTGTGAGCGCTCTCAATTCAACCGCATCTGACGACGAAAGTTTTAGCGGACGCACGGATTCAGATAATGACGATAGCGGGCACTTCTCTGAAACTAAATGTGAAGAGACGGTTAAGATAAAAGTATTCAATGAATCCGATAACAACATCAAGATGTCACCGATAGGACAACTTCGTAAGGTCGACGGTCAAGCTAGTAACGGTTATTCGACGTTTCAAAGTCCTATCATTGACATGCCGTCAATCGTACCTAAGCCCCACGAAAACATATTTTCAGCAGAAGCCAGTCGGGAACTCGCTGGTGAACCAGACGGGAGGGCCGACCCTGATGATACTACCGAAGCACCCGCGTTACCTAAAAGCCCGATGCCTGCTATGGATCCGCGGCCGTCATTCTTACACGGCATAATTTCAGATATAATGTCTCCTAAGCCAGCCGTACCAGAAAAACCGAAGTTGCCCATCAAACCAGTTATAAAGCAGACTACTAAGAAAAATGTTGTAACACAACAAATGGTAATGCTGATGACAAAGACAGATGAAAAACGCTCGGTCAGAGCTATTAGTGAAGAGAAAAACAATGAAATAACCGAGGTTCACGAAGAAAAACCTGAACCCATTTATTACGCAAAACCTGTTCTCACTAAACAGGACAGCGACACATCACTGAATAGTCTCACTAAGTGTAAGGCACCATCACCCCCATCTTCCCCATCTAGTGATGAATATCCGAATTTGTACCAAAGAAAAACAAACGGATTCACAAAATCAGACTCGCCGGTTGTAAGAGAAATGGAGAAGCGCGAGAGAGCAACTCAATCCACAGTTGTACCTAAAGTAAAAACTGTAGACACCATTGAAGTTAAAAAAGTTGACATTATTCCTGAACCAGCACCAAGAAGAAATATATCGCTATCTCATGACAACTTGCTTTTAGATGAGAAAAGGAAAGGAAAACTAAAGTTTTCTATTAAAAAGCTGCTCCGCATTGGCTCTTCGAAAGACTTGGATAAAAAAGAGCTCAGCGTCGCGACGGTAACGAAAGTTTCACACAGGCCGGAAGAAATCTTCGATTTGGCACCAAAGCCGAAACCACGGCTTGTAATCATACATCCGTTAGACATAAACGGGTCCAACGTGGAAGTTGTGAAACCGAATGAGATTTCCGAAATTCGACGGATGAGTCACGACGACGTTTCTTCGATATACAGTGGGAGTAGCACGGCAACTGAGGTTGAGACGCCTAAAGTTGTAAACAAACCGCCTCCCCCACCTCGCCATTCTAGTGAGGAGTGCAAGGTGGCGACAGTCCATAAGCCTGCGAGACCGCCGCCGCCGAAGTCGGCTGTGCTGCAGAAAAAGCAAAAGCAACAGGCGTGGGCGCCGCCGAGTAAAAGCGACAACATCTATGCAAATCTAGGTAAGCCATTTCATTAGCATAGGAATGTTAAAAATAACTTAAGAAGATTCCGGATCCACAAACAAAATAAACGTTTCGATATTTTGAAGTTAAAAATAGATAGTACTAAAAATTCTGAAGTCGGTGGATTATTGTTTCATTAACTTTCATATTAATAACAGCCGCCGAGATGCAATTCAGGTTAACAACTTTGTTTAGCATTTAATTATTCTTAAAATACACAACTAGAAAGCTTTATACTGATTACTGAATCTACCTTCACATCATTAATATTACTAATTGACAAACATTTCAATTTCAGGAGAAATCCGATCAGCCCTGGCTCCTCGGAAACCCGAACGTACAGCGAGCATGCGCGAACGGGAAGCGCACCTCGAGTTACCCAAACGCAGAACACCCATAGACGACGAGAAAGACGATCTAGACGGACCACAGGAACTCGTCCAAGCCACCAACGAAGCAGTCATACACAACTACGACGACGTCTACAACTCCAACAAGTATGAAGAGGAAACCTGTGACTCAGCGAAAAACAGCGACAGTGATTACGAATATGTAAACCACGCCCGATCCAGCTCACCAGAATGCGATTCCGCCATAAAACCGAGAGAAACCAACGTAGAAACACGAAAAGACGATAGCTCTGAATATCCTAAATACAACAACGGATTCAACAGGTCGTCGCTCCCTTACTGTGGAAGTGAGACGGAATCAGAAATATATTCACCGTACAGCTTTTATAGTTCAAACGACAACATGGATAGTCCCAGCAATGAGGATTATCAGAATGATATGACGCCTAAAACGACAACGAATAAGTTGCGAGTGAGGAAGGGACGGAGCGTGGTTCACAGGAACTTGGAGGATAACTACGGAGCCGTCGTTATTGCGAACCATGAGGCGCTGGCGCAGGTTTTAGAACAGGTATTATTCTTAAATGATTGTTCTATCTAACCTGTAATACTTAGTAAACAGGTATCTTAACCTTATTTCTCAGAACCAAGACGTCAAGGCCAGTTGTTTTGATTAAGGACAAAATACAATAAAAAAATGCAGGCATTCTGTGCATGACTGGATATTTTTTATTATGATTCGTTTGAATTGTCATTGTCAGAAATGAGCCGGAATAATTTTATACTTATTTTATTCAAAGCGCTTCTTAACTTCCCTGTATTATGCCAGGTCGGCTAGACACACTTGTGTGTGTACACTCAAAATTCGTGGTTCAAAACTTCCAGCATGTTAAACCTGATATTTCGCATCATTTTACGACTTATGTATCCCAAAGTAGCTGTTACGTTACCCAAGCTTGGGCCTGTGAAGAATTCGTTTATCGCAAAGCAGAACTTTCCGTGATAAAAAGTTTCCTTAAAATTTAAAACACGGGTCACTTTTCAAGGTGATTCAATCGAGAACTCGTTTCGAGTCGAGAAGAATTAGAGTTGTAATAACCTAATCATGTCTGTCTGAGGTTCTCGGTAGTGTATTAATAGCTCGAAATGGTTCGTGTATATACACACGGCAGCGTCAAAAGTTCCTTTCACTTTGACTTGTCTGACACGCTCCTGCGTGTCTAGACCTTTAAGTATGTAAAACTTAATCAATATCTGGTAGGTTTTATGGGGAAACATAACAAGCATCCTTTCATCATCACAGGCCACGTTTAAAATCTTAGTCAACTAATGTTATGAGTGTAAATAGAATTTCGTGCCTTCTATGCTAGTCTGGGAGTAAAGAAAAAACATTGAATGTACCAGTTGCTTCTCTTCCCGCCCTGATGGTAAAAGCCCATCGAGTGAATTCGATTCCCCTTTTCCACCTATAAGCCTGTGGTCTGGTTTATGGCTTGTTACCTTTGTCGTTTGCCTACCTCGTAAGGGATAAAGACGTGATTTCTATAATCCATATCCACCTACTTCTTAGTGCTTACTGATGGAATTTTATCTCTTTCCAGGTCCAGCAAAGTGCCGCCATGCAGCCGTCCCTTCGTGGACTGAAGGCTTGCACCAACCTACGCTGGAGCGACTTCGCTATCCAGTCCTGCAAGAAGGTCCGAGCTGGGAAACGCCTGTTCTACCCAGCTATCTGGAACTCCAGTCAAGGTATGTCTATACAAGTTCTCTCAGATTTTTCCCGAATATTTTATTGTTGGGTCAGTAAGTGTTTTCCAAAATAAAATTAACATGATCATTTTTTCCAGAATTGAACTATTTTGGGGTTTTCTTACTCAGAATCGTTTACTAAATCGATCCTTATACAAGAAAAAATGTGTCCCATTCCAGTTCGTCACTTTTTTTCAAATATCTATGGAACGTGGCGAACAGGACAAAAAATCCACAGTAAAATCTGGGACACATTTTTTCTTGTATGAGAATCGATAGGGTATCTAAACGATCATGAATAAGAAATCATGAATAACATTTACAGGACTATTAGGTCACACTCGTTAACCTAACCGCCTGCTGAAATATACCGGAACAATTTTAACCTTTTCGACGCCAACCATTTACCTCTGCAAGGTAACGTCTGAATCTGTACTAACTTTGCATGTCGATGTTTTCAGGACCTGTGAACGTAACCCTGATGCTGCACAAAGAGCAGATGGCGTCGCAGCTGGTGTGCCAGCAATCCGTGCAGCCGCAGACGCTGAGTCTCAACGCCATCACCGAGTTCTGCGATCTGGTGCCGCTGCAGCAGTTCGGAGAAGAGGGGGAGGACTTGGTTCAAGGTATATTTACAAGTTTATCAGTGAAGGGAAATACTGCGAGAAAGCTAGCGTTTGAAGTGCATAAACACGTTTATTCATAAGAAAAACGGAGATGTAGCGTTATTTAGTTCTTCTACTCGATACTAGATGGCGCTAGTAGATAATATAAAATATAAACTAAATTCGGGAGCCTCTTTCTTTGTAATTATCAGACTCCAATTAAGTGCTCGAGTAAGGTATTATATCCTTCTTGTCCGCCGGTCGGTCTAGTCATATCAAACGACTCATTAATAAGCACATCGTAAACCTTAATCAACAGTTTCTCAATTCGATACTAGATGGCGCTGGTCTCTAGAATTAAAAACCGCGCTGTCTCTTACATCAACAGTCTTTAATATCCCACTTAAGATAACCAAAACTATTATTTCCTTTCACAGCAACCATAGTCGTCCTGGCCCACGCTCAAGTCGACACGATCCAGTCGTACGGCGAGTTCCTCCACTCCACCGACCCCGCCAAAGAATCGCTCCAAACAGAACAGATCCACGAGGCCATATTCATGATGTTGCAAGTCATCAGCGGCCTCAAATGCCTCCAGGCGCGGGGTGTGGAGGAGATATCGGAGTCTCTGACCTCCTTCATCGCGTTGAGGGAGCAGCAGTGCGGCAGCCCGAGTCTGCCGTCGCCTGATGAGAGGCTGAACTCTTTGTCGGCTCCGAAGACTAATTGCTACGGAAGACTGTGTATACTACAAGGGTAAGTGAGACATCAAGGGGGGGTTGCTAGTAGAATAGTAGAAGTATAGCATCTATCGGTAAAACAGTATGGTGGCACTTGAATGAATCTTCATCCAGCCTATATATGTCTCACTGCTGGGCACAGGTCTTCACTCAGAATGAGAGGACTTGGGCTATTCCCACGCGTGCACAGTGCGGATTGGGAGCTTGAATGAATATTGTCAAAAAATAAAGGCTACATTTTTCGATTCTCTAGGGGGGGCAGCAGCCGCCTTACCCTCCTCGGCGAAGCCCATGCTTTGAAATCAAGTGAGTGTCAAGCGAGTGGGTCAACTGATGATATGTGGGAACTACTACCTATGGACACAGTACCAGAAGATTTCTTATAATAGTGAAGCATTGCCTTCCTTAATCTTACGCTTAAGCAAACGTTTAATCATGTACCAGTAATTTTACCGGCAGTAATATTACTATCTACGTTAGGTAGTATATTCTATGATGGCACATTCCAATTGGCACTTTGGCACCCAAAACGACTAACAACACCAACCATCATCCACCCTTAACCATTAAAAAATCTGCTGTCAAATGTCTTGCGGCGTTTCATTTCGGCCAAAGAGCTAGTACTACCAAAAAATATACGTGAAGAAGCTCTTGCGTATTTGCAGAATAAACTGAATTTTAATTTTGTTTTATTGTCTTTCAGACTGAGCGACGACATAAACAAATCAACTCCTGACGCGCACCCAAGCTCGCTTTGCAAGTGCGCCATCAAAGCCCTAGAAATAATCCTCCCCGGAGAGAAGCTCACGCCTCTCCTCAACCAAGTTCTACAAGAAGAACGAGCCATCTCTCTCAACCAGGCCAAATCCGTCCTCGAGTTCATGCTATGGGGGCCCTTAGACGTCGTCCAAGGTGTCCCAGTGGACGACAGGGAACTGTCCCTGCAGAGGTGGTTGGATCTAGAAAGAGCGACAGTACTCCATGGGTTGGTGAGGACAAGAATCCAACTGAACGTGTTCGAACAGCTGCATCTATTGTTCTTGGTGAGGTCGACGGCAAAGGCGATGTGCGAGGCGTCTGTTCTGCTTGAGAAAGCTAACGTGTATTAACTTGTATATTTTTGTAGCTTCGTACGCATCTGGTTTTTATTTATTGTGATTTGAAAGTTAAAGCGCACTGCAGTATAAAACGTATAACGTTATGTAACGTAGAATATTTAAACGCAATTTGTAACCAAACTTAACTTTTTCAAATGTTTTTTAACAATTGCAACGCGGTGATAAATTATACATTTTGTAAAACATTCATGTTATATAAGGTACTTTTGGTGTGAGAGCGTTTGAAACACCATACAAATGTTAACATATCGTTATACAACAGTTCATTACTTCTGTGAGTGCCCCACTAGAGATTAGCGTTTACCTGTGAGTTGAAATGTATATTTTTCTTTGATCAAAAACAGTGGACGCCATTTTAAGTTCCAGTAAATTTATGTTTGTGTTGATGTTTGAGATGAGAAATTATTATATGTAAGTGTAAATGTGTTAAAATTTAAGTAATTCTATGCCGTGTAATGCTGGTGAAATCGAGAAAGTATATCAAATTTCTTCAAGTTCTGGATCAGATGTGTACTTTTACTTACTATAAGTTGATTTATTTTTAATTTTAGCTCTTAGTTTAGTAGGCACCTAAAAGACTTTATGATTAGTGTAATATATTTTTTAATTAAATTGCCCCTTCGAAGAATACTTTTATATTTTAATGTCATAATTGGACAATCTGAAATGCATTCATCTTCATGACGATATGATTAATTAGACTTAAATTGAATAGAGTAAAATCTTTTTTTTATTAGGTTGCCATTTAATGACATCGTCTGAAAAAAAAAACATTGCGCTACTTCTGACTTAAATAATGTAAAACAACAGTTTTTTTAGAAAAGATAAGATTTTTATGTATTTATCCAGACGATGTTGAATTATAAAGTAATATTTTTTTTTCGATGACAATACTATTGCAGTTTGTTTGAATGCTTATTTAATTATTAAAATTGTTCCAATGAATTCTTAAATCTAGTGGGGGAAATTTATAAAGTTAGTTTTGACTTTATCTTAGGTGCCAATGAAAATAGAACTGAAATTCTATATACTCGTTTGTAATCCGGTGCCTTATTCTTGTAACATATAAGCGTAATGTACATTTACTGCATGTAATTTATATATTTTTCGAGCTTGGTGTGAAGTTCAAAGTTTATTTCGTGTTAAGATGTCGAATATAAATATCGAAATATTTTATCATGTTGTTTTATTTTGCATCGATTTTTAAAGTTATTTTCCACTTTGCCTCTTAAACTAAAACGCGGAGGTTTTTAATACGACTGTGTGGTTTTTCTTTTATATTTTCCGTATCAATTTCTCCTCCTCCTTTTTTAGTCTGTTAAAGTGTTCCTGGGCAAAGGTCTCGCCTTCCTCCTGCCACTCTTCTGTTGCCCCTGTGGCGTACGTGCGTTACCCGTTCTTCATAAAATATACAGATTGGATTGATTATGATAACATTTTATTTCGTCTGTTTCGCAAAACCAAATTTAATTAAGATGGTTAAACATAAAAAAGAATAATAACAGAAGTGTTGGTGGGGTAGTGATTATGATAAAACGCAGTTTTTTCTAAACATATTTTATTGTCCCAGCTCTGGTTTTAAGAGTAACTAACAAATTCACAAGCGTATGATTTTATACATAAACAATCCTACAAAATTATTCAAATAGAGTTCGAATAATGGCACAAAATTAGGAAAACACCCTATTAGGCCGGGCATATTTTAATTATTTTTTTGAGCTCGGCACAGACTAGTAATAATTACTGAAAATTAAACCATTATTTACTAAAAATGCAAATAAGGCTGCAAATACACTTAGTAATACCAATCGGAATGTATTGTTTTCAATGTAGAAAAATATTCGAAGAGCAAAATAAATCATGAAATCTTATGCAAATAAATGTGTAAATAATAAAAAAGCTAAATGTTTCTAATTACTATTTTTTTTATAATCTTTGTATAATACTAGCCTGATTAAAAACAATACTGATCGCCATAAAAAACAACATAATCATAATACACTTAAGTACTTAAATTAAAATATAATTGAGAACAATGATCTTAAATTATCTTAATCCGCCAATTAGATGTCCTTACAATTCACTGTAATTAACAATAAAATCGTGGTTTTAAAAATAGTATTTCAACAAATTTTATAATATCTGTTTAACGATATCAAATCGTAAAAATAAGCCAAAATGCGCAAAATTCATTTTTCAGTTACCTTCATAAAAGTACCTAATACACTATCTACTGTATCCTTTATTTTTAATCCACAATACGGCAACACTGGTCATTACACAACGCAACACTGGCAACTTACAAATCTATCTATGGTCTCTTATATTTACTAAAAATTAAAAAGTTAATAACGTTTTTTTATCACCAAATTTACAATATATCATATTTTTATCAGTAACAACCGCCTCAAAGTTGGCTTAGTCTGGTTCTCATTGTTCACAAATTTGGGCAAAATTATAAATGTGCCGATTTAAAATACAAATTACCTTCATGAAACGTATTACAAATACAAAATTACAGAATTTAAAATGCAAAATACAAATCAACATAGGTAATTGAAATAGATATCAAACAGAATTTTTTCAGTTATTGTTTAATATGATAAACAATTTTGTTTTACAATTAGGAATACTACCCCAGCCATAATGATAGTGATATTCAAAAGTCGCGTATTGTCAATACCTGATGGTAGATAACTACTGGTAACTGCACCAGTAATGGACACGGACCCAATAATACACAATAACTCTTATTACCCTTTTATAAGGCAGAGTGAATATTTTTCTTATCACACTTTTCAATATTTTGTTTAAAAACCAGTTGAGCGAACTCTTTGCCTTATAAAGGGATATGAAACAAAGAGATAGCAGTTTCAAAAACATTCAGTGGAGCTTAAGGAACAAATTAAAAAAAAATTAGCCGCATTGGACCAGCAGTTCTCGAGTTGTGCGCTTAGCAACATTCATTTTTATTTATATAGATTACCTTTAGATTAAGAATAAAGTGTCCATTACTGGTGCTTGTTAGGTTAGTGTCCAAAACTGGTGCCATCACCGTGTTGTCTAGTCTACTTTTCGAGTGTACAGACAGCATTGCCGTGTCTTTTACATAATAACGTCTACTTACATTATAGCTTAGAGACCCTTGTTGAAGTATACGTACTGGGGTGGTTTTCCGTCGGTATTCTTTAGTATTTCTTCATAGTTTTCTGGTTCGAAACGTTTGATAGTGTCGGTTGAGATTTTACTGAAAAACAAAACAAGTTACTTCAGTTGTAGTTTTAAATAATTCACGTTTTTACGTGTTTCTTCCATGCTGGTCTGGGAGCAAAGAAAAAACAGAATGTACCAAATGCTTTTCTACCCGCGCAGATTGTAAAAGCCCATCGAAAATTATAAGAATAATGTTATAGGCGATGAGGCTAGCAACCCATCGCTATTTTGATTCTCCTTTCCACCTATAAACAGTCATGCTAAACGTGGCCTTAGGTCTTGTTACCTTAGGCACTGACTACCCCGTAAGGGATAAAGACGTGATTTATGTATGTACAAAATAGTATGCTCAAGTGTATGGATGAAGTACTATGTTAGAAAGTTCACTAACCATCTTTGTGGGAACAACGCGCAGGCCGTCGGCACCATAAACGTTAAGCTGGAAACATAAATAATAATACTAGAAAACAATTTCTTTTAATGTGCATTTTATAGGAATTTTAAATCATGTTATACTATGTCTCATAACATGTACGTATTATGTAACATAGAATGTACCAGTTGCTTCTCTTCCCGCGCAGATGTTAAAAGCCCATAGAGGGAATGGGCGAAAGTCTTAGGAATCATGTTATAGGCGATGTGGCTAACAACTTTGTTACCTTAGACACTGTTTACCCCATATGGAATAAATACGTGATACATGTATGTATGTATTTCCATCCCGCTCTTTTATCTCGAGAGAAGTTTGCAAAATGTCTTCTAAATGCTCCTTTTTGATCCTCAAGGAACATGTCGGCCAAATACCCAAGGATCTAAATCACCGGTTGCTTCTCTTCCCGGGCAGATGGCTAAAGCCCATCGAGGGAATGGGCGAAAATCACAGGAATCGTGTTATAGGCGATGCGGCTAGCAACCCATTACTATTTTGATTCCATTCTCCATCTACACCTAGCCCCACAATCTTGCTAAAGGTCTGTAGGTCTTGTCACCTTGAGCTCTGTCTACCCCGTAAGGGATAGAGACGTGATTTATGTACTCACAACATGCCGACGATGGCGGTCTGTATGCCGACGTGCGCCCAGCGCATGCGCTGCATCCAGGGCTTGCGCTCGATGCGCTCCATGACCAGCGGCAGCAGCAGCATGCCCGGCGCGCACATCACGATCCTGCATCACATCACATCACTTCACTACATAGTATAAAATAAAGTCGCTTTTTCTGTCCTCATGTCCCGATGTATGCTTATGTCTTCAAAACTACACAACGGATTTTCATGCGGTTTTTTTTAATAGATAGAGTGATTCAAGAGGAAGGTTTATATGTATAATACATGCATAATATACCGTGCGAAGCCGGGGCGGGTCGCTAGTAAATAATAATCACTACATGGTCTATACTAATATTATAAAGAGGAAAAATTTGATTGTTTGTTTGCATTGAATAGGGTCCGAAACTACTGGACAGATTTCAAAAATTCTTTTGCCGTTAGAAAGCTATATTATCACTAAGTGATATAGGCTACTCTTTACCGCGGGAAAATACCTTTTCCTACGGGAAAATTAATTTACCGCGGGCGAAGCTGCGGACGGAAGGCTAGTATAAAATAAAGTCGCTTTCTCTGTTTTTTTTAATAGATAGAGCGATTCAAGATGAAGGTTTTTATGTATAATTCTACGCAGACGAAGTCGCGGGCAGAAGCTAGTATAATAATAAAGCTTTATTTATTCCGGTTTCTTTCTTTTTCTTTACATTTCAACTGTGTTTTAGTGTTGTTAGTGAAATAAATTCTTAATGATTAATGTTAGTAGTATTTTTTTTTATTAAATTAAATCAGACCCCTTTCGGGTAAAAGCCTCCTTCAACTCTTTCCATCATTTCCTATCTTGACCTACTTCCATCCACCTATTTCCTGTATATCATCAGCCCATCGTCTCTTGGGTCTCCCGAGATGCCTTTTTCCTACAGGTCCTTTCCAATATAAATTTTCGACTATTGTTTGCCATATGGAAAAAAAAATAGAAAAAAATGGAAAAGATGCGAAGCCGCGGGGAACAGCTTGTATATAACATATACAAGCAAAACAATTATGCTTGTTTCACTTACCTAGAGGTGACCACTTGTGAAATTCCCTTTGCCGGAGCTAGCTGCGATTTGCCGATAATCTTTCCACTGTCATCCGTTACTTCTAAACCTGTAAATGCATATTAAAACGTTATCAAAAAGTACCAGTCGATAGTCATTTCAACTTGTTCTTCGTACATAACCAAGTTACATTACCAGCACTGGTAAAACCAACGCTGGACGATTACATACACAAATCACAACTCACGTCTTTATCTCTTACGGGGTAGACAGAACCTAAGGTAACAGATACTTCAGGCTACATTTAGCAAGATTGTGGGCGTATAGGTGAAAAATGAAATCAAAATAGTGATGGGTTGCTAGCCTCATCGCCTATAACATGATTCCTATGATTTTCGCCCATTCCCTTGATGGGCTTTTACCATCTGCGCGGGTAGAGAAGCAACTGGTATATTCTATGTTTTTTCTTTGCTCCCAGACCAGCATGGAAGGAATTTTTGGACGATTAATTTGGATTAATTTAGGTTTAGGTGCGGCGGGGCCTTGGGCCAGCCCTAAGCCGCGAACATGTTTGTTTTACTTTAGAAATAGTCTTTGTTTTACCTTAGAATGTCCTGGTACAGTTTGACAACAAAAATAATGCTCCACGATGTTATAGTATTCTAAAAAAAAAAAAGGAAATAGAATTCTACGCGCGCTAAACTCTGGCGCTGTTATTGGTCGATCGATTTCGTACCAACATGGCGGCCGAGCCGTGCGCCAATGCCGCCATAGATTATTTACACGTTCGGCTACCATCGGAAACTGGTCTGCGCTTCTCTGCGCAAACGAATACTGCCGATGCGCATTATATTTGTTGTCAAACTGTAATGTAACTTGGTTATGTACGAAGAACAAGGGTTTTTTTCGGACTGGATGTAATGCAATTTAGGTAGGTAAATTTATTTTAGGCGGACATGAATAATTACAGTAAGGGCCTTTTTCACCACTCACTGTTAAGTTCCAGTTATCTTAAATGTCAGTTATATAGATAACTTTTTATATAGATTTGATCCAAATCAGTCGTTTCAGCGTGAAGAAGGAACAAACATACACACTCACTCACATCCTCACAAAATTAGTAGGATATCTGGAGAATCATAGACTTGCAATAAGATGAGATGTTTTAAAATTCCCAAGGAATTAAGAAATAGCCCAGTTTTAATTTTGGTAAATAACATCAAGCTAAATGAAAACATTCCACATTCACCAATGGGCAAGGCCTGTATAGAGAAAGATTAGCCAGTTGGCTAATTTTTCTTTAAGAAACTATAAGATAGACCAAAATTTATCTTATTAAAACTATTTTATTGGTGCCTGATTATGTTGTTTTTATCTTTATCCATACCTTTTATAAATTCAGTCTGCCTCATCAAAGGAATGTTGACCCAATTGGCAGCGGCCACTGCTACGAACGGCACAAATCTCTGAAAATAAAATAATTTTAACTTATTAAGATATTTTGGCAAAAACAAACCTGTTTACATTAAAAGATGAAGTCAGAAAATATAAGACACCTAACGCCATCTCTGCCATGCCTTTGTAACTATGTTTTCCTATAAAAATAGTTACTAAAACTACCGCTAGATGTCACTCTCACGTCCAAGCCCAATCCTACATCGCGCTGTTAAGATTTTTCTCAGTTCATAGACTACCCCACTATATCTATAAACAGTTATCGCTTCTCGGCCTTTTGGCTAAGATCAAAGTGTAGTATCTGTTCTTTTCAGCTTAATATCTGAAAGTTCCCTCACTGAGGGACCAGTATATTAAACTGATTTTTGTAAAACGTCGGGATGTTCGGGGCTTGCTCCACTCCTGACACGGGTCGACCCGGCATTGCAGTGCCGCCGGGACTGGCCCACCTTTTATACACGAAAATATACGACTCCACGAGTTCTCATCTTGACCTATGTAGGTCAGTTGCGACTGTTATACACAAGGTTTTATCCGTAAGGCAATGCTACTGCAGTAAAAAAAAGGAAGGCCAAATAACAGGTACATTTTTATGAAACTTCTCGTTAATTATAGTATTTATGGCCGGCAATTAGATATGGAGAATGTCACAAATGTCCACCTCTAGCAGCATGACAGATGCGATCCCTTAGGAGCCGAAATCAGGCGATCTTGGGGCCCAATCAATGTCACCGTTTCTCGAAATTAATCGACCAGGAAACGTTTTAATGTTATAATTAAAACGCTCCATAACAAATTGCCGTATCTGCACAGTTTTTTTCATGCTGTATCCCTCAAAGTTGGCCAACCCTGTATAAATGCTACACATACATACATACACAAATCACGTCTTTATCCCTTACGGGATAGACAGAGCCTAAGGCAACAAGACCTACAGACCACGTTTAGCAAGATTGTGGGCGTATAGGTGGAAAAAGGAATCAAAATAGTGATGGGTTGCTAGCCTCATCGCCTATAACATGATTCCTATTATAATCGCCCATTCCCTCGATGGGCTTTTACCATCTGCGCGGGAAGAGAAGCAACTGGTACATTCTATGTTTTTTCTTTGCTCCCAGACCAGCATGGAAGATATAATTAAAACGCTCCATAACAAATTTGCCGTATCTACACAGTTTTTTTTCATGCAAAATCTCACATTTGCCGCCAAAGCAACATTTGACGGCAAAAACAGCTGTATCCCTCAAAGTTGGCCAACCTGTATAAATGCTACTTACAGCCAATATCGGATTCGTCGCCTTCTTCTGCACAACGAACTTGAACGTGAGCGCCGTGCCCATAGCCGCCGTGGTGGCCGACACATACGCGACGCCCATCTGCGTCGTCGTCAACGGCGAGTTGGCGTTCCGATTGGTGTAGTTCACGAGCGCGTTGAACGACTGGTTCACCCACTGCCAGAAGACAATGGCTGTGCCTGTTCTGAAATGATTAACCTCGTAAGTACTACAACGTCGGCAAGCTAGGCAAGGGACATGTAGTCACATATACCACTGTAGGTAGAGCCCTGTCGCAATTGACAGGCCGCCATCACTCAAACTCGAGTGATATGCCATTTTATTGCGATAGGGTTCTACGATGGTGCGTAATTAAATTACATTTCGCTTACTGTACCAGTTGCTTCCCGCGCAGGTAATAAACGCCCATCGAGGAAATGGGCGAAAATCTTAGCCCATCACTGTTTTGATTACCTTTTCTACCTTTACGCCCACAATTATGCTAAACGTGGCCTTAAGGTCTTGTTACCCTAGGCTATGTTTACCCCGTAAGGGATAAAGACTTGATTTATGTATGCATGTAAAAGGGGGAAAACAATTATTTAAACAAATTAAGTCCCTACCTGTTTTTCCCGAGGGAGTTAAAATTCTTGAAAAGCCGGCAACACACCTACAAGTTCCCAAGATTTAAAAGCTATGGTAATCGCTTACCTCTATGCGTATACGTATGGGGCTCCGCAGTCTCATATTTGGATCACTTGACAACAATAAATAAGTACCACCAAAAGTCTCATAACAGCTAGGGGGTCAATTAGGGGGCCTTAAAAATTATGCTACTTCTCCTAGGGGTCCGTGGCTGAAAAAGGTCAATAAACACTGCCTTACGGTACAGGGTAGACATAGCCTTTTTTTTTAACGGAGAGGAAATCTTTATGGATGCCCTAGGCACGGGGATGTCCGAACTAAAAACTCTCCGGCGTTGCCTTAATCCGGTGTGACGGGGACGCAGTGGGATGCCACTAGGGTTTCACCACTAACGCCCCCCCGGTAAGAAGGGGAGGGCCCGTACGCTGGGCCCGTCTTCCCTTACACAATGAGACCGTGCAATGCAGGTAGGTAATGAGAGGGTAGACATAGCCTAAGGAACAAGACCTAAAGCCTAGCATGATCGACGACGTGGTATAAAAAAACGTTTCAGACACACCCCTCTGGCTTGGCTCTGGTCATTAGACTCACATGATTCTTGACTCATCGGCATTTCGTAAATAGTTTGGCAGGCGTACCGCATATTTCTGCCAGGCGTTTTCTTTCATTGTTCACTAAGCGTAGTAATTTAAAATAGTCACTCAAGGTCGTTTAACTTAGTGAGTGGTTTCAAGGTTTATTTCGACCTGCGTATTAAATTTAACCTGTAAAATCGTGTGTATTCTTCCATACTGGTCTGGGAGCAAACAGAGAATAGCAACCCATCACTATTTTGATTCCCCTTTCGACCTATACGCCCACAATCATGCTAAACGTGGCTTTTAGGTCTTGTTACCTTAGACTCTTGTCTACCCCGTATGGGACGTGATTTATGTAAATGTATAGTAAAAACTCAAGTTGGTGTTCCCCGAACGGCAAAGTGAGGCTGGTTTAACTACGCCTAGCCAGGTGCGCGTGTGCGTGCATCAAACAATTTGTTTGGCAAAGTTTGGTCGCGTTTGTGTGCATGTGTGCTCACGCTATGACGTAGTTCAAACCAGCCTCGCTTCCCCGTTCACTCCGTGTTGAGTTTTTATTTCACTTACACCTCCCAGTGGTCGGATTGCCTTGAAATTTGATATAACTATGTAGATTGAATTAATGTATAGTACAGACAACAAATGTAAAGCCCGAACAAGGGTTGGTAACTGCGGGGAAAGCAAAGCTGATTGTGGAATGAGCGGGGAGAGCTTAAATTCGGGGAAAATACGGGGATTTTAAGTGTGAACACATACGCGATATTTAACATAATTTTTTTTCATTACTCGAAACAGGAATTTATATTTATTTATAGCCAGATCCCCACACGGCGGGAATTTGGACAATGCTTTTGGGGATTTTAAGATATTACTGGCATATTTAAATAGGTAAGTGGAACAGTGCAAAGATCGCATAAAATATGAACTTTAAACCTGTAATAATGATAAGGTATTGTATTCAATGCTATCTGCTATCATGTTACAGGTTACATACAAACCACATTCGTATAGAACTGATATAATCAATTAATATCGCAATGAATATGTCAAGATTACAATATTTACAAGCTGTATTATGTTATAAACAGTTTGATAAGGTTCGATGAGTTTCATAATAACGTTATACCTATCTAAAATGCATATTTCGAAGTGCTTTAGTACAAACATACATTCCTAAATCAAGTTTAGTCTAGGCCAAGGTTTAGCATGATTGTGGGCGTGTAGGTAGAAAGTGGAATGAAAATAGTGATGGGTTGCTAACCGCATCGCCTATAACATGATGCCTAAGTTATTCTGTATGAACAAGCTAGACTAAATTAAATAATGTTTTTGTAAGTCTGTTTTGGAATATATCATTATTTTTTAAGTGTTTTCCCGCAATATTAGCGAAGCGTAAGCCTAGTGGAAATTAATTGCTGCTAAATAATGCATTGGACGCGAGTTCTATTATTTTCTATGCCCAAAAGTCATTAATTTGGGATTCAACATCTTAATAACTGTGATATCCATCCAGCCCATACCTATACAAATTTCTAGTTACATGTATATGATATGTGAGTCTACTCTTGCATGAAAGACTTGAGATATTGTAACCACAGCTATCACTATTAATTGAATTCAAGGACAAACAAACAAGCGAGTCCCATGATGTCGCTAACTGATTTCAGAGTTCATAATCCAAAACAAGGGCTACCAGAATGCTAAATATTCTAGCTTGTAAGAAACATACCTGTACCACTGCAGCATAGCTCCAGTGACCAGGCAGCCGCCTGGCATTTGGAAGGACATTCTTCCAAACACATTCTGCAATTCTCCACTGTCTGGGTGGAACGCTGATTCATAAAGCTGTTTTGCACGAACTACTTTGTCCATGGGTGTATTGGCAGGCTCTTTGCCTTCTCTGTAATATAAAAAAATGTTTTTTTTTTTGTATAGACTGTCTCTTTACAGCCAGTACTAAATTTCTTATGAATAAGAATCTTTGGTCACCTAAATTCTTTCTAGTTTCTAGTGTCATATCTCTATGGTAAAATAATTTGTATTTTGGCTATTGCCCTGCCTCTGTAGCAATGTAGTCATTTGTATAGTATTCATTCCAATAAACATTGTCACACAAAGTGCAGTCTCTAATTTACTCCAACAGGTTATGGGCTATAGATAAGATGTTGCCTATAAATAGCTACAATTAAATAAAAACATAAAGAAATAAAAATATATTTTTAACAGTGTAAGATATAAATGAGAAAAATATGAATAAAAAAATGAAGAAATAAAATAAGTGTCAAGAAAATACATTCAGAAAGTCAACAAGAAAATATAGAAAAATAGAATAGGGCATTGACAAATTTCCCTCAATTGAAAGCAGACAATTTTAATAATTGGTAATTTCATGTAAAATGCTTACTTGAAGAAAGAGGATTGGTTATGAATGTAGGTACCTATGTAGAAGTTAAGTGTCTAATAAAGTCAAAAGTAAGTTATTAAAACATTGTTTTAATTGATGTACATTATGAAAAGACAAAAACAAACAAAAATAGATTGTGAATACCAGAGAACATATCAGACCTTTAAAAGTGGTCATAAATTAGATTATAAAAAAATAAATTTAAATAAACACTCACTTGTATTTAAAGTACAACTCCTTAGCTTCATGGAGCTCTGATTCTGGCACAAGAGACAGCAAAGGATTTGAGATGAAGGCAAAATGCTTGAATCTCCCACCAAAAGTGCTCTGATCCCATAGTGGTTTGGTGATATCTATCCTCTTTTCAGCAGCCATTATCTAAAAGGAAAAATATGTAAATCTGACTGGCCAGCTAAACCACAGATATTCCAAAATAAATATGGATATTTAAAAAAAAATCTATCAAAATTAAAAGTTAAAAAACTATGAATGTAACTTTTAATTGCCTACTTTAACTTTATAACATACTTGACTTGAGTTAGCCAAAAGTGGTATTTCTTTACTTTCTTTATTTTATTACTATTCCTTAAAGCACAAAAGAGTATTGATCAATGATGTAATTTAAAATTTAAGACCTTGAAAACTGCTAAGCACATAACATAACGTAATAAAACAAAAAAACCTGTTTCCAACACGATTTTGATTATGTAAGTCTTCTTACTTCGTAATGAGCAATAAAATAACACACTTACTATTATCAAATTAACTTATATATTAACAAGATTTGATTATAAGTTTTACGATTTAAAAAAATATATTTCGGCAAATATTCTAAAGTTATGTGCGGCTACTTTGCGATAGCTACTCCGCCGCAATCGCAGTGCCGCAGCCCGCAAGCATAGCAAGCAATACGAAACGAACGTCAAACGTCAAACTGCTGTCAAGTCAAAGGAGAACGAAGATAAAAACATTGATACAGTACAGTTAGGGCTGCACTTTTCTGGTTTCGGTATAATCATAATGACAGATTCCGGAAAATGAACTAAATAAATCCAGTCATAATTTATCTCATACACATCAATTAAATTTACGATTGGATAGAATAGTGCAAATTAAAAATATGTATATTTATATTGGTTCTGCTCGATTAATCCCGATATTTAATTTATTAAGTTTGACCATCGACATGCGATAGTCTGATAGAAATATAGAATTGATTTAGTCTATGACGTTCCTCCAAGAATAATATGGCGGCTGTCGCTGCAACAGCCGATATAATGATTCAAAAGAATTCCAAGATTTTGGTCAATGTTGAGGAAGCTTTAGCTGATTTAATAGTAGTTTCTTATAGTGCAGAAAACAAAAAGTTCCAAGGTGTACTTTTGGACTCTAACAAAGGGTTGGTATTGGTACAGTGTTCCTTTCTATGTGTATTGATTATTGGTAAAAAAAACTCTTCTAATTGGGTTTATTCGTATTGTTTTGCAGTAATCTGCCTTATGGAGTGTATAGCCTCAATCCAGCGTTTTCCAAATCAACCGTATCCACCGATTCGTCCGATGATAAGCTACATTCCGCTAGTCAAAGATTCACTTACCAAGAGCCACAGTATGCGGCCGACAACCCACAAAAGCCTAAAAAACCTGGTCCGAAGGGCAAACCGCAGCAAAAACAAAAGATGACTGTGCGATTGAGGGCCAGGAAGGTCCTGTGCTCCAACTGCAAAGGTATTTGCAACGAGAATAATGAAAATGTAGACGTGTCTAAGAAACGGAAGCTGGAATCCGATGACGACATTTCCCCCGTCAACTTTGAGTCACCCACCGCCGGGAAAAAGTACCTCATCGGCAGCTCACTGATTCCGAGGATACCTCGCCTGCAACCTAGCCAGATAACCAGCGCCATAAAAGGTGCCCCTAAAAGTTCTAACAAAGCTAGCGAAAAGGCAAATATCAAGGTCCAAAAATCAACTAATAGTCCGACAAAGGAAATGGCATTTGTCAGTGTGTCCAGTGACCTTGAGAATAAAGACACAAGTGATCCATCATTCACTTCTATGTTTCCTAGTGCACGGACTCTTAAAATTTGCTTTGGTGAAGGCGAAGGTACGGTGGTCAAAATACCACCTATAACAGGAGACTACAATGAAGATTCTGGAGTCTCATGTGATATGACAAAACCCTCCAAACTGGATTTGAAAGTTGCAAAAAAAGCATTGAAAAAAGCTAAGAAACAAGCAAAGAAAAATACCATAACTCTCAAAATGGGGACACGGCAATCACCAAAACATAATGGAGCTTTGTCACCTAGAAACAATGTGTCCAATGGACCATCTACAATAGACCCACTAGAAAAGAAACATAAGCACAAGGTGAAACACAAAAAGAAGCACAAGTTTCCAAAGACAAGAGATGAGAATGTTACTGAATCTGATTCTATAAACTATTTTAGTGACATAAAAGAGCACTGCCTAAAACAGAAGCTATCAATTAGCTTAAGAAGATTGAGTAGTAATTCCTATGAGAGAAGAAATGAGCAAGATGTTGCAGAAAGTGGATCAGACGACTGGGAGAGTGATATGGTCCCCAATTTTCCTGCTACGGAAATGGAGAGTGCTGGGGCACGATTGGTCCGTGTTGCTCCAGGAGACATTGTTTGGGGTAAAGTTGTTGGGTTTCCGTGGTGGCCCGGCAGAGTACTTAGCGTGACACCAACATCCAGGGCGCATGTGGCGTGGTTTGCTTCAACAACTTCATCTCTAATGCCCTGCGACAGTTTGAGCCCATTTCTAGAGGATTATAAGGTAAATTTTATGCCGCACACAATTTTTCTGTATAAGAAAAATATTAGACTCTTAGACTCCCACGTAATAGAGTACAATATGATTGTTGCCATGTTCAAACAATGTGTGTTAAAAATATGCCAGTTAAGTAGAAAGTGGCTTCTACATTTACCCCCTTATTCATAAACGCTCTATAGGCTTCTGCTAACTAAAGGTAAATGTCAAAGTGTTAGATAAGGACAAATGATTGCTAAGTTAGCAGAGGCCTACAGAGCGTTTATGAATAAGGGGGTTAATTTCTACTCTTTCCTTGAGTAAGTAGTAAGTGAATTGCATTGTAAATTTTTCCATTGGTACTCTTCCCTTGTCATGATACATTTGTATACAACATTCTAATTGTAGATAAAAGAGTTTTTACATTTACATTGTAAAATATTTAACCTAAAAGCTAACCTATGATAATAATGCCATGCATTGTGAACATGATCAGGAAAACATGTATGTATTATGATTATGATAATTTCACAGCTGACGGTAAACAAGTGACACAACTTTATCTTTGGATAGATAGGATTTAAAGCTGCAAAAATGGTTTAAAAATAGGTAGTTGCTTCAACAGTAATTTTTTGGAGATTCATATCAATGAACAAATAACACATTTACCAAACCAACCAGACAGCCAAGCTTGTGCGGAATATGTTTTTACATATAAACCCACGTTGGGTTTATCAATCTATATCAATACCAATCTTATCATACAGGGTGTTTGTTAGCTAGGTGCAAAGCTTTGAGGGGCTGATAGCTGAGGTATTTTTGAACATTTTTAGCCATATATGTCTTAGCCGAAATTTGTTTTTTCATCAATCGTATGAGTTCAGCTGGGTTAAAATCTGTAAGTAATCTACATTCAATCTCTAGGCTCTAGTACCCAATTCTTATATACTTACATACTGGGTACCATCAGTTACCATAGGTAATTGACTATCTTTAACAATTAAACAAGATGTAAAGTTAAAGTCATACAAAAGCAGTTTGGGGCCACATTACCCGTAGAACAGAAACTGTTGTGGGAGAAAGGTTCTCGAGTGGTGATCATGTACCGGAAGACATAATGTTTGCAGATCTCTCACTAGGTAGACCAACAACATCCATAAAGTTACGGGAAAACGATGCAGGTGACAGATTGTTGTTTATTGTGGCATTCTAAGGGAAGAGGTCTTTGTTCAATAGTGGATGTCTGACGATGATGGTGATAATGATGACAAAAGCAGTTATAATTTGGGTATTTTAATTTTAACTATTATCCAAAAGGTGTCGAAAACATGAAGGGTTTGCTAGGCCTTCTCTAAGAGCTGAGCTTTGCGCAAAACAGACGAAATAAGTGTTATTTAAGTAATTAATTAACTTAGTATCATCATTTATTAACTTACAGATGCGCTTCAATAAGAAAAAGCGTGGTGCATATAAAGAAGCAGTAAAGCTGGCTACGATAGAGGCGAAAATGAATGAATCTCAGACCGAAGACCCATTAGCGAGTCCAACGCAGGCCAACATGGTCAACCAATCACCGAGGCCTGTTGACGTTTTCTCGTAGAATGTGATGTGATGGTATACAGCCAAATTTAATTGTATGTGATATTTTATTGTACTGCACAAAAAATTGGTGAGTTGTTATTAGGTACTTTTTAATTATTATTCTTTATTTCATCTTTTTATGCGAGCTCTAGACCCTGTTTAAATTAATTAAAATGGGGTATACTGGAATTTCGGAGCCATTTATCTTTGCTAAATCAGGTAATGCTTTTTAATATTTCATGAAGGAGCTTTCTTAATAAGTTGAGGATATCATGTATCCTCAAATATCAAACATTTATTAAGAATTAATAGCATTATGTTTCATCTATTAAAGCCATATTGTTTGTGCAATAAATCAATGCTAAATAGAAGGAAAATGGATCCTTTCATTGATGAGATATGTTGTAGGTATTTCGACTTTTTATTATTAAAAATCATTTTTATTACTAATTTTACTGAGAATTATGAGAATCCGTTTTTACCAGTTTTCATATGACCTCAAATTACTGAAGAATTGTTTAACTTTTAACTTAAAAGCGACCGGTTGCCATAAACACAAAAAGTTGAAAAGTAACTTCAACTTTTTGTTACCTACTTTATTTTGTTTGACATGTTTTTCGAAATGCACACCATGTGATTAAATGATTTCCAAAATCCTTTTAAATCAATAGTATATTTACTTACCAGACTAAATACATAGAATTGATGCTTTAAAAAGTTCTTGGTGTGTGATCTACACACACTTTCAGGGGATTACTATAATTTTAATAAAAAGGATGTAAAATTTTGACATTGTACTAAAAACATAATATCAGTGAATTTGTTATGCCCATTAATGTTTATTAGAAGTTTATTTGTTCCTGTTATAAATCACAGTTATTACTTTTAATTTTATTTTGTATCTTCAATCAACTTGAATTATTTGAAATCTTACAGATAAGTAGCGGTTTGGATTGTTATTTAATTATTAGCATATAAATTTTAATAGGACACCATACATTTTTTACTTTCATATCATATTTGAGTTATGGTTATTACAACAACTATTTTAAATCTTATTGTATATTTTTTGGTAACTTCAGAAAATATGAAAAGGTGGTTCATATTCATTAGTTGAAGTTTTTAAACCAAAGTAAAATGACATTTTCATGAAACATTTTGCGTAATTTTAGCCTTTTTACCAATAGCATCAATTTTGTATTTTAAAAACAGATCCACCTTAATCTGTACTGTATAACCGTAACAGCTACATTTTAATGGAACCCTGAAGGTTTTACATCGTAGATAATCTAGTTTATAGCCATTTTGTAGTAGGTAGTTCTAAATAAATAAATAAGTGATGGTTAAAATAGATTCAAATAATGTCCTTCGCCGCGTAATGACGAACTCCAATCTTTAAAGTATTTTCCTTTAGCAGATTCAACATTATTTCTTCCACTTCGTTTTTTGTAATAAGACTAATCCAACGGGTCGCCATGGCGACGTTCGCTAAAGTGTCATTCTATGGAACTTGCTAACTATGTAAAGTGAAGTGCAGTGCTTGTTCCGGTGCACCCTGGGCACCGGTTAATGATTTCCTGGCGGTCTCCGAGGGATATCGTTATCCGTTGGCTAAGAGCCCGACAGGGGGGCAGGGGGGTCTTTGACCATTACCGTACAACGTTGCCGACATTTTTGTCACAAGATTTTTGAATTATATTTTTACCACACTGATATTGGCCCAAGCCTTACGGCCGCCATTAATGAGAGAAGAAGAACTATGTAAAACAAACATCGCTAATAAATTCATTATTCAGAGACAATTTTTGTTTACATACTTAGCAAGTTCCATAGAATGACACTTTAACGCATTCACTGCCACTGACTTTCGCTCAGTGCCGCTGGCATAATTTTACAGGCAATTGAACGCACATGTGCGTCAGTGGCACCAGAAGAGTCTCGGGTTTGGCAGGTGGCAGCGAATGCGTTAAATGTATTAGTTTATTATGATAAATAGATGATGATAAATGGTTTGATACAGTGTAGCTGATCTCGTCGCCGTGGCGTCCTAGTGGGTAAGAACCCTTAGACTGGTTTCCTTGAAAGACGACACTTGAGGGTGTGCATTTAGTTACGAAATGAAGGCACTGTGATTCTTCTCGTAAGTAATGTAAATAAATGTAATTATAATAATAAAAAATATATTTTTGCTTAGATATAAATTAAGCAAATTGAAACGTATAAAAAGAAATTCAGCCAAAGATTAATGGATTCACGAATATCTTTTTAATAGGTGGATTGCTTATGTGTCAGGATAGGTTTCTAATGTCAAATTTGAATATTTAGCCAGTGTAACGTAAATAATAATGGAAGTAGTGTATCAGCGCTCAGTATAACACACAACACTTTTTCTTTAGGTAAACGTGGTTCCAAATTTATACAATAGGCAATGAAAAAAAAAAGTTAAATTGATTTTACTATTCCAAACGTATGGTACTCTCAAGACAATTTCTACACGACAGTTGAAGTTCCGAATTTGTTGCCATATTCAAGCATTTTGCGTCAGATATCTGCTTACTAGACCAGTAATGTATAAAGTGGAGTCATTGTTTAAAGTTCTCTTTTTTTTGTGAGTCTAACTTGAACTGACAGGTTGAGGCAATTATAATTCCACAGTCTAGTAATATCCTAAGGTGTTTCTAAAATGTGTATTATACAGGAATTTTAAATTAAGACTTCAGTGTTGATAGCAGTTAAATTCACAATGTGTGTTCATTGTAGAACTTTGTACAGTGTAGATAGGTAGTTTTCTAAAGGTGATGCAATTGCTGTCCGTTTGTCGACTATACTTAAAATATATAAGATAAACTTTAAATATTTAAATATTGTAATACAAGTTACTCTTGTATCAAACAATCCAGTGTCAGTTAAAAAATTGTTTATGGTATTTAGGCAAGTCACTTTAAAAAGCGTCTTGTGAGACGTAAACGTTGAACTGTAATTTGAAACTTACACAAAATGTAATTTGATCGTATAATCTACAGCAGCATAGTTACATACAGTCAGCGTCATATAGTATGAAACATCCAGGGTGACCAAAAAGATCGACACACCATACTATTTCTATGGTGTACCGAACTATTTGACCGATTTGGATACTTCAAACTATATGACGCTGACTGTACAATCTGTGTTCTTCAAACTCATATAATATGTTCCAAACTAATAAAAATATAAATAAAATCTCGTACCCCTTGCAGTGTTTTATTCTTAACATTTATTCGAAATTTGAATCAGTATTGACGGAATTAATGTTAATTTAGTATGCCACAATAATTTCTTGTTAGTTTACGCTCTCGGCTTTGAGTGATAAATCCGTGGCCCAACTTATTTGTCCACCTGAAAAAAACTGGCGTTATTTTGAATCACTCAATAATGTTTTGAATACAAAAATAGGTAGATTAGGTCAGTTTAGGTATCTTCAGTTGCCCGAAGGACAAAATACCCAGAAAAAGTGTGGAGAATTCCGTCGAAAACCAGGTAAACAAACTAGGTGGACCACGGTTCTGCCCTCCAGCTTTAGGCTCGTCGCGGTTGCGGAACGTTCCCATGGGAATTTTTCCCCTTGTCCTTGTCTGTAGTAAATGATAATGATAACGTTATTTTTACCGGTAAAAGTAACGTTCATAACTTTATTTTTTGCTTTGTTTATCTGTCCAACAGCAGTTTGCCAAAGTTTTAATGTTTATCTAGCCCTGGTTGGGCAATGATGCGTCAGTCCCAACTTTTCTTTAATAACCTATGTTAAGGTGGTTGTGGCAATTCCGAGAAAGGGTCAACATTTTCAAAATCTGAAGGTGGAGAATATTTAACATAGGTTGAGTAGTTTGTATCCGAACCGGGACTGCTAGCTGGCAGTTCTGCTATCATCACCATGTTATTTTCATTGTACAGTTCAGAACCAAGTCTGGATTGCGTTTCGTTACATTCTTCGAGCTCTGCCTCTAACATCAACTTAGCAATTTTGAACTTCACTGAGGCTTGACGACGCTTAGTCATTGTTTTTAATTTCTTTGCGTAAGATCTAAAAAGTAAATCAATATCATCATCATCATCTCTATTCTGATTCGTAAAATCGATTACTTGTGATCGAGTTTGATCGAAGCTGCGTTTGCGTTGGCTAAGCGGTGTATCGATTTGTTGAGACTGAAATGAATCATTTGATTCTGGGTCTGCGTTGATTGTTGACATATCGATTGATTGAGTAGAGCTAGACTCTTCAACATTCTTTTGTGTATTTAAATCGGCTTCAGCAGATTCCAAAAATGGACGTAAAAAAGACATAGGTTTCGCCCAGGGCCAAGATTTATATCGGTCGATGAGTTTTGCCGTTTTTTCCGTGCTTGTCTTGTTGTATGATCGCAAATGCTTACCGTAAGCATCTCTCAAGTTCTTCCATTGTTTTTTTATAGTGTCTCCTGTAACCTCAGCTCCTGTAACATAAAAGAAAAATCCTGGCAACTGGTAACAACTGGTGTTCATTTTTGTCATATCAGTTTCTCCACAGTTAAGCCAGTCATTTCTAGACAAATCATGACTTTCTTACAAACTTCATTAGTCTTCCATTTAAACAGTGGCGGCGCAAGAGCTAACTAAACTTGATGTGGGCAAAGTGCCTAGTTACATTTCGCAAGGCCCTTTGATGGTGCAAGAAAAAGGGAATAAAGAAAAATTTTGTGGCGTGTTCTTTTGGATTTTCCATACTTTTTTCAATTTATATTCGGCTGTGAGGCGCGAGGCCCTTTGCACCGCAAAGCCGTGGATGGTGGCTCACACGCCCACGCCCTATGCCGCCTCTGCATGTAAAAACATTGGGAGACCAATAACTTTTAATTTACCTACTTATTGAATAATGGTGCCTCCTTATTGATTTGCTAAGTTAATTATTACATATTTTTTTATTCATAAACAAAAAGTTAAAATATCTGAATCAGAAAAAATGCGAAACTACCCACGTATTAAGTAAGTTCGTAAGTATCATGCTATCTCTCACACTCAAATTAATGACTGTAAGATACTTAAGTGTGAACGGAACGGAACGAAACGAACGTGTAACGAACTTCGAAAATCGACTTTCGGAGTCTTTTCGGTTCGGAGTAGGTACCTATAAGCCCCCTCCCCCCCTAAAACCCGTACCAGGCGGATGCATAAGACGCATTTTCCACACCATAAAAAAAAGGTACCTATAAGGCCAGCATATAGAAACGTCTGAATTTACCTCGGAATTTACCAATGTAAACCTATTTCATTTTAATAGCAACACATTGGTAGTTTTTAGATTTGGAATCTAATAATGTCACAAAGTAAAGAAAATTGAACGGTGAACTGTTACGTAGAACGTAAAAATTACGAAAAGTTAATAATTACCTCAAACATTTCCTACTTCGTTTTTAAATTAAAGTAGGTAATGAAAACACACTGAAGAAACCTAATTAAAATTAAGGTACACTACCATAAGATTTCAACACTTTGTTGGACCCCACCCTGTGTGCTCAAGCGTTACGGTACTCGTACACAGGTACCTAACTACCCTACTTACACTTACGAACCATATTTACTCACCATCGCTTTTTCCAAGTATTTCTGCAATGTTATTCCATGTTTGAGTTTTAATCCTAATGTTTTTGTAATCATTATGTGAATTATCATAAAGTACTGGATATTCTTGAACTGTTTTAATTAAAGTCTCTGTATTTATGCCCATTTTCTAAGCGTAACGCGGACTGTTGTCAAAATTGACAACCGATTGAACAGAAATTAAACTGACAGACTGACCGCGTGGCCGTTGCATGTGGCTCGGCCGCCGCGGTACCGTACCGCGTTGTGGCCGCGTGAGCGTAAGGCCGGTTTCACACAGTATTAAAAATCATTTAAATTCTAAAGTGTGTGTGCTCGCCTGAGGCCCTTCGCTACTAAGCACTACTCTGAAATTCGAAAACAATCAATAAATGGGCAAATATATATATTTCATTATCTTACTGTTTGGAAGTGAGCATAAATATAATTCCTTTGTAATTATAGCAAAAACGTCATGAAGTCATGAATCTCTTTCTTTATCTGCGAAGCGCATCTGTGTGTTGCCATAATAAGTTGTTTTTATCTGTGGTCGTTCGTAACGTCAGTCGAGATATTTGAATTCCGTTTGACAGTTGGCGGAAGGCATTTGTTATTATTTTTATTCAGTGAAATATTTATTTTATTTTTAATGTTTCTTAAAGATAATAGTGAGTGTATTTCAATGAAGATAGTATTAATTCAACATGAGACGCACTTACAGATCTAAGAAGGAAACTGGTGGCGGATTGGACCATAGAGATGTGGTGCTTTCGGTCGACGAAAGAAGTTCTGCTTTCGACGCATTTTATATACAGAATTTGAAGCAGACGAAGCGAGAGCTATCATGCATGGGTTCTTCTGTTCAGCACAATACGATTTCTAGTAAAGTTCGCAAGAAAAAGTTTGTTAAAAGGATCGTGAAAGAAGTTGAAAATACACCTCACGATTCGAGGTCTCGATCCGCGTATTTGACTCCGGATAAGTCTATTAGAGTGAATAAGGGGCTCGATTTATTCGATCAGCTTCTAAGCACGACGTCGCCACGGCATGTCGAACCTAAACTGAAAAAGGTGGATTCATTTGATAAGGTTCGCTCTGGCAGGTAAGCTAACAAACCAAGGATTGGTATAAACAAACTGAAGAGAAATATTTCCTTGTATCAATTATTAATGTGAGCATGAAATTGAATCAAATGCAATTATTTTTCTTTTACTTCAGCCAATGTACAGAGTAGCGCCCAACAAAAGAGTAAGGAATAATTGTTGTTAGGGATTTGACAGTAACAGCCTATTCCTTTCACATAATATTGTAAACAAGGATTTCTAAGGCGTACACATTATTATCCATATTTCACTGTTAGTAGAAAATAAAATGAGCATAGCTTGATATTTTTTAGTTTATTTCTTCAATATGTAATGAGGTGGTTATTTTTTTTTGTGAGCAATGTTTTTTTGTAATTATACATACATACATAAAACACGTCTTTATCCCTTGCGTGGTAGGCAGAGCCTAAGGTATCAAGACCTAAAAGCCATGATAGTGATGGGTTGCTAGCCGCATCGCCTATAACATGATTCCTAAGATTATCACCCACGCAACAACTGGTACATTCTGTTTTTTTTTACTCAGACCAGCGTGGAAGAAACCTTACAGTAAAACCCACATCAGTCAACTTTGATGAAAAACATTGTTAAAATTACTTTAAAATTTCTTCTACAAAACAGCAGCGATCATCAGAAGTAGATCGTAGTAGGTATCACATTTGTTTAGATGTGCGAGTGTCAGTGAGTGTAAGTTTATACTACCTGCACTTGATCAAGATTTCGTCCTGTCATGCCATCACTATGACACATCATGTTTTGTTATATAATTTTGTAAATGTACTGGTTCTCAATCCAACTTAATTATATTTAAAAATTATGCACACAAATTTTACTTTATTTACAACTGATCTTTAGAGATGAAACTAAGAAAAATTACAATGGTTTTAAGATCAATCATAGAAACATATATTACGAAAATAGTACTTTAAGTTAACCTTTCATATGCCAGAGTAAAAAAAGCCGAGAGGGGTGTGGGCGGTTAGTGCGCCTGCCGCCCGCACCTCTCTAGGTCCCCTTTGTCGCCTACCCCGTGCCCCTGTGCCGTGCGGGCGGTCTATGGTGTTATTTCTTTCAAATAATACTAATTTCAGAGATTTAAAAAAAAGTACAAAATATAGCTTTCAACCTTGGCCCCATACCGGCACTTGGTAATATGAAAGGTTAAAGTCCTAATTGGCCTACATATTCATAGTTCATGATACCTTTCAATGACTTCCACAAAGGATTTTTTGTTTTTAATGTGTCAAACTCAATTTGTTAGATACTTGCATTATTGTTAGTATGTCAATTTATAGGTTTAGTATCGCTGATTGTAATTTAGTTTGAATTCACAGGGAAGCAAAAACGTATGGAACAAGAAAAGCCAAAAAAGTAAAGAAGTTTAATTACTCCAGTAGTGATTATGGTAAACAACAAATTGAATAAAAAATTATAATTTTTATTTAAATCCAAAGATAAGAGCAGTAAGCCTTTATTTTATTAAAAACACAGTAATTGACAAATGAAACAAAACATAAAACTATCATAAAATAAATATTAACAGATAGAGATTTACATACAAAACAATAATATACATCATAACTGACCATAATTTTTTTTTTCAGAAACTGATAAAGAAAACGAAAGTAATGATGTGTCTAAGAATGCAACAGACATTAGGGCGCATAAATTAATACTAGAAAAAGATCTGCCAAACCAACCAAAACATCAAGATGAGTCTATTAATAACATAGTTAAAAACCTCTCTGTATTTAATAATATGAAAATTTCAGATGCCTCTAATAGCCCAGTTATTTCATTTACCTACAGCAAAAAAAGAACAAAACAATTACAGTCGACTGTGCTCGATAAATCTGTCTTAAGTAGTACACCTTTCAAAAATATCAGAACTGCAACATCCATATACAAATTTTCGCCTATCTCTAGAATAAGTTATGGCGGGAGCCCAAATTATGTCACTATTACTGAAGAAAACGATAGTAAAGCGGCCTTACATGAACACAAAGCTTCACCTGGATTACATTTCAAAGATACGGTAACAGAAGAAGAGGTAAAAGAAAAAGATAATGTTTTGGTGAATGCAACTAACATAGATAAAATTGAAATATCAAATGCTAGTATCATTGAAAGTGAAAAGTGTGATGAGAGTAATGATAAATCTGCTGATCAGAATGAAGATGATAACGCAATAAAAGCAGTAGAGGACCTTGATCGTATATCTATTCTAAGTGATAGTATTAATGAGTCTGATTGGAAAAATGTTTCATTAGGCGGCTCCAAACCAAGTGAACTATTCTTAGGGTTTACTGTTATTAGTAATAAAAATGATGATCCTCAAACACATAGTTTGCTAGAAAGTCTTAGAATCAGTAATCCTGACGTAATTGAAGTTGTAAATGATTCGGATCTGGTAGTATCATTGGGCGGTTCTAAGCCCAGTGAAGTATTTTTTGGGTTTACTGTTAATGATAATGATATTAATGCTAGTTTAGAAAATAATATTAAATTTTTAGAAGAAATTAATGACACTAAGATAAGTAATTCGTCTATAAACTCGCAAGACTCGGAATCTTTGTATGACACTTGTAGTAGTGACAAATACGCTGAAACTTCAAGAGAAATAAGCAAAGAACCTGTTATTAAAGTTATGAAATTGGATGATGCAGTATTTCAAAAATACTACGCGAAAATGGCTGCTTACGCATCGGATTCGTCCGGTAATGAAGATATGGATGAAGCAAGTGATGAAAGTCATGGAAGTAATGAAAGTCAAGAAAGTGATGTATCAGTATTAAAAAATACATTAGTAAATTCAGGTGTTCAGACTCCTATTAATGAAACTATTGAAAAAGTTGAATATGACTCGGATGATTATTCTAATCCTGATCAAAATTCAATCACAGATTTTGAGAATTCGATTGTGAAAGCAGACACTGAAACAATATCACCACAATCAAGTGAAAGTGAATCAAATGAGTCAGTTTCAAAAGACCTAGAGTCCAATAGCAATAGCAATGACGACGAAGAAAGATGCTTTGTAAATACGAGGCGAAGAGTTACAGTTAAACATAACTCTAACAAGTTAAGCTTACATAATTCTAGCAGTGCTAGTAGCGAATGTGATAAGACTGTCCTTAGCAATAACAAATTTACTTTAAATAGTTCTAATGTAAAAGATAAATACCAAAATGAAATTTTTCTGTCAGATGAAGATGCTAAAATTCCAAGTAGTTTAGATTGTGATTCAGTAAATGCTATCGATAGCATAAACCTAGACTCTGATGAGATAGATGAAAAAACGTCAGAAAATAGAGTCTCCTTTGTAACAACGAGAAAGTCTTCCAGGAAACTCAGTACTTTGCCAAAAAGCCCAGTAAATTCAATGGACGCCAAACCAACAATTGTTCTCCAACCGGGTAAGAAATGGGAAAGATCTTTAAGCATTTATAGAAGAATGACTATGATGAACGACAATTTCGAAAGATCTATTCTAGCAGACGAATCCATGAATAGCAAGGGAAGAAAATACAGACAAAGTGTGCTGAGTACTATGGAAATGCAAGAAGGTT
This sequence comes from Pandemis corylana, assembly GCA_949127965.1. Classification (NCBI taxonomy): domain Eukaryota; kingdom Metazoa; phylum Arthropoda; class Insecta; order Lepidoptera; family Tortricidae; genus Pandemis; species Pandemis corylana. Next base: position 13,571,315 of record OX421860.1, read on the forward strand.
TGTGTTGATTTTGAATACGTTTTTAAACAGCCAGTAACAGTTTTTAAAGGTTGTATACAAAGTTAGTTTGACACATCCATCCAAAGTTTCAGTGTAATGTCAGGTTGGTAATTTATTAAAGTTGAATTGATTAATGTTTTTTAACTGAATTAAGTAAATATTTGCAGGTTCGCTACACAATGAATCAATCAGCAGTCGCCGAAGTACTTTTGTGGCTAAGCCGAACAGATCTACAATTAGGATTTTAAAAGTAAGCATTCAGTTCTGTGATGGCGGTTATACCATGTTGCATCGGTCTGTAAATATTTTAATAGTGTTAAAATATACGCAGAATTTGTTTAAAATCGTAATTTTAACGTTAAAGTTATTGGTTATGTTACTTATCTTAATTACTTTTGTTTTTAGGAACCAAACAACTCCCGATTTAGTTTGTGTAACAATTCAATTTATGATGATCTAAAAGGTAATTGTATTTGGTTTTATTTTAATCATTTAGTTGAAATACTTCATCAAGAATATTAATTTGTAACAACAACGTTTGTAAACGCTATTATTTAGCTATGGTAACATTGCAAGTTCGAATTTCGTAGTATCATACCGTCCCACTTAGTCTCCTATTAAACGCTATCAGTGTGACCGAAAGACACGATACGAATTTCGGATTGGGAGTCGAGTCGACCCCCCCCCCCCTGCTTCCGCTCTCTCCTAACCAATCGTTTCCCCCCTCGCCACCTCCGCACGCCGCGCTCCGCGCCCGCGCTCTCAAAATCAAAACGGCTTCGTCGCGGACGGGAGGTGCTCGTCTGTCCATAATTTTTCTGTTTTTTTTTTATTTCGAATTGCGCAATTTCCACGTTTTATAGTGTTATAATCTCTATTACTGTTAAGTAATAGTCAATAAACGTTTGACAAGTGTAAAACTTTGTTGTTGTACATAATCGATTGACTTTGACTGCCATTCATTATCCCTAACGGGATAAAAGCTTGGTTGTGCGCCTTTGTTCGATTAAAAGTGTCTAAAGCCAAGTGCATGCATCTTTCTCCGCCAGACACAGGTCAGTAATACTTAGAAATGATATATTAAGAAGTGTAGTTCGGTGGCGTGTTCTCAATTCTACGTAATACGATTACGCATAGGGAAAGTTCGTCATACCCGCTTCCTTGTGTGTCACGCGTGCGACCTTAAACGCCTGCTTATGTTTTTAGGTTTCCTCAGCGACGATTGTGATGATACCATTGTCGAGCTCTCGAAACTATCGATCGCCGACTCTGATCACGATATCACAGTGGTAGACAAGGTACATGGGGACCGATTGACCACCGCGCGTGATTACGTGCTTCGACGCTGCAACCAAACCGACGCTATTCTGTTTGATGAATGCTATCCAGACGCGTGAGTACTTACATCGTTTTGTTTTATAATATAACAACCGTTATTATCAGCCAGTGTTTTCTTTTTCATGCTTCTAAATTCGAAATGTGTTATTTACTTTCTCCTTTTCACTTACTCGTACCTAATAGGGGGATTGTTTTCTATGTACCTATGTATGTAGGTTTAGCATTCGTAAACATGTTTCTTTGGTCGGTGAACAACCTTTGGCGACCTTTGTTCACGACTACGAGTTGTCGTTCTGCGAAATGTTTACCCACCTAGTTGCTAATAAAAAAATAAAAATATTGCGTGCTTTTCACCTTCAGCCACTACACGGAAAAAAGAGGTAATCAAAAAGTAGTTTTCTTAATGCTGTAGGTATACAGAAATCATTTAGTCTTTATTTGTTTCTGTATTGTTTTGTACTGATTTGTGGTGTTCAATAAAGAGTATTTGTATTTGTATTTGTATTAATGAACTTTTATTGTAAGTTTAACAATGTCATGACTCATATTATTAATGAATTTTTACTATATCCATTTTAGCATTGCAACAAAACGTTTTAAACAGTTTTTGTGTTGCCATACAATGTTTTTCCTATTCAGCATCATACAAGAGTAGCGCACCAATTAATTGAAAATTGTTACCAAGTTAACACCAAGCATTTGTCTGTAGCTTGCTGATTTTTTTCTGAGACATTTAGTTAAATCCATATTTAAAAAGGTCTAAAATATTTATCGGTAACAATTAGTACAAAGCTAATCTGCTTATTAATTTTCTTTTAATTTTTCTGCTGTCTATGTAAAGCTACAGAGTTAATGTTGCTGTCATAAAAAATGTTTTACCGAATTGTTCTTGTTATCTTGTTTAAGCTTTGTGATATTTAGAACCTGATAGAACTTCCTGAGAGTAACCACAAGTAATTTCAGAGGAACAAGTTAGATTCAATAAAAAAAAAACATTAACAAACGAGGTAATTGCATGTGGCATTTTAAACTTTTATGTAAGTTATATCGGTTTTACAATGTCAGCAAATGTTGTCGACAACTTGCTTTTTCCTTGTAAGTGATTACGTAACAAGTGGGTCAGTCTGCAAAATCTCAGCGTTTGCCTTCTGAGAGTTTTCGGTCTCATAATCACTCATTGTGACCGAATTGAAACAATTAGTTCTGACATAACACGAATTGCTAATTTATGTATTTGGTTCATGTCAGACTTTGTATTATTATTTCTTTTGCAAAACAAATAAATTGTTGTAGGCGAAATTTCCTTGTTTTAAAAAGCTGTCCTACCTCAATAATGGATACATTCAATTGCATTAAAATGTAGTTGACATACCTAATTTTAATGTTCAATTAATATGTGGTGCAGCTGTAAAATTAACTGCCGCAATATACTTCCATGCTGGTCTGGGAGCAAAGAAGAAACAGAATGAACCAGTATGAAGTACGGAATGAACCAGTAGTAGAATGAATTCTTAGGAATCATGTTATAGGTGATGCTGCTAGCAACCCATCACTATTTTGATTCCCCTTTCCACCTATACGCCTACAGTCACGCTAAACGTGGCCTTTAGGTCTTATTACTTTAGGCTCTGTCTACCCCGTGAGGGATAAAGACGTAATTTATTTATGTATGTAATTAAAATTGAATTCCTTTACATACCTAGCAAATGTCTGTGACAAAAACTATCTAAATGGCAGCTTTATTTCAACATTATAGCCATGCCATACCTATACCATCCATTGGCTACAAACCTAGGGTAATATTTATACTATGACATGATATTCTAAAGAAGTTTGTTATGAAACATTTTCATTCAATACAATACAATAGTACCTGGTTAATTCAACCTTGTGGTGACAATAAAAAATGTGTGCATCTAAGTAGGTCAGACAAGATGGCATAATTAATTGTCTTTATACTCTGCCATTGTTGTTAACGTGTTTGTCTTTACCAATTTTCGTGTCTGATATAGATTTTTAAGATATTGACCTAATCATTACTGAGAAATTCACCATAATAAGATCTTTAGAGTTATTTTAGGTACAGTCAGGCTACGAAAATGATTAGCATCTTAGGACCTTTTCATGTCATACATGTCAATATAATGTTACAAATACAAATGATTATTTTAATTCAAATGACAAGTTTTTAAAGTACATATTGACGGACCAAGACCTCCTATCTTGTAATTTAGGATAAATGTAAGATAGGAGCATTGGTTCTCAATAGAATTCATACTACAATAATTAAAATTTGTAAGATTGGAGATCTTAGTTCTTCCCCGTCAATATGCTGAACATTTTATAGGCCGACTGTACCATATATAGTTTTAAATAATTACTTGCAAACTACTACTAATACAAATATTTGTATTTTGCATTACAGTGAATTCTGAAAGCAATTTTGCTATCCGTGAGTCACTAACAGGGTAAATGTTCAATATTCATTATTTCTTACGATGATACTTTTTAGCTTTTGACGTGAGCCCTACGTCATTCAATCCGAATTTTGAACGAAATCCAAAACAAATAAAATCAAATCGTTTAGAGTGCCGTTTTTGAGCCAATTTTTTATTTATTTTTAGTCGCAGTCCACTGACATTGTTTACAAGTGGTTCATTGGCGTTTATTTGATATGAAGGCAGAAGGTGAAAAACCTGAACAAACAGTATATGAGTCAAGCTGATAATAAGACAGGTCTTTGTTTATGATTAATAACACGTAATAAGGTGCCCATCAAATTATGTTTACTGTTAGAACAGCTAGGCACCAGAGGCGAGGCGAGTCGACCCGACAACTCGATTCCTACCGAGTTTCTTTATCAACCTTCGCTCCCTCATTCTTTCATCATGGAAGGATAGGGTAGGAAGAAGATAGGTAGGTGTTTTTTGCCTGGGGTTGTCTAACGGAAACTTTCACGTAACGTCACTGCAATGCAATGCACTCTATCTCTTTGTTCCATTGTATGTTTGAAAATGACATCCTACTAATATTGTAAACGCGAAAGTTATGGATGGATGTTGGTTACTCTTTCACGCCAGAACGGCTGGACAGATCCGGATGAAATTTGGAACATAGATAGATTATAGTCTGGAATAACACATAGGCTACTTTTTATCCCGGAAAATTGCGTAATTCCTGCGGGAAGCGATAAACGAATTCTATGCAGACGAAGTTGCGGGCAACAGCTAGTATATGCATAAGTCACGTCTTTATCCCTTTAGGTAACAAGACCTATAGGTCACGTTTAGCATGATTGTGGGCGTATAGATGGAAAGGGGAATCAAAAGGGAAAGGACGGCGTGTTCTATTATTTCCTTGAAAGTTGTCAGGCCACCTGCCTGTCATTAGGGTGTTCGTTACGCTTTTTAGCTTTACGCCGGAAGAGTACACAGGTAGATTTGTGGGAGGGGACGAACTATTCATTAGAGGGGATAGACGGTCAAAAACGGAAGTAGAGGTATCTACTGTGTGATCGCAATTAAAATGTGCTCTGATTATTATGCTTGGATGTTCAAAGTGGCTATGGGTCGTCGTCCACCTACAGTTTGTCCACCTGTAGGCTTATTACCTAACTCGCTCGCAATCGCCATCGTGTTCATTTTGACAGTTCATGTATAGGCTGACAATTGGCATCGGAATCAGCTAGCTGTCACATTCATACAAGAACTGTCAAAACGAACACGATGGCGATTGCGAGCGATTTAGGTAATAAACCTACTGGTTTTCGACGGAGCTCCGCCCAAGGGCGGAGCCCCTTTTTCTGACTGAGCTAACCTACCTATTTTTGTATTTAAATAATAATCAATCATTCGAAAGAAAGGCAGCATTTTTTACCGGGTGGACCAAAAATCATAGCCTGTTCAAAGCATTGTTAACCGAGTACCTAGGTGACTAGTTCTCATCCCTCATTCACTAATTATGTATGTTCGAAATACAGTAAAAATAATGTTGTGCAATTCTTGTTCTTTGGACATTCATCTTATTTAAACGAGGCACAAAACCTGTTTGTAAACCCTTTAACCGCCGTGGTCTTGAATATAACACGTAAAAAATCCAGCTCATTTTGCCGTAGTCTTCTTATAAATAAGACAATATTTCATATATTTTGTGACACTGCGGATTTCGGCGGCTAGAAGGTTAAAGATGTAACCTTAGCAACAGATTTGAGCGCTCCACTGACCAATAGTGTGACCTCACAACCAACTATAAGGTACGAGTAAGGTTACTACCTATGAGCCAGCTTACAATTTCTATACCCTAGATCAGCTTTTACGATCAGGCTAGTTCTCGTTGTCCCACTGTTATAAAAATCCTCACTAGATGTAATAAATTTAGGTTAGATTCGTAAGTCTCGTATTCATGGTAAACATTTGTTTAGCAACAAAGTTGAATCAACGTGTTGCGGAGTTGCTGTCAACATGTTGCTGGCAACACTGCGTGTTGCAGAGGTGATAGCGTCATGTTGACAAGCTCTCGCCCGACAAGCGTAAACATTGATTCAACTTTGTTGCTAAACAGATGTTTACCATGAATACGGGGCTTTAGGTATCTTCAAATGTCCGAAGGGCAAACCGAATAGAAATAGCATCCCCGCGAAAGTGGAACCATGAGTCCGTGATCTCGAGATTTGCGCAGGCAGAGAAGCATCTACCCCTTTCCCTCTCACCACACCCCACCATAGACCCTTTTTATAATTTTTACAGTATGTGTATTGTTACAGGCTCCTGAAGAATTGCCACAAGATTGGCGAGGGTGTGTACGGGGAAGTGTTTCTGTGGCGTGCACGAGATGGCCGCGCGCGTGTTATGAAGATAGTTCCCATCGCAGGCAGCACCAAGGTCAATGGCGAAAACCAGAAGGACTTCCACGAGATTATATCGGAGATTGTGATTGCTATGTAAGTATTGCTATGATAGTGGTTTGACCTGTGGCCTCTCAAGCAGTGGGTCGTGGGTTCGAGCCCAGGCTCGCACCCCTTGAGTTTTTCGGAATTTGAGTGCGATATTACGTTTGAAATTTACCATGAGCTTTTTGGTGAAGGAAAAACATTGCGAGGAAACCTGCACACATCTGTGAAGCAATTCAATGGTGTGTTAGCGTATAGGGTGGGAAACAAGCAAGAGGGTCTTCTGATTTAATAACAACATGTCCATTTCACTTTTTTTTTTCTTTAAGGTTCCATATCTTATGGGTAAAAACGAGACCTTATTACCAAGACGTTGTAAAAGGCGTGTGGCGTACTAGTTCTATTCCACGCTTGGTGTTGGGCCTGCTAGCTCTTCAGGATGTGGGTCCCAACAGAGCCTCCTCGACACCAGCCTACCAATAGACTAAACTAATATAAAAAAAGAAAGAAAACTAAACAGAGAAAAGAAGTAGGCGCCACAAGCTTTGAAAAATAAGAGAAAACCTAAAGCTTGAAAGGTTGTTAAAGAAATGGAGTAAAATAATAAGTTTGCTTTCACTCAATAAATTATATTATAATAAAAAAAATACAACGCTCTTGGATCGGGTCACGGGAACAATGTTTGCTTAAAAATTAGAATACAACTTAGCGCTAAGACCAAAATAAATTAAATCTAGTGTACAGAATTACTTAGCGATAGGTCCGGCGATGGAGGTAATGAAAACGGCCTTTCTATTGGCTCGAATAATTTAGACAGAAAAATTAAAAGAAAGGTTTAAATGGTGCCTGACAAGGACAGCTTAAAATTGAATGGATTGAAGAGGGTACCGACGTTACGGGAGCTAATCACGGTTCATGAAGTCGCAGAACAAAAAGGAACGTGATCACCTGATTGTATATGATGTGTGTGTGTGGGTAGACTGGCCCTACAGCGAGCCACGTCGTCAGCTGCTGTGCCCTGGCAGCACACCGAAACGATACCCGGAGTCCACGGAGAAAGTTGGCCACGCCAAGCGACCGAACAAATAGTCTGTAAGCGAAACAAGGTCTTAGCATAGGAAACAGAGAGAAGAGGGTAGGTTTTAGGTCGCAGAAGATGAGTTTGCATATTACTTACTCGGAGAAAGAAATGGATTCGAAACAACTGTTGGATTTGTATTAGCGTAGCTTCAGAACTTCCCAGCAAGCAGCGGATTCGAATAACAAGGCGTCACACACTGAAACAAATCCTGGGTTAGGGATTTGTGCAAGCGAAATATGATGCCCACGATGCAAAGTAACAAATTTCAGGTAGAACTCACCAGCTCCCGAAGTAGGTACACCGTCACAAGCAGAAGAAAGGTTTGTATTGGATTATTTTAGACCCGAAGCCAAAAGAGACCGACCAGTGACCTGCAGTGATGTTATAAAGCATCAAAAGCCGCTAGTGCTGTGCCCTGGTCGACAATCTCTATCGATGGGTTAGAAATTTCGATGAAGTGCATTCTAACTAACAAATAACTGCAAGCCTCCTTGACCTGCCGGGAATAGTCCAACATTCTCGAAACACAAAACGAAACTTCCACGAAAGGCGTTCCAAAATATTTGGCAAGCAAAACTTAATAACACGGCACGCTTGATAAAATGATCGGATCGATGCCATGTCAATATCCAAACGTCACAGCCCTAGTGAAGCCTTGCCATAGACAAGCATAATGGTACTGCAACAAATAGGAAGTTTCTTCGAAACATTCAAAGTTCAATGTTTATTTTGACATGTAAAATAATAATAAAATGTCCCCTCTTGATGCCCTAGTTTAAATCTAAATAATAAGTTGTAGCTTATAAAAATAAACAAATAAACAAATCAATCGTTGCCTACTGAAGAGACGATGAGGAGTCACACCAACACGCTAGATGGCGCTGAAAATAATGTACTTCGTAGTGTTTCCGCTTCAAGGTAGATGGCGTTACGTGTATGATACAACGAAATTGAATCGTTACATTACCTCCTTACCAAAAAAATTTGAAAAGAAAAAAAAAAAAAAAAAAATTTTTTTTTTTTTTTTTTTTTTTTATGTTCGTGCTGAGTGACAACCCTAGACACAAGCAGAAGTGTTAGGGTATGATAATACTATGATATATCAAAATTGTTGTGTTCTTTCCCTTGTGCAGGTGATGAAACACTAACTCTCCATATCAACATAATAATGAAAGGAAAAAAATGTGGTGATAAATGTGTATGTGTGCATATGTGTGTGTGTGTGTGTGTGTGTGTGTGTGTGCATATGTGTGTGTGTGTGTATGTGTGCGTGTATGTGTGTGTGTATGTGTATGTATGTGTGTGTGTATGTGTGTGTGTATGTGGTCACAGTTTAAGGACTTGTCCGGGTCCTGAAAAAAAAGAAAACAAACAACCCGCTAATTACCTAACTCTGATTTGACAATATCCTTGACATGCCAAACACCAATAGGTTTGTTAGAGTCATGGTCCCGTAATTCATAGGTCACACTCGAAATCTTATTTGAAATAACACACTTTTTGAATTTAGGTGCCAGTTTTTTAGTGAAAAATTTTGAAGCGTCAGAAAGAGGATATTCTCTCTTCCACACTATCTGACCTACATCATATTCTACAATCCTTCTCTTCCTATTATAATAAACTCTGTTTTTGTGATAGGATTCAGCTAAGCACTTGTTGACTTTGGCGAAAACTGGTTTCAAGTGAGGTAATAAAGAGGCATATAAAGTTCGGTCTGAAAATTGCAGTTCCAGGTCATCCAGTGATCGAGCTGGGTACCACTCTCCAGAAAGGATAGCTTCGCGTCCATGGTTTAAAAAATACGGACTATACCCAGTAACTTGATGCACTGCAGTGTTAATAGCAAACTCTATTTGACTTAACTGATCGGACCAGGTGCGATGGTTATCACCAACATATGATGCTAATGCTGTCGATAGAACCCTGTTAATTCGTTCTGAAGGATTATTTTGAGGTGTGAACCTACAATTGTAAAAGAAAGTCTTAATCTTGTATTTTTCCTTCAAAGACTTCATATGGTTGGAGATGTATTGGGGCCCGTTATCCATAGTGATACATTGAGGGATACCGTGCTTCATTAGTACTTCATTTTCAATTAAACGTACCACAGTCTTGGCCAATGAATTCCTCATGGGAAATAAACAAGTGTATTTGGTGAAATAATCTGAAACTACCAAAACATATTGGTAACCAGAATAACTTTTGGGTAATGGACCCAGAATATCGGTTGAAATCATCTGCCATGGTCGTTGGACCTTCTTGGGGTGTTCCATTAGCCCGAAAGGTGGTAAATTTGTACTTTTATAAGCCAGACAGATTGAGCAAGCTTTAATGTATTTTTTTATGTCACCGAGCATTTTTGGCCAAAAGTAACTTTGAGAAATCCTCTTAAAAGTCTTGAAGGTGCCTAGATGTGCTGCATCAGGTCTATCATGACATTCCTTTAAAATAGAGTTTCTCATATGTTTAGGAATCACTCGCTTCCACTCACATTCGACTGTCAGGGGGTTTTTGCTACGAATACGTTTTAAAAGGGTGTTATCTAAAATTCTAAAGTCAGGATGTTTTTGAGGGTCTTTTGAAACTTTCTCAAACAGTTTGTCATACCATAGATCTATGGTTGAGTCAGAAGGAGAGATGACATTAACATTGTCAGTTACAACTGGTGCTCGGGAAAGAGCATCGGCAACCTTATTCTCTGAGCCTTTCCGGTACTCAACATCGAAGTTAAACTGTGAGAGTCTGAGTGCCCATCGTGCCAAACGACCTGTAGGTGATTTTAGACTGACCAACCACTTCAGACTACTATGGTCAGTATAAACTTTGGTTCTGAAAGGGGAACCATCAATATATCCGCGGAACTTTTCAAGGGCAAATATTATGGCATTCAACTCCTTCTCTGTTGTGGAATGATTTTTTTCAGAGCTAGAGAGAGTTCTACTGGCATACGCCACTGCATGCTCGTAGCCTTCATCATCAAATTGAGACAGGGCACAACCCAGACCCACATCGGAGGCGTCCGTCGTGACAGTGAATGGCCGGTCGAACCTCGGCACACTCAAGATGGGAGCAGAGATAAGCAAGGTCTTAATGGTGTTGAAGGCTGCTAAAGCTTTCTCATCCAAACAAAATGAAACTCCCTTGGGCAACTTCTTAGTAAGCTTATTTAACGGTGCGCTCAGAGTTGAGTAGTTATTGAGGAATCTTCGATACCAAGAGACCATTCCTAAGAATCTGCGGAGTTCTTTCTGACTGGAAGGAGCCGGGAATTCAACTATGGATTTTACCTTATCACTATCTGTACGTAAACCACGTCTGTCAATAACATAGCCGAGAAACTTTAATGATGAGCGGCAAAAGGCCGATTTGTCCAAGTTAATGGTGAGTCCTGCTTGTCTCAATTTTGAAAGTACTTTATTTAATAGTGAGATGTGTTCCTCAAACGAATCAGATATCAAAATCACATCATCAACATAATAAAAGACGTTGTTGCTGAATTCAGGTCCAAATACTTTGTCCATTAAGCGCATCATTCTTGCAGTCGCATTAACTAAGCCAAAAGGCATTCGTCGGAACTGGAAAGCTCCTACGCCAGGCACTGAAAAGCAAGTTTTTTCCCTAGAAGAGGGCTTCAGTAAAATTTGAAAAAAGGCGGACTTAAGGTCCAGCGATGTCATATACTTGGCATTATTAAGTGAATCTAATATTTCCTGAACTCTGGGCATGGGATAAGTATCTACTTTAGTTAGGCTGTTTAGTTTTCGACTATCCAGACACATCCTGAGCTCACCATTGGCTTTGGGCACTAAAAGTATAGGACTATTCCATGGAGAAGTACTCTTCTCAATGATACCCAATTTTAACATACTATCTATCTCGCGTTTGACATACTCTCTATGGTGAAATGGAATTGGATAATATTTTTGTTTCACCGGAAGATGATCGCCCGTATCTATTTCGTGTTCTTCTAAGCTAGTACAACCTAAAGTGTCATCAGACGCTGCAATGAGCTTGAAACTATCCACAACAGATTTCAAAGCCTCTTTTTGTTGAGAAGTTAAATCTTCAAAGTCATGCAGATGAACCTCACTATTTTTAAGAAGATTCATCCTGCCTGTGCGCACACATGTCGACTTAGAATTTAATATGTCACGACAAAGGTTGAACATTCTCAGAAAATCTACACCTAGAATAATTGAAATATTTATGTCTTTACAAACAAAAACCTCCATGAACTTCACCTGCATGTTAAACTCTATAGGAACAGAAACTTTACCTAACACCTGCAGTGTGGCATTATTGCCAACTGATAGTTTATTATCACATGTCTGCAAAGGAAAGTTTAGACCCTCTCTTTGCAATGAGTGGTATGCTAACTCACTCATCACTGACACGGATGAACCAGAGTCAGCCAATGCATTACATTCAAGTCCTAATATACCTATTGAGAGGTAAGGTCTGGAATCGCCAGCCTCCTCTTTAAATAGTGGTTTAGTTCTGTGTGTGCAAGTGAAATTCCTGTTAGTTTTTAAATTACGGTCAGAAGCATCAAGGGCAGCACTCGATGATACAGCTGACCGGACACCTAGTTTTTTGAACAATTGCAGGATCGCGAATCTACGCCTGGCTTTTTGCATCTAAAACAATGCTGACCTACATACACATTGCATCGACTATAGTGATGAGGGCCATTGCACTTTAAGCATGTGACAGTAGACCTTTGGTTGTTAGGCCTGGAATGTGAATGTGACTCAGTGACAGGAACTTGGTTTTGTAATATATTGGGAATGACAGAATTATCACCAACATTAGAAAAGCCTCTAAACTGGCACTTAAATTGAGCTACTTCTAGTCGAGAGCAAATGGCCTTGAGTTCCTGAGTTGAGTTGACCTCAGTTAACGCTAAACGGGAAATATAGAATGGATCCATGTTGGTCATGATAATGTCTAACTTCTCGGTATCTGTCAATGGCCTGGTCAATCTAGAGAATAAGCTTTCCATAATGTTTATGTAACCTTTTATGCTTTCATTCTGACCCTGTAGTCGAGCCCTAATTTGATTTAGTAAACATCGCTCATACTCTACTGGCTGAAATTCAATGGTTAAAGAGTGTTCAAAGTCAGCAAAGGAATTCATGTGTGACCCACCATTACGGAACCATAACAAAGCGTCCCCGGCTAACAAGTGTACAATGTTTCTCAACAATTCGGTTTCAGACACGCCTGACGAAAACATTAGTTCCTTCAACCTAACCAGAAAATCATAGACCGGAGATCTGCCATCGTAAGACAGATTCCATTTTAACACCTGCGAGCTACGTTTGAATGTACAATCGACAGCAGTTACAGTCTGTTCAGGAACATCTGCACTATGGGACGATGAATCACCAGGTTCCTTGCGACATTTCAAAGTTTGAAGGGACCCATAGGCCTTCGTAACCAATGCAATTTTCCGAAGCTGTTGTTCTTTGGTACTTATGTGTAGACGCTCTAACCTTAAAATGACATGTGACAGTCGAGACAGACAGCGACGCCTGCATGACAACGACGAGTGATCTGCGCCCAGCACTGCATTCAGCTTCTCCTCGCATGCCTGGAACTCCTCGTCAAGCGACAAAGCTGAAATGTAACCAGATGCTTTTGTGAGGTCTTGTTGTGATTTTGATTTTCTAAAAAGTTGCTGGAGTTCATCCACCGTTTGTACGTTAGGTAGGTCTATCCCTCTCGATTTCAACTCAAATATTAGTTCATCCTTGTTCAGGCAATCTACGTCCACATGAAGTGACATGATAAAAAAATTAAAAAAATTTGATGTGTGTATAAGGATCCAATGTCAGTACAAATAACCAGTTCAGTACTAAAGTGAAAAGCTAAACTGTTGAAGCTAAAACAGTGTTCCAAATGAGTTTAAACTCTAATGAAATTGCAAGTTTAAAAATAGTTCAAAAAAAATATAAAGTGTTGAGTCAGGTTACATTAAGTGGGTAGAATTATTCTTCTACAGTTTAAATTACTGTTATACAGGAGCTTATACAACTTAATCAAAGCAAGGCAAAAATGCAAAATGAATTGTTAAACAGGCAAGTGTCCAATGTGCTATAGCACTAAACAACCACAAAAAAAAATTAAGTTCAAAACGGGCAGGCGGTACAAAAGGATAATTAATTATTGCCTAAAACCCTCATTAAAAAGACAAAAAAAAATGAAAATGAGATGGCAACCAGGCCAGTGGATATGTGCTTTTACACATATAAAAAAAACAAAAAAAAATAAAAAAAATAGATGGCAAACAGACAAGCAGCAAGAGGAAAAAAAATTTTTATGCCAAAGCTTTAAATTATCCTGGTAGCAACCAGAATGTAGGATAACTGTGTGCTTGTTCTGCTTACCCTCAAGGCTGAAATGTTAGTGCCTTATAGTGCAAGTGATGTAACCGGCTGTCTTACTCTCCGTACCGTTTCACAGTATTGCAAGCTACTGCTTGCGGTCGGATTAGCGAGTAAGATGGTGGTAGCAACCCGGACGGACTTGGCACAAAAGTCCTACCACCGGCAAAAGTGTGTGACAATGTACGTAAAAAAACAGTAGGGACAGATTTAAAGAAGATTGTGCGCTTTGAGACTATTACAAACCCAAAGAAAAAAAGGAGAAAAGAAAAAAAAATTGTGGGTAGATTTTGCTAAAAAAAAATAACAGCAAAATTTATTAAGTCACCAAAACGCACAAGTTTCCGTCACACAGGCCTTTAAAACCTACCTAGTAGCAAATAACTACTGAGAGAAAGCAAACAAGGAATTAAACGTTAAGAAAAAAAGAGAAAAAAAAGAATGGGGTAGTTTTAGTCGAGGTGGCCCCACCGGTTGGGCGACAAATGTAAAAGGCGTGTGGCGTACTAGTTCTATTCCACGCTTGGTGTTGGGCCTGCTAGCTCTTCAGGATGTGGGTCCCAACAGAGCCTCCTCGACACCAGCCTACCAATAGACTAAACTAATATAAAAAAAGAAAGAAAACTAAACAGAGAAAAGAAGTAGGCGCCACAAGCTTTGAAAAATAAGAGAAAACCTAAAGCTTGAAAGGTTGTTAAAGAAATGGAGTAAAATAATAAGTTTGCTTTCACTCAATAAATTATATTATAATAAAAAAAATACAACGCTCTTGGATCGGGTCACGGGAACAATGTTTGCTTAAAAATTAGAATACAACTTAGCGCTAAGACCAAAATAAATTAAATCTAGTGTACAGAATTACTTAGCGATAGGTCCGGCGATGGAGGTAATGAAAACGGCCTTTCTATTGGCTCGAATAATTTAGACAGAAAAATTAAAAGAAAGGTTTAAATGGTGCCTGACAAGGACAGCTTAAAATTGAATGGATTGAAGAGGGTACCGACGTTACGGGAGCTAATCACGGTTCATGAAGTCGCAGAACAAAAAGGAACGTGATCACCTGATTGTATATGATGTGTGTGTGTGGGTAGACTGGCCCTACAGCGAGCCACGTCGTCAGCTGCTGTGCCCTGGCAGCACACCGAAACGATACCCGGAGTCCACGGAGAAAGTTGGCCACGCCAAGCGACCGAACAAATAGTCTGTAAGCGAAACAAGGTCTTAGCATAGGAAACAGAGAGAAGAGGGTAGGTTTTAGGTCGCAGAAGATGAGTTTGCATATTACTTACTCGGAGAAAGAAATGGATTCGAAACAACTGTTGGATTTGTATTAGCGTAGCTTCAGAACTTCCCAGCAAGCAGCGGATTCGAATAACAAGGCGTCACACACTGAAACAAATCCTGGGTTAGGGATTTGTGCAAGCGAAATATGATGCCCACGATGCAAAGTAACAAATTTCAGGTAGAACTCACCAGCTCCCGAAGTAGGTACACCGTCACAAGCAGAAGAAAGGTTTGTATTGGATTATTTTAGACCCGAAGCCAAAAGAGACCGACCAGTGACCTGCAGTGATGTTATAAAGCATCAAAAGCCGCTAGTGCTGTGCCCTGGTCGACAATCTCTATCGATGGGTTAGAAATTTCGATGAAGTGCATTCTAACTAACAAATAACTGCAAGCCTCCTTGACCTGCCGGGAATAGTCCAACATTCTCGAAACACAAAACGAAACTTCCACGAAAGGCGTTCCAAAATATTTGGCAAGCAAAACTTAATAACACGGCACGCTTGATAAAATGATCGGATCGATGCCATGTCAATATCCAAACGTCACAGCCCTAGTGAAGCCTTGCCATAGACAAGCATAATGGTACTGCAACAAATAGGAAGTTTCTTCGAAACATTCAAAGTTCAATGTTTATTTTGACATGTAAAATAATAATAAAATGTCCCCTCTTGATGCCCTAGTTTAAATCTAAATAATAAGTTGTAGCTTATAAAAATAAACAAATAAACAAATCAATCGTTGCCTACTGAAGAGACGATGAGGAGTCACACCAACACGCTAGATGGCGCTGAAAATAATGTACTTCGTAGTGTTTCCGCTTCAAGGTAGATGGCGTTACGTGTATGATACAACGAAATTGAATCGTTACAACGTCTGTCTGTCGCCAGGCTGTATCTCATGAACCATGATAGCTAGACAGTTGAAATTTTCTCAATTGATTTATTTCTGTCTCTGACTTTTCTGTTTGTCTGTCCTCTATATAAACTGACCTCACACTGCTTACATTTTGCTTAAGAGTTCACGAGTCCGACTCGCACTTGGCCGATTTTGTACTTGCTCAAGGTTTTTGAACTGCAATTAAGGAAATAAGTTTTTTACTTAAAAAGCAAGTGCTTACGACTGTTTAGTACACAATTAATAATGTATCACTACCGGACGTTAACCAGAAAAAACGTCACGGTAATATCTCAAATGACTCATTTTTATAAACATAATAATTCTACCGAAACATAGCGTCACGCAGACGCGTTCATCCCTTACAGGCATATAAGCAGTGGTTGTAAGCATACGTAAATTTGCCCGACACGCTTCGTACCAATACGGATTTTGTTGGCAATACCACCCTCTGTCAAAATCCACTGCACGCCCCTGGCGTCACGTATTGGGTGACGTAACTTGACGAACGCTGAAGTTTGCGGGTCAGCTTAGCAAAGACAAGGGAGTTTAGTCTGGGCAGCCCGCTGAGCAGACTTAGATTTGGGGACTGTCCTGTCAAGTCCGAAGTCTTCTTTTTTTAATATGGCCCCATCGAGCGATGCGGTGATTTCGCCAATGTCAAAGTAATGAATACAGTATTCAAAAATCTTGTGACAAAACTCCCCCCTGCCAGGCTCTTAGCCAACGGTCAATGATGTCCCTCGGAGACCGCCAGGAAATCATTAGCCGATGCCCAGGGTGCACCGGACCAAGAACTGCTCTTCCTCTCGGACGGATCCAAAAGAACCGCAGCTCTTGATCACGCGCGGAGGTAACCAGACTCGCAACCCAAAGTCCGAAGTCGAAAGCTCTTTATTGCCAGGACACATATTTTGACAGACTAAAAACACCTGAAAAAAACCGGAATAATTCAACAGATAGTTTGTTTAGTTTGACTAAATAGTCATATAACTATTTTTCAGCATACATACATACACAAATCAAGTCTTTATCTCTTACGGGGTAGACAGAGCCTAAGGTAACAAGACCTGTTTAACAAGATTATGAGGGTATAGGTGGAAAATGGAATCAAAATGGTGATGGGTTGCTAGCCGCATCGCCTATAACGTGATTCCTAAGATTTTCGCCCATTCCCACGCATCTGCTATTGAATTTCAAAAAGTCCATGAACCAAAGTCTAAGCTTATTTATAGCACAAGAAAACGAAGCCTTTTGTTAAAAAGTTCACTAATTCAATATGTTAAAGGTTAACTGTGTTGCTACGAACCCCTAGCACTCCTTACGGAACCCTTAGGGGTCCATAGACCCCACTTTAAGAAACCCTCACCCTTCATGACGCGTGATTATTCTCGTGCCCGACAATACCGCAAAAGAAACGCAACGCGGCACTGAACGTATAATGTCAAGATTAAGACCACGTTGCCGTAACTTTACGCCTGCGTCCCGGTCGCGCTCGCGTCCTATGTTTATGTTTACACATAAGAGCATGACTGTGTAGGTGTGTAGGTATGTACGTGACAGCCTTCGGAGTTTCGCTTCTAGTAATATTTATTCTTGCGCTTGGTTCAAATCTCTAAATCGTTGTTAACGTAACACTTGTCGGCAATAATGAATCAGTAAAGGCACAGTAAATAAATAGAGCAGTATGGAAACTAGGCTTATTTTTTGAAATAATTACCTACGCTCCAATAGAGCGTTAGGGTTGTAGATTTAATTGAAAAACGCTATCCCAGCTAGTAAGGCCTGTTTTTAAATAACTAGCTAGCTACACTTAATTAAGAGTATTAGAGTTGGCACCCTTAATTTCCGTAAAAAAGAAACAAACGTTAATTGGGGTTCTATAATAATTAAATAATCGAATAAATTTACTCGTTTTTACATAAAATAGGACATAAAAAAAAACTTCAACAGTGAGATTTTTTCATTCGTCGTTAGAGAAATTTTATGGTATGATAAATTCTCATCCGAATGAATAGTTTTCTTAAATAAACTATTGGGAAACATGGACACACTGCGCAATACGCTCTTGGCATGTTTAAAACGAAAAGATCGCGGACTGTCTGGGCGCACGCAACAGACGGCCACTCGTCTCAACGCGGCACTCGCGACTGACAGCACCGTGAGATCCGTTTAGGGCCTTGTAGAGGCGCGCGTCTGTGTGCGTTCGTTTCAACCGTTTTGTTCGTAGTTTCCTTACTGCTTTAGTTTATATATACTGTGGTAAAGGGAAGTGGAAATGGCTGAGTAGATTAGTGCCAGCCATTGTTTTCTCTTTGAAGCGGCGCCGGCCATCCATGCTATGTAATTTGTGAACGACGATTAGACGGACAACCCGAACGGACATTAAAATGTATTCTAGTGAATTTCAAACCGTGGGCGATTGTTCGGCCGATTCGGGTTTTACGCTCCAAGAAGTTTCTATTAGGGAAATTTGAAACGAAATTGAAGTTGCGGCTTCATAGTCTATTGCGCGCCATCGCTATCGGATTTATCATCTTTCTGTCCAATATCATTTAGTTTATGTACTTGTTGACCAGCTGTAGGAGATTTTCGTGCTTCGCTGTATAATTTTTTTCGGAATAGCAACTAGGGACTATCTCCATACCAAATTATATCTAAATCGGTTCAGCGATGTAAGGGTGCAGAGGTAACAGACAGATAATAACAGTGACATACATATGTCACGTCTTTATCCCTTACGGGGTAGACAGAGCCTAAGGTAACAAAACCTTAAGTCCACGTTTAACATGATTAAGGGCGTATAGCTGGAAATGGAAATCAGAATAGTGATGGGTTGCTAACCGCATCGCCTATAACATGATTCCTAAGACTTTCGCCCGTTCCCTCGATGCGCTTTTACCATTAAGCAACTGGTAAATTCTATGTTTTTTTCTTTACTCCCAGACCAGCATAGAAGAACAGACACAGTTACTTTAGTATTTGTGGTATTAGTAAGGGTTTGTAGGAAATGTTAAATGAAGGTCTAATTTGAGTCTTTATTTTCAGGGAATTGAGTGCCATACGCACTCCCATAGCAGATTTGGAGCGAAAATTTGATGAAGGAAAGGACGTTGATGCACTCGAATTACACGAGATACAGAATGCAACTGATGTTTTTAATGAGGTAAGAATCTTCTTTACATTTTAGTGACAACTGACAACACGAAGCATTTTTACCATCAATGTGTCATCAATCAGTGGGAGTAGACATACCTACTGGTATGATACAGACGTTTTTTTTATGCGTTGAATCAGAATCAGGCCTGCTGGCCTACTCTGAAGTTAAGTAGGGGAGACCGAGGAGAGTTGAGACAGAGGTGAGTTGATACAAAGCCGATTTCTCTGAACTGTGACAGTTTATCGAGCTGGTAACTTCGCTAATTCGTTGCTCTTTCTACACTCCACAGTTTGTGTGAAGTTGTGACCTCGCTAACTGTCATAGGTGCAGGGAAAAAGGCTTTGTATCAACTCACCTGTGTCTCAACTCGCCTCGGTCTCCCCTACGAATTTTATTTCATGCTGTTCCGCTTACACAAATAGTCATTAATAGGAGAATGATAGGGACAGTGTGATTAGAATTTCGAATTTCCGAGTAAAACCCCCCCCCCCCCCTCCCCCCCATAGCGAGCAGGGGTGTGACCATTGTTTAGGTTCGCGTAAAAATTACAGCTAAAACTTGAGCTGCGTCTGAATTGAATCGCATTAAAATGTCGTGGTAAGGTGTGAGATGTGGTCTAAGACAGATGCATCACTCTGATTGGACAAAGCCGAACGCGAACGACGTGATTGGCTTACGTCAACATTTCTAACTAATAGTAAGCCAGAACGTAGCGGCATCAGATACGTACAGATAACACGGAATTGGTTGTTGTATTTTGTGTTTTAATTTCGAGATGCAAAGATTTCGTTTACTGTTTTAATGTGAGTTTCTGCTTCAATGTGAGATATTAACAAATCTAGATTAATGCAATACTCGAGGCTAATTGTGTAGGTTAAATGGTGCTAGCTGTTGTCCGCAAATTCGTGCGTCCCGTGAGAATTATAATATTAAAATATTTTTAGAATCTGTTCTGTTGTTTGTTCCTTATTTACATACAAAGTTTGCCTCTTTCTTAAATTATAGTAGTTGATGTTTAGCATAGTGTGTATCACAAAATACGTTTAGTCAAGTAATTACTCCATTATAAAAGAGGATAGCATATAAATGCGTTTACATGACTTTCACCCAGTGCGGCTATTACAGTTTAGTAGTAATTTGAACGCACATGTGCGTGTGCGGCACTTGACAAAGTCTCGGCGCTGACAGCGTGCGGCGAATGCATTAAAAAAAGCTTAACAAATGTGCTCAGTTTTATTAAATTTGCACATTCATTCTCATTCGTGTAACCTCGTAAAGTAACGTTTTAAAGGCAGACATCCAAATACATTTATTTGGATACCGGCCAAATTTAACAGGTGCCCGTTTATATTTCCTACAACTCCATGTCTAAATTCTCGCACTTATTTCTCCGTTTCTGTTTGAGAGCATAAACTATTTTACCTGCTGTCCCTTTTTTTGTTCGCTTATCTTGTCTACCTGCGTTTTTTTCTACAGTTATTATTCCGTGGCATAGGTGCCCTTTCTCATTTTTAGGAATGATATATCTAATGTGCTCGGTCACGAACGTGGTTATAATGAATTAAGCAATAAAGCGAACATGGCTTTTTCTGTGGTTTGCATGTCCATTGTCAGGATGTTATAGGTTTTAGCTGGTTTGCATATATTTCAAATGTGTTCCGAACGTATTATAATAATAAAACTTATGACATCTGTAAACTTAACTGCTGTCCATAGACTAATGTCAAATTCGACTTGTCAACATTTAATTCCATTGTTGGTTATACACGACTTACATGTGAAGTTAAAAACGTGTTTATGAAGCAACATCCATCTCACCTGATGCTGACTAATGCCGCCTTCGTTTCAAAAGAATCTCGATCGACGAAATTCAACTCTGTTGTTGCGTAATCTTGTACTTTGGCACTGCATTCTTGTTAAAAAAATTCTCCGCATTTTCGATATGAATCACCTCATTTATACTAGATAGCTTTATTACTAATTGATAAGCAAACTGGGCCAGCCTTATGAAGACTTAGTTGTCTTTGTTCAGCTGCCGTATGATTTGTGCTCTAGAAATGGCATTGGACTGGCTGTAACCATTTGGCACGTGGAATATTGTTAAAAAATGAAACTTGACCTAGATATTGACGTAATGAACTGGGTCAGATGAGTTTCCTGATGTGCCAGCATGGTATTAGGTCTTTAAACTAAATGCCGATACAATCGATTCTTTATTGAACACTACTTAATAAACAATACAGAAAACAGATTCACAGAGAAAATTACTAGGTAAGCAATAGGCGGCCTTGTCGCTTCATCGCAACCTTAAGAGCAGAATGACCGATATTAAAGGAGCGACCACACCGCAGCGTATATTTTTTCATACATTTTGTTGCTTAAACGCACCCGTAGTATCTAACTAATTTATTAAAGCGTGCTTTTGAAGACTTGAAATGTAAAATTATGTAACCAATTTTAATCAAGTAAGTGAAAATTGTGTTCCAAAATATCACGTCACAACTAACAGTTACAGGCGAGAATAGGTGTGTCAGGAAATGATTTCATTTTTTTTTTTTTTTTTTTTTATGTGAATAGGAAGGCAAACGAGCAAGTGGGTCACCTGATGGTAAGTGATCACCACTGCCCATAGACACCCGCAACCCCGGGGGGATTGCAGATGCGTTGCCAACCTAGAGGACTAAGATGAAATGCCTCTTGTGCCCGTAATTTCCCCGGCTGTCTTACTCTCCACACCGGAACACAGCAGTGCAAGCACTGCTACTTAGCGGCAGGATTAGCGAGTAAGATGGGATTTCCAATCATTTTTCAATCTACCTAAATGGTGAGGCTAATAATGCGTGGGTTAATATGAACTAGCTAAAATAAATGTAATGCCAACTACAATTAATGACCAGCTAATAGTCAACAACGAAATTAATTAACAATCTATTAAGCTAAATCGGTCCCTAGTATCCGGGAACTATCTCTTAGCATCTTATCGCTTATTGGTTGAATTACTCAGTGATAAAACTTTATTTTTAAACGACGATGACTTAGTATTGCGAATATCCTACTAATATTATAAATGCGAAAGTTTGTAAGTATGGATGGATGGATGTTTGTTACTCTTTCACGCCTGAACGGCTGGTCAGATCTGGATAAGATTTGGAACATAGATAGATTATAGTCTGGAATAACACAAAGGCTACTTTTTATCCTGGAAAATTGCTTAATTCCTGCGGGATAGCGATAAACTAATTCTAAGCAGACGAAGTTGCGGGAAACAGCTAGTATCTTTATATATCTATGTGATACGTATTACACCTATACATACGCCCACAACCCACAATCATGCTATACGTGGCCAGGGCTTGTAAACTTAGGCTCTGTCTACTCCACCCCGTAAGGGATAAAGACGTGATTTATATAATGTAATGTAAAAATACGTTAATTTCCGCATATCTACATCCCGACGGCCATATGTATAAGGAATCGCAGTACTGGTTAATCGCATACCTATATGGTAATGAGTACTTCTTGGTATGGACATCCTCAATGTTCCACCTATGTTGGTCATGCCGTATTGGAACTGGTTTGTGTTGCCATCTAAACGTTTGTAACTTGTATTGTAACAAGCGTCATGGTTCAGTCAGAGCTACAGTTTATTTATATGGAAGGTTTTATATTGGGTTCTTAATTTTGTTCACACATTTTTCAACATCTGATGTCGATAATTTTACTGGACATAAGATTATAAATAAACAAAAAACAAATTAATGTTTTGCTTTGACACCATATCTTTAGGTATGTTATGATAACGAAGAAGTTCCATTAAAAATATTGTCATTGGATGTCTTTAAGCATATCAAATTTTAAGTCAATGTGACCTCAGGAAATGGGACGGAATTCACTAGCACCAGTTGAAGCAAATGTAGAAATAAACCAGTCCAAGCGGCCCAGTCGCCATATTGTCTAACAATCTTACACGGAATTACAATTTTACAATCGCGTTCACCATTTGTTTCTGTCATATGGTACGGGCACTATCCTACCCTACCCTAAAGTAATAAGGTATTCTAAAATCTTATCACGAAATTTGAAATTAAAAAAAACATTGATACAAGGCAAGCCGTTGACTCATTAAGCTTTGTGTGTATCTAATAACGCCTATAACATTGCTGTGTTCTTTAAAACGATAAGATAGGAAGATGGTCTGATAAACTAACTCGTAAAACGCCATTTTCTGTTTATCATCACGTTTTAGATATGAAAGGACACATTTACAAGTTTGATCTGTAAGTTGTTCTCTGATGCAATATTGAGGCTGGGACCGACGATTATTTATGAATCTTTACTTTAAAAAAAAATGAATATATGATCCTTCCATGCTGGTCTGGGAGTAAAGAAAAAAACAGAATTTACCAGTTGCTTGTCTTCCCGCGCTGATGGTAAAAGCCCATCGAGGGAATGGGCGAGTCTTAGGAATCATGTTATGACCCATCACTATTTTGATTTCCCTTTTCACCTATACGCCCTTAATCATGCTAAACGTCGCCTTAGGGTTTTGTTACCTTAGGCTCTGTCTACCCCGTAAGGGATAAAGACTTTATATATGTATGTAATATACGATTTCACCTATATACCCACAAACATGCTAAACATGGTGTTCAGGTCTTGTTACCTTAAGGTTACTCTGTCCACCCTGTACAGGATGAAGACATGATTTATGTATATGTGTATGTACAAGTTTATTTTAGCTTTAATCTAATCTTTTCTTTCGAGTTGTATAGTTTAGGTATAGCTAAACCAAATAGTCAAACGTGAACAATACTATATCAACAAACCGCAAGGTCGCTCGTGTTGGGTTTCCTCCCGACATATCGTGTGGGAAAATCCATTTCGAAATATCTACTAAGTATTAAAAATAAATGTGATTCCATTGTTGCCCGCTATTGACACCTAATGACGTTAAAAACCGTACTTGGAACAGCTGAAAAATTAATTTAATCGTGTTATATAAGTTAGTTCGATGAGAATTAATCTATTTTAGTACCTTCAAAGTAATGCTAATGCTTACAGGCTAGACAATATTTAGTCAGAAATCAAATTTATTGAAATAAAATTATAAACATACATACATATATCACGTCTTTATCCCTTACGGGGTAGACAGAGCCTAAGGTAACAAAACCTTAAGGCCACGTTTAGCATGATTAAGGGCGTTATAGGTGGAAAGGGAAATCAAAATAGTGATGGGTTGCCGCATCGCCTATAACATGATTCCTAAGACTTTTGCCCAGCAAAGGAAAACATAGAATGTACCAGTTGCTTCTCGTCCCGCGCAAACGGTAAAAGCTCTTCGTGGGAATGGGCGAAAACCGAAAATCTTAGGAATCACGTTATAGACGATGCGGCTAGCAACTCATCACTATTTTGATTCCCCTTTCCACCTATACGCCTCCATTCATGATAAACGTGACCTTCAGGTCTTGTTACTTTAGTCTCTTTCTACCCCGGGGATATAGACGTCATTTGTGTTTGCCCCTGGGCACTTATTTGTTGAAGTTTACCTGGGAACAATAATATTAATGCAAATTCTTACTATTATCATCACCTTGCGTTCATTGAAATGCCGTAACCTCACTGCGAATGTGCATCGGAACCTGTTTAGCAACATCTGTCGTCATAATTATTTCAGTTCCTAGAATACAACGTTTTTTATAATTCTCTGTTCGTTGCTCTTTGCCCGCATAGGGGACTTTAGGACGTTGATATTAAACCAAATATGGGGTACTAACTGGTGTACAATGCAGATGTGTTTTATAATAGCTTGGCTGTTTGTGTCCCCTGCATTTTATTTATTAAAGCCGTACACAATGTATGGGAAAGTCGTAAAGCCTGGCGCAAAAGTAAAGACCTTTATTTCTTTATAAAAATAAATGGTAAAAGTACATACCTACACATACGCATACACAAATAACGTCTATACATATAGACAGAGCCTGAGGTAACAAGACCTAATGGCGATTTTTAGTATGATTGGAGGCTTATAGATGGAAAGGGGAATCAAAATGGATGGGTTGCTAGCAGCATCGCCTATAACGCAATTCGTAAGAATTTCGCCCATTCCCTCGAGCTTTTATTATCTGCGCGGGACGAGAAGCAACTGGTACATTCTATGTTTTTTCTTTGCTCCCAGACCAGCATGGAAGTAAAAGTATATATGACAGTAAAAGTACCCCTAAACTAGACATACGTTTATAGGTAAAGGGATTCAAACGTTACGTTTTTGTTATTGTTAACACTGGATTTAAAGTCCGAAATAAAAGATTTAATAAGCACCTTGGGCCTTCGATAGAGATGATAATGAAGATGGTTTGCTTAGCCGAAGATTAGGTTAGTCTTCTCATTACTCTTATAACGTGGCGTTTGATTCCCCTTTCATATAAACTAGGCAGCGTGACATAATGGTTGTTAATTTATATCGCCTAGCAACAAGTGAACGGGCAGACATTTTTAACCACCGCTCCATTCATTCGGCGTGACAGGGGGTGGGACGCTATACCAATTTGTGAACCAGTTCTATTCTCAGAATGAGATGAATGCAGTTAATTATCTCGTCGGCGGCGGTCGGAGCTGGCTCTTATTGGAATAAACGTGACGTGGCGCATTCAAAGAACTTTTTGAGTACGCGCTCTCATAAATCCGGCGATGAGTCGAGTCATTCCCGTCGGAAGATCCGAGTAGAAAGTTAAGACACACCGTAATCACCGAAGTAATTTAACACTCGAGTGCCCCTCTATACTCTGGCCCTTCAAGCCTATGTCCAAATGTTTCGTTGATTCACCTCGCCGTGCAACCACAACGAATTACATCGCGTTTAGATACGCATTTAGAAGCGTACCGCGTGCCCATCGACCGTTGAATTCTTTTGTGTAAATGACCCTTCCGTCAAACACGATATGACCTAACGAAATTTTAAATTTAACCATTTTGCTCCTTAGGTACTGGCAGTAAGGTGCGTTTACGGTAGTTACACCTCGCGGCTTCTCGATTTGTGGGAACTGTATGACGAATGCAAGGGCTCTGAGAACGACAATCCGGTGATTTTGCCGAGCGACCAGCAGTTTATTGTGTTGGAGTTGGCCAACGCCGGGCAGGATCTAGAGAGCTATCAGTTCAACAGCGCCGAGCAAGCGCACGCGCTGTTTTTACAGGTACGTTCCGAATTTTGAATTTAGTTTTTTTTTTGTAATGTGTCAGTGGCCAGTTTTGAAGTGTACAGACGCAAATTGACTTTTTGTTTCTTTTTTTGTGTATCTGTGAAATACGTATTGGTATTGGCCAGTTTTTTAAACAGCGGCACGGTTTGACGTGAATTCTATTGTATATGAAGATGTTTTTTATACATTTTACGTATTTCACGGACTTGAGAATGTTTTCTTTATTTTTTTTTATTCGTGTTTAAGTGTGTTTATGTCTTTGATATTAATAATACACGATGTGCCTTTCTGTTGACGTAACACTGTTCTAGTGTTAATGAATACGTTTGATTTGCTTACTGTTATCATTTCTTACCGGGAAACGCAATGCACAGCCCGACTTCCTTTGGAAGAGTATACAAAGATAGTAAACAAATGAACCATAGATTACTTGGCCAGTTATCTCTCCTTGTTGTTGGGGGTAAGTTAGTAAAATGTATCTTGAACTTAAGTTCAAATTCTGAAGATAAGAAGAACGGCGTTCGTGTGAATGCTTAAAAAACTCTAGATTTAGCATACTTGCTAGTTTGATTGAGTTTGTCCCTTTCTTACAACTCTGATTCGAGAAGGTTAGAATATTTTCAGTTTAATGGAGCAAAAGAACAAGGCTGTAACCATGTTGTATGGAAATTTTAGCCTTGAGATTGTCAGGGTAGCGTGTATTATGTACGGACATGGTACAATCTACCTTTCAAGGTGTAATTTGTAAACAAGACCTTGATAGTTGTGACATAAGTAGGGACATGTGTCTATGTAGTCATTAATTTCAGTAATTTAATTAGTATAATTAATCTGTGACAGTTTTAAAGGACGACTGTAGGAGACTGCTAATGTTTTATAGTTATTTAAACAGTTATCCGTTCCTATGTGAAAGAAGCACAAACATATGAAACACTCTTTCGCATTTATAAAACGGGATCATACTCTACCCCGCGGTTATAGCAAGGGTTAGGCCATAAACAAGTTTTTTTTAATAGCACCATAGACCAGGGATTTTTTTTTTCAGCATTCTGAGCATGCCAGTATTATGGTCGTTGCGTATGATGAGTGAATTTCTAGGTCGAGTCTCCAATATCTTGACTAGATTTTCACTTATCCTTCGCGTCACCTGAATCTGCTTTCAATGTTTACAGCGTGTGTTCATTACTAATATTTGTTTTGCATTTGTTTTTTTTATGTGTGTGTGTCTTAGACTATACATGTTAGCATATAGTGGTAAACATTTTCAAACAAATATTATGTTTTTTTATGGTTATTAATAGAACGTTAAATCAAAATCCTGGATGAACATTACACAATGTCGAAGCGACTCATTATTTAAGTCTTATTTTATTTGAAAATGTTCTCTGCATATGACCTGTGATTTTTAAAACATTGTATTGTGAAACTTCTGTCTCAACCGTAAGTTTCTAGCCAATCAGAATGAATTAGTAGACTGGCGGTTCTATTGTCCAATCACAAAGCCATTAACAAGTTTTACTGACGCCACATGCAATTAACTTTGTCTTTTATACTAAACTACTAAATTGAAACTTATAATATCAAGTTTTACTACTAGATATCAGCCTGAAAATGTGTAATTTCACCAGCAATACACGAACCTTCGCCATTTTGCGTTAACATTTTGACAGAAGGTTGCCATATGAAACAAAATGGCGCACACGTTCACTTAAATTTACAGGTTGCTTTTCAAAACAATTGTTTAGAAATGCACAATCACTATTTTCTTTAGAGTTGCTAACAGAACCCTTTTACTAGGGCTCCACAGTCCATCCGATCGGTAATCACAGGATTGTATCTTTAAAAGTAGACAATTGAAGTGAAAAGTACGTGGAACTATGGCCGCTGTGAATTAAAAAAAAAGCTACAGGAACTCCTCCATACCACCAACTTTTACCGCGTTATTTGCTCGATTATTGTTTGGAAGTGTGGAATTCTTCGTGTGCGAGTCATACTGTCTTTTTATTAGTGTAATTCCTTTTTTGTGCGTGTCCATAATGGTCTATTGATCGGTTCCAGGTGGCATTCGGGTTAGCCGTTGGCGAGGAAGCCTTCCAGTTTGAACACCGTGACTTGCACTGGGGGAACGTGCTGATTGCACCCACTGAACAGAAGGTGAGTTATTTTAACGCTATCTGTTGCCCGCGAATGCGCGAAGAAATATATATTTTTAAATTTACAAAATAAGAACGACACGCAACTGCCCTTAGTATGTATGCTAAAATAGTCTTTTTTTACACAATGTTTACTGTACTAGTGCCAGTCATGTAATATTATGCAAATTCATTAAAAATATACCCATAAAATAAATGATACCTGCTCTTTTTTGTAAGTCCCTACTCTTCATTTACCTCCTTTGAAATCAGATATACTCTATTTCTTCTAATAAAAGTTGTTAACCCTATTCGCGATAGCACCGTAATTTTAAGCAACTGTTGGTTGCTTAGCGTTGAGTGTTTGTACTAATAAGAAATATGCATTAAAAAAACACAATTCTCAACAAAACATGAAAATATCGTACAAGAGATGATAAAAAGTGTAGATGCCTGCTACAGTGCTGATTTTCAGTCAAACCCTTCACATCCTTGCATCAAACGCGTTCGACCGGAATCAGCACAAATAAGTTTGTTTAGGAAGTGTGTAATAAATTTTAAAAAATCATGTATATTCTTTATTGTTGCAGTTCGCGACGTTCGTGCTCCGCGGTCGTTCACACCTCGTGCCCCGCTGCGGCGTGGCGGCGACCATCATCGACTACTCGCTGTCGCGCTTGTCGCTGCCGCTGGCCAGCGCGGGCGAGCAGGCCGCGCTCTACAACGACCTCGCCGCCGACGACACGCTGTTCGATGCCGTCGGCGACTACCAGTTCACTGTGTACCGGCTCATGAGAGACAGGCTGGGGTGAGTTGCTTCTTACCCTACATATACATACATAAATCACATCTTTATCCCTTACGGGGTAGACAGAGCCTAAGGTGACAAGACCTAAAGACCACGTTTAACATGATTGCGCGCGTATGGATGGAAATGGGAATCAAAACAGTGATGGGTTGCTAGCCACATCGCCTGTATAACATGATCCCTAAGATTTTCGCCCAATCCCTCGATGGGCTTTTGCGCGGGAAGAGGAGCATCTGGTACATTCTATGTTTTTTCTTTGCTCCCAAACCAGCATGGAAGAAGTGAGTAAATATAGCCTATGACACTCGCAAACAATGTGGGGTTTTGTTGGTGAAAAAAATTTCAAGTAGATATTACCCCTTACAACATCACAAACTAACTTTGCCTGTTTATAATATTAGTATAGAATTACAGACAATAGTCCAGCTTATACACGTCTCTCTGCTGGGACGCATGCTTAGATTGGGAACTTCACACACACATACATACACACATAGGTTAGAGTACCTCTTACTGACGCTGAGGCATTTTCAAAGAATAGCGTATTAGTCATGACACGGGGCTATTGTCAATCTCTAGGCAATGTCTCTTTGACGCGTCGATAGCTTCCTCCAACTCTTGATATCCTCTTACGTCATTTTAGTGCTCAAATCAACAAATATACGACGAATGCACTCCCTGCGACTTATGTCCCGCCACGTATAGGTGAAAAACATAAGTAAATGACCTGTTGTATGTAGTAGTGTACAGAACTGATATGGGACTTAAGTCATTTTTCTAATTTGGAACGTCAATTTTGTCTATTCACACAGATTACTCTCACATACAACAGGTCATTTGTGAAATGGTTTCAAAGTTCAAACAAATTAAGACGCCCTTGGAAGCCAAGACAGATAATGTGGAATGTGGGAATGACGTTTTGGGTGTGGTGTCATCAAGATTTGATTTATCTACTGTGTTACTGCAAAAACAGAAAAACATGTTTGTTGAGAAACGATAATGTTAATTTTGAGACTTTCGTCATCAAGAAATGTGCTGTCCAAAGCGTCTTGTTTATTTCCTATTTAATCAGCAAAGATAATATTGTAATTTATAGGATGTAAGATTTTATCAACTTTCGCAATGTGGACTTAGCTGTCTGGAGAGACGTGACGCTATTGAACTAACTATAAGTTGATGTTTTGAGATTGCATCAGTTTATTTCAACTGTTATTAATGTTTAATGGATCTTTAGCCTTAAACGTTTTTTAATCACCAATTAAACGATGGTTAAATTGTAACACCCTTATTCATAAAAGCTCTGTAGGCTTCTGCTAACTTACTTCTTCTTTTTTAATATGGCCCCATCGACTGATACGATGATTTCGCCGATGTCAAAGTAATAAATACAGTATTCATAAATCTTGTGACGAAAATGTCGGCAACGTTGTACGGTAGAACACGGTCAAAAGACCCCTCCTCCCCCTGTCGGGCTCTTAGCCAACGGATAATGATATCCCTCAGAATCAGAATAACCGATGCCCAAGGTGCACCGGAGCAAGCACTGCTCTTCCCCTCGGACGGATCCATAAACGAACCGCAGCTCTTGACCACACGCGGAGCTAACCCGACTCGTACCCCTCTGCTAACTTAGCAATCGTTAGTCCTTATCTGTCACTTTGACGTTTACCTTTCACAGATAAGGACTAACGGTTGCTAAGTTAGCAGAAGCCTATAGAGCGTTTATGAATAAGGGGGTCAGACTGTTCATGATTACCATTGAAATTATTTAAGCAAATAGTAAAAACAACGTGTTATAAAATAATAATAATACAATAAATAAAAAGTCTTTATTGCTAGTGATATAGAGAACCAAAAATTACATGGTATAAACTTAAAAGTAACAGTACACACGTTTAGCAATGGGTACCAATCTCAGCGTGCGCTTGGCTCGAGATAGACGATGTGGCTAGCAACCCATCAATCACTATTTCGATTCCCCTTTCTACCTATACGCCCACAATCATACTATATGTGGCCTTTAGGTCTTGTTACCTAGGCAGTGTCTACCCCGTAAGGGATAAAGACGTGATTTATGTATGTAGTAAAAACATCCATATTTATGAAACTTATTTTTGAGCTATTTTGGCACATAATTTGTTTTGTTACGCATTAATTTTACCATAACATTATAATAAATATTACAATATCACAGACACGCTTCCATTCGATATGTATGCATTTAAATGAAATGAGCTAATAACTACTAAATAATACTTTAAACTCTTATTTGCATGTAATCTTGTTTGTACTAATAGCATTGACTAAGATAACACAGACCGTATCAGGGGTCAGTGAACTAAAACCAAAATCATTTAATGCTGTATTGTTGTCCAGAATTTTTAGTTAGAAAATTAATTGTTTTACTTTCTCAACTTCATAAGTGATGGAAATTACATAGAATGAAAATTATATATCGCTATCAAATATTGGGTCACAATATAATTTGGCTTAAATTTAGAAACTGTTTCACCACTCAGTTAAGACTGATATTTTAAGTGTTGGTTATCTATGATGTTGTCTCTGTCTGTTTCATAGTAAGAAATCATAAAAAGAAAAAGAGGGAATTCTATATAACTGATTATCTATATAACTGACGTAAAATATCAGGAATTTTGCTGAATATTGTCAAAATGTTCCCAATTTTGATAAGCCTTCTTTCCGAGTTAAACCTATTTAACCATTTTAACGGACTTCAAACAAAGGAGGAGGTTCTATGTTCCGACTGTTTTAATTTTGCTGTATTCATAAGTTCCGAATTTGAACTGCTTTTAATTATTGGCTGTTAAAAGGTAAATAGGATGTTTTTAACTGTTTTTTTCGCATTCTATAACATCCGTTTGTTTGTCCACAGCAATGACTGGAAGAATTTCGAGCCGTACACGAACATTCTCTGGCTGCACTACACTGTAGATAAAATGATAACGGCCCTTCGCTACAAGCGGACGAACACCAAGATACATAAGCACTACATCTCCAAACTCAAGGCGATCAAGGACAGAATCCTCGCCTACGGAAGCGCCGTCCAATTCGTACTAACTGACATCGAATATTAAACGAACAAATGTAATTTAATAACTATTCATTAATGTCGAAATTCTATTTCATTAGTAATATAACAATATGGATATATTTAGCACCTGCTCATCGTGTATATCGGACTTGCAACGCATAAATTTGAATGATGTATATAGAGTTTGCTTTTATAATGTAATAGACGCTGAAAGGATTATTTACTATATTTTAGCAACGTTAGAGCAGATAAAAGGTGCCTTCTTAGCTAAGGTAGTGCCTTTGTTCAAATTAAATTCATACATTGTGTTCAAGATTGGATTTTATTTACCCTTTTTCTACAAGCCCACGTTTACTTTGGTGTATACTTAACGCGTTCGCTGCCACTTTCCAAACTTGAGACATCTTCTGGCGTTACTGACGCACATGTGCGTTCAATTGCCTGTAAAATTATGACAGCGGCACTGGACGAAAGTCACGAAAGAAAAGCTGGAAAGCTAAGTATACTAGACTACAGGCCCACGTACAAAAAATGTGGGTCATATGAACCACCAGGTGACGTATATAGGACGATATAAGAGCATAAAATAATAAGATTCAGCACTATGCCGTCACTTGTAAGCTGTCCAACTGGGTGCTGGTGAGAATTCAAAAGTGCAACCCTCGATTTTTTCCCCTTGTCGCATGATTATTGTACGGCGTTGCGGAATAATGGATTAGAAGCTGTATTGAAACAGTATGAAACTGATGCCGTACAAATGGTGCGCCACAAAGTCGGTATTTTTTTTTGATTTTCTGACCATTTCCAGAGTAAATTTGGTCATTTGATTCTGTACGGCATCAATTTCATACTGTTTCAATACAGCTTCTAATCCATTATTCCGCAACGCCGTACAAAAATCATGCGACAAGGGGAAAAAATCGAGGGTTGCACTTTTGAATTCTCACCAGCACCCAGTTGGACAGCTTACAAGTGACGGCATAGTGCTGAATCTTATTATTTTATGCTCTTATATCGTCATATATACGTCCCCTGGTGGTTCATATGACCCACATTTTTTGTACGTGGGCCTGTAGTCTATACGGGATACAAAGTCCGTAGAAATGCGTGTAACGCAATCAGTCAA
The DNA here is from genome assembly GCA_949127965.1 of Pandemis corylana. Taxonomy (NCBI): domain Eukaryota; kingdom Metazoa; phylum Arthropoda; class Insecta; order Lepidoptera; family Tortricidae; genus Pandemis; species Pandemis corylana. The sequence continues at coordinate 13,604,672 of OX421860.1, forward strand.
CAAAGCCGTGGCTCCTTATAATTTTACATATTCCGCTTTCTCGTAGTACAGCAGTGGTGGTTGAAACGTATCTATACATTATAATAAAATCGTTGAGACCAAAAAATCTGTACATTGAAGATTTAAAAAAAAAAACCGACCAGGGTGACTTAAAATCGGTAACTGAACATATTAAAACCATTTTTAAAATTTTTGTTTGTTTGTTTGTTTGTTTGTTTGACTGAGCATCACGTAAAAACTACTGAACGGATATTAATGAAATGTTCACAAATCGATTCCAATAAATTCAGAATAGGATATAGGCTACAGAAATTGTGGAAAATTTTGGAAAAAGGGGGTGAAAAGGGGGGTTAAAGTTTGTATGAAAAAAGAAAATTAGATTGTTCTAGAATCATGAAACTCAGAATAAATACTTAGTAATAAAAATAAAGAAATACCTGTTTTAGCATTTTTTTTTAATCTCATCCAGAGGCGCAAAAAAGAGGGTTTTGTGTTTAAAATTAATTAACTTCATACACCTATACAATAAAAACCAATGAAGCGTAACCTTTTGAAATTGCTAAATAATACTTCCAATTTAATACAGGTAAATATAATTTCTCAGTTTTCTTGAAATTTGATTTTTGAGGTGATTACGCACAAAATAGCGGAACTCAAGAAAATCAGCTTCCTCAGTATAAGTAGTTGGTAATAGTTACAAACAAAATAATACTACGAAGAAAATAGATAGATACAAATGTACATAAGACATAATAGCCGGAAAAGCGTGTCAATTTTGAAAAAACATTAATATAATAATTACATGCTGTACAGGCATTTTTTCAACGAAGAGATTTTTGTCGATCCTAAATCAACCTAAATTGGCGTCCTAAATTGTGTTCTTTACCTAACAACTAAAGTTCAATATGCAATACCGTTACTTTTGTTTTTATTTATTGCGCCATTATTAACAACGTGTTCGGTTTTTGAACGCACTCTTATTTGAAAACTAGGGGGGCTACTCCGAAATACGAAGTTCGTAGTTACGTGCTTCGAATCGCCTTCGAATCGATAGGTTGCTACTACGAAGTTACTTCGCATTCGTTTTCGGATCGAAGTTCGTTTGTCGTTCGTTTCGTCGCGTTTTTGTCTACTCTGAAAATTGAACTTCGTGAATGATTTCGGATTTTTATGACGTTTTGTCTACTCTGAAAATCGAACTTCGTGTGTGTTTTCGCAGTTTGACGTAAATATTTACGATTTGAAATGTCAGAATCAAACGATAACTAAAGAGATGTCGTTTCACTGTCGTTTGTTGAGTTTTGACAGTTGTGTGGTCTGCGATATTGCGTTTAAACTTAAGAGAGTCATTTTGAAAGCTCCGATGGCTAATGGAACAGTGTTTCTACTCTATTAAAGATTTTTTCTAAACACAGGAATTAATAAATAATGAGTGGCAAAACGAAAACGAATGCGAAGTAACTTCGTAGTAGCAACCTATCGATTCGAAGGTGATTCGAAGCACGTAACTACGAACTTCGTATTTCGGAGTAGCCCCCCTGAACGATAACTTACTTCTCTCACCGAAGTTCAAAACTTTATACTGTTTGCTTATCACGTATTGACCTATTCTTAGTTAAATGTCAACTTTTTTTTGAGGTTTAAATGTACGTGAGAACGCCGAAAAACACAAAATAAACCCCAATGCGGTCAATAAAACTTGTGCAAAAGTATATTGTGATCACGCATGATGTTGGAAGTTAATAATATTAATTAATTATTGGAATTTCAAGCTAATAATCTATTTACCGGATTTTAAACGATAGTGTGAAAAGTATTTTATTTATCTATTCGTTCTTTCCATTCACGTAGTTCAATTCGAAAGTGGTCTATGGTTTCGACACGAAACTCATGCGATCCGAAATTACTTCGTAGTAGCATTCGTTGACGAACTTCGTTTCATCTTCGTTGCGAGCTTCGTTTCGAACTTCGTATTTCGGAGTAGACCCCCTCTGATATTAATATGAGGGCGGCGTGAAACGCTTGGTTGTATGTTCTTGGTACCTTTGCCTATAAAAAGCAAAATCAAAGGGCGCGTTTACGCCTGCGCTACGAACATGTCAGAATTTTATTGTGAAAAGTTGGTGCTTTTAGTATAAATCTGACAGCGAGCGAACCTAAACTGAATCGCATTAAGACATCATGGCAACTATGGCAAGGCCCCTGTAGGTAATTAATTTGTAGAATGATAATAAGTGTTAATAATCTGTAATTACGTACCTACTTAAACCAAGAAAATAAATTAAAAAAGCTTCTGCTAGAAAAAATTGAGTCGCAAAATATTAATTAAAACGGATTAGTAAATGAATTGTTAGTTGTAAGGTAAAAACAGGTAAACATTTATGTATAATTTGGTTAGAATAGATTTAATTTTTTAAATTAATCAGGGTACAAATATCGTTAAAGTGAGCGCAGTATTCGCCAATAAGCGTCATAGTTTGGCGAAATTAATAGTGATGTAATTAAAACTGTACTTAGCTTTTTTGAATAAAGAAACTATAAACAAAACTATAAATAAAACTATTTGTAAAATAAAGTATAAATAAATGTGATGAGTCATTAACCAGTTTGCACTTGATTTTTTTTTCAAGATTCCGTGTCGCAAATTATTATTTTCATGACGTAATTCTAAAAGTATAGTTTCGTACATACTTTCAGTGGTTCATGTGACGAAGTTAATAGTCATAATAATAATAATTTTGATATCGAGAAAAGCCGTAAGTATCACAAAAACACACGCGGACGAAGTCGCGGGCAACAGCTAGTAGTAAATAAAGTAATTATTAGCGTTATGGTCTGTGTTCCCATCTCGAGTGTTAGCTGATTTCAGACCAGTTTTCTCTCGTGGTCCCATTCAGTTCAATTCTATTTCAATTGAAGTTATCCTTCAAAAGATCCTTCTTTTTAATTAAGTTAGATTTTCAAAACGTCAGACTTTCAAATGGCCTGCTTTTCAAATCGTCATTCTTTTCTTTCAAAAGGACAATACAGTCACAAATAATAACCCAAATAGGATAAATCAATGGGACCACGAGAAAACGGCTGATTTTAGTTCATAATAGTCTAATATTATTTAGTCTCAGGAGAGATTTAAAAGTGTAGAAAACTTTAAACTCTTGTCTGTCCGTTACGCTTTCACACCTTAACCACTGAACAGATCTTAACGAAATTTGATACAGAGATAGTTCCGTTCCAGTCACGGGGAAAGACAAAGGTAGTTTTTATTCACGAAAATCGCAGTTCCCGCGGGATTGCGATAAGCGAATTCACAACATTTCAATTTTAAATAATTACTAAAGTACCGACAACCATTTCCCGCGGGATTGCGATAAGCGAATTCTGCGCAGATGGAGTCGCGGGGAACAGCTACCTGGTAAATAAATTGTCGCTTCAAGGAAGGTGAAGTGAAATTAAGTCTTCCAGTGACAATGTTGAGTAGATTCAGGCCAAGTACAGATTTAATGCGTATTAGCTTATAGAATAGACTGCTACATAAGGGTAGAAATTAAAAATGGACGCCACTTTATTCGTGCGCTTACTTACCTTTATAAGTCAGTAGTTGAGTGACGTAATGTGGCGGAAAATCTTAGTACTCCTCTTACTCCGATTCCTCATAGAATCTATTTTTTTTATAGTAGGTATGTTGTGTTGTACCAAATAGGTATTAACTAATATTATTAAGTATCTGCCACATGCTAAATGACGAAGCACAGTCATGCGAGAGTAAGATCGCGCTCTATTTGATTACTCGCTCTAAATCAAGCGCTTTTTGTTAGCGCTACGATCTGGCAGACGCTTTTTGATATCAATTTCTGAACGGAATCGCAACTGTCAGACAGAGCGCAGGCAGAGTTATGTCAATCGTTACGTTATCAGTCAGTCTTTATTCCAGTTTATAATTTATTTCATTACGATTAGCAAGATATTCTTAGTAGTAGATAATTAGCGTATGAAGCATAGAACTGTTTAATTAAGGAACCAATTAACATAGCGATAGTTGTGGAGCGTGTTTAACGTGCTAATTGTGACGCAAGTGTTTGTTCAAATATTCATAATGGTCAAAAACTAATGATTATTATTGTTTACGAATTTCGCTTAGTATATCGTATCACCGACTGCTTTTGGGTTGTATTGGCTAAAATGATGGACGGGAGCAACGATTCGCTTTCGAGTAAGTAAAGATTTTAAAACATTTTGAGTGTTATGTACGTTTTTAATAGTTACTTATTAGATATTATGTTGTGGTGCTTTGCAGTTCTGACTGCGCCCGTGAACGGGTCTGCTGCAGTTCTGTTGACTCCTGGACGGACGCGGAACATAGCTCAGGACATGGAGGCTCTAAGACTGTCACGACAAGACAACCCTTTTATTCAGGTAAGTAGCTTTGCAAAAATACTGAGCTTAATTTCCTTCTAAAGGTTTTTGTTTCGTTATTTGGACTTTTTAAGATTTCAAGTTTACCAATGTAGTATTTTAGTGTTTTTTTTTATGTTCCTGTTTCTGATCCAAATTTGTTTCTAAAATTTCTTACTTTTGTCCATGATATGCGTGTAAAACTTTGAATTGCTAATGAAAATCGGTGGGTAATTCTATATTAGACCTCAGCTCATCAACCAGGGCTTACTGCCATCTCTTATGCCGTCTTATTAAAGGTTGGGGTCCTGGGGTAGATAGTAATTCATGGCCCTACTGAAAAATAAAAATAAGATAACAACAAAAAGAAACATTTTTCAACTATCGTTTTCTTTGGATCTTGTTACCCTAGGCTCTGTCTACCCCATACCTAAGGGATAGAGACGTGATTAATATATGTAGTTGTATTAATTTCTTTATATCAGACTTTTGGGGCCCGTGTCAAGCTTGTGTTCATGAAATAGTAAAAATATGACCGTCACTTGTGATAAGTGACTCATGCTCACCACTGATCAGCTTGACAACTATATTCAATGATTGTAGCCTTTAATCTCTTAATTAGATTACTGTAGTAATCCTATTATGTCTGTGTATTGATAATGTTATTGGTTTCTGTTTCAGCAAGTTATCAAGGCCAGCAGAGAGAGTCTAATCGAGAGCCACATTGATGAGTGTGAATCCGACGATACCATCTTAATGTCACAGGTAATAGTTCTGATACAGATTTGTTAACTCTTGAAATGTTTTACATGAATCCAGTGGCATAACTATAGGGTGGCAGGGGTGGCAAAATGCCTGGGGCCCCTAGCTCTACGGGGCCCCCCAACTGGCTTGGCTTAGAGCACAGAAGGGACGCTGATGCACTTCTTTATATTGAGGAAGGAGCCCCATCTGACAAATTAGCCATGGGCCCCGAAGTTATAGTTACGCCACTGCATGAACCCTAAAATCCTAAAAAAATCCATTCATTTCATAAACCCTGATTCCATGCTGGTCTGGAAGTAAAGAAAAAATCCACCCAATATTACTTTAATTTAATGATTCCAGGATTTTGGCAGCACAGCACTGGACTTCGTTGAAGATGACGCCCTAACCCTGAAGGAGGTTCATGAACACATGATCAGGTCACCGCCACCAACCAGTTGCTGGTCAAACGGTAAGATGCGTTGTTCATGTTTTTTGAATATTTAAAAGTTCTATCCGTAACTATAATAATATTATACCTCCATCCACATACACACGCGTACAAAAAGCTGTCATCCTTAAAATACATAAATCACATCTTTGTCCCTTACCGGGTAGACAGAGCCTAAGGTAACAAGTCTTAAAGACCACGTTTAGCATGACTGTGGGCGTATGAATGTGTGTGTGCATCTTTGTTGTAGGTTTACATAAAATCAAAGCATTTAGCTTAGTTTTTATTGACTGAATAATCCTTCTCTTTATTACACATTTTATTAGCTTCACATTCACATATTAAGTAATAAATAATAATGTGAATGCCGATTCGCACGCAATGATGGTTAAATTTGAATATAATTATAATTGCATATTGGTTTATGCATTATGGAAACTTTCTAGATTATGCATTTATGCATTTCGTCATTTGTTTTCTTGAAACTTCAATTATACTTTGAGTTGTCACGTACACATCGATTGTAGTAGGTACGTAATGTTCTGACCGCGAGGTTTTCATTTGTACTGCTGGCTTATTACTTAACTTAACTCGCTCGCAATCGCCGTCGTGTTCATTTTGACAGTTCTTGTATGAATGTGACAGCTAGCTGATTCCGATGCCAATTGTCAGCCCATACGTGAACTGTCAAAATGAACACGATGACGATTGCGAGCATGTTAGGTAATAAGCCTACTGGTAACAACGAAACGGTATCAACAAAAAACCCGTGTTACGTGTCGAAAAATAATAATAATTTTTGTTCGTTTTATTTAAATTAAGGGTAAATTGTTAACCCGTCAAGCGTCCAAGCGACTACAGTAGTCCCTAACTTTTTCGGGCGGGAAATGTTCTAGGGACTGCATTATGCATTCACGCCACTGGCCAGGTCTTCCTCCCTTGGAAGAGCCAGCGACAACTCGCTATTTATGCTTCTCGCTCTCTCTTTAAGCCTCCCGCCCGAAAAAGTTAGGGACTACTGTAGTCGCTTGGACGCTTGACGGGTTAATACCTACCACTAAAAAAATACGGATAGCTGAAAATTCAAGAAAAAATCAAAATGATGATGATGATGTTAGGCCCCATAAAATTACACTTGGGCCTTACATGACATAGGTAATACTTGCACGAGTCCTAACGCTTCTTACATCCTTCAATAACCAATAATTATCAAAGAATGTCAGTTATTAAAATTATTTTTTCAACACACTTGCTCGTAAATTGAGTCTTATTGCACTGCATTTAAGCTCATAATTGAGCTTGTTACGCACAAGTGCTGTAATATATGTATTACCGCACGAGTGCGGTAATATATATATTTTTTAATCTCAGCAAAAAGTTCAGTTATCTATAGGAACAAGGAATATTTTCGTGAATATTAAACTATTTTAGGGAAAAGATGATAAATAAACATTTAATTTCGACAAATTATTCATTTTTATCTAAAACTGAACATAATTTACAATCTCAGGCATTGATTTATTATTTTTTATTATAATTTTAATATTAGGCTGTTTAGCAGTCTGTGTCAGTGTCTTCGTCACGCGCGTGCTAAGTGCACAGCGCGCATGCGCGAGTGCTGCGCGCGGATTGGCGCGGAGAAATAATATCTGCCGCCATTTTTCACTGATATTGTTGATTCAGACTTTGTTATTTTATTACTTTAAAAATTACGAGTCCAAGTAATAAAGAAATGTAGTGTCCGTCGCTGGAAATACTAAAATATGTTCGGACAATGTTCAGTTATATCAGTAAGAAATCCAAGTTGTCAATTACCAAATGATAAAGTAAAGTTCTAAAGCAGCTCCAGGTAAGCAATGTCTGGTAACAAAGGTAAACTAAAGTTCTTAAAGTCCTTTTATTAACTAAATTTTATTTATTTTTCCTCGCAAATGTGTTGAAAAACGTCGTATGCGACGCGTGTGCTTTGGTAATTACACATCTCGGCTCTCTTACCCGCGCTCGCTGTCGCTCGCGCGTACAATACGCCTCGTGTGTAATTACCAACATAGCACACTTGTATCATAATGTACTATTATGTTTTGGCAATTACGCGAAGCATGGTTCGATGACCGATTAACACTTTATCATAAAAATTATGATTCATGTACATTCCACATGTTTTTATTAATACCAAAGATAAGGCTGAACAAGTTTTTTTTAATCAGACTTTGGACTTTAAGCACAGTAACGAAATGAGTAATAATTGTGTGTAAACGCTTTCCAAATGAAGATCGTTTAAAATAGAACATAATGTAATTTATAAATAGTTATTTTTTATCATTGGCGTAGATTAGACGGTCACTATTATCGTGATACTGGCACGAGTATGTCAATATAGTATCGTGGTTTTCAAAACATCTGGATTCGCTGCGATACGCGACAATATATCGTGAAATGGATCGCGTTATGCGTGGATCACGTGATAATATTCACCGTCTCATCCGCCTTTCCACCTGTAGGGGAGACCGAGGAGAGTTGAGACAGAGGTGAGTTGATACAAAGCCTTTTTCTCTGCACCTATGACGGTTAGCGAGGTCACAACTGCACACAAACTGTGGAGTGTAGAAAGAGCAATGAATTAGCGAAGTTACCAGCCCGATAAACTGTCACAGTTCAGAGAAATCGGCTTTGTATCAACTCACCTCTGTCTCAACTCGCCTCGGTCTCCCCTACGCCTACAATCATGCTAAACGTGGCCTTTAGGTCTTGTTACCTCAGGCTCTGTCTACCCCGTTAGGGATATAGACGTGATTTGTGTGTGTGTGTGTGTGTCTCATCCATGCCATGGTGTTGAATCATGGCCATCTTATTTGTTGTATAGTAGTACAGATATCGTGCAAAATCCTTTCCCAATGTGTCTCGGTAATGTTCGTATTTGTGTTAAGTTGTAACGGGCTGGTTTCCGCAACGCCACGACTACAAAGGTACGGGCGGACGTGCTCATTACTAGCATGTAATGAGCATGCTTATTTAGAGCATGCTAACAAATCAACCGATGTTTGATTTTCGAGCATGCTACCTGGGGCGCGGGTGGAAGGGGCGTGCTCCAAACGCGTCTGAACAAGTTTGCGTTTACTTTAAGCATGCTTATTTATGAGTGCGCTTAAAACAAGCGTGCTTATTGCTGGCAAATGTATACAGTTGCTGTATACATTTGCCATGTTGCTTCCATGCTGGTCTGGGAGCAAAGAAAAAGCATAGAATGTACCAGTTGCTTCGCTTCCCGCGCAGATGGTAAAAGCTCATCGAGGGAATGGGCGATAGGAATCATGTTATATGCGATGCGGCTAGCAACCCATCACTATTTTGTTTTGATTCCATTCTCCACCTATACGCTCACAATCTTGCTAAACGTGGCCTGTAGGTATTATTACCTTAGGCTCTGTCTACCCCGTATGGGATAAAGACGTGATTTGTGTAGGTATGCGTGTAATTGTGTATGTATACATACAGTTGCAGAACATGCTAATTTTAAGCAAGCTATGAGCACGTCTGTCCGTACCTTAAACAGCGCCTATTTTGCGTGCTGGTAGTATTCCGCTTACACTAATATCTAGTCATTATTTTAGAGTGAGAGAGATGATATGATTCGGAGTAGCCCACTAGGCCTTTCCATCCTATTTTTCTATTCTGTGGTACTAACTAACTAACCCCTCCTTTCGTGGCAGACTCGCTCTCGTACCGAGCGTCCTCGGCCTTCGACTTCGGCGCGGACAGCCCTGTGTCCTTTAGCGCTTACTCCGTCGCACACGAAAAGGTTACTAACATTATTATACTGTCAAAGACTAAACTTTTTTTTCATCAGTGTTGCCAACCAACTTTTGCAAAAGTCGCTAGCACATTTAAACTAAGTCGCCAGATTCTAGAAAATATCTTCCAAAAGTCGCTAACATAGTCCCAAAAGTCACTAGATCTAGCGACAAAGTTGCTAAGTTGGCAACACTGATTTTCATAATGATGAATGGCTATCACCCTCGCTGTTTTTTGACTATACTTGAAAGGTTTAAGTAATTAAGTGAACGTAAACAAACTTCAGCTGTCAGATTTGACACATTTGACAGCCTTCTTTTTAAAGTTAAGGAAATATTGCTTTTTTAATTTATAAAAAAAATATATATATCTTCAGTTACTTTACAATTTTTATTCAATTAGTTTGAATAAGGTTTATCTCATAAAATATCTCATTTCGGTGTTTACCACACTAAATATTTCCCGATAGCTTGTTTGCCTCCGTCTTGAGACAAAAATCTCCCACGTGGAACGAAGCCATTTAAGTAACTAGAATTTTGATTATTAATTTTTATAAAAATAATCGAGTTTAACTAACTCATTCTTTCATCCCGGATACCAAAATGGCATTAGGTACGTGTGTTGCCTGTTTTTTTGCAATTCAAAAATAGTGATGTGCCACCACTATCGAAAGTTAACGATAAATTAAATCCTATAAAATGTGTAAATACTAATTTTAAACTGTAAATAATACGAAATTATTTACTGAGTATATAATACCAGAGAAATAGAAATTGGTAATGTTTAATTTTTTTGGTAAGTAATCTAATTTGAAAACGATTTAGTCAGCATATAAGTTAGTGTAATAAACCTTTAAATTTGCTTGATTATGATATATTTTTTTCTTCAAATATAACATGGCCAACCACATTTACCCAGGCCACAAATATTTTCGATACTTTCGAGTACACCACTAAACAATAAAAGCTGGTATCATTATTTTACAATTTGACATTTGTACTTGTCAATTTAGTATCTGAGATGAAAGAATAGACTTTATGCACATCAATCATAATAGCTCCTTGCTCAATTCTAGTTACTTCACTGTCTTGGCATAATTTTATCACGTAATGCTATTTCCACTGTATTGGTTGTTTTCTCTATGACTAAAAAACCCATAGCTATAACAGGGTTGGTGGGTGGGTGTTCCAGGAGTGTGTAGGTATCGGGTCGCGGTCCCCGCGGCGCTCCCGCGAGGCGCGGCCGCGGCCCTCGCGCTCCGCCTCGCCCCGCAGCCACGATCTGGCCCTCTGCGGGAGACCCCTCTCTCTGCCTGGTACGTCTTGTGATCAAACTACCCGCAAATAATAAAAAACGTGTCGGTCAAATACAGTGCCCGACCATGAATATTGCACTTCGGTCTTTGGAAAGAGACAAGCGTCACGTAAGTTAGAGCGAGACAACGCTTTACGAGCCGACATTAGCCGAGACGACCGATGTGCAAACTTTAAGGTCGGGTACTGCAAGTGGTCTGTCACATTTCATCCAACTTTATATGAAATGAGTATGTCGCTAAAGTCGAACTTTTACATTGACGACCATGTCTTATCGACATTACATTTTCATCTGCATTTTCAACCTGATTAAATTATAACCTAAAATGTAATTTCTAATACAAGTTTTTTTACTGACTGTACTTTTTGCTGACTACAATCTGTACATGTATTGTCTTCCATCTTACATTATGTATATCTAAATTAAAGTCAATCGGACCGAGCGTTGAACAGTGCCCTTCTGTAGAGACGATCCTAGCCGGGCCATTCGAATTTTACTTCAAGATTATTGTATTATTACCAGACTCTTTGTCATATAACTATGTATGCCAAATTTCACGTCAATCCAATGTTTTACCTGAACATACAAATGTTGCAAGGTAATAAAAATCCTGTAAAAAGCGTTAGACTTAAAGACGACAGAATAAAACACAAGTTTTTTTTAAGCATTTATTTTTATTTTTCAGGCGAAAGCCACCTCCGTAACGCCTTAAGCAAAAAGCCGGGGCAGCCGGAAAGGTTCTCCCTCTTGCAGCATCCCCGCCCCTTGCGGCGGCCTTCCTCGCGACGCGGAGAAGACAGCGTGCAACTGGTACAGGATTGCGACAAGTAAGCTAAAATATTAATAAGCTGGCAACACTGATCACCATTGTGGTATTGGCAACCCTGACGTTATAAAATGGTAACACTGAGGCCGATCGTAACGAATATGTCAATGAGTTACCCTGATATTCGAATAGGATTTCGCGTGAACATGTGGGTTACCGTAATGTTCGAATAATACATTCGATTTTGGTATAAGGTTCAGTAAGATAAGATACACTGGGTGTAAAAATTAAGGTAAAAGTATTAGAGTTTCTCCACTAAGTTTGTTTGAAATTATTTGCCTTGTCACAAAAAAAAATTAAACTTTATAAGGTACACGGAGTGTAACGTTTAAGGTACGTGATGTATATGTTGGAGAGTTGATGTTACATGTCTTTAAGTGAATGTTTGAATGTACGTTTGTATAAACATGGGTGTCAATACAAGTCTTCTGAGGCATAGACAAAAATGTCTTCCTAGAAGTTAAGTGTTACGATCTATAAGTAAAGATGCTATTTTCCGCCAAAGTTTACTATGCTCGTCATAGATCACTTAGTACTGATATTATAAATAACATAGGTACTTAATTAGAGTACTTAGTGCATATTCACATTGGACTAGGGTAATATTTTGTTTTACGTAATTTTGATGTTGTCTCTTTGTGTTTCGTCGGTTTGCCTTCTTTAGAACATAATGAAATGCTGTAGTCATATCATTTAGTTATTATGTATTAAAGTATTATTTAGATATTAATAACCACTATTCGGGTTCTTATTAAGCTTTAATTGTTATGGATATAATTATATTCGATATTTTAATATTTAGTCCCGAAGGAATAATGTATTGGTTACCATGTCTTAATAACTGTTTTGATTGGGTTTTTGTACATTTTGTTGATTTTTTATGACTTATAAAAAAACTTTATATACTTTTGTTAGTAGGTTTTGTGATAGTTTTAATTATTCTAATCTAAAAGGTTCCTTTTTTGAAGAACACGTTAATTTTGGGAGCCGGTTATTTTACTTTGGTTTGTTTTGATGAATTAATGCTCATTTAAAACGAAATCTGTCATCTTTATCTAATATTGAATAGAAATAGTGTTATTAGTCCGCCGATAATAAGTTTATTAACATAGTTATTATAGATTAGTGTTACTGTTACCAAATAAAGATCATTAGATATTATTTAAATGTTTCTTACGCCGAGGGATGGCGCTTATCAATAAAACGTAATTGCATTTAAATAAAGTCGATATGAAATTGGATTTTAAAAGCAGAAGCTTGCATAGTGTGATGCGTTGTTTTCTTTAAATTAAAAGTTTACATCGTTATAACGGAAATTAGCTTCGTTATCTGTTGTAACCTTGCTTTCTAGGTGTTTTAACGACAGTTAAATTATTCAATGGGCTATAAAAACTTAGTATATACTATTAAGTGACGGGTTTAAATACAATTACGTTGAAAATCCCTCGACTAACGCCTTAATAGGTAATGTAAAATAAATTAGGATTTGCTGCCGTTTTATTCGTTAAAATAAATAAATAAATACGTGAGCTATTCAGTTGCTGTGTGTTGTGATTAAGAAATTTTTAGCGACTAATAAATTTATATTACTTTATTCAGGTTGAAAAGGTAAATAAATAAAAAAAAAAATACAATTTCGTCCTTGTAAGTCATTGAGACGATCCGTTTTAATGAAATTTTCTTAAGCTACAAACTTTTGTTTTTTAATAGATGTTTTTCAAAGCAATAAAGTATAAACTTATTTTTTTAGCATGATTGTGGGCGTGTAGGTGGGAAAGGGGAATCAAAATTATGATGGGTTGCTAGCATCGCCTAAAACATGACATGCCACAATCATGCTAAACGTGGCCTTTTGGTCTTGTTACCTTAGCCACTGTCTAAGGGATAAAGACGTGAATTATGTATGTTTTTTTTTGCTGGCTTTTTTGGCTGGCACCCTCAGTGCGCGAGTACGACTCGCACTTGGCCGGTTTTTAAGTGAATAAAAAACCTTGTCAACGTGGCAATTGATATTGTGTAGCTGTAACATATTTTACTGTGTTTATTATCGTGCTGTTACACTTTAGAAATTTAGGTGTTTTGTGTAGTGTAAGTAATTATAGTGAAGTGAAACCCCATTAGGAACATTGTAAAAATAATCCTACTTTAGAATTTTAAGCTACAAATTAGCTACTTTCGAACACGCTAGGTTTTTACAAAGTACTTATTGAAACATCATTTTCTTTATCTCGAATTTATATTTGCATTGTTCTCCGTTAGATTATGTTAGCGTTGTGTTTTTCTCACAGCCGAATTTTTAGGTAGAGTTTTTTCCTATTCCAAATTCGGTTTATACGTTTTTAATAACGTTTTCTACTGAGCTTGTCTAATTAACTGTTTTCACAATGGCATTGTTTAGATACAGTGTATTTTAAGTTATTAATTACACGTTTGTTTAAGATACAATTTACTTTTAGATAAAATTGGTGCCCATTAATTTGATCGAGCTTTTGTATATTAAATAATTAATATTGATATTGCGTGTTAAATGTCGTTGCGTGTTTATTCGGAACGTTTATTTATTATACTTTCTTTATTGTAAAAAATATGAATTAATTATAAATATTACACTCGGCGCCGGCTAGCCAGTTCCTTTGCATGTACTTGGCTTGACACACTGCCATGTGTCTAGATAAGTATGAAATTTTCCTCTATGATTAATTTTGTTATAGTTGTTCTGTATAGTTTAAAACTGTCGCATGTACAGTCGAATAAAATTTGGTTACTTAAAGAAAATAGAAAAAGTTTATTTGACTTACATTGCGCTAGTTTCTTTGTTAGCTTCCTTCTAGTCATCCTTACATAAGTACCTAAGAATATTAAAAAAATCTTCCTAATAATGAAAAGTAATATTTACTTGGATAAAAACTCAATGTATTTTGATAATTTGTGGGATCGTGTTTACCTTCCTTTTTTTTGAAACCGTGTTTTTTTTAATGACGCTAAATGCTTATGCTTTAGCATATTTCCTACTGTTATATAATGTAGCTAATTTCTATGTGCACCAATACACAACTAATTACTCAAGAGTCAATCAAATCTCTTTAGTTTTGATATAAAGATAAATAATTAGATCACTCACATTGATTGAGTTTAGCTCGACTTTATACTCGCTGCGAATGCGAGCACTCGCTGAGGAAGGATACCGGACTGGTCCGAAACAAGTCGGGCTGAATTTTTTTTATTAGAGTGGTCTGCTTAAACCATTTTAAATGCCCGAATCACCTTTATTTATTCATTTTAAATTATCAAAATATTGTATATTTAGGATGCACCGTTTGTCAAAGCAATAACGGCTAGTTTTACATTGAACTGTGTATAGATATTGCACGTGACATTTCTCTCGCTCACACTCGTCTAGTATGTGTGAGACGGCAATAGTCACGTCGACTTCATTGTCGTCACTATTGAAAAAGCACGTATTTCAAAACTTGATCTTTACTCCGCGTGCTTTAGGTTCAGTTTACATAATGATTTAGATACGACCTTTTTTCAAAGCAGTGGCGACTCCGCAGTTCTATTGGTTAGTCTCTAATGATTAGTATAAATAACCTATGGGTGCCATTATTAGACCAAAGTACAGGCATGATATTTTATTAGCACGATAATTATACTAAGCGATGTAGGCCAATGTTTATTGTTCTTGTTTGAAATGTTTTTTGTCTCTGGTCATTCGCTGGTCGATAAATCCAGGGGGGCTACTCTGATATTCGATTTTCGAAGTTCGTATGATAGTCCCCTTCACTCTCAAATTGATCTCTATTTGTGAGCAGAACGGCGCGAAACGAATTTCGAAATTCGAATTTTGGAGTTTAAAGCCAGAATGTGTGTCGGAATAAAGGATTTCATTCTGATTTTGTGTCTTTTTTTCTACCATAGACAATAGTCAACTGTTCTTAACCTTTTTGGCTGGTGACCCAAAGTATAACTATACTTCCACTGATAATTAAATATTAAGACCCCGGATCTAAAGTATAGAAAATGTGCTTTTAGTTATATATCCTGGAGTTTTGGTATGTGTATGTCGTACAAGTCTGACATACCTAAACACATCCGTGCTGAGTGCACACAGTCACCAAAAATGAAACAAAACATATATTTATTTATAATTTTATTAAATTAGTTCTATAACTTTTTTACATATAGTAAATTACATGTGCCACGTTTCGTCAAATACATCGAATATGCTGCCAAGTCTCATCGGCAGTTGTCGGACCTAACGTTCCTACTCGGACAGAGTCTCCGCTCGCTTTTAATTTCTAAACGAATATTAAAAAAACAAACGTCTGCCACAGTGTAGCTCTGTTCGACAAAGTCCCATCTATGGAGTACTAAATTGAAGTTGCAAAAACTTGAGCAAGTAAATATGAATTTCGTAATTTCAAACTCAGATCTGTCCAATTAGATTTCTTTAATAATAAGAATTTTCATCTTATCTGTTTTAATACTCAAATCATAATAATAAAACCTGAGGACATTTCCGAGTTTAAAATTAAGCAACTCATGGTTTTGAAGGTTGCCTAAAACTTCAAAATTGCTTCAACATGATTGAGACGAAGATTTCCATCATCAGAACTAATGTGGCAGACGCATTATATTCTATTCTAATGCAAAGTTTACACCTGCTAAACAGCATGGGAGCGCACGTTACACTAATTTGTAGTAGGTACTGGATCTCGAGGCTCCCCCACCTTACTCGCTCTCAGCTGATATAAACTTAGCGTAAAAACAAGAGAAATTCGCAAAGGATTTCAAACGCGCCTTTGCAGCGATTCGGACACGGTTCAGTCCTGGATGTTGGCAACTGCCTAGATTTGCGTGGTAAAAGTTACCGTATCGACCCTAGCTAGGGCTGGATTTTATCCAGGTTTGCTTGTAAGATCAGCTTGGTAATGTTGAAAACTCCATTACTAAAAGCTCAGATATTTACTAACGAACCTTTGTGAAGTCCAGTCTGGTTTTAATTAACCTATCACTGCGCTACTCAAACGTAAAGATATCTCTGATTGGCTGTATGTGATGAATCTGATTGGCGGAGTTATGTAGGTACTTCACGTTCAAGTAGCCCATGATTTTTTATATTCGTTCAGAAATCAAGACGCGAGCTGTCGACGGCGCATGCCCCGACCGCCCCGCGCCCCGCACTCGAACAAACCGGGCAATATCTTTATGAAATAATTTGTATAAAAATTTTGGCTCCAATATTTACAATCGTACTGATATTTTTTTACAATGCCGGACTAATATTTTTTTAATTTGTACAGGCGAGTTCGAGTAGCGGGCACGCGAACGCGCGTCGAAGGCAATTATTGCAATTTCAATTCTAATAACACATTTTTCTTATCTAATAAAGAGTGCGCGCGTACAGTGCACGCACGCTCAGATACCCTATCGTTACAGTGGCACTGTCGGGTAACGTGAGACGACGCTCTTACACTACGTGCGACAGAAACAGTAAGAAATAGCAACTCAAACTCACTGTAGCGATAGGATAGACAATTTATTTAAGGAAGAGACAACACCGAAGGCAGATGACTGGATCCATTGGCCACTACTGTCGCCCGCGCTACAATACACTAATTTCGTACATCGTACACCGATACCGTCTCCCTGTTTCGTGTTTTTAAAAATTAACATTTAGAATTAACACTCAAGTAGGGGCTTATACAGAATTTGTACTCTTAAAGCGTCCCGTCGCCGTTTGCTCCCACACACTCGGCACTCGCAAATGAAACGTGAGCCACACGATAACAGAGTCTCCTCGAACCGAGCAGACCAGAGACTGATTCGAAATTCGAACGGAGTATTTTGACAGCTAGGCTACCACGAAATTTAAAAGCCATGTCCGAATCAATAGAATTATCGTTGAACAGAAATAGAAAATGCTTTAGCGATGACATGATTGATGTAAAACGTTCTTGAGCTACTTTTTAAAACATCGTCTGCGAAAATTGTATTAACAAGGATCAGGCTTTATTGTTGTTGAGTGAAAGGGACTTAAATATATCAGTTCTTCTCACTCTAAACAAGTTTTAAGAACGAATTGTGGGTAACCTTCCAGGCATTCACTCAATTTCACAAATGATGTATCTCAAAACCTTGGTACAGTTTTTAAAATAATATCGACAATCCGTTGCCGTTAAATAAATTAGATAAATATAATTTTTGTGATACTTATATAATTTGAAACCGATAGTTTGTTGTAATGTTTCGGCAGGACTGACAGAGGCACACAGGTCTTAGGGTTGCGAGTGGCAGATAGCGTCGGACGGACTTAACAATACTACGAATCAACCAGGGAAAAAGTCTGTAACAGAATTGAATACGCATCAGTCTTAGCTAAGCTTTCTGCGATTTTATCAACAAACTGAGCCAACGTATTCAGCGTAAGGGACAGAGCTATATGGCTGCATAACTGTGTCCCTTACGCTGAATAGAACTTGGCACGCATTCAATGATTATGATAACCCACCAGTAATTTTGGATACATTTTATACTTGTGGATTAGACGTGGGTCACCAGGTCACCACAAGCTAAGATGTCCTAAAAGCGCCGGTATTAACGATACTATCCATCGTGCTGTTTCCGCGACGGCATAACTCTGACGTCGTGGCAGCTAACACTGACACTATGGAGCCATCCAACTACGAGTACTGCGGCATCAAAGGCAGGCAGCAGCTGCTTCTGCAGAAGCTGGGAAATGCCGCAAGCACCGTCAACTCAGTGCAATTTCAGAGGCGTTTACGGTGAAGACGCTTGGCCCACGGCCTTACACCCACAATTTTAATATAATAGGCAGTTTAAAAACTCTTTTTGAAACGTTGCCCCGAGGCAGCGGCCTTTGGGACTCCATTAATTTTAGTTTCAAGTTCGTGGTTTAATTTTTTTATGACGGTAGGAACGCAAATTTCAGCGTTAGTTAAGTAATAAAACTTTTGCTTGTGAGTAGAGTGAGAATGGAGGGAGTGAGAAGATGAAATGAGTAAAAGATTAAATGCGGATGACAAGGACAGCGATAGAAATAGAAATGTGCAAATGAAAACTCAACGGAATAGTAAAATTACGAAAATTAATTCTTATCAACGGATAAAGATAGGTAGCTCCTCCGTTAGAGAGTAACGGAGCTAATGGTTAGAATGAGAAGTACTAAAGCTATCGCACGAACGAATTGCTGTTCACGTTCATACGTAATATAATGTAGGAAATTCCGATTAAAGAAGGCACATAGTTTCAGATTATTCTACTAACATTATCTGTTAAAGGACCGGCATTATAATTATCATAAATAATAAGGTTGATTCGTAGTAGAAGTAACCTCCGACGCATCGCCCGCAACCGATTACACACATTATATAACCTTAAGAGATCAGACTGTCATTTCTAAAACAAATGTTATACTTACAAATGATAATACGTTACAACTATCCTTACATAACATTCATACCTAAAACAATTTACAATATTAATGCAATTATAAAAAAAAAACATTTGGGGCCAGAAGCGAATGAGATGTGACTGCGCCCAAATGTGTATTGCCACCAAAATTGAACATACGTAATATAGTGTTGCCAGACGCTCTCCACAAAATGAATCAACAATTTATACAAGGTAAAATAGCTCTAACAAAAATATGTGTACTCTTCTAGTTGATATCCCCTTGCAAGATTTTGTGTCGACACTTTCTCATAATATTGTCCATTTCTTTACAATGTATAATAAGTATTTATTTTTTGGTACGTGAATGTCCACATAAATTAAATACCACTAAAGTAATTTTGTCATTTGACTTGTCAATAGATTAAAATAAAATGGTAGATTTATATTAATTCGCAATAATATATTAATTTTATAGTCTATAGACTCTATCTAAAATAAATAATAATAATTTTGTTGATCTCCAATTTAATTTAATTTTATACACAAACAATGAACACTTTCCCATTATGATGCAGGTTTTGGAAAAACGTCAAATATGATAAAACAACTGAAGGTACAAGTCGATGCAATGACAAATTACTCTGTTGGGTGTGTGACAATGAAGTGAGATCATAGAATATTCAATATCAATACTTAAGAATACGATGTTAGTTAGATAGTCTGTGGTGTGGTGTACTGCCTGTCGATAAGACTAAACCAAAGACAACAGCATAGACAAGACGAGATAGAGCTGCAACGAAATACATTATTTTCATCTCTTCTTTTATTGCTTGGATTTTGTCACTCGGCCCTTTTCGATCGAATTATTAGTTTCATCACAATTTTCATTTAGATTGTAAGGATTACTATTTAATTATGAAGTCGAAAAATGCCGAGTGACTTTCTCCAACCAATCTAACGCACAATGAGCTAGAAAAAAATGAAATACTTAATTATAAATTGGTTCTAAGTTTTATGAACTACATGATACCTACTCAAAAATGTTTTAAGTAAAAATCTTAAGACATGTTTTTGTTGCATTCACTGTCGCCATCTTGTTGCTAATGCAGAGCAAGATGATAGCTTCAATTTCTATGCCGTGTCTTTAGTCTATACTAAGAACAGTGTTGCCATGTTTGCCATAGACAACGAAAACAAATGAAATTTAGACGACGACAAGAAGCTAAAAAGCGTCTTGGTAGCTGTGCGCGTGTAAATCAAGCATTCTGTGCGAACTGGTGTTAATGGGCCCCAGAATCACGCGGGAAAGAGACGCGAACAAAAAATAATGTGTTCCCTTGTCGCTCTGCTCACGGCCGGTTCCCGCGTGTGTGGTGGGCCCATTATACGAAATGTTACTTGTTAGTACTGAGCTTTAATGGAGTTAAGTAAACTTCTCTTAAACAATATGTTGGTGGGTCAAAATTTGTGTGAACCCAAAGGTTTTTGCTGCAGCACGACGCCCACTTATTTCACAGATCTAATTCTATTTGATTGATTTTTTACAAGAAAAATAATTATATACAAATATAAAATTGATATTTATCTATACAACATTTTGCTAAACCAGCAACTTTTGTGGAAAGTAACGATAAGTACCCTATAGAGTTGAACGACCCATCGACCGTTTTAATTTATGTTCAAATATGACCGATAGAAAATTCAATAACATATAGCAAAATAACATGATTATTAAAATATCAATGGTGATGAAAATACGGAGCGTCCGAACGCCCAATATGTATTCCTTTGTACGAAGAGTCATACTAAAATATTGTATTCTTTTTACTGTTCACGAATTTCCCCCAAACGCTGAACTAAATCTAAAAACGAAAACCGGATGTATATAGATAGGTACATTGAGCAGAGTTACGAAAAAAACAATGTTCTCGCGTTTTCGCATAGGCATGAAGCTAATTAGAACTTATAGAATCGCTTTGACTTTACTATTCTTTACATTCAGCCCACGTGCTGCTCATAGAATAGGCTAATAAGATGGTAAAACTAAGCGCTAAAACTATAAGAAAACAAAAACGTTTCGATCAACGCAATCTAATTCTTTAAATTAGCAGCGTTCAAAAAAAGAAACGTCCGTCATTAATTAGCATCGATTGATCGGAAAGTTTAGTATTTCTTATGCTTTAATAATCGCGATTGTATTCGTTCAAATTAGCCCCAAACAAAAAAATAACAAATTATAATTTTAGTTGGATCAAAAATATTACTAACACCGACCGGAGAAGAAAACAAAAGAAGAAACAATTTTTGGCAATTTTGTACTCGACAATGATTATCAGAGGTGTCGGCCGGCGCTTGTAGCCGGGGTTCCGTTGCAGCGACTAGTAGCGCCAGTATTGTTGTATAGTTCACCACTAGATGGCGGTAGTAGTTGTTCGCGTCGCCGGCAGATGGCGCGGACGCAGCCGGCGCGGGCACTCGTCACCGTTCAGTCACAGAAACAACAGTCGCCTTAGTACATGTATCAACAAAATGTTCTACAATTGTTTACGTTACGAAGTATTAACGGGAGCGGGGCGCACCCGGCCGGCGCTCGCGCCGCCCGCTCGCCACCTGCAACAAACGGCAGACATGTACTGACCGTAATTACCCCAACTGCGGTTCAATGTGACAGTGTTCTGCAATAAAACCAACTAACTCCAACTTAACCTGTTCGAAGTGGTCATTGTAAAAAAAAAACTGAAATATTTTCAATTTAAAGAAAAATTGTAGCCGGTGATTTATGGCGCCACAGGACAGGCAGCGACCGTTTGACATTTCTATAGTTAATAGTACTTTACTGCGGTTCAATATGATAGTGTTCTTAATGTTCTGTCGCTCTGGTTAGACGTGTAACTGACCTAGACCCTCGTGTTCCTTGTGGCTCGGCGCGGCGCGGCGCGCGGCGACCGGCGCCCGCGCCGCGCGCGTTCGCACACGCCGCTGTCGCCGCTGCCGCTGCGGCCCGACAACAGCGACTCGCTGTCGCTCTGGTTGGACGTGTAACCGATCACGTCCACTTCATCTGGAACAGCATAGAAGCGTTTTAGTACACACAGTCAATGACACGATAACAACTTTTCAGATAAGACTTTAAGGGCATGTATCACTACTATCTGTTAAGCTCCTGATATCTTCGTCTTCGTCTCTGTATGTTTTGTAGAAATAAATAAAAACGTCATCACAGATACCTGAATTTTTTGATATCAGAAACTTAACAAGCAGTGACGAACATACATACATATATCACGTCTTTATCCCTTACGGGTTAGACAGAGCCTAAGGTAAGAAAACCTTAAGGCCACGTTCAGCAAGATGTGAAATCAAAACAGTGATGGGTTGCCAGCCGCATCGCCCATAACATGATTCCCAAGACAAGGTTTTTACCATCTGCGCGGGAAGAGAAGCAACTCGTAAATTCTATGTTTTTTTTTTACTCCCAGACCAGCATGGAAGAGTGGCGAAACAGGCCCAAAATAAGTTTAAAAAAAACGCAAGGTTTTTTGCCGACAATGCTTTCTGTTGACTGTCCTCGTACCTACTTGCATCGTCATGCATTTCACTTGCAGTGGGTCAAGTTTGACTTGCAAGATTTCACTTAAAATTGCTGTTAATAAACTGTAAGTTAATAAAAGCTTGCAAATTTGGAGCAAATAGTCATTTGCAGTACGGCCCTTCAAAAAATCTCATTCTAATCTCGATCTCGCCGTGCATCGTACCCAGCTCAGTGGCAAGAGCGACTGTTAATGAAAACAGCTTATTTTCTACGATTTTACGCGACGTTACCAACGTAATTAAGCTTCTAAATACGATTTTTCTAACACACCGTTCTTATTGACGACGCTTCGGTAAAATTTCGTGTTTCGAGTTCCAAAACCGTACATCCCTGTCCGGATTTACCCCTTAACGAGCTATACAAATTCCCAAACAAGATAGATCCCTGCACGGATTGGAAACGTGTCTGCCGACCGACTGCCGCCGCCGCGCATGGCAAGCAGCCAGCTCACGATTTCCACAAATGACAAGCATTACCTGAGAAATTGACTGTGGATTGATACCGACGCGTTTTTTCTCCGAAGGATGAATGCCCATTAGATCTGCGAGCGATAGCGAAGCGGCGCGTATGAAAAAAACGGGAAATTGTGACCGAGATTCGCGCACTGAGGGTGTCGTGCAAATTTGAAAATTGACACATTTACAGTTGGTTTTACTAGAAGCAAAAAAGATTAGTTTGTTTTCGTAGAAAAATAAGGTATTACTTTGAACGACAAAGAAAAAAATTGCGTGTTGTTCCCATTAAAAATGTGAATCAGTGATTATCAGGTTTTTCCTTTAATTATCTCGTGGAGCTCTAATTCTTGCCAAATTTCATAATTATTACAAAATTACACATTCAAAATGGTAGTTGTAACTTTTGAATGCATAAACTTATTAATTTTTTTACGGTTACAAGTGACCCTGAGTATTTTTTATATTAATTTCAACTTGAACGCGTTCCTGAGAAAAAGGGTATTGACCGACTAACAAGCAGTAGAACGATATAAGGGTTCCTTTTTTAAGGTTCCATACCCAAAGGGTAAAAACGGGACCCTATTACTAACCGTCCGTCCGTCCGTCTGTCTTTCACCAGGCTGTATCTTGGCCGGTTTTTAACTTTCTTTCTTTTAAGGCACGAAACTCTTAAGAAAAGTGTTGCAACTTATATCGGATAACGTCCCATTTCCGCAATGCAGCGACACAACTCACGATGTGGCGGCACATTAAGTCGCCAATGTCGGGTAAAACCGGACAGTGTCCCAATAAATATCGGCAATGGACGGGATCGAACCCGGAGCGACGCGGATGGTTGCGAACTGCCAACGACTTAAGCTGTATAAACACCAGTTATCAACGGTTGACGGAAAGAGATCCCTTTAAGGCATAAGCTCGCCTTTGTACATCTGTTTGTCTTTTGATCGTTATTTTCATTTGTTTATGTGCAACTAGCGGTTGCCCGCGAATGTCTGCGTAGAATTTGCTTATCGCTATCCCGCGGGAACTATGCGATTTTCCGGGATAAGAACTATCCTATGCCCTTCCCCGGGACTGAAACTATTCCTGTACCAAATTTCATTAAAATCGGTTCAGTGGTATAGGCGTGAAAGAGTGTAGTGATGCGAATGTTTGTGAGTGAGGATGGATGGATGGATCAATGTGACGACGTGTGTTTGTTTGTTCCTTCTTCACGCCGAAACGACTGGACGGATTTGGACAAAATTTGGATAGGAGATAGCTGGTACCCTAGATTAACACGTAGGCTACTTTTTATCCTGGAAAATTGCATGATTCCCGCGGGATAGCGATAAACATGTCAAGGATTGTAGCTGCCTAGAGTCGCAACGTAAACAATTATTGCAGAATATACTATCAATATCAGTACTTAACTCTATGCGGACGAAGTCGCGGGCAGAAGCTAGTATTTCATATTCATAGATTATCTGTCAAATGTACATCAAAAGCATCGGTAGGTTTTTTTTTTTTTTTTTTTATGTGAATAGGAAGGCAAACGAGCAAGTGGGTCACCTGATGGTAAGTAATCACCACTGCCCATAGACACCCGCAACCCCGGGGGGATTGCAGATGCGTTGCCAACCTAGAGGACTAAGATGAAATGCCTCTTGTGCCCGTAATTTCCCCGGCTGTCTTACTCTCCACACCGGAACACAGCAGTGCAAGCTCTGCTACTTAGCGGCAGGATTAGCGAGTAAGATGGTGGTAGCGATCCGGACGGACCTTGCACAAGGCCCTACCACCCGCCGGTAATAGAGTTATTGTTAACCTGGTGCAACTCACTGTTATTTATTCAACAACTCTACACCTAGGTCAATGACTCGTACCTGTACAGAATTGAGTTTACTAGCCGCTCAAACCGAACGATAAAGTCGAGTCGCGACGCGCCAGGAGTCTTAGAGAAACCAAATTTTAGGCAAAACAGGTTCCCGCCCCGGGGCAGGCAAGGGGCAGAAATAGGACGCAAGGAAAATGATGGAGACCCAATAATCAGCTCCTGGAAAGGACTACAGGCTTTTTCGTTTATCCCTTGGTAAATGTAGTAAATTTCGACGTTTTGACGCTATATTGGGTACGCTATCCCGCGGGAACTACGCAACTATCCCGGAAAAATAGCCTATATGTTATTCCAGACTATAATCTCGGTGAAAGGGAATGGGCGATATTCTTAGGAATCATGTTATACGAAACGTTTGGTCGTCGCCTTAAAGTCCTTTTGTTGGAAAACCCATTTTACTCTGTAGATGAATTTTTAAATTTGACACTTATCTAATTTATCCATATTTTTTATTATTATTTTTTGTTACTTTTAATGATAATTTCCATTTTATGACATATTTTTAGTTTGTATTTAAATTGAATTGTATTTAATTTTTAATTGTTGACATTTTTTATTTTTTATTTTAAGCTGACGATTTCAATATAAATTCCTTGACATTTAATTTTAAGTGATGTAATTTTATATTGAATGACTAAATAAACATAAACAACATAAACATATAGGCGATGCGGCTAGCAACCCATCATTATTTTGATTCCTTTTTCCACCTATACGCCTACAATCATGCTAAACGTGGCCTTTAGGTTTTGTTACCTCAGGCTCTGTCTACCCCGTTAGGGATATAGACGTGATTTGTGTATGTATGTATGTATAATCTCGGTGCCAAGTTTCATACAGATCTGTTCAGACGTTCGCGCATGAAAGATTAACAAACACGTGTACATTCACAACACATTACATACATACATACATAAATCTAAGGTAACAAGACCTAAAGGCCTCGTTTAGCATGACTGTGGGCGTATAGGCTGACAGGGGAATTAAAATAACATGATTCCTAAGCTTTTCGCCCATACCCTCGATGGACTTTTACCATTATTTGATTGATTTACAACAGTTGCATTTAATAACATAAAACTAATTACACATAAACGGATAACTCATGTATCGATCGAGTGATGCTCGACATGTTTCGGACTATTTCGTAGTCCTTCTTCCTGGAGCGCTCGCCCCGGCGGCAGCGTAACGAACACTGCCCGCCAGCGCTCTGTTCGCGCGGCTGCTCGACGCAACTGACAGCGGCGCACAACTACCCTCGTTTTCATCGTCATTTTTATTACTGTCAAATGTAGGTGTCACTCGACTTTTTATACGTGAGTTATCCGTTTATGTGTAATTATGATTGAGTCTCACGGTAGTTTCATGTTGAAATATAAACCTACTTATAATGAGTGCGAAAAGGTTCTAAAGCAGCGCACGGTTCGCCTGTTCCGACAGAACGGCCGTGGCAAGGGTATTAATAACTGTACCGACGTATAAAAGCACATTACTTACACCTATCGCCGGCTTGATTAATCTCCTCACCCATTACGCGGCGCAGATATATCGCGTATTGTTATTTGCCCCACTATGCATCAGTGGCGCGGCGTTAAAGAAAGAAGAAGAAGGGAATTTAACTTGTCTTTTCCTCTAATTCTGCACAAAGTGCCCAACTGCCTTAAAATAGGTGTCGCAAATGTGTGCTCGGCTTAAGTTGCTTGGCGATGGTTAGAAAAAAATCTCTTAGAATTTGATGGAATGGAGAAAAGCTAATACACGTTATGCTTAAACTCAATCCGTTTCGTAATTTTTTCACATGGCGACCGTGACAGGACAAGTCGGTAGGAATCGAGTTCTATGGCCAAGCAATTGCTATGCATAGTATCCTACTAATGGACGGATGGATAGATGTGACGATGTGTGTGTATGTTTGTTCCTTCATCACGCTGAAACGACTGGACGGATTTGGATCAAATTTGGAACGGAGATAGCTGCACGTGGAGCACGTGGAGTTAAGTATAAATTAACAGCCCTGTTATTTTCAGGATTTTTGAATTATACATTGATCAATGTTGAAAGTGAACCGCGTTATGGGCGGACTTAATTTTGAATTAAAAATATTTAAACTGCATATTTTAAACTCACTCTTTCTCAGTCCATCGCTTAATGCTTCTCTCGTCTACTCAAAGGTTGACTGGTAGAGATCCCTTATAGGGATAAGTTCGTCTTTGTGCATATATTTAATTTCTAAACGACACTGAAAATTAGAACACAGAAAAATCCGAAAAGTAAAGCTATGGCCGGGAATCGAACCCGGATCCTCGTCATTCCGTGACGCGTGTCCCACCACCCTTAGCAATTAATACTATCCATAGAATTACTTTTCGGATTTTTCTTTGTGTTCTAATTCTCAGTGTCGTTTAGAAATTTTATTTCTAACGGTAAAAACGTTAAAGCAAACATAAAAAACCAAGAAGTAGAAAAAAAAAACTTGAATCATTTGATAGTACGGTCAAGTGCAAAAATAAGTATCGATAGGAACTTTTCAAAAATATGTCCCACGACCTTATTACGCCGGTGTAAGAGCGTATGGTACTTATTTTTGAAACTTTGTCTAGATACATATTATTACACTTGACTGTACATATATTTTTTTGTGATTTCTTTTTGTTTCTCTATATTTGTACAATAAAGCATTTACTTACATACTTTCCTCGTGAATCACTATCCACCGGTATTATTATAACTTTATGAAAAAAGGTTTACAATCACTGACTAGATTCTAATAATATCCTGAATGAACCATAGACTCGCATCTTCCTTCCAAAACCGTAAGTATAGTTCCACTAAAAGGATTATAAGCAGCCAGCTAGTGCCGGCGCGTCACCTGCTCCTAGGACCCCTAGGGGTGGGAAAGGCCCCAATAAATCTCATCCCGATAATTTACCGGTTGTCTCCGCGACACATAAATCGGCACATCCCTGTCACTGACGACTCCGCAAGGGTGGCCAGCTCAAATTAATTTTCTAGGACAAAAAAATTGGGACAAAACCAATGAACAAAATACGTTTACCTATTCTGCTATCACACGAACGAAAGGTGACGTGTTTCATAACCTGTCGGGTCCATCTTCAAAGTTAGTAAATCGTCTACCATACACAACTAAACAACATCATGAAACCAACGATCAATCAGAAAACAGTTTAATTGGCAATCGACTGCGACATAAACAAAGAGGGTTTTATTATTTAATAACTAACTATAGAAGCGTCTCGTCTTTCAAAAAAAATCCATTGTTTTTTAATTACGTTATTTCATTTATAACGTCTTTATCCCTTACGGGGTAGACCGAGCCTAAGGTAACAAAACTTAAAGGCCACGTTTAGCATTATTGTAAGCGTATAGGTGGAAAAAGGAATTAAAATAGTGATGGGTTGCTCGCCGCATCGCCTACAACATGATTCCTAAGACTCTCGCCCATTTCCTCGATGGGCCTTTAACATCTGCGCGGGAAGAGAAGCATCTGGTAAATTCTACATTTTTTCTTTACTTGGGAGTAGACCAGCATGGAAGAAATTTAATAGAACTTCTAAAATTTTGGGAGTTTTTAATATATTCAAGGACGGCAGACGTAGTCAGGACAGGACATTAGCGTTTCGCTATTAGTTCCGTTACACGAGACACGCGGCACGGAGTTTTAAAATCAGAATATCCCGATCTAATCGGGACGGTTGGCCGCCCTAAATGTAACCGTCGACTCCATAGCCCTTGTTACCAACTTTATACTGGACGAAGTTGGTTATTTATTTGTTTTGCGGAGGTGGAAGTGATTATGGGTCCTGCGTCATAAGGGAGAGGTTTAGGCGTTGCGCACAACACGCGTACCGACTTCACGTGGAAGAAGGACCTACGTTTTAAACAGACACAATGTGACTTATGTCTTTCTTCCTCGAATACGATCAGAGCTGCCTTTCCTAAAAGTTATCAACGACGGATCTTTGAAAGCGAAAAACCTCTATCTCTATTAAGACTTGAAGGTCGTATCACATTCCGGTGCTCACCAAGCTGTAAAACTGTACAACAGGCTATCTACTGAACTAAAAATTATTACAAATTACTCATTGTTTCAGAGGAAACTAAAAAGTTTTTTGTTAAGGGGTTGCTTTTAAAGTGTAGAGGAAATATTTAATGATGAATTAGGTATAGGTTAAGTAGGTATTATGTATTTCTCGTTCTTATTTTGATAATCGTAGTTCTGTTGTAGTGTTTTTATTGTTTAGTTTAATATTATTTTTTAATTAAGTTACTTAATTTATTAGTCTGTATTTCAAACACAATACATGTATTGTTTTTTTGAATAAATACTGTCTATTAACTGTTTCGTACAACAACAAAATTACGACATCATTATATGAACTATTACTAGATGCAATAAAATTCATATAGGACCAACTTTCAAAACATCGATTCACAGCCGTGCAGATATCGACTAACATTTAAAAAAACATAATATTGTCATGGATGCACCTCCACCTCAACTCCTTCGTGGCGAGTCCTTTGCCTCTCGGGAATATGTTCGGTGCAACCGAACACCGTTATGACGTTAGTCCTTTTAAATTTTTGTGCTCTTTACGGTATTATCGCAACCGGGTGCATTCAAAACATTCACATTTTTTACTTATAGTCTTAAACTATTAAAGAAACATTAAAGTGGCGTTTATTCGTGCTTAAAGCGTTTTACTCAACAATAGTTACAACAAAAGCACTCCCCAAACAATGCATTTGGCAATACTGGTAGTTGTAGCCAACAGGCCTACTCCGAAGTTACAAATACGAAGTCAGTTTCGCGTCGTTGTGTGAAAGGGACGGCAAGATATAAACTTCGCTTTTCGGAGTAGCCTCCCCTCGAGCCGTGAAACGACATCATACATTTTGCAAACGTCCGTTACCACAGAAACCAGTGCGGAATTAAATTAATCATTTCGCTCCACCGAACAAAAGCAAACAGGAGCAAGTCTTTATAATAGTGTTACACATAGGCCCTTTTACTTCGGAGGCAGATCAGCCGCAAACCTTGAACGGAGAGCATTAATCGTGCAGAATGAGAGGAAAAAGACAAATCAGCGGAACACTCAATCGGGGCTGAATAGATAACATTAGTTCTTTGAACAAACTTTTATATTTATTATGTCGTTAAGGCCGTAGGTTGTCGTATGACGTAACTTTGCTATTATTGCTACGCACTACTTCCTATACGTATGTAGTACTTAACCTTGAAAAGTAAAGTGGAGGCTATAATGTCGTAAGGCCCAGAACAGAAAGCAACGCGACTGCAACCTCTAGTTTCATTTGAGCTTCTGCCATAGACTCCTAAGCGAGACGGGACATGTTGCGACCAGTTTGAATCCGGTTTGAAACACATTGCAAATCAGTTGCGTTGAAACCGGCGAGCGGGAAACTTGCGTTTGGGTTTCATCGCTTTGGCGTCGTTTTCGGTACAACAAAATGGCTGACGAGGAAAATAAAACCACCGAAATGGTTGTGAGGTTGCGGGGTGTATAGAAAACCATTGAAACTGGTTTCAAACTTATAATTTTAAAAAGGATTTCATTGCAGTTGCGTTGCGCCGTCTAATCTGGGCCTTTCGAAACGTAATGCATTCTAACTTCATGCGTTCGCAGTGTCAAATACGATCCCCTTACTCATAAACGCTCTATAGCCTTCTGCTAACTTAGCAATCGTTTGACCTTATCTGTGAAAGGTAAATGTCAAAGTGACAGATAAGAACAAACGATTGCTAAGTTAGTAGAAGCCTACAGAGCGTTTATAAATAAGGGGGTAAGATATTAGTCTGTTGCCGTCAAGTACCACCAGTGGCGCTGCTGATCTCCAATATTTAGGATTTTTACACGAACCGTTTCGAGGCTTTTATCTATTTTCTGTGATATATATAGTGAAGTAATACTAAACTATTCGATCTTAGTCAAACTAAAACAAAACAAAAACTAATCTACGTTCAATGGAGTAAAACGCCTCTCCGCAGTCAGCTACCAACTAACTTACAGTCCGTGCATGAGCTCTTAGAATGCTATTCGGGTTTCTCTTGCTGTCTCTCTCTCGACCGATTCAAGTATGAAACCCATAAGAGTGAGTCAGCAAGACAACCCTAAATGGCATTCTAAGTCACGGGCGGTCATACTGCAAAGCCTGCACCCGAAAACCTTACAAATCCAAACACATCAAAGCAATCGACGCCGCAATCTTAATGTGTACAGTAAACCGACCCTGATAAGCGGCAGCGGGTTGCTGTTATCATCTGGGGGAGGGGGGCGCAGAGGGAGGAAGGGGGTGCTAATTACCACAACTATCCAACTTAAATTAGGTCGGGAAACCTTCGGTGGGGATGGCGATCGGTAGGTTGATAGAAATTTGCAAGGGAACACCTTATTACACTGCATTGTCTACATTCTAGTTTGAAGCCTGTTGTCAGTCTGCTTTAATCACAAAGTTTATAAAGCAGACACTGGCAAAATATGCAATTACATAACGATTGCACTTCCATGCTGGTCTGGGAGCAAAGAAAAAACATAGAATGTATCAGTTGCTTCTCTTCTCGGGCAGATGGTAAAAGCCCATCGAGGGAATGGACGAAAATCATAGGAATCATGTTATAGGCGATGCGGCTAGCAACCCATTACTATTTTGATTCTATTTGCCATCTATACCTAGCCCCAAAATAATGCTAAACGTGGCCTGTAGGTCTTGTCACCTTAGGCTCTGTCTACCCCGTAAGGGATAAAGACGTGATTTGTGTATTGTGTGTATAACGATTGTAGTATTTCCCCTTTCCACCTATACGCCCACAATCATGCTAAACGTGGCCTTCAGGTCTTGTTACCTTAGGCTCTGTCTACCCCGTAAGAGATAAACACGTGATTTATGTATGTATGTAAAAATAGACACTTGCCCGCTTATACATAAACGATCTATAGGCTTCTGCTAACTTAGCAATCGTTTGTCCTTATCTGTGAAATTAAATGTCAAAGTGACAGATAAGGACAAACGATTGCTAAGTTAGCAGAGGCCTACAGAGCGTTCATGAATAAGGGGGTTACAAATTAAGGAATATAAAGTTGTGCATTGGAGTTTCGTTGTTCTACACGGATGAATCGAAGTTTCAACCTTGCCTATTCAAACCGTCATTGTAATAAAGCTTTCTAAAATCAAAATTCACGCCGAACACGTTTATTGTTAACAGCAATAGACAACAAACAATGCACGGCCGTGTAATGGGGATGCCATCGCAAACCAAATTGGGTACATCGACGAGGAAATTGAACGCTGACGAAGTTTGTACAAGTGTAAGTTGATTTGGTATTAAAGCTGGTTATTGCAAATAAAACTCCCTCTGGACCAGCAACGTCTACCGGCTTCGTGTCGCACATCGACCCGGCGGTGGCCGGCGGTAGCCCAGCGTCAGTTGATCCTGTCGCATCCGACGGCAACACAACTTCTACCGTCTCTACAGAATCCGCAAGCGAGATGCATGACTTTCGCGGCCAACCGGTTAAGCCAAAATCATCACGTTCTAAGGGCAAGAAACGGGCCGTGTCAACGCCGGGTCCAGTTCTGGTTAATGACCAGCCTCGAGTAGTAACTCAGCCCCAAAAAACACCGACATCTGTGTCAGCGGTTTCAGACTGGATTGAAGTTAAAAAGCGGCCGCGCAGGTCTCTGGACGTGACGCGGGGCACCGCTGCGCCGGGTGCAACTCAACTGGAGGCTTCGGAGCGGCAACGTCATCTTCATCTATTCTATGTGAAGTCGGGTACAACTGTGGCTCAGGTGCGAGCTTATTTGTCTGATATTTGCAACGAGGATGTGTGCTCCGTGGAATCCTTAAAATCCAGAGGAAACTATGCGTCCTTTAAATTGACGGTTCCCTCCAAGTTAGCGGAGCAAATCCTGAATCCTGCAAACTGGACTGAGGATATCTGTATAAAGCCGTGGCGTCAGAATTTTCGTGCCCAAAATCAAAATAAAAAGTAAGGGTAGTGTCAATCTAGATATTTATTATCAAAATGTGCGCGGCCTTCGTTCGAAGACTGAACAATTTCAAAATAATATGATAATGTGTCGTGCCGATGTAATCGCTATCACAGAAACATTCTTGAATAGTTCTGTGAATAACGGCGAATTGTTTCCTTCAAACTATGTTGTGCTGAGGAAGGACCGAGCCGGCGATGTGGGCTGGGGCGGGGTCCTCCTTGCGGCTAAAAACGCTTATCAGCTACGAGCTGTAACTGACATTGACGGACTGACTGAAGACAAAGAAATCATATTTGGTTTACTATGTAAAAATAATGTCAAATTTCTTATTAGTGTGGTGTATGTACCTCCGAATTACAATCAAACTCAATTTTTAAATGTATTGGAATGTCTTGAGAATGCTATTTGTAAGTTTCCTACACTGGACGTTGTAATTATTGGTGATTTTAATCTTAAATCTTTTGGCTCGCAAGTCTCCGATGAGTTTGACAATTTTGTTAATTTCGCTCAGATTTATCAGTTTAATTCAGTAAAAAACGAACACAATGGTATTCTGGATCTTGTTCTATCAAATATTCCACTAGGGTGCGCCTCTGTTTCCGCGTGTATTGACCCGCTAGTGCCACTTGACGCTTATCATCCTGCGCTTGAGGTGGCGATTCGTGTGCAGAGTCGAAGTTCCGGTACTGTTGTGCTGGAGGGGGGTCCCACTCCTACACCGCGTACTTTTCGGAGTTTTCAAAAAGCCGACCTCCTTTCTTTATACATGGATTTAGCTGAAGTAGACTGGTCCCCTGTGTGTAGGCTGAAGAATGTGGATACAGCGGCGGCCATGTTCTACAACATGCTTAACGATTGCTTAGATCGACATGTGCCGAAAAGACTGTCGTCCAATGTACGTCGTCGGTATGAGTACCCATCCTGGTACACGTCTGAGGTTGTAAAATTCATTAAACTGAAGCATTTTCATCATGTTAAGTACAAAAAGTGTGGCCTAGAATTCAATAAGGAGCTGTTTCGTTACTATAGAACCCGAGTAAAAGAGCTTATTGGTTCCGCGCAACGGGAAAACTTGCGGCGGATTGGTTCTAATATAACTCAAGAGCCTAAAGTCTTTTGGGAGCATGTTAGAAATTTGCAGAGTAATCGATCGTCAACGGGTACTTACTCTCATTGTGGTAAAAGTGTGGCTGGCAAGGAGGCGGTAGATCTTTTTGCTGATCACTTCAGTTCAGTGTTCCATGAGAATACGCCCGTTCTGGATGCTGCGAGTGCCAGTTTGTACGAGACCCCTTTACAAAATGTAAGTGTTTCACTGAACACAATTACAGCTAAAGAATTGTGTCAGGTGGTGCGTCGGTTGAAGGCTTCTTCTTCTCCTGGTCCCGATGGTATACCAACTTTCCTGGTCAAGGACTGTGTGTCAGCTCTCGTGCAACCCTTGCTTTATTTGTATAATTTATCTTTACTTGAAATGAGCTACCCTTCGGTTTGGAAAGTATCGAGAGTGACGCCAGTTCCCAAGGATGGCTCGTGTTTAGAGGTGTCATCTCATAGGCCTATCGCTATACTGTCGGTATTCGGAAAGATCTTTGAGGGGTTGATCAACCGCCAAATCGTAGCCCAGATATCGCCTCACTTGGCAGACTCGCAGCATGGCTTCCGCGCAGGGAGATCGACTGTCACCAATAACATCAACTTTGCTGACTTCGTGCTTCGTGATATGGATAGAGCCGGACAAGTTGACGCGGCCTATTTCGACTTCAGGAAGGCGTTTGATCTAGTTGACAATGACGTTCTGTTGCAAAAGCTCTCAGTCTTTGGGTTCAGCAAGTGTCTCGTGTCGTTCTTCGCCAGCTACTTGAAGGATCGGAGGCAATTTGTCCGGATTCAGGGTCACTCATCTAAGGAGTACTATACTCGATCCGGCGTCAGTCAAGGGAGCACACTGGGTCCGACGCTGTTTCTCATCATGGTCGATGATCTTCCGACGGTTGTCAGAAACTCTGAATGCTTACTGTTTGCAGACGATTTAAAAGTGTTTGCAGCTATAAATAGTGACTCTGATTGTGAGATGTTGCAATCAGATATCAATGCGGTATCTGATTGGGCGCGCGTCAACAGATTGTCGTTTAACACAGGGAAATGCAAAGTCATTTCATTCTCTCGTTCTCCGGCAGCTGTCGAGTATTCTTATAGTTTGGAGGGTAGCCCGATGGATAGAGTTCTCAGCATTAGAGACTTAGGTTTAAACGTTGATGTACAGCTCGATTTCCATCAGCATATCACCCGTACATGTAAGAGCGCTAATAGAGCCTTGGGCTTCATAATGCGTGTAGCTTCACAATTCCAGAGCGTCACGGTCTCTATTGTCTTGTACAATGCCTTTGTGCGCAGCAAGCTTGAGTATAACTGCATAGTCTGGGATCCTTTTGAGTCAAAGTACCATATGCTCATAGAGAGAGTCCAGCGAAAGTTTGCTCGGTACCTGTACAAAAGGATGTATGGTTATTATCCGTTTTTGTTTCCATCACTTTTTGTGTCTGGCATGGTTGGATTGGAGACCCTAAGCCACAGGCGTAAGTATCACTTGCTTGTGCATTACTGCTCCTTGTTGCAAAATAGAGTCAATAATCCTTCGGTACTGCGGCAGATGACTCTATTCGTCCCGCAGCAGTATGCGCGAGCGGGAGCGCGTCGCCGCCACCACTTGTTCGCGGCGGTGGCGGGGTTAAGAACTCGCAGAGCCAAGAACTGTCCAACAGCGAGGGCAATAGCGTTACTAAATGTGTTTCTGTCCAAGATCCAGGATGCTGATGTGTTCGCTGATCGTTGGGTGGCACTTCTGTCTAGAATTATTTTATTTTTAGGGAGCTTGTCATAAAATCAGCGTTTTTGGTTAAATTTAATTTTTATGTTATAAAATTACTTATTTGATGAATGTATTTAATGGTATGTACTTGTTAAAATTAAGTTTTCCAGCGCTTTGGTCTTTACTGTAATGCTGTGTAAATTGTTTGATGAATAAATAAATAAATAAATCGTCAATACAAGGAAATTGTAAAGCGCGTTCGTAATGCCGCCTATTCATATTTTAGATATACGTGCGTATAACGGGAATTAACTAATACGTAACTGTAACACGGGACACGCAGACAAAGTCACAATAAGTAGTTAGTTCGTAATTAATACAATTTGATAATAAAACATTTTGCGTCTTCCATGCTGGTCTGGGAGTAAAGAAAAAATATAGAATTTACTAGTTGCTTAGGAATCATGAGGCAATGCGGCTAGCAATCCATCACTATTTTGATTTCCCTTTCCACCTATACGCCCTTAATCATGCTAAACGTGGCGTTAAGGTTTTGTTACCTTAGGCTCTGTCTACCCCGTAAGGGATAAGACATGATATATGTATGTATGTATGTATAATAAAACAGCGTAATTTTTCAGGAACATAATTGGTGAACAACCTTTTTAGTACTGTCTTGGTTGTATGGACCAAGATCCCGTTGCCTTTGCTAAGAGAGTCAACAGCGTATGCGTGTGTTCTGATAATTTTGATTACGTTGATAGCTCTGACACATATGTATCTATACGTATATATATAGGTATGGTGCAAATAGGTACTTGACTAATCAATACAATTATTACATTCATTAGGTATGTTATTAAAAAAAAATTAAGATCATGTCAAGTAAGTTCAATTCAATCAAATTTAGCAGGATTAGAGTTATTATAAAATTAATGTATGAAAATTTTGTAAGCAATTTTAATTTACATATTTACATAGCAATGTCCACATTCTGGTTTTTGCTTAGCTCCCAAATCGCTTGGTGTCAAATAAAGGTGTCGCACTATTTGTGGAAGAAAGACGTATGTCGTGTTGTGTCGCTCTTCCACGAATCGTGCGAAGTGCGAGTGGGAAGTATACAGGGTGGATCACAGATTTTTTATCATCCGGTATGATTTTTTTAATAAGTCCAGACAGCCCGCGATCTGACATTGAAATGAGGTTGACCGGGGTAGGATTAAAAATACGCGGGTGACCTAAAAACCTTTTTAGGCTCGGGTTTTTTATCTGGCAGTTAAAGGATTAGGAATGGAATTAAATTTTATGAAAAAAAGCTGTTGCTAGGTAGAAGTGTCAGTCTTTTATTCCTAGCATAGATACCATGTTACAATGGCAACAGAGTAAACCAGTTTCATCGGCTAGTGATGCGTAATATATATAAAATAGTGATGCGTTGCTAGCCGCATCGCCTATAACATGATTCCTAAGATTACGCTCATTCCCTCTATGGGCTTTTACGATTTGCGAGGGAAGAGAAGCAACTGGTACATTCTATGTTTTTCCTTTACTCCCAGACCAGCATGGAATTAGGTGGGTTTGTTTATAAAAGCGTTGAAACTTGAAATGGTTTGGAATAAACTGTAGTCGAAAAGTGAAATTTTAATTTTTTATTATTAAGTCGTTACTAACCACACTTCGTTGACCTGTCACCGAGACCGGTCGTTACTTGTGCGCGCTAGTGAAGTATATTTTCACGAGTGTTACGTCTACCCTCTTTGCGTAAAAGTGCCTAGTGATGGAATCTGACTTTATGACTCTGCAATAAGAGCTAATATCGTAACTTCTAGTTGTTTCTGACTACAGGAACAAAATGAACACCCAAACGTTGTTAAATAACCCTAGTTATGCTACTGTGACACAAATCACCACCTTCCCAAAAAAAGACCAAGCAATCGTCATCGACGCTTTAGAAAACGTACAAATCAAGGATTACGCTCAAGCATTAGGGAGAATAATCGACCCATCCCAAATCCGTTTTTTGTCAAGAATATCAAACAATAGAATTTGTATCTACGTTTCGTCAAAGTTAATAGCTGATGATATCATTGACAACAAAAAATATGTCTCAATTCAAAATCAAAAACTACCCATCCGACCGCTGATCAGCAGAAACAAACGTATAATTATATCTAATGTTTGTCCCATTATACCGCACACTGAATTAGAAAAGAAACTGCTCGAAATGAATATCACGCCACAGTCACCCATATCTTTTCTACGAGCTGGTCTTAACGAAACGGGCTACAATCACATCCTAAGCTTCCGAAGACAAGTTTACATAACGCCCGAGGATTTCACCCGACTTCCAGAAAAAATATCTATTGATTTTGAAGAAACAAACTACTGGATTTATTTTTCATCAGATACAATGACTTGTTTTGTTTGCAAAAAAGACGGTCACGCTGCCTCTAAATGCCCAGATAACACCAACGACACTCATCCTTTCATTAACCAAACAACACAGGACATCACGGAGACACATCCCTTGAAGCGTGCACATCCACCCACTGAATCTTCGACTACTACAGATGTCATGGAGCCCGAAACAACAAAAGAAGACTGTATACCTCCTAACAACGAAAACAGTGACGAGGACTTTGACAACTCATCCCAGTCAAGCTCAGATGAAGTTTATAAGTCCAAGAGTGGAAAGAAAAGTAAGAGAATACCTCATCGTGGTCTGGAATCAATAGACTGGGACTACTTGGAAAACTTTATAACCAGTTCCTGCAAATCGTACCCGCTATCTGGAAAACAAGTTCAAAAATATCTCTCGCAAACATATGGAGTTAAGGACATATCGGAAATCACCTACAGTTACACAAAAGAAATTGATGCACTAATTGAAATGTTTACCGATATGATACCTAACATTTCACGTCGTAGTGTTAAGAACAGACTCTCACGCATTGTAAGTAAGCTGAAGCTCTTATCTCGTCAGGCAAATTCTAAAACAAATAAGTAAGTTACTGTTAGGTACAATTATTATTTTTTATTTTCTTTTTTCTTTTTTTTTCTTTTTGCGTGTGTTATTTTTATTTGATGGACCTGACTACAAGGTTCAAGCTTAACATAATTCAATGGAACTGTCAAAGTTTACTACCAAAATTAAGTGAATTGGATTCATATTTACATAATGAAAAAGTACACATATGTATTCTTTCTGAAACTTGGCTGGAATGTGAAAAACCAATTTATTTAAAAAGTTACTCTGTCTTTAGAAAGGATCGAGCAGATGGATACGGAGGTTTAGCTATCCTGGTTCACCAATCCATAAATTGCATTCTCAAAACTCTTCCAAGAAATTATGATAACATTGACGCTCTGTGCCTTGAAGTCTTAAATAGCAATAAACTTCAACATGTCATAGGCATATACTCTCCCTCTAATGTCACTGTAAGCGTTAGAGACTACGAGGAGCTTTTCAGCCACTTCTCTGAAAAAACTTTAATAGTTGGAGACTTCAATGCTCATCACACGGCTTGGTCATACACAACTGACACACGGGGTAGACTTCTATCAGACACTAGCTCGGAACATAATTACGTCTTTCTTAACAATGGAGACTTTACCCGTTGCGCTAAGCTTAATGATAATACAGTATGCACATCACCTGACGTCTCATTTTGTAGTGCTGATCTCTCTCTCGACTTTGATTGGAACGTCACTAACGAATCTTTTGGCAGTGATCACCTTGTTATTTCTATTAAAACGTTAGACAGCAATCAAAATAGTCCCGAATTGAAAAGAAACATCAAAAAGGCCAACTGGGTGGAGTACACACAGCATATTAAATCTGCATGCGAGGGATTAGTTTTCGGGGACGATGTACAGAGTAGCTACGACAACTTTATAGAGATAATTGAAGAAAGTGCTAACAAAAACATTCCTTATATTAAAATTGGTATTAATCCTAATAAATTTAAGCCAAAACCTTGGTGGAATCCTGACTTATCGAAGGCAGTAGCAGAGAGAAGATTGTCTCTTAAGAACTTTAGGAAATCACGCACGGTTGAAAATTACTTATTCTACAGAGATAAAGTAATTATAGCTCGAAAACTAATAAAACTCGCAAAAAGGAATTCCTGGCAACAGTTCTGTGAAAGCATAAACTGCAATACACCCAGCAGTGAGGTTTGGAGGAAGCTCAGGTGGCTTAAAGGTTACCGAAGTCCTAAAGATTACTTACCAGAAAATACCGCAGTTTCCTTTGTAAAAGAACTCACTCCTGATAGCGTTCCCTCCCAGCCTCAAGACTTTTATACTAATGATTTTAACCCACACTTTTTTACACTTCCAGAACTAAATCTGATTCTTAAAAGAGTAGATACCTCCGCTGGTTTAGATTCTATTACTTATTCTATGATTAGCCACTTACCAGATAATGCAAAGGAATATCTCCTCCACGTATTTAACACAATTTATAAAAAAGGTGAGTTACCGGACCAGTGGCGTAGGATCAAACTCATTGCCATACCAAAAAGAAACACTGACACTCTTAAACATCGTCCTATCTCACTTATTAACTGCCTTTGTAAGACCTTTAATTTAATGATAACTCGTCGCCTGGAATTTCACTTTGAAAGCAAGAAATTATTTAATCCTAGTACTTTGGGTTTCCGTCGTGGACTCTCATGTCAAGACAATCTTAGCAGGTTTATTGTAGACACAGAAACTGCGTTTATTAATAAAGAATACGTTTTGTGTGCTTACGGAGACATCAGTAATGCTTACAACAATGTGGCTATTGAACCTCTTATAGCCTCTTTATTAGAATTTGATGTGGATCCGCTTCTGTGTAGATATATTAGTGAATATTTAAAAGAAAGATTTTTGGTATATAGGTTACGGGACGGTAGGGAAATAACAAGAATAAGCAGACAAGGTTTAGCTCAGGGTGACCCGTTGTCACCAATTTTGTTTAATATAGTCACAATTAAGTTATGCAACACACTTGTTAAGACAGTTAAGGTCTCACATTATGCCGATGATTTCGCTCTGTACTGTATCAACCAAAGTATTGATGTTTGCGCTCGTACCATTCAATCAAGTCTTAACACATTTACATCAATGTTAGAGGAAATTGGTTTAGAAATATCCCTTTCAAAGACTAAACTCTGCATTTTTACTAGAAAATATAAGGTGCCTGCCATTAGTATACGAATAAATAACATGGACATTGAGGTTATAAATTGTGTAAGATTTTTGGGTGTTTGGGTGGACAGTCGCCTAAATTGGACTCGACATGTTTTAGAAACAGCGCAAAAATGTACTGCGTATGTTAATATCCTTAGTTCCATAAGTAGTTCGAAGTGGGGTGTCCATCCAACTCACTTAAGAAGACTTTATTTAGCACTGGTCCGGTCTCGACTCGATTACGGATGTGTCATTTACGGTAATGCCAACTCTAGGCTACTCCAGAGGTTGGACGTAATTCAAAACCAATGTCTTCGCCTCTGCGGAAGCTTTATTCGGGACACCCCAATTTTCGCAATGGAAAGCGAACTTTGTATTACCCCTTTAAATTTTAGAAGAGACTATCTAAGTGACAAATACTTCCTGAAAGTTTCTTCTAGAACTTTCGACTATCTGGGAAATCAACTAGAAGCATTAGACAACTCATTAAATTCGGGCGCAAGATATTGGCGCAAAAACCAAGCCCCACTTCTGCTCGAAAGTTTCAGGAAGTACTCCAACCTACCTATGTCAAAATTTGAGATTTTGCCCCAATTTTTGCTCTCATACGACATCAAGGCACTCCCCTGGGATAAAATCATAGTACACAGAGTTGACACTATTAATAAACCTAAAGCTCAACTACTCAATCACGACCTTAAGGTACGTAGCGAAGAGATGATTGACGCGCAGTTCTTGGATTACGTTCAAATTTACACTGATGGGTCCAAAACAAGGCACGGCTCTAGTTGCGCGTTTTACGATGTCGCTGCGAAATTTGGGGCCAAATTTCTTATTGAAAACCCATGTATACCCATAATGGGAGTCGAGCTGATAGCAATTAAAGAAGCGGTACATTACATGGAATCGACACCATATCAGAAAATTGTAATCTTTACAGATTCCAAGAGCAGTCTACAACACTTATTGGGAAGTGCTAAAGGCGGTAGTGTCGGTAGATACGAAGCTTACCTCATTATTAAATGTATCCATAGACTGATACGTAACGGGGCTGAAGTTCGTTTGCAATGGATTCCTTCACATGTGGGCGTCAGGGGTAACGAGGTAGCAGACTCGCTGGCATCCGAGGCTCTACGGAACGGTATTCCTCTCGACACGGTACCGCACTATACTGACCATCTTCCAAAAGTGAAAACTGACAACTACACTAAGTTTAAGTCCTATTTCAATGAGCGCTCCCAAACCAAGGGCATCTGGTACAGGACCATTGTAAACGAACCACCACGCGTACCTTGGTTTGCCTCACGAAATCTGACCAGAAAAGAATTAGTAATATGCTTCCGAACCCGAACTTATCACATCCCACTCAATAGATTTAACTTTATAATGAAAAAGAGAGACGACCCAAACTGTACACGATGTGAGAGAGAGGAGGACCTCCTCCACTTAGTGCTCGAGTGTAAAATCAACGAACAACCTAGGTTGGAGCTCTTAAAAGAAACTCAGTGCTCTGTGGGGGATCTCTTCTTCTTTTTCCACCAAATCTTAAGCTCAGGGTTCAGTACCGAGCATAGTGATATATTTTTAAGTTTCATCGCACATTCATTGAACCTTAGATTTGAATACTATAAAGATACTCCTTAAGGAATTATCCCTAATGTACTAAGTAACACCTAAAGTTTAAGTTATATTGTTATTATTTTTAAGCCGACTTAATCATAAGATGTATGGCTTATAAAATAAATGAGATTAAAAAAAAAAAAAAAAAAGTCGTTACTAATTTGTATCATTACTTAACATTCAACAATAAAAACAACTGGGTATTAAAATCGAGCCCTTTTTTGTTTTAAATCAAAATAACTGTTCGGATTAGTCTGACCTGACGGCGCCCTTGAAAAGGTAATTAAGAAAGATCTCTTTATATTAATGCCGCTTTATCGAAATAAAGTATATGAAAGAAAACACATAGCACTTGCGACAGGAGACGGTACGCGCTTTTCCCTGAGCCAAAAAAAAAGACAGTGCTGCTGTGCGCTTAGAATATATGATAGAAGAAATCAGAAGCCGCGTTACTAAGCCCGTTTGCAAGCTGCGATGAATTGCAGCAGTTGTTTCAGCCAGAGGAGGTCACATTTGATATTGTTTGTAACTTTTATTAAATAAAGGAGTCAACTGAAGTTACCCTATCTTTTAGTCAAAATAAGTAATTTTCTAAAAATCTAAATAAAGAAAAAGTACGTACTGTGGCAAGTGTGTCTAGAATCAGAACGAAAAACGAGCGCTGGGGTACTCCGTTTCAGTCTACACGTGATCTTGGTCCTTGAAATTTGCGATATGGCCGAGGCAATGAAAATAATAGATTATATTCTGTAAAATTTGGAAGCGGACATTTAACTTAGATGTAAATTTACATCTAAATAGTGCAAGTTGAATAAAAAATCGCGAAAATGCCAAAGATGAGCTAAAGGAGACTCTCGTCGCAAGTGCTCTGTGATATTACAACAATGATAACGTAATGCTCTCCTAATGCCACGAAAGTAATTTCGCTCCGTTGTCTCAATCCGAATGGAGAGTAATCATAAAATTCCTGTCGAGTTTCCATACTTTCATATGCCAAGGTTGAGTCGGAATTATAATGACAACACCCCGTACATTAGGTGCCGTTGACGTAAAAGTGACGTATTTTCACGTACAGGATGATATTATTAACAC
The DNA here is from genome assembly GCA_949127965.1 of Pandemis corylana. Classification (NCBI taxonomy): domain Eukaryota; kingdom Metazoa; phylum Arthropoda; class Insecta; order Lepidoptera; family Tortricidae; genus Pandemis; species Pandemis corylana. Next base: position 13,648,263 of record OX421860.1, read on the forward strand.
TAGAAAAAATTATTTACTTACATACATATATCACGTCTTTATCCCTTACGGGGTAGACAGAGCCTAAGGTAATAAGACCTAAAGGCCACGTTTAGCATGATTGTGGGCGTGTGGAAAGGGGAATCAAAATAGTGATGGGTTGCTAGCCGCATCGCCTATACCAGTGATACCTGGGGCATTACCATGACGTCTTATAATGCGATTCAATTCCGATTCAGTTTAGGTTCGCTTGCTGTAAGATCCCTAAAAGTGACAGCTAAAACCTGAACTGAGTCGGAATTGAATCGCATCTAGACATCATGGTAAGGCATCTCGGGAATAGGGTTGCCAAATACAAAGTTTTAATAACTGACGCAATTTGTTAGATAGGGTTGCCAAATACAAAGTTTTAATAACTGACGCAATTTGTTAGTTGCGAATAAAAATGACACTCGCGTGTTAGGGGAATTATATTTTCGTTATGTGTCTGTTTTTTATATTGTATTGCATTATAAAAAAAAAAATCAATTTACAAAAGTTTCATGTAAATCCGTCTAGCCGTTTCAGTGCGAATGAGCAACAAAAGTTACACAACATTGGGCACACGCACAAACACTTATGCAATTATAGTATTAGGAGGATACAAATCAACAAACTGAGATAATAATATTCTGATTTAAACATCTGCCAACTGCCCCGACGATATCGCCATAAAGACTCAATGAGGCGTCTAATCCCCACTATTTACCCGCCCAATAAACCACTTGTTTACCATAATAATAACACCAATACAATGACATTTTTTTTCTAACAATCCCGCGATTCCGTACAAAAAGGGCGTAAGTACGAAAGCTGTAAGTGTCACTTGCGCCTCTCTTCGCCGTTGGGAAATTTATGAGCGCCTCAGACATTTAAATTGCTAAAGTTAATGCATAAATAAAAGGTAACAATGTAGGACGGGCTTCGTTAAGGCTAAGCGCCTTACAATGCGGTGTTCTTTTTGGCTGAGAGTTCGACCAACTTTGGGACTTTTATCATCGCCGAGTTTTCGAGTTTTTCGGCTTTTGTTCGCCGAATCGTCTATAGCCGTTATGAGTTATGGCCGTGATGATATTGTGCAGCGGAGTTGGGGGCGTTTTAACTGCTCCACGGAAATTTCATTAGTTGACGAATTATTGGTTGTGATGGCGTCTTTAGACGATTATAATTATACTAGCGACCCGCCCCGGCTTCGCACGGTATATTATGCATGTATTATACATACCTTCCTCTTGAATCACTCTATCTATAAAAAAAAACCGCATCCAAATCCGTTGTGTGGTTTTGAAGATATAAGCATACATCGGGACATGGGGACAGAAAAAGTGACTTTGTTTTATACTATGTAGTGATAGTGATAGTGAACCGTCTGTTTAGTATGCGATGTACTGAAGTCTGACAATTAACATCGCTGCTAATGATTTTCAGGAAAATTACAATAACATCGTCCAATGTGTGTTGCCAAAAGTTTTTAATTTTTTAAAGTTGTAGAACGAAGTTATCTCAGGATGTATACCGGAAGCTGTGGTTAATTTTTTTCCTTCTGTTACAGCCTGTATAAATACTCTTTCACATAAAAATACCTAGATGGATTTTGATGCAATTTGACACATCACTACATAGTATAAAATAAAGTCGCTTTTTCTGTCCTCATGTCCCGATGTATGCTTATATCTTCAAAACTACACAACGGATTTTCATGCGGTTTTTTTTAATAGATAGAGTGATTCAAGAGGAAGGTCTATATGTATAATACATGCATAATATACCGTGCGAAGCCGGGGCGGGTCGCTAGTAGAGTATAAAGAAGGAAAGAAGACATTTATTCTTTTGAAAGAGACACAAATAGAGCATTCACACAATTTTACAAAAATGAAACATAAAACACGGACGTGAAAATAGATAATCTGGACGAAAAAATAGGACATTTTATATGCCGGTAAATTACAAGTCTCTAACTGCAATGGTCTAGACTGTGCGTTGTGTCACAATCAGTCAGCCGCTATGTATAAATATCTAGACAGATGCATAGGTACCTGTTCGTACCTTTAAAATAGTCAATAAAGTCAAAGCATTTAGCATTATGTATTCGGCTAAGCGGTTTGGCATTCGGCGGTGGCCTCAACTGCTCGGCGAGAACGACTAATGATTTAGCCGAATTTACATAAACGCCGACGTGATTTCGCGTGTGAAATAGATAATCGCTTTCTGATAGTTTCGGGGCCTATTAAGTATATGAGATTCAAGATAAATACATACATACTAAAGTTTTTTTTTATTGCTGCATTCTTTGAGATAAATATTGAGTGCCAGTTTGCCCTTGCGTAGCGGTGCTACGAATTGCTACGATATCGCCGTAGCGTTCATTAGTGCTACAAAGTGCTACGCTCGATATATACGAGTATACGTCAAGCCAGAGCTTCGTATACGCTACGAGTGCCTAGACCTTTCACTTTCTACTGTCGATATCGCTAGGAGAATAGAATAAAATTGTAGGCTCTACCCGTAAGGGATTAAAACGTGGTTCATTTATGTATGTTTGTTCGTCAAACATCAAATATGTACATATATACATACATACCGTCACGCCTCTTTCCCACAAAGCTAGGCAGATACTACTTTATTCCACTTGCTACGGTCCTGACATATTTCTTTCGCTTCATCCACAGTCATCAATCTCTTCATACATGCTCGTCGGTTTCGGGTACTCCTGACCTGACCTTTTTCCAAAACGTCTCCTATTTGGTCTCGGAACGTCCGTCTAGGCCTTCCCCTCCCAACGTAACCATTCACACTCCCCATATATATCTGTTTAGTTAGTCTACTTTCATCCATCCGCTCTACATGCCCAAACCAACTAAGCATACTTTTTTCTGTCCTAGTCACTATATCCTCTTTCACACCAGCACGTTCCCTTATCACACTGTTGCTTATTCTATCTTTCAGTGATACACCTTCCATACTCCTTAACGCTCTCATTTCTACTGCATTTATTCTACTTTCATGCTTCTTTTGCCATACCCAAGTTTCGCTACCGTACATTAATGTTGGAACAATATCAACAACAACAATCAAATATGTGACCTCGGCTAAAACGTTATCATCATCATCAGCCATAGGACGTCCACTGTTAGAAATAGGCCTCCTCCATAGACCTTAGTTGCCTCGGTTTGAAGCGGCTTGCATCCACCGTGAACTCGCGACTTTAACCATCCACCTCGTTGGCGGACGTCCTACGCCGCGTTCGCCGATCCTCGGTCTCCACTCGAGAACCTTCCGGCCCCAGCGACCATCTGTCCTCTGCTATATGGCCTCCCCATTACCACTTCAATGAGCTCTTCAAGTAAATTTCTACATGTCAGTGAAAATTAGAACATATAGAAAAATCCGAAAAGTAAATCGAACCCGGATCCTCGTCATTCCGTGACGCGTGCTATACCCCTACACCACCCATAGCAGGTGGGTAGTCTCCGAATTTTTCTACCTGTTACTAACTGTCACGTGACCTTTTGTTACTATGCGAATTTTTGTCGCTAAGCGTCATCTGTTTGAATGATGTGTCTGTACGACAGAATTACAAACTCCCATGGAACATCTACTGCTCACCAGGGACGAGAGAAGGCGCTGTTTTGAGGGTGTGTTTGTTGTGCAAGTGTCTCTTCATTTATCATTCGATCCCATTGCGAAACTCCAAGCATAGCTGTGTAAAACGTTCTATATGACCCAGAATCTGAATGGATCATCCGTTGGCTGTGCAGCATCGGTAAATCTTTTCCGCATGGCTCGCCGCGTCCAGTTCGGCGCGCAACTTAGCCAGCTCGGCTGGATCCAGGTCACAGGTTCGCGCTTGAGCTCGCTAGACTGTACAGATACCAAAACCGTAACCAAAACGTAATATCGGATACGTACAGTGAATGAAAATCTTAGGAATCAGTTATGGGCGATGCGGCTAGCAACCCATGACCGTTTTGATCCGTTTTGATTTGTTTTTCGGATTTTTCTATGTGCTCTAATTTTCAGTGTCGCTTAGAAATTTAATTGCTAACGGTAGAACCGTAAAAGTAAACATAAAAAATCAAGAAGTAAAAAATCTTGATTCATTTGATAGTAGGTACCTATCATTTGATAAACAGCGCCTTCTCTCGTCCCTGGTGAGCGGATTGTGTCGTACAGACACATAAGGGAAAAAGACGTGATTTATGTATAGTATGTATGTATAACTAGTAACTTGATGTACAGTCCGTTCCTACAACGACATCCGGGTTTCAGATACCGGCCGAAGTATCAAACCCATGAAAGTGAATGAGACAATTTTATCGAGAAATGTTATTATAATATCGACGACTTTTTAAATGATGAACTATGATTATAATGCAACATATTTGAAATGTATACTCACCTGCTCTTTAACTATACCTACTTAATTTATATTTTTATCGTTATTGAATAATTGACATACTTAATTTTTAATCTAGGTTTAGGAATTTTGACATTAGACTGTTATATTTCAATATTTTTACGAGTATTATTGGCATGACAACAAAATTGTATGTACCTAAACTGTATAATTAAGGATGACTATTTACAATATTATTAGAATGGGATACCTTTAGATTAAGCATTGTTGACATTTTACCCTGACAGGGTGTCATGTACTTACCTCCATTTTACACAGGAACATCTTGGTATTTATGTAATGAACATGACTTGAATGATTAAATGAATTGAATTGAATGATTAAATGCTACCGCACTGTACTCTAAACTCTATAGCTCCCCTCGAACGGCGTCAGCGCAAAATGCTATATGCCCTCGACCAAAAAGACAACCAGCCCGGTATTTATGATAATGTATAGCTCGGCTCGCTCGTTTGTATGGAGATGCGCTCGTAAAAAAAACATTCGTATCTCACCCGGGTTCCGTAGAATAGGAACCTTTAAAGCTGCCCGCCAAGTACCACGGCAATATAATCAGGTAAGCACCTACGCACGCTCGCGCCGTATCTATCCTGCTTACCGAATAGCTTTGCTGTGTGTACATGGCCGGTCGTTCTTGGAATAACTCAAAACGCGATGTTACGATGATTTTTTAGTATTTGCTGGTCTGTGAGCAAAACTGCATAGAATGTTACTTATACGTATCAAGTTACCTATACGCCCACAATAATGATAAACGTGGTCTTTACGTCTTGTTAACTTAGCTCTGTCTACCCCGTATGGGATAAAGACGTGATTTATGTATGTATTATTTGGAATTTTAAGGTACGCGTGAAACTAAGTATTTCAAGCAAAATAGTTACCAGCGTAATTGAACTTAAATCGTGAATAAAAATAAAAATGAATTGCTGTTCGTTAGTCTCGCTAAAACTCGAGAACGGCTGAACCGATTTGTCTAATTTTAGTCTTAAAATATTCGTGGAAGCCCAGGGAAGGTTTAAACGGTGAGAAAATATTGAAATTTAGAAGAATAAAAACGGGAGCGAAGCCGCGGGCAACAGCTAGTCGTGAATAAAAATTACTGGCAATTATAATGCATTGACTCATTTTACACACACACACACACACACTTGCGTCTTGAGTACTTCACTTGGCACCCCCGATACAGAGCCAGAGTCTAGTGCCAAGGCCGCTGTTTCACTTAGGTACCGCATAAAATGTCATCTGCCTATCTTATGCACTTTGTAACTTCTGTGGTGAAATAAAGTTTTCTTATTCTTATTCTTACATTTGTCCACCATGGTCACCCTACATTTCTTGAGTTAACGTGGTAAGCATAGGGTGACAATAATTTCACACACACACACACACACACACAAATCAGACAGAGCCTAAGGTAACAAACATGGCCACGTTTAGCATGATTGTGGGCGTATAGGTGGAAAGGGGAATCAAAATAGTGATGGGTTGCTAGTCGCATCATCTATAAAAGTCATGATGCCTATGCTCATTCCCTCGACGGGCTTTTACCATTTGCCCCCACACCAGTATGGAAGGAAGCCAATAATTTCGGTTTCAAATTAAACCCTAAATAAAAAAAAATTCTTAACACCATGTTTGTTCCACGAAATTCTAATTAAAATGTAATTGCCATCGATTGCTGAGCAAGAAAAAATTGTACATGTACACTAATTCAATGTCACCTACTTATTTAAAAACGCAGCAGTTTTCAAACTTTCCGAGCGCATTAAACTTTTAAAAACTGAAACGGACAACACTTTCAACGTCATCGCGCGAGTTAAGGTTGTCAAAGTTCCGTTGCAGTTTCATTGCATTAATTAGTGCGGGCGCGCACCCTGCGGCTCGCGATCACGAAATCGTGTTACCTTAATCGCATGTGTGGAGCGTGACACGTGACCGGGGGCACAGTATATATATAAGCTAAAGCAGTAAGGAACCTACGAACAAATCGGTTGAAACGAAACACGCACACAGGCGCGCGCTTTACACGGCCCTAAGCGGACCTGAGCCTGAGCGGAGTGGACGAGGTCCGCTTAGGGGCCGTGTAAAGCGCGCGCCTGTGTGCGTGTTTCGTTTCAACCGATTTGTTGGTAGTTTCCTTACTGCTTTAGCTTATATATGTACTGTGCCGGGGGCGTTGGCTACCGGGACGTTCGCGCAACCACCCCAAACGGGGTAGTTAGACAAATTGATACGCGATAACGTAGTTACGGCTGACTGCTCACCGGCGACCGGAGGCGATCAGGTTTGGTTATAATATAAGTGTTGCTAGCCGCTCCAGTGGTTTGTAGACTGGAACGTGTGCTTTGCATCTGTTTTATTAATTTACCCGTCCGAGCAGAATTCGCTTATCGATATCCCGCGGGAACTAAGTTTTTTTCTGGGACAAAAACTATCCTATGCATCCTATAATTTTAACTAATTATGTATGTATGTTTAATGTAACCGCGGCAATATAAGGTGCCAGCACGCCAATTTTACTTAATTAGATGCTTAAGTTGTGTACTAAGCTGCATATGTTATTAATAGTTTTTTAACCACCTCACGGGAACTCTTTAATTTTCCGGGATTAAAAGTATCTAAAATATTGTCCAGGGATATAAGGCACCACAACGCAAAATTTCATTTAAATCGGTCCAACAGTTTTTGAGATTAGCGAACACAGACATAGGTAAATGAGCACATACATACAAAAATTATAAAATCTACTTTTTGTGTTTTATTATTCTTCCCTAATCGAACTCTATTTTTGATGAATTTATTTAATGTACAGACACGAACTTTCTACTGATTTATTATATGTATAGATATTGGCAGTAGAAAAGTTCGGGTGATATTCATTTGTTTTTCTGTAGAGTACCTATTTGTCTCGCAATCGTTTAAATTACCGACTATATCCGCCAGTGCGTAAAAAGGTAGAAATGTATGGGGCCTATCACTCATTTGACGATGCTTTAGCGTCGCCTGATTTGTAGATTCGTAGTTGGCATCGTCGCCATGGCGTACCAGTGAAGACTCTAATACTGAAGCTTCTACGGCCTGATCGTCGTTTGTTTCGTCTGCAGCTGCAAAAGTTAACTCACCGCTTTCAGAGACACTGGAGGGCGACCGCTCCGCCGTGGAGACCCCGGAGGAGCTCTCAAGCGACGAGCACGAGTCTGCGCGCGTCGCGTGCGCGTGCGCGTGCACGGCGCTCGTGGACAGGCACGCGTCCGTGCGCGGCGACGCGCGCAGTTGTGCCAGCCGCCGCCGCAGATAGCGCTGCTCGCGCGCTAGCTGCTCTCTGTGGCTCGAGTGGCGTTTCTCTCTCTCTTCTAGACTCTGTGGAAGAAAAAAGTAACCGATTAGAAAACATTTATTGACTAGCTATTGCCCGCGACTACGTCTGCAGAGAATTTGTTTATTTGCCCGTGAGAACTATACAATTGTCCGGGATCAAGTTATCCTGTCCTTCCCATAGTCTCAAACTATCTCCAAACCAAATATTATCACACACCTCGTATAAAAAACAAAATATAGTTTATAGTGTGGGGAGAGGTCACAATAGTGAGAACTCTATAAAGGCAAATGTAATGCTTTTGTTTTTTTTATATATGAGAGTAGCCACAGTACTCATCATTTATCATTTAGTCAGATCAGTTTTTTAATAAATCGATGGATGTATGAGATGGTGTTCTGTGAGGAGGAAGTTGAAAATGTTGTTGAAAAAGAAAAAGTTAACAAAATACTTATTCACTCTCAAGGATCCTACGACAGCAAGTAGATATTCGATTTCATACAGTTCAGAATGTACGATTTGTAACGCGTGATCCAGCAATGCACGACCTGATAATTCGTGTACTGTAGGTACGCAAGTTAAACGGAGTACTTAAATTACAGGGCGTACGTTGAGGGTCAAAAATACAACGACCGCATTGACCGCGCGAGTGTGTTCGGATATTTTTGAACTGTGAATTTCTTTTATAATCTATGTATTTATATACTCTGTGGGCTACAAAGAACGCCGTTCCAGATTTAAATAAAAGAACTGGCCAGTGCGCCGTGTGAAATATTGCGCGTTATTATTCCATAAGCCGGGCCAAAATAAAGAGACAGTGGTCAGCAGACGGCAGATTTATGCCGGCATATATCATGCCTGGCGCAGGGCTGATGCGACATGCCAAAGTCGCAGCCGAAATTTCGTTCAAATAAAAAAAAAAAATCACAAGTAAAACATCGGATATGTTGAACTTATGATTGATCCCGTACAAACTTAAAAGTCAGTGTAATTAAGTTTGCAATTATTTCTGTGAAAGACATTTTTACAGTGACCTTTGGACTTTTTTTTTAAATTAAAGTTTGTGTTGTGAGCCTTGATTTTTGACAAAATTCCTATGTTTATAACAACAGGACGCACCCTATACTATACATAGGTTCAGTTCCCACGGATTTTGTATGAAAATACACCTTAAAAGGCGCTAAATTTCCTACACATTTAATTTATTTATGATTGGAAGAGATCATAGCCCTTGTATTTCATTTAAACTTGATACTTCATGACAGTATAAAGGGTCTTGACAGATAGACAGACAAACAGACAACGACTTAATCTGAGAGGCTTCCTTAAATTAAAAATCAGCCCGGTTGGCTCACCACTCTCTGTAAAGTCCCTGATATCTTAAGTGTCAATTATCTAGGATTCCCTCTCTATTTCTTACTACGAAACAGATAGACGACATCATAGATAACACTTCAAATATCAGGGTCTTAACTAAGAGTAGTCAAACAGGCCCTTAATTAAATTTTTTTTATTCAGGTTTAGATCCTAATACGCCATATTTTATTGGAGTAGGAATTATAAAAAAAGAGTGACAGCCCTATGAGCGTGGAAGGCTAAAACGACCAACTGATGGTCGATGTCTTTTTATGTGTTACGTGACGCACGCACACATAGATATTTATTTACACACATCTTTATTGCTACGTGATATTGACAGAGCTAAGCAAAAGATGGTTCAGTCAGTACGTATGCTTTATGAGATCAGACAGTTTCCATACAAAATTACCTATATTGCATACAGTACCCGGTCATAAAGGTTGCATATCGGTCTTCTAGGCTAATTCAGACTTTGTAGAGCATTGTCTCGTTCTAACTTCCGTGACGCCAATTTGTCTCTTTCTCTCCAAAGACTGAATTGCAATTTTGGGACTAGACCGGCATCAAAACCGTAGAACAGGTTCAGGTTAGCTCTTAACAAGGAGATATTTAAGAAACTAAGTGCTGACCTTCAGTAATGTAGACACTTTAAGAAGAAGAAAAGCAGTGTCCAAGTGTGGTAAATATTATTCCCGTTGCGACCAAATAATGAATTCCGGTGCCTATATCCGCTAACCAGTATAACTGAAGGAAATAAATACATAAAAACGAATGGAAAGAAAGAAATAAACGATCAAACTCCTGATATTAGATTCCGAACGAAAAAATGAAGGCATATCGTCACCGGAATGGGCCGATGACATGAAAAATTACGACATAGAAAAGGCGTATCAACCGCCGCCATTACCGACGAAGAAAAGCTATTAAACAACATATATGTGCGATATATGTTACGTTTATCTGTCGTATATAGTCTTAGATATATGCGGGCAAGTTTTTCGAATTACGCTCTGTGATTGGACGCTATATTGGCGACTAAAATTATGATCTTTCGTAAAAATCTGAGTTTATGATTGTTCTTTTTCCATGCTAAAACGGCTCGATCTGTTTGGATTAAACTTGGGATGTAGACAGTTGGTTCTCTGGTATAATATAGCGTACTTTTTATTCCGATTTTTTTTACAATATTGGGATCTACGCGTATAAATAAAGTATTATCATAATCATAGATGGTCTAATGTCCACCCGAGCAGGGATGTAACGGAGGTAGTTTTATCGGAACCTAAGGCGGAGTCGGAGTTTTTAAATTTGCTTTATCGGAGTCGGAGGCAGGGTCGGATAATTGACGATAGAGTGCACGTAGTGGCAGTCGGGGGGATTCCCCGCGCGACATGTATGACCTGTTCATAACAGTCGACACAGGCCGCCACCGCTATGTGGCGATTAAAACCTTCGATTTAAAAGTGTCGGAGCCCAAGTCGAAACCGAAATGTAATAATAATCGGAAGTTCCGACTTAACGGAATCGGAGTCGAAGCTCCGTAACATCCCTGCACCCGAGGATGTCAAGTTACTCTTTTGCAGATAGAATGGTATATAGATTTATTATCAAATCAATGAAAATAACGAAAATTTTCCAAGAGCAAGCAAGTTAAGCGCTGTTGTTGATTTCTCACAGTGTTTTTATACTGTGCAATGTCTTACTTGGTTATGACGGCGTACAGTGAAACGTGACATTTTATTTACCTTTTCTGTGAGGTCGTGTGTTTACTACACACAGACATAAACAATAAACAGGAAAGTTTAACACTTCCGCATTACGAGTACCCAATTACAAGCGTGGCTCCTGTCATGTCAATTACGACCCGTTGTCGCTTACTTTTGTTATACGCCATCCTGCAAGGTTTGAGCGACAAATGGTGTCTGTAAGACGATTCTATCAAAAGTATCAAAACCCTTCTTCCATGCTGGTCTGGGAGTAAAGAAAAAATATATAATTTACCAGTTGCTTCTCTTCCCGCGCAGATGGTAAGATGGTGGCAGATGGCCCATCGAGGGAATGGGAGAAAATCTTAGGAATCATGATTGTTATAGGCGATGCGGCTAGCAACCCATCACTAGCTTGATTTCCCTTTCCAGCTATACGCCCTTAATCATGCTACGTAGGGCGTTCAATAAATTCTCGGTAGGTATAAGAATGAAAACAAAAGAATGCGAAAGTGAGTTTTTTCTTATTTTTCAATATATTCCCCCCCTATGTTTATTCACTTATTAGATCGGTCGATAATTTTTTTTAAATCCTCATAAAAATATTTTTTGTCTTTGGTGACAAAATGCTCCTGAACCGCTGCCTTTAAAGCTTCATCGTCAGAAAATCGGTTTCCTCGAAGATCCTTTTTGAGGTTGGGAAACAAAAAGAAGTCGCTAGGGGCTAAATCTGGACTATACGGCGGATGAGTTAAAGTTTCGAACCCGGATTCAAGAGCAGCGGCCTTGGCAATGGCAATACGTGGCCTTAAGGTTTTGTTACCTTAGGCTCTGTTTACCCCGTAAGGGATAAAGACGTGATATACGTATGTATCAAAACCCAATGTGAATCACATCAACAACAATTCTTATCTTATAACCTAATAAAGGCCAAGATCTTGACGCTACGTTAGTAATTGCCACGTAATTGCTACTCTTATAAGACGTAAACGACAAAGGTGATTTTCTGCTAAAATATGCACGACATATAATGCATATCAAAATGAACTCACGACGCGAATATTTCACGAGCCAATCGGCCGAAACGGCGGGTTTATACCGAATACGCTTACACTACAATCAAATCAATGTAAATGACATGTAATTGGAATAGATTTACAGCAAATTAGAGGCTACAATGTGCTTATAAAGGCTATTGTCGTATAGATACGATACAATGGGCGAGTCGTGTATCGTTTGGGACGAATGAATAAAAAGGGACGGTCGATATCTTTGTTGCTTGTAGTTACCGACGTTTTTCTGTAATCGAATTTGTTTTTAAATACTTTCATACTTTGCCGAGCCTGATAACCTATCGTTTGCAACTTCGTATCCTCGATACATGATGGTCACGAGATCGCGGCGTATGTTAATACAATATTAAAACATGTGCATGTACCTATTTACTGATGATGACCGATCATGATACGCGTATCTGATATGCGTGTGTGGAAAATTTAAGATACAAAGTAAGGTACGATCGCGTATCCTTTAGCGTTCAAGCTAACTATAATGATACGATTTAGCAAAATGATACAAGTGTGGAAAAGCTCCAAAAGCTCACAAAAAGACAGGCTATTTGGCGCACCAATAAATAATCTTGATTACAACAAGTTACAAATCCACGTCACGTCATAACAGAAATATCACTGACCTTTGTAGGATCGATTTCCCGTCAACTCGGCTTATGGAAGCGGCCAATTCTGAATTATATGTCACATTGCTATATATCAGAACATCGGATAAGCCCGCGTCTGTAGGACTTGTATGACTCCCGTATGAAAGGGGAATAAAAGGAATGAATTAATTCGGTATAAAGGTTGCTTCAGATTGGTTCTTATCGAAATTTTAGGAATGCTTCTTTTAATTTTGAACAAACACTGCTTGGTCGCATCCATAGCATTCCATTAACATTTAGTAACTGGCCAGCATGAAAGTAAAATCGAATCGAATCGATTCACCAACTCGATAGAACACAAACGCAAATTACTGGGATGAATTTTAAACTCCACGTCCGCGAGACAAGCCCGGTAACGGTATCGGTTATAATTTAATTGGTTATTCGAAAGTTTTCCAATCTGCATGAGAAATGCGGCGGTGGCCCGCGAGTCTTTTTGCACAACACTGTTGATTTAACTTGTACAAGCCGCCATGTTATAATACCACAGCCATAGACAATGGAAGACACGCCTCCGGTATCAACGATCTTTTGTTATAATTGAAATTCAGTTCGTGATGTTGCCGTTTCGAATTCGGTGTTCGAATTTAATAAAATAAATTCAACATTCGGTGATATCAATTCGGGTACTCGAATCGTGTTTCCTTTTTTGAAAAATTGTGTCGCATTCCGGCTGTGAATTAATTAAATTAGCATTATGAAAATTTAGATAATGCTTGCCAAAGTTTGAAAAGAGAACGGTTTGTTTTTAAATTCGTATAAAGGAGTAGGCATGGGGCGCTGCGTTTGCAGCCTCCGCGGGAAGCGGGTAATAAATCGTAGTTTTACCCGCTACCTTATTCAACGAGATGAAATATTACTATCGTTACGGGAACTTGAAAATTTTCACTATTTACGCTGGATGATTTTCGTAAACAGAAGCAGGATGGGGAAATAATACCTATGGAGAACAAAATGCCGAAGATTTATGACGTTTGTTTAGATTTGTTTTGTGTAGTGTTTAGTTTTGTGCATATTGTGGTCCTTTTTTCAAGCACATTCTGTCACAATACAATACAATAACAATAACCATTTGAAATAGACCTAATGAACGTTAAACTTAACTTTGTTTGAAGACTCTAATTCAATATTCAGTGGTTTTTTGTTTTAGTAAATTTTTGGATTTGTACAACTCTCATTTAGCATTTTAGTGAAAACAGCGAAAGAATCCGCAAAAATTAGAAAGAAAAAAATATTCTATAAATAATAAGAAAATAAGGTTCAGATACTGATAAGCGAGAAAAAGAGTTTGATTTGAAGTGTTAAGAGAGTTGCCATGTCAGTGTTGCAAATGTTCATCAACCATTTTCATGGTTCACTAAGATATACGAACACTGCGGTAACCCACCTCATTAAATTAAGTCAGTTTATTCTTCAGCCCTCCGCTCGTCCTATAATCCCATTAATATGCAGGCCTAATTAAAAGGCATGGCAACACCGTCGCAACTCATGGGAACGGCCACTTTTCATTTTATTAAAGCGGAAGAGTGCGGCGTGCGGAAATGTGCGGAAATTTCAAGTTGCGGAGACTTCAATAGCGCGGAACGCGGAAAAGGGTTCCGCGCAAATTAGCAGCTCGCGTCATTACGCCGCGGGGCATTTTTTTTTAAATACGTAACTTTACGAGACGGTATCTCGCGAACTTTTTTTCTTTTGCGGCGGGACTTGATATTACTGGGAAATTACTTTGAGGAATTTTAAATTCGCCTAGCGCACGAATTCGCTGAATTTATTTCAGCATGCTTTAATGAGATGTTTTTACGTTTTCTGATGTATGAGGACGGATGAAACTTTGAAAAAAATATATCAAGTTTTGAATAAACAGAAAAATAAACGAGTCTTCTTTTTTGTATTCAATTTCGTGAAGTTGACCGTATTCAGTTAAAAGCATATAACACATTAAATCGTGTTTCTACAAATGTACCTAAATGTAAATTTTCTATTTAAGATCAAGACAACCTAAAAAAAAAAATGTTACACTTGTAGTTTGTTGTTTAATCCAACGTTTACAGTCACAGTTAATTTAAATGTAAAATACAACATCTTGAAGACCAAATAACCATCATCAAATCTACTAAAGTACCTTCAATAGTAATAGAATTTGATTTAATTTGCATAAAATGATGTCCAAGGGTATGTTCTTATACTTATTCTAGTTGCAAACATTATAACCCAAAAAGTAATGTAAACAATACGATAAAACATGTTTATTTAAATACATTAAAATACCTAAATGAATAAGACAGTCGCTTTAGTGCATTGCCGCCTGTTGTCACCACATCGGCTTCAATCACCTGATGGTAACTGCCCATAGATACCGTGATAATGTAGAAACACTTAGCCTTAGCTCAAAATGGCGGCATGCCATCCAATATTTAAACGTTCATGACAGTGGGAGGGTTGACAGGCAAAGCGGAGAACAATGAGGCAAGGGCCTTGTCTTTAGAACAAGCCGTTCGAAAGACATCCATACGTACAACAGCTTTTAACCCGGTACAAGTTTAATGATACCGTTGATTGTAAAGGACGCCTGAAACAAAAGGGAGCGCTATATTGAAGGTTGCTTACACGGGGAATGCGAAAAAAGGGGAGGACGGTGCGAAGGCAAACGTGGGTTATTTTTAGCTAACGTCAGCATTCAACTTTTGCACTAATAAAAATGCACATGAAAAACGACCATACAAAAGAATTGGTGGAGAATTCTCGACTTGCGCAATTTATAGTTTAAAAATATATTGAATCAACCTTTCACTATTTGAAATAAAATGAGAATACAGTTCACAAGTTTGAAAGACAGACCTTGCTCAAGTAATATTCAGTAAGCCTTTTGCTTCAATTGGAAATGTCGGCAGGGCGCATCAGCGGGCCGGCGCAACTTTATCTACGATGCAGCAATTTCCAGTTATTTCTATCATTTCCTACTAACCTATTTAAGCCATTTTCTTGTTGAAAGTAGGGGGGTTTATTTCTAGATTCAACTCAATCGGGTTGTGTATCTACTAACCCCAAAGTAGACAAATATTTCAACCCTTATCTAACACGTTAAGTTTATGTTTTATACGCAGCACACAAGTCAAAACAATCATGAATTTCCACATAGTTTATTAAGCATTCCGCACGTTGAACACAACATTATAATTGATAGCAACCATCGATCGCGCGCGCGAAGGCGAAACAAAGGGAAGTCCGCAACAATAATCACATATAACGAGTGCTTATTGTTCGCGGAGTTATTTATCTCCGGCACCCGTGCCAATTATTCGCGATATCGATGCCGTAGTACATTTCTGTTTCCGCATCTATCACGAATTATAAGGTCCGTTTATGGGCCATGAAGTTAATGGTAGGACGTTAGTGATGAATTAAACGCTGTAAAAATACAATAAATACGAGCGTTAATAAGAATTATGAGCCACTAGAGAATGTAACGATATTTATGAATGCGTTTAATCATCTGTTAAACTGTTTATGAGGCACGCGAGCTGAGTTGCTGGGTGATAGATGCAACAGATCTTAAGTTTCTACGAGTATGATTACGCGTAGTAAGTTAATATTTACTCTCATTTCAAAAATTTTGAATATAAACATTTGTATCGTTTAATCAGTTTAATGGCGTTGCTATATTGAACATACTTTTCCTGAGTCCTTTTGTGTATTCTTGCTACAGTGAAAAGGTTTGCGATTGATAAACTGTTACATTTGAAAGTGGAGCATGGCAAAAATCCAAAGAAGGCTAAATAAAGCCGCAACGCAAATCAGACTAGTTCGAGCCATCCCATTATACCCAGCAAACCTTTCCGTAGAAACTATTTAAAAACTTGGCAACAATTTACTAACTGTCACGGCAACGCGTAACACGTATTTTTCCGCAAATGTTCAAAATGCGGAACCTGGCTGTACATGACGGTGACGAGGGGCGCGGCGTCACTCCGCCCGGCTCCCAAATGGCGGAAATGCGAGAGTAAACATGTTGTACGACACGTGTGTTGAACGGATCTTCGGAGGTGCGACTCTACTGCGTCGGACGTGCGAGGTGTTGTTTTGAATTAAACAAAAGTTTTGACGGTTTCCGCATTTTGAAAGCAATATATTGAACAGATGAATGTGAATACCGTAGTGTGGTGAATATTCTTTAAACGTGACTTTTACAGAATTAGAGAGTTACAAGGACACCAGAAACTATAGCGCACTACTGTCCCAGACACAAAGCGTTCCCCTCAGGCGAGTGCGAGAGAGATGGTTGCTTTGCAATGCCATAAACGCTAGTGTGCTAGGGTATTTGTTCGAAAAGCACTAGATCAAACAGTTAAGTTACACTGCTTTGACGTTTCTGTTTGTTTAAATCTTTGACGCATCGGCGCTAAGTAAAGGCAAAGTAATTTCTAATTCTTCCACGCTGGTCTGGAAAGAAAAAACATAGAATGTACCAGCTCCTTTTCTTCCCGCGCCAATCGTAATAGCCCATCGAGGGAATGGGCGAAAGTAGGAATCATGTTCTAGGCGTTGCGGCCAGCAACCCGTCACTATTTTGATTCCCCTTTCCATACGCCCACAATCATGGTGAACGTAGCTTTAGATCTTGTTATCTTAGGTTTTGTCTACCCTGTAAGAGGTGAAGACGTGACTTTGTGTGTATGGATGTCAACATGTATTATGTCAACATAGGCTTTCAGAGAATTCTATTCTTTTACAGCGTTTTTATCATACGTTACACGCCAACATTTCCTCGCCCAAAATCGACATTAAACAAGACACAATTCCTCAGTCCCACGTTTCCTCGCGCATCATTTTTTTCTTCGCACAAAATTTAATAAGCGGTGGATTTGAATGGAGCGCCTGGGGCCGGGGTGCAATTACGGCCGACAACCGACACCTAGCCTGTCAGCTTGTATCGACCGCATGCGGAATAGACCCCGCGCTAGCGGGAATTTAAAACTATACGTTAGGGTTGCCATGTCAAACAGAGTGATGCCTGTCCAAAAAATAAATGTTTGACAGAATTGAAAGGTGAAATGCAATTGTTAATCACTACGTGCTTAAAATAATTATGTCTACGTCTTTTGTTAATGACGTTTACATCTGCCTGGATAACACGAGCAAAAAAACAGTCGTTTATAATTGACGACACATTTACACTAATACACCCCCATGCAAAAAAAAACGGACATCCATGGTTCCATAGGTATATTTAAAGAGGTGAAGTTTGTGAGTTTTTTGAACCGATTTTGAAAATTGTTGCAAGGAAGCCACGTTATTTATGAGTGTCAAAGCCTTTAATTCTGCGTGGACGAAGTCGCGGTCAACTTTTTCATAAAAGAATATATCTATACCATAGAAAAAAGAGCACATACATATAAGCGGACAATTGCACGTATGAACGTCAAATTGAAGTTGACGGTTCGAGTAGCAGAATGATTCTGTCAGAATCAGATTTTCTCGAGTGTTCTGCTGTCATCAGTTAGATTTTAAATCACATAAACCTAAATACCATTCAGCAGAGTTTATTGTGCAACGCAGATATTTTAACGACATCTGTTGTGCAATGTCAAAACTATTATTTAGACAACTGACATTTTCAGACTGTTGTCTTTTGGCTACTTCACGCTAGATGGCGTTTATATACCGGTGCAATGGACTTAAAGCAAAATACTGTGGGTGGAAAGCTCAAATTATAATACCGATTCAGAACTTATTACTTTTGTAATAGAAAAGCTAGGACCAATAATTGAAAAGATTTAAAGGTATGAGTAAACTGTCAATGTCTATATTTCTATATCTCTGATTTCTATGATCTATACGTTGACTTATAGTTAATTAAATAACCATACAGGTGGCAACCCCCGTTCGATACAGGCGCTCCCACACACGTGAAATTATAAGTTGTTCGCGTAATTGGACATTCCGGTGCACCGGCGGCGAGCACGTGTGGCGTGGCTTTATAATCGCCAACAAAGGACTTGGTTGACACTACGGTCGGTTTTAATTGTGTTAAAATTTTCTGTGGTGCATATTTTCCGGTGTATCCTACATACATACATATATTACGTCTTTATCCCTTACGGGGTAGACAGAGCCTAAGGTAACAAAACCTTAAGGCCACGTTTAGCATGATTAAGGGCGTATAGGTGGAAAGCGAAATTAAATTAGTGATGGGTTGTTAGTCGCATCGCCTATAACATGATTCCTAAGATTTTCGCCCAATCCCCACGATGGGCTTTTACCATTTGCGCGGGCAGAGAAGCAACTGGTATATAATTTTGTATTTTTAATTTTGATACCTTAATATCATATTTCGTTTAATATTTGGTATGGGCCAAGGCCGAGCCGGGATTCAGCCGCGCGGCGTCACCCCCCAAGCCCGCCATTGGTAATAAATTTCACGCGGCAGAATTATGATTTCCGTTCGTGGCGCGTTCTAATCGACTAACTTAAATAGCTTGGATTACGAACGTAACGGTGGTTTAGTTTAATGTTTGTTTATGCATAGTATTATAGATTACTAGCTTCTGCTCGCGACTTCGTCTGCGTATTATACCTTAAATTAAACCTTCCTCTCGAATCACTCCATCTATTAAAAAACCGCATCAAAATCCGTTGCGTAGTCTTAAAGATCTAAGCATACATAGGGACAGACAGATAGACAGCGGAAAGCGACTTTGTTTTATATTATGTAGTGATAATAAAAAAAAACTCACTGCAGTACCTACTGGCAGAAGAGAAAACTAAAATAAAAGACACCTCACCCTCGCAAATCATATTCCGTTTCAAATTCGAATTTGAAATATTCTATTTTCGAATATCAAAGTGGTTTCCAATAATTTCATTCGGTGGCCAGTGACAGCGTTATTGTCATGTCGACGTGAACGTGAGGCTGAATGGCGTTGGATTCCATAATATCCTGTTGCCAATTTAAAAATAACGTGATGAGGTTATGGAAGTTCAATGATAACCTGTGACATTTAAAAGAAATAAATACCTATAAGGCTGGCTTTTCACAGCCCAAATTATATTATTCATAATTTAAAAAAAACGCGACAGCGAAAATATAATAGAAAAGAAACTGCTTCAAAATTCAATGTGCCGAGGCTGTCCGTCGTACTGGCCGTTTTTCATTTCAATCAGTAGATTAAAAAAAAATAGTGTGTCCTGCCATTATTATTACGTCATTAAAAAAAATCGCGTGTCTAGTTCTTGACTGCCAGCAACATTTAAGGCTCTACCACACTAGCAACTGTGACGAATAAAGCAATTTTCACACTGGCCACCAACACGCTACGTATGTGCAAACGGCGGACATAAGTCGGACTGTTCAATAATTCATTCCGGTCCGCCTTTAGAAGGTCCGACATAGCTTATTGCCCACTCGAGCGACTGGCCGGTACGTATTGCTGTTTGAGTATTTATAAAACGGAGCAATATTAAATTTGGAAAGGGACTCTTTTACTATCTAAGTAACTCAGTAACGTAAAGACGTAAAGTATGTAGGGAATTTTGCGCTCCGGCATCATTAACACAAAACTGACCAAATGAGGCTTAGCCCTTTTTTAGCTTAAGTACGGCAGAAGTAACAGCGTGACACCAGTAAGCAGTATTTGAGCGTTTTCCAAAAAAAAAAAAAGTTACATGAACATTTTTTCCAGAATTTAACTATTTCGGGTCGATCGATCTAATCGATATAATCGATTCTTATACAAGAAAAAATGTGTCCCAAAATTTCCATTCCAGTTCCTCACTTTTTTAAATATAATTAGGTACGTATGGAACGTGACGAACAGGAAAATAAATTCCATAGTTAAAACTGGGACACACTTTTTCTTCTTTAGCGACGTTCTTTTTTAGCGAGTAAGATGGTACCTTAATTTTTTACACTGCAATAAAAAATGCAGTAGAAAGGTAAACTAATTGAAACTCCCGTCAAATGCGCTCCCTACAGTCCGTGGGCTCTTAGAACGACATAAGAGTTTGTCTGTCTCCCTCACTCGGCCGATGGTATCAAACCAATAAGACTGAGTGAGAGAGCAAGACTCGAGAGCAAGCTCCTGCACTGTACTTGTATCCTATTCCCTGAATCCCGAGCCAGGCACGCGTTTATTCCTCCATTTCATCATATTCTAAAGCAGCTACCCATTCACGTATTCATTACATCACATAAAACCACGTTTACCTCCCTAGAGCGTTTGACACAAAGCCCATTGACGGGAAATTTTAAGCTCAAATTCAATACGAATGCTGCAACTGAATGAGCCCTAATTGCCGGAGCTGAATGCTGTAATTAAACTATTTATCATTTCATTATGTTGATCTGTTTAAACGTCGAGCTGCGTTTTACATTTCAATGGAATATGTCTACAGCTAAAACTGTATGTAGCGGTGACTTATGACGACCAAAGCCCTTGACATAGTCTTGTTTCGTTTTGAACGACTGGGGAATGTAAAAGACTAGATTTGGTGTACATAGGTCCAACAGTGTTATTAGGTAAACCTTTGAAAAATTTGTTACAATTCTCAACTGCCCAGTCGACTCAAATACAGAAGAATAAACTCTTTGATTCTTAAGCCTTGGATCCAACCGAGCCTCCATCTGACACTTTCCCTCCCTAGGGCCGTAACGCCAGCGATCAATTCCCGCCCGACCTTGCACCCGATGCCTACTAAGCCGTTACATTTTTCCTTGCACTCTACTAATTAGGGTTGCCAGGATATTTATTGCCTGGGACCTCCTCGGCCTCCGGCCACGCCTTTGCGTAGTACCAGACCTTGCCGTGCGGGTTAATTATGGCTGTCATTAAATGCCAGCCCTGGTCTGAGGTCCCGCTTTGGTGTTTACAAGCTATTGTCTTTGAGTCATTAATGCACTATTATTATCGATGCGTTTACGAAGCCTAACTTAGTGCTACAGGTTTCTTAGCTGTCCTTCGTTTTCCACGAGTGAAATGAACATAACTTAACACAAAAAAAAAACACTGTTCTTTTTCTTGACTGTACTTGCATTGTCACCCGTCCTACATATGTGTACCAAATTTCATGACAACCGGCCAGACCGTTGAAAGGTTCCGTTCTGCAGAGACGGTCCTGGCTGGGTGGCAGAACTTCATTACAAGATTATTGTATTGTCACCGGACTTACGTGAGTGTGAAAAATTTCACGGTAATCCGACCACTTGGGTCAAATTCCAATTACTATACTCAGGAGCAAAAAAACCGGGTCACTTCATGTAGGAAGTTGTATAAAATGACCCAGTTTTTTTGCTCCCGAGTATAGATTTGACCCAAACATATTAACATAACAAAGTCAACGGCGAACCCGAAAATGGCTGGCGAAACCAAATTTGGTTTTAAAGACATTGCAGCCGTACGGGCCCTCCCCTTCTTGGCACGGTCCTGGCGAAAGCCGGGGCCACCGGGGGGGCGTTTGTGGTTGAAACCCTAGTGGCATCCCACTGCGTCCCCATCACACTGGATTGAGGCAACGCCGGAGAGTTTTTAGTTCGGGTATACCCCTCCGGGGGGGAGTCCCACATAACCCTAGGCATCCCCGTGCCTAGGGCATCCATAAAGATTTCCTCTACGTTAAAAAAAAGGCCCTGTCTACCCCGTAAGGGATAAAGACGTGATACATGTTTGTATGTACTAGAGATGCGCCGAGTAACACTTTTGCCGAGTAACGAGTACCGAGTTTTACTCGGCTCAAATTTTTTTTCAACCGAGTACTCGGCCGAGTAACTCGGTTCAATCAAATTCGCATTTCGTGCGCGTAAACAAGTACAAACAGGTTTGCGCCGGTCAAGACGTCGGCTCGCGTTGATACACCCCTCACCCCGCCCACGCCTTTCAACTACTAGTCACTTGATTGTTTGCAGACAAACACGTCACGTTGCGCGTCATAGTAAATAAATAATTGAAAAAGTTTGTTTATTAATTTAGATTTTGAAAGATTTCCTAAATTACTAATAAATACTTTTTGATTAACAATTGTTTTAATTATATCTACCTAAATATATTGCTTTTCTTAAACAAAGTATGTATACTCGTTACTCGTTATCTAATAACCGAGTTATTCGGCCGAGTACGAGTATCAAAAAACCCGCCGAGTACGCAGAGTACCGAGTATCAAACGAGTACTCGGCCCATCTCTAGTATGTACGTCGGGAATGGAATGGTTGCGAGCATGGTTCACCGTCGACGGATACGTCAAGGACATGATGCTGATGATACGACGGGCGTCGACCTCTCGGACGATTCCGTTTATAAGGAAAAAGCACTTATTTAACCTACTTCCAGCCAATGTTTCTCTTTGTTCCCTAAGCCCGCAAACTTTATGCATCGAGCCGTGGCGAAGATAAACACGGCTGATCTAATATAAAAAAAAAACAAAGTACCTATTTGATGTTTTGTTTGGCGCGATCAAAAGATTTCCGTTGCCTACTGCGGACTTTCCTTGTAAGACCTTGTATTCGTGTGATATTGAGTTGAAAGATGATTTATTAAATACCTTGGCCGCGTTTACAGTTCTACATTTTTATAACCTTTTTTACTAAATGTTTGAATTTTGACCCACTTTCAACAAGCAGAATGCGTTGGAGCCACAGTCAACATTTAATTTTGCCACTATTCCTATTGTTTATTTTCATATTGTAAGCCCATCGAGGGATTGGGCGAAAATCTTAAGGATCATGACATTGTTATATAGGCGATGCGGATAGCAACCCATCGCTATTTTGAGTCCCCTATCCACCTATACGCCCACAATCATGCTAAGCGTGGCCTTTAGGTCTTGTTACTTTAGGCTCTGTCTACCCCGTAAGGGATAGAGACGTGATGTATGTATGTTAGTTGTAATAAAAATACAATACAATACAATACAATAACTCTTTATTGAACACCACATATAACAACCAAAACAGAAAAAAGGTATACAGAGTATTACAAGGTAACAATACGGCCTTATCGCTACAGAGCGATCTCTATCAGGCAACCATAATGAACTGGAGAACAGAACAGATCTGAGCAGGTGGTGCAATTTAGAATATATATAATATACTAAGTACTGAAATACATAATATATTATACATGAAACACACATTCAAAATAAATGATTTCTTTCTTTTTTATTTGGAATGGTGGGACCGAATTGAAAGTTAGCATAATAATAATGAAGTCCGGTATAACACAATAGTCCGGTGTGATGACCAGGATCGTCTCCTCTAAAAAAATGGTACAATAAGGGCCTTTTTCACCACTCTCTGTTAAGTTCTAGTTATCTTGAGTGTCAGTTATCTATGATGCCGTCTCTATTTATTACTACGAAACAGACAGAGACGTCATCATGGATAACTGACCCTTAAGATAACCGTGCTAGAGGAGGTGATGTGTCCTACGATTTATCGTGTACTCGGCACTCTATGTTAAGTCTCGAGGATCGGCGTTTGTTATTGGATGTTTCTGTGCTGCACGACATTTTGTCAGCGCGTATAGATAGTCCTACGCTGCTCTCCGAGGTAAAGTTCTTCACACCTACTTACCGAACCCGTCACACGAATCGTTTCCTGTTCAGCGTTCCCCTGCTTCGCATAAGGTACGCTCAAAATGCACCTCTTGCCCGCGTCCTTAGGGAGTACAACAAACGTTTCCACATTGTTGACCTCTTTGACTGTAGTAAAGCGACACTAAAAAATCGTATTCGAATGTTCTTAATCAAAAATTGCTAGATCGTGGTGTTATCGTATTGGTATTTGGAGGATCGGAGGTGGTTGAATAAATAAGCAAAAATGTTTTATTATAAATAGGTGATTCGACTTTGGAGTAAAACAAGTATACATGCATACACACACACACACACACAATGTCCGTGGACTCACTCACTAACAATATAGTTTTTTAGCTTGTTTTTTTTTTGTTTCTGTGTTAGTTTTAAGTATGCTTCGCTTAACTGTATTTCTGTGGTCATCTGTTATTGGCTTTTTGTTTAGTACCTAAGTCTCATTACAATGTACTGTATTGCTGTTGATGCCCCAAATAAAATAAATAAATAAAATAACTGGAACTTAACAGTGGTGAAACAGACCCTAGATTTACTTAGCGTAGTCAGATGACCAAATGCAAAAGTCAACTCTTAAAGTATTACTTAACTACAGCAGAAGTAAACCCATTAATAAAAATTCAAGCCATATTTGAATTTAGTTTAGTTAAAGCAGCTCGTGACTGGATTTTATGAAGTTAATTCTATGAAGTAATAAATTAGTCTCAGATAAGCGAAAGGGAATTCTTTAAAAA
The DNA here is from genome assembly GCA_949127965.1 of Pandemis corylana. Taxonomy (NCBI): domain Eukaryota; kingdom Metazoa; phylum Arthropoda; class Insecta; order Lepidoptera; family Tortricidae; genus Pandemis; species Pandemis corylana. The sequence continues at coordinate 13,673,107 of OX421860.1, forward strand.
CTTGTTACCTAATGTGCGGCGTACCGAATAGATTCTTTGCACGCTCCACTACAACCACAGCGCTAATATAATCTGTATTATATAAAAAACAATCTATACCATGATTTTCAGCGATTCCCTCGATGGGCTTTTACTTGCGCGGGAAGAGCTCCCAAACCAGTAGGCTTATTACCTAACTCGCTCGCAATCGCTATCGTGTTCATTCTGACAGTTCTTGTATGAATGTGACAGCTAGCTGATTCCGCTGCCAATTGTCAGCCCATACTTGAACTGTCAAAATGAACACAATGGCGATTGCGAGCGAGTTAGATAAGCCTACAGCATGGAAGGGAAGAAAATTCACTAACACATTACCAAACTATTCGACGTTATTTTCACTGCTTTCGGTATCGCAAGGTATGTTCACGCGCAATCATCCAGCGGAATAGGTTTTGGCTGTATAGCACGCTTCTATGGCTCTAGTGATTGATGACTTCTCTAAGGTTCAGAATTCAATTTCCGGCCGGGTCCACCTCGAAGAGTGTTTTTAATTGGCTGGGGTGTTTTCAGAGTTCCGTAACACCTAGTAGGATCAGTCTCCGTCGTCCGTCAAGACACTTTTCCTCAGTAACACATGAAGATATCAAGAAGAAGTTAATATTAATCATTAGTTGTGGTCTCTTCAACGACGATGTGAAAATCTAAAATCTTTTTCTTTTTTAATATGGCCCCATCGATCGATGCGATGATTTCGCTAATATCAGTATTAAATACCTACAGTTTTCAAAAATCTTGTGACAAAAATGTCGGCAACGTTGTACGGTAGAACACGGTCAAAAGACCCCCCCTGTCGGGCTCTTAGCAAACGGATAACGATATCCCTCAGAATCTGCCAGGAAATCATTAACCAATGCCCAGGGTGCACCGGACCAAGCATCGCTCTTCCCCTCGGACGAATTTAAAAACGAACCGCAGCTCTTGACCACAGGCGGATGTAACCCGACTCGCACCCCAGATAAAACCTTTTGAAGGTATATTTTCTCTTGACATTTGACGAGAGGTAACGCCTCAGGAGATAAGTAAAGAAAAAAAACGTAAATCACTGATTTCTATATCTAGTGAGAATAAAATGAAGGTTCTAATTTAGCTATATCCCAACGTGTGGACTAACGCGGTTGGAAGCCAGTGGACACCAACTCGGGGTCGTTACTCGGTCCCTGGGCTCTTTACAGACAGATCTTTATCGCCAAACTTGAGCACCCCTGCACCCGCAGGGAATTGGCGGCCAAGTTCTGAGGCGAAAAAGTCTGGTTCTAAAATAGTCGTTCGTACAGTCGTTACATAATGAGGGTGCTAAATGCACTGATGCGCCGATGGAAAGTTTCCAAAAACGCGAAATCTTGAAGAAAATTTGCATAGTTTTCAAATTTTCGTATAGGAATTGAAACTTTCCATTTCCAATATGAAAAATTCCTTTATTTCTAATTGTGAAATTTTCCAGAATTTTTCCAACTTTTCTTCACATCTGTAGCCTAGGTTTTAAGACACAAATAAGTGATTGCATTAATTTTTCGAAGAGTAAAAATACTAAAACCGATTAAAGATAATTTTTACACATCATCAATTGGAAAAATATGATATTCTCGTAATTTATACATACATACATAATAACATAAATCACATCCAATCCCTAACGGGGTAGACAGAGCCTAAGGTAAAAAGACCTAAAGACCACGTTTAGCATGATTGTGGGCGTATGGATGGAAAGAAGAATCAAAACAGTGATGGGTGGCTAGCCACATCGCCTATATAACATGATCCTTCAGATTTTCGCCCAATCCCTCGATGGGCTTTTACCACCTGCGTGGGAAGAGATGCAACTGGTACATTCTATGTTTTTCCTTTGCTCCCAGACCAGCAACGTTTTATTATGTAATTTTATCTATACATTATTCTGTTAGCAAACCTTCAGTTTTCCAAATAATTATACCGTTTTTTTTCAGAGGAACATTTAATAAAATACCGTCATATTATTGTTTCTATTACTTATTCGTCAATAAACGGAAACAAACAGACAAAAAAGCATACGTATATCAAAGGAAAGCTGACTTTGCATATGCGGCGATACCTAGCTATATAATTATTATTACTAAAGCCCGATGAAATTTAATTACTATGGCGGCAGGGCTGGCGCGTTTTCAATTATGCCATGTCAATTAATGTTATTATGTGTATATTAAATCATATTTAGATGCGGTAAAGTTAGGCAGACAATACCTTTCAATTACAAATGAAGTATCGGTCCAGTTGGTATTAACATTTAATTATGCTGTCTCTTCAAAGATATTACGAAGAGGCTAATAGACGCTACGGGTGACCGCAGAGCTGGCAGCTTCCTTGGACAGCGTATTAGTATCGCTGTACAAAGGAATGCTGCCAGTGTCTGTGGAACTATGCCACGGGGGCACCTCCTTTGTTAAATATTTTATTTCAAGATTATTTCTAGTTTCGTTTTTAATTCGTTTTTAATTTAATCATAGTTTAATTTGTTTTTAATTCCCCTTTTGTTGCCAATTCATCATCATCATCAGCCTATGTTAGTCCACTGCTGGACATAGGCCTCCCCTAATGAGCGCCATAGCGCCCTGTCATTAGCTTGATCGTCATCTCACCTGGCCGGAGGACGTCCTGCACTACGTTTGCCGAGTCGCGGTCTCCACTCAAGAACACGTTTACCCCAGCGGTAAACGGTTTGTTGCCAATTGAATATCACGAATTAATTTAATTCCAGTCGGAACTGAAACGCATTAAGACGTCATGGAAAGGCCCCTGACCTAAGAGATTAAGTCAAAGGAAGGCATAAATATATACATACATACATACCATCACGCCTCTTTCCCACAGGGGTAGGCAGAGACTACTTTATTCCACTTGCTACGATCCTGACGTATTTCTTTCGCTTCATCAACACTCATCAATCTCTTCATACATGCTCGTCGGTTTCGGGTACTCCTGCATGACCTGACCTTTTTCCAAAACGTACAATAAATATATACACAGGCGAATTTATTCATTAAACGGCAACAAATTAATATTGTCTCAGGACTCTCAGGACAATGTATTTATTGGTGTCCACCGCCAACCCTAAGGCGGTCGTTTGACAATAATTACATTTCATCGTGTTCAAAGCAAAGCGTAAAATAATTGGTATCGGGCCCCAACGTATCAAAACCGGTAATTTGTAGTGGGCGAATTGCGTTTAATTATTAACATGTTTTCGTGTCGAGGCGCCTTCCCTTGGGCTGAGTCGTTACAGCTTGTTAAGTCAAAACAAGATAGTAAGACTGAAGCAGAGGGCCGTGGGCTCGAATTCCGGGCTCGCACTTCTGAGTTTTTCGAAATTTATGTGCGAAGCACTTAGCTTTTCGGTGAAGGTAAATATCGCGAGGAAACTGTAAACTTCGAAGCAATACAATGGTGTGTAAAGTTCCATGCTGTCCATGTTTACTGCCATGCTGGTCTGGGAGCAAAGAAAAAACATAGAATGTACCAGTTGCTTCTCTTCCCGCGCAAATGGTAAAAATCCATCGAGGGAACGGGCGAAAATCATAGGAATCATGATATAGGCGATACGGCTAGCAACCCCTCACTATTTTGATTCCACTTTCCACCTCTGCGCCGTCTGTGTCTTGCTAAACGTGGCTTGTAGGTCTTGTTACCTTCGGCTCTGTCTACCCCGTAAGGGATAAAGACGTGATTTGTGTATGTGAAGTTCCACATCCGCACTGGGCCCGCGTGGGTGCTATAGCCCAAGCTCTCGTTCTGAGAGGCCTGTGCCCAACAGTGGGACGTACATAGGCTGGGGATGATGATGAGTAAGAATCAAATTGGTACTTGAACAGTTGTATAGCCAAAAATAAATGGATAACCATACCTTGCTACTCCACGAAATAGTGATTTCAGGGTCTTGCATGTTCCCAAACCTGCAATGCACAGGTGCCGCGAAGAGGGAACCCCATCCCAGGGTGATCGTGGGGCGCGGTGACCAACGAGTGCTCCCGTAACTCCTCACATACGACTGAATAAGGAATCCGTGTGGTTTTTAGTGGGTATGCCTGCCGTCGCGGGAGAGCCCCACATACCCCCGGTAAACACGTACCGGGCGGATGCATAAGGCGCAAAAAAGGGGTCGTGCACAACAGCCACACTCCCGTGGAATTGAATATCTTCCATGCAGTCGATGCTTTAGAAAATGTATGAAACCAACGAAAAAGTAACCGAAACCACGATCACAGATCGACCGACGCAGTGGCAACATCCGCCAGATGCCTCAGAGAGAATTGAAACACGTGTCTGGAGTATTTTTGTTGCGCTGGTGGTTTTGCAGATCTACAAGCCGCGTTTTGTTTGATTGTGAGCGTATCGAAAGGGGAATCAAAATAGCGATGGGTTGCCAGCATCGCCTATAACATGATCCTTAAAATTGTCACCCTTATGGGCTTTAACGATCTACGCGGGAAGAGAAGCAGATGGTGCATTCTACGATTTTTCTTTGGTCCCAAACTAGCATGGAAAATATATAACAACTATAACAAAGCTAATGTATCTCTGACAACAGATCTGCCTTAAAGAACGGCGTATGATCAAATATAAGAGCAACTAAAACTCGACCCAAAAACTGTCGGACAACGTCCAAATTTCGCTCTACAGAAGCTTCTGAATTCGTCTAGGTCATAAACAAAGCACGGTAGAGTCGGCATTGAATGCTCATAATCGCATGAGATACGGTGTCCGGTAGAATGCCGGACAGGAGCCGGACGAGAGCCGGACGCGCCGCGCATTCATCACCGGACACTCGGAATAGGGGTGGCAACTGGCGACTACAGTCAAGAATAAAAAAAGAATCACCATCATGTTTTTGCGACCGTTCGTCGAAGCGTCAACATCCGCTGAGGATGCCTCGGAGGTGGAACACGTACATACATACACAAATCACGTCTTTATCCCTTACGGGGTAGACAGAGCCTAAGGTAACAGATACCTACAGGCCACATTTAGCAATATTGTGGGCGTATAGGTGAAAAATTAACTCAAATTTGCTAGCCTCATCGCCTATAACATAATTCCTATGATTTTCGCCCATTCCCTCGATGGGCTTTTACCATCTGCGCGGGAAGAGAAGCAACTGGTATATTCTATGTTTTTTCTTTGTTCCCAGACCAGCATGCTTGGAAGAACATGGTGGAACACGTGACCGGAATATATGTGGTGGTGGTGCTTCTCATGGTTGTTTTTCCGTTGTTTTTTGTTTTGTGTTGTCCCTGATTCTGGAAAATCGACTGCATGAATAGGATTCGACGGAAGCGTGACTTTTTTGCATGATTTGACCCTACTATATCGCGGAGCAGTAAAGTATTGTTGTAAATTAATTTCATTTTTTTATTTATTTATTTATTTAAATAAAAAACGTTTGTTTACATGATAAGACACGTAAGGATGAACTGACTGTACCTTGGTACACCGCTACTTAAGTGCAAGATAGCCAAGCCCGTGAGAAATATATATTTTACACACACAATACACACATGCTTTATTTAGGCGCGTCTGACTGTACACAGAGGGGTGCTTGTTCCAACATTAATGTACGGTAGCGAAACTTAGGTATGGCAAAAGAAGCAGGATAGTAGAATAAATGCAGTAGAAATGAGAGCGTTACGAAGTATGGAAGGTGTATCACTGAAAGATAGAATCAGGAATAATGTGATAAGGCAACGTTCTGGTGTGAAAGAGGATATAGTGACTAGCATAGAAACAAGTATGCTTAGTTGGTTTGGTCACGTAGAGCGGATGGATGAAAGTAGACTTAGGCCGTGGTCGCTTTCACCCGCCGCACGCGGCCGACAGCGGCCCGCCGCCCGCGGCGTCTGAATGGTGTGTTCGGGAATGCTCGGGAGTGGTCGTTTTCGCCCGCCGCGTGCGGCGTAACGCACGCGGCGGGCGAAAACGACCACTCCCGAGCATTCCCGAACACACCATTCAGACGCCGCGGGCGGCGGGCCGCTGTCGGCCGCGTGCGGCGGGTGAAAGCGACCACGGCCTAACTAAACAGATATGGGGATTGTGAATGGTTGCGTTGGGACGGGAAGGCCTAGACGGACGTTTCGAGACCAAATAGGAGACGTTTTGGAAAAAGGTCAGGTCAGGAGTACCCGAAACCGACGAGCATGTATGAAGAGATTGATGACGGTCCAAGAGGATGAAGCGAAATAAGTATGTCAGGATCGTAGCAAGTGGAACATAGTAGTCTCTGCCTACCCCTGTGGGAAAGAGGCGTGACGGTATGTATGTGTATATATGTATGCTTATTTCGCGCAGGCTTGGCTATCTTGAACGTTAGTTGCGGAGTAGCAAGATAAATGTTTTTTTTGTTCAAAAAATGGACCTCCGGAAACTAACGGATTTAATAAAACACTGCAAACTATAAAACTATGAGAATTTTCAATTTGCATTGAACGTTTATAGGTACTCAAGTTACGAATTTTAACTTGACATTTTAATTCTTATTTAATTTTAAAATATTTTTTAATTCTTTTACATGTACAGTTCTGAGATTATACATATCTAAATCACGTCTTTATCCCTTATGGGGTAGACAGAGCCAAAGGTAACAAGACATAAAGACCACGTTTAGCATTATTGTGGGTGTATGGATGGAAAGGAGAATCAAAATAGTGATGGGTTGCTAGCCATATCGCCTATAACATGATTCCTGAGATTTTCGCTCATTCCCTCGATGGGCTTTTACCATCTGCTTGGGAAGAGAAGCAACTGGTACATTCTATGTTTTTTCTTTGCTCCCAGACCAGCTTGGAAGCTGAGATTAAAATTATTAAGACCTTTGATTTTCTCGACATTTTGAACTTATTTATTTATTATAATTGAAGGTAATAATTAAATTTTTTTTGTATTTCAGTCGACTCTAGTACATAGATAGAACAGACCATTTTTCATACACTCAATGAGTCTAAAATTCTATAGTATATCTATACCAAAGGCATACCAAAATCTTAAATTCCCTTTACCAACTTTAAAAAAGCGCATTTCAACTCCTTTAGACGTCAAGCTTCAGCCAATTACACCGTAGTCTCTTTGTGCTAACAGCCCAACTTCACCGACCAACGACAAGGCTCCAACAGCAATTAAAACTAAACACGAAACCCAGCACTATCCAACGGTCTCAAGACTCAAATTGGAACGATTCGAAAATTCGACATGGACCCTTTTCGGCGGAATTGTGTTCACAAAGCTGGCAACCCTGAACGGAAGTGGGGGGGCCCGGAAGCGCCGACCGGACGCGGAACCTTTTGGCACCCTTTTGTTTATCGAGAGCTGTAGGGCGCCTCTGACACCGGAGGGCGGGTTGCCTTGGCCGTGGCGTTTGAGGCAATTGCATTTCTACAAAACACTTTTTTGAGGTTTGTTATCTTATAAAAAACACCATTTGAATAAAAAGGAACCGGCTAAGTGCGAATTGGACTTGAGCGCCGATGGTTCTGTACAAATTCGGCTAGTGAATAAAGTCCAGTGTTAACAGAACCCTGCTCTTAAGCAAAACGTAGACTGTGTGAGGTCATTTTATATTGGATGTTACTTACATAATGCCAGACGTAAAGAAATAGATTTTCAGACTTATTTCATTAGTTGTTCAATAAAGATAGATAGATAAAACGTTTATTTGGTACTGTCAACAGACAATCAAGATCTATACAATCAAGATATCCGGAACATCACTTCATATCAAGGCAATCGCGGCGAAAAGGTTAAAATTTGACCAAAGCACTCACCTTTATAAATCTTTTGGCTTTAGTTAGTAATCCTAGGGTGGTGTGTCGGGACGCCTCGGGGCCCAGGGGGACCATGTCCTTGAGCTTCTCCAGGCACGTTCTGAGGTGCGCCCTCCTGGAACAAGACAAACAGACATATCTAACTGTATCCAAATATAATAATAATAATATAATAATATCTTGGGACAATTGACACCAATTGACCTAGCCCCAAACTAAGCAAAGCTTGTAATATGGGCACTAGACAACGGATAAACATACTTATATAGATAAATACACACTTAAATACATATTAAACATCCAAGACTCGAGAACAAACATTCATATTTTTCATACATATATCTGCCCCGACCGGGGATCGAACCCGGGACCTCAAGCTTCATAGTCAGGTTCTCTAACCACTAGGCTATCCGGTCGTCAATATATAAATATGCTTCCATAAATCACGTAACCCTTGCGGGGTTGACAGAGCCCAAGGTAACAAGACCTAAAGGCCACGTATAGTACGATTGTGGGTATAGGTGGAAAAGGGAATCAAAATAGTGACGGGTAGCATCGCCTATAACGTTGATTCGTAAGATTTTCGCCCATTCCCTTGATCGGCTTTTACTATTTACGCGGGAAGAGAAGCAGCCAACATTCTATGTTATTCTTTTGCTCCCAGACCAAGTTAGAAGGAATATTTTATTTATATTATTACTAGCTTCTGCCCGCGACTTCGTCTGCGTAGAATTATACATACTTCCTCTTGAATCACTCTATCTATTAAAAAAAACCGCATCAAAATCCGTTGTGTAGTTTTGAAGATATAAGCATACATAGGGACATAGGGACAGAGAAAGCGACTTTGTTTTATACTATGTAGTGATAGTGATAGTGATAGTGAAGAATTATTTCTTGCCAAAAAACAGTAGATAGGTACTTTACGCGAACGCGTTCAAGACGTTGTTACAGTATCCGGCTATAAAGGTTGTACCGCGGTCTTGTGAAAGAATTGGCGTCACGTAAGTTAGAGCGAGACATCGCTCTACGAAGCCGAGATTAGCCGAGACCAATGTTCAATCTTCATGGCCAGGTACAGTAGGTACGGCAGAATCTTAAGCACGAAAGTCTGTTTGATCTTTTACTCAATACTTCCATGCTGGTCTGGGAGCAAAGAAAAAACATAGAATGTACCAGTTGCTTCTCTTCCCGCGCAGATGGTAAAAACCCATCGAGGGAATGGGCGAAAATCGTAGGAATCATGTTATAGGCGATGCGGCTAGCAACCCATCATTATTTTGATTCCACTTTCCACCTCTTCGCCCTCAGTGTCTTGCTAAACGTGGCCTGTAGGTCTTGTTGCCTTAGGCTCTGTCTACCCCGTAAGGGATAAAGACGTGATTTGTGTGTGTGTGTGGGTGTGTCACTTTCATCATCACTCATCATTTATGAAGAGATTGATGGATGTGGAAGAAGTAAAGCAGGTATGCCAGGTTCGTAGCAAGTGGAACAAAGTAGTCTGCCTACCCCTAATGGAAAAAGGTATGTCACATTGTTCGCAGAGTTCTTCGTTTAACGACCGGATAGCCTAGTGGTTAGTGACCCTGACTATGAAGCTAGAGGTCCTGGGTTCGAATCCCGGTGGGGCAGACAGTTGTATGATGAATACGAATGCTTGTGCCCGAGTCATGGATGTTGTATGTATTTAAGTATGTATTTATTTACATTATATAAGTATGTTTATCCGTTGCCTGGTACCCATAGTACAAGCTTTGCTTAGTTTGGGGCTGGGTCAATTAGTGTAATTTGTCCCAAGATATTTATTTTATTTATTTAACTTTTATTTCTTTGTGAACGTGTCGAAGATATTACTTTTCAGAGTGCGATCTTGTTAGTTGGTATATGCTAATTGCTCTTCGTATCTAATGAATTCTAGATCGAGCGACTCTACACTAGCGGCTCTATACTCGCGGCTCTATACTCGCGGCTCTATACCCCCGCTTCTAGAATGGCGTAAATTCTGTATACAGTATGTAGCATGTTACTTAACGTAGTGGATGTTCCAACCGAGTTTATTATTAAGGGGGCGTGGCCCCAACGACGTGGAAGTGATTCTCAGAATAATTTAGTGGCAATACGTTTCACTTGCGTAGAATTTGTGAAACTAGTTTTCCGAATTATTATAGCACTATAATTTATATCCTATTAGGTGCTGCCCGCAACTTCGTCTGCATAGAATTCGTTTATCACTATCCCGCAGGAATTACGCAATTTTCTGGGATAAAAAGTAGCCTATGTGTTATTCCAGACTATAATCTATCTATGTTCCGAATTTCATCCAGATCTGTCCAGCCTTTCTGGCGTGAAAGAGTAACAAACATCCAAACATACTCACAAACTTTCACATATATAATATTAGTAGGATACATACATACATATATCATGTCTTTATCCCTTACGTGGTAAACAGAGCCTAAAGTAACAAAACCTTAAGGCCACGTTTAGCATGATTAAGGGCGTATAGCTGGAAAGGGAAATCGAAATAGTGATGGGTTGCTAGCCGCATATCCTATAACATGATTTCTATGATTTCCGCCCATTCCCTCGATGGGCTTTTACCATCTGCGCGGGAAGAGAAGCAACTGGTACATTCTGTTTTTTCTTTGCTCCCAGACCAGCCATGGAAGTCTACATGATACAAGCGTTATAACACAAATTGCTTTTATATTTTAATCCGTTGGACGCTTTTTTTGATCCATCGCCTCCCCCAGGGCATGGAGGAAATCCAATTAAAATATGTCCACGGACACATAGTTTTATGTATTAAAAACACGATACTATAATATTAGTAGACGTTTAAGTTGGAAGAGTAAGTTCTCCTTTTTTTAATATGGCCCCATCGATCGATGCGATGATTTCGCCAATGTCAAAGTGTGTGTGTAAATACAGTATTCAAAAATCTTGTGACAAAAATGTCGGCAACGTTGTACGGTAGAACACGGTCAAAAGACCCCTCCCCTGTCGGGCTCTTAGCCAACGGATAACGATATCCCTCTGAATCTGCCAGGAAATTAACCGATACCCAGGGTGCACCGGACCAAGCACTGCTCTTCCCCTCGGACGGATCCAAAAACGAACCGCAGCTTGACCACACGCGGAGGTAATCCGACTCGCACCCCGAAGAGTAAGTTGAAAGTATATTTACCAGATTTATTAAAGGTCTACCAACTTAATTAAAATTATGTAGCAGCTCCTTAACTACAACAATCCCACAAATAAGGGATTAGTGGTTAAAATCTTAAGAAAATGGCATGCTATTTGTTTATACATAAATTAATATATCACATCTTTATCCCTTACGGGTAGACAGAACCTAAGGTAACAAAACCTTAAGGCCACGTTTAGCATGATTAAGGGCGTATAGGTGGAAAGGGGAATCTAAAAAGTGATGGGTTGCTAGCCGCATCGCCTATAACATGATTCCTAAGACTTTCGCCCATTCTCTTGAAGGGCTTTTGCCAACTGCGCGGGAAGAGAAGCAACTGGTAAATTCTATGTTTTTTCTTTGCTCCCAGACCAGCATGAAAGGATGTGAAAAAATGTGATGCGCTCTCAAATATACAAAAAAACCGACAAAAATCCTAGAAAACTGTTGGAACGTGTTCCGTTATCGATTCTAAGTGTACCCAGCCATTTTTTTTTAATATCTTCCATGCACAGACTTTCGACCCTCTCTAGCTTTGTTATATGTATAGATATCGCTACAAAAACATCAGAATGTCCCGTGGCACGGAGATGCAGTGCGAAATATTAATGTTTAATCAAGTCCCTTCACTTTGGAATTATATTTCATTATTTCCCCCCGGTGAATATAGCCAGATATAGGTTCGCCCTAAGGCACGAGAGAGAGCGTTATAGAGAGTATATTTTCTTTTCCGACACGCTCACAAAGAAGGTCAGGCCAGGAGTACCCGAAACCGACGAGCATGTATGTATGAAGAGATTGATGAATCTGGATGAAGCGAAAGAAGTATGTCAGGATCGTAGCAAGTGGAACAAAGTAGTCTCTGCCTACCCCTGTGGGAAAGAGGCGTGACGGTATGTATGTATGTTTATTTGACAATGATTTTCCTTGTCAATTCAATGTAATGTCACTATGACATCTACTGTGAAATGGTTCCAAAGTGGATCAGAAATCCGTCATGATACACATGTCATTCAGCGGAGAGTTATCGCTGCCGCTTTACACTCGGGCCCCGCCGTAGGCTGAAAATTTATCATGAAAATTAATTTCGTCTCGTATTTACGGCGGCTGCGGTCCGCGCGAAGCTCCGACTAAACCAATTTCCGTGAATTATAAAGCTCACTTTTCACTCAATAGGGCCGTTCCCCGGCGTGTGTACAAACACCCTGTAACTAAGTATGTATGTTACGAAAGTACCCTGCGTAAGGTTCTCAAGGTATTGTCTCATATACAATTGTTATTGTTAATCCCATTTTTGGTATTCTTAACTATTTGTGCTCATCATAACCACTCTTTATATTTTTTCCATCATACCCTTTTTCTTATACATTTTCTATGACTATCAATGCAAAGCAATATTTATATGCTGCTGGGCCTGAGCAAAGAACAAACATAGAATGTACCAGTTTCGCAGCTCATAAAAGGCTTTAAGGGAAAAAGCAACAATTTCAGCAATCATATCATATTCTTCCATGCTGGTCTGGGAGTAAAGAAAAAAAGTAGAATTTACCAGTTGAAAGAAAGAAAGAAAGAAAGAAAGAAGACATTTATTCCTTTTTGCAAGACACACAAATAAAAGAGAATATACACAATTTCATAGAAAATAATCAAGACAATAAAAATAGACCATGAGCGTTGTGTGTGTCTTCGCAAAAGTGAAACGGTCGCTGGCTCAGCATTACGCTGAGGCGTTAGACACCTGCAGCACTGATTTTCAGCCAGAACCGTGACTCACGAAACGATACACAGATAAAATATACTACATAATCCATAAACTTTTACGTAAACAAATAGGAGAAATAAATGGTAAAATAGATAGAACCCGACTTATGTGTAACTAAAAAAATTAATTAATTAAAAATACATAAATTAATTAAATAGTTTACAATAAACAAAAAATTAAAAAAGGACGGAAAACTAAATTGTTCAAAAACAACAGGCTGGCATATCAATGTGCAAAGTGCTGGAGGACTATTGTAAGGATTTTTGGAGCGTCAATAAGTGATCCTTCAGCTTGCGCTTGAAGGTGTAACTACTTGACGCTCCTTGGATAGGGCAGTTGCTTCTTTTCCCGCGCAGATGGTAAAAGCCCATCGAGGGAATGGGCGAAAGTCTTAGGAATCATGTTATAGGCGATGCGGATAGCAACCCATCACTAGTAAGGTATGCAAAAATCCATAGTAAAGTCTGGGACACGTCTTTTCTTGTATGGGAATTGATAGGGTAAACGAATGTGAGTAAGAAAAACGCAAAATATTTAAATTCTGGAACATTTTATATGTTTTTTTTTCGTCTTATTTTTTAATAAGAGGAAATACAATTAACTCTTTTGGAGCTAATCTTAACGCTATTTAAAGATCCCCCTTCTCCAAATCCGCGCTGTATACATCACAAACGTCGGTCATAGTTATTGTTAAGTTAACCTACAGCAACTGGCACTAAACGGAGTAATTTATAACATCGCAAGTTATCTCAAACTAACTTTGCAGCGCGTTAAATAAAATAAAACGCAAGGCAGCTGCGATAGGAGTTTTTATCGACCTTCTTTTATCTATCGATATGACCACGTGCCGGCGGGTTTACGGGCGGCCGGCTTTATCGCCGTTCCCACGGTTTATGTCGTGTCGATATAAAATATGTCGCCGCATTTCGATGCGCTTATGAACTGAACTATGTAGAACCTTTATCAAATCAAGGCTCAAGTTTTTCATGAGGCATAAAAGACCTAGTGGTAGTGTAGGACGCCCTCCGGCCAGGTGGGATGACGATCTGTGAAAGACTGCAGGCAGATGCTGGATGCGTCAAGCTGAAGACAGGGCGCTATGGCGCTCATTAGGGGAGGCCTATGTCCAGCAGTGGACTAACATGATGATGATGATGATGATAAAAGACCTATGAGATTGATGAATGTGGATGAAGCGAGGTATGTCAGGATCGTAGCAAGTGTACCAAGTCTCTGCCTACCCCTGTGGGAAAGAGGCGTGACGGTATGTATGTATAAAAGAGCCAAGATTATTTCGACGACCGGTTAGGTTAGAGTCAGAAAGTTAAAATTGTAACTTATTAAGTATGTTTAAAAGAAAACTATGTTAGCGTCAAGATTAAACTGAACGTAACAATAAGTAAGAAAATAATAATAAAGATATTGTTTTATTTATAAGCTCATATCAAATGAATCAAGAATATAGTATCTATCATTTGAAAAACAGGGTCCTCTCTCGTTCCACGGGAGTTTGTAATTGTGTCGTACAGACACATCATTCAAACAGATGCCGCTTGGAGACAAAAATTCGCATAGTAACAAGCGGTCGGCAAAATATAAGTATAAGCGGTTGGTCTATAAAAAAACTTGTTAAAACGAGGTGTGAGCGAGGTATGATAAATAAAATTGTGTTCTACGGGCCTACGCCGTAGCGTGTCTACGCGCCTACGCCGTAGGTGCTACGACTGCACATCGTTTATGTTGTAGAAGCCTTAGGAAGTATTTCTAGTATTTACGTAAATTTCAACATCTAGGTAAACTTAACAATTAATAGTTGAAATTGTTTAAATATTAATAGTCTATGAAATATTGGCGAAAAACAAAATGCCTTTTTTTTCATCTTTAATTGTTTATAACTTTTGCAATTTTTTGTGTGCCAATACACTCTTTTGGCACATTTTTCTAGACGTCATTTCGGATCCAATGATGGACATAATTTTAAGAGCAGTATCTCTATTTTAGACCATTTTGAACTTGTCGACTAGACTATAAACGGGGAACAATTACATAATCTAGCAACACTTACATAGAGCTCCAATGTCTTTGGCTTCTAGATAAGCGTTGCCAGATTATGGAATTGTTTCCCGTTTAGTGGATATCCAGGAATTCCCCAATTTCGAATTTCCCCAATTACACCTTACGTAAATAAAAAAACTAATTCAATTTTACGCCAAAAATGCCTTACAACATTTTGAAAAAAAGCCGATACTCTTCAAGCTGCTGGACAGATTTTTACGAAACCTGGCTGAGAACCATGGCAAAAGAAATTGGATTTCAAATAGAAAAACCGCATCGAAATCGGCCCATCCACTTGAGAGCTACACACACACACACCCCCCGTCTGGAGTTAAAAGGCCGTAATAAATAACCTAATGGTCTGTAAACTAAATCGGTCCAGCGGTTTAAACAGGAAAAGGTAACAGACAGACAGCTGTCTGACCGATTTAGTTGTAAAAATACAATTAGTTTGACTCCCGGGGAAGGACATAGGATAGTATCCCGGAAAATTGTATAGTTCCCGCGGGACAGCGATAAGTGAATTCTGCGCAAACGGAGTTGCGGGCAATAGCTAGTAAGAAGTAACAGGAAATTCACATTCAAAAGAACCGTTTCACTATATTTATAACACCACAAAAAATAAAACTCATAAAATATTCTGAAGTACAGAATAAACGTCGAGCTATTAAGTTCCGAGTAAAATTATAAAATAACTATGTCTCGTTAAATTCAGCAGCTTGGATATAGCGAAGGTAATAAAACAGTTAAATTTAAATTCATACACCATTGCATGCTTAAAATAGCTTTTGAAGTTTAATCTAAAATATTAAATTGCGAATAAAATTCTTCAGAAATTTACGGTTCCACTTTATACCTCCCAATTTGCAAATATCCAGAAAATTTCATAAAAATTTTAGCGTCAGTTTTGCGATGGGTAAATAAAAAACTAATGCTACTATCAAATGGATCAAGAATTCTTCAAGATCTTTTATGTTTATTTTTACGGTTTTACCCGTTATAAATTTCTAAACGACACCGAGAATTAGAACACAGAAAAATCCGAGTAAAAGCTATGGCCGGGAATCGAACCCGGGTCCTCATCATTCCGTGATGCGTGCCATACCGCTACACCGCATATAGCTTTACTTTTCCGATTTCTCTGTGTAATTTTCAGTATCGTTTACAAATTAATAAAATAATACTGTCAAGTTTGCTGCGGCACATTCTTCTTGGCAACGTTGGTCTTTCCAAAAGCACTGGTCATAAAAAAAAAGTTGAGATGACCGCGCGGGGGTGAGGCGAGTGCTGGCGCAGGCGACTGCGGGCGCGCAGCCCACAGGAGCTTGTTGATGTAGCCGTTAGGCACTTTCAAATTTGCAAAAGTTGCATGAAGACCTACATATTCGCCTGTGTTAACGGAGTAGCAAAACGTTTTCCGTTTATTGATTTTGGGGTTTGTGTCCGTAGACCCGCCACCAACAAAGCTCCTTGTCTCATTCACGGGACATAAAGCACGATAGTTGCGGCCTAATTCAGTGCAACGGGACAATGTTATCGCCCCCCGGCTTTTACGACCTTTTACTGGGTCGTAAATTACGCGTGCCCACGTAAAATCCGCGCTTCTCCTGTCCAAAACTCGTAAAAAACTCATCAAGCCAAAATTGGGCGGTACTCTATGATAATAAGAGCGATCGTAAGTAATTACCGGCTGCCGTATAATACCGTAAAAACTAGATTTACGACCTATTGGGACGATATGGGCGGTTATCGGGAACGCTAGACGGATGTAAAACGTCGTAAATCGAGTCTATAGACCAGCGAATTCGACAAATGACAATCGACAACAACAGCTTGATTCGCCAATGGCTGTGAATAATTTACCTTGTTTATATAATTGCTAGCTGTTGCCCGAGACTTCGAGTGCGGAGAATTTGTATATCGCGCGCTCCGGTATACAATTGTTTAGAGACAAAACTACCCTAGGTTATCCCAGGGTTTCAAACTATCTCCCCAAATTTTATCACGATCGGTTGTTAACAAAACAAACGAATAAACAGCTTGTTCTTCGTACATAACCAAGTTACATTACTAGCACTGGTAAAACCAATGTTGGACGATTATTTTGGATTAATTTAGGTTTAAGCCGCGAACATATTTGTTTTAGTTTAGTTTAGTTTAGTTTATTTATTCTCTCAGCATAAAATTACTGCATAAACGAGTTTGATACAATGATTTATGTTGAGATCGTCAATGTCGAATACAAAACAATACTTAATCTATTAAATTAATAAAGACAGAGGAAATAAAAATTGAAATAAAATGACAAATATTTTCATCCCCACCTACCTTACCTACCTATACCTTACCACCTTTACCTTACCTTACCTTACTTTTACCTTAGATATAGTATTTATTTTACCTTAGAATGTCCTAGTAATGTAACTTGGTTATGTACGAAGAACACGGGGAATAAGCACGCTCACATTCGCATTTATAACACTAGTTGGGATTTTGGCGACTAAACAGCTTAGTGGCAAAAGAATCTCATTGCGAAGCTTGAGGGAGGTTCGATCCCCGTTCGGGACTGTTATATGTTGATGCCAAAAATTGCGAAATACCTTAAAACAAAAGCAGAACAAATTGATGTTACTTTATTGGGTCTTTTGCGTCGCTTCTTGTCTCGTCTTTGGTCTGAGCAAACAAAGCATCGCAAGCGCCCCAATAAACTTGTTTCCCGCCAATACGTCAATATACGTAAAAGCTTTATATCAAGCGGAACGATAAAAAAAACAGAACGTACCTCAGCAATAAACTGTTATTACATATTTTACTACTTACTGTGACTTTGTCCCCTTCGCCCTTTGGCTTTCATTCGTCAAATTCGCCTGTTATTTGTGTTTGGGTAACGTATCACGAGATTTGTTCCGATTGAGTTCTACGAGTTCTCTGATGCGGCAAGACAGTACGTCGCCGCCATAGAGCAAATAACCAAATAGTTTTTTTTAATATGAAATTTTCAATTACACCAAAACGCAACTTTGTCGATTAATTTTCTTAATCTCCTAAATGGAACAACCAACCTGTAAAACCGTATAATAGGCTGCCTACTGAACTAAAAATTTTTACGAATAACTCATTGTTTCAGAGGAAACTTAACAGTTTTTTGCTACGGGGTTGTTTTTACAGTGTAGATTAAATATTTAACAGTTAAATAGCTATAGGTTAGGTATTATGTATTTCTCGTTATTACTTTGATAATCGTAGTTCTATTGTGGTGTTTTTAATGTATAGTTTAATATTCTTTCTTCGTCAAGTTCCTTAATTAATATTAATTTACATATAACCTGTATTTCAAACACAATACACGTATTGTTTTTTTGAATAAATACTGTCTATGTCTATATGTAACCATACACTCTTAGCACTAGAGAATTGCTGAGCGTTGCCAGCCTAGCGGGCTAAGATATAACACATACATACACACACAAATCACATCTGTATCCCTTACGGGGTAGACAGAACCTAAGGTAACAAGAACAAAAGGCCGCGTTTAGCATGGTAGTGATGGGTTGCCAGCCGCATCGCCTACAACATGATTCCTAACATTTTCGCTCGATGGGCCTTTACCATGAGCGCGGGAAGAGAGGCAACTGTTACATTTTATGATTTGTCTTTGCTCCCAAACCAGTAATTTCTCCGGCTGTCTCCAGGACACAGCCAAGCACTGGTGGTAACGATCCGGACAAACCTTGAACGAAGTCCTACCACCCGTCTAATGATGCTGATTATTTGATGAATGATGACATAAGGTTGTGGGGATTGCCACACTAGAGAGGTCTCTCTCCAGGCAGATGTTGTGCCTTGGGACCGAAGTACGAAGGAAGAGAGTTGAGATACTGTGGTTGAGAGGTTGAGGGTTGTATTTATGCAGCCGCACTGAGAAACTTCGTTAGCGGCATGTAGAACGATGTGACTGTCATTAGAGCTGGCGCTAGCTACTCGTGCGTCGTAGTAGTTATGTAGAGCCCAACTAGGTGGCGCTAGGGTCATTGTACGAAATCCTTCGTAACCGTAGTTTAACATAGCCAACGTCCGCACCGCGCAGCGATCAATCACACGCGACACGACGCCATGCGACGCGTCGCTGAAAAATGAGTGTTTGAGTTAAGGTAAGTGAAATATTGAGTGCGGTCGGCTGATTGATTTTGTGCTGCAATGATGTAAGAGCTCGATACTCGTAAGCGTGTAGAAAGAAGAACGAAAGATTTATTCCTTTTTGCAAGGCACACGAATATGAAAAATAGATCATGAGCGTTGTGTGTGTCTTCGCAAAAGTGAAACGGTCGCTGGCTCAGCATTAGCGTGACGCTACACCGCCCCGTTTTTAGTAAGTGCCTCTTCAAGGCAGCTCTACGCTACGTGGATCGTGTAATATGTGTAAATAAATGTTTCTCTCTGTTTCTCTCATATGTGAAGCAGTTAAATTACAACAATACCGAAGTACAGTCACAAAGGTACATAGACCTCTCGTATAGACAATGATTTGAAATATACAACGGAGGTTGAAAGGTCTTAAAATAACGAAATAAAAGCTTCCCCCGTATCGTCGCCAGGAACGTGTTTTAGATTTCGCCGGCAATTGTTTCTCCGTTCTTTTGTCCCAGCAAGATTCGCCGGCCGAAACGGGCCTAAAAAACCGGCAAAAATGTAAAGCTATGTCCAAAAAAATGTCGCTATCTAAGTTTTTATTTTGTGTACATAAAAGCGAACGTTCCGGCCTAGAGTTTAACGGTAATGTGGACTGCCGCCGATAGCTTATCTGGTAAGTTGCGGTAAGCGTTAGTGTTTTGTTTTTGGAGCGAAAAAGAGTTTTTGATGCTTCTTTTATGCATTTTGGAACGGTGCTTTTTATTTACTCTTCCATGCTGGTCTGGGAGTAAAGAGAAAACATGGAATGTACCAGTTGCTTCTCTTCCCGCGCAGATGGTCAAAGTCCACCGAGGGAAGATCGAGTGAGCGAAAATCTTTGGAATCATGTTATAGGCGATGCGGCTGGCAACCCATCACTGTTTTGATTCCCCTTTCCACCTATACGCCCACAATCATGCTAAGCGTGCCCTTTAGGTCTTGCTACCTTAGGCTCTCTCTACCCCGTAAGGGATAAAGACGTATAGGTGGAAAGTGAAATCAATATAGTGATGGGTTGCTAGCCGCATCGCCTATAACATGATTCCTAAGACTTTCGCCCATTCCCTCGATGGGCTTTTACCATCTGCGCGGGAAGAGGAAGCAACTGGTAAATTCTATGTTTTTTCTTTACTCCCAGACCAGCATGGAAGAACATATACTATATGTAAGCGTGAAACCATTTACCAGTTTCGCAAATAACAGAACATAAATGGGCGATGTAATACCGATTCTCCACATATATAAGGTTTACTTGGAGATACATTTGCCCGGATTATATTTAAATAAATAACATATAGGTAATAGAATTAAGTACGCGTGGGCGGCTAGTATCGGAAAAGGTGTAGCGAATAGGGTTGCCATCCGAAATAATATATTTTAGCCTAAATATATGTGGAATGGAACGTAAGAGGGTGTGAATGAGACGGATGATATAAGAGTGAGAGAGTGAATATTCGATTTAAAGATTGAACTGACGTATGAGAGTTACAGGCAGTCTGCGGTACGATTTCGAGATGTAAAGATTACGAAATAAATATTTTCCGGTGACTAAGTTAGTTTCTTTTTTAATTTAGTCCCACAAATACATACTAAGATTTAGTAGATGTTCCACGGGAGCTTGTAATTGTGTCGTACAGACACATCATTCAAACAGATGACGCTTGGCGACAAAAATTCGCATACTAACAAAGTCACGTGACAGCTAGTAACAGATAGAAAAATTGGAAGGCTTACCTACACACACACACAAATCACGTCTTTATCCCTTACGGGGTAGACAGAGCCTAAGGTAACAAGACCTACAGGCCACGTTTAGCAAGACTATGGGCGTATAGGTGGAAAGTGGAATCGAAATAGTGTTGGGTTGGTAGCCGCATCGCCAATAACACGATTCCTAAGATTTGCTTCGAAAAATAAACATGTATGTATGTATGTATGTAAACTCTTTATTGCACATAAAATTTTAAAAAAATACAGAGATAAACATCCTAGCATAATGCGTCAGCCCTGCCGTTGATGCATGCGTGTCATGTTTAGCATACAGATTGCGCCGGACCGCCTGTCCGGTGATGTAGTGTGCTATGTCCGGCCACCGAGCGGGAAGAAAAATCCCATGCATTCTATATCAGCTGGGAGAGACACTAGACATATACAAGCCCAGCCATGGTATGTATAAAAACGTACACGTTAAAAGAGATGCAGGCAATACAAAGTGGTGATTTCGTAAACCAGTATCGACCGGATAGCCTAGTGGTTAGTGACCCTGACTATGAAGCTAGAGGTCACGAGTTCGAATCCCGGTAGGGGCAGACAGTTGTATGATGAATACGAATGTTTGTGCCCGAGTCATGGATGTTGTATGTATTTATCTACATTATAGAAGTATGTTTATCCGTTGCCTGGTACCCATACCCATAGCACAAGCTTTGATTAGTTTGGGGCGGGGTCAATTGGTGTAATTTGTCCCAAGATATTTATTTATTTATTTTATTTTAGTATGAACTGGGATGTGTGCCTGGTGACAGCCACCTCTGTAACTCTGTAACTAGCGTCACGACATTATTCTGGATTTTATCGTGACACATAGCTGAGTGGCGGCCATTTGGCCGGTTGTAATAAGTATCCATGTAAAATATTCTGTTTGTGTTTCTGTATAAGAGAGAGAGAATACAAGATTTAAAACTTTATTTTGCAAATCGGCCGCCAAGGGCTCTTTTAAACGTCTTTTTGAAACACAAATACATTGACTTCAAACTTATAATTCCCATCTTTTGCGTCGGGTTTTAAAAAAGAAGTTACCTGCATGTCTAGCACGATAGCGCACAAGAGTCGCATTCCGCGCGAGCTAGATTGTCTGTCTTTTTCTTACTGTTCGTTCTAGAAAGGGAGGAGCAGTCTATCTCGCGCGCGACGCGACCCTCGCGCGCCCTCGTGCTAGCCGGTCTGAAAGGTTTCGCGGATGTTTTGAAAATAGGTGGTTGCGATGTACTCTTTCATAAGTTGAAGTCTTATAAAGAAGTACAATGAACAAAAAAATCTTGTTTTACAAAATTTAATCCTACTTCCAATTAATGTTATGAATGCGAAACTTTGTGACGATGGATGGATGGATGGGTGTGACGATGTGTGTGTATGTTTGTTGCTTCTTCGCGCTGAAACGACTCGACGGATTTGAATAAAATTTGGAACGGAGATAGCTTGTACCCTAGAATAACACATAGGTTACTTTTCATCCCGGAAAATTGCATAGTTCCCGCGGGGTAGTGATAAACATGTCAAAGGTCGTAGCTGCCTAGAGTCGCAACGTATATAATTATTGCGTAATAACTATCAACATCAGTTCTTTAATCTAATTCTACGCGGACGAACACGCCTACGCCTGTAGGTACCTGTTACCTTAGGCTCTGTCTACCCTGTAAGGGATGAAGACGTGATTTGTGCGTGTGTGTGTGTGTGTGTGTGTGTGTACGCGGACGAAGTTGCGGGCAGAAGCTAGTAAAAATATGTTTCTACATACATACATAAATCATGTCTTTATCCCTTACGGGGTAGACAGAGCCAAGGTAACAAGACCTAAAGGCCACGTTTAGCATGATTGTGGGCGTATAGGTGGAAAGGGGAATCAAAATAGTGATGAGTTGCTAGCTGCATCGCCTATAACATGATTCCTATTTTCGTCCATTCCCTCGATGGGCTTTTACCATTTGCGCGGGAAGAGAACTGGAACATGTACATGTTTTTCCTTTGCTCCCAGACCAGCATGCAAAAAATATGTTTCTAAGCCAGTTAAAGTAGCTGGCCCTAAATCCAGCTAGTCATTGTGTGTTTTCTCCGTATGTCACGTAAGGTATACGAATAACGTCACACCCCGACAGAGCTCGTTGAATCCTAACCTAACGTAGGCAGAGGGCCGACTAATTTAAAAGCAATTAAAACATTTTACTTTCTTTTATTCCGTTTTTAAATTAATCGACCTATTAGTCCTAAAGTAGATATCTATACTAATATTATAAAGAGGAAAAATTTGATTGTTTGTTTGCATTGAATAGGCTCCGAAACTACTGGACAGACTTCAAAAATAGAGTGACACAGACTACTCTTTACCTCGGGAAAATACCTTTTCCTACGGGAAAATAAATTTATCGCGGGCGAAGCTGCGGACGGAAGGCTAGTATACCTATAAAAGGAACTTCTCAACAAACAAAGGATCAAAAAAGATCTTGTTCACGCCACAATGATCGCAAGAAATGAAACTACAACTTTAACTGATTTAATATAATCCTACTCCTACTAAATTATATATAGAGTCACAGTACGTGTAAGATGGGATAAAGTTGACCGCTTTCGGTCATGCCTATGAATTAAGAAAAATCTCAACAGCGCGATGCAGGATGCGGACTGAACTTGAGAGTGACATCTATCGTAAAACATCCGAACTAAAATTACATACACTAGCACTACCTGTTGAAGTAACTTGAAGTAGCAACAAACTAATATAATTTATAAATGTGCGACACGGTTAAACAGATCTGATCAACTGATTTTGAAAATTCATTTACTAATAGAAAACTATAATTATTTGTGAGTGTCTTAATAATTTTGCGCGGACGAAATCCACAACAGCTAGTCGGACATAAAGGTATTTCCAACATCTATTCGTTGAACCATACTTAAGTCTAACTGGATAGTATCAAACGCTTGTCTAAGTAGCACCCACAGTTACTGATTACTCAACCCTGTTTACCGTAACTCTCAGAGTGGGCTGAGGTTAAACTTAAACCGTAACGTAGTGCTTTCATCACGGCTATGTGTTTGCGGTATCACGTAGGTACACGTTATATACTGCTGTATATAAGAGTAAGGTGCATATCGTTATTCCATGCTGGTCTGGGAGTAAAGAAAAAACATAGAATGTACCAGTTGCTTACCCCGCGCAGATGGTAAAAGCCCATCGAGGGGATGGGCAAAAATCTTAGGAATCATGTTATAGAAAGAAAGAAAGAAGACATTTATTCGTTTTTGCAAGACACACAAATAAAAGAGAATATACACAATTTAATAGAAAATAATCAAGACAATAAAAATAGATCATGAGCGTTGTGTGTGTCTTCGCAAAAGTGAAACGGTCGCTGGCTCAGCATTACGCTGAAGTGTTAGACTCACAAAACGATACACAGATAAAATTTACTACATAATCCATAAACTGTTACGTAAACAAATAGAATAAATAAATAGTAAAATAGATAGAACCCGACTTATGTGTAACTAAAAAAATGAAATAAATAAAAAATACATATATTAATTAAATAGTTTACAACAAACAAAAAATTAAAAAAGTACGGAAAACTAAATTGTTCAAAAACAACTCTTAGGAATCATGTCATAGGCGATGCGGCTAGCTACCCATCACTATTTTGATTCCCCTTTCCACCTATACGCCCACATTCATGCTAAACGTGGCCTTTAGGTCTTGTTGCTTATTCTCTGTCTACCCCGTAAGGGATAAATATGTGTATGTATGTAAATAAACACATCAGCGTTCTCATGGTCGCCGTCCGTCCCATTGACATTATTTTTTCTCACAGATTCACTCTCTCATTCATCCATCTCAGTCATTCATTGTCATTCCACTCACTCCAGCTGTGTCGCACGCGAGAAGACACCCGCCTCTTTCCAGAATAAACGCTAAGAGAGAGACAGGTAGCCTATCCCGAGCAAATCTCTTCACCGGAATAAACACGAGCGCGCTAGCAACTCCTGCAACAGTCGTTTATATGAAAAGTTTAATTCAAACTCGCATAATTGTCGATACGTTTACCGGTTTTTGAAGTTGCGCCGGAAACTGTTACGGTGTTTACGCCGGTCCGGGGGCCGTTAACTTTTAATTTACGGTTCGGTTTGCACGTATAGGTTATTAATCGAATGAAATAATAGGAAACTTTTACGTGATCACATTATATACGCTTTGTTTCACTTTGTTTTACTTTGACTAGTAGAGACTTTATACACACACACACACACACACACACACACACACACACACAAATCACGTCTGTATGTATGTAGACAGAGCCTAAGGTGACAATGCCTACAGGCCACGTTTAGCAAGATTGTGGGGCTAGGTATAGATGGAAAATGGAATCAAAATAGTAATGGGTTGCTAGCTGCATCGCCTATAACAGGATTTTCGCCCATTCCCTCGATGGGCTTTTACCATCTGCGCGGGTAGAGAAGCAATTGGTACATTCTATGTTTTTTCTTTGCTCCCAGACCAGCATGGAAGTGCTGACGGAAATAGACTTTATACATCTCTACTACGATTATCGATTATCGATACGATCGATTACGACTAATATAATTCAAGGCTCGGGGATCTTATACATCCCTTTTATAAATGTATTTAATGTAAGTATTGTAGTAGCTTAATCTATTTTGACTTCCCTTTCCACCTATACGCCTACAACTATGCTAAACGTGGCCTTAAGGTTTTGTTGCCTTAGGCTCTGTCTACCCCGTATGGGATGAAGACGTGATATTTGTAGGTATGTATGTATGTAATGTATTTTATTTTGAAAAAATGAGTTTTGCCAAGTCTCTTGCGGCGCATTCTTCTTGGCAACGATGGTCTTTCCGAATGCGCTGGTAGTTTAAAAAAGACATGTAAAAGAGCCATTCGCGACCAATATGCAAAAATTTCGAATTTTTGAATTTGTTTTCGTTTCGTGTGTTTCGTTTGTGTTCGTTGGGAGGGAAAGGCCTAGACGGACGTTCCGAGACCAAATAGGAGACGTTTTGGAAAAAGGTCAGGTCAGGAGTACCCGAAACCGACGAGCGTGTATGGAGAGATTGATGAGTGTGGATGAAGCGAAAGAAGTTTGTCAGGATCGTGGCAAGTGCAACAAAGTAGTCTCTGCCTACCCCTCGGGGACAGAGGCGTGACGGTATGTATGTTTTTTTTTTCAAGTACAGTCAGCAGAAAAAGTTTGAATTAAAAATTAACATGACAAAAAAATATTATTCCCAACGCTGCACCTAATACAATAACCGCGTACCGCGTTAACTAACTATGAATATGTTATGTGCTATGAATTCGGCATGGCCCATCAAAACGCTAGTAAGTCTGTCTATTCATGAACGTAACATAGCTATTAATTATGGACTTGTGAACCTCGCTTCTAGTAAATAAATTATTGTTTCTCGGGTTCTGCACGTCTAAAAAAACAAAATCCCTTAGAAATCCTTCATTATCCGTTGATCCTTTTTCTCGGAACCGCTTAGAGATATAAAGTTACAATTATCCCTTATGGGGTAGACAGCAGTGGCGGCTTAAGGCGTGGGCGACGTGGGCCACCGGGCCACCGCCTACGGCCTCGCGTTAAAGGGGCCTCGCGCCTCAAAAAAAATTAGGCATTGCTTCAAAGCGAGAATAAAATAAAAAAAGATATAAATTCAGTAGGCTCATTACCTAACTCGCTCGCAATCGCCATCTTGTTCATTTTGACAGTTCATGTACGGGCTGACAATTGGCATCGGAATCAGCTAGCTGTCACATTCATACGAGAACTGTCAAAATGAACACGATGGCGATTGCGAGCGAGTTAGGTAATAAGTCTACAGGTCGCCACAGAACAGGGCCTTGCGAAATCTGTCTTGCCCACATCAAATTTAGGTCTTGCCCCGCGAATGGTAGATAGAGCCTAGGGTAAGCAGGGCCACGTTTAGCAAGATTGTGGGTCTAGGTATAGATGGAAAACGGAATCAAAATAGTAATCGGCTGCTAGCCGCATCGCCTATAACATGATTCCTATGATTTTTGCCCATACCTACTTAATAATTAAATTTCGCGAACCCTCAGCGCGCGAGTGCCACTCGCACTTGGCCGGTTTTCTATTTGAAACTTCCATAACTACTAACAACAATATCGTACCACTAATAACACCAAGTGTAGAGGGTGCTACGACGTGCTACGTAAATACGAGCTACGCCGTAGCAACTGCTACGACAAGTATTATTTTACTCGTGACCGCACTATATCGCAGAGTAGCATAGAGATATGCATTTGTTGTAACACTGTTCTTTCTTACCGTTCATCTTAATTAAACTTTTAACGCGGGGTAGCGGCGAAGGAGGCGAAGTATTCCAACTCGTTTGTTACGGGAATTTATTCGTTAACTAGCTAACAGTAGACACTTAAACGTCTCACACACACACAAATCACGTATATATCCCTTACGGGGTAGACAAAGCCTGAGGTAACAAGATCTAAAGGCCACAGCATGATTGTAGGCGTATAGGTGGAAAGGGGAATCAAAATAGTAATGGGTTGCTAGCCGCATCGCCTATAACATGATTCCTAAGACTCGCCCATTCCCTCGATGGGCTCTTACCATCTGCGCGGGACGAGAAGCAACTAGTCTATACTAATATTATAAAGAGGAAAAATTTGATTGTTTGTTTGTTTGCATTGAATAGGCTCCGAAACTACTGGACCGATTTTAAAAATTCTTTTGCCGTTAGAAAACTACATTATCTCCGAGTGACATAGGCTACTTTTTACCGCGGGAAAATACCTATTCCTACGCGAAAAATAATTTATCGCGGGCGAAGCTGCGGACGGAAGGCTAGTACATTATATGTTTTTCCTTTGCTCCCAGACCAGCATGGAAGTACACGTTTCAACTCAACAGGGGTGAAATGGTAAAGCGTGCTTGTGTTAGTTCCTACCAGATTGAACACATTGCAAGCATGCATCGAACGTCAATGATTCAGGGGAAACAAACGTTAGCGCCATCTAATTTGCCTTGTGGCGCCATCTCTTGGCGCCGCTGGGAACTAATATCTTTGTTTTTTGTTGTTCGCCCGTGAATACTATTTTCTGTAGTGTCAATGAATGGTTATGGTGTTACAAACTTTAACCCCCTTATTCATAAACGCTCTGTAGGCTTCAGCTAACTCAGCAATCGTTTGTCCTTGTCTATCATTTTGACATTCACCTTTCAAAGATAAGGACAAACGATTGCTGAGTCAGCAGAAGCCTGTAGAGCGTTTATGAATAAGGGGGTAATTGTAGAGCTTCCAACCTTCAAAATAGCGTCACATTTTGACATCGTTCCGGGCCGTAAGTAGCAATTTCCCGTTGTGCGAGCGGATTTTTCGCAAGCTTCAGGTCGCATGATTATCGCGCTCGCCTTTGGCTCGTGCGACAAGTTTCTGCGATCTGAGACATTCTTTATTTCATCACCCTCGGAATGTAATGTAATGAATATAGATTACAAGCCCATGGACAAAAAAGAACATTTGAAATGAACCAGCGTGAAACACGCTTAGAAGGCTGTTACTATAATCATAAAACTAATATTATAAAGAGGAAAAATTTGATTGTTTGTTTGTTTGTTTGCATTGAATAGGCTCCGAAACTACTGGACAGATTTCAAAAATTATTTTGCCGTTAGAAAGCTACATTATCACTGAGTGACATAGGCTACTCTTTACCGCGGGAAAATACCTTTTACTACGGGAAAATTAATTTACCGCGGGCCAAGCTGCGGACGGAAGGCTAGTATACCTATAAAAGGAACTTCTCAACAAACAAAGGATCAAAAAAGATCTTGTTCACGCCACAATGATCGCAAGAAATGAAACTACAACTTTAACTGATCTAATATAATGCTACTAAATTATATATAGAGTCACAGTACGTGTAAGAAGGGATAAAGTTGACCGCTTTCGGTCATGCCTATGAATTAAGAAAAATCTCAACAGCGCGATGCAGGATGGAGACCGAACTTGAGAGTGCCATCTATCGTAAAACCTTTCTTTCTAAATATTTTTTATTGTGTTTACTTACGAATATGTACTTTATTTTTGTGACACTATATGACATATGCTAATACTTTTTTAATTAATTTTTTGACCACTTCAACACGAATTATCTTTTCTTGACATTTTAGGTAAACCAATGTATTTTTATATTGTACGAATAATAAACTAAACTAAACTATGTCCCACTGCTGGGCACTGGCCTCCTCTCGATATTAGAGGGCTTGAAACACTTACACGTTATTAATTTGCCTCGCCATGTTTTTCTTTACCGATGATTTCCTACATAAATTCCGAAAAGCGAAGCATTTGCATCCACGATCCTCCTTGTAAGAAAAGATCAAAGCCTCCAAAAGGGGCCATAGTCCCTCAAGGCCCCTTATTCGCAATAGCAACTGTCAATTGTCATTATGCACGCACCGATAACCATTTCTTTTACGACAGACGTGTGACAGCTGTCAAAATCGTGTGTCTCTTGTAATAGCATGAACAAAGCACGCAGGGTTGAAAAAGCTGGTTTGCATTCACACGTAGAAGTAGCCGTGTCTCTGCGACACGTATATTTTCATACAAATACCCGCGAGAGTTCCAAGACGAGTTTTTGGTGGTGAAGGGATGCGCTTAAATTATCACTTGATTATCATAATAATGCTTATATAAAATACTTACCCAAAACAGCTTAAGTTCCAATACAAACATATCCGTACCTGGAAAAAAAAGACATTTTTAAATAATGGATTACATTTAAATACTTCCATGCTGGTCTGGGAGCAAAGGGAAAACATAGCATGTACCAGTTGCTTATCGTCCCGCGCAGTTGGTAAATGCCCATCGAGGGAATAGGCGAAATTCTTGGGAATTAAGTTATAGGCAACCCATCACTACTTCGATTCCTTTTTCCACCTATACGCCTACAATTATGCTAAACGTGGCCTTCAGGTCTTGTTACCTTAGGCTCTGTCTACCCCGTAAGTGATATAGACGGGATTTGTGTATGTGTGTATGTATGTATAAAAGGTTCGGTATCTGTTTCGGATTCGGCAAAAAAACATGTTTCGGTCAGCACTACTTTTTGATTTTGCTTTTCGTCGAGACGTACGATGCAATTCGGCAGCTGGGGCAAGGTTAAAAAGTTCGCCAGAACAATCTCCCAAATATAAATACTTTGTTCTTTGTTTCTGTATTGTTTTGTACTGATTTGTGTTGTTCAATAAAGAGTATTTGTATTGTATTGTATTGTAAATATCACCTACCCTCCCAACTTCCAATAAATCGCGAGAATTCCTTCAAACTAACATGCTGAATGACTGCCAGCGACACTGGAGTAAATGCACAGCCGAATAACAGAAAGCATTATACGCCCCCCCCCCCCCCACACTCGCAATATACTAAATGTGACGACTAGGGTGACCATGACGCGCCTCCGTTTCAGAAGTCCCAAGATTCTTAAGTTTTATTCCACTCCATTCCACGAGACGCGAATATATAGGAGTAATTAAGCGAGAGCGCCACTTCGACTGTCAGATTTTTGACGTAATCGCATTTAATTTAGGTACAAGCTGGTATTTAATCACACATTATTCATTCAAAGTCAAGTCATGTTACACAATATACAAACCTTAAAACTAAAACACCACTAATTATAAAACAAATTGTCATAAAGCTACAAAGGTATTTAATTAGTTCTGCCCATCCAGGTGAGACCCTTAGCAATTAGCAACAATTCAATTTAAAAAACACATTTAGGTCATGTTAAGTTCCAGTTATTAGTGTCGGTTATCTATCATCAGAATCATAGATAACTGTAACTTAATAGAGAGTTGTGAAACAGGCCCTTAATGTTACATACACACACAAACACACACACACACACACACACACACAAATCACGTCATTATCCCTTAGAGGGTAGACAGAGCCTAAGGTAACAAGACCTACAGGCCACGTTTAGCAAGACTGTGGGCTTATAGGTGGAAAGTGGAATCAAAATAGTGATGGGTTGCTAGCTGCATCGCCTAAAACATAATTCCTATGATTTTCGCCCATTCCCTCGATGGGCTTTTACCATCTGCGCCGGAAGAGAAGCAACTGGTACATTCTATGTTTTTTCTTTGCTCCCATACCATCCCATGTTACGGCTTAAGAAATTGTTAATTTCAAAATCTCTATTCCAATAAATGATTCAATTGAACGATTACACTTCTTAAATTTCACTTGTGAATTTTATTTCGAGAATTCCCCGCCAATATTGATCAAGTGTGCACACCCTACTGACAACATAGTATACACTCAATTGAAATATACGGGTGAACGCTCCTGCGTATGCCTTACTATATGTTACGCGTGCTATGATGCATGATGTCAGTATATTACAATTGCTTACGTATATCATAGGTGTGATGACATGCGGATCTGAGACATGGGCGCTAACGATGAGCCTCATGAGGAAGCTCAAAGTCACTCAAAGGGGTATCCTCTGGGATTTTCTGCGGGATAGAATCAGAAATGATGACATCCGCAGTAGAGTTAAGGTTACCGACATAGCCCGAAGAACTGCGAGACTGAAGTGGCAGTGGGCGGGGCACATTGCTCGCAGGACTGATGGCCGATGGGGTCAGAAGGTTCTCGAATGGTGCCCGCGGGCCGGGAGACGAGCTACCGGTAGGATTCCAACAAGATGGAGCGGTGACCTGTTTAACATCGCGGGATCGCGATGGATGCGGAAGCACAAGACTGGTCTGAGTGGAGAGTGGAGAGCCTTGGGGGAGGCCTATGTCCAGTAAACGTCTTTCGGCTGACATGATAATGTAGATGACTTCCCTGATGAATGACATTACTAGGATTGTTCAAAAAAACCTACCAACTACCCCAGGGGCGCCGACTTTTAGAAAACCTCGTGGGTGCTCATGCTTATTTGATGACTCGAAAACGGGTCGTCAGGTAATGAAAAAACACCTATCCCTAAAAGGCGATTACTGATCTGTTTCGTGATGTCTATTCTCAGGGGTGCTCGGCACCCACTGTTTATTTCTCGTGGGTGCTCGAGCCCCCGAGCACCCATGGAGTCGGCGCCCCTGAACTACCCGCAGGAATATTTCTCAACAATTTTTAAGCATCTTGCAGACTGCATAGTTATGAAACAGTGTTACAGTTTGCCTCTCTCCGAACGTGAGCAATATCCATAGTGCAGTTTTTGCTTCAAGAAACTTCATGACTGGAATAAAGAGAATGTTTACTCTTCACTACGGACACTACCACACTCCCAATTATCTAAGCGACGGGTAGCGCAACTTCGACCTTAAACCAAAACGTTAGGGTTGGGGATCCAACGGTTTATTTGGGTTGAATGTGTGGGTAGTGTGTCAACGTACGCCGCTGTAGGGTTGACAAGTTTGTTACAAATAATATTGTCATTTAAATACGAGTGACTGAGTCGACTAGTAACCACGGCCACTGCATCTGTTTTCGCTTCGAGGCGGAAAAATGCTGGCACCGACAAGCAAAGTCAATCAGTCCCTTCTTTGTCTCATCGTCATCAGCCGAAAGACGTCCACTACTGAACGTAGACTTCACCCAAAGAGCGCCATTGACTGGTCTTGCGCAGCCCCATCCAGCGACCCTCAGGGCATCCATCTTGTGAAGAGCCATCATACGCTACGTCTTCACGTGGTCGCCACTCGAGAATCTAACTTCATCGGCCGTCGGTCCCACTTTAGCAGTGCCGCAATAATTCGGGCTATGCCGGTCACCTTTGTTCATCATTTCTGGTGCGATCGCACAGAGAAAATCCCTTTGTCTAGGTAGTTAGGGAGTTTGTAATTGTGTCGTACAGACACATCATTCAAACAGATGACGCTTAGAGACAAAAATTCGCTTAGTAACAAAGGTCACGTGACAGCTAGTAACAGGTAGAAAAATTCGAAGACTACCCACCTGCTATGGGTGGTGTAGGGGCACGCGTCACGGAATGACGAGGATCCGGGTTCGATTCCCGTCCATAGCTTTACTTTTCGGCTTTTTCTGTGTGTTCTAATTTTCACTGACGTTTAGAGATTTAGCTAGTTGGTGTTAAATACAGATTTTTCTCTCATTTTACTAACCCCCGACGCAAAAAGAGGTGTGTGTGAGAAGTTTGACGTCAACGTCTGATGTGTGTGTGTGTGTGTGTGTCTGAGTGAGTGAGTGAGTGAGTGAGTGAGTATGTATGTAAACTCTTTATTGCACATAAAAATTTTAAAAATACAGAAATACAGAGAAAATAGTACAAAGGCAAACTGAGGCGAGGTGTGTGTGTGTGTGTGTGTGTGTGTGTATCGTAGCTCTCAAGCGGGTATCAGTAGAGCGTGACAACCCTGGCTAGTTTCGCACGGATCGCTCTCCCGAGGAACATTCGTCGCGCGCGCCGACTGGCCATTTATTAAACATGTACTTTGCTGTAACTACTGCGTCTGCTGCAGCAATTCTGGGATACAGTTCAGTATGCTTGGTGTTTTCGTTCACAAAATACACTCAGCGGCAAAAAATTGTGCCCAGACTCCATATAA
This sequence comes from Pandemis corylana, assembly GCA_949127965.1. Lineage (NCBI taxonomy): Eukaryota > Metazoa > Arthropoda > Insecta > Lepidoptera > Tortricidae > Pandemis > Pandemis corylana. The sequence continues at coordinate 13,706,467 of OX421860.1, forward strand.
AATTACCTGCTATTGTAATAATATGTATCTAGTCAAAGTTTCAAAAATAAGTGCCGTACGATCTTAAACCGGCGTAATTAGGTCGTGGGATATATTTTTGAGAAGTTCGTATCGATACTAATTTTTGCAGTTGACCGTACATGTCACGGTCAAATTTTTTGCCGCTAAGTGTACGTCTCGATCGCGCTTGCTTCAAAACGCCAAACACTATGTAAACAGTTTGTTGCCATTTCGCTCCGCTGGTGGCGCTGTCAATTTACCCATAGTTATTTTTCGTGTCAAAATCTTACAATAAAAGCAAATTTTTAAGACTAACTGACAATAATTAAATTATAACAAACGCGTCATTCACGTATTTCAGTCAAACGTCAGGCACAGTCGAATCGAGAACTTTTTTGACAGTTAAAAACCAACTCTTTGTTTTCGTCAAAGCTCTTATGTCAATTCCACATATTTTTTAATCCACCAGTATTTAAAAATATTGAAACACAATTCAAAATATTTGTTCACAGATTTTACTTCAGACCTGGCAACCCTGGAAGGCGAACCATTTCATTACACGACAAAAAGTTTAGTGCAAAGGAATGAGAATCTAGTTACACAAAATGTTTCAGACGTTTTAAAAACGAGGTTTAAAGTTAAAAGCGTTAGTCTTTCGATATTACGCCAAGTACGGTCTCAAAAACATAAAATCACAAAGCTGCACCACGTACGCTACAAATTGCTTTCAAATAAGAATAAATAACTGAGATAAAAACAGTCTTGCTCTAATATTAAACACCATTAGTCTGAGCGAGACGGCACAATACGAGCTCCCAATTTAGGATTCGGGAGAATAAGATCAGTACAATATTGCATGCGGCATCATTAATCGAATCGCATTGACTATCGGCACTAATTATTTATTCTTTTGAAAAGAGAATATAGAACACGGCGCTGACACCGGCCGAAAAACTTCAAAAACGTGATAATTTTTCCAGCCAGCAATTTATACCTAGTAATATAAAAGTGGTGAATTAATTATTTTAGTGTTTCTTATTACAAAAAATACTTCATTAATGCTAGAATCTCTGATTAGCATGCTTTTTCCATCTGGAATTTCCCGAGGCACCAACGAATTTGCGGGCAACATCTAGTCTATTAAAAACAAAAATCGGGCAAAGCATAAAAAGCGCATTAAAGCGCTCCAGCCAGCTGGAAAACGGTCCTGCGATAAGTCCGGGAGTGCATGCACGCCGTTACATTTTACAGGGCCGCGAGTGGCGCGCTTAAGATACGCCGATAAAGGGCTGCTCGCAGCGCGACAACATAGAGAATTGTTTGTGTTGCCATTGTTTTAATTTTTTTTTACTGGAATGAACAAGCATAGAGGGTGAGTTTTATGTTTTCCTGTTGACGGCGTGGTTTTGATCGACCTCGTCGATAATTATGTTTAATCCCGGAAAATCGCTGTAGTTCCCGCGAGAAACGAATTCTCTGCAGACCAAAGTCGCGGGCAACAGCTAGAAATTAAAAAAGTACGTAGTCCGATACAAATTTTTCGAATCCCAATGTTCGGACTAACTTACGATCAGTTGACCCCACTTGCTCGTTTTCCTTTCTTGACGTATAAAAAAAATTGGTATACTTATAGTTGACAATTCAGACATAGTAAAAAAAGTACTTACATAAAATCATTGTTTTGTTGTAAGAAAAAAAATACTAGAAACTCACGTGGGCCTTATCCAGCCACCGTTTTTTATTAATGCTATAATAATGGCCGGATTAAACATTTAAAATTCCCGATAACCGATGCAGACCATTAGCTCGGCACAGCTGCAGTCAGCTAAAGCGAACGTACAAATAGGCAGTTTTCCCGGCGATGTATCATTCCTGGGGCACAGCGAAAAAAGGTCCACTTTCTATCTGCAAAAGCCATTAACTAGAAACAGCGCCGGTGCCGAAACGCACGATTTATAGCCCAAAACCGAACAAAAACCAACATAAACGTGGGAGCGGATCACACCAACCGCACAGGGTTACCATGCACAAATTTAGAAATGCCTGACAAATTCCGGACTTGCGACTAATAAAGCTCAATGGGGGATGCGTTATTATTCCTTTTTTTCGACTTTTTTTTTTCAATTCATAGAAGTTTGTAGTTAGTTAAAGTCTTAAAAATCAGCACAGAAGAGTTAGAAGTACAGAACAGGGCTTTCATTACTGTAATATTCATCTCCAGGCTATGCGACCCACTGCTAGACACAGGCCTCATCTCCGTATGAGAGGGCTTGGGCTATAGTTCCTACACGTTACTTTCTTATACTTCACTTAGTAGGTATACGTAGTTACTTTAAAAAAAAATTAAACATTGAAAAATTCACTACATTTTCTAATTCCGCCCGCGTTGGTGACAAACGGCCAAAATTACTGACGTCTGGTAACCCTGACCGCACGCCGCCAATATAACGCGGTGTTGCCATATAGAAAAATATGAAAGGACCTACGGAGGTGTCGGGCTGTGAATGGGACCCTTTAGGGCGGCAAATGTAAGTTGGCGGCACATTTATGACGCAAACTGCCGGTACGATCCTTTATTGCGGAGCCTTAACATAAAGTTGATAGTAAAAATGTGAAATTAAACGTGTTATGTATTTCGGTTGGATTTGTGCAAGCCGGTTATTATTTTTATGGCGAAGCATGAATGTAGCTACATCAGCGAATCTACCACGAGAGCGCACAAAAGTCGTGTCGCGCGCGAAATAGATCTTACTGTTTCGAAACTTACTGTATAGAAAGAGACAGGTAGTTGATATTAATTTTACTGTACAAGCTGTCCTAAAATGAATCCTGCAAAACTTTGCAAGTATATTAAGTTAGTTTCCAACCATCTGCTAAAGTAATGTAGATCAATTTTAAGACACCATGTAAAATGAGCTCCCACACTGTGTTTGAAGTTTACAAAGTCACGTGGCACGTGTCGGAGTGTGAGAGCTCCGTAATAGCATCGAGAATAGTGTTGCCAGCACAAATGTTTTTTTAATAACAATTTTAACTTGATATTTAAACAGGAGTTCCGTATTAGTGTTGGGGTTAGACAATAGGTGGAGTGGTCGTTAGCGCCCGTCGGTAAGGGCCCCTTCGATCCCCGCGCAGCGTCATTATTTGTTTCCCTTGTTGAACAACACTTCTTTTCGAGTGTTCAACTTTAGCAGAACAACTGTGACGTTGCATGCCAGTTCTGAAATGACAAATAGTTTTTTATCGACGTCAAGCTGACACACAGTTGTGTCCAGCGTTACAGGGTGACCAGAGGCCTTATTATGACGTCTTAATGCGATTTAATTCCGATTCAGTTTAGGTACGCTCGCTGTCAGTCCATACAAAAAATGACAGCTGAAACCTGAACTGGATCGGAAATGAATCGCATTAAGGCGTCATTGATATCTTCCATGTACAGACTTTCGACCCTCATCATCCTTATTCATCTCCAGCCTATATGCTTCCCACTGCTGGGCACAGACCTCCTCTCAGAATGTAACAGCGCGGATCGGAAACTTCAACACACACCATTGAATTGCTTCGCAGATGTGTGGTAGTTTATTCTCGATGTTTTCTTCACCGAAAAGCGCATGGTAAATTTCAAATGCAATTTCGCACATAAATTCCGAAAAACTTAGAGGTGCGAGCCCGGGATTCGAACACACGACCCTCTGTTTGTTGCTGCCGTGGTAGGCTTTGTTATTTATCTTTATCATTATGTACCTATAAATTGTTACCAATTTACGCAAAACTATTACAAATTAGTACCAGTTGCTTTTCTTCCCGCGTAGGTGGTAAAAGCCCATCGAGGGAATGGGCGAAAATCTTAGGACTCATGTTATAAGCGATGCGGCTAGCACTATTTTCGATTCCCCTTTCCACCTATACGCCCACAATCATGCTAAACGTGGCCTTTAGATCTTGTTACCTTAGCCTCTCTCTATCCAGTAAGGGATAAAGACGTGATTTGTGTGTGTGTGTATTACAAACTAGGTATATACGTAAAGCTACCTAATGAATTAATTATGTATTGGTGAAAATTAATTGGTGGTTTTTTCATCAATTAACATTTCACGCGGCACTCGATGCGAGTATAATGACTCCATATCATTTGTTACAAAAGGAATTACATTTCCACGTCGTCGGACGCTTGTTAAAACTAGCAGCGTAGTCACAGTATATATATAAGCTAAAGCAGTAAGGAACCTACGAACAAATCGGTTGAAACGAAACACACAGGCGCGCGCTTTACACGGCCCCTAAGCGGACCTGAGCCTGAGCGGAGTGGACGAGGTCCGCTTAGGGGCCCTGTAAAGCGCACGCCTGTGTGCGTGTTTCGTTTCAACCGATTTGTTCGTAGGTTCCTTACTGCTTTAGCTTATATATTTACTGTGGCGTAGTGAATTAAACTAAATAGCCGTCGCAAATTATACGGTCCGTGTGAAACTACACGTGTTGCAATTTAAATATAAACCAATGCAGAAACAATACAAAACGGCAGACGTTTTTGAAGCTCGAAACGCTACACAGTCCGGTGTGACGCATTTTGTGCAACGTGGTATCAGTTAACTCTTCCATGCTGGTCAGGGAGCGAAGAAAAAACATAGAATGTACCAGTTTCTCTACCCGCGCAGATGGTAAAAGCCCATCGAGGGAAAGGGCGATTATAATAGGAATCATGTTATAGGCGATGAGTAGCAACCCATCACTATTTTGATTCCATTTTCTACCTATACGCCCACAATCTTGCTAAATGTGGCCTGAAGGTACCTGTTACCTTAGGCTCTGTCTACCCCGAAAGGGATGAAGACGTGATTTGTGTGCATGAAAATGAGTTTAGATTTGTGTCCATACTCTTTGACCCCAAAGCAAAGGGGTGTTACAAGTTTGACGTCGATGTCTGCGTGTGTGTGTGTGTGTGTGTCTGCGCGTGTGTGTGTGTGTGTGTGTGTGTGTGTGTGTGTGTGTGTGTGTGTGTGTGTGTGTGTGTGTGTGTATGTGTTCGTGCGTGTGTGTATCTCAAACGGATGGAAACGGATTTTATTGAACAGCCAGTTTCCTTTCCTTGCGGTGGTTCTTAGCCATGTTTGAAAAAAATGGGTCCAGTAGATTAAAGAGTATTTAGCTCTTTTCTAAAATGATGTACGCCGTTATGGTTCCAAGGGAAGACGTGCTTGTCAGCGTAGTGTCCAACACTGGTGCCTTTACCCGATCGTCTTCAAATTGTATTTGGTCTGCGGGGATGATATAAAACTGGCTAAACTTTACGTGTTTATTATAACATGAAGCGTCGAAGAGCGCGGTATAATTAAAACAAGGGGCGAGAAAGGTCAGACCGAAAGGGGTCGTAGCGATCAAAGCCGGATAAAATAGCCCGGGCGATACCCGGTGACCCGGGCTGGGCATTGTGACGCACCATCCCTGCTGACCGGGAACCGCCGGGTTCCTAACTAGGGGGTATATTTGGGGGCTACAATTAGAGACACACACGCCCACAGTCATGTTAAACGTGGCCTTTAGGTCTTGTTCTTAGGCTCAGTCTACCCCGTAAGGGCTATAAAGTATGTACAAACGGAAAAACTATACCGCCTGTTTCTACATACACACACGTTCAACATGAAACTACCGTGAGATTTAATCATAATTACACATAAACGGATAACTCACTTATAAAAAGTCATGAAACATGTCGAGCACCACTCGACCTTTTATACGTGAGTTATCCGTTTATGTGTAATTATACACACACGTCTTGATTATCCCTTACGGGGTAGACAGAGACAAAGGTAAGAGACTTAAAGTCCACGTTTATCATGATACAATACAATACAATACAATAACTCTTTATTGAACACCACATATAACAACCAAAACAGAAAAAGGTATACAGAATATTACAAGGTAACAATAGGCGGCCTTATCGCTACAGAGCGATCTCTACCAGGCAACCATAACGGACTGGAGAACAGAACAGATCTCATGATCTCAGATCAGATGATTGTGGAAAGGGGATGCAAATAGTGATGTTTTGCGCCCATTCCCTCCATGGGTTTTTTTTCGTGGGAAGAGAAGCTACTGACTGACTGCAAAGTTTCTTGCGGCGCATTCTTCTTGGCAATGATGGTCTTTCCGAATGTGCTGGTAGTTTCAAAAAGACATGTAAAAGAGCCCTTTGCGGCCAATTTGCAAAAATAAATTTTCATTTTCATTTTCAGTGGTACATTCTATGTTTTTGCTTAAGTTACCTAAAAGATGACTAAAAGCCTACGTGACTTTTTCAAAGAAAATTTACATTGAGGGCTTAATTAAAACAAAAGTTTGTTTCCTTTGTGTAGCGACTTTTTCACCCCCATTGCAATGTTGATGAAAAGGTCGTTGCACAAAGGAATCAAATGTGCTACTGCTAAGTCGCTGACAGACAGGCTACGGTAAAGTCGTAAGGGTTCCGTTTCTGCCGCATGATTATTGATCGCAGAACTCTAAAAAAGTAGTAACTAGTGTTAACATGAATTGGGTTGCGTTTGATTAAATGCATTAAAAATACCTAGAATGCTTCCACGAGTCATTCAGAATTATTTATTAGTATATGTCACGCGATTTCACTTGTTACTGTAGGTAATTGTATGTATATTGTAATTGTGACTCTCTTTGTTGTATCTTTCTTGCTGTGTGTCATTACCTCATCATCTCATCATACCCACACAACACACACACAACGCTCATGATCTATTTTTCATGTCTTGTTTATTTTCTATAAAATTGTGTATATTCTCTTATAATTGTGTGTCTTGCAAAAAGGAATAAATGTTTTCTTTGTTTCTTTCTTTCTTTATACCCAGCCTATTACCCAATGCTGGGCACAGACCTCCTCTCAGAAACAGAGGGCTTGGGCTTTAGTTCCCAGCGGGCCAAGTGCGGATTGGGAACTTCACGCACACCGTTCAAATGTAATATCGCACATAAATTCCGAAAAAGCTCGAACCCACGACCTCGAACCTCTTAAAAGGCCACAGGTCTAACACTAGGCTGCCACGGCTTCTGCTTCATTAACTCAATAACATTGTATTTTTTACACAAACTAGTGTCCGACCGAAGTTTCGGTTTCGGTTTCGGCCAATTTCGGCCGAAGTTTCGGTTTCGGCCAGAATCCGGCCGAAACCTTCGGCCGGGCCGAAACTACTTCGCGGCCTCTCGCGGCTCTCGCATCGGGAGCATTAGGCTTAATTCGGGCGCGTAAAGTAAAAGTACAAATTGAAATATGTACTCTAAGCTCCAGGAAGAAGGACTACAAAATAGTCCGAAACATGTCGAGCATCACTCGACTTTTTATACGTGAGTTATCCGTTTGTGTAATTATGATTAAAGTCTCACGGTAGTTTCATGTGCCTATATCTATTTTCATTAAAAATAAACGTTTTTTATTTTGTTTAACAAAAAAAGAAACTTTCTCAAATAAGAAATCCTTGCAATAACCTTTTCTTTACGATTTGTACAGTAATTTTGAATATTTTGATACGTCTTCAAAAATGTCGGTTTCGGTTTCGGTTTCGGCCGAAATCAGAAAAAAACCGAATATTCGGTTTCGGTTTCGGTTTCGGCTAAAAATCGTGTTTCGGTCGGACACTAACACAAACTAGCTAAAGTAACCGGATTCAATAAATTAAAAACGCTTTATTCGCACATCCATTGAAGCTATTCCGATGCAATTGTAACGAGCAACGCATTAACAGTTACAGAGGGTAGACGGAAATAAAACAAACAGACATAGCGAGGAAATAATAAATTGGAATTCATTACCCACCCAGTGTTAAAAGATATCGACTAGCTTAGCGTTACATAGTCCTATGTTCACGGCCGGGGATATTAAACCTTGTTGGTATGAGGTAGAGGTGGATTTGTATTGTAGTGATCGGAATGCAAGACTATGTAATTGTGTTGTAGAGTGCATTTGATCGTAAAGTGAAAGAACAGCGAGTTTCGTTTGTGGGAGTTTGTTTCAGACTACTTAGGTGCACTAACGAGGGTGCTATTTTGTGGTAGATTTGTTCTTACTTCTTGTGTTCACTTCCATGCTGCCTATATTCTGCTTAGGAGGCAGGGCTCCGGTGACACTGGACATGCTGAAGTTTTTTTTTTTTATGTCAGTCTGCATAATGTAAGTAATCAAAATAAAATGACCTTCCATTGCAGGCACATTGCTTAGGAAGCAGGGCTCTGGTAACACTGGACATGCTGAAGTTTATTGCCCTATCCAGACGGTTGAGTTACCTTACTAGCTGTCATTAGGATGATGGCACCAGTGTTGGACACTAGCTGGCAAGCACCAGTAATAGACACTTCATCCTATTAATTAATTAATTTTAATTAATATTTTAAACGCGAAAGTTTGTGAGTAGGATGTATGGATGTTTGTTACTCTTTCACGCCAGAACGGCTGGACAGATCTGGATGAAATTTGGAACATAGATAGATTATAGTCTGGAATAACACATAGGCTACTTTTTATCCCGGAAGATTGCGTAAATCCTGCGGGATAGCGATAAACGAAATCTATGCAGACGTAGTTGCGGGCAACAGCTAGTTCTTAATAAAATAAATTACTTCTTTTATTAAACACTAGCTTCTGCCCGCGACTTCGTCTGCGTAGAATTATACATAAAAACCTTCCTCTTGAATCACTCTATCTATTAAAAAAAACCGCATCAAAATCCGTTGTATAGTTTTGAAGATATAAGCATACATAGGGACATAGGGACAGTTGTGCATTATTGGGTCCTTGCCCATCACTGGTATATGCATGTATGTCAGTTCATTCAGCGTGATATCTATACAATTTACAACAAACAATGCACTCGACAAGTGTCGACCATCAGAGCGGTCGTAAAACGCCACATCCGACTCTTTTAATTTACGGAACCATTAATTGGCTAGGTCAAGGGTCCCAGGCCGGGGTCCACTAAAATCGAGCTTTATTACGAGTTTTACGAGTCGCCGAGTTTTACGAGACGTCGAGTTTCACTCGTCAGTTTCGACGCGTCGCACTAAGTGATTAAACGGGGGCGACGGTTTTGAAATGCACTGTGAAGGAAGTACAGTCAAGTGTAATAATATGTATCTAGTCAAAGTTTCAAAAATAAGTACTATACGCTCTTATATCGACGTAATAAGGTCGTGGGACATATTTTTGAGAAGTTCATATCGATACTTATTTTTGCACTTGACCGTACAGATGCGAAATCAAAAGCTTCCAATGTTGCCATACTTGCTACGCTTAGTTCTAAGATCTAATGTAAATGTGGCGACTGTACCTAGCTGATTGTTATTTTATTGGTTAGCTAGACTTAACCTTGTTTAATGCTTCTCTCATCCATTCAAAAGAGCATAAAAGCGGATGGATGAAAGTAGACTAGCTAAACAGATCGATCTGGGGAGTGTGAATGGTTGCGTTGGGAGAAGGCCTAGACGGACGGCAAACTAGTTTCCACTGCTAGTGAGTGTACTAAACTGATCCTGGATCTCCGGGTTGGTTAAGAACCTTACTCATAGGCTAGATCGTAATTTCATGTAAATATTTCCCGTTAATAAATTAATTTCTTTGACAATATCCTGAGTTTATCATCAAACGCCACGCTCCTGCACTACACCTGAAAATTTTATCTCTAGAAATATCTTCAGACAAGTCTATGAATGTATCGTGCAGTGTGTACCGCCCACTACTTTATCGGCTGTTACTTCCAGCTAGTAAATTTCAACTTTATTTCCAGTATCCAAAGTCTCTTTTCAATTACGTAGAAAAGTAACGTTTCGAACTAATCAAGCTCTTTGACAACTATTGCGTCTCTAATTTAAAAATGGTACGCTCTGTAATTCCGTTTTCAAACTACGTGCCGTTATTTCCCTGGTCGCCGATTGGTGAAAGGATTCCAATTAACAAATCACAAGGCGAGCGGAGCGTTCGGCTTGCACGTGATTGGTGGAAATGACGAACGCGACGGAGCGCGTTGCGTTTGCCGTTAAAGTTGAAATGACTTGGAGGTTTGGGGTTTTGTGGTGGAACAGCTCAGTGTAATAAAGAGTGTTCTTCCGTCTTAACTGTATGAGCACACTGTAGTTGTTTAGTCTGATAAATTAAAATAAGACAATTAAAGGCTAAACTCCAAATTCCAAGGCTAATCTCGACTTCGTAGAGCGTTGTCTCGCTCTAACTTACGTGACGCTAACTGTCTCTTTCCAACGACCGAACAATCTTTATGGCCAGCTACTGTAACGTTGTGTATTTTGGGAGGGCACGGTAGTGCTCCATCCAAGTCCTGCACAGCGACCCACATACACGTATCCTTTTCACTTTTGACTCTACTTTATGAAGTTAGGATTTTTGTGTTAAAATACGGTAGGTACACCATAGAAATAGTTTGGTGTACCGAACTTTTTGGTCAACTTGGATGTTTCTTACAGGATTGCCAACAGCAATATGGTAAAATACCCAAACGCTTTGTCGTAATTCCCCACCTTCCAGATCTCAATCAAGACTAGCAGAAATTAGATGTTGAATATCTATTTGTGTTCATACTTAAACTCCCCGCGTTTTCCCCGAATTTAGCTCGACCCACACATTCCCCAATCAGCTTCGCTTTCCCCGTATTTTGGGGAATTTCCCACAGATTGCCAACCCTGATATCATACTATACCTACTGCAAACGCAGCAACAATAAAACGTAAGAGTCACTACTTCAGAATACCCCCTAAAGCTAACGCGAACTAAAATACCATCGCACTGCAATGAGCGTCGGGGTGCAATTCTCGCGACAACGTCGAGCGCCCGATACTAGTCTAGCAGTCATAACCGCTCATATCGTACGGTGCTAGGGCTGCCAACACAGATTTATCGACTTTTGTGAGTGGAAAATAAAGATGTCTGTCGCGTTTTTATGTGCATCGATAAACGGGAGTGAGCTATATTCTGTCAACGTCGCCTGCAATGCAGATGTTCCCTCCTTTTACATACAAAACTCGTCTCGATAATTATGAACACGAATATAAACATTACATTAGACGAATACACGGCAAGAGACTACCTCTTAAAAACAGAGACCATTTGAGTTTCGTCGGTAAAATTAAAATAATAACAAAGGCAATGTATTTTTTTTTACACAAAAGCATTTTTTTTTAAGAATCATGTATTGTTTAAAAACCTTACTTTAAAAATTATAAAAACACACAATATATTGATTTGTATTCTCGTGTTACCGATGAAACTCTGATAGTCCATTTCTTTTGAGAAATTTATACTCAAAACTAATACTTAAATTAATTAATAGTGGTCAAAAAATTTTGTAACAAATAAAAAAATCATGGCCATGTATCAACACTTAAAAGAAAAAAAAAGAACTTTTTAAAACACCGCCAACCCTGCCGGGGTCCAATTAGCTCAGCACTAGACTCCGCTAATGACCCCGCGCGTCGCGCGACCCAATCATTCGGAATATCGCCTTTGTAATACACCCCCGCTCTACGGGGAATTAGACGTTTCGAGCATGCATCGTTATCGGGGAGGGATTCTGAAATGCGCGATATGGTTAGGCGGCATGTCGATGGCCTCAGTAAAGGCATACACAGGATGGTCAGTTTTTTTATTTATTTTGAAATAAAGTGGCAAACAAGCTGGGTCACCTGATGGTGAGTGATCACCACCCTTTTACAATATTGAAGTGACGTAAACACGCATTAAACACATATTTTATTACTTACAATAAGATATTTTGCACTATATTTTGACTTTCCCCAGCAAATATATATTTTTGCATATTTACGGCTTCTCTTACAAGATAACTGTAATTGTATTAATCTGTTTGTTATGTGATGGGGGTAAACTAGCCATCGGATCACCTGGTGGAAAACAATCACCACACTAACCACGGACCTCCATAACATTTGACAAACATTGCTATTCTCACCACGAAAACTTAGAACAGCTCATGAACGCTGAACACGTGCTTGTCACTTGTCTACATGTGCAAATATAAATTCCCAACGACTATTTATAGAGGTATCCCAATTTAGCTTCAATGTACAGATATGAAGTCTGCAATCAATCGTACATAACATTGGGTTAACACTAACTACATTACCTATAAATGAACGTCTCAACGTTAATTCTGTCTTGTACCTTCAACAGATCGCTAACGAAGCCGAATGTCGCCGAATGGAGCCGAATAATACCGAAGCCGAATGCCTGATTGCGCTTCGAGCGCGAAATAAGACGAGTAGAGATTTAAATTAGACTAGCGCGAAATTCTGTGTTGAGGTTGTCGTTAAAAGGTACATACATACACAAATCACGTCTACATCCGCGGGTGGTAGGGCCTTGTGCAAGGTCCGTCCGGATCGCTACCACCATCTTACTCGCTAATCCTGCCGCTAAGTAGCAGTGCTTGCACTGCTGTGTTCCGGTGCGGAGAGTAAGACAGCCGGGGAAATTACGGGCACAAGAGGCATTTCATCCTAATCCTCTAGGTTGGCAACGCATCTGCAATCCCTCCGGGGTTGCGGGTGTCTATGGGCAGTGGTGATCACTTACCATCAGGTGACCCACTTGCTCGTTTGCCTTCCTATTCACATAAAAAAAAAACCATTACGGGGCAGACAGATCCAAAGATAACAAGACCTGAAGGCCACGTTTAGCATGATTGTGTGTGGTGGAAAGGGGAATCAAAATAGTTATGGATTAAAATGTACATAACCTTAGCGTCTTGTTACTTTTACCCTAGAATATGTCCACCCCGTAAGGGATAAAGACGTGATTTATGTAAGTATGCATCAAAAACACTCATGCTCCGCCCGTCCGCTTACTATTCTATCTAAAACCATTCACCTCTCATTCTTTCATCTCAGTCATTCATTCTGCCATTTCACTGACTCTTAAATGCACAAACCAACAAATGTTGTATCAGGGGCACGGAAGTTTCCCCGCCAAGTCGGGCACAGCCGTACCATATTTTTATTGAAACAACTCTTGGCATTTTCGCGCCCCCTGTAACATCGTGGATGAAGAAATTTATTTTTGAGTGATAAATATTGTTTATGGGACACCCCAAATATGCCAGGACTATCAGGAACTCCTTTTTAAATTATGCAAACGTAACACTTTATTTTTCACACCTCTCATTCAGAAAAGTAAGCTTTGCTCCCTGTCGAGAGGGATCAAAGTGCAACTTTTCTGTTCAAGGCTTTTCTAAGTGTTTTTTTGCAAATGCATTTTTTTGAAGTTGATAATTGTATAACCACACCATTTTCTATGCTGGTAGCTCCTTAATTATATTTAGAATTCTTTTTCAAGTTTTTAAATGTTCGGTGTGAAAAGTTGTATGAGCCACTCGGTAGTAAAATTATTTTCATCTTGGGCGTTAACACTTGAATCCCTTATTACGCTCTGGATTCTACTTTAGAATCCCTGGCTATGATCAGGATTCTATTGTAAGAATCCTTCGCTACATTCTGGATTCAATGTAGCACCCTCGCCGTTAATACATAATTTTGCTCCCTCGTGACACACATAACTATTATAGGACACCACAAATATGTCCGGACCTTCAGGAACTCCTTTTTAAATTATGCAAACGTAACACTTTATTTTTAAACTCAAAAAACATTGTTACTGTCATTTATTTTGATATCCTGAATTCTCTAAGGCCCTCCATCCACTGCGAGCCAAACGATAATGGCAGAAAAAATAATGGAGGTTTTCGTACTCTTCGTTAAGTGAATGAAAAATTTGAAAGGAACATAAAAGTTCACGGTTATGATGTTTTAAGATACATTTTTTTGTTTGCCGTAAGACAGGGCTGGAGCGGTTCTCGGTCTACGGTTAAACAAAAGAGGGCGTTTTTACTTATGTTTATTAAGATAAGATTAGTTTGAAAGCGATCTCTTCCAGGCTCCTTTATAGAGTGAGTAGGAATGAAATTTCTTCCATGCTGGTCTGGGAGCAAAGAAAAAACATAGAATGTACCAGTTGCTTCTCTTCCCGCGCTGATGGTATAAGCCCATCGAGGGATTGGGTGAAAATCTTGCGATGTGGCTAGCAACCCATCACTGTTTTGATTCCCCTTCCCATCAATACGCCCACAATCATGCTAAACGTGGTCTTTAGGTCTTGTCACCTTAGGCTCTGTCTACCCCGTGAGGGATAAAGACGTGATTTGTGTATGTATTTATGTGTCTGTATGTAGAAATGAAAAATGTATTACCAAACCGGCATAAGAAAGAGATTGAAAAATCTGTCATTGCCATTCCTTACTTACGACAGAATATATATAGAATGACAGATTTTCAATCCCTTTGTCATCGCGGTTTAGTATACCAGACTACGATATTGGATACGCAGAGCTAAGGCTCTGTTACCTAAGGGTAACGAGATCTAAAGGCCGCGTTTAGCATGATTGCGGGCGTATAGGTGGAAAGGGGAATCAAAACAGTGATGGGTTGCTAGCACCGCCTATACGTATAACATGATTACTAAGATTTTCGCCCGTTCCCTCTAAAATCACTAATCTAATTAAGCCGTCATATTTTTTTGCATCAATATAAAGAACTTAAAGTTTACATAAAAGTTTAGTTGAGGGCATAACTATCGATACAGCCATCGTGTCAAATATATGTCACCGACCATATTGCTTTTGACAAATGTGTACAGATATTTTTGACGTCTTGGTAACGTATATTTATGCCCTTGACTGTATATAAGCTTTACCCTAGCGAACAAAGGTCGGCATAGCGACATTCTCTGACCTTTCCCCAGCCCATAAATCAGCATAGCAACGCGTGTCATTTCAAAATCACATGCACGGACATAAAACACCCTTTATGTGGGGTAGTTAGGAATAAATCAGGGCGTGAAAAGTGCATGAAAATACACATCCCGAAAGTTAAGATGTATAATACTGAATTTATCGATAGGGAATGGGCGAAAATGTTAGGAATTATGTTATAGTGTAGGCGATGCAACCCATCACTATTTTAATTCCCCATTCCACCTATACGCCAATCATGCTAAACGTGGCCTTTAGGTCTTGTTACCTTAGGCTCTGCCTACCCTGTAAGGGATAAAGACGTGATTTATGTAGGTATGTAGGTAGGCAAATAAGTAAGCAAAAGTGGAAACTTACTAACTTACTGAATCACTTTCCGTTGAAAGAGTGAACTTTGTTTTTTACCTGCAAACAACAGAGAAAAAAGATTAGAAAAACTGTTATTTACAACAAGTACAGTCCTCCTAGACCAACCTTCGGATTTCGGAGAGTGAGCGAGACAAGACAGACCCGAAGGTCTTTTTAAATACTATCGCAGGGGTGCTAGTCGGGTTACCTCCGCGTGTGGTCAAGCTGCGGTCCGTTTTTGGATCCGTCCGAGGGGAAGAGCGGTGCTTGGTCCGGCGCACCCTGGGCATCGGTTAATCATTTCCTGGCAGATTCTGAGGGATATCGTTATCCGTTGGCTAAGAGCCCGACAGGGGAGGGGTCTTTTGACCGTGTTCTACCGTACAACGTTGCCGAGATTTTTGTCACAAGATTTTTGAATATGATGAGGATATATAATGAGGCCATATTAAAAAAGAAGAAGAAGAATACTATCGCAATGTACTTAGGCTGTCTTGCTGAAGAAAACAAATCTCGATTTAGCCGCAATACTGATACTTGACACTTCCATACATTTTGATTTTGACACAAATAAGTTTAACATTTAATCGAGATTTAACCTTTCCTAGCAACACCGCCTTACACATACATACACAAATCACGTCTATAAACGTAGACAGACAGAGCCTAAGGTAACAAGACCTAAAGGCCACGTTCAGCATGATTGTGGGCGTATAGGTGGAAAGGGGAATCAAAATAGTGACGGGCTAGCATCGCTTAACATGATTCCTAAGATTTTCGCCCATGCCCTCGACGTGCTTTTACCATCTGCGCGGGAAAAGAAGCAAATACTACATTCTATGTTTTTTCTTTGCTCAAAATCTCAGGAATCATATTATAGGCGATGCGGGTAGCAACCCATCACTATTTTTTT
This sequence comes from Pandemis corylana, assembly GCA_949127965.1. Classification (NCBI taxonomy): domain Eukaryota; kingdom Metazoa; phylum Arthropoda; class Insecta; order Lepidoptera; family Tortricidae; genus Pandemis; species Pandemis corylana. The sequence goes on from OX421860.1 coordinate 13,722,556, forward strand.
TTTTTAAATTGTTTTTGAACACATTCGATACACGTTGATATATAATAGGAAGAAATACAAAATACTTAGCAATAGTACCGATATGGTGTAAAATGGGCCCCACTCAGCATAATGTTGCGGCAAGCCGCAACGCTGTTTTTCAGTAGGACCCAGATAAAATTAAAACAAAAAAAACTAAACATATAAAATACACATACACTGTGGCGACACGAACGCCGGTGGAAAAGACTATACAAACAAGCTATTTGATTTCCCTTTGCAGCTATACGCCCTTAATCATGCTAAACGTAGCCTTAAGGTTTTGTTAGCTTAGGCTCTGTCTACCCCGTAAGGGATAAACATGTGATAATGTATGTATGTATGAAACACTTGAATCCATTGTGATTTACAATCGTTTTTTTTTTTAAGTTAGAACTTAACACAAAAGCGCTCTAGCAAACTAAACGCCCTCAAAGACGCCACGCCTGGATTAAACAAATTGAAATAGCGTCTACTCGAACATCTTAGGAGGCAACCGCAAACGCGGGCATCTCGAACTTAACGGTCTGTCGAGTTTGATCATCGAATACTGTACGAACAGTGAACACCCTGTATGCGGAAACTAATCCGAACGAATTGCGTTCGGAAACTATTGCTACTTATGTTAGAGACGTGCACAAGTTCTGGCCTTATACTTTGAAATTCCAAATTCAAAATTCGAATCGTGCTATCTCGCTCGCACTAAGTGTTTTATATAAGTAGTAGTAGAACGGTACGATAAGAACATAGAATTTTGGATTTGAGACTGTGTGAAATCTTGGATCGTTTTCTCAAATTATTATTCTTATTTTAAATGAGTGATATTGGCAAAGTAATACACCCCCTTGCAAAAAAAACGGGCACCTTTTTCAAATTTTAGGCATTAAAGCTTGATTTTGCTAGCATTTTTGATAGTAATAGTACATTATTAGCTCAGGTTGAATACCGAAAGTTGTGGTTTATTTTTTAGGACCCAACCTGTATATAAACATTGGTCCTAAGCGCACAACAAAATATAACACACACACACACACACACACACACACAAATCACGTCTATATCCCTTACGGGGTAGACAGAGCCTGAGGTAACAAGACCTAAAGGCCACGTTAAGCACGATTGTAGGCATACAGGTGGAAAGGGGAATCAAAATAGTGATAGGTTGCTAGCCGCATCGCCCTATAACACGATTCCTAAGACTCGCCCATTCCCTCGATGGGCTTTTACCATCTGCGCGGGACGAGAAGCAACTGGTACATTCTATGTTTTTCCTTTGCTCCCAGACCAGCATAAATAATATAAGATATTCCTATTTATTTACAAACATTCGTTAGCACTCCAACGTCCTTACACTTCACGTATATCATTCCGAACGCCCTTGTTATTCCAATTTTGAATATTCCATATTCGAAACTCAAACAGTCTCCATTAAATCCCCTCCACAATTATTTCAACGAATCAAAGACGCGCGTGTTCGCTACATAGCAAACTTAACGAATACCGCCGACAAACTTAAGCCGCTTCCTTATTGTTGTATTAATAGAGTCTGTTATCGAATGCGTTTCTGTTTCATGATGTCGTTAATACAATTTACATTTAATCGAAATTGTTCTACGAAACTAACAATCATCTTCCATTAGGTATATCCGTATTGCTTATTATGTTTTAACTTCGTACTTGAGTTGTTTAGAAGGAAAACATTTCTGTTCCGTTGTGAAAACGGAATTGCGCCTAACACAATGATTATAACGCTAGGCTTTTGTTTAATTCTTTTCTATACAGTTGCTCAAAAAGTGCCCCTTTTTTGGCTGTTTTGCGTGCGCAAAGTCTGTTTTTGCGCACTAGTGCGATTTACTTATCCATTTTTTTTTTAATTTTTACTTGTTCCAATTCATGACTACTTACCAAAGAGTTATTATAATGTTAGTTTGTATTATTTATGTAAAAATATCAAAATACTGAGATTTTATATTTTATTACTAGCTTCTTCATCATTATTTTTTAAATTTGCCTTATGAAGTATAAAAAACGCCTTTAATTTGTCAAAAATGTTCAGAGTTGTATTGTTTTTCGCAACTGTATTAAAAATTGTCGTTCGATACACGCGCGGAAATGTCCGCAAAGACAAAGTCGATTTAAGAGAAAATAATTAAAAAAAAAACAATTCAAAAATAGAACCAACGTCAAATTCGTCATTCCCGCCAAGTGCCCGCGTACCTACTCAAACCGATGTTTGGCGCGTAATTGAAAGGCATCAGAATCGGATGCGAGCGTGCGTCGCCCCCGGCGGATACTTTGCTATCGGGATGGCAGGAGACCGTTGGAATGGTTAAACACGGTCGTAACTTTATGTTTTTGAATATAGGTTGCCTGAAATAACCAAATCGTAAATTTATGATTTTTATTTTATGAGATAGAGTAAACAAGCCAGTGATGACGGAGGATTTGTGTAAAAATCAATAACCAATACTTTATTTGTTCTTTACGAACAATTTAAGTGATGCTAAAGACGAACATGTTTCTTTGACGCAGTAATTTTGACAAAAGATTTATTTTCATTGCTGTAACGTGATACGCATTATGATCTTTGCTCTATTACATAAGAACCGGTTTATGTACGGATGTCCACAACCTACAAAAATCTTGCAACTCCCAATACGAGTAAATAGGTAGATACTAACTGTACATCTACCTAAAATCTACCTACGATACAAGGTTCCTCTTTTCCATTTACATTCTCAGAAATATTATTGAAAAGTTGTTTTGTAGAACACGAGTCCCGTTCCCGGCTAATAAGGTTGTTTATAGGGCGCGCGCCGCTCTGCCTTTTCCCGTCGAATGTGGCACGATAAAGAACCTTATTTTATTGCTACCAACTTTTCGGTGCAACATTTTAATAATTTTGTTACTGGCACTTTCAAAATTGGAAAAAAAAACATTTTAAAATTATTTATTTAGATTTAATTCACAGTGACTATTTGACCTAATTCTAGTGATCAGATTTAAAATAAAATAGTCGATTAAGGTCAATAGAAAATAGTGTAACGAAAATTCATTTAATTCATTTACACTTATTTATTTAATAAATATTGCATTAATCATCAGCTTAAAATAAAGAAGTTTAAACACTTTAATTAATCCTCATAAACAAGTGTTGATGGAGGATAATAACGGAATTATAGTAGACACTAGTCCACTGTAATTCTGTAATTATTGCCTATTTATAAATACTGTCACCTAATTATTTCCAGTCTGTATTTCACACGTTTAAACGTGTTTAATATATTCTAATCGGTCAATTTACGCCGCAACGACGTCTCCTTGTAATTATGTCTCATTATTTCCTTATTTCTGTTAATGTACCTATAGCTGCGGTTCGTTTTTAGATCCGTCCGAGGGGAAGAGCAGTGCTTGGTCCGGTGCACCCTGGGCATCGGTTAATGATTTCCTGGCAGATTCTGACCTGCTATGGGTGACCCTGCCTGCGAAGCAAGCGTCCCGGTTTCGAACCCTGGCAAGGGCATATATTTGTGTGCCGAGCACGAATATTTGTTAATAAGGATTAAAAATTCTTGATTAATTTGATAGTATCAACCTTTTTCAGTGAAAAATCAATGTAAGGGTGTTCAGACAAACTAATTATGAGACACATTGTGTAAGTACCAGCCTTGTGAGTACTGTTTTTAATGCGCAAACGCATTAAGTAACCCGGCATTGTGTGGAATCATTAAAACATCATTTGCCCCGGCACGGGCGTAGCGTTACTTTATTACAAGAAATGCAAATGAAAGCGCGAAGGGAAAACTCATTTCGCATTTCATGAAAGAGGTTGAAATAAAAACTTTTAGAAACGTCGAGATAATTTTGTATTTTAATGATGTTATAATTATAATGGCTGACGAAAGGCTCTGATGGCGCCCGTTTGACGCGTAACATGTTTATTTGTGTGTAGACTGCGTTAATTAAGAGCAGAAATAAGTATAAGGCAAAAAAAACGTTTTTGACGTAAGCTTCCTTTCTCATTCTTCCATGCTGTAGGCTTATTACCTAACTCGCTCACAATCGCCATCGTGTTAATTTCGACAGTTCATGTATGGACTGACAATTGGCATCGGAATCAGCTAGCTGTCACATTCACACAAGAACTGTCAACATGAACACGATGGCGGTTGCGAGCGAGTTGGACAATACGCTGGTCTGGGAGTAAAGAAAAAAACATAGAATGCACCAGTTGCTTCTCTTCCCGCGCAGATCTTAGCAATCATATAGGCGATGCGGCTAGCACCCCAACACCATTTTGATTCTGCTTTCTACCTATACGCCCACAATCATGCTAAACGTGGCCTTTAGGTCTAGTTACAGAAAGACGTGATTTATGTGTGCGTGTGTAACCGCACTGTCTGTGTATTGTGTACCGATTCACCAAGTCAACAGTTGATCACTAAACTTGTTGCTCGATCAGCTCCACGGAAGGGCTCCGATCAATCCCAATTAGATCACAAATGATGGCCGCTAAATCAAACACCATTATGCTTGTCATAAAAAGCATATCCGCCCAACGCCATTGAGGCAGTCACGACTTACAAACCGTCCCGATGGACATATTTCACGGTCATAAAAGTTTTTACGACAAACGAAACGCCCGATGATCCATTGTGGGCCCTCACGCGACGGCATAAGAGTTAGAGCGCGCGCCGCGCAACACAAGATGGCGGACTGACAAAAGTCAATGGAGATAAAGTTGGCTTCAATGCAATTTTGTGACGCGACGCGACTAAATGTCGATTTATGACAAGCCTGCGCGGGACGTTACGCTGTTGTGAAATATTTGTTAGTGGGGGGGGGGGGGGGGGGTGTACTTCGCCGTATTTGTTTTTTTTTTTTTTTTTAATATGAATAGGAAGGCAAACGAGCAAGTGGGTCACCTGATGGTAAGTGATCACCACTGCCCATAGGCACCCGCAACCCCGGAGGGATTGCAGATGCGTTGCCAACCTAGAGGACTAAGATGCAATGCCTCTTGTGCCCGTAATTTCCCCGGTTGTCTTACTCTCCACACCGGAACACAGCAGTGCAAGCAGTAAGATGGTGGTAGCGATCCGGACGGACCTTGCACAAGGCCCTACCACCTACTACCTACTTGTCGTTTTTAGTGATCAAATGTCGACTGAACCCTATTAATAAGCCTCCGTTGTTCCGTCCGTCTGACTGTCAAATGGTTCTAATGATGTGTATACAGTACACACATATAATTATTCTTCAATGTTGGTCGCCATTGCAAAGTAAAAAACATAGAATTTATCAGTTGCTTCTTGTTTCCACCTATACGCCTTTAATCATGCTAAACGTGGCCTTAAGATTTTGTTACCTTAGGCTCTGTCTACCCCGTAAGGGATAAATACGTGATTTATGTGTGTGTTTTATAGCCGTTATAATAAAAAAAATACTGAAGTTGTCCACATCCAAATAATCAACAACGTCCTTGTCAATTTAAAACGCGCGAAACAAAACAAAAACGCTCGCGAAAACATCCAAAATATATGCACACTTTGAAATCAATAAAGCTTGCACTCCAATCCGAAAGGAGCTTCGTAAAAGCTCTTAAACTGGACGATCGGAGCTTTAAGGGCGTTTAATCAAACGGGTAGGACATAAAATCTATCCCCTGCCGCAGGGGTTCTCAAAGTGTAGGCCGCGGCACCCCGTGGTACCGCGGAGCACAGCGAGGGTGCCGCAAGGCGCTCCGAATGTTTCTCTTACGCCGTACGCAGAGTTCGTAATTTAAAATAATACTAATTAAAATTTAATAGACACAAATCACATAAAAAAAAAACGTTAAAAATACAAAGGCCAACTTATCCCTATAAGGGATCTCTACCAGTTAAGCTTTGACTAGATGACTGGAGCATTAAACGAGGGAGCGACAAAGAGTTGGTTAGAATTCTAGATAGTTAAAGCCACAACGGAGCGAACATCTTTTAATACAACAAACAATTCATAAAATAAAGGTTGACTGGAAGAAATCCCTTAAAGGGATAAGTCCGCCTTTGTGCATGTATCTCAGTGTTTGTCAATTGTATTTTGTCTTGTTTATTTTGCACAATAAAGAGTTTACATACATACATACATAAATAAACTACTAAATATCATTACACACAAGCTTACATACAAAAGAGTACACATATATAATACAATACAATACAATACAATTCAATACAATAACTCTTTATTGAACACCACATATAACAACCAAAACAGAAAAAAGGTATACAGAATATTACAAGGTAACAATAGGCGGCCTTATCGCTACAGAGCGATCTCTACCAGGCAACCATAATGGACTGGAGAACAGAACAGACCTGATACAATATTGAATGAGATGGTGTGAGCCACATCTTCCTCAAGCTCTCCCTGAGCGACGCCACGGAGGCAGACTGCCTGATGGAGGTCGGTAACCGATTTCACAGCCTAGCAGAGTGAACTAATAGCGTAATAGCTGTGTGAGTGATGCTTGAGTTAATTAAAGCAATGCAAGGTCAACCAAATGGAAACCTGTAGGCTTATTACCTAACTCGCTCGCAATCGCCATCGTGTTCATTTTGTCAGTTCTTGTATGAATGTGACAGCTAGCTGATTCCGATGCCAATTGTCAGCCCATACATGAACTGTCAAAATTAACACGATGGCGATTGCGAGCGAGTTAGGTAATAAGCCTACTGGGCCACCGTATTTATAACCTTATCGCCATTAGTGATCGGCTTGTTATTTGTGTCTGTCAGTGCCAAAGTACTCAGACGTAGATTATGAAAAGGTTCTACAACGTCGACACTAGTTCTTAGGTTCCGTTTGGCTTACTGTACCAATTGTCAACAGTTATTGATCGTCAATTGATTGAAAAAAAATATGATGAAGCGAGACCAGTTATTAGAATGAAGTACGATTGAAGATATAGGTGAAAAACTTGAGTAAATTACCTGTTATATGTAGTAGTGTACAGAACTAAGTCATTTTTCTACTTTGGAACGTCAATTTGTCTATTCGCACACATTACTCACACATGCAACAGGTCATTTACTTCAGTTTTTAACCGATACCAATAAGATAGCGTGGGCACAGTATATATATAAGCTAAAGCAGTAAGGAAACTACGAACAAATCGGTTGAAACGAAACACGCACACAGGCGCGCGCTTTACACGGCTCCTAAGCGGACCTCGACCACTCCGATCAGGCTCAGGTCCGCTTAGGGGCCGTGTAAAGCGCGCGCCTGTGTGCGTGTTTCGTTTCAACCGATTTGTTCGTAGTTTCCTTACTGCTTTAGCTTATATATATACTGTGGCGTGGGTGACTTCATTAACAATCTCATTGGTTAGTTCTTCCATATTTGATGAAGTAAAAAACAAGAAACACCACGGCAATACTAAAGCTGAAATAATTTTTTCGACTACTTTACATTTTATTTTAAAACAATAAATAACTTCAACTACTCATATATTTCAGCTCTATGGAATGGTATTTTATTTATTTATTAATAAAAACTTACACAGCATGACGGCATAACTATGGCACTAAGTAAGACATAATAGCAAAACAAATACAAACACAAAAAAAAAAAAAAAAACTAAATGGTAAATAGATTAGGTGCAAGGCGGACGTGCATCCATCACCTCATAGAACCGCAAACATTCCTCGCACACACTCCGCCATCGCCAAGCAAATACGTCACACTCTGAAGCTGGAGTACCTATGTAAAAGCCTAGGCCACCGTGGAACCTTTTCACAGTCAACGTCGGAGTACTTTAACACTGACAGACACAAATACAAGCCTAATTCCATTTGGTCACCATACTCACTAGTTTTTTTTTTTTTTATATGAATAGGAAGGCAAACGTGCAAGTGGGTCACCTGATGGTAAGTGATCACCACTGCCCATAGATACCCGCAACCCCGGAGGGATTGCAGATGCGTTGCCAACCTAGAGGACTAAGATGAAATGCCTCTTGTGCCCGTAATTTCCCCGGCTGTCTTACTCTCCGCACCGGAACACAGCAGTGCAAGCACTGCTACTTAGCGGCAGGATTAGCGAGTAAGATGGTGTTAGCGATCCGGACGGACCTTGCGCAAGGCCCTACCACCCGCCGAAAATGTTAGTTACCAAAAGTTACCAAAAGTCGGCCCCCTGAACACAGTTTGGGCGACCCTGCCCCACCGTTTTGAGATTAAATACGCATAAAAACGGACACGGGGCGACGGGGGGCGTGGGGGGTAAGAATCAGGGTTAGCGCGACAATCTATGCCGTACTATGCAAATGAACCCTCCCCTGCCGGGGGGGTGTGAATTGGAACGCGTGTGTAACAGAAATCCTGCGAGTTATGCGCATAGACCAGGGGTCGGCAACCTTTTGAGTCGGAAGAGCCAAAAATTACTATTTACAAAATTTCAAGTTTTTAAAGAGCCACAAATTTTTTTCTCGCCAACAATAAATCGCCTCAATACTTTCATAAACTTTTTTGATAAAGAAAAATATCCATTTATTCATATATAAGTAGTGTTTTTCACGACAAATAATCACATGATAATGAATAAGATAAAAATGATAACAATAAAATTAAACATTTCCTTACTTACAACACTACTTAAAGCGAGTATAAGTAGCTGAGAGACAGAAATAATGCCTAAACCTCGTTAATCGTTTCAGAACATTTTTTTTATAAAATAAATAATATTTGCGAATGGAACTAAAGAGCCGCAGCCTCACATCCAAAGAGCCGCATGTGGCTCGCGAGCCGCAGGTTGCCGACCCCTGGCATAGACCGATTTTGACCGTTGATTTGAGGATCTTATAGATCCCAGAAATAGTTAGGTACTTGTATAAATGTATTAGTAGTTAAGGGCCGATTTTTCAATCCTCAGATAAGAACTTAACGGACATACCCATAGAGTTGTTCGTCGAATATGGCCTATATGACGATTGAAAAACCAGCCCTAAGTAGAATTAACTTACATACTCAAATCACGTCTTTATCCCTTACGGGGTAGACAGAGCGTAAGACTAGTAAAGACTTTATGCATCTCTACTATCATGCTTCATCTTCTTTCATGCTGGTCTGGGAGCAAAGGAAAAACATAGAATGTACCAGTTGCTTCTCGTCCCGCGCAAATGGTAAAAGCCCATCGAGGGAACGGGCGAAATTCTTAGGAATCATGTTACAGGCGATGCGGCTAGCAACCCATCACTATTTCGATTCCCCTTTCCATCTATACGCCCATCATGCTAAATGTGGTCTGTAGGTACCTGTTACCTTAGGCTCTGTCTACCCCGTAAGGGATAAAGACGTTATTTGTGTATGTGTGTGTATGTGTATGTACGTATGGTCTCTACCACTATTTAACTCCCTAATCCTGATGCTAAGTAGCAGTAGCAGAGATGCTGTGTTCCGGCTCGGCGTTTAGTTACAAGCGGTGGATGTACTGACACACGAGGTGTTGTATCTTAGCCCAAGTCTGGTAAAGCATCTGCAATCTGCACTCAAAACCCCATTATGACCATCCCATAAAACAAAGGCACAAACATAATCGCCCAGCGCTTAGCGCGACCCCGGCTGCGCCAAATCCGATGCGATTTGCATAAGCGATGGTTAGTTAGATGGCTTGGAAAATGGGACATTAACAGGGATGTTTTAGTCGACGATAACGGAAACCGGGGTGATAAATACGTATGTATATTAGATTCGATTTTGAATTTTATAGGAAAAACTAGCTTCTGGCCGCGACTTCGTCTGCGTAGAATTATACATAAAAACCTTCCTCTTGAATCACTCTATCTATAAAAAAAACCGCATCAAAATCCGTTGCGTAGTTTTAAAGATTTAAGCATACATAGGGACGGACAGACAGCGACAGCGACTTTGTTTTATACTATGTAGTGATATGCCGAGGGTTGACCTACCCCGCTTCCTTTTTAGGGTTCCGTACCCCAAATGGTAAAAACGAGACTCCACTATGCGTCTGTCCGTCTGCCACTAAGCTGTGTCCCACTTGAAAACACTAACAATTTTTTTTAATCACTACATAGTATAAAAAACAAAGTCGTTTTCTCTGTCCCTATGTCCCTATGTATGATTATATCTTCAAAACTACGCAAAGGATTTTGATGCGGTTCTTTTTAATAGATATAGTGATTCAAGAGGAAGGTTTTTATGTATAATTCTACGCAGACGAAGTCGCGGGCAGAAGCTAGTGTAATATAAACTGCGGTCACACTGCCTACATTATAATAAAGAGTAGGATTCTACTAACACTGGATTTTATTCTTGCCTTTGTACGAAACCCTCGGTGCGCTACTCTGACTTGCTCTAGGCCGGTTTTTTTGATCCTCTTCGGTTAGTTTTCTGTCGTATGACAATTAAGCCTAACTTCAATTTGCGGTAAGACTTCAAATAAAAGAAAGAAAGAGAAAGAAAGAAAAGAAGAAAGAAAACATTTATTCGTAATATATAGTGACTGGGTTACAAAAGCAAAAAGAATTAAAAAAAAAATGAGTACATACATCACGAAATGGTCCCATCTCAGCATAATGCTGGCCTTGCAGCCAGCGCTGGTCTTCCGATGGGACCATCAAGTGCTAACTAAGCACATATTAAAAAAATATATATAAATTAAAAATGTGAAACCGGCATTATAACCTTTAGCCTGGCTGCATGGACAATAATTCCTTTACTCATCCCACAAATACTAATACTAAGAGAACAGCTTGTAAAATAAAAAAATAAAAAAACTGTAGATAGAGCCTGGCTTCGAACCTTCGCCCTTCTGCTTGATATACCAAAGGTCAAACCACTAGGCCACGGCGTAGCCTCAAAGCTACTCTAAAAACAAGAAGCTCATCCCAAACTTTCACAGCTTCATAGTTCACATCTACATGTTCGTACATCTCTCTCTATCACCCCCAGTGCGACAGGGACGAAAGTTTCTGAAACCTAAATCACGTGACACCGATATAAATGTCGTGTAAGTCCCGTAATGAGTGGATGCAGGGGTAATGGTGTGTGGTGAGCGATACTGTGCCGCGTTTACACTACGCCAGTTGGGAGGCGAGTAGTTTAATTAATCCCCGATGCAAAACGAGTGTTCAGTTGCCTGTGGTGTGTTTGTGTATCTGTCTGTAGCATCGTAGCTCTCAAGCGAATGGACCGATTTGGATGCGATTTCATTCGAAAGCCAGTTTCCTGTCGCGGTTCTTAGCCAAGTTTGGTCAAAATCGGTCCTGCTGGTTTAAAGACTATCAGTTTTATTAAATCACGTCTTTATCCCTTACGAGGTAGACAGAGCCTAAGGTAACAAGACCAAAGGGCCACGTTTGGCATAGGGCGTATAGGTGAAAAGGCGAATCAAAATAGTGTTAGGTTGTTAGCCGCATCGCCTATAACATGATTCTCAAAATTTTGGCCCATTGCACATACAATAGGTTTTAAGTGTAAGTGTTCTAAGCAAAATCTAGTGTCTCTCATGCCAAGCCAGCATTACATACATACATATACATACACCTATCAGGTCTTTATCCCTTACGGGGTAGACAGATCCTAAGGTAACAGTTACCTGCAGGCCACATTTAGAAAGATTGTGGGCGCATAGGTGGAAACTGGAATCAAAATAGTGATGGGTTACTAGCCTCATTGGCTATAACAAGAATCCTATGATTTTCGCCCATTCCCTCGATGGGCTTTTACCATCTGCGCGGGTAGAAAAGGAACTGGTATATTCTGTTTTTTCTTCGCTCCCAGACCAACATGGAAGAAACAACAAACAAGCCCACATTAAAGTAAGCAAAAAGAACTACACAACTCACTAAACCCCAAAGTAAGTGTAAACAAAGCACAGCACACCGCAACTTCTCATGCCGTCCTGCTCATTCCCGCACCGTTGGAAAGAGAAGTTTTAAGTCGCGAGGTAAATTTCGAAAGGTGAAGTTTGATACGTCGTTATTGAAAGTTCGCTTCTTAATGCTTTTATCGCTCTAGTCGAATGTGTAATGAGGCCGGCGCGAGAGCATAAGATGTCACTGTAAGTAATTGGTAATGAAATGAAGTTACTTATATTATCTACATCCACATCCTAACTTCTCTACAGTATGTTTCGGAACGATTAGCAAATGGCCTACATTAAGAAAACTGTATCTGTCTGTACATACATACATACATACATAAATCACGTCTTTATCCCTTACGAGGTAGACAGAGCCTAAGGTTACAAGACCGTTTAGCACAGTGGTTCTTAACCGGTGGTCCGCGGACCACTGGTGGTCCTTGGAAGCATCCAAAGTGGTCCGCGGGGCCAATCTAACAAATAATTAGATAATTGACAACCAGACACAACGCGTGAATGTGCAATTCCATCCATTGGGGCCTATCGAAGCCATACGTTAGATTTTTTGTAGTTACTTAGGTGGTCCATGGCAAGACAAAAATTTTGTCAAATGTTCCCTCATGTCTGAAAGGTTAAGAACCACTGGTTTAGCATGATTGTGGGCGTGTGGGAAAGGGGAATCAAAATAGTGATGGGTTGCTAGCCGCATCGTCTATAACATGATTCCTAAGATTTTCGCCCATTCCCTTAATGGACTTTTACCATCTGCGCGGGAAGAGACGCAACTGGTACATTCTATGTCTTTTCATTACTCCCAGACCAGCACGGAAGACCTGTATTTGTGGTTGTATTATAATGTCTACTTTAGAGTATAAAATATCGATACTCTAATTACATTCAAACTTCGAACATCTTTAATAACAAAATCTCTGTCTATATTGCTTTAGAATTAAAAAAATATATATAAAAGTCAGTCGTTTCATCTGTTTCCGAATTTCGAAGAACAATCTATGTTACCTACGTATTTTGATTCGCGAAAAATTCTTCGCGGACAACTAGTTCAGTACTAAATACACACACAAATCACGCATTTATCCCTTACCCTATTAATCTTGTCGATGAATAGCGATCTCTACTAGCCAACCAATAAATAAAAAATGTGGGTAGTTTAAAAAAGTACTCTATTTTCACCGCAGCCGGCGCACAACCACTCCGCCGCTTCGAGTGGTGCACGTTTTAATTACAACCTCTCGATATGCGCAAACAATACGGTACTATCCACACTTAGCGCCCTGTTCGCCGATGAACGTAGTGGCGGTATTCTATATTTTATCACCTTACTAGCTTCTGCCCGCGGCTTCGTCTGCGTAGAATTATACATAAAAACCTTCCTCTTGAATCACTCTATCTATTAAAAAAAACCGCATCAAAATCCGTTGTGTAGTTTTGAAGATATAAGCATACATAGAGACATAGGGACATAAGGACATGGGGACAGAGAAAGCGACTTTGTTTTATACTATGTACCTAGTGATGATTCAACTACTTACTTATGGAACTGCTGGTCTGGGAGCAAAGGAAAAACATAAAATGTACCAGTTGCTTCTCGTCCCGCGCAGATGGTAAAAGTCCATCAAGGGTATGGGCGAAATTCTCAGGAATCCTGTTATAGGCGATGCGGCTAGCGACCCATCACTATTTTGATTCCTTTTTCCACCTATACGCCTAAAATCATGCTTAACGTGGCCTTTAGGTTTTGTTACCTCAGGCTCTGTCTACCCCGTAAGGGATAAAGACGTGATGTGTGTATGTATGTATGTACGTGTGTATTCAACTACCTGTCATCAATTTTTGTGCGTATTACTTTAAATTAAAGCTGGTTATTGACAACTATGTGACGCAAGTGTTTTTGCTTTAAATAGTTCTACGCCTATTGTCTATGTTTTTATCCCGAAAATTCGCAGTTCCCAAGGGATAGCGATAAATAAATAATTTGCAGGCGAAAAATAAAACTTTTCATTACCACCCCATACCGGTAATGAAACGACATAATGTTTATTCAGTGAAAGTTACCGTTTCTGCATCGTTAACGGCCGAACTAAACGCGGAAGCTGTTCGGGGTCCATTATCAACGAAAATACCGCACTCAGGGATTAGAATAACACCCCGGGGCGTTTTGCGGAGCTCAATTCGGTGGAATATCGATTTGGCGCGTATTGACAGATTGTAAACGGACGCTTTGGAGATGGAGTTGGAAATGTACTCGGTGGCAAAAAATTTGGCCCTCATAACATACATACATACATATTATCACGTCTTTAACCCATCACTATTTTGATTCCCCTTTCCACCCAGAATCACGATCATGCTAAACGTGGCCTTTAGCTCTTGTTACCTTAGGCCCTGTCTGCCGCTACATAAAGACGTGATTTACGTATTATTAATTCGATACCAGGGCCTTTTTATAACCCCCAATGTGAAAAGATTTAGTATAGGTAATATAACAGGTTAGCTGGAAGAGATCCCTTCTAAGGGATAAGTTCGCCTTTGTACTAATTTCTCTGTATTTCTGTATTTTAAATTTTTTTATGTGCAATAAAGAGTTTACATACATACATACATAACAATATATACTCCTTTGCAAAAAAATGGGCACTGTTTTGTTTGATTTTTACAAGGTAAACAAACAATAAAATAAAAAAATAATTATATCGAGTTAGCCTCTGTTGGTTGAAATAACTAGTGCAATTCTTCCCGTGCCCGTTTTTTTGCAAATGGCTTTATGTAAGTAAGTAAGTAAGTAAGTAAAAGCTTTATTGTACAAGTATAAAGAAACAGATACAATTCACAAAAAAATAAAAATAACATTAACACATGCACAAAGGCGAACTTATCCCTATAAGGGATCTCTACCAGTTAACCTTTGAGTAGGTGAGAGGAGCATTAAACGACGATTATTATGTCATATGATTAACCGTGAATGTTTTGAATCTGTCATACATACATCGTGGGTCGATGGCGGGCAAGCACCGTGTCTCGCGGGCGGTGGCATGGCGCCGCGGACAACTAATGGGCGGCCGTGGGTAATGGGCCGCGCCGGTTTCGCTGCCACCGAGCAATTTCAATTCGGAGCCGAGGGTTTCGATAAATTTCGAAATATAAATTCGTAAATCAGGTCTTTATGTAGCGGCAGACAGGGACTAAGGTAACAAGAGCTAAAGGCCACGTTTAGCATGACTGGGCGTATAGGTGGAAAGGGGAATCATAATAGTGATGTTGCTAGCCGCATCGCCTTGGTGCAACCGTCTCCGTGAGACCAGAAGCAACTGGTACATTGTACGTTTTATCTTTGCTCCCATACCAGCGTGGAAGGGGATATTTTGTTCGCTATAGGTGTTTTTATATTGCATTGGTATTTTCCTAAACTTAGCGCAAGTACAGTGCCGCTAATAACGCACGTTTAAACAGTGGTCAACAATATTTTATTGAATCAGACGTTACTTTGCGGAGGTCCATTTCAATTGTACTACGACGCTGGTTTGCATGTGTAACAGTTGTGCTCATTAAACTTTGATAATGATCCCGTAGAGGGATCGAAAAGCGTCAGTGTTTATGTGGTGTAAGGGATAATTAAGTTTGTGGCATTTATATGTTTTTTATTGGCAGTAGTGGGGTTCCATGAAAAACATATATATTTTACACAGGCTTGGTTATCTTGCACGTGAGTAGCGGAGCTAGGTAAAAATTTTTTGTTCAGCGGTCAACAACTCTGTATGTTTTTTGTATTAAGTCTATGTCTAAATATAGAAGACATGTTCAAACTTGCCCGCATGTATCTGGAAATGCGCAACTGCTCGTAGGTATTCCAACAAACAAAAGCAACCAAAAACTAAGCGAATATTCAAATAAACGAGGCGAATATTCAAATAAAGCCGAAGTCAACGACACTTGAGTTGTTAAAATGCCGAAAATAAGGTGTAGTTTCCGAATAGCTTCCCAACATTGGAATTTCTATCGAATACCTTGGGAATACGGCTGGTATTAAGTTGACGGTGAAATTGTATGTACAGTCGTCAATAAAAACGTTAGCCACATCGTGGTTTGTTTTTATTTTGTAGGAGCAACAAACCCTGCGGATGCTCTCTGTATCAGTAACTATTCTAAGCGTCAGTTATAACACGGGAGGGGGGAGGAGGAGGTCTGTATTGTTGAATATAAGCCATGTAACTAAAATAACCTAAAAAGAATAAAAAACACAACATAAACATAAATCACGTCTTTATCCATTACTCATACTCATACTCATACTCATTTATTCGTAATAATTATAGTTATTACATGTCATTTTTATCATTACGGGTTAGACTGAGCCTATGGCACCGCATAGGCGATGCGGCTAGCAACCCATCACTGTTTTGATTCCCTTTTCCACCTATAGGTTTACAATCATGCCAAACGTGGCCTTCAGGTCATGTTACCTTAGGCTCTGTCTATCCCGTAAGGGATAAAGACGTGATTATGTATCTATGTGTATCTAACCTAACATTTACGCATTCTTAATCTACGAACAAAAAAATGGCTTCATTAATTTGAAAAGTTATACTTGTTCATTTACTCAAATGTTAACTGGTAGAGACCCCCTATAGGGATAGGTTCACCTTTGTGCATATATTTCATGTCTTTTTTGTGATTTGTCTCAGTTTCTTTATATTTGTACAATAAAGCATCTACTTACTTACTTACTTATAATAGATAAAAAGGATTGAAATCGACTTTACTCGGCGACAGTACCCGGGACCCTTCAGTAAACTTGTAAAGATTCAGTACAATTCGAATAATAAGCTGAATTGTTATAATGAAAATCTGTTACACGCGGCGTATCGCCCGTACGAGGGTTCCGCATATAATACGACGAACGTATGACGTTGAACTACACACACACACACACACATATAAATCACGTCTGTATCCCTTACGGGGTAGACAGAGCCTAAGGTAACAAAACTTTAAGGCTACGTTTATGATTATAGGCATATAGGTGGAAAAAGGAATCAAAATAGTGATGGGTTGCTACTTGCTAGCCGGATCGCTTATAACATATTAAAGATGTTCGAAGTTTGAATGTAATTAGAGTATCGATATTGATACTCTAAAGTAAACATTATAATACAACCACAGATACAGGTCTTCCATGCTGGTCTGGGAGTAAAGAAAACACATATAATGTACCAGTTGCGTCTCTTCCCGCGCATTTGGTAAAAGCCCATCGAAGGAACGGGCGAGTCTTAGGAATCATGTTATAGGCGATGCGGCTAGCAACCCATCACTATTTTGATTTCCCTTTCCACCTATACGCCCTTAATCAAAAAAATCACTTTAACTAATAGAAAACAAGCACTTTTTACCCCCACCTACGTCACCAGCAATATTTATTATGCAACGTCGTCTGATTTCGTTACTCCCGAACGGGCCCCCAAATTGTACTAAATAGAAATATGTAAGTAAATTCCATTCTGGCCCCGTGAGCTGGAAAACAGCACGACGGGGGCTCGTTATCTGGCGGGACCTATAAAAAACCTATTCTTGTAGCA
Organism: Pandemis corylana; assembly: GCA_949127965.1. Classification (NCBI taxonomy): domain Eukaryota; kingdom Metazoa; phylum Arthropoda; class Insecta; order Lepidoptera; family Tortricidae; genus Pandemis; species Pandemis corylana. The sequence continues at coordinate 13,740,030 of OX421860.1, forward strand.
TTTTGAAGGCCGACTTCGCGAGGCTGGGGAAATTGAGTCGGTGTCACTTACGGCTGTGTTAGGCGCTTACCTGAAATAAAGAAAAGATTCTTGTTAGAATTATACGATCAGAATGTGTCAAAATAATAAGTCTTTTTTTTGGCACCGGTGGACCATTTGACGACGTGAAATTCATATGTGTTCTGTTGGAAAAAAACGCTTTATTCACCATTTTTGTTGAAAGGTCGTCTGTAGGTCTTGTCGCCTTGAGCTCTGTCTACACCGTAAGGGATAAAGACGTGACTTGTGTGTGTGTATGTGTGTGTGTGTTTGTTGACAGTAGGTACTTGATGCTTTACACGAGCGCCAATTTTCGAAGTCAATAAGATCAATGAAGTGGATGAAAATAGAGATGTGATAGAGTCTGAGGTCGCACAGTTTGAACTTGAACAACGACCTATGTATGGAAAAAAACTATAAAAACATTTACAGGGGTGTTCAAACAAACTAACCCTCTGCTGAAACATTTCTAATTACTTTAAAGACACGCTGTATACCTAAAGTCGAAAAATAACACAATGTAAAAAGACATATCCCAAAGTACCCATTGTAAAGTGGCGTATCTGCAAAAAGTGCCGTTCAATTCGAATTATTCTGCCATGCTGGTCAGGGAGTAAAGAAAAAACATAGAATTTACCAGTTGCTTCTCTTCCCGCGCAGATGGTAAAAGCCCACCGAAGGAATGGGAGAACTTAGGAATCATGTTATAGGCGATGCGGCTTGCAACCTATCACTAATTTGATTTCCCTTTCCACCTATACGCCCTTAATCATGCAAAACGTGGCCTTAAAGTTTTGTTACTTTAGGCTCTGTCTACCTGGTAAGGGATATAGACGTAATATATGTATGTATGTATGTAATTCGAATTAACGATACGTCACCGTATGAGTTAAACCCACGCAATAATGTGACGTGAAATATTAATACGAAAGCAACGGCAGCGAGCAAACAGGCCGTTAATATCCCCATTATTTATTACTATTTACTTTGTTATTGTTAAATGCAAACAATAAATGCTGTTGCGATAGTTTTGCACAGAACAGCCCCGCTAGCATGAGAGCGCACGAGAGTCTCTTTCTTGTTGGTACTGTAAGAAAAGGACGGGCAATCTAACTCGCGCGCGCCGCGACTCTTGTGCGCTCTCGTGCTAGATGTGCAGTACCGGTGACAATAATTGAATACAGTTCTATGTTCTGCACCAGTTGCTTCTTTCCCGCGCATATGGTAAAAGCCCGTCGAGGGCATGGGCGAAAATCTCAGGAATCATGTTATAGGCGATGCTAGCCCGTCACTATTTTGATTCCCCTTTCCACCTATACGCCCACAATCATGCTGAACGTGGCCTTTAGGTCTTGTTACCTTAGGCTCTGTCTGTCTACGTATAAACGTGACGTGACGAGACGTGATTTGTGTGTGTATGTGTAAGGCGGTGTTGCTAGGAAAGGTTAAATCTCGATTAACTGTTAAACTTATTTGTGTCAAAATCAAAATGTATGGAAGTGTCAAGTACCGGTATTGCGGCTAAATCGCGATTTGTTTTCTCCAGCAAGACAGCCTAAGTATGAGCATGAGCACATTGCGATAGTATTCTATTCTTCTTGTTTTAATATGGCCCCATCGATCGATGCGACGATTTCGCCAATGTCAAAGTGATAAATACAGTATTCAAAAATATTGTGACAAAAATGTCGGCAACGTTGTACGGTAGAGCACGGTCAAAAGACCCCTCCTCCCGCTCTTAGCCAATGGATAATGATATCCCTCAGAATCTGCAAGGAAATCATTAACCGATGCCCAGGGTGCACCGGACCAAGCACTTCTCTTCTCCTCGGACGGATCCAAAAACGCCGCAGCTCTTGACCACACGCGGAGGTAACCCGACTCGCACCCCAGTTCTATATATATTTTTGAAATGAAACTGTCACAGTAATCTTCAGTGAGGCTGTCAATAAATACTATTTTCTGAGGATGAATTTCCTAGTCCCCGGAACTCGGTGTTCACCCCCTGCAAAGATTCATTTTAATTTTCGATTCATAATGTCGTCTACAACTAAATAAATAAGAACGAGCAACCTTTAGAAGTACATACATACATACATACATATATCACGTGTTTATCGCTTACAAGGTAGACAGAGCCTAAGGTAACAAAACCTTAAGGGCGTATAGGTGGAAAGGGAAAGGGAAATCGCCTATATCATGATTCCTAGGACTTTCGCCTATTCCCTCGATGGGCTTTTACCTTCAGCGCGGGAAGAGAAGCAACTGGTAAATTCTATGTTTTATCTTCACTCCCAGACCAGCATGGAAGAGAGCAGCTTCCTTTAGGAGTGATACAACAAAATGCCAATGACACATTTTCCTAGGACATAATCCCAAAGAAATATTTAATATTAGACCCACGGTGAATGGAGGTTCGATATTAATGGGAAATTTCTTGCGGCGTGAATAAGCGGGCGTAGTAAAAGGTCGTATGTGCGCTTCTGCTTCTTTATCACTTACGTCCTTGTGGTGTTGTGTAAATGGCGAGGATCCGTTTCGCAAACAGCCCCCGAATTTAATAACCAGCAATCCGAACGGCGCGATTACTCTATAGCGAAATACATGATAATCGGACATATGTCATGACAGGGTCATACAAAATTGTTCTTCAATGCTGGTCTGGGAGTGAAGAAAAAAAGAATTTATCAGTTGCTTCGTTGCCCGCGCAGATGGTAAAAGCCCATCGAGCGAACGGGCGAGTCTTAGGAATCATGTCAGCAACCCATCACTATTTTGATTTCCCTTTCCACTTATACAACAATCATGCTAAACGTGGCCTTAGGGTTTTGTTACCTTAGGCTCTGTCTACCCCGTAAGGGATAAAGACGTGATATATGTGTGTACTCCTAAAGGGTGTTCCTTCTTATTTATTTAGTTCTAAACGACTAAATTATGAATTGAAAATTAAAATGAATCTTTGTAGGGAGTGAATATGAATAAATTCACAAGAACATTATGGTTTACATAGATGGTATTGTAAGCAAGTATCAGTCCCTAAATATATTCAGCCATTTGAGGCGCGTGAAGTGTTTTGACCTAACATTAAGCAGTCAAATTGTATATAATTTAATTAATACCATTAGAAAACAATAAAATTAAAATGTCTAAATTACTCATTCAATAATAAATTAAATTTACCTAATTTCTAAATGTCAGTGAAAATTATAACACATAGAAAAATCCGAAAAGTAAAGCTATGGCCGGGAATCGAACCCGGGTCCTCGTCATTCCGTGACGCGTGCTATACCCCTACACCACCCATAGCAGGTGGGTAGTCTCCGAATTTTTCTACCTGTTACTAACTGTCACGTGACCTTATTGTTACTATGCGAATTTTTGTCGCTAAGCATCATCTGTTTGAATGATGTGTCTGTACGACACAATTACAAACCTAATAATTTCTAATTTGATAGTACCTAAATTTACCTAGTTATTTGATAAGTTAAAATAAGATTTAATTACACAATGTCAAATTATCAGATTCAACATTTATCAATGAATTTCAATTGAGCCGCAATCAACTTTTTTTTTTATCATTTTGATGTCACCCCGTGTGCACAACAATAGGCGGCACGTAAATTAGGTGGCACAATGCCGTTGGCCACGGAATTAGCATTATAAAAAGGGCATACGCGCGTCGATCGTAAATAATGTTTTATAGCGCGACAAATTCTGGGGGCCACTTGGCATCTGAAGCGACGGTTTACGCTTAACTAGTTGCTGCCCGCGACTTCGTCTGCGTAGGATTCGTTCATAAGGTATCTCAGAATTGTTGGGCTACCATAGAAGAAAGAATAGTAGAAATGGCACGTGAATGAGACACGCGTGCCACGTTTTTGCGCAAATGGCATTTGTGTAAACGTCAAATTGAATTTGACGGTTCGAGTAGCAAAATGAGCCTCTAGTGTAAGTCTCGAACGCGTTCACGTAAACGTCTCAATTACTAAGGAAAAGTTGGCAGCGCCACTTGCGGATCGAAACGGCAACAAACTGTTCTCATATTATTTGACATTTTAACGCAAACGCGTTCGAGGCGTATTTTGTGTCCGAAAACCTACACTAAGCATACTGCCAGAATCAGATTTTCTCGAGTGTTAGATTTCACTTAGATTTTCAATCACGTAAACCTAAATCTCATTCAGCAGAGTTCATTTTGCAATGCAGTTATTTTAACGACATCTGTGCTATTATTAAGACAACTGACATTTCAGACTTTTGGCTACTTCACGCTAGATGGTGTTGGATACCTGTACAATGGACTTTCACCAATATTCTGCGGGTGGAAAGTTCAAATTATAATACCGATTCAGAACTTCTTACATTTTTATAATAGAAAAGGTTCGACCAATAATTGCCAAGATGTCAAGGTAGGAGGAAACTGTCGATGTGAGAGTTTGGCGACACCGGTTTCCATAGCGAATGTGACTTCTTCTATTTTCTCTTTGTTCTGTGGATTAGACTAAATAGCCCTGTAAATATTTGTCCAGACTTTCGAATCACAGTTGACAAATGTTTCGATCAATGTTCAAAGTTCACTAATCCAACCATGTGCTGAAAGAGAGAGAGAAAAAGCAGACAATAAACAGAGTGTACCATTTGCATCTCTTCCCGCTCCCAGAATGTGCGAAAATCTTAAGAATCACGCCAATAGGCGATGCGGCTAACCCATCACTATTTATTTATTTATAGGAACACAAACATGGCTCATAAACAAATCAAAAAGAGTTTTATATCATTGACAAAACAGTGATCACATTTAACATAGCACATTTAAGTAATTCAGCCTCCTAGCTGAATGTGACGGATGCGTAAGGACGCGAAACAAATATAAAAAACTTTCTTTAAATGTTTGGAAGGAAATACTAAACAATTCTATATTATTATAACAACTACTTTGATACCTTTCCATATGTACGCCCACAATCATGCTAAACGTGTCCTTTAGCTCTTGTTTACCCCGTAAGGAATACAGACGTAAAATTTTAACACTAAATTATCGGTCTCGGGTTACCTACCAACATTTGCTCGGATCATAATTGACACAAGAACATTTCTTACATCTTCAAGTTCCCAAACAGCGTGTACACCGCAGTGTTCCGTCCCCGCCGGTCTTTGACAGGCCACCGGCGAATCACACGAGATAAGGGGACGTTGGCCGAGCATAAATATAAATTGCGCCGTAACTGTCAAGCGGGCACAATTGGCCGGGCTGATTTAGGAGCCGGCTGCCGGCTGCCGCTCCGGCACAAAGGACCAGCCAGATGGAAGTGCAGTGTGAAAAACAAACGCGGTTTAGATCTCTTGGGGGATCGGTTCGAGTTCTAAGGAGCGTATTAAACTTGTCGACAGTAGCGTACTATCTTCACCTTTTTGCCGCCACGTCAAATACAAGACCAATACGCCACTTCTTTATTGCGATGGCTTCAGTTGAACCTAAACCCACTGAACGAAGGTTCCTTTTGCATTGAACTAATGGACGTATATATAGGTCGTTGGCGTTGAACCTGCGGTGCTGATGGTACATACTGACAATTAGACCAGGGAATGGGCGAAGATCGTAGGACTCATGTCACTATCCACCTTTACGCCCATAAGCAAGATAAACGTGGCCTTTAGGTCTTGTCATCTTAAGCTTTATCTACCCCGCAAGGGATAAAGATATGATTTATGTTTGTATGTATACTGACAAATAAATTATACGAGCTGTTGCCCGCGACTGCGCCCGCGGGGAATTGATATTTGTAGCGAAACTCCTAAAACCCTAATCCGGCCCTGTGTCAATTTTTTTTCTTTGCAGTTTACTTATAAACTACCTCGCTGCCAAATTTCAGGTCTCTAGTAGATACGAAAAAACCTTTCATAAAAACTTGCAAGAGCCCTTAAACCGCCTACATTCAACCCTGTCGCAAAATCCGTTCTTAACTGACGTCCCCTACCTGTAAACTATTCGTTTTCGAAAATTCGTGATTAGTCAGTGAGTGAGTGAAAGACCTATCGCTTTTATTAGAAGATTGGAAGTCATTGTGCATCATCCTGAGTTCTCTTACGAACCTGATTAATGGCGAAGCGGCCAGACACATTCATTACCCCCCTGGACGCAGTCGGTTAGGCGTGCTGGCAGTCTAGTGTCGGTATATCTGCTGACCGGCGTGAACGGCGCGGCCGTTTGAAATGCCGAGGACCCTCACTCGCCTTCGATCCAGCGACACAGACGGTCTCGTGAACCAGCCCCCTTGCTGTCGATCCTCATATCTCACGCTCTTCGATTCGATTCGACATTGGAGACATCTCCAATTAGTTTATTTGACGGTGGAGGCGTTTTACACCTCCACTGAACGTTTTTTTTTTTTTTTTGTTTTTTTTTTTGACTAGTAGAGACTTTATACATCTCTACTATTTATAGATTAATATAATTTAAGGCTCGGGGACATTATACATCCCTTTTATAAATGTATTTAATTTAAGTAGAATTTAAGCATTCTTACTGTATTTTATTTTGAAAAAATGACTTTCTGCCAAGTATCTTGCGGCGCATTCTTCTTGGCAATGATGGTCTTTCCGAATGTGCTGGTAGTTTCAAAAAGACATGTAAAAGAGCCCTTGGCGGCCAATTTGCAAAAATAAATTTTCATTTTCATTTCATTTTCATAATATCCTTATACAGTTTCTTACGTTCATTTATTGTGAATATTCCATTCCCTTTTGATATCTTTATTATACGCTGGTGTGCCTATCCTGTGTTATTCCACGGAGCCTCAGGAGGCGCATCTACACTGACCTGGAGAGAACTAAACCAATTTGTCCTAACACTAACAACGAATCAATGAACAAAACACATAGGGACTTATGTGAACTCTACATACGCCGTATAGCTATGGAGCTCTTCGAAAATTCATGTCCGCTTTCAGATTAAACAAACATCGGAACGCAAGCTACCAGGTACCCATTATCGACTCTCAAAAGCTGTCAAACACACTGTAATTGGGGGCTCGGTCGATATTGTAATGATAAACACGATAATAACTATGGTTGGGCAGGAAATTGTACGTAAATATCAAGGTTAACAATTCAGAAATTCTCAGCCCAAGTCGAGCCGGAGCCCGGTTTGAACTACGCCGCGTTAGTCGGAGTCTTGGATGTCTATAAGAAGGTAAGCAAGTTTATTCGTTGCCTAGTTCCAAAAAAAAACCTTTTATTTGTTAGGTCAACTGGGTGGCAACTGTCCCAAGACATATTCCAACTTCCAATTAATGAAAAGACTGTTTAAAAAATCGTAACCCTTCCTCGTAACTCAAAGAGAAATCCTTTAAGTTTTAGTTCATAATTGGTTTGTTTTTCACGTCACCAATGGCGGCAAAGTATAATTAACTTCCAAGTTACGTAGTTTTATAACTTTGAAATTTTCGAGGCCATTCTGTCCATCACAGGTAATATTACAAGTTGCGGGCTCACTAATTGGATTAATTTTAATAACTTCTTGGCTGAGTTAATTAAGTATCAAATTTAGTTTATATCAGTTCCATTTAGGTGCTTAGATCATAAGAAATGAACAACGAGAAATGCAACAATGTAAACGCATCTACTAACTATCCGCATAAATAACATAAATAATGTAAGTACACACGGCAACATAATCAGGTAAGCACCTACGCACGCTCACGCCGTATCTATCCTGCTTACCGAATAGCTTTGCTGTGTGTACCTATACATATTATGGGGATACCGGGGATAGTGCAATACCGCGTAACTAGCACTGGTAAATACTGCGTATCTACACAACACCCATTGTGCAAAACCACGTGTAACTAGCACTGGTAAATACGTATCTACACAACACCCATTGTGCAAAACCACGTAACTAGCACTGGTAAATACTGCGTATCTACACAACACCCATTGTGCAAAACCACGTAACTAGCACTGGCAAATACTGCGTATCTACACAACACCCATTGTACAAAACCACGTAACTAGCACTGGTAAATACTGCGTATCTACACAACACCCATAGTGCAAAACCAAGAAACTAGCACTAGTAAATTCTGCGTATCTACACAACACCCAACCATATACTGGTTTAAACTGGTATATTCTAATTAGGGCTTTACGTTCGATGGCGGGAAATCTTAATTTGGCTACATTTTGCTAGATTAGATACGCGGTATTAACCAATGCCAGTTACGCGGATTTTCCCTATGGGTGTTGAGCAGATACGCAGTATTTACGAGTGCTAAATACGCGGTATTGCACTATCCCCGACGGTATCACGAACAACATTCAAAACGGTTGTAATGCGAAAGCATTTCAGCATTTTGTTCTATTATCAAAGGCCATGGCAGGGTAAGGGAACATCTTGTGCCTTAATTGTTTTTCCGCTTGATTTTTTTTCTGATGATAGGTCACGACGTTAGTAAGTGCTATACAAAATTTCAGCATTCTCTTGTCATTTTTGAAGAAGACAAAAATAAGATAAATGTATGTTCATGGATATCTCCGCTTTAATGGAACAAATAATTTCATCCTTCATACATATAATACAATTAGCTAAGACACATAATATGTCACTATAAGCCGCATGAAATTCCATATAAAAAAATAAAAATAGACGTGTTGACATATTTCAATTTTTTTTTTGTTACTAGCTGTTGCTCGCACCCTCGTCTGCATAGAATTCGTTTATTGCTATCCCGCGGGAATTACGCAATTTTCCGGGATAAAATGTAGCATATGTGTTATTCCAGACTATAATCTATCTATGTTCCAAATTTCATCCAGATCTGTCCAGCCGTTCTGGCGTGAAAGAGTAACAAACGTCCAAACATACTCACAAACTTTCACATTTATAATATTAGTAGGATAAGATAGAGACACCTCCAATTTTTTTAATTATCATAGCAATTTTAATTAACTATAACATATATGTAATTCAAGCTTCTAGCATTGGTGCATCGTAATAAAATTATTTAAAAAAGTTGGTATGTCCCCCTGATGTAATAAAAACTAAATGAAATTAAACCTTCTTGCAATCGTGTATTATTTTACCTTACTTACCTTAAGGTTTACCTTAGACTCTGTTTACCCCGTAAGGGATAAAGATGTGATATATGTAATATATGTAATTTAATGTAAATCAAACTGTCTCAGGCTTCAAAGCTATCCCACTATAATTTCAAATAATCTAGCTGAACGGAACTTGCTTGTTCTATCTCTGTCTCTCTATCTCGCAACTATCTGTACAGTCGACGCAGATTGCAGGCAAGCGATGGGTACAGTCGCATCCGTAACAAAGATACTATCAGTTACTCGAAGTTAACCCACATTGTAGGAAGAGCAAGATGACTTGTAACTGCATGGTTCTGTGTCCATAATCCTACTAATATTGTAAATGTGAAAGTTTGTGTGTTTGTTAGTCTTTCACGCTAAAACGGCTGGACGGATTTGGATGCAATTTGGTAAGTAGATAGCTGGTTGAACAACACATAGCGTACTTTTCATCCCAATTTTCCCATGGGATTGGAAAATCCCCAAAATTTTATATAAATACCATAGTGAATTCAGTTTAGAGATAGTTAAAGTCCCGGGAATGGACTGTTTTTATCCCAGAAAACCGCTTAGTTCCCGCGAATAGCAATAAGGGAATTCTGCGTAGACGGCGACGCGAGCAACTATATTGGCTAAAGAATCAACGTCAATCCTGCAACACCAAAGAGTTCCTTTGCAGTCACTGTCTATCTGTCCGATGAAGCAAACTGTCGCATACATACATAAATCACGTCTTTATCCCTTACGGGGTAGACATAGCCAAAAGTAACAAGACTTAAAGACCACGTTTAGCATGATTGTGGGCGTATGGATGGAAAGGGGAATCAAAATAGTGAGTAGCTAGCCACATCGCCTATAACACGATTCCTAAGATTTTCGCCCATTGCCTCGATGGACTTTTACTATCTGCGCAGGAAGATAAGCAAGTGGTACATTCTATGTTGTATATATAAATGTGTGTATAATATATTCTGTGTTGCGTATGTGTATATGTCTATTCTTTGTTTTTACTATCGCGCTCTCTCAAAATACCCCACCCGCTCCCGCCTCCGCTCCCGCTCCCGCTCCCGCTTGAACCCGCCGACGTAACTACCGTCATCAGTTGCAGCGACCGCTAGTGTTACGATCGATTTCGAGCAGACGCTGGCGGTAAGTGCGTCTTCACTGCTACTCGTTTAGGAAGCGAGAGGTTATGTGTTTAGCAGTGGCGTTATATAAAAGTTTCCGCTAGACAACAGGCAAAAAAACACGTGGCGTCAAGTATATCAGAAGGCAAGCTGAAGGGAATTTAACTTGCCTTTTCCTCTAATTCTGCACAATAAAAGTGCCCAAGCGCCTTAAATTAGGCAAGCCGGCGGGAATCGAGTTCTATGGACCCAACATAATAATAATAATATTCGTTTATTCAAGTAACCATGACTCAATAGTGTTAGTATTCTTAAGACTAGGTTAGTAACAAATTATCTATAATAATTACTTAGCTATTATTTAAATTTAAATTTTAAGCCAATCCTGTACCATACCGCCCGATACAGCACAGCAACGGCTCACATACGAGCAGTCAAGTCGGCCGGCAATCATGCTCAGAATGCCGTTGGAGCTCTCCCGCACCCTGCGCCTGCGCACATCTCTTACGCATAGTGGCGCAAGCAACGCCACTCGTAGGAAGCGAAGTTTGATGAAGAAACTCGGTGGGAATCGAGTTATTGGGTCGACTCGCCACTTGTGTTTAGTTTATTAATGACAGCTGAAAAAGTCTCCAATAGATAGACCATACAAAGGGGTGCGAGTTGGGTTACCTCCGCGTGTGGTCAAGAGCTGCGGTTCGTTTTCGGATCCGTCCGGGGGTAAAGCAGTGCTTGGTCCGGTGCACCCTGGGCATCGGCTAATGATTTCCTGACTGTTTCTGAGGGATATCATTGCCCGTTGGCTAGCCCGACAGAGGGGAGGGGGTTACAGGGTAGACAGAGCCCAAGGTAACAAAATCTAAAGACCACGTTTAGCACGATTGTGGGTATATGGATGGAAAGGGTAATCCAAATAGTGATGGGTTGCTAGCCGCATCGCCTATAACATGACTCCTATGACTTTCGCCCATTCCCTCGATGGGCTTTTACCATCTGCGCGGCAAGAGAAGCAAGTGGTAAGTTCTATGTCTTTTTTGCTCCCAGACCCGCAAGGAAGAAATATTATTGCAGAATATAACTATCAACATCAGCTCTTCAATCTAATTCCACGCGAAGTCGCGGGCAGATGCTAGTTTAATTATAATCTAAAGTTAAACGCTAAAGGTATATTGTTTATTTAATATCTTCTCTAGAGTCCAACTTGCGTACGCCCAACTTATACTAGAGCTGTCTGAATAATACAGACTTAGATAGTCCTAAGACAATATCTTTAACCCTCGTTAGGTCCCAAACACGACTACGCGCGCCCGTAAGCTAGGCGAACGAATCCTAGCCTGTACTATACAAAGTAAACAAAAGAACGTCGCAAACGGCTCAACCACTATGGCAAAATTGGCAGCGCCACCGCCTAAATGTAAAGGAAATAATCCCTTACCTCCTTATTCATAAACGCTCTATAGGCTTCTGCTAACTTAGCAATCGTTTTGGTAAATTTATGTATTTTATTATTTATTTTATTTATTTACACACTTTTCCTACACAAACTTATTTGTGCTGATTCCGGTCCAACGCGTTTGATGCAAAGATGTGAAGGGTTTGGCTGAAAATCAGCGCTGTAGTAGGCACCTACCGCAGCATGCTGAGTCGAATACCTTTTCGGCATCATCAACTCAGTATGTTTTTGTATTAGTCTAAGAGTCTGTGTATTTTTTGATGTCGAATAAAGTTATGTCTATGTCTATGTCTATGTTTGTCATTATCTGTCTCTTTGACATTTACCTTTAACAGATAAGGACAAACGATTGCTAAGTTAGCGGAAGCCTATAGAGCGTTTATGAATAAGGGAGTTAGTATTGGCACTTCAACAACAATGAAAAGAATGCCGTTTTCAAAATGATTACATGACACTACCGTGAGACTCAATCGGATAAGTCACGTATAAATATTAATTTATTTGTCTGAGTAAGTGAGAGAACGTCGTGCGCTCCAGGAGGAAGGACTACGAATTAGTCCGCAACATGTCGAGCATTACTCGACTTTCATACGCGAGTTCTCCGTTTATATGTTTAAGGTTAACTGTGTTGCTGCGGACCCCTGGCACACATCTTACGGACCCCTAAGGGATCCATGGACCCAGTCGCGTGCACTTCATAAAGACAAAAATACATAGAGGTACTACTTACTTACCTACGTCATATTTATCAACTAGACAACAAAATAAACAAGCAGCATTTTTTCTGCAAAACACTGTGCACGCAGTGGCGTAGCCCCACTTTGAAACCCTACAATAGAGGAACGTACGTTTTGAATCTATTGTCAAGCGAGCCTTTTAAAAAATCGCTCGCTTCGCTAATCGCGCGCGGTCGTGGCCGGGCCGGTACGAAAACGCCATTAGCTAAAAACAACCACTTTGGGGTTTCGGACACAATAGACGGTTAAGGTTCTCTTTGTTCAAATATTCCGATCTAATAAAGTTGTAACGGTCTGACACTACCCAAATCATGGCGTACTCAGAAAAGTAAATTAATATTTAAACGCTCGATAACCTTGAGCATGAAGACGTCCACTGTTGAACAAAAGCCTGTCTCACTCTCCACGCCGGAAGACAGCAGTACTTGCACTGCTGCTCGGCGGCAGGATTAGAGAACAGGACGGTGGTAGCGTTCCGGACGGTCCTTGCACGGTAAAAATGTAGAAATAAAAACGCCACTCGTGAGTGGTGAAAATTGTGCTGAAATTGAAATCTCGAGAACTTTTCTCCCCCAACGGTTGTGTTCTACGAGCGATGTGGCTTGCCCATTGCCACTTCAACGTACTCTTCGATCTATATCGGCTAGACTAAACCTATGTACAAGGAAGTAACTAATTTAATTAGTAAGTGTAGACTGACAGACGGTCCAGTTTTCACCCTTTGAGTGAACCTAAAGATATCTACAAAACCCTCTACCAGTGAACCCTCCAACATTGCAAGCGCCGCGCCCGAATAGCCCCCGTTCCAAGCTCGAATCGTAAACAGTTTCTTTCAAACGCGTCGATACAACTCGGAATAGCACCCCCGGCTGCATTCAACTTCAAAGCGCTCGAAAATTTTATCACCAATTACGTCATCGGGAACAATTTCCCGCGCTCCGTTCGTAATCGCTAATCACTTTAGACCCCTCGTAATTATTGATAATAAACCCTCGAGTATTAAGCCTTTGATGTACTGAGGACGCTTTAAACGTTGCGCCTTTTCTTTATTTGTAACGATAAATACTGTTAGGAACGATTTTCTTTAAGCATTAGACCAGGGGTTCCCAACCTTTTTTAGTCTACGTACAAGACAAAGTGTCTGTAGGTATCACTACTCTCTTTCAAGTTCCAGTAGTAATTCTTCTTCTTTTTTAATATGGCCGCATCGAACGATGCGATGATTTCGCCAATGTCAAAGTAATAAATAAATAATATCTTGGGACAAATTACACCAATTGACCTAGCCCTAAACTAAGCAAAGCTTGTACTATGGGTACGGATAAACATACTTATATAATGTAGATAAATACATTCAACATTCATGACTCGGGCACAAACATTCGTATTCATCATACAACTGTCTGCTTCTACCGGGTTCGAACCCGGGACCTCTAGATTCATAGTCAGGATCACTAACCACTAGGCTATTCGGTCGTCCAAAATACAGTATTCAAAAATCTTACTTTCTTAATAAATACAGTATTCAAAAATCTTGTGACAAAAATGTCGGCAACGTTGTACTGTAGAACACGGTCAAAAGACCCCTCCCCTGTCGGGCTCTTAGCCAACGGATAACGATATCCCGCAGAATTTGCCAGGAAATCATTAACCGATGCCCAGGGTGCACCGGACCAAGCACTGCTCTTCCCCTCGGACGGATCGAAAAACGAACCGCAGCTTCTTGACCACACGCGGATATAACCCGACTCGCACTCCTACTAATAGTCAGCAATTAGAAAGGGAGATCCGATATGACTGGTGACGTAATTTGTCACAACGCCCATATCAACTTTATAATAAAATTCTGTTTTTCTAGAAAGAGATAGAGACAAGTCGAAGCCATGAAAAAAACATGAATATTCCCAATTCGAAATGCGAAATGCAACGCGTGGCCAATCCTTACTAATATTATAAATGCGAAAGTAACTCTGTCTGTCTGTCTGTCTGTTACCTTTTCACGCTTAAACCGCTGGGCCGATTTAGTTGAAATTTGGTATACAGATAGTTTGAGTCCCGGGAAAGGACATAGGATAGTTTTTATCCCGGAAAATTGCATAGTTCCCGCGAGATAGCACAGCCCAAACCACTGGAATTTTTCAAATTTAAGGCGGAACAAAGTTCGCCGGGTCAGCTAGTATGAAATAAACCGGCGTTGATCCTAGTCGAGCTACAATGTAAACAGGATTGTCACTTGTCGCCGACAATTGTCGTGTTGTTGAAATAGGAGGGTGCCGCGGCGCACGGTTTGAAAACCCCTGCATTAGACGGTTCTTTTTGTCGACACAAAGCGACCCCTTCGCTGAGGGAAATTATCTAGATTCTGTGTCCGAGATCAAGAAAGGATTGGTGGCATAACCCAAAGAAATTTATTCTTTGATGATTCGTAAGAAATGGGTGGTTTTAAAACATAATTTATCTGTACGGGGTGTCCCAAAAAGCATTGACAATATTTCACAAAGTTGTCATACTCAATCTGAATGCCCTGGCAAAGTTCCGTAGTCTAATTATAATTAAAATATGAAAAAAAACTGTAATAATAATAACAAAAATTATTTATACACACACACACACACACACAAATCACGACTTTATCCCTTACGGGGTAGACAGAGCCTAAGGTAACAAGACCTAAAGGCCACGTTGTGGGCGTATAGGTGGAAAGGGGCATCAAAATAGTCTTAGGTTGTTAGCAGCATCGCCTATAACATGATTCCTATGCCCATTCCCTCGATGGGCTTTTACCATCTGCGCGGGATGAGAAGCAACTGGTACAATCTGTTTTTTCTTTACACCCAGACCAGCATTGAACCAATTGAAATTTATTTATTTATTTTCACACTTACAATTATCTTTACAGGCAATGCCTAATGAGACAATGTGAAAAAAAATACATTTACATACATACATACACAAATCACGTCTTTATCCCTTACGGGGTAGACAGAGCCTAAGGTAACAAGACCTACAGGCCACGTTTAGCAAGATACTGAGGGCGTAGAGGTGGAAAGTGGAATCAAAATAGTGATGGGTTGCTAGCCGCATCGCCTATAACATGATTCCTATGATTTTCGCCCATTCCCTCAATGGGTTTAAAATACATTTAAGTACGTTTAATTAGCGTAACACATTTTAAGCAAAGCAAAATATACCTACAGATGTAGTTTAACACGCTTCCTGTGTGTGTGTGATTGTATATACAGTTTTTATTTACATACAAAATATATTCTCTAATAATAAGCAGTCCCAGCCCAGCGACACATACAGGGTGTTCCATTTTATAACGCCTGAAATGACGGAGCGCATTTCCGGCAATTCTCTGGATCCAATACCCGTCCTTTAGAATGTCCAAATATATCGTTAGGTACCATTCTCCGGGTACCTACGCATCGGCACTCAGGGCTGGGGTAGAATTGCCCCGTGCGATTTATTTTCCCTGAAAACGGCCATCTTAAAATTCGGAATTTCCTACCATTAAAAAGGTAGGGCCGGGTCATTGAGCGGAGCAATGGAGGGATCCGGTGGCGCGCCATTATACGAAGACATCGATTGTTATCAGTGACTAATTACACCGTCACACGTTTTTTTTTTCATCTATTATTATAAAAATTACAAGAAGTTTCTGTCAAAAATTTCATTTTGAATTCAAGCTTTTTTGCTGAATGTACATGCATTGCC
Organism: Pandemis corylana; assembly: GCA_949127965.1. Taxonomy (NCBI): domain Eukaryota; kingdom Metazoa; phylum Arthropoda; class Insecta; order Lepidoptera; family Tortricidae; genus Pandemis; species Pandemis corylana. The sequence goes on from OX421860.1 coordinate 13,756,187, forward strand.
ATCCGTCCTACATATGTGTACCAAATTTCAAATCTATCGGACCAACCGTTGAAGAGTTCCCTCCTGCGGAGACAATCCTGGCTGGGTCACCAGAACTCTGTCAGATTATTGTATCGTCATCCGACTTACTCGAGTACGCCAAATTTCAGCTCAATCGGATGAAATAATCTGCTTCAAAATTGAGTCTCAAGATTCCACCCGGACACACATACTTCGGTACTTACATACATAGATACATAGACATAAAAGCGGAGCAGATGTGCAGAATCGACCAATCGCGATAGTTAAATTACACGTCACGTAATGTCACCTCACAATCTTTTTTTACATTCATAAATACATACACAAATCACGTCTTCATCCCTTACTGGGTAGACAGAGCCCAAGGTAAAACTAACTGAGAAGCATTGACAATTTGGTTGGTGTATTCCAATTCTCACTTACGGTGCTCAAAATTGGTCTTTGACAAAGGCTTTCGAGTCCAAATTTGGGGTTTGCCAGCAAGTAATGGAACGCAGCATGCTAGGTGTAAAACTAGTGGATCTAACACGGACCTGCGCTCCATGAGTCAAGTCACAGATGTTGGTAAAAAGGCGGCAATGCTGAAATGGGACTGGGCTTGTCATGTTTGCCGTATGCCGGATGAGTTATGGGCCAAGACAACCACTAATTGGAGTCCCACTGACTCAAAGCGGCCCGGCAGATCTAGACGGCGATGGCGGGACGAGTTGGACACCTTCTTAAGGGACTGCACACGTATCGCAGCAGACCGAGAGCAGCGGAAGCGTTGGAGGGGGGCCTTGGCTCAGCAGTGGGTCACAATAGGCTCATAGTAATAATTTCGTACGTCTCTTGCTCCGTTTTAATAGAAGTGTACCCTTACCCGTATCCGTAGCGACGCTGACTCGACAAACCTTATTATTCGCTTATTCGGCGCGAACTGCCTCATTTCACTTTCGGCTAGCAAGTCATCGGGCGAATAAGTTTCAGTCGACAGGGCAACTAGGCACAAAGGAGCTCCGAATGGGGCATTGAAATGTTGGCGTTAATTGTTTTGTTGTATATGCTTTGAGCTTACGAGTGTCTCTTGAACATTATCGAAATGGCTGAAATGTGATATTTAAAAATAGCTGTGACAATGTGTGAGTATTCTCTACCCTCATCCTAGTACTATCTAACTACTCCCCGATCTCCTGTACTTTACGACAAACGCCCCGCACCAGTGCGCCTCCGGATATTGGGCTGAAAACGTGCGTCGCGAGACCTGGTCAAAAGGTCTTCCAAATTCTGTAAATGTGCAAATGACCTAGTGTAACGCTTAGACCTATCAATTAAACAACCTAACCTAAAAAAATCAGTTTAGATACAATCATTTTTGCTGACTGTAATTTTTGTTGACTTTACTTGCACTGTCATCAGTCCTACACATGTGAACCAAATTTCTAGGTGATCTGCTCAACCGTTGAAGAGTTGCCTCCAGCGGAGACGGTCTTGGCTGGACTACAAGAATTCTACTACCAGATTATTGTATTGTCATGTGACTCACATAAGTATGCAAAGTTTCAGCTCAATCGAAAGATATCTGCTTCAAAATTGAGTCGCAAGATTCCACCCGGACAAACTTACTTGTAAAGGACAGTCGGAATGCTTTTGCTTACCGATTGAATACTTTATGGCATATACGCGTTTTGGAACATACTATACAATGGTGTAAACCTAACAACTACCTCTACCTATCCTTTTCAAAGGAAATCTCCTATCTTTTTCTCTCATCTTAATGCGTACGATTCACGGTCACGTTTCCCATGTTACCAGTACGTTGCCTATCGCTGTCATGTGCCTTGCCATTGCACACGTATCACAGTAAATTCAACCTAATTCCAATGTGCAAAGAGCGTTGCCGCGTGCAATGCCTTATTGGTTCTTCGACACAATTTGCATCCAATAAATACAGTCTTCGACGTTTCTGTGCCCATAGAAATAGAGTTGTATTTTGAATAGTATAGCTGTAAGTGGCGTCGCTTCAGTGTCACACGTGTAGGACCTTTAAAGTCAATGCTCAAAGGAGTATGTCCAATGCTTTGTGTCTGACAAACAGATGTAGGCAACATTTTCCTCGTATGTTTTATTAAACAAAAAAAAACTAGTCCACGTATGCCAATTTTAAACAGTATCTCAGTAACGAATTCTACATTATTTTCACTTGTTCTCGATATTCCCGATTAATTATTAAAGATAAAATTTAAAACAAGTTTCCCATGGGAATTTCACAAAATACGCTCTTATTTCTTGTTTATTTACAAGAATAGGAAATATCTCTAAGCAAAATTTTAGATTTCTAGATGTTGTGGCCTGAATGGGCGTTAATGAGTCAATCAGTCAGTCATTTGGGACTTTGTGTAATAATGATGATTTTCTTAGTCAAGTAATGAACAAAAACATTTAGAATGATATAGTATAGTAATACTTTATTGCACGTAACCAAATAACAATAAATACAATAATGACAGAGAATAGTACAAAGGCAATTTCTACTTAGAAATGAAATGAAATAATTTTATCTCCAGACCCATACAATTATAGATTATTTTAAAATTAAATTAAAATAAAATCAATACCAAATTACAATCAAAATTAAGACATATCAAACCCATATAAAAATACAATAAATTAAAAGGAAAGCAAAATTATAAATTAGAAAATTATTATTGGAATAAAAAGGGATCTCTTCCAATTAACCAAATTTAAGAGAGGAAAACAAAAGATAGACAAACGGACGTAATAATTATGTGAGAAACAAATAAAACATAATTTAAAACAATACACACATACATATATACATACATAAATCACGTCTTTATCCCTTACGGGGTAAACAGAGCCTAAGGTAACAGGACCTAAAAGCCGCGTTTAGCATGATTGTGGGCGTATAGGTGGGAATCGGAATCAAAATAGTCATGGGTTGCCAACTTGCCAACCGCATCGCCTAGAACATGATTCCTAAGATTTTCGCTCACTCGATTTTCCCTCGATGGACTTTTACCATCTGCGCGGGCAGAGAAGCAACTGGTACATTCTATGTATTTTCTTTACTCGCAGACCAGCATGGAATACGCCCTTAATCTTGCTAAACGTGGCCTTAAGGTTTTGTTGCCTTAGGCCGTAAGGGATAAAGACGTTATATATGTTCAACTCTACTAGTTATTTCGTCTGTGTGCGCCGGTAATGAATCATTCGCATGTGACCAATAATATAGCATTAATCATTAATATCTGTTATTGCAGTTTCTTGGAGCTGAGTCATCGGCCGTTAACCTGGATTGTCGGACAAAGGATTGCAATTTACGCGATCGCGATCGTGTTCAATAATATATTATTTCAATAGCTATTATTTAACGAAACTTAGGTATACATACATACATATATCACGTCTTTATCCCTTACGGGGTAGACAGGGCCTAAGGTAACAAATAACTTCGAGAAAGAAGCCGATAGGAGGATTCGATTGGGCTGGGCAGCGTTTGGGAAGCTTCGTCATATCTTGACGTCATCCCTGCCACAATGCCTTAAAACTAAGGTGTTCAACCAGTGCGTTCTACCAGTAATGACTTACGCGGCAGAGACGTGGACACTCACAGGAGGACTAGTCCATAAGTTCAAAGTCGCCCAGCGTGCTATGGAGAGGGCTATGCTCGGTATCTCGTTGAGAGATAGGGTCCGCAACGAGCATATCAGACAAAAGACGGAAGTCGTCGACATAGCCCGAAGGATTAGTACGTTGAAATGGCAATGGGCTGGTCACGTTTGCCGTAGAACTGACAACCGTTGGAGCAAAAGTATCCTAGAGTGGAGACCACGTTTGGGAAAGCGTAGTGTGGGACGCCATGTGACGCGTTGGACGGATGACCTTAGGAGGACAGCTGGCAGTGGCTGGATGAGGGAAGCCCAGGATCGCGAAAGTTGGCGCAATATGAAGGAGGCCTACGTCCAGCAGTGGACGGACAATGGCTGTAGATAGATAGATAGAAGGTAACAAAGCCTTAAGGCCACGTTTAGCATGATTAGGGGCGTATAGATGGAAAGGGAAATCAAACGAAACTTGGGTATGGCAAAAGAAACATGAAAGTAGAATAAATGCAGTAGAAACGAGAGCGTTAAGAAGTATGGAAGGTGTATCACTGAAAGATAGAATAGGGAATAATGTGATAAGGGAACGTGCTGGTGTGAAAGAGGATATAGTGACTAAGAAAGAAAATAGGATGCTTAGTTGGATTGGTCACGTAGAGCGGATGGATGAAAGTGTCTACTTTAACTAAACAGATCTATACTGTCATATGGGGAGTGTGAATGGTTACGTTGGGAGGGGAAGGCCTATAGACGGAAGTTCTGAGACCAAGAACCAGAAGTACCCGAAACTTGGCAGAAAGTAATTTTTTCAAAATAAAATACATTAAGCTAACTAGTACAATACTTAAATTCTACTTAAATTAAAAACATTTATAAAAGGGATGTACAATACTGTATACATATGTAATGTTGCTTCTCTACCCGCGCAGATGGTAAAAGCCCATCGAGGGAATGGGCGAAAATCATAGGAATCAATAGGCGATGAGGCTAGCAACCCATCACTATTTTGATTTCATTTTTCACCTATACGCCCACAATCTTGCTAAATGTGGCCTGTAGGTATCTATTACCTTAGGCTCTGTCTACCCCGTAGGGGATAAAGACGTGATTTGTGTATGTGTATGTATAATACAAGGTCACCGAGCCTTAAATTATATTCGTCCATAGGAGAGATGTGTAAAGTCTCTACTAGTCTTTACATCACTAACTCGACGAGAATCTACTCCTCTTGGCTTCATATTGAATACACACTGCATTTCGCATTGTCGCTGACAATTCTAATGAACAAAAATTCTACCTTGCTACTCCCTCCATTATACCTTGCCATTCCCTCTTGCATTGCGTTGTTGGTTTGCATGTGTAACAATTGTGCTCATTAAACTTTGATAATGATCCCGTAGAGAGATCGAAACGCGTCAGTGTTTGTGTGGTGTAAGGGATAATTAAGTTTGTGGGATTTATATGTGTTTTATTGGCAGCAGTGGAGGGAGGGTTTGCATGAAAAACATATATATTTCACACAGGCTTGGTTATCTTGCACGTGAGTAGCGGAGTAGCAAGGTAAATTTTTTGTTCGTTGAAATGGACCTCCGCAAAGTAACGCCTGATTCAATAAAATATGCTGACAATTCTGTATACATTACAAACTCGAAAATAATTTACGCCGATTGGCTCCATATTGGCCACGCATCGCAATTCGAATTGTCACCTGTCGCCGACTATTGTCGAGTTGGTGAAGTCTCGTTTGCTCTGTGAGCAGCGCGGTATCGCGGATCTCTCACGCCCCCCGTAACAGTGGCACGTGACAGCGTAAACATTAACGGCGTCTGCGCAGCTCCGACGCGCAGCCACCGCTAACGGGTACACGGGCACGCGAACAGTAGGCTTATTACCTAACACGCTCGCAATCGCCATCGTGTTCATTTTGACAGTTCTTGTATGAATGTGACAGCTAGCTGATTCCGATGCCAATTGTCAGCCCATACATGAACTGTCAGGTACACGCTGCGTCTTCCGTTACGTGTTCGCCACTCGAGAACGTTCAGCCACCTGTCACGTTTCGGAAATAGGGGCCTGGAGACCATGATGGGACTATACATTTATTTTATCGAGCGCGAGGCGTTTTTCGGCCGCCTCTCTCATGTTACGATAGATTGGGTTACGAAGGCTAGTGCACACCAAAAGCGGAGCGACCAGCGGTAAGCGTTTTTGTAATCTTTTATTTTACATCACTTCGCGAATTTAATCCATATTAACACAACAGTGGTAATTGTGTTCGTTTGTATGTAGCTTCTTAAACTATTTTAAAACTTAATTCACTGATGTAAAGCTTGATTTGTCCTGATTAATATGCGAAATTCTTGCCATGGTACAATGTTCCCGTGGGATGGAGGCAAAATTACACGCAAAAACTAGTGCTTATATTTAAAACAGAAGCTCTGACTGACTAACAGCGTCATAATCATAAAAGTTCAGTCCCCAACCCTTTGGATCTAAAACTGCCCTTAGGAACTAGAAATTACATTTTTAGAAGATTGTACTTTTTACAACGAGGGAGAAGCAGCGGGCGCAAGCAAGAATTTGTTACTATTACGCTGTCAGTGTGGCCCGAGCCTTACGGCCTCGGCAATGCGGCTCGAGGCAAAAAACTCCTCTGAACGCTTACTGAACTAAGATGGAACGATATTATCGCTGTTTATTTCGCTCTCGCTCGCTCTTTTGGACAATTTCACGTTTCTGGCCGTTATATTAATGTTTTTTTTTACTTGTAGTGTTCGTATATGAACGAAGTTTTATAGATGTAGCAGAGCTCCGAAGATGCGATAATAAAGTAAAATAATAAATAAATAATAAATAAATAAATATCTTGGGACAAATTACACCAATTGACCTAGCCCCAAACTAAGCAAAGCTTGTACTATGGGTACCAGGCAACGGATAAACATACTTATATAATGTAGATAAATACATAATTAAATACATACAACATCCATGACTCGGGTACAAACATTCGTATTCATCATACAACTGTCTGCCCCTACCGGGATTCGAACCCGGGACCTCTAGCTTCATAGTCAGGGTCACTAACCACTAGGCTATGCGGTCGTCTACCGCAGAAAACAAGATTTGAAAAACTTCTTGATTTGAATCATGTTATAGGCGATGCCGCATCGCCTATAACATGATTCCTAATGATTTTCGCCCATTCCCTTAATGGGTTTTTACCATTTGCGCGGGAAGAGAAGCAACTGGCACATTCTATGTTTTTTCTTTGCTCCCAGACCAGCATGTAAGTAAACAGTAGTTTCAAATTATGTTACATTATAATGTTTTCTAATACTTTCCATGTCCGCACCAATTTATGTTATGGCGGCAGTAAAAAATAATTTTCCGTGACACATAATTTTAATATTCAGCAGTGTGTAGTCGCATCGAAAAACTATTTTCTCATACATATTAATCGCAGGTTCACGCGAAACGTCGATATGCGATCACGAAATCGTATAACATGGAATAAATAAATAAAAAATACGCCCACAATCATTCTAAGCGTGGCCTTCGGGTCATTATCTTAGGCTCTTTCTACCCTGTAAGGGATAAACATGTGATATATGTATGTATGTAAATTTGGGCCACACTGAAAAACAGCGCCGCAACATTATGCTGAGTGGGGCCCATTTTACACATATCGGAACCACTCTGTCGTATATTATGTATCTTATTATGTACAATGTATGTTCGCTTCTTATTTAAATGGCTTTTTAGTTTTTTTTACAGTTCAATCACTGGCGGTTTTATAGTTATTGTTAAGATGTTTTTACGTATATACATACACATACACAAATCACGTCTATATCCCTTACGGGGGAGACATAGGCTAAGGTAACACGACCTAAAAGCCACGTTTAGCATAATTGTAGGCGTATAGCATAATTGTAGGCGTGAGCATCTATTTTTAATGTCTGTGTTTTTTTTCTTGTTTTTTTTTGCTATAAAATTGTGTATATTCACTTATATTTGTGTGTCTTGCAAAAAAGAATAAATGTCTTCTTTCTTTCTTTATAGGTGGAAAAGGGAATCAAAACAGTGATGGGTTGCTGACCGCATCGCCTATAACATGATTCCTAAGAATTTTGCCCATTCCCTCGATGGGCTTTTACCAACTGCGCGGGACGAGAAGCAACTGGTACATTCTATGTTTTTCCTTTGCTCCCAGACCAGCATGGAAATAAAGATATTTTTAAGCTTATTAAAATCATTCTTTAGGCAAAGCCCTCTCATTTTGCGAGAAGAGACCCAGCAATGGAACGCGTATAAATTGCATACGTCTAATTCGTAGTCCTTCCTCCTAGAGCGCTCGCCCCAGCGGTAGCGAAACGAACACCGCGCCAGCACTCTCCTCGCGCGGCTACTCGACGCAACTGACAGCGGCGCACAACTACCCTCGTTTTCATCGTTATTTTTATAATTAAACTAGGTACTATAAGAACTATGTTAATGAACATATCAGTCGTTTTTCTATAACTAGTACTTATCTGTCGCTTTGACGTTCCAGGTGACCAGGCATAGACAAAACGTACAGTACCCGGTCATAAAGATTGCGCTTAGGTCTTTGGAAAGAGACAGTTGGCGTCAAGTAAGTTAGAGCAAGACAACGCTCTACGAAGCCGAAATGAGCCGAGAAGACCGATGTGCCATCTTTATGGCCGTGTAAGTTTTCTTTTACAGTTTGACAACAAAAATAATGCTCCACGATGTACCTGCGCAGCATACCAATTTTAGTAGCGCGGGAAACTCTGGCGCTGTTATTGGTCGATCGATTTCGTACCAACAATGGCAAAATCGTGTAAGCGGGACAGAGCTAAGAATGCAAAGCAAGCAATACTCTGCCAGTTGCGCTTGCAAATAAAGTTCAATATAGATTATTTACACGTTCGGCTACCATCGGAAACTGGTCTACGCTTCTCTGCGCAAACGAATACTGCCGATGCGCATTATATTTGTTGTCAAACTTTGTATTAGTTTCGTTATGAAATATTTTTATGGCAAGGTAAAGGGGTAAAGCCTTTGCATTCTCCTGTGGTTCGCGTTTCAAAGTGGTTTCGCAGCGCCATTTCAAATGCGACTTTTGAATTCGCGGCGTATTCCTTGACCGCTGGTCCTCAAAGCTATCGCGATCAGCCGACCCTTTCACACAGCAGGCAGACGTGTGGTTCGGAACAGAACCCTTATAACGCTAGCTTGACAACTTGCAAATCCATCCTTTTGAAGCTTACTTACTTTTGTGTATATGAATGTTCAAAATAAGCGGTTTATTAGCTTTCATCCAAATTTCTATCAAACCTTAAAGTATAGTAAGTAAGTAGTATCTTAGCAATTTTTTATTTTTTACACACATAGACACATACAAAAATCACGTATATATCCCTTACGAGGTAGACTGAGCCTAAGGTAACAAGACTTAAACCACGTTTAGCATGATTATGGGCATATAGGTGGAAAAGAGAATCAAAATAGTGATGGGTTGCTAGCTGCGCGGGAAGAAGAGCAGCTGATACATTCTATGTGTTTTCTTTGCTTCCAAAACCAGCATGGAAGACATGGGAAGAGTGGCATGGAAGAGACTTTGTTTTTTAATGATCTAAAATTAGCTTTAAGTCACGTCTTATCGGCATTCTAATATTATGTCGAGCAAAGGATTTTCAACCTTAGGGTAGCAGACCATTTAGCTGATGTTACCTGCTATTATTTTGATTTTCATTAAGATCATCACATTAGACACTAAAGCCAAAAAACAAAATGGCCGCAACTACTAAAACAAAAAAACATCCCCAAATGAAATTACAGTAGCCAAAATCCACGTGTAAAATGTAGGTACGTGTATGTTATACGTTATATATTGTATGCTGGCAGCGACGGCAATATAAATTGAGGGAGGCGTTGTCGACGGCCGAATCGTCAAATGGTCCGGACGAGATATATATTTTAGATACAGAATTGGAGCGAATACGTAGGCCTTCACTGGAAAGTGCCGATTTCGATTTGCGCGATTGGAATTTTTAGTTTCGATATTTTTGAATTGTGAATGCTATTTGTGCGGGCAAAGTGAATTCGTCGAATTGAAAATGTAAAAGCTGGTAAGCATTCATGGCAGCTGACTTGAGGTTGTTATTGAGTGAAGCTGCAGTCAAGCAGCAGGGATTTTACTGTTATGTTTCGGAGTAGAAGGTGGGGTAGACAACCGAAAAAAATGGCACAAAACCAATAACACAATGATGTCGGGTCGGTGCTCAAAAGTGTAAGTAAAGTGTCAGATCCGAATTTATTAGCGCGTATCCGTAATATGGATATAGGCAATATGCATTAAAAAAAATATCACATTTCTTATTTATTTATTTCATTTATTTTGAGCTGACGTTTTCCCGCAACGTCGTCTGCATAGAATTCGTTTATCGCTAGCCCGCAGGAATTAAACAATTTTCCGGGATAAAGTAGCCTGTGTTATTCCAGACTATAATCTATCTATGTTCCAAATTTCATCCAGATCTGTCCAGCCGTTCTGGCGTGAAAGAGTAACAAACATCCATCCATCCATCCTTACAAACTTTCGCGTTTTTAATATGAGTAGGATCGTAGAAGGGATGACATAAAGTGAAATTAAAAGTAATATCAGTCAAAAAATACATGTCATGTGTGCGATAACAATTAGTGTGAGAGGATCGGCACAATATGAACTTCTAAAATCGAATTTCCGAGTAGCCTCCCAGGAGTTGTTGGTCTTCCGCGCGGCGCCGTCGGCTGGAATCTCCGGGATCCCACGGCGCCTTCCCAAACCTGGCAAGCGGGCTTTGCCGGAGTGTTTTTAGTGGGTATGCTCTCCCCGCCCCTTTCCGTGCGGAAAGAGGCCGGGGGAGAGAGTCCCACATAACCATCCGGGCCTCCCGGACCCGGTGGTACTCGTAAAGAGTTTTCACTCCGTTAAAAAAAAGGAGTTGTTGGTCGTAGCGTTCAAAGGGTAAGGCAACAATAAACGTCTACCGGCTGATGATGATGATAATGATGATGGTGATTTCAAACACAAGAGCAAGTTATTTTACATACATACATACATCACGTCTTTATCCCTTACGGGGTAAAAAGAGCCTAAGGTGACAAGACCTAAAGACCACCTATAGCATGATTGTGGACGTATGGATGGAAAGGAAATCAAAACAGTGATGGGTTGCTAGCCACATCGACATCTCCTATATAACATGATCCCTAAGATTTTCGCCCAATCCCTCGATGGGCTTTTACCATGCGCGGGAAGAGAAGCAACTGGTACATACTATGTTTTTTCTTTGCTCCCAGACCAGCATGGAAGAAGTTATTTTAAAAAAGGCTATACCTACTTAGCGTTATCACGGTGCGCCGGCGCGCGTCTTAAAACCCCGCTCGGCTAGGGATTAATTAAACACAACACTGAGGCAGCAGTAGGGAAATTAACGGCTCGGTCTTAGCGTTTTTTTCTAATACTTTGCGTGTGACCTACTTAAACTGTCTCCAACTTATTTATCTTATTGGTTGTCTGGAAGAGATCGCTATTAAACGACAAGACCGCCTATTGTCTACTTTGTTCTTTGTTTCTGTATTGTTTTGTACTGATTTGTGGTGTTCAATTAAGAGTATTTGTATTGTATTGTATTGTGTTGCGAACAAACTGCTGTGCCAACGCGTCGACCGGGCATTGAACAAAGAGCACGTGAGTCGGAACAAAATTACAATTCTTTACGGTGGCGATTCGAAGCAACTCTGGCGCTGTATTTCGGGAATTAAAATTGACAGCTCTCTATCGAACGGTTGCGCCAGTGTCCCTCTGTTTTTAATTCCGTGAATATTCAAAGCCAAACTAAACTACTTCCACCATCGCGTTTCAGTCTAACTTCTAAATATATACATATATATACATACACAAATCACGTCTATATCCCTTACGAGGTAGAGAGCCTAGGTAACAAGACCTACGGCCACGTTTAGCAAGATTGTGGGCGCATAGATGGGAAATGGAGTCAAAACAGTGACGGGTTGCCAGCCGCATCGCCTATAACATGATTCCTATGATTTTCGCCCATTCTCCCGATGGGCTTTTACCATCTGCGGGGGAAGAGAAGCAACTGGCACATACTATGTTTTTAAGACTAAGTCTTCAATCTCTTCTTAAGTCGCTTCACCTGTGACAGTGAACTTTTACGATAATTGTTTTCTTATGGAAAAAAGGCGGCAAACGAGCAAGGGGTGCCAGTTACTGATAAGCGATTACCCATAAAAATCAGCAACGTTAGGGGAGTTGCCGGTTCGTTGCCGGCCTTTAAGGGAACATTACAGTATTGTCGTGTACAATTTTTTGACATTACGAACTTCTACTGGCGTTGCCAATATGCCTACAGCCATTGAGACGGTTACATGAACGCTTTCAAGACGCTCTGCCTCATAATTTACAATAGGAGGCTCTGGTTGTGAAACGGACTACGCTTCTGCTCTCGCTCGCACTGTGCTCAGTTCATTATACTCCGCGTCAGATCTCGGGTTAGCGCGCGACTTGACTAATCCGCTAACGCCCTTCCGCCTGCGTGGCCTTACACCTTACAGCGTACGTTTTGTTACAACCGACAAATCCTGCTACATATACAGGCTGAAAGTCGATACAGATGTACAGGGTGATCATTTACATGATTGTAGCAATTAGTGTCAAAGAGCAGCTAATTCAGAGGTTTGTTTGTTTACAAACTTATTTTTCGCCAAAAGTATGCTTGTTTGCCGAGGTAACAGCTATGTTTTTTCTAGTTATACCCGTGGACCTTAGGCAACAGTAGCGCCAACTGGTGAGCAAACAAACGATAGTCCGCATTAGGTAAGTGATTTGATTATTCTATGTCAGTCTGTTTTAGAAGCAAATGCTTGTAAGATAACTCATCCGTGTCCGGAGTAACACACACACACACACACAAATCACGTCTTTATCCCTTACGGGGTAGACAGAGCCTGAGGTAACAGATACCTACAGGCCACATTTAGCAAGATTGTGGGCGTATAGGTGAAAAATGAAATCAAAATAGTGATGGGTTGCTAGCCTCATCGCCTATAACATGATTCCTATGATTTTCGCCCATTCCCTCGATGGGCTTTTACCATCTGCGCGGGTAGAGAAGCAACTGGTATATACTATGTTTTTTCTTTGCTCCCAAACCAGCATGGAAGAAAGAGTCCGGAGTAAAGTATCTAAAAATCTTGTTCCTCTGTTTCTAACGGCCAGTACAGACGTACTGCATTCTGACTGCAACGTAACAATTTTCTATTGCAGTTCCATTGCAGACGGTACAACTGCACGCTAACTGCGATCGAAACGTATGGGCAGTCGGCAGTTGGCGGTTGCGTTGCAGTCGGAATTCAGTCAGTCTGTGGTGGCCTTAAGGTGAGCCAGGGGTGTCACACAACCTTTCTCTAAGCACTCTTCCAATTTGGTCTACGTCAGTGCATACTTTCTTAAATTGGTAACATTTTTTCCAAGGAGCGCTTAAAAAAAAGAACATTCCAGTATTATCTCAGCAATTCCAAGAGTTTATTAAAACAACATTCCGTAGTAACTTAAAAACGCCGACGGCTCGTTTTTTCCCTTTATTCCCCTTTTAAAGCTTGCAAAAGCAAGCAATATAGAAAAACAAGTAACTTGAACAAAAATAATCATGTCATTTATTCGTTTTCTCTCGACTCTACTCGCATTTTTATAAACAGTTTCTTAACAATATCTATTTTTGTGAAAAAAATAGCAGTTCTTTTCAACTACAACGTCCAACGTACCAACACATACATACATTCGCCTCCGTTCATCCAGAAAAGATATGCGAGCTTCGCAAACCAAAACGACCTAACTCACTTCACTCAAGCACGGACTTACGACGTTCTACTTTCAGTGTGTCGTAATAAAACAAAAGGCATTTTGACAAACCTCATTTTTCCCAGCGCGATATCTCATACCTGTAAAGAAGAAATATTTGATAAGCATCGGCGTTTCGTATAAGAAAATAACATATTTTGTTCGGTATCGAATTAGGGCAATCTCTTGGCATGATGTAGGTATTAGACACGACGACTTTGAATTACTGTCTGGGCAAAATTAAATCTAACTGTTGTACACAGTACACACACACAAATCACGTCTATATCCCTCACGGGGTAGACAAAGCCTAAAGGTAACAAGACCTAAAGGCCACGTTTAGCATGATGGAAAAAGAAATCAATATAGTGATGGGTTGCTAGCCGGATCGCCTATAACAGGATAAAAATTTCGCCCATTCCCTCGATGGGCTTATACAATGCGCGGGACGAAAAGCAACTGGTACATTCTATATTTTTCCTTTGTCGTGTATGTAATTAATTAATCCCTGTATTATTTAATTAATACTTAAGTGATAAAACATTATGTACGCAAATCCTATGGTCACCCTACATTACTTGAGGTGCATACGTCAGTTAAAACAAAGAGCGTAGTAACTAGCAATAGGGTGACAATAATTTATTTAAAATTAAATCCAAAAAAGGATTTATCATGTTAATTTTACGAACACAATTCCATTACCAAGTGTTAAAACGTGTTCAAGCATTTTTTGAGCACCTTGATGTATCTCAAGGCAAGTCCAATGTCACTCTAAATACATTGTCCCGTGTCAACAGCTTCAAAGGAATGTAGGCATTACCGTCGTCAAAAGAAAGGTGAGAATTCTACACTCCCTTGATGTAAGGTTGATTGAACCGTAGCAAGATAAAAGCAGACACAGTCAACATCATCTGATGGACCCGCTACTTTGTTGGATCCGAAATTAAATACACTGTCGAGAAAATATATTGGGTCACTTTCCATTCAAGCTAAGCGTTCATTCCAAGCTGTAGGCTTATTATGTAACTCGCTCGCAATCGCCATCGTGTTCATTTTGCCAGTTCTTGTATGAATGTGACAGCTAGCTGATTCCGATGCCAATTGTCAGCCCATACATGAACTGTCCAAATGAACACGATGGCGATTGCGAGCGAGTTAGATAATACGCCTACTGTGCACAGTTGCTTCTCTTCCCGCGCATCTTAGAAATCATGTTATAGACGATTGCAACCCGTCACTACTTCGATTCCCTCTAACACCTATACGCCCACAATCATGCTAAACGTGGCCTCTAGTTCTTGTTACCTAAGGCTTTGTCTACCCCGTAAGGGATAAAGAGGTGATTTATGTATGTGTTACTCGATCTGTCGGTAAAAAAGACGTGTATGCTTATAGTTGATCGCTGGCTGTTCACACCGCCGCGAGGACTTTCTCCGTACCAGCTCTCCCTATTAGTAAGAGCTAAACGCGGCTTAGGCTCTGTCTACCCCGTAAGGGATACGGTATTTATACATGTATGTTGTTAACGCCAAGCATATGTGCGTGCCGGCACGTGTGTACCTACGAGACACACACACACGCATGCGGCGTTCGCTGGACAGCGGACCGCGGCGGGCACTCGCCATTCAATCGTGGATCGACGCATACGATTCTCATTCTTTTTAAAATTGTTAATTTTGATTGTTTTCGGAATTAAATCCTGTCAAAAGTCAAATCGTGTTCATCAATTCTTCCACCTTGCCATCCATCGCAAGCTAGCAGTCCGAGAGTTCAACATATGTACTCCCTAACAGAAGAATGAAAGGCGAAGACAAAGTTAAGGTAGCTCCCTCACTGCTTTGCCCAAAGAATTAAACACCCGCGCAGGGGAGCTTAGCATATTCTGCAAGTCCCGCTCAACGGATTCCGTTAAGATCCACTCCGCAGATTGTGCCAAGTGATGTCTTTGCAGATTCGTGGGAACTCGGATGAGTGATGTCCACTAATGGAAATAAGTTCGGCCCTTAATTCCCGCGTGATGAATACATTAACCGATGCGGTGGCTAGGGTTGCCCCCTCATTTACAACGCTTTTTAACACTAGCTGCTCCCCCGCGATTTCGTCTGCAAAAAATTAGTGCGCTATCCCGCGGGAACTAGGCGATTTTTCGGGATAAAATATAGCCTATGTGTTAATCTAGGGTATCAGCTATCTCCGTTCCAAATTTTATTCAAATCCATTCAGTAGTTTTTACGTGAAAGAGTAACAAACATTCATCCATACTTACAAACTTTCGCGTTTATAATATTAGTAGGATTAGCGACCCAACCCGGCTTCGCACGGTATATTATTTATATATTATACATATAAACCTTCCTCTTGAATCACTCTATGTATTGAAAAAACCGCATCAAAATCCGTTGCGTAGTTTTAAAGATCTAAGCGTACATAGGATAGACAGACGGAGGAAAGCGACTTTGTTTTATACTGTGTAGTGATAGTGAAGACCCACTGCAACTGGGAATATTCGTAATTTTTTTCATGGCTTTCACTTATAAGCTCATTTATATATTAAACAATAAAAAGGTATTTTATTTCTTCAAATAACTATTAAAGACTAAAAGACTATACCTATGTCTAGGCCTCTATCTCCTTTTAGAAGAACAGAATTTTAATATGAAGTTATTATGGGCGTTGTGACAAATGACGTCACATGTCATATCGGATCTCTCTTTCTGATGGCTGACTAAATAGTAGTTTAAAACTCTTATATTTCCCGTATTTCTTGACGGATATAAACTTTAATTTCACTGTTTGTCATCTCTTACGGTATTTTCATATTCTACTAGCTGTTGCCCGCAACTTCGTCTGCATAGAATTCGTTTATCGCTATCCCGCGGGAAGTACGCAATTTTCCGAGATATAAAGTAGCCTATGTGTCATTCCAGACTATAGTCTATCTATGTTCCAAATTTCATCCAGATCTGTCCAGCCGATCTGGCGTGAAAGAGCAACAAACATCTAAACATTCTCACAAACTTTCACATTTATAATATTAGTAGGATTAAGAAATGTGATATCTTTGTAAGCACAGTCAGAATAAAGTACGATCAAAAATGTTTTTTACCAAACTTACTTTTAGTTCATAAGCGTTTAGAAGCTTCAAGTTTCTTCAAGCAAAGTTACTCTAAAAATACGTGTACAGATACATAAATCACGTTTTTATCCCTTATGGGGTAGACAGAGTCAGGTGACTTAACCCACAGGGCACGCTTAGCAAGATTGTCGGCGTATAGATGGAAAATGGAATGTGACATTTCTAAAGTAGGTACCATAAACAATACAGTAAATTATGAAATCTAAAGGCGGATTTAGGCTACATTAGAAGGCGGTTCTATTTTTTTTTCAAAGGTACTTGGTGCCCGGGGCTTCGTCCACACTGCATTTTTTATTTTATTTTATTTTATACACACCTTGTCCAAATAGTAACAAACACAACTAAAAAAGCAACTATCTAATCCGGTGCAGTCCAGGTACATTTCTACGATTCGATTTTGTTTATATAGAAAGATTTTTATACCTCAATTCGCTTTGGATTGGCAGCCCTGCCTCCCATCCCTGGGGAGGGTAGGCGCGGAATAAATCAGTCTTATACTTGTTTACGGTCCCAAAGGAGGTTCAGTACTCCGACAAATGACTTCAGAAAACGACTGCGATGATGAATCGCCGTGATCTGACGCCTGTCATTAATTTGAATTAACTTACGGTTTTTAATGCGCTACGCACAGGGCGCGGCGAGGCGGTTACGTAATATGGGCGTTACCACAAAGGGACGATGAAGGGACAGTTTAGTTGCAATTACAGAACAAGCTTGATTACCATCAATTTCCTTTACAAGCATAAAAAGATCAATAACATTATCGTTCAAAGGTTAACTGGAAGAGATCCCTTTTAGGGATAAGTTCGCCTTTAAGCATGTGTTTTGTCCTGTATTCATCTTTTTCTTGTGTTTTATGTACAATACATACATACATTAAACTAAAAAAAAACTCCCACGGATTATTCGATTATATACACACACACACAAACAAATCACGTCTTTATCCCTTACGAGGTAGACAGAGCCTAACAAGAGGTAACAAGACCTACAGGCCACGTTTAGCAAGATTTTGAGCGTATAGGTGGAAAATGGAATCAAAATAGTGATGGGTTGCTAGCCGCATCGCCTGTAACATGATTCCTATTTTCGCCCATTCCCTCGATGGGCTTTTACCATCTACGCGGGAAGAGAAGCAACTGGTACATTCTATGTTTTTTCTTTGCTCCCAGACCAGCATGGAAGTATTCGATTATTATACCGCATTATATGTAAAAAATAAAAAATAAATTTTATGCCCATGAATGCCTTACATCAGTATGGAAAAGAGCTGATACTCTTCAAACTGCTTTTGACCAAACTTGGCTAACAACCACCGCAAGGCTTTCGAATGTAAAAGACCGCATCCAAATCAAGAACTAATCAAATTGAGAGCTACAATACCACACACATGCAGTCAAACAGGTTTGCGCGGATCAGTAGGCTTACCTAACTCGCTCGCAATCGCCATCGTGTTCATTTTGACAGTTCTTGTTTGAATGTGACAGCTAGCTGATTCCGATGCCAATTGTCAGCCCATACATGAACTGTCAAAATGAGCACGATGGCGATTGCGAGCGAGTTAGGTAATAAGACTACTGTAATAACTTAATTAGCTTTTGCCCGCGACTTCATACGCGCAGAATTAAATTATAGCCTACGAGTATTACATCAGGGACAATGATTCTTATACTGAAAGAAATTTTCAAATCGGTCCAGTTTCGAAGCCTATTCAATGCAAACAAAAAAATATTTCCTCTTTATAATATTAGAGTAGATACAGGGGTGTTCATTGTTCAATCAAACTCAACCACCCGCCGAAATAATCCAGTACAATTTTAAAAAGGCTTGTATATTTTGCGGTCTTTCCTTCGAGTATTAAAATCACCACACAACCTTTCAATGTCTATTAAAGAACAAAAGGACTCCCGTGGCCAAGTAACCGTGTCGATCCCGGAGAATGTACACTTTCGCGTACTAATTCCCTTTAGATTTCCATTTTCGGGAACAAATAGGAATTTTCCTCAAGCGGAAATGTAACAAACCGTTTTGATCACGAATTGGTAAAAAATGGATATTTTGTGTAAATTTAAGTCGCTTTTTTTAGGTTTTTTAAGTGAAGTTTGATTCCTAGATAGTTATAGCATCTTTCATGTAAATAAATCATGACCTGTAGGCTTATTACCTAACTCGCTCGCAATCGCCATCGTGTTCATTTTGACAGTTCATGTATGGACTGACAATTGGCATCGGAATCAGCTAGCTGTCACATTCATACAAGAACTGTCAAATGAACACGATAGCGATTGCGAGCGAGTTAGGTAATAAGCCTACTGGTTCATTTCTTTTTTTAAATGTACCTATAATGGCAATATTTATAAGATTTGTTGCCCGCGACTCCGTCTGCGTAGAATTCGCTTATCGCTATCCCGCGCGAACTATGCGATATTAAATCGCTGATATTAAGAGCTCTGTGTAAAACATGGATTCATATTGGCGCGAAAATACAAACCAATGTGTCAATGTCATCTGACACTTGCAAAAATATTTCGGAATAATTTTTAAAAACTTTTTTTGAGAGATTTTTCATTAAAATTTTCGATGGGGTTACCTCCGCGTGTGGTCAAGACGGTTCGTTTCTGGATACGTCCGAGGGGAAGAGCAGTGCTTAGTCCGGTGCACTCTGGGCCACCCAGATATCACTATCCGTTGGCTAAGAGCCCGACAGGGGGTGTCTTTTGACCGTGTACCGTACAACGTTGCCGACATTTTTGTCACAAGATCTTTGAATACTGTATTTATTACTTTGACATTGGCGAAATCATCGCATCGAACGATGGGGCCATATAAAAAAAAGGCTTTTAAGATACCCTGTGCGCTAACACATACACATACAAATCACGTCCATATCCCTCACGGGGTAGACAGAGCCTGAGGTAACAAGACCTAAGGGTTATAATGTAGCATTATTGTAGGCGTATAGGTGGAAAGAGGAATCAAAATAGTGATGGGTTGCTAGCCGCATCGCCTATAACGCGACTCCTAAGACTCGCCCATTCCCTCGATGGGATTTTACCATCTGCGCGGGACGATAGGCAACTGGTACATTCTATGTTTTTCTTTCTCTCCCAGACCAATATGGAAGTGCCTGGTGTGCTAAGGCATGTCCATAATGTTGATAACGTCATTAAGGCTGACTACTCGTGTCGCCACCGCAATACCTGGGGGCGGGCCTGTCAGCATGAGCACTGCTTCTGAATATTTAAAACAAATAAGGGGGACTTTCCTTGCCGCCGCAGTCAATAATCAATGCCCCACTGAGACTGCTGTATACATACTGTTAAATATACAGGATGGAAAAAAAAACGGCCGACACGTGGAGGGCTACTGTTTTTTTATATCCAAAAGGTAAAAACGGGATTCTATTACTAAGACTTCACTGTCTGTCTGTCCGGCCGTCTGTCTGTCTGTCTGTCTGTCCGTTGGTCGGACCGTATGTCCATCAGTCCTGCCGTTAGTCCGTCCATCCGTCCGTCTCTCTGTTTGTCTGTGTGTCTATCTGTCCGTCTGTCTGTCTGTTTGTCACCAGGCTGTGTCTCATGAACAGTGACAGCTAGACAATGGAAATTTTCACAGATAATGTATTTCTGCTGCGGCTATAACAAATACTAAAAACAGAATATTTGTACGTCTTGAGAAAAACTTCTATGCAAGTAACCAATAAACTGACCTCACACTGCCTACATTTTGCTGAAGAGTAGGGCTCTGCCACATTGGATTTTATATACACTTGCCAAATTTGTACAGAACCCTTGGTGCGTGAGTCAGACTCGCACTTGGCCGGTTATTTATAATAATTTTGAAGATAACTTGCTATGTTATGTAAATATGAAACTCTTGAGTAATAGTTACAGACTGATAACTCACGTATAAAAGTCCCTTCTACTTTTGACAATAAAAAAAAATACGATGAAAACGAGGGTAGTTGTGCGCCGCTGTCAGTTGCGTCGAGTAGCCGCGCGAGCAGAGCGCTGGCGCACAGTGTTCGCGTTTCAGTGCCGCCTGGGCTAGCGCTCCATAAAGAAGGACTACGAATTAGTCCGAAACATGTCGAGCATTACTAGACTTTTTTATACTCACGGTAGCTCCATGTTAAAAGCCCTTGAGTAATGTTTGTGTGTAATTACACATAAACGGAAAACTCACGTATAAAAAGTCGAGTGATGCTCGACATGTTTCGGACTATAGGACTAGAGGAAGGACTTACGAAATAGTCCGAAACATGTCGAGCATCACTCGACTTTTTATACGTGAGTTATCCGTTTATGTGTAATTATGATTAAGTCTCACGGTAGTTTGATGTTGAAAATGTTTGTGTGTCATATAATACGCCATTAGAGGCTAAATAATTCACGTTACTTATAAGTTTGTCAACTGTTAAGCAGTTTATTGGGTGGGACGACTGTAAACTTAATAGTGTACAAGTTAATTCTAATTTAAACTCTAAACTACCCTGCGAAAGGTTCAAGTATCGATGTTAGCAAAATGCAAATACGGCCTTTTGTAGAATCACTTCGGAGTTGAGACGATGTCAACTGTGATCGATATTGAACTTTATACGAATATCGTTAAGTTCATATTTGTGCGGTTTGTGGCATTTTGACTTATATTGCTTCCATGTCATTTAATATTAAAAACCGTAAGCGTACTTTGCTTAGTGAATTGTGTTTCTTGAATCTAATACGTTTGTTTCAAACAATCATCCAAAGGGTTGAAGTTCAGAGAATTGTTGTTCAGATGGCGGTAATCTAACGTTTTCCGCCCGCTTGTGATGTGATCTGTAATCACTGGTTTGATAATCGGATAGAAAATATAAAATTTTAAAACACCCCACGCTCTATTCGAGTAATCATACATTAAAAAAAATCAATTTTATGCCAAAAATGCCTTACGTCATTTTGAAAATGAGCTGATACTCTAACTGCTGGACCGATTTTTACCAAACATAGCTAAGAAGAACCGCACGGAAACTGGCTTTCGAATAAAAAAACCGCATCCAAATCGGACCATCCGCTTGAGACCTACGATGCCACAGACACACACAAACACGTTACATCGACGTCAAACTAATAATACCCCACATTTTGCGTCGGGTATTAATGATTTAATGTCAAAAATAATTTGTCTCTCTACATATATCAATTGTACTCTATAGAGATCCATATTACGGACCAAAAACCATTTACGGAATAAAAAAATATGGCCATGACAGTAAAAAAAAAGTTTTATTATTTCACTAACTTGCTAATAACTAAAAACTGTAGTTAAAAAAATACAACACAAAAAAGAAAATCAAACAAAAAAAATGCGATTTTCGATTTTCATCACATAAGACTTATTCATGCAAAAATCCAGTCATCGATCACTTCCACAAAACTAGCATAGGCCACATCGATTCAAGGGGAGCCCTTCGTTTGGTCAAACAATTGTTTGGTCGATCATTCGACCAAACATTAGATTAGACCAAACAATTATTCGACCATCCGATATAGACTATAATTCAGCCTTATTCTATCCCCGGCATAACTTTAACCAAAACGCTGTAAACGGAGAGCGAAGGATAAACTAATAGTTAAAACAAACTACGTAATTCTCGGTTGTTTGCAGAAGCTGGAGCCTGTGAGCGCAGACGCAGGCTCCGCCATGTTGATTCTCCGTTCAGACCGGTGTTGGTCTACCTTAATGGATTATACAAGTGTTTTAGCTCTCGTAACTAACATAATATAAGTTTAATGATAGAACTATCTAGAGAGGTGTACGTTTTAAAATAAAGCTTGAAATGTGTATTACTGCACTGTAGCTTTGACATAACCAAGTTTAATTTGTAAAAATCCGAAGGTTATGGTCATTGCAAAGAAGCAAACGTTAGCTAGTTTGTAGCACGGCACAGCGCCATCTAGTGAGTAATAAAGTAAACACTGATTTCATTCAATACAATCATGAAGTTATTTAGGTAAACGAACGTAGCGCAGCGTTTTCTTTAAAAAAAAAGCAATTTTTGAATCGACTAAAGCGACATCTAGCTAGAATTTAGAAACTGGCAACTTAACAGAATTGTTATAGCTAACTGTATGTATGTATGTATGTTAACACATTATTGTCCAAAACAAACATAAAACAAATACAATTTACAAACACTGAGATACATGCACCAAGGCGGACTTATCCCTTTACTGTCAAACTGCATTACCGTCTTTACTATCCGTGTTTACCAGATTTCTAAAGAATGCGTTTTTTTAATGTTTTTGTATTTACATCGAAATTCTCAAAGATACCGTGAACTTCAAACCTCTACGTAACTCCCTAACGGTATCGCCATCTTTACTACGAAGGTCTACGGCGTAGCTCAGCTAACAGCTACGCGCTACGCCTCGTAGCAATGACGAATATTCTTTTGAACTTCACTGCCGTAGGTTTAGAAATTTTAGAACGATGAAAAAGGTCACAACATTCGAATAGACATATACACTTACGTGCAAAAATAACGGGTCACTTTCCACACAAAGTTGTAATTTTTGCTCGTCAGTATATTTTTCGTAACATACTCGTATAAATCAACTAACGAAAAAATTGTTTCACAAATTCATCGTTCGGCAAACACTTCAATTAATTGACAATTTATTTTCTACTAAATACACTATTTTTGAAAAATTATAAAACAAACCTAACCTAAAGCAAGTAAGCCACATGAGTATAGGTCATTTGCATTCATAAAAAAGTTTTCCATATAGCCGTTTAAAAGTTTTGTCAAATGACGACTGGATTGGTTGTCTGGTAGAGATCGCTATTAAGCGATAAGACCGCCTATTGTCTACTTTGTTCCTGTATTGTTTTGTACTGATTTGTGGTGTTCAATAAAGAGTATTTGTATTGTATTGTATTGAGTCTGTAAAATGATTTTTCGGTGAAATGATAGGACACACACATTTTTCCTGTCCTGAGTGGCACTCTTCAGTGATAGCCTTAAAAATGCCCGTGGCCTAGCGGGGAACCCTCGGCGCGCGTCGCTCCCCGGGCCGGATCCGGTTCCCGACACCACTCACCCGGAGAGGTTCGCGCCGGATAAAAAACGTAGACACGTTTGCACAAGTAATGCCTCCGTCAACAGCGCGCGAGCTGGCCACGGCTGCCGGGTTCCGCGTACCTCTAAGGCAGGGTTTCTGGGGTCCACGGGACCCCTTAGGGCCCTGTAACATTTGCCAGGAGCCGCAGCAACACACTTAACGTTTAAATATTTTATTGAATCAGGCGTTACTTTGCGGAGGTCCATTTCAATGAACAAAAATTTTTTACCTTGCTACTCCGCTACTCAACATCCGCTACTTGCTTTGAGTAGCGGAGTAGCGTGGTAAAAAATGTTTGTTCATTCTAACGAACATATAAATTTTTTGAACAATAGGATTTGGTTTCTTTTGCTAGATTAGACACCGACTTTCACCACCGATCAGACGATTTCAGACACCGATCTTTACTCCCAGACCTGCATGGAAGAAATTCATTGTCATCTATAGCAAATTTTCAATACAGGCACATTCCAATTAACCCAAAAACCCACCAAAATCAAAATACACGTATCAAATATCAAACCCACTATTTTGTAATAATTCCAGCCAACGTAAATGGCAACCAGAAACCACCAAAACCGAAAAGCCATCTGTCGCAAACACTTGCGACCTTTTTTAATAATTTGATTTTAAATTTAGATTTGTATTTTTTTTAATATTTTTATTATTGTATTTGACAAAGAGATCAAAAAGTGAGTTTAAAGAACCACCTTTGTTTTCCTTACACCATCATTCTCACGGAATCCCAAATCTGAAAAAAGCGCTCTTTTTCCTGTCAAAAGAAACTCCCCTCCATAATGGAGGAAACGGATAGAATAGTGTCCAGAGCAGAATTCCGACGAGAATGTATTGGTGAATTTTCCTCTCCGTATTGAATTGATTATGAAATTTGATATAACACAATATTTGTGTAACAATAGAAAACAGATTGGTTGATTGTTCTGCGGGATACAAATGGAGGTAAGAACAAGTAGGCTTGTTACCTAACTCGCTCGCAATCGCCATCGCGTTCATTTTGACAGTTCATGTATGGGCTGACGATTGGCATCGGAATCAGCTAGCTGTCACATTCATACATGAAATGTCAAAATGAACACGATGGCGATTGCGAGCGAGTTAGGCAATAAGCCTACTGGTCTCAGTTAAGCAGACGGATAGCACGCTCCACTTTTGTACGATCTAAATCAGTGTTTTCAAACTTTCACGATACGACCCCCTAGTATGATAAAAATATTTCGCGACCCCCCCCCCCCCCCCCTTTTTTTATGTAGGTATTTTTATAATGTTACGAAACCGACGAGCATGTATGAAGAGATTGATGACTGGATGAAACGAAAGAAATTTGTCAGGATCGTAGCAAGTGGAATAAAGTAGTCTCTGCCTACCCCTGTGGGAAAGAGGCGTGACGGTATGTATATAAGTATGTATGTACAAATATTTTGATGAGGTAGTTTTCGCGACCTCTCACGACCCCCTTGTAGAGGCTTTGCGACCCCCCAGGGGGTCGCGACCCAGTTTGAAAAACATTGATTTAAATCAATTGCCTAGAATAGGGGATGCGTTTTGAGCACGATGGATTACTTATTGTTACTAGCTTGCTTGTAAACTATCTCGTGAACAAAAAACATTTAATTTGCTACTCCGATACCACAACGAAACGGAGTGGCAGCGGAGTAGCAAGGTAAATTTATTTCGGAGTAGATGGACATATGCAAAGTGAAACCTGATTTAGTAAATTCTCTATCCCGTGGTAAAATAACAAAATATGTTCCTTATTTCTTCTCTATTGCCTTTAAGCCACGTTAAGCATGACTATAGGTGTATAGGTGGAAAGGGGAATAAAAAATTGTGATGAGTTGCTAGCCACATCGCCAATAATCAGCGTCTTTCTTATAGCGCGGAAAAAAATATAATCTATCGCCAAATTTCATAAATATTTATCTAATAGGTATGTTTATTTTACATACGTACATACATATATAACGTCTTTATCCCTTACGGGATAGACAGAGTCTAAAGGTAACAAAACCTTAAGGCCACGTTTAGCACGATTAAGGGCGTATAGGTGGAAAGGGAAATCAAAATAGTGATGGGCTGCTAAGACTCGCCCATTCCCTCGATGGGCTTTTGACAAATTGACAACGTCGTCTTTTTGTGGAGTCAGATCACAGCCTGTTCGCTAAACAAATCGCGTCTCTCCCAAGTTGACGATGTACGCAAACAATGCACATTTTTATTGGTTTAATTTAAATATTTCCTCTCTTACTCGGAAGACGGATGATCTTGAACCCTTCGGAAACGGCGCCAGCGAAATTTGTCTCGTCGATTTGTCTCAGTCAGTTGTAATAGGGGGAAGCGGGACGCAGCATCGAATTGTTTACAGTAAACAGAATTATAAAGGGTTTCGGTTGCCCTGTTTGAGAATTGTCAAGTCAGATGTATGGCTTTTACGTTACACAGCACGCATTACAGGAGTTGCCTTTGACTTGTCTGTGCACTTGGACCTGATTTTGACACTTATCAAGAACAGATTTAAAATATTCACGGTAACTTAAGACATATTATATTATCAACGGGATATAGATTGCTCAAATGGAGCTAAAGTTGAAGGTAATCGAGGTACGTGCGTACATAAATCACGTCATAATCCCTTACGGGATAGACAGAGCTTAAGGTAACAATACCATCCCCAAAAAGTCACCCCTCACCTCACCTCTTCCCTTACCTCCCAAACGTCATTATTTGAAACTTCAAGTTGTGTAGAAGCGCGGGCAAGTGACCCCCTTGCTCATTGCCTTTACATACATACAGTCACGCCTCTTTCCCACAGGGGTAGGCAGAGACTACACTGTTCCACTTGCTACGATCCTGACATACTTCTTTCGCTTCATCCACATTCATCAATCCCTCCATACATGCTCGTCGGTTTCGGGTACTCCTGACTTGACCTTTTTCCAAATCAAATTACAAATTATTAGGTACATTATTAATTTATTAAATTACAGGTTAACTGTTAGAGATCCCTTACAGCGATAAGTTCGCCTTTGTGCACATATTAATGTTATTTTTATTTTTTTGTGTCTGTTTCTTTATATTTGTACAATAAAGCATTTACTTACTTACTTACTTTTACTTACTTACAATCTCATAAAAAAACACACTAATAGAAGTCGTTAAAACTAAGAACTGTGTGACCAGTTTTCGTCACTCTTACCCCATTTAAATTACGAACTGTTACCACCGACGCTTTTTAATATATATACCAGATGCGGGGGATCACGGCGGGCCAAATTAATTTCCCAGCAACTAATAAATTCCGCTCTGTATCGGAATTATGAACGTATAAATTATGTAGGAGCCGCTCCATCGGTTATTGTTCCGAGGTGAAATTTATTTGGGAAAACCCCCTTAATGTTTTCTTTAATGGTTGGGACGAAAATGTGGAGAAAGGTGTTTTGCATGATATTGGTTGACTTACACAAGAGATCGAGTGGACAGTGGAGTACACTTGATCTATCCTACTAATATTATAGACTAGTTGCTGTCCGCGACTCCATCCGCGTAGAATTAGCAATTGACATGTTTATCGCAAGCCCGTGGGAGCTTTGAAATTTTCCGGAATAGTAAGTAGCCTATGTTTTACTCTAGGATACCAGCTATCTTCGTTCCAAACTTGATTTAAATACGTCCAGTTCAGCGTGAAGAAGGAACAAACACATTTCGCATATATAATATTAGTAGGAAATAGGATGCGAAAGTTTGTGAGGATGTGAGTGTGTATGTTTGTTCTTCCTTCACGCTGAAACGACTGTACGGATTTGGATCTAATTTGGAATCGGGATAACTGATACTCTTCATTAAAATATATACTTTTTACCTACGGAAAATTGCATAATTCCCGCGGGAAACCACTAAACATGTAAAAAAATTCTACGCAGACATTTTTCTTGTGTAAGTATCGATAGGGTAAACTGAGTAAGAAAGACCCAAAATAGTTAAATTAGGGAAAAAATAATTATGTAGACCAGGGGTTCCCAAAGTGTGCGCCGCGGCGCCCTGGTGCGCCGTACAAAGTAAAGAGGGGCGCTGTGAGTTCTATCATTATCCGAAACCACAAATATTCGCGGGTACCTATTTGAGCGCTCGCATCGGTAAATAATATAGCAACAATACAACTTAGCTAAGGCAGGGCGCCGTTACAAAATACTAAACTTGTAACTGCGCCGCAGGTTGAAAAAGATTGGGAACCCCTGATGTAGACTTATTTTTGAAAAATGCTCCGATACGCGTGCAAAGCCGCGGGCTAAAGTTAGTATAGTACAATTATATCAAAACGCCCTCATCCTCAAATCGGAAACACGCGCAAATCCCCCTTAATCATTCCTTTGAAGATGTCTTCGTTTAATGTGTTACAAATAGAGAAAATTAGCTAAATCAAGTGTTCGAATACACGGCCGCACGCCTCCCTGGGGCTCAAGTCTGGCAACACTAGCATACGGTTTATAATGACTGTACTGCCATCCTAATCCAAAGGACACACACACACACACACACACACACACACACACACACACACACACACACACACACACACACACATCACGTCTTTATCCCTTACGGGGTAGACAGAGCCTAAGGTAACAAGACCTACAGGCCACGTTTAGCAAGATTGTGAGCGTGTAGGTGGAAAATGGAAAAAAGGACGCTTGTTTAAAAAATAGATATAGCGTTTTAAGAAGCTCTTTATTAACTTGCAATGTATGACACGAGGGCTGCGTGGTCAAACCCGATAAGTGGACTTAACATTCCATATGAATTTTGAAATTATAGATACGTTAACATAGTGTTCTTTTTTCAACTGTCAATTATTTCGACTTATTGGGTTTGACCACTCAGCTCTCGGATGTAAGTATTTTTGACCAGGAATCTTGCAACCACAAATTTAAAGCAGATAAATCTTCAACCGATGAGTTGAAATTTTGCATACGTGTGGTAGTAGTATGACAGTATTGACAGCACAATAATCTGGTAGTAGAGTTTAATGTCGCTTTATGCTCCTCTCATTTACTCAAAGGTTAACTGGTAGAGATCCCTTATAGAGATAACTTCGCCTTTGTGCACTATATTATTATTATGTTTTGTGGATTGTGTATGTTTCCTTGCTTACTTACTTATTTTTATGCGTGCGGCATTAACATAACAACGTACTAAACAGCACTTAAAAATCTTTTATAAAGCTTCAAGTAATGGTGACATCCATTAGGCAGCTCCAGCATTTATATCTTTCTCTTTGTGTTTCTGAATATGAAAAGGTTCAGTGTGTTTATATTAAAGTTTACTTTCGACCCTGCATTCTAATGGTTAAAGATTTAGTTTTGAATAAACAGGCAGTTTCACACAAAGCCTTGTTTTGAGGACAGGACAGACCATAGCAAAACAACTTCGAAACGGAAATGGAATAAGATTTCATATTGACACATACATACATACATAAATAACGTCTTTATCCCTTACAGGGTAGACAGGACCTAAGGTAACAAGACCTAAAGACCACGTTTAGCATGATTGTGGGCGTATGGATGGATAGGGGATTCAAAACAGTGATGGGTTGCTAGCCACATCGCCTATATAATCCCTCGATGGGCTTTTACCATACGCGCGGGAAGAGAAGCAACTGGTACATTGTATGTTTTCACTTTGCTCTCAGACCAGCATGGAAGAAATAAGTAATATTTATGTTTCACGTAATTCTATTTTTGTCACTTTGTTTTCTGTAACAGATCGGTATTTTTAACTTCCATGCTCTGGTAGCAATGAGGGTACCAGCTGCCTTTCTTCCCGCGCAGATCATAAAAGCCCTTCAAGGGAATGGGCGAAAATCTAAGGAATCATGTTAATTAAAATTGATATATTAATCACCGGATTTCATAATTTATTGAATCAGCGTTACTTTGAAAGAAAGAAAGAAAGAAAGAAAACATTTATTGACACAAAACGACACATAAAGAAAATTAAAAAAATAACAAATAATAATAAAACTAGGTACTTTGCGGAAATAACAAAAAAATATTACCTTGATACTCCGCTACTTTACGCTAGTTGCGGAGTAGCAATGTTTTTACAAGCTTTTATTTGACTTGCTATGTATGTTATGTATGTATGTAGTTATGTAATTATGTATTGTCCGGGTGGAATCATGCAAGTCAATTTTGAAGGAAATATCTTCATCTGATTGAGCTGAAACTTTGCATACTGGAGTAAGTCAGATGACAATACATAATCTGGTAGTGGAGTTCTGGTGACTCAGCCAAGATCGTCTCCGCAGGACACTCTTCAACGGTTGGTCCGATTGACTTGAAACTTGGTACACATGGGACGGATGACAATACAAGTACATATTTTATTGAGTCAGGCGTTACTTTGCGTCCATTTCAACGAACAAAAAATTTTACCTTGCTACTCAGCTACTCACGTGCAAGATAACCAAGCCTGTGTGAAATATATATGTTTTCCATGCAATCCCTCCCTACTGCCAATAAAACACACATAAATCCCACAAACTGAATTATTCCTTACACCACACAAACACTGACGCGTTTCGATCCCTCTACGGGATCATTATCAAAGTTTAATGAGCACAACTGTTACACATGCAAACCCATGAGTAGTGAGTAGCGGAGTAGTAGCAAGGTAAAATTTTTTGTTCGTTTTAATACAAGTACAGTCAACAAAAAAGTTTGTATTTAAAAAGTACCTAATTTTTAGGTAAGTTTATTTGTTAAGGATTTCATCACGGGAACGGAGGGTGGGCTTACCGATTCGTACTCGCACGAAACATTCGATCCTCGTTTGATCGTCCGCGTAATAATTGCTTCATAAAACTAGATATTATTTGCAATAATTAATAGCGCGATATTCTGTTAGCAGCACTCCCGGCGACCGTAACTGGAAGTGTCCATAAATATACAAGCTTTATTGTGCTATTAAAGTCTTGCCACGACTATGCGCGAACGGCGGCGCGGCGAGCGATTTCTCATTCCCGGTGCAGACGGACAGCTTTTGAACTGCAACCCAACTGCAAAAAACTACTAACTTTTGCGGGTGGTAGGGCCTTGTGCAAGGTCCGTCCGGATCGCTACCACCATCTTACTCGCTAATCCTGCCGCTAAGTAGCAGTGCTTGCACTGCTGTGTTCCGGTGTGGAGAGTAAGACAGCCGGGGAAATTACGGGCACAAGAGGCATTGCATCTTAGTCCTCTTGGTTGGCAACGCATCTGCAATCCATCCGGGGTTGCGGGTGTCTATGGGCAGTGGTGATCACTTACCATCAGGTGACCCACTTGCTCGTTTGCCTTCCTATTCATAAAAAAAAAAAACTGAAAATCTGCAGAAAAAAAATCTAGTCTCAACTGTTTTGGTACGCACAAGTTCTGCAGATTAAAATAAAAATGCAAAAAGATAGCTTTAGTAACTCCCCGAAATCCCCTCTTGGGCTCCCCTACTATCACAAAGCATTCGGCGTCGAACATTCGAGTGTTGTGGACGCTGAGCCGAACGTTACAAAGCTACATTGAATGCTCTTAGTGAGGACGCTTCTTTACGCGCGACAACTGGTGAGGCCTCAGCCTTAAGGTCGTAAAAAAATCTATTCGGCCAGACATCGAGTAATACGCTCCCGTCCAGCGCAGGCTTAATTAAATTTCATTATTATACTGACACAAATAAACAGTGGCATGGCGATTGGGGGCAATGTACTGTATATTTGGACATCACGGGCCTTTTTCACCACTCTCTGTCAAGTTCCAGTTATCTTAAATGTCAGTTATATATGATGTTTCTGTCTATTTTGTAATAATAAATAGATACGGAATCATAGTTCACTTAAGAAACTTGGCAGAAAGTCATTTTATAAAAGGGATGTATAAGGTCCCCGATCCTTAATAATTAGTCTATAGTAGAGATGTATAAAGTCTCTACTAGTCAAAGTAAAACAAGAAAAGAAAAAAGAAATTAAGTTCAGTGGAGGTGAAAAACGCCTCCACTATATATAGTCAGGGTAACCAACCATTGGACTTATACCTCATTTAATTTAGGTTGAGAAACCACAACAACATTATACTGCGGCTCGTGAAGTATACTCTCTTTAAAATTTGTACTAGGATAATTGAAAACGACACGAAAATAAAGTGGCTTTAAAACAAATTTAATTTTGCGGCTCCCAGACCATTGCACCGAACTATTTGCTAGGTAAGAAATAGTTGACCAGACGCAACATAATTTTGTTGTGGTTTCTCATTCTAAATTAAATGAAGTATAATCGTCGCAGCATTATAAGGAGATCAAATGAATTAACTTCACATAAACATTCGGTAAATTCTCAGGCAACTGTGAAATATTTATCGGCCGCTTAATTGAAAACGCCGTTATAAATTCAGAACCAAACGAAAACATTTAAAAAGAAAATGCAACGATATTCTTAGTTCACTGAAGATTCCGAACCGAATAGTTGGCAATGTGTTTAGGTCATAGAGTAAATTATTATACGGAGGCAAACATTCGTACAAGCAAACTTTGATAGATTTACAACATGGCAGAGTTCAAAACTAGGGCGAATAGGCACTTACAATTGTTGGTGCAAGATTATTCTGTAGAAAAAAAAACAATTAGGTACATAAAGTCTGTACATTCCTAATTGTCTTTTTTTATATATATAAGAGGGGGAAAACGAGCAGACGGGTCACCTGATGGAAAGTAATCACCATCGCCCAGGAACACCTGCAAGACTTGGGGAATCACAGGTGCGTTGCCGGCCCTTTCAAGAACAGGAAGGCTCGCTTTTTAAAGATCCCTAAATTGTACCGCTCAGGGAATGTTGCAGCAGGAAGTTGGTCTTACTTGCTAAACAAAATTCTAACCTCAAAACGCCCCATTTGTATTATTTTTTTAACTATTTTATTTCTTCTTATTCTTTACAAAAATTTGTTCATTATATGTCAGTGTTATTCATTTTCAACATTACGCTTTCGAAATAAATTTCAAACTACAAATTAATAGTTTAGGAGTTATTACCTACGTTTAGGCATTATATTTAAAAGCTACGACCAACGATGAGTAAACCTGTCGATGTTAGAGTTTAGCGACTTATCGCACTTGCGCTTGTCACTTGATGCGGCTAGCAACTCATCAACGTTTTGGTTTCCATTTCCACCTATACAATCCCCCCGGGGTTGCGAGTGTCTATGGGCAGTGGTGATCACTTACCATCAGGTGACCCACTTGCTCGTTTGCCTTCCTATTCACATAAAAAAAAAAAAATACGCCAACAATCATGCTAAATGTGGCCTTTAGGTTTTGTTACAGCTCTGACTACCCCGTAAGGGATATAGACACGATTTGTGTTCCGACGCGATAACACAAATCCTTGGTCTCAGAGGTTAAATACTTTTTGTCTCAGAGTGAAGTGTTATTCAACAAGTAGGTATTACATAATATCAACACCATCTCCAGCCCATATACGTCCCACTGTTGGGCACAGGCCTCTCACATCGAGAGGCCTTGGGCTATAGTTCCCACGCGGGCCCAGCGCGGATTGGGAACATCACACACACCATTGAATTGCTTCGCAAATCTTTAACCTATCTGTTATAATTAACTCATCTTTGTTGAATAACTACAGTCCGTTAGTATCAATCCAGCACTATCAAGTCCCATTAATTCTAAACTTACACTCATCTACACAGAGTTGATATTCGTTTACCAGCTCTGACGTGCATTTGTTTTTTACTGGAGCGTCGTCTCGCTCGTTTCAGGGCGGTGCGACAAGAACAGCAACAGTTACAGACGGAATGCCCATGCGCATTCAGGACGTCAAATACATTACGTTTATTATAACATTAAAGTTTAATGCAGTTGTAAACATTCGTAATGCAACACTGTTTCAGAATAAATTTGGACCGCGGTCAAATATTTTACTTTGTAATGGCACGTTTACACTCGTCGATTAATAGGATTGATTAATCATGATTCTATGCAAGGTCGAAGTGCTGTCTACTTAGTATTTTAGTATACATATGTAGTTATTATTCATTATTAGCTGCTGCCAGCAACTTCTTCTGCATAGAATGCGTTTATCGCTATCCCGCTTCCTACGCAATTTTCCGGGATAAAAAGTAGCCTATGTACTATTGCATACTATAATCTATCTATGTTCCAAATTTCATCCAGATCTGTCCAGCCGTTCTGGCGTGAAAGAGTAACAAACATCCATCCATCCATCCATACTTACAAACTTTCGCGTTTATAATATTAGTAGGATTCTCTTCCATGCTGGTCTGGGAGTAAAGAAAGAACATAGAATGTACCAGTTGCTTCTCTTCTCGCGCAGATGGTAAAAACCCATCTAGGGGATGGGCGACAATCTTAGAAATTATGTTATAGACGACGCGGTTAGCAACCCATCACCATTTTGATTCCCCTTTCCACCTATACGTCTACAACCATGCTAAACGTGGCCTTTAGGTCTTGTTACTTTAGGCTCTATCTACCCCGTAAGGGATAAACACTGGATTTAAGTATGTATCAAAACAACGTAGTTATAATCGGGTGTGTAATGATCGATATAAAAATATTTAATATATTTTCTATCGATATATCAACATTTGATATAATTTCAAAGGGTATAATCACTCATTGTGTATAATAAACGTTTGGTATAATTTTAAAATATATACATTTATTTCGTATATTTATCGTTCGGTATAACGCTTATTTCTTATAACGATTATATGGTATAACGCTTATTTTATATACAAATCAACCTAACCTAACCTAACCAACTTTTTTATAGCAGTTCGTTTTTGTTGGGGGACGCAGTTCAAACCTAACCTAACCTACTTTTTGATAGCAGTTCGTTTTGTGATTATGTCTCTAATACATATTTTATATAAAAATAACGTTATACCATAAGTTCATTATAGGAAATAAGCATTATACTTAAAGAATGTTATATTAAATGATATTATATCAAATGATCATTATAAGAAATGATAATTATGTCATATGTAAATATATTAAGTGCTGTTATATGATTATATCAAATGAGCGTTATTGCTACTAATATTATACCAAAAAATTTTATAGCCATCGTTACGCACCCGTTATAATCACGCTATTAACAACCGGGTCTTAGTGGGTCAGTGGCAGGTGAAAAGCAGTTTCTTCATTACCTTCTCGTTTCACTTCGTCCTTAACGTTAGCTTACCTGAAAATAAATAAAAAAACATTACTAAGTAAAATGCATTTCTATTAAATAGATTATATAATTTTCTAAACGACACTGAAAATTAGAACACATAGAAAAATCCGAAAAGAAAAGCTAGGGCCGGGAATCGAACCCGGATCTACGTCATTCCGTGACGCGTGCTATACCCCTACACCACCCATAGCAGGTGGGTAAACCTTCGAATTTTTCTGCCTGTTACTAGCTGTCACGTGACTTTGTTACTATGCGAATTTTTGTCGCCAAGCGTCATCTGTTTGAACGATGTGTCTGTACGACACAATTACAAGCTCCCGTGGAACATCTACTGCTCACCAGGGACGAGAGAAGGCGCTGTTTATTGTTTGGGGCATAAAGGTGTACAGATATTTTTGACGTCTTAATTGTACCCATGTATATCGATATATATATATTTTTTATGTTAGAGAGGCCAGACAAACGAACTAGTGGGTCACCTGATGGTAAATGATCACCACTGTCCATAAACACCCGCAGCGCTTTACGCAATGCCAGTGCGTTGTCGGCCCTGCAGAAAATTGTACACTCGCCTCTTAAAGGCACCCAGGTCGTAACTCAATGGGAAGACCTCAGCGGGAAGCTCGTTCCAGATTTTGTAAGTTCGTGGCAAAAAAGATCGATTAAACCGCACCGTATGATGATCGTATTTTTGAATCCTGAGCTCATATATTTATGAAGTCGGCTGTAGATGTCGCTAACTACTTATATCTTGTACAATAGGGTTGCCACCGCATCCTCGCATCCGGGACATCCATCACGCTCTCCACACGCCCGTTTCCGGGGCCTTTTTCCGCGGCTGCCAACCCTATCGTAAATTACGGGCGACATGACGGGGGTATGTTTTAAACTTATCTGTATGTATGATGGAGTCCATTTGAGAGCTGAGGTTGTTTGTGGCATTCAAACAATTCAACTAAGGACGCGTCCATTAATTACGTGAGGCATTTTGAAGGATTTTTTGACCCCCCCCCTCCCCCCTTGGTGAGATGTCGTAAGATTTTTCTCGACCCCCCTCCCCCCTACCCCAATCTCACGTGAGATTTTTCAAAACTTGTACTTTGGGTATAAAAGTATTGGATTTATAGACAAATCAGACATGTGATTATGTCAGATTTTGTCATATTTTATTCAAGATACGTTTTGTATTTTCATTCAACTTTAATTTAACTTAATTTTCAAGCAGTTTTACACCATTTTCTGCTAAAAATAAATTACGTGATATTTGCCAAGACCCCCCTCTCCCCGAAGTGAGATTTAGTAAGATTCGGCTCGACCCCCCCCCCTCCCCCCTAAATACCTCACGTAATTAATGGACTCCCCCTAATTGAAAAAATGTCTGCAAGAAAAGTGTATAGATTTTTGTTCTCAAACATTCTAAGTAACAGAACACGAAGAGCCTTGTTAGAACGGCCGAATGACATTGCAGGCGCGATTTGCTGATTGCTGATTTGCGGATTGCGGGACTGTTTTGCATTTGTTTTTAGCTTTTTCAAAAGTCAAAGACTATGGAATAATGAACAACACTGTCATACAGCCAAGTCGTTTTTATCAATGTCTCAAATAGCTTACGGTGACAGATGACATAAAAGAAACTTAAGAAAAAAGGCGAGAACGTGAAAACCACCTAAGTTGCGAGGAAGTTTAGTGCAAAATTAATTTTCATTTCCTCTCAATGTTTGAGAAAAACATTACATCTGCCTCAGCTGGAAGAGCAATTGCTACTTCCCAAGCCTCGGCATTAATCTACTACTGCGGTTGGTATGACCTTGGGCAGAAATACAGGATCTTTTCTGAAATATTTCAGTTGGTGGTTGGGTTACTTTGTATGTATGTATAACTCTTTATTGTACATAAAACACATGAAAAAGATGAATACAGGACAACACAAATGGACAAAAGCGAACTTATCCCTAGAAGGGGTTTCTTCCAGTTGACCTTTGAGCGTATAGGACACAGGTATTAAGCAAGAGTACCTACACAGAAAAAGTAAAATAAACCTTAAATAATATAGTAAACAATTTGATTGAATAACGCTGTAAATATTTATCAGATTTTTTTAAATTATAGTTCACAAATATTTCCAAACATTGATCTATGATAAAAGTGAACCACTGCGCGTCAAAGGAATGGCGCGTGAAATCAAAAATTATAGGAAACAAACCTGAAAAAAAAAATTTTTCTGAAGAATTTAAGTAAGTATATTTATAAATTGTCCGACTCGTAGCATAGTATAAGTTTTACTTATTTCGGAACTAGGTCAAATTGGTCACTTACATTCGCCACGCAACGATTCAAAAAGTTTCATCTCAAAATCGTTCACGAAGTTCCAATACATAATTTAAAAAAAGAACATTCAAATTTAATACTGGCAACAACATTCTAAATAGCCATAAATTAAAAGAAAAACTCTCAGACAGCTGTACAGGCTTATACGCGCGCATTTGCCAAAATTAATCCCAAACACTCTTATAATAAGAGCGTTGACAGCAGCATTTGCACTGCAAGTTGATTTATAACTTTACAAATTTGAAATGGGAATATTTTTTGGTTATTTGGACGTTAATGCTCAAGTAATAAGAGCGTAGTGAGCTGCGTGAGGTATTGTAAAGTTTGCATTTGTTTTTAAAAGTTAGCGCTAGTCGGCTGTGGAAGGTCGGCGCATACTGCGACCTTGCGATATACTGCACTCTGTAGGGCTGACAAGCAAAAGGTACACTCGCAGACTTTTAATAGTTGAGCCATGACAGAACCTTGTCGCAAAATGTCAATGTCAAGTTGTTATTGAAATTGTTTGTACATGGCGTTAGTTCACTATGACAGCGTTCCATGTATGCTTTAAAGTTATCGAGTGTAAATCCCCAATACGTTACTTTAATTAAATAAAAATACTAGTTCGGTTAAGCTTGCATCATAATTGTTAACGTTTGAACTTTGCAAACAATTATTATTTCAAGGTTAGAAATTACATAATCATCATTTTATACATAAAGTAAGTGCACAGCTGAACCTGAGATTTTCTCAGACTTTTCAATAATCATTGCGTAACAAACGAACTACTTCACTGTGGTGCTTAGAGATAGTAAGTAATGTCCATCCATCCATGCAATTAAGAGTTGGACTCTTATCGGTGGAGGAGGTAGCAACTCCTCCCGTTCTCCCGCCAGTCTTGACATCTTCATACGACTGGGCGTTGACATGTTCTCTTAAATAATGTAAGCAGCATTAAATGGCATTTAACACTACCATAGATTTAGCCATTTTACAAAGTAATCCGCATTTAAAATCTACTTACAAAACAAAAGACAGTGCTAGCAAAGCTCCGTAAATAACTAGGGAGTGCTAGCCCTAGCGCCAAGGCCGCGCGATGATAGTTGCCCTAGACCGCAACAGATGGCGTGGGCGACCGGATTAGATGAAACGGCAACAACTCATCGCACTACACGAGAGCATATCTAAATGTTACAATTAAGTACCTTACAACATTAAAAATATTTGAGTCGTTTTCAAAACACATGTACATAGTTAAGGACCTTAATTAAAACAAAAGTTAATTGATGCCTTTGTGTTACGAGTTTATAACACTTATAGCAATGGAATAAAGGTGAAACGGTCGTAACACAAAGGAAGCAATTAATTTTTGTTGTGATTAAGCCGTTAACTATGTATTTTTTTTTTGAAAACGACTCATTTCGGCCCGGACAGCATAATTGCTGTACTAAATTTGTACAGGTGAATTTTTTACGTAATTCAAAGTAAATGTTTTAGATACATCTCTCCAATGAAGCTAAAAATCACTGCTAGGCCTCGTCTCACAATCGTAGGTAATTAAGTATGTTTTTTTTTAATCCCCGAATAACCCAATATTTTTGGTTTGAATCGATAGCGCTTTAGTGCACAATCGAAGGCATATATATTTATACAGCCAAACATGTCAAATATACGTATCACTGACCTTATTGCTAGTGGCATAAAGGCTTATAGATGTTTTTGACATCTTGGTAACGTACATATATTTATGCCCTTGATGAATGAATACATTCATTCACAAATCACGTCTTTATCCCTTATGGGGTAGACAGAGCCTAAGGTAACAAGACCTACAGGCCACGTTTAGCAAGACACTGAGGGCGTAGAGGTGGAAAGTGGAATCAAAATAGACGACTACAACGTACGAAAGTAATGAAAATCTTTGTTTTGCTACAAAAACGCCAACTTTAATATTTTTCACTTGTTAACAAGATTAATTAGAGCTGTAATTTTCTTTTACACCAGTATTATTTTGAATTAGCTGCTAGCCGCGACTGCTGTGCGGAATCATTTTATGACTATCCCGCGGGAATATGCAATTTTCTGGGATTCAAACTATCCTATGCCCTTCAGGAATGAAACTTTCTCTATACCTACCAAATTGAAATTAAATCGGTTCAACGGTTTAAGCGTGAAGGGGCAACAGACCGACACACTTTCACACTCATATTAGTATGGATTGCCAGCCCTGCCGCTTCAAGGTCAGATGACGTATGCAGTGCACGTACGCCTAATTGCCCGCAGTACTGGCAGCTTGCACACTTACGATTGTTTTTTTTTTTAGATTATGGCGTTTATGACTGTTTTTATAACCTTCTGCCGCTAGTGACGTTCGACCAGTAATAAAATGAAGCGACGGAATCGGCAATGGTTGGTGACATCACTGCGTCAGTACAATGGAGTGATGTAACCCTGTTTATGTAGTAACTAGAGATTTAAAGTTATACTAATTCCGTTTTTAAATTGGCTAACCGAAAAGTATTTTTATATTTGTAAAATCTGGTCTTGGAGCAAAGGAAAAACATAGAATGTACCTGTTGCTTCTCGTCTCGCGCAGATGGTAAAAGCCCATCGAGGGAATGGGCGATATTCTTAGCAATAATGTTATAGGCGTTGCGGCTGGCAAGCCATCACTATTTTGATTCCGCTTTCCACCTATACGCCCACAATCATGCTAAACGTGCTAAATTAATTTCTACATACTTCAGGAAGCACAGGAAGGACTTACGAGGCTAGAATGAGAGAAAAATCAGAGTTTTTCACCGTAGAGAGGTGAGAATAACTGATCCCCCTTATTATTCGAAACAGTAGGCTTATTACCTAACTCGCTCGCAATCGCCATCGTGTTCATTTTGACAGTTTATGGGCTGACAACGGCATCGGAATCAGCTAGCTGTCACATTCATACAAGAACTGTCAAAATAAACACGATGGCGAAGCCTACAGGTCAAAAAAGGATGTAGAATTCATCAAAACATGCACCCGCCGGTCACAAAGTGCGTACACAAACCACAATCGTCCGTTCACCCCAAAAGCTGATAATCCAGCGATATATTATCAAGATTCGGCCAAAACATGTGAAACCTTGATACCAGAGAAACAAAAACCAATACACACGCCTTAGCCTTAACACCACCGAAATAAAGTCCAATCTCACTCGATCTAACCCCACGCCATCTTGGTTTCTTATTCGGCGATACCAAAATAAAAAGTTTCAATGTCAATGTCAAACAACAGCTGTATTACATATAGAACAATTGGAGCAAGCTAATTTGTGTCGTCGGCGACATAGTTAGAGTTCAGTTCAAGTTTTCAGACAACGGTCATGATACTGTTATCAGTGACGTAAGCGGGAGGCACTTTCGATTGAACATGTCACGATTGATCGATACTAATCTGATATAGGATGGTCCGATGGATACTTTTTTTGCATTTTTTATTTGCGGGTACTGGCCGACTGACCCAGCTAACTTTTTACTAAACATACCTATGAGGTTATAAGGTACACAGTTACTGGCATAATAGAAACTTAGTAGGTCAGCAATAGGCCGCCTCATCGCTACAGATAAATCTCTTTCAGACAACCTTCATAACAGAAAGTATCAGTGTGGTTGAAAAATGTTCTGGTCTATCCCATATAGCTTTCTCTTGCATTGCTGATTTATACTACAATCTATATTTATGGGCAAAAGAATCACCTATAGGCGATGCGGCTAGCGACCCATCACTATTTTGATTTCCCTTTCCACCTATACGCCACAGTCATGCTAAACGTCGCGTTTAGGTCTTGTTATTTTAGGCTCTGTCTACCCCATAAGGGATAAAGACGTGATTTATGATATATATGTATGTACGTGATGCTTTGCCAGCTTAGAAAGCTAAAATATCACTAATTTCACTGATTGTCTTACTTTACTCCCCAAGCCGGAACACGAATGGCGAGCGTGATATTTGATGTTTTTGATTTGACTGATGGTCTTCATATTGGCTATGATATTAGAACAGCCGTGTCACCTGCCGCCTGTCTCTTTCATGAAATAAGGGCCAGGGATATAACTGCCTTCTTCAATCATTCGTGATTCATGGGACAGGGAACCTATTAATACAATCCAGAGCACATCTTTCATTACCCTTCTGAGACGTGTCCACCATTCTTAAATCTCTAGAAGCATCTGTCGCTACAACAAACAATTTTACATGATAAAACGTAGAATCACAGTAAAGAACTACGAAAATACTTTCCCTTGGTATCTGCTCAAGTTTCCATTATTTTTAACCCAAGGTTGTACCCTACAAAACATACTGTCATGTCATATGACGTCAGAACGCAATTCACTCGACATCAAAACCAAACAGCCGTTGCAACTGTTTTAAGAAATTAAAAAGTTTGAAATATTTTTTTAATTTTCTTCGTACGCCACTGGCCAGTTTGAATCTTCAAGCCACTAAAGAAGGTTTAAATGCCAGTGTCATCAACATGTTTTCTTTTTACTTTTTGACGTGCCAAAAACAAATGATATATTACTGCCAGCAACATATCCGAATGGTATATTAATCAACTAAATATGACTTGCGTGTCATTAAAAAAAAAGCGAATACATGCGTGGGACTGTCAACGTGATTCATTGTTGATTAACAGCTATAATGATAATGACAAAAAGGATTTTCAGTCTTAAGATAATGTGTTTTAGTTTGACATCGTTTTAGTCTGAAATGCGCATGTTTTTCTGTGTTTATTTATTATTCATCTAGGTGTCGGCTTCCTTGGCATTCACTGGCATTCAGCGTTGCTGTAGGTCATGTTTAATGTAAGCTTAATGGCTATTTAAATGCCCTTTTAATGGTCTAATAGAAAATAAAACCAATTTCGTGGAAATAGATTCCTCTATAAGTGCTATTTCGACAACTGGAGATTTTTTTTTATATATTATTAGATCGAGTATGCGTCAAACTATATATTATGTATCAGAGTATCAATAGATCATAATTGTCCAAAATATATAATACTATTTTCGGTGGAACTATTAGCTAGATAATCTTTTTTTTGGTCTGGGTGTAAAGAAAAAACATAGAATTCACCAGTTGCTTCTCTTCCCGCGCAGATGGTAAAAGCCCATCGAGGGAATGGGCGAAAGTCTCAGGAATCATGTTATAGGTGATGCGGCTTGCAAGCCATCACTATTTCGATTTCCCTTTTCACCTATACGCCCTTAATCATGCTAAATGTGGCCTTAGGGTTAAAACTCAGGCTCTGTCTACCCCGTAAGGGATAGAGACGTGATCTATGTA
This sequence comes from Pandemis corylana, assembly GCA_949127965.1. Lineage (NCBI taxonomy): Eukaryota > Metazoa > Arthropoda > Insecta > Lepidoptera > Tortricidae > Pandemis > Pandemis corylana. The sequence goes on from OX421860.1 coordinate 13,798,857, forward strand.
TATATATATATATATATATATGTATGTAATTTATAGTTTGGTTTAGGTTCATCATCATCATATTAGCCATAGAACGTCCACTGTTGGACATAAGCCTATAGACCTTCAGTTGTCTCGGTTGAAAGCGGCTTGCATCCACCGTGAACCCGCGACTTTAATGACGTCATCCGTCCACCTCGTTGGTCGAAGTCCTACGCTGCGCTTGCCGCTCTGCTACGTGGTTAGATTAGGCAAAACAAAGTCCCCCGCCGCCTGTCTGTTCGCAATTAAAGCAAAAACAAATGAATGTTTTTTTTTCAGTTTTCACCAATGATATTAACAAGGAAGGTTTCACCTAGGTCGCGGTGACGATGCACCTAGGATACTAATTTGAATTCAGCAAGGATGTAGTCGCGGGCAAGCGTGTCTAGCACGCGTGCGCGAGAGTCGAGATAGATCGTCCGCCTTTCTCTCACAGTTAGTTCTGGAAAGGGATGGCTAGCCGGGCTGGTATTCATATTTAACTACTTCGCCTAAGCAACAGCTAAAATTCGTAAGCACTTCCAATGCTCACGTGTCTCATATCTTGTAGCTTACGCAATAGTTAAGGCGAGTGACATTTCGACCTCCGACGCAAACAAACAAATCTGTATCTTATCTGATAGATAGCAGTCGACAACACGGATATTATTGTATCACGCACTGTGCATGAAAATTGGCGAATACTGAAACGGATTCGACAAAACACATCTAAGAACGCTAGGAAACCTGATTTCGAATAAAAAAAGTGCATTCGAACCGGTTCGCTCGTTCAAGAGCCCATAGCTCCACAGACAAACTCTCACACACAGCAGCTGCAGCACTCATTTTTAGCGAGAACCGTCTGTGACTCACGAAACGATACACAAATAAAATAAAATAAAATATAGTAGGTACATAAACCTAAACGTAAATAAATAGAACCCGACCCGACATTGGTGTGACAAAAAATAAATAGAACCCGACATTGGTGTAATAGACTACAGGCCCATGTCCAAAAAATGTGGGTCATATGAACCACCAGGTGATGTATATAGGACGATATAAGAGCATAAAATAATAAGATTCAGCACTATGCCGTCACTTGTAAGCTGTCCAACTGAGTGCTGGTGAGAATTCAAAAGTGCAACCCTCGATTTTTTCCCCTTGTCGCATGATTTTTGTACGGCGTTGCGGAATAATGGATTAGAAGCTGTATTGAAACAGTATGAAACTGATGCCGTACAAATGGTGCGCCACAAACTCGGTAATTTTCTTTGATTTTCTGACAATTTCCAGGGTAAATTTGGTCATTTCATTCTGTACGGCATCAGTTTCATACTGTTTCAATACAGCTTCTAATCCATTATTCCGCAACGCCGTACAAAAATCATGCGACAAGGGGAAAAAATCGAGGGTTGCACTCTTGAATTCTCACCAGCACTCAGTTGGACAGCTTACAAGTGACGGCATAGTGCTGAATCTTATTATTTTATGCTCTTATATCGTCCTATATACGTCACCTGGCGGTTCATATGACCCACATTTTTTGGACATGGGCCTGAAGTCTATAACCAATAAAAATAAATAGAACTCGACATTGGTGTAACCAAAAAAATTTATAAATCAAGAAGGAAACCTGAATTGTTCAAAAACAACAGGTTGACATATCAATGTGCATAAGTGTTGGAGGACTGTTGTAAGGATTTTTGGAGCTTCAATAAGTGACCCTTCAGCTTGCGCTGGAAGGTGTACCCACTTGAAGCTTATTTGCGTAGTCTTTGATAACCAAAGGCATTTACAAGGTTACACTAATGTGTATTACAGTCGGCCCTTCGAACCTTAATCCTAAACGCTCCGACATTCCTCGCCTAATCGAACCAACAAATTGGGCATGAAATGGGAATCGATCCCGCGACCGTTCGCAAAGCAGGCTCCTTGGGAATTATTCGAGTGTGAATTGCTTAAGAAAAGATAAGACACATATCCGAGGTAGATAGGGTACAGTCACGCATATAAAAAAAGAGAGAGGGTAGGATATATTATGAAAGGAACAACCGTATCGTGCCGACTTTTTCTGCAAAGGACGTTCATAACTTCCCGGTTTTCTATTAAGCTAAAATTTTGCTTAGTTGTGTAAGTCGGATGACAATACAATAATCTGGTAGTAGAATGCTGGTGGTCCAGCCAGGACCGTCTCCGCTGAAGAGAACTCTTCAACAGTTTGTCCGATTGACTTGGCATTTGGTATGTATAGCATATATGCAGGGTAGAATCTCTACCTATATTTAAACACCAACTCAAATCCCACTATTTGTCACAAATTGAGTCCACTTCCTGTTTTAGTCCCTTTCTTTTATTTTTTATTGCTTCTGATCAAACCCTTTGCTGTTATATGATCTTCTTAATGCTTAAATATATATAATAATTATTATCTATTGATTTCGTTATTAAATTCTAATATATATTTTTGTGTAGGTATGTATGTATGTATGTATGTATGTATGTAAACTCTTTATTGTCTTTATTGTGTATGTATGTATTATTTTATTTTATTTACTTAGCTATGTACATATTATATTTATGTCGGTATTGTTATTTTTATTATCCTTGCGTTTCTCCTGTCTATTTGTTTCCGCCATTTACTTAAATTTCTTTCTTTTATTGGTTGTCTGGTAGAGATCGCTATTAAGCGATAAACCGCCTATTGTCTACCTTTTTCTTTGTTTCTGCATTGTCTTGTACTGATTTGGGGTATTCAATAAAGAGTATTTGTTTTGTATTGTATTGTAATCTAAAAAAGTAAAAAGTACAGTCAGCAAAAAAGCTTGAACTTAAAATGAAATTTTAAGGTTAAGTTATCTGTCAACGAAACGTTTCAAATGCTTTAGTGTAAGATACAATAACTTATTTAATACAAAAGTCAGCCACTCAATTAAAACCTTACAACTGCTCAACACATGCGCATAATACTCACACACGTAAATATAACTGCTATACTATAATTACATAACTAATTCATTTCAATCTAAACCACAACACACAACAAATAGGTCTCATATTACTTTGAAGCCTTCAATCGATTCCACGCAAAATTCATTCAAAACCACACGCACACAAGCACAAACATTCCATCCCTTCGATCCGAATCATTCTACACTGAACCTTAACGCTTACGTAATACAGTCAATATTTCTATAAACAAGGTTAACTACTGATTTCAGTGTAATGAGAACTAAACTTTATAGCTGCAGCGTTAAGGTCGGCATTAAATTGGCGGTGCGAATCTTTAGCCCAGACAGAGTGGCGTCTTTACGCTACGCACGCGATTTCGCACGTAAAGTTAATGGGCTTACACTGTATCACCAGCATAATAATATGCCCACAGCTGGGCACAGGCGTTCCCACAGCGCGAGAGGGATTTAAAAAAAAACCGTCAAAAAATTCATTTTAGAATACAAGCTTTTTTCTGGCTGTACTTGCATTGTCATCCGTCCAACATATGTGTAACAAATTTCAAGTCAATCGGACCAACCGTTGAAGAGTTCCCTCCTGCGGAGTCGATCCTGGCTGGGTCACCAGAACTCTACTACCAGATTATTGTATTGTCATCTGAAGCTTACTTCACCGAAGACCCTTGACCATGAAAATAAGAAATCGAAGAAATATGCGAAAATCTTAAGAACCATGTCATAGGCGATGCGGCTAGCAACCCATCACTATTATTATTCCTTTTCCACCATACGCCCGCAATCATGCTAAGCGTGGCCTTTGGGTCTTGTTACCCTAGACTCTATCTACCCCATAAGGGATAAAAACGTGGTTCATTTAAGTATGATAATAGCACCCCCTCTTTTCTTTAAGCCGGTCAAAAACACGAAGATATCCGAAAGCATTTGATAAATTAAGAGTATAACATTTCAATACCACATCCAGAACTGCAAATGAACCTTCCCACTTACACAGTAAGGATGATATTCCCTGTACAGAAACGGTTTCGCAACCCACTTCCTCGTACTAATCATTTGCAAACATTTAACGCTGGCCAGGGAAATAAATTATCCAATATTGAGCCCCCCCCCCCCCCCCCCCCCTCTTTGATCACCCCAACTGAATTATTTCGGTCTCGCCTGATACTCTGGGTTTTTCTAACTCTAGGGCACCGTGAAAAAGGCTGGAAACCCTTATACATTGTGGTTGAAAATAAATCTGGAATTCTTAGGTTAGCTTGGTTTATTGAAATTTCACTGCTGCTTGGCGGCAGGATTACAGAGTAAAACGGTGGTGCGACCCTTGTAATTAAATACTTTATACTACAAAAATTACGAAATAGACACAATTTTATTAACAAAATAATGAGGCTCGGTAAACCTCAGAGTAGACGAGAAGAGCTTTAAACTAAAGACCGACAAAGAATAAGTTTAAAATACTAAAGTATACTCAGAAAGAATAAAATCAGGTCACTTCCCGTAGAAAGTTTTACGAAAAATCACCCGGTTTTCTTGCTCCCGAGTATAGTCTGGACATATGTATCCTTTACGTTTGTCAATGACGTTTTTCTTGTAGTGTCTTCATAATTTTGTACTGAACCTCTGTTCCTCGGTGTACATAGAGCGCTCTCGCTATTTCCGCTGAAAAACCCCCAAAAATTTTCAATTTTTCCCCTGGCGACCGTGTACGGGGAAACTCCGAACACACTGCTTTGGGGCATTAGGGGATTAATGGTGCAAGATTAGGATAAGAGCTCGGTCGACTCGGCAGCGTCGAGTTAACCGTTGGTTCCAGTAACTTGAAGCAGTCAGAATGTTCGGTAATTAAGATTTTTAGGTCACATTATTAAATGCAGGAAGACAGGATAAAAGCAAGAGTGAGGGAGGGAGAGAGAGAGATATTTACATCTATATATATATATATATAAATCCCTTTTTCCCTTGGTCACGGCATCACGCGTGAACGGCTGGACCAATTTCGGTAATTATTGTGTTTTCGCTTTCGTTATTGTGAGAAGGTTCTTATGAAACAATATTAAAAAAAACTGGTATTGGGGCTAGTTTAGATAAAAAAGAAAACAAGCAGACAATAATGATTCACTATAGTTTATATAATACTAGATTCTTCCCGAGACTTCGTCTGCGTAGAATTATACATAAAAACCTTCCTATTGAATCACTCTATCTATTAAAAAAACCGCATCAAAATCCGTTGTGTAGTTTTGAAGATATACGCATACATAGGGACAGAGAAAGCGACTTTGTTTTATACTATTTAGTGATTGTACCGATAATAAATAGATAAACAGAGCCCATTCAGCATAATGTTGCAGCAAGCCAAGCAAGAATAAGTTTTTCTTAAAAAAAAACATACAAGCTCTTCTGCTGACTGTACTTGCATTGTCATCCTACATGTGCAACAAATTTCAAGGCAATCCAACCATTAAAAGTGAATCAAGGATTCGCAAGATTTCCTACGATTTATACTAACAAGAACATCGAGACAAAGCAGCTCACAGACACATGCTGGTGCCTTACCATGACGTCTTAATGCGATTCAATTCCGACTCAGTTCAAGTTTTAGCTGTCATTTTTGGTATGGATCTGACAGCGAGCGAACCTAAACTGATTCCGAATTTACTCGCATTAAAGCGTCATGCTAAGGCCCCTGTTTAGACATTTTAAAAAGCTAATACATACATACATACATACCGTCTCGCCTCTTTCCCACAGGGGTAGGCAGAGACTACTTTATTCCACTTGCTACGATCCATTTCATCCATCCGCTCTACATGCCCAAACCAACTAAGCATACTTTTTTCTATCCTAGTCACTAATATCCTCTTTCACACCAGCACGTTCCCTTATCACACTGTCCCTTATTCTATCTTTCAGTGATACACCTTCCATACTCCTTAACGCTCTCATTTCTACTGCATTTATTCTAATTTCATTTAAAAAGCGAAACCTGTGAAAAAGCAAAAGAGAAACGACAAGAATCTGAACTTCCGTCAGCGACTAGAAAACACTTGTAGTCCCCCCATTTGCGGTCGTGTGCGTCCCTCGAACTCGCCTCGTTGGAAAGGGACGGAGCTACAAGAGTCCATAAAACTGGATGTACATGCCATTTCACGAGCCTAACGAAATGACAAAGAGCTTTACGGTGTACACGTTAATGCTGTCTGCTTTAACGTCTCATTAAGTTTTTAGCCGACTTCAAAAAAGGGAAACAATTCAGCGGTCCCCGTTAACATTCGTCTTTCCTTCAAGATTTAACGATGGCATGAATACAAACAATGGGAACTATCGTTTTTTTGCTCACCAGTTGGCACCACTGTTGACTAGGGTCCAGAGGTATAGCTGTCAAAGGCGACTTTATAAGATCGGCGCCGAAACAAAGTTTTAAATCTTGAATCTCATTAAGTTAATTAATTATAAGTAACTATCATTTTATCGAGTAGCTGTGCCACAATGTTGTGCAGTACGGTTTTGTTCGGGAAAAAATCCGCTTTCAAAGCGTTCACATTCATCGCCAAATAATCCATATTTGCGATAATTTCACGGAGATCACTTTCCAACATAAAAAATGTGAAAAGTGGCTGTTATAGGACCTCACGCGACACTAGCGCCTCTAGTGGCCAATTAACACGCGATAGACCCCATTGCGAACCTCCCCTTCCCCCCTTAACATCTAAAATCAAATCATCAATGGACATCTTGCAATATCGCCCATATTGACGAGCGCATTTGCCATATTTTACGCGCTACCGTCAACTTTGACTACCCTGATATAACTTGCAATTTGTACTTTAGTAGTAAATTTTTAAGGTTTCCCCTTAATACGAATACGCCGTTTTCTAGATATGTTTTGATAGTCCGCACGCCACTTGCTTGGAATGACTTCATGGTATAGTGATCGTAAAACAGCAATAACCATCCAAACCGGCGTACTCTGTGTCGAACATTACTTGTGCGGCCAACATGAAAAGCTGCTCACTTCCGAATAGTCACAAGACGTTGCTTCATCTATTATCTACATCTCTTAAAACTGAACACCCCTTCATGTTTTTTAGGATTTTAGAATAGTTCTTTCATGCTGGTCTGGGAGTAAAGAAAAAACATAGAATTTACCAGTTGCTTCTCTTCCCGCGCAGATGGTAAAAGCCCTAGGAAATGGGCGAAAATCTTAGGAATCACGTTATAGGCTATGTGGCTAGCAACCCATCACTATTTTGATTCCCCTTTCCATACATTTGTCCACGATCATGCTACATGTGGTCTTTAGTTCTTATTACCTGAGGCTCTGTCTACACTGTAAGAGATACAGACGTGATTTATGCATGTATGTATATGTAACGGATATTGCAGCATAAGGAATGACTGCATTAAATAGTACATCTGTTTATAAACTTCCCACGTTTTACATAGCACTTCGATACAAAAGGGATCGCTTTTTATTATCAACAAAGGATATAATGGCGCTATTAATTAGTATCGCCACTCACAATGTATGAGAGTGTATGAGAATGTTGCCTTTGTTTATAGGTATTAAGCATACATACATACATACATAAATCACGTCCTTATCCCTAAAGTAACAAGACCTATAGGCCACGTTTAGCATGATTGTGGTCGTGTAGGAAAGGGGAATAAAAATAGTGATGGGTTGCTAGCCACATCACCTATAACATGATTCTTATGATTTTCGCTCATTCCTAGATGGAATGTTACCATATGCGCGCGAAGAGAAGCAACTGATACATTCTATGTAAACATATTAAGCATTGATTAAATAACTTCAATTTTAGATTAATTTCCACGAAATCAGAGATGATAATAGTACGTACAACATTGTACGCATTGTTTACATTAGTGTACAAAAAATATTTATTTACCTTGCTACTCCGCTACTCACGTGCAAGATAACCAAGCCTGTGCTGTAGATTGGTTATCTTGCACGTGAGTAGCGGAGTAGCAAGGTAAATATTTTTTGTTCATTGAAATGTACCTCTGCAAAATAACGCCCGATTCAATAAAATAAATTAGTGTTTAAAAAACAACATGTTTTTTTCCAAATTGAACTATTTGGGTGTTCGTTCTCAGAATTTCTCCTATCGATCCTTAGATTAGATTAGATTAGATTCATTTATTTCTATTTGTAAATTACATTATATTTATAAGTCTAAACATAAGAAAGCCACAAAAAGATCGTCAATTGTAATCAAAATAAAACAATAAGGTACAATAAAATAATTCATACAAAAACTAGAAATCAGAAATCAATAATAATCAAGAAACAAATGTCAAATAATTAAAAATAATAAAAAAATTAAGATAAAATTAATGTAAAATAAAAAAATTCAAATAAAATTAAAACAATATGGTACAAAGTACAAATTAATCATTCAATGTCAGGAAATAAATATTTCACTATACTCTTTTACAGAGTACAATGATTTGTCCAAAAGAAGTTTCTTTAATCGGCTTATACAAGAAAACAATGAGTTCCAAGACTTCCATTACTGTTCGTCTCTTTTTCAAGACATGACGAACAGAAAAAAACCATAATAACACTTGCGTCACATTTTTTAAACTAAAGCATCGATAGGAAAACACTAAATTATCAGAATTACAAATTTAAGAATTTTTATAAAAAAAAAATCTTGAATCAGTAAACATGACAGAAAATTAACAAAACTAAATACCACAGACTACATAATTAAGGGCCATAAAAAAACCATAATTTGCTTCAAACATTCGGGACAGTTGTAATTTGACATTGTCTTATACCCCGAGGGCCTATTTAGACCCCTTTTCACCTAATCCTATGCCATATGGTCTTTATGAGTTATTAACACGACACACGGCAAAATAATAACATAGAATATATATAAACGAGGTAGCCAACGGGTAAAAAACAGCCGAGTTAGTATCGTGGATAGCTAAATGATAAAATGAAATCAATGCAAGTCAATGCTTGAGCGAAATGTATACGTTCTTACGCGGAAGCGTTTGGTTGCGTAGGGGAAGGCCTAGACGGACGTTCGAGCACTAAATAGGAGATGTTTTGAAAAAAGGGCAGGTCAGGGAGTACCCGAAACCGACGAGCATGTATGAAGAGATTGATGAGTGTGGATGAAGCGAAAGAGGTATGTCAGAATCGTAGCAAGTGGAACAAAGTAGTATCTGCCTGCCCCTATGGGAAAGAGGCGTGACTGTATGTATTTATGTATGCAAGCCCACTCTCGTCTACTGCCACATAAAACACACATAAATCCCACTAACATCCAACTATATTCATACACACACAAATCACATCTATATCCCTTACGGGGTAAACAGAGCCTGAGGTAACAAGACCTAAAGGCCACGTTTAGCATGATAATAGGCCGACTATATTGCATGTAAAAATGTGGATAATTCGCACAAGCTGGGCAGTTTTGCACGTGAGAAATGAAATGAAATGAAATAATTTATTTTGCTTTAGACATGGTAAGTAAAATATTGTGTCTTAAAAATAGTGTACAGTGCGCTGACATGTCTAACCAGAATATTGGCATGCAAACATTTTCTTATACTAAACTACAGAAATAAATTATTAAAATTAAATAGATCATTGATATTAAAATAGTTTACCAGAATTATACATAATTAATAAGTTTCAATGTCAATAGGTACATTTGTTTATAAAATATATTTCCATTATTACAATTGTCCATTGAGTAGCGGAGTAGCGGAAGTTTTTCGTTCGTTGACGTGGTCCAAGGCAAAATATTGCCTGATTCAACAAATTATGATGCAAGTAAATTGCGAGGAATGTTTGAGGTTTTGTGATGAGATGGATGCAGGTCCGTCCTCTTTCACCTATTTTTTTTTTGTCTTAGTGCCTTAGTTACTTACTAGCTTCTGCCCGCGACTTCGTCTGCGTAGAATTATACATAAAAACCTTCCTCTTGAATCACTCTATCTATTAAAAAAACCGCATCAAAATCCGTTGTGTAATTTTGAAGATATAAGCATACATAGGGACAGAGAAAGCGACTTTGTTTTATACTATGTAGTGAGTAGTGATAGTGATGTTGTCATGCTTTGTAAGTTTTTATTAATAAATAAATAAATACGAGTAAATAAATAAAGTCATTCTATTGAGTTCATTGTAATGTCGTCAGCTTTTTCCAACCCACAACTATAGATTGATTATGTCTGAAGTTTGTCTGTGCCTGTATGCGTGCAAGTTTACGCACACTCGAAGGCTTACTTTAACCCAGCCTCACTTCACCGCTGGACTAATAACTCCGAATTTACCGGGAAATCATTAAAAAAGTTTACGGTTTAACAAATATTAATTGTCATACGAATTGTTTGTCAGACGACACAATCAGACGTTTGTCAGTGAATGCGATGCGGATTTCAATTCCCCATTCCACCTATACGCCTCTACAATCATGCTAGAAGTGGCCTTTAGGTCTTGTTACCTTAGCCTCATTATCATTACCTACCTGCATTGCACGGTCTCATTGTCTAAGGGAAGACGGGCCCAGCGTACGGGCCCTCCCCTTCTTGGCGCGGTCCTGGCGAAAGCCGGGGCCACCAGGGGGAAGCGTCTGTGGTGAAACCCTAGTAGCAAAGTAGGATTGAGGCAACGCCGGAGAGTTTCTAGTTTGGGTATACCCCTCCGGGGGGGGGAGTCCCACATAACCCTAGGCATTCCCGTGCCTAGGGCATCCATAAAGATTTCATCTCCGTTAAAAAAAAGTCTCTGTCTACCTCGTAAGGGATGCAGACGTGATTTATGTATGAATGTATTTGTCAGCCAAATGATTGGATGCCGCCGGGATTCGCGTGCGTTTTATTCTACAGTGAACAAACTCCACGCTTCTATTCCACGCTGTTTACGCCACAACGTTTTAATTACACAAAACGTTGGTTAATGGTTTGAGCATAAATAATGAATGCACTCATTATAATGTCACCGGTATCGTACAGCCGATAAACAAAATGATAATTAGCGACGGGAATTAATGCAACTGCATTCGATTATAACGTTACGGGTACGGTCAGTGGGATACTGTAAATTAATTTAGAATTCAAATTCATTTCTATGCCGGTAATTTGTGTGAGAGACAAAACGGTGCATTTAGTTTTAGTGACCCAACTTATATTCAATTTGACACCTGTCACTTTCATCACTATCACTACATAGTATAAAACAAAGTCGCTTTCTCTGTCCTTATGTCCCTATGTATGCTTATATCTTCAAAACTACGTAACGGATTTTGATGCGGTTTTTTTTAATACTAGATAGAGTGATTCAAGAGGAAGGTTTTTATGTATAATTCTACGCAGACGAAGTCGCGGGCAGTAGCTAGTAATATTATAAAATAGCTTCTGCCCGCGAATTCGTCTGCGTAGAATTATACAAAATAACCTTCCCCTTGAATCACTATCTATTAAAAAAACCCGCATCAAAATCCGTTGTGTAGTTTTGAAGATATAAGTATACATAGGGACATAGGGACGGAGAAAGCGATTTTGTTTTATACTATTACCTATTCACGCTTAAACCGCTGGACTGATTTAGTTAGAATTTGGTATACAGATAGTGAGTCTTGGATAGTTTTTATCCCGGAAAATTGCATAGATCCCGCGGGATAGCGGTCAGCGAATTCTGCACAGACGGAGTCGCGGGCACCGCTAGTGTGTCATACATGTGTTAACTGTGTCACGCTCTAATAGAATAAATACATGGGTGCGACAACAAAATCATAAAATTCACAAATAAAACGCCATCTTGTCGCTTAATCTATTGTTGTTTTTATAGTTCACGTGCACTTCTAGTTCCAGTGAAGTATTTTAATATTTAATACAGTCACCGCGCGTGTCACGCCTAGCGTGTCAACATTATTTCCAAGTACATAAATCACGTGTATCCCTCACGGGGTAGACAGAGCCCAAGGCAACAAAACCTTAAGGCCACGTTTAGTATGAGTGTTGGCGTATTGGAAAGGGAAATCAAAATAGTGATGGGTTGCTAGCCGCATCGGCTATAGCATGATTCCTAAGATTTTCGCCCATTCCATCGACGAGCTATTAGTATACCCCCGGCGCGGGAAGAGAAGCAACTGGTACATTCTATGTTTTTTCTTACCTCCCAGACCAGCATGGAAGGAAGTACTTTGGTTATTATTAACCGTTGCTTATGGTTAAAAAAACAAGTCTCAATAAACTAAAAACATTTACTTTGCTATTCACGAGCAAGCTAGACAAGTGTCGGGTAAATTCAACCTGGGATACAAATTTTGATTATGCACGGCTATCCCGCGGAAACTATGTAATTTTCCGGGATAAAAACTATTCTATGCCCTTCCCCGGGACAAGCTATCTGTATGACAAATTTCAACTTCATCAGTCCAGCGGCTTAAGCGTAAAAAGTTAAAAAAAGAGTTACTTTCGCATTTATAATAATTATGCTAGCTGCTGCCCGCAACTTCGTCTGCAAAAAATTAGTTTTTCGCTATCACGCGGGAACTATGCAATTTTCCGGGATAAAAAATAGTCTATGTGTTAATCTAGGGTATCAGCTATCTCCGTTCCAAATTTTATCCACATTCATTCAGTAGTTTTTACGTGAAAGAGTAACAAACATCCATCCATCCATTCATACTTATAAACTTTCGCGTTTATAATATTAGTAGGAAGTAGGGATTAATTAAGTAAGTAAGTAAGTAAGTAAATGGTTTATTGAACAAATATAAAGAAACAGATACAATTCACAAAAAAATAAAAATAACATTAATATATGCACAAAGGCGAACTTATCCCTATAAGGGATCTCTACCAGTAAATTAGTAGGAATATATGTATTGTGTGGCGACACTGGCAATATCGTTCTGTGTCTTTGCTAGGTATCCGTTCCCTGTTATAACGCAAAGTCTCTTTCATCAAAAACCACGTATTCAAAACAGTCCTTTTTTTTACCCACATTTTAAACAGGTCGTATCCCGTTTTTCAAAAAAGCACAAGTTTCAAACCCAACCGCAATTTCATCCGTACCACGCGTCAGTTACGTTTAAATTTGGAACAAATTCAACGGCGGTTATTTCGTTTTTTTAATATTTGAACGCACGAAGGAATAAAGACTGAACCAGTGCGTTATCTTGATCTATAAATTTTGTCCAACCATAGTGTACCCCTACATTTTTTTTATGCAATTATGTCATTAAGTAGCGCCCCATATTAGGGTGTCAACCTGCGGAAGACTTAATTTAAATTTTAGAATGTGTTTCAAACGATTTTATATTATTTAGCTGTTCAATTTTACCGTGTGAAGTTAAATTTGACCAGTATTATGCTTAGTTAGGTTTTCGGTCACAAAATATGTCTCGAACGCGTTTGCGTTAAAATGTCAAACACTATGAGAAAACAGTTTGTTGCCACTGACTTAAGACTTGGCCTCGGCCTCACAAAAAACTACTTTGAAGAAAAATTATTATAATGAAAACTTGGCTGTATGGTACAAAACCTTCGCCTATTCCCTTGCGGGATGAATTTTAAAAACAACAACAACAGTTTGTTGCCGTTTCGATCCGCAAGTGGCGCTGCCAATTTTACCATAGTAATTGAGACGTTTACGTGAACACGTTCGAGACGTCTTTAGCCGCTCGACCCGAGGCCGTCTCCAGTGAATTACCTAATGGGTTGATGTTTTATTGTATACTAGCGATCCGCACCGGCTTTGCACGGCAATCAGTGCTTCTCTACTATACTATGCATGTATTATACATATAAATCTATTGAAAAAAAACCGCATCAAAATCCGTTGCGTAGTTTTAAAGATATAAGCATACATAGGGACGGAAAAAGATTTTGTTTTATACTCTGTAGTGAGTAAATAGTGAAGTGGCGTCATGTACTCATGTACGGTCTAGCCTGGTGGGGGGCGGGGGAGGGGGGGGGGTTGGGCACCTTGTCTGTCTATCTATTACCTTTTCATGCATAAACCGCTGAACTTTTTAAGTTAGAATAAGTATATTGGTTGTCTCGGAGAAGGAGTCATAGGGCATCAGCTAGTAAATAAAAAAAATTCTTAAACTCATAAAACGTAGTATCAGTTTAAGCAAACTTTCACGGCTTAGAAACGTGATCGAACAACCGACAGGTCATTATGTAACTAAATTGCGATCTCAAGATGCCATAAAGTCTTTAGACACCCACAGTTCGCTAATAAAACTTCAAACATGTATTGTGTCAAACGGAACGTGACCCCGCGAGTGTTGCCATCTGTCTTGCAGCAAATTCGCGTATTTTCATTTTCAAAAATACTAATAAAAATAGAAAAAATCACGGCTTTATCCCTTACGGGTTAACACGTGATTTTTATAGCTATAAATAAAAGTTTCTTCCATGCTGGTCTGGGAGTTAAAAAACATAGATTTTTCCCGTTGCTTCTCTTCCCGCGCAGGTGGTAAAAGCCCATCGAGGGAATGGGCGAAAATCTTAGGAATCATGTTATAGGCGATGCGGCTAGCAACTCATCACTGTTTTGATTCCCCTTTCCATCCATACCACAATCATGCTAAGCGTGGTCTTTAGGACTTGTCACCTTAGGCTCACCTTCACCTTTATTTTTCTGATGTACACACAGCAAAATAATGCGGTTAGCACAGCCACGCACACGTCTATGCGTGTTGAGTATCGACATGAACGTTAAGTAGAATCTATGACATGTGAATGTGTGAGTGAGTTCGATCATAAAATCTACCCCCTAAGTACAGATTTTTTAGCAACAAGATGAATGAGCAATGTCGCTGTAAATTACCTGTTTATTGAATAAACAACAACTAACTATAAAATAACAATGAAGAAAGTTACAACTATTTAAGTTAGTTTATAATAAATTAAGTAAAAAATAATTACAAATTAAATGAAAATAATCCCCCCCGGTATTGTGTCACACTCAAAGGCTGAAAATGCAATATCTCCGGTTTCAGTTACTTCTACAAAAATAATGTAAAAGTATTTTTTTTATTTAGACTGTCCTAAAAATATTTTACCTAATCTTACATTCGATATTGTCATCCCCAGTGTAAGCGAGAGAACCGAATCGAAGCTTCCTTCGACCTTGAATCTTCAAATTTATGCAATCCCACGCATTGAACTATTATTACTAGCGAAGAGTAGTTACCATCTCACTGATGCGACGATGTTATATTATTATTTCTCAACAAGTCTGAGATTCCAATTCCAAAGCAATATTCCTCACAACCAGCATGGCCATTGAAATAACATCCAAAAATGTCATTTTATTATTACTATTTTATATTCCGTTTTCTTCGGATACGAACCCGGTTCACTAAAGCAGAAGTCAAATCTTCGACCTGTCTCTGACCGCTAGGCCACCGAGGTATGCAAGTTACATGGTGAATTTATGAATTATGTTCAATCTGCGACTACTGTATTGCAATTTGTGTAAATAGCTGTGTGGCGGCGTCCAACATGTTATATATATGATTATTATGTATCTCAAGTTTAATTAATTATTTGACCAAAGTATAGAGGTTTAATTTGAGTATCTGCTATGCTGTATAATGGAGCCGCTACAATGTATATGCCAGAGTTCAGATTAAAGACCTATTATGAGCATTATAAGTAAGCGATATCGATGTGAATATTGATGGCAATTGTATAAGTAATATTGTGAACTCATACCTCAAGATACATCCTGTGATGTCTGCACTCTTCAGCAATCATCATGTCACTCAGGTGCCATGTGCTAGGCTAGGTGCCCAAATAGGTGACACAGGCTACCCCATATATCCACCACCTGTTGTAAAAATAGAAACTATGACTTCAACCGCAGTTGAAGCCCCACACATGGTTGCCAATAATTATCATAAAGTGTTAACGCCAAGCTTCCAACCTGGTTGGCTAAACCAACCCACTTTCAGTTTCAAATGCAAGGAGAGGTGAAACCACATACTCCAATAGACTGCCATCACAATCCCATGCAAGGTGTTCTTGCATGTATGAGCAGTGAATAAATCAGATATCCCATGGGCTGCCATAACAATCCCATGCAAGCCATGCTTGCATGTATGAGCAGATTTTCAACCACATATTCTTACAGGCTGCTATAACAATCCCATGCAAATAAATTTGCATGTATGAGCAGAATTTCAACCATATATTCTTATAGGCTGCTATAACAATCCCATGCAAGTAAATTTGCATGTATGAGCAGAATTTCAACAGGGTACCAGAAACTTAGCTTTAACAACAACAAGGGCAATATTTAGGCAAACTATATAAAAACCACTTAGCTTTCAGATCAGCTCAGGAGTCCAGACATCAAGAATTTGATAACACTTAATATTGAGAATTGAAACCTTTTAACTATGCAAAGAATGTGAAACAAATGACAGCTGCTTACCATAGTCTATTATAGAAATTGGCGGGAACTTGAATCTTCAGATAGTGTTGCTATGTACAAATATTTACAGTTCGCGATCCTTCGCGACACACCCGCCCAGGCAGGCTAAAGTAATGTAGTCATCAGGTGGCTCGTCCATTCTCTGATTTTGTCCAGAGCCCGGACCGCAGCAGCTCGTTTTTGGTTATCTTCTATAGACTGTTGTGGTACTGATTCGATTTCTCTCATAATAGAATCACTATCCATCTCATTTCTATCACTGGTCGCATCCATTATTTCACTTCTCTTATCTGTGCTCTCAGTTGTCTCTTCTATGGTTTGTGTCATATCAGTGTTCATATCTGTTACATCCATATCATCAGCAGTTTTGTTTATAACTTCCTCTGACTGCAAGTCTGTCACTTCTTCCATCACCACTACTGGTATATCAAGGTTTTCCTCAGTATCCATTCCATGAACTCTTGAACTCGTCTCCGGTTCTATGCTGTTACAGGATAGTTTCCCAGGTGTTTCGGTTTCATCTACTTCTAAAGGATACAGATGTCCGATGGATCTTGTAAATATGGTATTATTAATCTTCACTTTCGCAACTCTGCAGAATCCATCTGCACCTTTAACTAATTCAACAATTTGTCCTACTTTCCAGTTTTCTCTGTTTTTGGAATCACCCTTTATCTGCACAATATCACCTATTTTAGGATCATCGTGAGCCTTGACTCTGGGTTGTTTCGGTGAGTGTCTATAACGTTCTCTTAGGCTTAACAAGTACTGGTTCATAAACATATCCTTGTATTCGTTCATTATGGTCTCACCCCGTTTCCACCCTTCTATTAGTTGTTGTTTAGTAGCAGTAGCTGATGGTAAGACTTGATTAGTTGACATATGAATAGTAAGACATTTTCCAGGTGATAAAAAGTCTGCAGGCTTCAGTACATGCTCTAAATCAGCTCCAACGTAAGTAAGTGGTCTCGTATTGACTACGGCTTCAACTTCCTTGATGATGGTAAGTAGTTGATTGTCACTAAGCAGATGTTTTTGTAGAGTGCGTTTCAGACAGTGTTTAATTATGGCCCCTAATCTTTCATACACACCTCCATGCCAAGGTGCCAATTGTGGGATGAACTTCCATCTTATTCTTTCCTTAGACAATCCAGACAGCCTACTAGTCATTACTTCGGATAATAGTTTGAAATGTAGAGCATTGTCAGTCACTATTAGTGTTGGCGCTCCTCTGCAAGCTATGAATCGTCGAAACGCGAGCAGGCATTCATCAGCAGTCAAATCTTTTACTATTTCCAGATGGATGGCTCGTACAACTAGGCAGGTAAACAAACAAATCCATCTCTTCCTTTTACCTTCATCTGAGGTTACAAACATAGGGCCAAAGTAGTCTACACCCACATATGCAAACGATGAAGTGTACTTCACTCTTTCTGCAGGTAGAGCAGGAGTATCAGGTAGAACGTACGGTCCACCGCCATGTTTTACACATTGTGGGCATTTACTTATCACCTTCTGAACTTGTGATCTTCCTTGAGGTATCCAATATTGTTGTCGAATCATGTTTAAAGTGTGCGCTACACCAACATGATAATGTTTTTCATGAGCTTCCCTTATTATATTCGTTGTAAATCCGCAGTCTTTAGGTAAGAGAATCGGATGTTTTGCGTCGTAAGATAAATCTGAGTGAGTCAGACGACCGTCACACCTAAGTAGTCCATCGACGTCCATAAATAAACCAAGGTTTCTGGTTAGATGCGTCTTTTTACCCTTGACTTCTTCAGGAAATGACTGTAACTGCAGATTTCTTATTTCTTCGACAGTAGAGTTCACGTTCGTACCTGTGCCCTTTGATGCAACAGGATTTGTCATATCCAAGTTTGGTTTGTCTAGTCCTGTTATTTGATTTTCTATAATTCCATGTAAGTCTTCGCAGTTCTCCTTCTCAACAGATGTCAGTCCTGGCTTTATTGTCTCCGAAGGTTCCTTTTGTAGTTCGTCAGTCTTCGGCAGACCCTCCCCCGTCGAAAAGGAATAACTCTCTTCAAATCTAGACGGCCACGTATCTGAGCTTTCACCAAGAAACTGTGGGCCATATAGCCATTTCAGCCTATCCTCCTTCGACGAAGTGGCTCTTGTTCCAACATCAGCTGGATTAAGCTCCGATGGTACATGTCTTATGTCCAACTTTTGGTTATTCTTGATCTCTTCGACTCTTCTTGCTATAAATGGTGGCAACAATTTCTCTGACTTACACCAGTCTATTACGATTTTACTATCAGTCCACAACGTCAAGTGGGTTATGTTTAATTTTACATATTTGAGTATATATTTAATAAGTCGGCTTCCAATTAACACCCCCAATAACTCTAAACGTGGTATTTTTAAATTGTCTTGGTCCTTTATGGGAACCAGGCGTGATTTACCCATTATAAAGTTGACTGTGCTTCCTTGTACTAGGTAAACCACTGCCGAGTACGCTAGTGTGGATGCATCCGTAAAACAATGTAATTGTGCATCCTTTTCCTTGGGCACAGTGATGTTCCGTGGTAGACAGATGTTCTCTATTTCCTTAATTTCTTTTAAGATGCTCTTCCACTTGTGAAGGAGATCCTTTGGCAATACAGTGTCCCATTTGATCCTTTCCTTCCATAATTGTTGAAGAAGCAATTTCGCTGGTAGCATTATTGGTGCACTAAATCCACAAGGATCATAAACAGCTGCTATAGTTTTTAAGACTCCTCTTTTTGTGGTGTCGTTGTTTTCGTTGACTTTTGCTCTAAGACGAAGTTCATCTTCCTTTAAGTCCCAATTTAGACCCAGTAATTTCACAGTCGTCTCTTTTGTAGCATCAGGTATTTGGTTCATGAAACTTATGGCATCAGAGCTCCACTCTCTAAGATTCATTGAAATTTCTGAGAATATATTCTTACTTTCCTTGTACAGATTTAAAGCGTCTATGACTGTGTCTACGCCGGTGACCACATTGTCTACATATATGTCATTAGCTAACTGTTTGGTGTAATTTCCATTGGAATTCTGCAGATGATGCTTCACTGTAGCATTAAGAAGAAATGGGCTGGATATAATTCCGAAAGGTACACGTGTAAATCTATACTGAACGAGGTTGTCTTCAGTAGCCGGTTTAGTCATGTCCTTTAGCCATAAAAATCTGGTAACATCTCTATCCTTTTCGTTGAGTCCTATCTGTAGGAAAGCTTTCTCTACGTCAGCTGTCAGGCCTACAGCATGGCATCTAAAATTTATCAAAAGTCCGGTCAAGTCTTCCAGCATTGCAGGTCCACAATATAAATTTTCGTTTAAGCTTTTGGAATTCTTTATTTTTGAAGAAGCGTCGTACACTATTCGGAGTGCCTTTCCCGGTGTTGAAACTCCATGATGGGGTAAATAGTGAACAGGGTGATTAACCTCTTCTCCTGGTACGAGTTCTATTATACCCTTATTCAGCTGATCATCTAATGTTTGACTGTAGTCTGATTTAGTCTTTGAATCCAATCGTTTCAGTAAACTAACCAGACGTCCATAAGCCAATCCAAAGTTAGTCTGTAAATCCGGTGGGTATTTATTCCACGGCCAGCTTACGAAATACCTGTTTTCTTTGAACGTTGTGTTTTCATTGAAGTGATTGATTGCTTCTTCATCTCGGCTAATTTTAGGAGAATCATTGATCCCAATAGATTCCAGGTCCCATAAGCGCTTCAAGTTACCGTTATCTAAAGGTGGGTCTGGTTCATTCAATTTGGTTTCACTAGATGATTGAAAATATGTCACAACTGACAATTCATCATCGGATTTATTATCAATCTTGCCGGAGAGAATCCATCCTAATTCCGAATCCACTAGATACAAATTTTCCTGGATCTGTATTTTCTCTGTGGACATAAAAGAATAGTAATAATCGTTTCCGATTAAGATGTCAACACGGTCAGATAATGAGCCATCATCGGCAAGTATGTACTTCTCCTTATTGTTCCACCCAATAAGTTCTTGTCCTGGATAAGAAATTCCATGAGTTATCGAAGGTACTACATTAGCAAATAATGTTTTTGTCTTGTCACTCCTTGTCCCAATATTCAATTTTACTAGAGGACTATCCAGTTCCTGCGGTTTCTTGGATCCAAATGTGAAAACGAACAGATGATTTTCTTCTTCAATTTTTAAATTCAACTCCTTTGCAATCTTCTGGGTGACATAGCTACGTTGACTTCCAGAATCTAATAAAAGACGACACTTCTTGGAGTTTCCATCTCGTCCTGTCACTCTGGCAACAGCAGTCTGTAAAATTGTAGAACTCCTTCCGCTGACATGTAACGCTTTTGTTGGTTCCTCTTTATTGTAGAAATTCTTCGGGCACAGTGCTCTGTTATGAAATCCATGTTTACCACAGTGTGGGCATGTCACTTTCCTTTTGCAAAAAATTCCTCTGTGTCCGAACTGAAAACAATTGTAACACCGGTTTTTCAGCTTAGATTTCCTTTCAGCCATAGTCTTGAATTTGGTACATTTGTCGCTATAGTGAGCCTCATGACAGAACACACAAGTGAATTTCATTCTCTTGTTGTAAGTCTTATCGGTTGTCTCCATATTCGGCTCATGTTGCCTCCTTTTAGGGATAGAAGAGCTATTAAATGTAGACGTGCTAGGTTTGTACCTCTGAGGTCCTTTATTCCCACTTCTGTTGAATTTTGGCCTATTGAAGAAACTCTTCGAGCTATTGTCCTTTGTATGTAATGTTTCAGTCGTATAAGTAATCTCTTTGCTTGATGTTTCAAATACTCTTTTTGCATCTTCTCTTGCCGAAATAATCACATTAAGCTGCTTTCTCATCTCTTCGATAGTGTCCATACTCATCTTCATCCTCATCTCATATATGATATCCTCAGGAAACTTCTCCATGATCAAAAATCGCAGATGATTATGTTCGGTGTTTTCTCCCAGAGACCTCAGTACTCTGAGATGTCTCTCAATCTCATCTAAGGTCTTCCTACAGTCCTCCGGTTTTTCAGCTCGCCTCAATTTGTAAAGCGTGGAGTAATGTGCATCAACTATTTGAACTCCTTTACCATATCTTTCCTTTAAAGTTGTCACAGCAATCTTGTAATTATCATTTGTTGTCTCTAACCCGTCGATCACCGTCTTTGCTTCTCCCTTAAGAGAAGCCTTCAGGTATAAAAGCTTGTCCACATCACGAAGGTTACGTTGATCAATGTTTGAACTAAATTGGTCCCAAAATTGATACCACTCCAAAACATCTCCCTTAAATGAAGGTAAATGTAATTCCGGTAGTTTGCCTCTTGTGCTGTTGAAGTTCGAAGTTGATGATTGAAGGTCCTTACTGGCTTGTACTCGAGCGTTGAGTTCAGCTAGTGCTTCTTCTCCTTCTAACTGTTTGGAAGTGAGAGTTGATACTTCATCAGCATTAGGACAGACAGACTGGTTGAAGTATTGATACAGTTCGGTGTTAAATCTATTAAGTATGGATGTTAATTTCGAAATTGTAATTCTAGCTTCTTCTAGTTGATTGTCCTTCCATGTACTGAATGAGCACAAACTGAGAGCTTTATCAGATAAGTTTTTTATATTGTTTGAAAATGTAGTCAGTCTATTTAGAAATATTTCCTCCATATTGATTCCGAGGAATAGTATTAATCTGTAAGCCAGTCGAACAAAGAAATCACAATATGACCATATTCATTTCTAAAACATCCTGTATAATAATAATCATAACCAGTTATAGAACAATAGAACTTGGTGTTTGTTACTAATCTATTAAAATTTCTAACTGTATGTCATATTATCAAAGCACAGTTAATTACTATATGTTTATCAAACCATCCTATGCTTAAGTAGGCGCTAGCATGTATGGACATTCATAAATATCAAAACATCATAAATTAAATAAATTGGCAAGTTAAAGTCCAATGCCTATGTCATATTTTAAATTATTCAAATGAAAACAATAGAAATAATAATTATAAAAAAGAATGAATTTAGCTATCCTTGTTATGGAACCCTTTGCTTTCCAAGTCCTAATAGACACATTCTAATCAAATTTATTCCATTATTTTAAAACCAATGACTTTAAATCCACATGTTTCTGTTTAAAGCAGCCTGGACGCGCTAAATAAAGGCATTTCCATTAATTGCACTAAACGAATATGTACAGGTAATTAATCAATATTTAACTTTGAATCAAGAAGAAATATTTAATTTTTTAAATATCATGGCATTCTCATCATGGGTACCAGCGCCATCTATTTCAAATTGACGTAAAGACAATAAGAGTACGGTATCGCGAAATATATGAATTAACTATAGTATAGTCATAACTATAAATATCATTTGCGTTCCATCAAATTCAGAAGCGTAAATATTTTCTTCACTGCATTTAATTAAATATTCCACGTACCTTAATATTTCGCTTACAACTCTGCCGTATAGACCGCGACTCGGGCGCGACACCCGCTTCGACTCCCTCAGTAACAACTCCGACTGCGGTTTGTTGCCTGAGATGTTAATACATAATTCATTTATAAATGGGATACAACACATTTCTCTTTCCCAAGTTTTGCACACTGCAACGCAAATTATGTGAATAAAACTTTATTGTACCGCCCGCCGCCATGCGCCGCCAAAATGCCGGCACGAGGCCATCTCGGTACCTACTCATTGTATTTCCATGTAAATACGTTGTATTTCGATTGCCGTATTATATAGGATCACGACTTAGTTGATACTGATCGTTCATAACTTATTTCATGACCCCTTTTGTAATATTTGTAACAACTGTAACTTGTTAAGTAGTAGGTCGCGAGTATACGAACTCGAATTTACTATTCCTGGCCATATATCAGTGAAAATCATATAATCCACAGAAAATCATGCTCACCTGTTGTTTCTGCAAACTTTACAAACACTTTCGAAGTTTTATATCACTTATTTTCACCTAAAGAAAACTTTTTCTTGGGAGCGCGCACCCACCGCAAGAAGAAAATTCGGCCATCTTAATAATTAGGTCAGGGTCACGAGCGTCCCGCTCACATTCGAACTTCGAGTCACCAACATACTTTATTTCGTAAAACAATGTTCCCCACTCTTAAAATTAGCGTAATAATTTCTTATACAATAATAATTGGTCTTATTAACTACTTTCATGTTATAAGTTCTGACAAATAAATCTTAATAATATTTTCTTATTATAAATTCGTCACGACGCGCCATCTTAGTTCTGTTGTACTTCCGGTTTCGCAATACAAACTAAAACTTCTTAAAGCTAAAAATGTGCAACTTGTTTAAAATTAATCCGTGCATTTCATGTCCTTTATTATAATATAACATAAATCTTTCTAAAACTACAAGATTCCTCAAAGATCGACTAATGATTTTCGGATTGAATTGTATTATGGGTACCACAGTGAAAATATGAACTTTTAGTTCCGCTAATTGATCATAGATGTCGCTATGAGTCACAAAATTACAAATTGCCCATCAATTTTGTAAGAAAAATTAAAGTGTAATGCTCTCTAATGAATTTAGGTATCACAGCACAACTCCACCAATTTGTGGCGGCGTCCAACATGTTATATATATGATTATTATGTATCTCAAGTTTAATTAATTATTTGACCAAAGTATAGAGGTTTAATTTGAGTATCTGCTATGCTGTATAATGGAGCCGCTACAATGTATATGCCAGAGTTCAGATTAAAGACCTATTATGAGCATTATAAGTAAGCGATATCGATGTGAATATTGATGGCAATTGTATAAGTAATATTGTGAACTCATACCTCAAGATACATCCTGTGATGTCTGCACTCTTCAGCAATCATCATGTCACTCAGGTGCCATGTGCTAGGCTAGGTGCCCAAATAGGTGACACAGGCTACCCCATATATCCACCACCTGTTGTAAAAATAGAAACTATGACTTCAACCGCAGTTGAAGCCCCACACATGGTTGCCAATAATTATCATAAAGTGTTAACGCCAAGCTTCCAACCTGGTTGGCTAAACCAACCCACTTTCAGTTTCAAATGCAAGGAGAGGTGAAACCACATACTCCAATAGACTGCCATCACAATCCCATGCAAGGTGTTCTTGCATGTATGAGCAGTGAATAAATCAGATATCCCATGGGCTGCCATAACAATCCCATGCAAGCCATGCTTGCATGTATGAGCAGATTTTCAACCACATATTCTTACAGGCTGCTATAACAATCCCATGCAAATAAATTTGCATGTATGAGCAGAATTTCAACCATATATTCTTATAGGCTGCTATAACAATCCCATGCAAGTAAATTTGCATGTATGAGCAGAATTTCAACAGGGTACCAGAAACTTAGCTTTAACAACAACAAGGGCAATATTTAGGCAAACTATATAAAAACCACTTAGCTTTCAGATCAGCTCAGGAGTCCAGACATCAAGAATTTGATAACACTTAATATTGAGAATTGAAACCTTTTAACTATGCAAAGAATGTGAAACAAATGACAGCTGCTTACCATAGTCTATTATAGAAATTGGCGGGAACTTGAATCTTCAGATAGTGTTGCTATGTACAAATATTTACAGTTCGCGATCCTTCGCGACAAGCTGTTTTATGAGCTTTGAAATAAGGTTGAAATTATAATTTTTTTTTTTCCGTAACTATTTAATTTTATGGTGGTTGCAGTCTGTTGTATGTTTAATTTTACTCTTATATAATATGTTAAAAACGCAAACGTATTGTGTTTTCTTTTAATATAATTATTAATAGGTATGACTCTTTTTACTGGAGTTTAAAAGTTGCTAGCTGATGGCTATTTTGGTCGTTATCGTCTTAAACAATATAAAATGTTTTCTACCCTCAAATTTCTAATAATATGATTTTGTGAACAAACAACTATCACCGCTGGCAGCCATTATTAGCTGCTGGATGAACCGTGTGTTATACTTACGAACTGTTTAATTTTGCCTTTCGAATACCTTGTGATTTGCAAAACATGGATTTTCATTTATCTTTGTTGAAAAGAGCAAAACAATATAACTATTTATATAAGGAATCGCTAGGCGTTTTTGGATATGGGTAAGTAGACAAACGGTGTTAAAAACAATGACTTATTATTTTATCGGTAATGTTTTAAACAACTTTCTTTGACGAAAAATGTTTTTATTTAAACTTCATTTATTTTGCAGCGGAAGACTGTGCAATTATGGATTCACCCTTACGCAGACTTTGGACACGATAAAAATATTCGTTCTGGGCCTAAACCTGAAGCCTCATCTCCTGCCATTTGGTTTGGACATTGTAGTTGCCGCACCCGCTAGTGACCCATTTCACAGCAACAAGACACAATGCTACGTTGCAACCTGTGCGAAACCGAAACCATCTGCATGCTGCAGGATTGCATTGCCGTAGACCAGCAAAAAACATGCTTTAACGGACCAGCATAGAAGAAACCTTTGCTCGTGAATATCTTGACTTTGATTATAACATCAATCAAAATCAAATGTAGTGATTTTTAGTGATGAAGACGAAATATATTAACTTTTAACTTAATTAAATATATAAACACAGTAATGTTTTACAGTGCAGAACGAGTGGCAGTGTTACTTTAGGCTATGGGGTTGGATGTCATCGATGGGCCCTGGTGTCCAAATCCAAACCAAATCGAGATAGGTAGCTTAGTCGCTTCAAAGTGGAGATTATAACCCAGTGTGAAATGATGTTATTGTTAATGGCTGTCATTTAACATGTCTATTCATTTCACCACTGACTTACACGTCCGCAAATAAAACGTTTCGTTCATCTTTATCAGACTTAAACCTAATAAACCAGAATTTTAGATATTAATTATGTGTCATCTTAAAAATAGCCCTATTATGGTTGTGTATTCAATTTGCAAGATAATTATTATGTTAGTGACATAAGACTTTTTAGTAAACATAAAATCATACTCCTCCTCCTCTAAAGTGCCTCTAAAGTGTGTGTTATTTTATGAATATTATTCTATAAGGAAAAGTGTGCAGTTTTATTTAGCTAATTTAATTACTTTTGGTAATAATAATAATAACACAAATAGAGGCTAATACAATAAAAATTAAATGTTGCAATAAACAATTTGAACCAATAATTGCATTTTATTGTTTTATTCTTTTACGTCCTTTTTTTCTTGTTTTAGGTAAACATGAGTTTATTTTGAGATTAGTAATTTAAAATTGAAAACAAAAAAGATACACTTGTGCAGGATTCGAACCCGGTTCTTTAGGTTTCATAACTCTAGGTCAATACACCTGAGCCACCACGCTTATAATACTGGTGGCAAAATTATGCTTCCATTGAACAAACTACCAGCAGGTTTGAATAACTATGCGTGAAGGTAGTCAGAAAACACAATTAGCACAGATAGGGCATTTTGTTGTGTGCGTAATAAGGCAGCGGATAAGTGCGGATGTGTGTATAGAATGACACACGTGGATAACTAGGGTGCTCACCGATTCGCTTTGCTGTGTGTACCTAGGAACTTCCATATAAATGGTAGAGCATTTTCTTGGTTGACTATTCCAAAAGCATGTCGGCTAGCTGCATCAAGTATACAACACGACTAGCACTATAGCAAACGAGATAGACTATCATTTGTAGTAATAAATATTGGTAGTGTATCTCGCTCTTGTGCTAGTCCTGCAAAAGCCGAAATGTTGATGCATTCCCTCGCGCCTGGCAACCCCGCGTGTCAAATATTTGTCGCCGTTGCCATGCGCGGGCGCAGGTCGACAACCGCTGCCTTTCGCGGATGGACGCGATTATACGGTTAATAGCCATAGAGATTCCAGTTGCCAGTAAAGGCCTAGGCTGTTATAAAATAAGACGCTTGCTTACAAAGTTTATACATACATACATACACAAATCACGTCTTTATCCCTTACGGGGTAGACAGAGCCTAAGGTAACACATACATACAGGCCACATTTAGCAAGATTGTGGGCGTATAGGTGAAAAATTAAATCAAAATAGTGATGGGTTGCTAGCCTCATCGCCTATAACATGATTCCTAAGATTTTCGCCCAATTCCCTCGATGGACTTTTACCATCTGCGCGGGTAGAGAAGCAACTGGTACATTCTATGTTATTTCTTTGCTGCCAGACCAGTATGGAAGCAAAGTTTATAGAATTCGACAAAAGTGGCGTTACGTTAAAGTAACGTCTTCCTACTCTTTCCCTCCGTGAAGAGAAAGAGCGAAGTTTGGCAAGGAACTCGGTGGGAATTGAGTTGTTAGTTCGACTTGATGGCAGAGGCTTTAGTGTAAGTTTACACACAAATAAGTTTCTGTCAATCTTGCTAAACGTGGCCTAGCTACCTTAGGCTCTGTCTACCCATTTCCCAAACCTGCATTGAACAGGTGCCGCGAAGAGGGAACCCCATCCCGGGGTGGTGGGGCGTCGCGGTGACACCGAGCGCTCCCGTAACGCCTCACATACGACTGAATAGGGAATTCGTGTGGTTTTTAGCGGGTATGCCTGCCGTCGCGGGAGAGCCCCACATACCCCCGGTAATCCCGTACCGGGCGGATGCATAAGGCGCATTTTCCTCACCATAAAAAAAGGCTCTGTATACTCCGTAAGGGATAAAGACGTGATTTGTGTATGTATGTATGTATGTATGTATGTATGTAAACTCTTTATTGTGCAAAATAAACAAGACAAAATACAATTGACAAACACTGATACATGCACAAAGGCGGACTTATCCCTTTAAGGGATCTCTTCCAGTCAACGTGTTAGTGTAGTATGTTGTGTGTGTGTCAATGTGTTAGTTTCTGTCGAAAAAAAATTTTTTTTTTTTGCTAACTTTTTTTGCTGACTGTGATTGTCTCCCGTCCTTAATGTGAAGTTAATCGGACCAACCGTTGAAGAGTTCCCTCCTGCGCAACTAAGTAACTAAGATTCTAACCTACTTACAAATGTTTTAACAGAACTTTATCAGCAATTCATCAATTTAAAGCTTTAAGCATCTATATAGCTTAATGAGACACAACCGAAAGATAAGAACAAAGCATTGAACCCATTAACAATGTATTCAAGGCTAAGGCACACCGCTTGGTATATCCACAACGTAAGGGATAAAAACTTGATTTATACATGAAAGACTCAAAACACCGTAGTTATAATCATACTATTACGGCCGCTAGGCTTATTATATAACTCGCTCGCCATCGCCATCGTGTTCATTTTGACAGTTCTTGTATGAATGTGACAGCTAACTGATTCCGACGCCAATTGTCAGCCCATACATGAACTGTCAAAATGAACAAGATAGCGATTGAGAGCGAGTTAGGTAATAAGCCTATTGGTCTTACCTACTGGTCAGTGGCAGATGAAAAACAGTTTCTTCATTACCTTCTCGTTTGACTTCATCCTTAACGTTAGCTTACCTGAAAATAAATAAAAAACATTCGTTAGTAAAATGCCTTTCTATTAAATAGATTAATATAATGATTATTGATCTACTAGCTTCTGCCCGCGACTTCGTCTGCGTAGAATTATACATAAAAACCTTCCTCTTGAATCACTCTATCTATGAAAAAAAAACCGCATCTCAATCCGTTGTGTAGTTTTGAAGATATAAGCATACACAGGGACATAGGGATAGAGAAAGCTACTTTGTTTTATATCATGTAGTGATGACGTATTACTACCTAATAGACGCGTTATAGCCGAACAAAACCCGGGTGGATGCATAACGCGAATTAACCACACCATAAAAAAGGCCCTGTCTACCCCATAAGGGATAAGGCGTGATTTATGTATGTATGTATAACGAAGATAGTAAAAAAATAATTACAAACTGGTCTTGGACCAATAGTGAACGCAAATGTTACTTCAAACACGGGGTATGCGTTTAAAAAACGATTTTTACCACCCGAGCTTCACTCCCCGAATCGTAAGGTACAAATCGTAAACTAAACACAAGCTGCTTAACGCAATAACTTAATTCACTATAACCGATTTACGACTCCAAACGTGCAAGTTATATGAAAGCGGAACGCTATCTTTAGCTGCAAGAAGGTTTTTACTGCGACCAATATACCGCGGGCTCGCGAAAGTCGCGAATGACAAATCAAGATGCTATCCGCTATATAAAATGTTTTATGTTGCTATCAAACGTTCATTATGCGTGAGCAGTAAATAACGAGTTGGTATTGAATCGTCTGTTATAACCAAGCTAGAAAAGACTCTAGTTTAATGCCGCACTCGTGGACAGAAATTAATATTTAATGGCAATCCAAGTGAGTGGTTTGCAGCAGCCACCAGGAGTTGAGACAAGAGCTCGTCTCAAAACATGCCAGCGCTCTGTTCATGTCAAAAGTATGTACGTTGAAGTGGCAATGGGCAAGCTCGCTCGTAGAACAGACAACCGTTGGGGGAGAAAAGTTCTCGAGCGGCGACCACGACACTAGGTGGGCCGACGACAGTGTGAAAAATGCTGGAAACCGGTGCATGCAGGTGGCGAGATGTTCGTTGTGGCGTTCTAAGGCTGATGATGACGCTCGATGCAGCTGTTGTACTTGCTCTCGGTCTTAACAGCATTGTTTTCTGACTTTGTACATCGACCAGTGTGCGGAATTCTTATTTCTTATTTCTTATGAAACATTTTGTTAACCAGAATTAAAAAAAAAACTTAAATACATACATACATACATAAATCACGTCTTTATCCCTTACGGGGTAGACAGAGCCTAAGGTGACAAGACCTAAAGGCCACGTTTAGCATGATTGTGGGCGTATGGATGGAAAGGGGAATCAAAACAGTGATGGGTTGCTAGCCACATCGCCTATATAACATGATCCCTAAGATATTCACCCAATCCCTCAATGGGTTTATACCATTTGCGCGGGTAGAGAAGCAACTGGTACATTCTATGTTTTTTCTTTGCTCCCAGACCAGCATGGAAGTGACTTAAACACACTTAGACTTAAATACAAAAGGCGTGTTTATTTATACTTACCCGACCACCTGCCGATGTAATCCAGGTTAATTTTAAAACAGTGTGGATCCGTTCTCATATAATAAAAATAACTTCCGAAACCATTTCTTCCATGCTGGTCTGGAAGTAAAGCAAAAACATAAAATTTACCAGTTGCTTCTCTTCCCGCGCACAGGTAAAAGCCCATCGAGGGAATGGGCGAAAGTCTTAGGAATCATGTTATAAACGATGCGGCTAGCAACCCATCACTATTTTGATTTCCCTTTCCAGCTATACGCCCTTAATCATGCTAAACGTGGCCTTAAGGTTTTCTTACCTTAGGATCTGTCTAACCTGTAAGGGATAAAGACGTGATATATGTATGTATGAAACCATGGCCCTGACTCTGTACTATTAAGATCCCGATCCTAAGATTTCATAGTACGTCTTACTTCCCAGATAATCCCAAAGCGGAGATTGAGCGAACACACCGAGAGTCGAAGCCAAAGCGGCGTCGAACGCAAGTGTGACAGAATTCGATTAGACATTGATAATAGGACACCGGAAAACTGCAACACACATCTGTATGCTTAGTGTAGGTTTTCGTCACAAAATACGTCTCAAACGCGTTTGCGTTAAGTCAAATGCCATGAGAACAGTTTGTTGCCGTTTCGATTCGCAAGTCGCGCTACCAATTATTCCATAGTAATTGAGACGTTTACGTGAACGCGTTCGAGACGTTTTTATATGCGAAAACTTACACTAGAGCCTCTGCAGAGTTAAATTGAATGGTGTTCTCAAAGATGAGTGCAATATACAAACCTATTTGCAAAAAAACGGGCACCCAAAATTTTTCATGCCACGAAGGATTACAGCAAATCTTTAAATCTAAGTAATGTTTTTTGTCAAAATAAGTAAATCTAAATAAAGAAGTTTTTTTTTGCAAAGGCGTTTATAATTACAACCGTGTAATGGCAGAAAGAGGTTGAAAAGGTCTAGTAGGCGTATTTTTTTGTACAGGACAATTAAAAATAAAAGGACATTTTCCATTATACGGGTTAAATAAACAAAAATGAGTTTCCGTTACAAATACAGGGTGTCTCAGAATTTTGTAATATTCCAGCAGGTGGCTTGGTTAGTAAATCAAACGCTTCTGTATTATCATATTTTGGATTCAACATAAGTCACCCCTTTGACGTACAGTTTGAACATTGACAAATGTGTGGAAACATTTCACACCACAATTGAAAAAGCCTGAATAACATTTACAGAACTATTTATTCAAACTAGCCCAATCATTTGCTGAAATATTTAACTGTAGTGAAACATTCATTATTTTTGTTCGTAAATTAATTAAGTTCAAATTTTAATTTTATGTGTATTCTAACCTAAGGCTAATCTGCTTGGCTGTCATGTCACTTCACTTCCTTCTCATCTTCTATTGTCTGTGATGTGGTTGTCTATGCTTATTGTTTTATTATTTCCTTTTCAAAGACAAAGGGTTTCGTGCCCAGGCAACCGCATCCAATTATATTTTATAATGTTTGGTTTTACTGTTGTATTATATGTCATAAACAATTTTTTCAATGTATGTATCACCCCATGGCCCCAACGGAAGACCAGCGCTGGCTGTAAAACCAGCGCTGGCTGTAAGGCCAGCAAATGCTGAGTTAGGAGTGTTGGGACCATTTTGTAATAATTTATTTATCCGCTGTTTTTAATATGTGTTTATTTATTTGTTGTTTTGTGATTGTTGTAAATAAACTTATTTTTCTTTCTTTAAAATATTCCAGATTAATCCTGAGAGATCTTGTAGGTATACCTACCTCGACACGGCTAAAAAAATTACTTCAAGTTTTATTTTTTGCCTCTAACAAACGCGGGGTCCCTCCCTAGGCGTTGAAGTAGCCTACAGTTTCTAATGGTTAATGCCTGCCTCTACCTCCCTCCTAAATAGAAGGCAATGCCCTCAGGGACAATCTACAGCACAGCCATTCCACACCGAAGCAAAGAGCCGACAAATGGGGACACGTGACCCGGCACAAAGCGATATGAACTTGTATTAATCTCACAGTCGTGCAGCGACAGTAATCCACATCCGACATTGCTTGCACCACGCTTAGAGCTCCTTAAAAGGAGACTATTTAGTTCTATAGAGGTTTTAAGAGCGCTGTACTGTGTTATTAAAACGGGACTAGTCGCATAAGCGTGTCGTTTGTGCGCTTATTCTGACCACGTTTTGACGGATACGCAGTGATATCAAGCCAGTTAGTAGACACATGGATTAACGGTAAAATCTATATCTATACTAATATTATAAAGAGGAAAGATTTGTACCTATTTTTGTATGTTTGTAATGAATAGGCTCAAAAAGTACTGGGCCGATCTGGATGAAATTTGGAACATAGATAGATTATAGTCTGGAATAACACATAGGCTACTTTTTATCCCGGAAAATTGCGTGATTCCCGCGGGATAGCGATAAACGAATTCTACGCAGACGAAGTTGCGGGCAACTGCTAGTCACTTATATAAATAAAGTTAATCCTATTTAGACTTTGGTTTGTTGACTTAGCGTTGAATCTTAACGTTTTTCAATTACTTATATTTGTTTTTTTTGCGTTTTTGTACAATATTCTTCTTTCGTTGCCATCTTCTACCGGGGTTGGCTATCATCATAGCGATTCGTACTTTGTCGACAGCCGCCCTCTACCATCCCCAACTATTTCCGATGGTTCTTCAACCACGATGTTATGCTTCTAGTCGATCCTCGGCGTCCCTGTATATTATCCTGAATTATTAGCTAAAGATGTTCGTATCTGTAGTGTCTCATAAATTTTGTTCAATAATAAATTAAACTATTTCACCCCTAAATAAATAAATAGCAACGGCTAAACTACAATAGATACTAAGTTACTTACAGTTAAAGATACTAGTGAAAACATGAAAATTATCTATGATGATGATGATGATGATGATCCTTCCGACCGATTTCGGCCATGGCGACCACTTCGACTCCTAGTTAGTATGACGCTCATGCGCCCGAAGATGGCTTATATAGCCGATCTTAGCGGTGAAACCTCGCGAAATTATTTATATACTTTTTAAAACCCTCCCACAGACCTTTTTTGGGGTTTAGAAACCCCACTTTAAATTTAAATTTCTCCTAAATAAATATTAGGGAACAATTCACACAAATTGACCTAGCCCCAAAGTAAGCGCTAGTAAGGCTTGTGTTATGGGTACTAGACAACGATATACGTACTTATATAGATAGAAACATACATGACTCAGGAACAAATATTCGTGCTCATCACACAAATACATGCCCTTACCAGGATTCGAACCCGAGACGCTTACTTCGCAGGCAGGGTCACTACCAACTAGGCCAACCGCGTCGTCGCCAGTTAAGAAACCTTAGCTTAAATCTATTAATATACCATCATCATGTTCTTCCATGCTGGTCTGGGAGTAAAGAAAAAACATAGAATGTACCAGTTGCTTCTCTACCCGCGCAGATGGTAAAAGCCCATCGAGGGAATGGGCGAAAATCATAGGAATCATGTTATAGGCGATTAGGCTAGCAACCCATCACTATTTTGATTCCATTTTCCACCTATACGCCTACAATCTTGCTAAATGTGGCCTGTAGGTCTTGTTACCTTGGGCTCTGTCTACCCCGTAAGGGATAAAGACGTGATTTGTGTATGTGTGTATTAATATATTATTTGATGCCACTTCTGGCGCTTTACAGCCAGCTAGAAAGCACTAAAAGACGATCTAAACGCAATAACAGATGGTATCGCCGATCGCAGTAAAACGAACACCGACTCCGGCGCACGCAAGACACGTGCCAAAATATCTCAATTACCTGCTATGTACAGTCGGCATCAGATATAGCGCAGCGGGCGAGGTCCTCAAATATTTCGGAGCAGCATTAAATTTCAATAAATTCGTTACACAAAGGTTAATAACATCAGAACACGCAATTCGTCATAAATATAAGAGCAGCCGACTTCTCAATAAATTCGGGACGTTCAATGAGGTAAAAATATCAGGAAGCAAGATCGTCAAAGGTCGACGACACAATTAATAATTAAAATATAAGTACTATCAAATGAATCAAGAAATTTTATTTCTTGATTTTTATGTTTTACTTTTTCGGTTTTACCGTTAGAAATTAAATTTCTAAATGTCTGTGAAAATTAGAACACATAGAAAAATCCGAAAAGTAAAGCTATGGCCGGGAATCGAACCCGCTATGCTATGCTATGGGTGGTGTAGGGGTATAGCACGCGTCACGGAATGACGAGGATCCGGGTTCGATTCCCGGCCATAGCTTTACTTATCGGATTTTTCTATGTGTTCTAATTTTCACTGACATTTAGAAATTTAAAATATAAGTTGTTGGTACTAAGCTGCATAAGTTGTTTTAGTTTTATTACTATTCCCTGATCGTTAGCACCAGTTTTTATGAATTTATTTAATGTACAGACATGAACTGTCTACTGATTTATTACATGTATAGATACACGTGTATGCTTATAAGACCCTAATACGTTCCTTATTAGTCGTCTTACGCGTACAAAAGTACATAGGATCGTGCCAAGCGACCATTAGTTTGCCAAAAAAACAAAGGACAATAATTATATACAATAAGATCCGCAGTAACCATTTTTCCTAACTAATACAGTATCTTCTATTTCCTTGTCTTCTCACAGTTAGTAAATGCTGCACAGAGAACTAGCTTCATACAAACTTGCTACGCTACGCTAGGATTATTACGCTGTGAATGGCAGTTATTGACCTAATACCACAGTATATAATATATAAGCTAAAGCAGTAAGGAAATTACGAACAAATCGGTTGAAACGAAACACGCACACAGGCGCGCGCTTTACACGGCCCCTAAGCGGACCTGAGCCTGAGCGGAGTGGACGAGGTCCGCTTAGGGGCCGTGTAAAGCGCGCGCCTGTGTGCGTGTTTCGTTTCAACCGATTTGTTCGTAGTTTCCTTACTGCTTTAGCTTATATATATACTGTGCTAATACTACTCCGATGCGTCCGAATGTGGGTGGGTTGCTTCCGTACTGGTCCGGGAGCAAAGAAATAACGTTCTCTGCCCGCGCAGATGGTAAAAGCCCATCGAGGGAATGGGCGCAAATTTTGATTCCCCCTTTTCACCTATACGCTCACAATCATGCTAAACGTGGCCTTTACCATGGTCTTGTTACCATGCGCTGGTACTTTCAAAAAAAGACATGTAACAAGCATTTGGCGGCCTATTTGCAAAATAAACTTTTTGTTTTTTTTTTTCTCTGTCTACCCTGTAAGACACACTGGTCCCGCTGCCAACGACGATGGGCTTGGGGCATGGGCTTTTACCATCTGCGCGGGAAGAGAAGCAACTGGTACATTCAACGTTTTTTCTTTACTCCCAGACCAGGGGCCCGAGTGGTATAAAGTGGTATAAATCGGCTTATATCTCCAAAACTACAGCTCTAATCAAAGTTTCGACCAAGTCACATGCTTAATGAGAGCTGAGATTGTCTTCTATGCTACTCGTATTTCAAATTCAGCACATTTTTCCACCACTTTTGAGTGGTATCTCACATGTGCTTTCAAAAGCCCCAGCATGTAAGGTGAAAATGAAAATGAAATGAAAAACGAAAACGAAAAATTATTTTTGCAAATTGACCGCCAAAGGGCTCTTTTACATGTCTTTTTGAAACTACCAGCGCATTCGGAAAGACCATCATTACCAAGAAGAATGCGCCGCAAGAAACTTGGCAGAATGGGAGAGGAGCTTGGTAGATAAGAGGCCATCCATAAAGTACGTCACAGACCCCCCCCCCCCCCCCTGTCACACGGTTTACTATGAAGACTGCAATTATTTTGTTCGTGTGTCAGAAATTTCCAGACCCCCCCCCCCCCTAAATGTGTGACGTACTTTTTTTTTATACATATGAATAGGAAGGCAAACGAGCAAGTGGGTCACCTGATGGTAAGATGGTGGTACTTTATGGATGACCCCTAAGAGCGAGAAAATAGACATCTAATCGCTTTCTCGCCCTGTGGGATGTGCCTGTAACCGGTAAAGCCTTGTCTCTGTGTTGTGAACACTCGTGCGGCGTTAACGGTGCGGTAGTGAATCGGCCAATCACCTCGCGGCACGCGTGTGCCTGTTTTATATCACGTGATAACGCGCCCCAGGGTTCCGTACGCAATGGGGCATCTGTTTCTATGTTATCTTTAAAGATATTGTATTTGGGTGGATCAACTACTTGTTATACTGTCCCGTGGCACAAGGCACTTTGTTAGAAGACAACGTCGTCATCTTCAGCGTATTTACGTCCCACTATGGGCTATAGTTCTCTCGCGGGTCCAGTGCGGATTGGGAACTTCACACACTTCAGAGAAAAGTTGATTGAAAAAAGTAAAATTCAAAAATCCCTTTTTTAAACACGATATTTTTCGTTTTAAAGACCCGTATAGATTGTATTGAAAAAAATCCGCAAACTATTTTATTGAATCATTACAATGAACAAAGATTTATTTTTTATTTTTTGTTCATGCCACAAACTGTCAAAAAGAAAATCGAAAAATGAAAAAGCTTAAAAAATAAATGAGCTCACGCCAAGAATTCCGAACTTAATCACTTCATCAATTGCACGATAGTATGGAACCTTAAGTGCATTGCTCCGACTCGCGCTTGACACTTTTTTCAACATCCTTTATACCACCTAATCCTTAGTCGGCGCTTGTTTACACTGTCTTATCCTTCACGACGTTTGCACATATG
Source organism: Pandemis corylana (assembly GCA_949127965.1). Classification (NCBI taxonomy): domain Eukaryota; kingdom Metazoa; phylum Arthropoda; class Insecta; order Lepidoptera; family Tortricidae; genus Pandemis; species Pandemis corylana. Next base: position 13,836,049 of record OX421860.1, read on the forward strand.
CTTACATATCGCTGTTTGGGAGATGATAAAAAACTGGACAAGAGCGAGTCGTACACGCGGGGTACGTATTAAAATACATAAAGTTTAAAATGTATAATGGGTTAAAATACATAATGGTTTATAATATATAATGCGTTTTTCTCAGAAAGTTACAAATTAACAGGATTGTTATAAAACAAACCTAACCTAACCTAAACCAATCTATAGATTACGATATCAAAAAAGTTCATTTAGCTAATACTTTTACAGAAAATTGCGTTATATATTTTGAACCATTATGTATTTTAACCCATTATACATTTTAAACTTTATGTATTCTGATCCGCTCCCTACACGCGTCAATGGTAAATAAGTGAAGTCGCAATTTTTTAATTTAGATATATCTGCTCAGAATCAAAAATACCGTTGTCAACCATAAAAAATTACCCCAATCAAAATGGTAATTTTCGATACATAACAATGAAAGCAAGCAAAGTTACAAAGTGACAGATCTTTCAATACCAATCTGATGGCGGTCTAATATGTATTTTCTATTGCTTTTTTGCGTAAAAAAAAATTTACAGCGAAAAAGTTTGAGAACATCATCTGGACATTTTCAATTTAAAGTTTATCATCTTTGTAAACAATTTTAATTAATATGTATGAAAAAAACGTCACAAGAGGGTCAATTTTTTTTTTCTGAAGTTTTTTTTTATCAAATGATGAGCTCCTAGAAACTGTCCATCCAGTTTATTCGTACCTATACGTATTGTAAATTTATCAGTAATCCGTGCAAACCGGTGAGGGTCACGGCGACCGGCCGGACCGGTCGGCGCCTTGCGCTCGCGCACGCCTACAAACTTCTCTATATTACAACATTATAACAGCCTTTTAAAGACCAGTAGCCATCAGCCGATGCGTAAGGGGGGGCACCAAATCTCACCAAATCTCATGTGGGGAGAGGGGTCCGGTAAACGGGGAATTGAAATAAATAATACCTACTAGATTTTAAAGAAAAAACATAGGATTTACCAGTTGCATCTCTTCCCGCGCAGATGGTAAAAGCCCATCGAGGGAATGGGCGAGTCTTAGGAATCATGTTATAGGCGATGCGGCTACTAACCCATCACTATTTTGATTTCCCTTTCCACCTATACGCCCTTAATCATGCTAAACGTGTCCTTAAGGTTTTGTTACCTTTGACTCTGTCTACCCCGTAAGGGATAAAGACGTGATATATGTATGTATGTACTAGATTTTTCTCACTTTTTAAATTTTGGGTTTATTCTGCTCAACACGGCTAGCACGAGGCCGCGCGAGAGCTGTGTCGCGCCCGAAACAGACTATATACCCATCTTTTTCTTACTGTTTCTTTCTAGAAAGTGTTATTTGCTACTGGCACAGGTGTCATCCCATACTAAGAGGGTTTGGAGTTTGGGGTCACGACCGGCGGAACCGGTCGGCGGCTCATGCGCGGGCGCAGGCTCTCGACTCAACCTTCCTTATTATAGCGTATTGCGGACGGTAAGACCAGTAGCCAAAGATTATGGGGCTGGGATTAAGATTATGGGTTGAATCCTCAAATTATCGGTCGTTTTGTTTACATGGATTTAACGCAGATTTAAATAAAATTTAAGATGGCTGCCAAGTAATTAAATTTCATCTCCGTTTTAATAAACCGTAATTTTAATCGACTATTGGATGGCCTTAATATTGTCAGTGACCATATAAGGTAATTTTCATTGCATTTAATTTTAACTAGCTCCTGCCCGCGACTTCGTCTGCGTAGAATTATAGATAAAAACCTTCCTCTTGAATCACTCTATCTATTAAAAAAAACCGCATCAAAACCGTTGTGTAGTTTTGAAGATATAAGCGTACATACATAGGGACATAGGGACAGAGAGAGCGACTTTGTTTTATACTATGTAGTGATTACAAGCAGTTTAATTGAATCAAAAAAATATCAACGCAAGTTTATTTCCGTTGTGTCAGTATATATTTTTTCCAGAATTCAAATATTTTGGATTTTTCTCAATCAAAATCGTTTACCCTATAGATTCCCATACAAGAAAAAATGTGTCCCAGATTTTACTATTGTTTTTTTCCTGGTCATCACGTTCCATACATACCTATATTAAAAGTGACGAACTGGAATAGAAATTGTGGGACACACTTTTTCTTGTATAAGGATCGATAGGGTTGTAAACGACTCTGAATAAAAAAAACCAAAATAGTTAAAAATATAATAAAAATTTCTTCCATGCTGGTCTGGGAGTAAAGAAAAAACATAGAATGTACCAGTTGCTTCTCTACCCGCGCAGATGGTAAAAGTCCATCGAGGGAATGGGCGAAAATCATAGGAATCTTGTTATAGGCGATGAGGCTAGCAACCCATCACTATTTTTTTTTATTCCATTTTCCACCTATACGCCCACAATTTTGCTAAATGTGGCCTGTAGGTCTTGTTACCTTAGGCTCTGTCTACCCCGTAAGGGATAAAGACGTGATTTGTGTATGTGTATGTGTATAATAAAAATTATTATGTGGACCTTTTTTTGGAAAACACTCACTTGTAAGCGTTGGTTGTCACCCGACGATATATCTACAGATACGGTAATGGTGCCTTACCTACACTCGGCCTAGTTTGTTTTATATGGAGATTGATATCTGTAGGATGTGTGTCATGGCGCCCAGCGCTTACGTCATAAAAAAAAAACTTTAGTCTATGCCAGATCGATTGATATTTAGGGTGCCCGCACACGGACCACCGGCTACAGCCACAATCTCCGCCACGAGAAGCTAGCGTGTGGCAGCCACCGGCGTCAACCGCGTGCGGCGGGTCCATATAAAATGTATGAAAACTACAGGAAATATGCCGGCGGCGGCGTTTTTTTGTGACCCGTGTGCGGCGACCATTAAGTGCAATGACCCCAAATTGAGTTTTTCCTATATTTTTATAAGAAACTAGCTGTTGCCCGCGACTTCGTGTGCAAAGAAATCGTGTCGCTATCCCGCGAGAACTACGCAATTTTCCGGGATAAAAAGTAGCCTATGTGTTATTCCAGAACATAATCTATCTTTGTTGCAAATTTCGTCCAGATCTGTGTAGCCGTATTGGCGTGAAAGAGTAACAAACATCCATCCATACTTACAAACTTTCGCGTTTATTATACTAGTAGGATAAAGACTAAGTGCTGCGGACTACTTACGCATTATAAGTAATTATTCCTTTTACATGATAATTTCGTAGATTAAGATACAATAATAAAAACTGCTGACACTACGGCATTTATGATTTATATAAAATTGAAAAATAAAACTTACTAGTAACTAGACTAAGAAGCCAAACGTCTGATGCGTTACCTGAAAAGAAAAAGCATTGTCGTTAAAAATGAGGAGAATACCAAAAACCCTAACAAACAGATTCCAACTGAGACTTAAAAAAAAAGAAATGCTCTACGGAACGCCAGACAAATTCATGACACCTTTGTGCAAATATAAAAAAATAAAAAAGTTGAAGTCCATGGATGCTTGTTAAAAGTGAGTTTAAAAAATGAAATGTTGGCAGAATATTTAGGGTTGCCACTCATTGTCGTTGCTACGTATTTACAACAGCCGAAAGGCGCAAAGTTACATAGTAGCAGGAGTTGAACGCATAGTATTTCAGCTTATAAACACGTATTTGAAAAACCTTTAATAACAGTGTTATTAAACAGGCACATGTGTACGACGATTGGCGAAAATAAAATGTAGACTTGCAAGAAATATTCTGCAATTCGCATTACGTTGCAGTACTGGATCGGCCTCTAACCCTGTCGCAGAGAGATCACTTTTTGGAAAATTATAATTATTATACAAGCTTGGCACCTGAAGCTTCTGTAAAATATAACTTCAGCTTTTGAAAGAAAGAAAAAAGACATTTATTCATTTTTGCAAGACACAAATATGTATAAGATAATATACACAATTTTATAGAAAAGAAACAAGAAAAAACACAGACATGAAAAATAGATCACCAGCGTTGTGTGTCTTCGCAAAAGTGAAACGGTCGCTCCATCCATAATCCATAATTTTTTACGTAAATAAAGTAATAGGTACATAGATAGAACCCGACTTATGTGGAACTAAAAAAATACATAAATTAGTTAAATATTGTCCAATAAACAACAGGCTGACATATATAAATGCAAAGTGCTGGAGGACTATTGTAAGGATTTCGATTTCTTAAAATCGGAAACCATTATTATTATCACGCTGTTGGCAACCCTAAGTCTTGTTCGGACCGCAAGCCAAGACGGCTCATCCCAAAAACAAAGGGAGCCGAGATGCAGTGTCGGTACTAATATAATAAAGAGGTGAAGTATGCCCCGACTATTGAGATAGCCGGGAATTGTTCAGCCATCGCATCGCAAGTCATGATGTTGACTTGTGCTAAAGCTAAATCTATGACGTTTTATTTTATTTTATTTTTATTTCTTCATGCAAGGGCGGTTCCAGGTTTTTTTTCTGGGGGCGAACAAGAGACGAACAGGCAAAAAAAACAACAATTTAGAAATAAACTTGAAGTGTGAACTGTTCTCGTATTGTTATTAATTTTTTGCTTATAATGCGGATTTGAGGTTTCTTGGTAAATAAAGAAATGAAGATGCGCTTCGTAAAAATTATCGATAGTCGATAACATTCTTCTTCTTCTTTTTATATAGCCCCATCGCTCGATGCGATGATTTCGCCAATGTCAAAGTAATAAATACAGTATTCAAAAATCATGTGACAAAAATGTCGGCATCGTTGTACGGTAGAACACGGTCAATGATATCCCTCGGAGACCGCTAGGAAATTATAGCCGATGCCCAGGGTGCACCGGACCAAGCACTGCTCTTCCCCCCGGACGGATCCAAAAACCGCAGCTCTTGATCACACGCGGAGGTAACCCGACTCGCACCCCCGATAAAATTCAACGTAAATTCCGCTCTCTGCTAATTATTGGCATACCCGAGAAATTGCTAACTCAAATGTCAGTGGGCAAATTACGTGGCTTACAACACCAACGGCCGATAAAGTCAGAGGTTCCCGAGTGGCCACGTACCGAAAGACGCAGCGTGGGGAGGACCCGCATCAGATGGACTGATGATCTGGCGAAGTTAGCGGGAGTCGGCGGGACTTCGGGGCGCTTTTTGGTGAGGCCTATGTTCAGCAGTTGCAAGCTGATGATGATGATGAAGTTATTAATGACCAGTGCCTGTGTTGCCTGGTTGTATCTACATTTTATTGACATAAAAATGTTCCGTCTCGCAACCGCTTATGACATATCCTTAGCGTGTTTGCGGATCTGGCAAAATTACGCGTTTCCTCAAGTGGAGAGTGCAAATATGGGGGCGTAAGGGGCTGCCGCCTTCGCATTTAAAGAATCGTAGCTATGTGAGATATTTACAATTTTATATCATAGTCTTCCACATGTGCGTAGTATTTGTTTTTTCTACGATAGATTAGATCAGGGCTGCCGACCATTTCGGCCGGTTGTGACCCTGGTTTTTCCATGCTGGTCTGGGAGTAAAGAAAAAACATAGAATTTACCAGTTGTTTCTCTTCTCGCCCAGATGGTACAAGTCCATCGAGGGAAGGCGAAAGTCTTCGGAATTATGTGATAGGCGATGCGGCTAGCAACCCATCACTATTTTGATTTCCCTTTCCAGCTATACGCCCTTAATCATGCTAAACGTGGCCTTAAGGTTTTGTTACCTTAGGCTGTGTCTACCCCGTAAGGGATAAAGACATATGTATGTATGTATGTGACCCCAAAGTTCCTTTCATTGTGGGACCTGTCCTGTGCCAGTAGCGAACCTTGGCTATTATGTATTTTTTTATAAAATAGAACAGCAAATGAGTGTCCCAGTAATTTCACCGGCTGTCTGACTTTACGCCGGACCACAGCAGTGCACGCACTGCTGCTTGGCGGCAGGATTAACGAGTAAAACGGTGGTAGCGATGCGGACGGACCTTGCACGAGGTCCTACCGACCGCAATAATCTGTGCAAGATGTGTTTTTTTTTATCGTTATCTGTTTAGAAATTTGATGCAGTTTCTTTGTCACAGAGTGTAAATAAATATACCTGTCTTGTGAGCTTTACGAACGCTAGTAATCATCGGAGTCGATAACCTAAAAGTCGATTTAAAAGTCGTTACGTTTATTAATAAACCATCTCGCTTACTCTCATTACCGTAGCCCAAGTGCAAGAGAGACACTAACCGCCCCAAGCCCGCAAATTGAATTGTGACGTCATATTAACGTATACATTTTGCGCTACCCTAGCATGTTTATAAGTAGATGTTTACGGCACCCGGTCGCAGTGCAGATAAGTAAAGTTTATTTAGGTGTTATTTGGCGTTTGTTTACATCTTGTTTACCGTAGGGGGTTCGATTCTGAGCCGAGTAAAGTTTGATGCAAGACTTTTTTACGGGGCTTCAGTTTGAGTTTGATTCGGGACTGTCCGTAGATACGTCGTGGCTCAAAGGATTTATTTATATTTTCAAGGGCAGGTAAGTAAGTTAAGTAGCCACAGTGCTATTTTAGGTTCAGGTACAACAAACTACAAAAAAAATGATCAAACACATACTGGCAAGTATAAGAATCCCCTAACAACGACATAAAAAAATATGTCGAAATTTTCGACTCGAAAAATTCCAAATACAAAATGCAGATTAAACTTCCAACGTCCGAATGCTGCAAAAAAATATACTGGCTGAAATAGCACAGCTTAAAAACTAAAACAATATTAAATTTGAAAATCGAACTCAGCCGTGAACACATGTTGTAAAACACACTGGCAACCTCACTTAAGCGTACATCTGTAGCATGTGAGCCCTTCACAGCACTTCGGCTGTTTGGATTTGAACGTATCGGTTTTCCGATGATGGTAAATAAAATATAACTGGTACAGCGTTGAAAGGGACCTTATGGAGGTTGGGTGTTCCGTGTTACGTCACTTTCAAAGGAACTGTACCTATGTGAGTGCCAGTGGCATGTGTGTTTTGTGTGTGGATGATGGAGCATGAGCGCTTTCTACAACGAAGTGATGCGTACTATAGAAGACTGTTTTAGTTGCAAATTTGCAATTTTTTATGCAACCTTTATTGTGTTTGCAATGTGCTTTGATTTCACATGCAATGAAATCTTGACATTCATGACTTCCCAATTTTTTTAATTATATTTCTATACTTTCCACGAGGGCCCAGTGCGGATTGGGAAATTCACACGTTCTGAAAGCCTGTGCCCCACAGGGGTAGGCAGAGACTACTTTGTTCCACTGACTACGATCCTGACATACTTCTTTCGCTTCATCCACACTCATTAATCTCACATCATTAATAACATGCTCGTCGCACTGGGACGTAATAAATAAATATCTTGGGACAAATTACACCAATGGACCTAGCCCCAAACTAAACACAGCTTGTACTATGGTGTACCAGGCAACGGATAAACATACTTATACGTATAATGTAGATAAATACATACAACATCCATGATTCTGGCACAAACATTCGTATTCATCATACAACTGTCTGCCCCTGCCGGGATTCGAACCCAGGACCTCTAGCTTCATAGTCAGGGTCACTAACCACTAGGCTTTCCGGTCGTCAAAATGCCCACAGAAAACCAGAAATGCTAACCAAAGTCAAATATTTGATCATTTTATTAATGACGTTTCTGACAACCGATGCGAAGGTCATCACGGGTCATATATCAAGAGGCCACGCCCCCAAAATGATTTATTCTCATACTAAGCCCATCTCGGCCATTATCATAGTTTAGAAGATGAATTGTGACTCGCGACGTATTTATTTGCTATACGGTACTTCGTTAATGGAGGTTCTTTAGTTGTTTTTGTAGGAATTATCAATATTTTGTTGGAATTAAAACCGCAAAGCACTCAGTAAGTTGTCTATGATTTATCTATGCGTTAGATTGTTTCCGCCACTTCTCGCGGGGGAGGGGTTGGAGGGACATACACAGACATAACACAAATCACGTCTTTATCCCTTAGTAGACAGAGCCCAGGGTAACAAGACCCAAATACCACGCTTAGCATGATTGTAGGCGCGTAGGTGGAAGTGGAAACGGGAGTCAAAATAGTGATGGGTTGCTAACCGCATCGGTTAACATGATTCCTAAGATTTTCGCCCATTCCCTCGATGGGCTTTTACCATCTGCGCGGGAAGCGAAGCGGCTGGTACATTCTGCGGGTTGGAGGGAGAGGGAGATTATTGCACGTACAGTCAAGTGTAATAATATGTATGTAGTCAGTTTCAAAAATAAGTACCATACACGCTCTTACACCGGCGTAATAAGGTCGTGAGACATATTTTTGAGAAGTTCGTATCGATACTTATTTTTGCACTTGACCGTACAGCACGCATCTACATTCATGTCAAAAAACTAGCACTGTAACAAATTCAGCAAGTCACGTATGCAAGTGAAATATAAATATACCTTATGTACAAGAATTTCACCGACTGTCTTACTCTTCTTGCCAGAACAGAGACAGTGATTGCAATTGCGAATGCATTAGACAAAACGCACTAACTCATACGCGTCGCTTTGCCACATTTACAACGAGAGCGATACAAAGACGTCAGAGTCAAGACGTGAACTTCAACTGTGATTGTTCACATTCAGCACGTGTCTACTTGAACTTACAACCTCTATTTAAATCCCAGTTCACACTACCCGGCTGTCGCCAGCACCAGCACCGATTTATTCCGCAATAAAATTACATTAATATGAGTGTGAACGCGGCCTTGCGTGCGGGCAGTACATTGCGACCTAATTGCAGGTTTAGTCTGATCCGGCCGAAATTGTAGCTCGGAACATCCCGTGTGTACGCGGCCTGACACTAATGCGCCGTTACGGGTTTTTATTGGCAACATTACGTTTTGTCTATGGGAAGTTATGATTATGTTGGTACTGTACCATTTGTACAATGCCCTTTAGCAATGTACGCGAACTTGGAGTGCCAAGAAGGCGAAAAAAAGAGGTCTCTAGTTTTTTCACACTGCGCAGTTTGGGCCACTCGTTACAGACTTAAAATGTCAAATGTATTTCTCTAAATTCTCATGACACGTCGCCAAAATATTAAAAGTTTGACGTACCTATCAGATAAAATAGTTTCATGTAAGTACGAACCGTTTAGTGAATCCATCTCGATATTCTCGATAGTATCTTGTCTCTGTTCACATGACTAACAATAACTTGCTTCGTAAACGCTTATTACAACTAGCCACCTATAAAAAGAAGAAAATACACTTTCTTTTCTTACGGCCGTGACCATTCTGTCTGGCCAGTTACAAGCGATTGTAAAGCTCGCAGACACGGACCAAAGAAATCTAGGCGACGTGTGATACCCACCCTTGTTATAAAAAGCTTATCACAGATCCCCGACATAGTTACAGGGCAAAATTGGATCCGATATAAAGTTTGTGCCATTTTTTTTGTGACTCGTAAAAAAGATATCAGAGAGGAGCGCCCCGAGCGAAAGTCATTGAATTTTCAACGGTTAAAGCTGAGAAGTCTGGTTGTTGATGTGTATCTGTTACAATACGAAATAGAAATAAAACTATCTACATAATCCATTTCATTGCGAAACTTCTTTAATATATTTTTTTGTTTGGATAAACTCACTCATCAACACATTTTTTCTGCATAAAATATTGATATCGGATGCATGCGGCTTACATGCTGGCCGGTACGAATTTTCCCCAAATAAAAAAGAAAAAAGAAACTGTAGTTGTAATATCAGCCCTGCTCGTTAGTACACGCGGTTCAAATTTCGAACATGGAATCATTTTACGTGCCTAGAGCATGCCCTAGCGATTCTAAATTCCAGTGTGCACGCCTGGAGTTAGTTACAGGTTCGTAACTTTTTCTATTGAAAATTTTCGTGTGAAAAGTTCCGGTCTTTGAATGAATGAATGAATGAGCCGTGATCAACCGACTCGAATCGAATCGAATCGATCACGAAAACCGTGAAATCTAGTTTCCTATTTAATTTACATTAAGGATGTTGTTGGATGTAACTAATTAACTTTATGCTTGCGGCTTTGCCCATAATGAAAAAGATAATATAAGACGGTTGACTATCCTACCTTTTTGCAATACGTGCTTACATTAAAAAAGTAACCTTCAATTAAAATTTCAGATTTCTAGGATTGGTTGTTTTAGCTAGGCGTTGCTATCCACAATCAGGCAGGACAAACGATTTTATGTGGATAGAACAGTCAGGCTTAACAGTGAAATAATTGTTCTTATCAACAAACGCCGAAGTAATTCGCAACATAACCTACAAATTCAAGTATATCTACTAACATGCAACACTTGTCTTGATAAAACCTTTCAAATCCCCCTTCACGCGTTCGGGCGCGCTCGGCGGCTGTCGGCAGCAATCGGGCGCCCTCGGCTCCCCTGTCATATCAGCGAACCCACCAATTATTGTATGACTGTTGCCCGCAACTTTGTTCGCATCCAACAGAAAAAAAAACTTTCCCTGGACTGAAAGTAGCCTACGATAATCAAATCACAATCAGGGATAGCGTGGTTTTTTTCAATCGGTTTAGAAGATCTAGAGGCGAAATCAGATTTAGTCTTACTCGGCTTCATTTTGTTGTATGTACGCAGAATTCTGTCTTTAATATTTGAAACACACATATTAACCTTTTTGTCAGTCGTGTAAAAAAAACACAAACGGGCCCTAGAAATATACATGCATACAAGATAAATCACGTCTTTATCCCTTACAAGGTAGACAGAGCCTAAGATAACAAGACCTAAAGGCCACGTGTAGCATGATTGTGGGCGTACAGGAAGAAAGGGGATTAAAAACAGTGATGAGTTGCTAGCCACATCGCCTATAGGTACCTACTATAACATGATTATCAAACTTGGTTAGCTACAAGGAACAAGGGAGATTTTCGGCCATACCCTTGATGGGCTATTACCATCTGCGGGGTAAGAGAAGCAACTGGTACATTCTATCTTTTTTCATTTGCCAGGTAATAAATATTTAACTTGATGAATGAACCAGACGCAACATAATGTTGTTGTGGTTAAATGAAGTATACTTCGTTGAAGGAAACTTATCCGATTAACGTTGTTCCTAAAACAAAAAATAACTTATGAAAAATAATTGTGTGTGGAGTGATGAAAGGCAATCTTTCGCGCGCGCTTGGCGGCGGTCGGGTGCCGTCGGCAGCTGTCGGAAGCAATCGGGCGTCCTCGGCTCCCCTGTCATATCAGCGAACCGACCAATTATTCACCTCAGGTCTAGTAAGTAGCAAATTCAGTTCAGTTTTCAACTTTCATCTCCTAACTTATTTAGAGGTTGTTTGGTTGATTTTATTAGCGAAGTTGCGCCATACCTGCGTTAATGTGACAGCTAAAATTACAAGAGATCGCATAAATTAAACGAAGTATGGCGGTAGTTTTATGGAACCCTTTTTGTCTTTGGTTGGCTTTCGAGGCGTTGCGAAGGATTTTCTAAAGGAGTAAATGTCCGCGTGACGAAGGAAATACGGGTTTTCCATTTTACCAATATCCGATTTCAAGAAGAGTTCCAGTGTCTCGAATAGATTAACACTTTTGTGGGTTTTGAGAAGAAACTTGGGTTGCGCGGCTTAAGGGCTCTACATCCATGACCAGAAATAAAAAATAAAAAGTGGGTTACGGCTTATGGAGTTTTAGCGGGGCTGTATGGACGTCGTTTCCTTTGTTTATTAATAGAGATGAAGAAATAACAAAAAAAAAAAGAGTTTTGGCGGGGAAATGTACGGCGGTTTGACATAGGTTTCACTAATAGACGTTTTGGTTTTGTTTCCACAATTGAGCTTTAAAGATGGCGAAAAAAAGTAAAGAGAAATAGATATTATTAAGGATTGACCAATTTAATTAATGAGAGATTGAATCTATTATCATATTAAGCAATGACGTCATGAAAAAATCAGTGCATTACAAATCTGCCGCTCGATAAAATTTTCTACCGGTCGACACAATATTTGAATACGCATATTTACCACTTTCAAGTCCGGTCTTCAAGTCCTAATCCCAAATGAATACCAAGACCTTCTTAGCTTTCATTCTTTCTTTCATTAACTTTTGTAGTTCGAAGCTATTTAAACCACTTGTGTAGAAAACGTGTACCACGACCTATTTTTTGCGGGTAAAAAGTGTGCAAACTTCCCCTTCCAAACATTAAGTGGGGGGTGTCATTATATTTCACCTGGTGCTCTCGGGAACGAAGCTCGGACCAAGTCCCGGGGCAGTACAGAAAGCATAGCCTCTTTATATAACCGAAAAACTTAAGTTTTTTGCAGTTCGTTTTTCTTTCAGCATTACAAGGTTTTACTAGTTTTATTACTTGCTTTTAGAAATTCAATTGATTTATTTAAACATGAAATGCATATTTGATTGTTATTGTCTACAAACAAGACACTGGGGACATCATTTAGAATTTACAGCATCATATTGTCATCAAACAATTAATGTCGGTGACGGTATCAATAATAGACCATTAACCAATTTTATGATTCACATTAAACCATTAATGTCATCTGATTGGATTTACGGGACTCTATATCCCAAATTGTCGATAGCAACGTCTCTGATAGCGACTGTAAAGTGTTGTGCTGTAAAAATAACGCGCAAGACGGTGCCGTAGTCGCAGAGTAGGCAATTGACATCAATTTATAATTCGGGTCAGGCAGCGGCGTTTCAACCACCTTACTACGTTACTAAAATTAGCAAATATATCCATGGATTAAGAGTAAATAGAAGCAATTACCTAGCTACAAAAACCGCACACAGCTGTCGCGAAGTAGAGAGATACTTAATTGGTTTTAGTAGGCAAAATTCAAGATTTTAGTAACACAAAGAAAAGGCGGTTGAAACGCTCGTCTTGACCTAGATACGGATCTCCGCAAAATTACGCCTGATTCAATCAATCATTCGTGCTTTGGTTTGTAAAAAACGCTCGTATTTTTCAGTGAGGAAGGAGGCTGTCCGTTCTGGTCGCGCTCACGGCAACATTTAGAAGCGCAGAACGCTAAAACTTATCTTTTAAACAGGTATTAACTCCTCAGTTTGTAAGCATTTGTTATTTACATTTGTGGCGAGATTCAGTCTCTCTCGCTCACTCATTAGTTACTCTTCAGTCGTCTCAAACTATGATAAATTTACAAGGTATCGGACACACAAGGCTATCCATGTATCGATTTTAACTCGAGTCGATCTCAGCGCCATTTTTGATGTTCAAGTCATGATACAAAACCGATTTTAAACTTCGACGTCGACCATACAAATCTCAATAACATTAAATTAAAAATGTTAAAATCTACGCATTAATCGAGTCATCATACGTAAATAAAAATAATAATTAAATTTTATTCCAAAAATCCTTTACACCTGGAAAAGAGCTCTTCAAACTGCTGGACCGATTTTTACCTAACATGGCTAAGAACCGGGTTTCGAATTAAAAAAACGGCATCCAAATCGGTCCATCCGCTCGAGAGCTACGATGCCACAGACACCCCACTTTTTGCATCGGGGGTTAAAAATATTACCCACCAATACCTACACTCCTACAATACCGGGGAAGCTTGTAAAGCAGCCCTGCGTCGTTAAACCAGTCTACCCCAAGCCGGATTCAGGCGCTATGAATAGAGGATTCACGCCTCCTTCCCCCTATTCACGTGTAAATACGCCCAACAAAATGTTCTAAGAGCCGAGCTCCCGAGTCCTAAATAAAATAGTGCCCAGACGGCAGTTGCAAGCGTTGAAATTCACTTCTTTAAATGAAATAAGTTTTTTTTTTTTTTTTTTTATTCAGGATTTTTTGTTGCCAGTACCTTTTAAGGACTAAACGATGCCATCCTATCTACTATATTCATATACTAAATTTCAAATCAAACCAACCGTATGTAGTGAGTGAAATTTGAATTGCAAAATACGAATTAATTAGACTACCCGGCTAAAAAAGACAGATCTAGAGTGCTAATATCGAAAAAAGGTGTCATTATTCACGAGCTTCTGCCTGCAACGCAGCCAGCAAGAAATTACTTTTGTTTTTTTATTTAAAAAATACGTAGACTCCGCTTTGTCATGCTGTTCTTTTTTCAAAAGACGAATTACCATAGACATATCAAAGCGTAGTTTCAGAACAATAAACAAGTGTGGTTTTATGAAACGAACCTTGCAGCTTTTTGACATACCAATACCAACTTACGAAACGAGAGGCTATAGACCGACCGTTTAAATGAGTCCTCCCCCGCGCGGCACAGGGGCGCGGGGTGGGACGACCGCGGGGGCCGAGAGGTGCGGGCGGCAGGCGCACTAAGCCGCATATCTCTTGGTCACTTTTGTCGTCCTGCCCCGCGCCCCTGTGCCGCGCGGGCGAGGACTCATTTATGCGGTCGGTCTACACTTGCCTAGTTAGTTTCAATTTCAGTTTGCAAGTTCGCAAAACGGGGTGCGAGTCGGGTTATCTCCGCGTGTGGTCAAGAGTTGTGGTTCGTTATTGGATCAGTCCAGGGGTAAGAGCAGTGCTTGGTCCGGTGCACCCTGGGCATCGGTTAATGATTTCCTGGCAGTTTCTGAGGGATATCATTATCTGTTGGCTAAGAGCCCGACAGCTGCCGACATTTTGCCACAAGATTTTTAAATGTGATTACTTTGACATATTAAAAAAAATCGCAAAAAATCCACTGTCTTCATTCATTCTAAATTGCACCACCTGCTCAGATCTGTCCTGTTCTCCAGTCCATTATGGTTGCCTGGTAGAGATCGCTCTGTAGCGATAATGCCGCCTATTGTTACCTTGTAATATTCATTGTAATATGCTGTACACCTTTTTTCTGTTTTGGTTGTTATATGTGGTGTTCAATAAAGAGTTATTGTATTGTATTGTCTTACATATTAACAGAATACCTCCATCCTGCTCATCCTGCTGTAGATAATTTACCTGTAACAAATCAAATATATATTATAAGTATAATCGAATAAACCGGAGCGTCGCGGCAGCCATCGGAAATTAAGGGTTCGGAGATGGAAACGGTTTTTTCAGGCACGAAAATGTGCCGTTTTTATAATAAATATACCTATATTTTATCATAGTGATGTTATACCTACATTATACAGAGCCACACTAGAATTAGTGTTTAAATATGTTTTAAGGGATGATAAAAAAACCTGGTCACTTATGGCTTCGTTTTCCACGGTCCCTCTTCAAACTGAAACTTTATAGGTTGTACAAAGTTTACCAAATATAAATTTCTGCGTTACTTCTAAGCCGTTTCTTAATTGTTCATCTACTAATTGACTACAAGCCCATGGACAAAAAAAACATGTGAAATGAACCTGCGTGAAACACGCTTAGAAGGCTGTTACTATATCATAAAATAACTCTGAGTGCTATACCGTCTTTTCTGAGCGGTACAGATTTTTTCCCATACATTGCAAAAAAAATGCACTAACTTCCGGCACCACCACTTTAAAGCGGCACTAGGTTTTTCGACATTTATTTTTAATCATCTATAAGCTATAAAAACGCCGTAAATTAATAATTAGTCGTAATTCCTCACTGAGAAATTCCATAAATATACCGCTCAGAAAAGACGGCATAGCGCTCAGAGTTATTTTATGATATACTCGTAGTAACAGCCTTCTAAGCGTGTTTCACGCTGGTTCATTTCACATGTTATTTTTGTCCATGGACTTGAAGTCTATAAGCATGTTAGTATGATGAGACACATCATTTCTTGTAACAAACTTTACTCCTTTTGTCCCTCCGCTGATGGGACAGACTATCAACAACAAAATAGTATATCCAACCTTACGGCTCCGCCACAACTTCGGGCACCGACAGCGAATTGTTCTCGCCTTCCGATGTCGTGGCCAAGCCGTTAAATACACACACACACACAAATCAAGTCTTCATCCCTTACGGGGTAGACAGAGCCTAAGTTAACAGGTACCTACAGGCCACATTTAGGAAGATTGTGGGCGTATAGATGGAAAATGCAATCAAAATAGTGATGGGTTAGCCTCATCGCCTATAACATGATTCCTATTGTAATCGCCCATTCCCTCGATGGGCTTTTACCATCTGCGCGGGAAGAGAAGCAATAGTACATTCTATGTTTTTCTTTGCTCCCAGACCAGCATGGCCGTTAAATCGAGCGAAAAACATTAACTCCACCGTATCATTTTGATTATAACAGCATAACAAATTAACGATTGATTTCGTCAAATAATTCGCCTAATAAAACGACCCAATAAACAATCTACCGACACCCAATCAAAATAATCATAAGCCAAGTTTAATTCAAAACCAATTCCAAATCACACGGCAACGTAATGATACAATTTCTCATTACATCAACAGCGGAAATGATTGCGCGCCCAATCACTTCAATTCAATCATCGGAATCAAGTCGAGATCAAACGTTAAACGTCTGCACAATCATTAATGTCGCAGCGATTTGGGAACCCAAGTGGCTCCTCGACTCAGTCGACAGAAACGGAACCCTCATGCTCTGACGGTTCTGGCTGAAAATCAGTGCTGCAGGTGTCTAACACATCAGCGTAATGCTGAGCCAGCGACCGTTTCACTTTTGCGAAGACACACAACGCTGATGATCTATTTTTCATGTCTATGTTTTTTTTTTGTTTTACCTTGTTTATTTTCTATAAAATTGTGTATATTATCTTATATTTGTGTGTCTTGCAAAAAGGAATAAATGTCTTCTTTCTTTCTTTCTTTCTTTCTTTCTTTCATGGGCAGGATCACTTCTTTGACTCCGTCCGTCCGTCAAGACACAAGGAACGCGTGGATGTATCAGGCTGAAATCAATATCAAATACCAGTCTGCTACTAATTATAGCAGTAAAATCAAACTTCTAACCAACTTCACAGTAAGACACAAAAAACCATTCAGTAGGTCGGTTTTGTTTGAGCTGAAGTATACGCAACCAAAAAATCTAGTCGTTAGAAAAGGAAAAATCGCCGTTTACGCGGAGCTACGAGTACCTAATTCCCGTCTCTGCGTACAGCATTAAGGCAGCTACCGTTTGTTTACGTGGACTTAAGTAACCGTACTGCCTACTACATAGGATGACGGGTCCAGTAAGAACCATAACATAAGCCTCATAGTCATTTTTAGAGTCCTAAAAATTCTATGTTAATATAAAATGCAAACAGATATTCTTAGAACATGGTCTAGTAGACATTGCCAAATCAAGGGTTAAATAAAGTCTATGACACTCACAAATAATGGTTTCATTCGATAGCCAGTTTCCTTTCGGTTGTTTTTAGCCACGTTTGATAAAAATCGGTCCAGCAGCTTAAAGAATATCAGCTCTTTTCCAAAATGGTTTAACGCATTTTTGACGCATGAGGTTTTTACATTTTTAAATTTAATGTCATTATAAACATCAAGATCGGTATTACTCAGGACAAACGAGGCTAGAACACTTATTCACTGCACACAAGAGGTTACCCTCTGCGTACAGCATTAAGCCAGTTTGTTTACGTGGAGGTAGTAACGGCGCGTGGCGGCGTGGCCCGCGCACGTGACTATCGACCCGCCCGGGCCACGCAGGCCCTTTGTGCCGGGCTGTGAACGGGTTCGGATATTACATTCGGCAGTTCGAGAACCCAACCAACACTGAGACAAAACGGAAGCTATGCCTGCTAACTTATTGTATAAATAGTGTGGCAAAAAAAAAACGAGTGTCGTCACCAATTTGCGTCAAAAAAGAACGTTCCACAGTTTAAAGACATAGTCGTACTAACTAAAATTTTGAGGCTCGGAACGGAAGAAATGCGCATTAAAAACTTGTTTTGTGTAGCTATGATGTGGAAAGATCAAAGCAATTAAAAAAAAATTGTCAAAAAGAACAAAGGAACTTTGAAAATTACGTTCGGGAGTTTAAGGATATGTGAACTAACCTTATTCATAAACAAGTTACAAGCCTGTTCTAGATAAATTGTGGTTTGTCTGTGTCTGACGAAGGCGATGTCCAATGAGATAGACAAAGACAAACGAATGTTAAACTAACAAAAGCTTAACAAGCGTTTATGAACAAGGCTCTAATACTTTGAGGCTCTCAAAATGGAAGCGATGCCTATTGATAACACATTTTATATATAGTGTGGAATAATCAAACTAGAATTAAAATTTTAGATAAAAAGAACAAAGAGGTTGCCATTGCCAGTTCAACTCAAGATGACTGCGTTATGACCTTATGACAAACACAAACATTCCAATATGGCCTACGACTTTGATACAACTTCGTCTTCATTATTTTTTTACGAATAATTCAACGTTTTTTTTAATAATATTTCCCGTAAAGGTCCGGGTTGTTTTCTTTAATATATTTCAGACACAACGTATTTTATTCACTAACAAAAAAAGGTAATTTTGGCATCCGAGTTCCCTTTCCAAGAACTAACAGATACTTACCGATTACTTTAATAAGTCTGGCTAATAAAATTCATTTCCTGCCTATTTTTTCGCTTATTTTTCCTTTTCCTTTGTTTTAAGAAAGAGAAGAACTCTCATTTATTTTGAACCAATCGCCGTGAAGTTACGCTAGTACATATTTTACAAGGGACAAAGGAAAATTGTTTGCTACTTGATTTTTGGTAAAGTAACCGAGACTTTAGAGATAGCGATGAAATAATTATAGGATTATGAGAGGTTATTACGAGTACAGAAACTCGGCAAAAAAGTGTAGGTACATACATTCATAAATCACGTCTTTATCCCTTACGGGGCAGACAGAGACCAAGGTAACAAGACCTAAAGGCAAAGGTAAAATGGTAAGTTACCTACACTTCTATTTCTACGGGAGTAAAGAAAAAACATAGAATGTACCAGTTGCTTCTCTTCCCGCGCAGATGGTAAAAGTCCATAGAGGGAAAATCGAGTGAGCGAAAATCTTAGGAATCATCATTCTTAGCAACTGTTGGAGGTTGCATTACTCTATAGTAACCTGGCTGATTCCACCAATGATTATGTCAACTTTATTGACTGACAAGTTTGTCCTGCTCTTGTTTTAGCGCTTGTGCTGATTATAAATATCTGCTATTCATGAAAATGTCTTTAAATTAATATTATAAAAGGTTATGTGTTCAGCTGCAATAGTAAAAACGTTACTGTAAATATGTCGGAAAGTAAAAGTCAAAATTTTTCTCATGAAAAATTACGCGGACGTGAAAATTACGTCGAGTGGAAATTTGTGATGAAGAATGCATTGATTCACGACAATTTATGGGTCTGTATATGCGGTTACGGTAAGGATGACCAAACAACGACGGAATTGAAAAATCGACGTGACGAAATAGCAAAATCAAAAATTTGTTTGAGCGTAGAAAAGTCATGTTTTTCACATTTGATGTCGGCGGATACGGCGAAAGACGCCTGGAATGCACTGGAACGTGCGTATGATGACAAAGGACTCGGTTCGAGAGTGCGTGCACTCCAGAACTTGTGCGCTGTCAAACTTGAGAACTTCATTAGCATGGAAGCTTACGTCAATGAAATTTTGTCATTAGCTCAGCAATTGGCGAACATGAACAAGTCTGTTGATGATGAGTTCCTTGGTGCATTGATGCTCAAAGGTTTACCGACGCAGTACGAGCCCATGATCATGGCATTGGAGCATTCGGGAGCTGTCATTACGTCCGATCTAGTAAAATCCAAACTGCTACAGGATCAACGTTGGACTACTCGTGGAGATTCGAGTGAGTGCTTGTATTCCACAAGAAAATGCGCTACTGGAAGTGACTCCGGAACGAGAAAAGCGCAGCAGCACAAGGTAGAGTCAAAAGCGAAGGACAATTCCGGTCGAAAGAGAGAGCCGTGGTGCTGGAAATGCAAGCAAAAAGGACATCTGAAGAAAGACTGTCGCAACGAGAAGGAATCTTCAGGAAACTTTGTTCTGTCTGCATATAGTGCTGGAGCGGGCTCGGAATCTTCGTGGTATATAGACTCTGGAGCTACAAACCACATGACTGGCAAGCGTGATTTGATGACTGACTTTAAATCGCGGGGTGGTTCCGTCACCATTGCTAGTGGAGATAAACTGCAGTGTACAGGTATAGGTAATATTAAGTTGTCGAATAACGCGATGTTAACAAATGTGCTGTATATACCTAAACTGTCTGTTAATCTCATATCTGTTTCGCAATTGATTAAGGACGGTAGTACTGTAAATTTTGATACTGATGGTTGTACAATTTCGAAGTTGACTGATTTACCGATTAAGGCAAATGACGTAGGAGGCGCATATAAACTTCAGACCTGCAGTCTAAGGGCGAATCTAAGTATTAGTACAGTGACTTGGCATCAAAGACTTGGTCACCTAAGTGGCAATAATATGAAGCTTTTGAGGCAGGGACTTGCTAATGATATTAGTTTTCAGGACAACCCTTGTAAGGACGTTGCATGTGAGGTTTGTTTAAAAGGAAAGCAAGCCCGTTTCCCTTTTCCTAGCAACCCTATGAAATCTGTGGCTGCAAAACGGTTGGAATTGATCCATACTGATTTGTGTGGTCCATTGCCGGTAAAGTCACTTGGAGGCAAGAAATATATCCTGACGTTCTTGGACGATCATTCGAGGAAGGTGTTTGTGTATTTCCTGGAGCGAAAGAGCGAGGTGAGCCAATACACTAAAAACTTTATTAATTTAGTTGAAACTCAAACTGGTGATAAAGTGAAAATTGTGAGGTCAGATAACGGGACTGAGTACGTGAACAGAGATCTTGAAGGCTTTTTGAGAGGTAAAGGAATAGTCCATCAAGTGACTGTACCCTACAGCCCGCAACAGAATGGCTGTGCGGAAAGGCTGAATAGGACGCTCCTAGAAAAAGTAAGGTGCCTGTTGTACACGTCAAACCTAGACCACAAATTTTGGGCAGAAGCTGCCTGCACCGCAGCGTATTTAATAAATGTGTCACCGTCGAAAAGGCTCTCGGGTAAAACTCCTGAGGAGGCCTGGACAGGTAATAAGGTGAGCTTGAAACATTTACGGGTGTTTGGCTGTGAAGCTTATGCACACATTGATAAAGTGAAGCGGAATAAGCTTGAACCGAAAAGCAAACGTTGCATATTTCTTGGCTATGAAACTAATGGATATAGGCTCTACGATTTAGAGAAAAGGGTAGTTTTTCGCAGTCGTGATGTTGTTTTTAATGAAACAATCTTTCCAGGTCTCAAGAGTGAGCGGTCCGTGGAGATATTCTTTCCGACAAGTGACGACGGTGTCATCGTTGAGGGTCACTCGGAGGAAGAGCCTGAGATCGAGGTTGAGGCGGAGCTGCCATTGCTACCAAATGTAGAAATTCAGGTTGAGGCGGAGCAGCCGGTAACGCCTGAAGTATGGTTTGAGGCGGACGAGCAGATGCCGAGTTCATCTACTGATTCTGGCAGTATACCACGTGAACCACGTAATGACGGGCCTGCCTATAATTTACGGCCAAGAGTACCGAAGACGATGTCTGCACTCGAGGTTGAGTTGAATGAGCCGACAACTGTCAAAGAAGCTTTGCAATCGAGCGATACCAAGTTGTGGCGGCAAGCTATGCAAGATGAGATTGATTCATTTAATAAGCATGAGGCTTGGGAGCTAGTTGACAGACCGGCGGATAAGAACATTGTTAAGAATCGGTGGTTATTCAAAATCAAACGTGATGCTAATGGAAAAGTAGCATGTTATAGAGCGCGATTGGTTGCAAAAGGGTTTACTCAAAAATTCGGAGTTGACTATATGGATACGTACTCTCCAGTTGTACGACATAGCTCGTTGAGAATGCTGTTGTCTCTTGCGGTTGAATTAGATCTGAAGATTGATCATCTAGACGTAAAAACTGCCTTCCTGAATGGTAACTTGACGGAAGAGATTTATATGTCACAGCCGGAAGGCTTTATAAGAAAAGGCGATGAACATAAAGTCTACCGTCTCAAGAAAGCCGTGTACGGGTTAAAACAGGCTTCTCGTGCCTGGTATGATAAGGTAAAGGAAGTTTTACTAGCTGGGAAGTTCACGCAGAGCAAGCACGAGAGCTGTATCTTCAGTCACCGAGTGGGTAAGAAAACCATTATTATCGCCCTGTACGTTGACGATTTTTTCGTTTTTTATAATTGTGACGAACTTGCTAACAAGTTGAAAACGTCACTGATGTCGCATTTTACTATCAAAGACTTAGGTGCGGTCAAACACATGCTAGGCATTAAAGTTGATCGTACTAATAGTGAGTTGAAGCTGAGTCAGAAAAACTATATCGAAAAGTTGCTTGAACGTTTCGGTATGAACGATTGTAAAATCGCTAAGACGCCTTTAGACGTAGGTCTGAAGTTTTCTGACAGCGCTACCCACGATAGTAGACTACCATATCAGGAATTGATAGGTTGCTTAATGTATTTGTCTGTGATCAGTAGACCTGACATTTCATTTGCTGCAAGTTTTTTAAGTCAGTATAATACCTGCTATACAGCAGAACATTTTGCTGCGGCTAAACGTGTATTGCGTTACTTAAAAGGCACAATGAATTTAGGTCTAGTGTACAGGAAAAGTGATGTACATGATAAGTTTCGTTTTTATGGTTTTACTGACGCTGATTGGGCTAACGGGGCGGATCGTAAATCATATACGGGGTATATCTATAAGCTAGGTAGAAATGTAATTTCTTGGGGTTGTTACAAGCAATCTTGTATCGCACTTTCGTCTACCGAGGCGGAGTATATAGCTTTGTCTGAAGCGGCCAAAGAAGCGGTATACGTCCGTGCGGTTCTAGCTGAATTGATAGGTCATACTGATACTGTAACACTGTATAGTGATAACCAGTCTGCGGCAAAGCTTGCTACTAATCCGGTGTTTCATAAACGGTCCAAGCACATAGACATTAGGTATCACTATATTCGTGAGGCTATTAATGATAAGGTCATTGAGTTGTCATATATGCCCACCGAGCAGATGACTGCTGATGTGTTCACGAAGGCACTGCCTCGTTGTAAGCATAGGTCATTTGTTCATGATATGCTGGAAGTCGTCCAGGATTAAGAGGGCGTGTTGGAGGTTGCATTACTCTATAGTAACCTGGCTGATTCCACCAATGATTATGTCAACTTTATTGACTGACAAGTTTGTCCTGCTCTTGTTTTAGCGCTTGTGCTGATTATAAATATCTGCTATTCATGAAAATGTCTTTAAATTAATATTATAAAAGCAACCCATCACTATTAGATTCCCATTTCCACCTAATCGCCCACAATCTTGCTAAACGTGGCCTTTAGGTCGTTACCTTAGGCGTGATTTATGTATGTATGTTGTATGTAGTAGTACTGTATACAAAATTCAAATCGGCGCATCAGGGTGCGCGAGCGCAGTCATGTCATCGACCGGTTATGAAACGCGATAACAACGTTGCGCGATAACGTTGCGTCGCTTAGCATTAATATAGTTCCCTTTCGATCGATTGTCAGCCGGCGTCTCTTTCATTCTGTGTTGGTAAGAAAGGGTCAGTGAGAGAAGTCTTGCGAACACCACGATGCGGACATGTCGATCATAGACGAAGGCTTTTTTTATATCTGAATATAAATCCCGTGATATTTATTTGGTAGACACGCATAATGACACAACACATACGCATAATGACACAACCAAAAGTGTATTTTTACGTACATTAATTTTCCAAAACGCTTTAGGACTATTTAGGTTAGGGTCTTAGGGTGTGGCCCATGGGCCACCACTAAGCCGCGAGCATTTGTTTTACCTTAAAAATCTTTGCTATTCTCGTATGCGTAAGGGCAATTTGCGTCGGCGCGTATGTGTCATTATGCGTTTGTGTCATTATGCGTGTAATGGATTTATTTCTTAATTGATTTATTTCTCCATTCTCTTTCTTCATTTATTTCCTTTAATGTGTTTTTTTTTAATTACCTGGGAGACAGATATTGGACACTACTTTTGATTGTTTTTATTTTATTTCAGATGTCATTTCAAACATAGGCCTCCTCACTATCGTGACAGGTGACAAATGAGACTGGCGATTTGGTGAACTGACTCGGAGTTTTTTTTCGCAATTACTGGGCTTCATACTGGATACGTTAGATACGGATTGTACTAGAAAATAAAACTTCACTAACGCGACAATTGTCCATGAAAAGTGACAATTATGTTTACATTAAAAACTTGTCACCGACAATTGTCGAGTTGGTAAATTAGGAGACAGCTAACTTGACGTTTCCCGACACATCCAACAATTATTGTTATATTTCAACCAATTTACAAAAAAACCTTGACAAGTTATACACCTAAAACCTTTCTCATAACTCTATCCACTGGTGAAGATGCGTTCTTTAGTTTACGAGTTTATCGTGAACAGACAGACGCGGTGTAGGACTTTATTTTATAACATGTAGTGATTGTTATAACCTCCGAAGTAACGCCTAATTCGGCTATGGCTCGTGATCCTCCTACAGTTTGTCCACCTGGTTTTCAACGAAGCTCCGCCCAAGAGCTGAGCCTCTTTTTTTTTTTAATATGAATAGGAAGGCAAACGAGCAAGTGGGTCACCTGATGGTAAGTGATCACCACGGCCCATAGACACCCGCAACCCCGGAGGGATTGCAGATGCGTTGCCAACCTAGAGAACTAAGATGCAATGCCTCTTGTGCCCGTAATTTCCCCGGCTGTCTTACTCTCCACACCGGAACACAGCAGTGCAAGCACTACTACTTAGCGGCAGGATTAGCGAGTAAGATGGTGATAGCGATCCGGACGGACCTTGCACAAGGCCCTACCACCCGCAAATATATATATTTTGCCCTTGCCAAATGTGGATACCTAACTAACCTAACCTACCTATTTATGTATTAAAATAATAATCAGATTCGAAATAATGGCTGCATTCCGGATGGACCAAATTAGGTATATTCAACAAAAACAAAATGTGTAACAATCAATGTCTCGTCTACATTGATGTATTAGCCTGACACATCCCATCTCGTCGAAATCGAAACACTCCAAGATTCCCGCATTATTTCCCAATCAAATAAGCGGAGGGAAACAAAGAAACAATTGCACGGCACACTCGGACACGGCATCGAGGTCATCAATTACGGCGGAGAAAGTTGCGTCGTTAGCCATTAGTTGCCGGATTACCCTGTCGCCGCGTATCGATTACGGCCGGCCTGTGACCGGAGGTGTCATATTGAAACCGCCAATACTGTAGACCGATCGCTTAAGTGAGTCCTTGCGTGCGCGGCACAGGGGCGCGGGGTGGGACGACAAAGGGGACTGAGAGAGGTGCGGGCGGGTAGTGCGCCTGCCGCCCGCACCTTTCTAGCCCCCGCCGAACACCCTGCCGCACGCCGGCTGCACTCACGAAAAAGCATGACTCATTGCGTTACGTTCCACGTGACGTCAGAGTGCGCAAGCGAGTGCGGAACAAGCGATAGAGAGGCACGATCGATACACTTCTGATACACTTATCGTTATCACGTAAAACTATCGTCCGTAAACCGACTTTTTTTATTAGCCTATTGCGGTGTCCCACTGCTCGGCAAAGGCTTCTCGACCTCCACAACTCTCGGTCCGACACTATATCAGGCCATTCCTCCATGTACGCGACCAAATCGTCCCGCCATCGCCTTCTTGGTCTGCCTCATCGTCGTTAGCCATTCTCTGGCGCCCACCAAGTAAAAAATAATCAACAAAATATATTTTTGGAAATTATTAGCATACGATATAAGAATTCGGAATCGGGTGGCATTTTATTTAAATTTTAACCTTAAACTGTCTAGTCAATGAGATCAGCTTGTCATAGTGAGTCTGAATAATACAAATATTATATAAATTCAGTTCATAAGATAAGACATTGAGATAAACAGGCACACGTCGAGATCATCTCGAGCGTTCATATACCGTGCCAAAGTCCGTTTGGACGAAATCTGCTAGAATCGAGAGCAAAATTAAATTATGTTTATGTAACATTATTTCATATTTCAATGTTTTTTATAAAAATTAGACGCCATTTTTTACGTAAAAGTAACATTTTCATATTTGAACATGGCAACAACTTGGTATTGACGTCCTTATTTATCAGATCTGATTATTTTTCGTCGATGCTGGTCTGGGAGAAAAGAAAAAACATACAATGTACCAGTTGCTTCTCTTCCAGCGCAGCTGGTGAAAGCCCATCGAGGTAATGGGCAATCTTAGGTATCACGTTATAGCCTGTGCGGCTAGCAACCCATCACTAGGTTGATTCCCCTTTCCACCTATACGCCTAAAACCATGCTAAACGTGGCCTTTAGCTCTTGTTACCATACTTATCCTACTAATATTAGAAACGATAAAGTTTGTAAGTATGGATGGATGTATGTTACTCTTTCACGCCAGAACAGCTGGACAGATCTAGATGAAATTTGGAACTTAGATAGATTATAGTCTGGAATAACACATAGACTACTTTTTAATATAATCAGTATTACTTGTTAGAAAAATTGTGTTTTTTGAATTAAATTGATGGTTGAATACGAATGCCAAGCCAATTTATTTATTTATAACATAAACGATTTTTAATTTTGATACGGGCATTATATGTTGTTAGGTTAGCTAATTACGTAATAACTTAAGACAGGAGGTCTCTTTAGTAGGGACTGAATAAATTAACCGACTTGGTATTACATGGATCTCACAACTTTTTACGGTAGAAGAACTGAGTTGCGAGACTTGGTTTTCTTTACAAGTTTTGTTTTTGATGGGATTTCTTTGACGAGCAGCAATGTGTCAGTCTGTGTGACAGTGACAGCGCTCCACCGGCTTGGCAAGTGCGACTCACGCGTTACATAACCGTTGTTTTCGCGTACGCGTATCGCGAATAGCGTTTACTTGCGTTGCGTAATATTGTAGAGAAATTTCGTACGCGCACCAACAAACGGTAGTAACTCATCTTGAGTGCACGCCAAGCTAAACTTTATCGTGAAACGTGTAAGCTTGGGTATTGAATGCAGTAATTATGCGATGTTACGTTCATCAAGGGATAAGCGTTTTGTTTACAACGTTGATAATTTTTAGCGATGTTATTCCGGTACTGATTTTCTTATGACGTCTGGCACAAGGTGGTATTTGTTAGTTGTCGCTCTGTCGGTCTCGTTTCTTTTGAGTTAACTAGAAAAGGCCGCATGTCGCTGTCAGAATGGCTAGCTAGAGTGACCTCGATTCGCTTTGTCGTTCGGTGTTTTTATGACCTACCTTTTACATGGGAAATCGGCGGTAAAACACAATTAAATTGATGGTAATTGACGTCTATGAGTGCGTTCAGCTTCGCTTTAACGGCATAGTTAAGTAAGAATTAAAAAAACGCATATTAACATTTTATAAGCCCTTTTTTACAGGCACAATGAATACATATCCCTTGCCATAAAATAAGTGTTTTTTTTTTTAAATATAATTTTTCCCTGAAGTAAACATCCATTCAGCCCCTAGATTCTACACTATCGTACCTACTTTTTCTTCAATAGATTACAGTACCCGGCCATAAAGATGGCGCATCGGTTTTCTCGGCTAATCAGCATGCATTTACTTACTTACTTACTTTTACTTACTTTAGCTCGGTGTCACTATTGATTCCAAATACCGGCTGACCGATGCAAGAAATTTCGATTCAGATGTGAAAAGTAAATCCAGAGTACTGTCAATGTCCAGTGGGCTTATTACCTAACTCGCTCGCAATCGCCATCGTGTTCATTTTGACAGTTCTTGTATGAATGTGACAGCTAGCTGATTCCGATGCCAATTGTCAGGCCATACATGAACTGTCAAAATGAACGCGATGGCGATTGCGAGCGAGTTATGTAATAAGCCTACAGGATACAATTACAACTCTGTGATATAAAAATGCAATAGATGAATAATATGAATGAATGTATACGAGTGTTAGTGCAACGCCGCTATTTCGACCGGATGGCGTGCGCGGGCGCTGCCCAAATAAATTAACCGGCGAAGGTCGGCTATTCTTGGGAAAGCCACTTTTCATAGGACGGTGAAAACAACCGACTGAGCGGGTACTTGCGCTCTACACCAATATTTTATATTAATCGGATCCCTTTTTGTTTCGTGCTCTGTTAGCAAAGAAAAACCAGTTGCTTCTCTTCCCGCGCATATGGTAAAATCGCATGGAAGGAATGGGCAAAAATCTTAGGAGTCATGTCATAGCATTTAGCAACCCATCACTAGTTTGTAGGTTGCTTACAATTTTTATTTTAAGTCTGTTGATGCTCCTGATTTAATAAAAAAAAGTTATCATCTTAGTAATTCACATCGAGATTTCAGAGGAGTTTTTCAGATCATCACACACAATGTGTGTGGCAGTGTGACATCACATCCTACTTATATATCATCACTACATAGTATAAAACAACGTCGCTTTCTCTGTCCCCATGTCCCTATGCCCCTATGTCCCTTTGTATGCTTATATCTTCAAAACTACACAGCGGATTTTAATGCGATTTTTTTAATAGCTAAAGTGATTCAAGAGGAATGTTTTTATGTATAATTCTACGCAGACGAAGTCGCGGGCAGAAGCTAGTAATATTATAAATGCGAATGTAAGTTTGTTTGTTACGGTTTCACGCGAAAACTACTCAACCGATCATCATGAAATTTTGTACACATGTTCTTGGAGGTATTAGAAGTAACATAGGATACTTTTTATTAAAAAAAAAAATTATGTCGTCACTCTCGCTATCTGCGCGGACGAAGTCGCGGGCAAGAGCTAGTAACAAATAATTAATTAAAAAGCGCATGTACCCGATTCCACGTCGCATTTATAATTAGAACGTTTTTCGTTTCACCTCTGCGACACGGCGAAAGTCAAACGGCAGTAAAAGATAATCGCGAAATAAAAATAATTTAACACCCGAGTCGATCGGGTCTCAGATGTCAGCCCCGACCCGGCGGAGGACACTGCCAGCGTCAGACGAATGAGGCACTCCGATAGCATATTACATAATGATGAAAGTGCGCACTCATTATACGTATCCATCAGGAAAGGATGGAGGAAATAATGAATTAGAGAGGTAATAAAGCTGAAAAATTGTGGCAACACATCTGACTTTTTCAACATACACCAACACTTATCCCTTATAGGGACAAGTTCGCCTATGTGCATATATTAACGTTATTTTTATTTTTTTGTGAATTGTATCTGTTTCTTTATATTTGTACAATAAAGCATTTACTTACTTACTTATGTTATGATGTGGCTCACACCATCTCCTTAAATATTGTATGTGTGTACTCATATTGTATGTAGTGTGTATGTATGCATGTGTGTAATGATATTTAGTAGTTTATTTTGAGATGTACGCTCTATTGTGGCTTTCACTATATGGATATTTTATTAAACTCGCTCTTTGTCGGTCTCTCGCTTAATGCTACTCTCATTAAAGATAAAGATAAAGATAAAGATAATTTATTCATAAATGTTTTACAAAATTATAACTAAGAACAAAGTTTCCTTATAAATCTAAGTTAACAACTCATATGCCTGAACTAGGAAATCCTGTGTCTCAGGCTATAAGAGCTAAACAAAATGGCTATTAAATAATTAAACAATCACAAGGGAAAAATAAGTATTCATGACAAAAATATAAAGAAATTATTAAATTAAAACTATGATGATTATCATTTACTCAAAGGTTAACTGGTAGAGATCCTTTATAGGGATTAGTTCGCCTTTGTGCATATATTTAAGGTCTTTTTTGTGATTTGTCTCTGTTTCTTTATTTTTGTAAAATAAAGCATTTACTTACTTACTTATTTTTCACGACTGTTTCTCTTTTATTTCCTACACGGAACAAAAAGAAAGTCGTTTAAGTAATAATAATTTTGATTATAATATTTACTTATAACACAAAACATTAACTATCCATATTGATCATGATAACCGTTTGCTGAACTCTAGTGGCCTTGACATTCGGCTGGCCAATCAAAATGCAGTAATCGCCTTTTTGGCTTGGCTAAATATTATCTCATATGAATTACATGGAATTTCCTCTCTAGGTTGGGTTGTTTGCTATGACGAGGCATTATGCCATAACCCCCCCCCCCCCCCCCCTTGTAGGACATCCAAGCGGAATAAATACAAGTAAATTTATAAGTATACGTGGCATGCCATTGCTTTACCTTGAGGGCGCTCGCGGGACGGCAAAGAACGAAAATACCAGCCAAGCGCGAATCGGACTCGCCCACCGAGGGTTACGCACAAATTCGGCAAGCTATAAAATCTAGTGTTAGCAAAGCCCTGGGAGGTTACCATGACGTGGACGTCTTAATCCGATTTAATTCCGATTCAGTTTAGGTTCGCTTGCTGTCAGGTCCATCCATAGTAAAAATGAACTGTGTCGGAATTGAATCGCATTGTCATGGTAAGCCCCAAGCTCTTAAGCGAAATGTATACAGTGTGATGTCAGTTTATATTGGTTACTGCCATACAGACACAGTTAGATTTTTAGTATTTGTTGTCATAGTAACAGTTAAAGCAACAGCAACAGGAATACATCTGTAAAAAAAAATACTGGCTAGCTATCACGGTTCGTGAGATACAGCCAGGTGACAGACAGACAGCGGAGTCTTAGTTTATTTTCTCGTTTTTACCCTCTGGGTACGGAACCCTAAAACCAGGCGTTTAGGGGCCAAACGAGGCACGGATATTCGATTCGCAAACATGTCAAGCGAAGTGTCCTCGGCGGAAGACTCCGCAGCGCCGCGGACCGTTAGGTTTATGGGTCGGCGCCGCGCGCGCAGCACGCCGGCCGTCGCCCCGCCGCCTCCAATTAATGGCCAGCGCTCAACTATCTATCTGCCTACTATCTACCAATTTGCTCTGCGTCACTCGTTAAAGCTCACACGGCAACATTTCCGCGCGCGAAACGGAACGTGCGTATTTTTTAAATTTCGAATTTCACACCGACCCGTACGAGTTGAACGACCGCTCATATTGGGCTAGCGCTATATACGCAATAAAAGTACCAGAGAGTATTAGCCACTTACAATGTGGATTACGCTCGTGTTGCGAAACGCCTTTGTGCTAGTGGACCTTGAGTAAAATGAGAATTCGCTAAGTCCCGGCAAATTGAAAGCGTTCCAGCTGAGCGGCGGGCCGCGGCCGGGACGCGGGCCGCGCGGGATCGCATTATACGCCCTTTGTCCGTGCCGCGTATCGCCCTTTCACGAGCGTTTACAGGCATTGCTGCGCTCAGATAACACGGACAAAGCGAGCGACCAAATGCCAATTCGGAAAATGCTCGCTCATCCCTATGCGTTTATCGAGATCGTTCGGTTGCAACTGGCGGCTAGCACGACAGCGCGAGTCGCACCGCGCGAGATAGAGCCGTAGTGTCTAACTCGCTCGCAATCGCCATCGTGTTCAATTTGACAGTTCATGTATGGGCTGACAATTGGCATCGGAATCAGCTAGCTGTCACATTCATACAAGAACTGTCAAAATGAACAGGACGGCGATTGCGAGCGAGTTAGACAATAAGCCTACCGGCTTTTTCTTAAGTGTTGCTACTGCCACCCAACTTTTGCAAAAGTCGCTAGCATATTTAAAGTAGCCCGCAGTAAGCCCGAAGAATTGCGAAACAGAAGCGTCAGTGGGCGGGGCACATTGCTGGCAGGACTGATGGCCGATGGGGTCAGAGGGTTCTCGAATGGCGTCCAGGGACCGGGAGACGAGCTGTCAGTAGGCCTCCAACAAGATGGAGCGACGAACTGATCAAGATTGCGGGATCGCGGTGGATGCGGAAATCACACAGACCGGTCTGAGTGGAGAGCCTTGGGGGAGGCCTCTGTGCAGCAGTGGACGTCTTTCGGCTGACATGTTAAATCGCGCGCAGAGAAGTCGCCAAAATGTATGAAACGCTTGAAAAAAAGTCATAAAAATCGTCGCAAAAGTCTAGTTCTAGCGGCAAAATCGCCAAGTTGGCAACACTTTCACTGTTCGCTCTAGAAAGAGACGGGTAGTGTTTCTCGCGCGCGACAGCTCGCGCGCTCGTGCTAGCCGAGCAGAGTGCTCGCGGCCGGAGCGTAGCGCTGCCTACTTTCAGATCGGTTCAGATACGCGGGGCATTGACCCGCGCTCGGCTCTCACAAACATGGTTAAATATAGATGGTGACGTCATCTGTTTATCATCGTACGCAAGGTTACGCGGTGCGAGCCACGCGGCGCGCACGCCACTCGGCCCAGCCTCCTACCTCCCTCTCACAACCTTCGTTATATACCTATATCTATCACGTATTTATTCCTTACGGGGTAGACAGAGCCCAAGGTAATCCATATATTACCTATAAATGCGAAAGTTTGTGACTGTGTTTGTGTCTTCGCGCTGAAACAACTGGACAGATTTGGATCAAATTTGGAACGGAGATAGCTGTACTGTAGTATTTTTTAGCTCAATCAAAAACCTAAGTACCAATTAGTCACGCATTTTCAAAGAATAAATTTAATATAATATGAAAACAATTTTTTTTGTAAGCACTTAAGATCAGGTTGGAAGATGGGAAAAATAACTCATAATCAAATAATAATCCAACCCGAGGCAGGTTGAAAGATGGCACTGTGAGTTCCCAATATCCAACCTGGATTGGATACTTAGCTAGGTTGGAAGATGGTAATCACTCGCCAAAGTTTGTATGTTACAAAGTCTCAGTTTGCTCCTCTCTCTATTAAATCATATAACCTATACTGAAGTTGGACCCGTCTCAGTGCATGAAGGATTATCGCGGCACTAAGACAAAAACAAAATGGAGTCGGACCAACACGCTGTCACAGCCCGTCAACCAAAACAATTGCACAAAACAGCTCGGACAGGTACAAATTATAACGGGCGAAACCTGGGATCCTTCACAATAAATTAATTTATTCGCAGGTCATTAATCATGGGAACAAAAAATGAGGTTATGTTGCTTTTCGTTCTTCAGTCGGGACGGTTTGGATGTGGATGGATGGAGTACCAGGCACGTGAATGTAGATGGCGTTACTATTGCTAATAGTGACGTGATTTACAACTGGAAAAATTTGTACAAGCTGCTTTACATTGCGCGGCAGTCTTAAGAAGGAGTTGTAAATGTTCGTCGGAACACCGCAATGTAATCGTTAGGTATTTAACGATACACGACTCAAAGTCTAATTAAAGACCGGCTTGACCAATACATTCAATTAACATCAGGTCATTCAAAGTAAATTCGTCGAATTTTTAACAATGTAAATGTTTTAAGATATAATCATTTAATTTGTTAAACAATCTCTTTTTCGCAAAACAGTTACGCCAACCAGCCATAGACAGTTCGGAGATAAAAAAAAACAATAAAACTAGCAATAAAAGGTAGATTTCCGGTTTATTTCACCAAAAAACCAGTTATTATAATAGTTACGCCCGCCACCTCATTTCTACGATGTCGTGAACCCATTCGAATAAAAAAAAAAACTAGATATCAGAACATACAAAAGTAACCGCGCTAATTAAGAACATGGAAATTATCAAGAAATTACAAAATTCTTTTTGAAATGAAAAACTAATGTTAAAACTCACAGCTCAGCCTTTGTCAGCGAAACAAAAACTAAAATCTAATCATAAAGTACACAGCTGACGCCGCATTAACATGGTTTCGATTTAAATCAGTGAACCACAAGCACATGTACTTCCGTAAAAGCAATTGAGTATTTCGCTTGTTATCGAAATAACTACTTTATGCAATAATCAAAGTCCATATGAACGTTTGCTGACAACAATAGTGCACTAAAAAGGTTCTTCAAGGCATCAATAATGTTTTACAACCTTTTTTTTAAAAAAAAAAGTTTAGTATTTCACTGTGATGGCTGAATGGCACGTTTCCAGGGATCTCTTTTTCTCACGAGAAAAAAAAACTGTCATCAGTTATCGCCTGAGGTCAGCAAGCTCCTTGCAAAGAGCATACGTAGGCAATAAAAAACAACAACAAAGACTGCACACATGTGAGTTCTGATTATGTTAATCATCGCTCCATTTGTTGCTCGGGTCGTCGACCTGCGTCCTTGGCGAGCGTTAAATGATTTAATCACAACGAGATTGACCCCGTTTGATTGCGAAATCACAAGGCGACTACGCGTGCAATCATTCAATAAATGAATGTTTGGAGTTTAGATTGTGAGCGTTAAGTTGTGGAGTAAAAATATCTCGATACATTTTTTTTTCTTCTGGCTCGCGCGGTTTGCGTATTTGCCACAGACGCGTAAAGTTAGGGAAACGTGAAGATACAAAATTTAGTTATCTAATGTAACACATAAGACGGCCACATTTTCTGCCACAGAGTAAGTATACTATGATCGAAGTGATTCTAATGTAACTTTCTAATTTGAAAGGATAACCATGAAACTTTAATTGTTTTCTGCCTCAACAGTATAAAACGATAAACGTTGTTTGTTTGTTTTTATTTGTATGTATGTATATAGATAGAAAACGGCACCTTGCGTTTAGGGGCCATCCGAAGATAATTTTGGTAATTTTAGCGCGGCAACTTTGCAATATATCCCGGGATAAAAAGTATTTTAATCAGAGCTACTCGTAATTCAGCTTTGCAAGTAAAATATTGGTTCATTAATCTAATCCTACATACAAATTTACTGAATAGATATGCTTAGATTACTTTAGAATAGAAGTATGGGTAAATTAAGTTTCTTGCAGTCGTCGTTCCACGCAAATATTTTTCTGAGCCAAGAATACTTATTGTTATTTCAGAAAAGCAGATTCGACTGAATATAGACGAAGTCTTAAAATTTATCCAGAATATTTCCGCAGGTTAGACTGATTCAGCAAATAAAAAGTTCTACATCATAATTTTTGATTTTAAATCAAATCGCCCTTTTGATTTTTTGGAATGGAAACATTTGTCAACTGTAATTTTAAAGTCATTTTGCAATAATATCTTTGGCAGGCGTATGGTAAGACGTTATGACATTTGCAGTGAAAAGGTTCCACAGTGGTACGCTATGCAGTCTCTTTCACTTGCATTTTCAAAAATCTAAATTTAATGGTAATGACGTATAATTTGTTAAAATCAGTTGAGCCGTTAATTGGTTACGAGCGGACAAAGTAATGGACATACAATCAAGGGCATAAACATATGTACGTTACCAAGACATCAATAACATAACCCTCCATTTGGGCTTCGCAGGCGGATAAAGACTTGCCCCCTTAGTCACAAACGCTCTTTAGGCTTCTGCTAACTTGGCAATCCTATGTCCTTTTCTGTCACTTTGACTTTTACCTTTCACAGATAAAGACAGAAAGGGTGCGAGTCGGGATAACTCCGCGTGTGGTCAAGAGCCGCGCTTCGTTTTTGGATCCACACGAGGGGAAGAGCAGTGCGGTGCGGTGCACCCTGGGCATCGGTTAATGATTTCCTGGCACATTCTGAGGGATAGCATTATCCGTTGGCTAAGAGCCCGACAGGGGAGGGGTCTTTTGACTGTGTTCTACGTTGCCGGCATTTGTCACAAGATTATTGAATACTGTATTTATTACTTTGACATTGGCGAAATCATCGCATCGATCGATGGGGCCGTATTAGAAAAAGAAGAAGACAGATAAAGACAAACGATTGCTAAGTTAGCAGAAGCCTATAGAGCGCTTATGAATCGGTTAGTCTATAAGCAATCAGACACCATAACAAAACAAATCCCCATTGACCAACAGAAAAGTGCTGGCATATCACAGAACAGTATCGATTAACCATTAAACGATTAAATTGCATTTCAATTAAGGGCGGCGCGGGTTGTCGGCTATTCGATTTCACGTTGTCATCGGGGTACATGTGTGGCCCAGTCTTTGTTGCATCGGAGGGTTAACAAGGGACTTGAAGGTCTTCCCCGAGTACCCTTGGAGTTGTTGGGTTACTTACGTTTCTTAGTGGTTTATGAAATCGATCATGGCATGGCTAAGCTTTAAATGTTAAGCTGGATAGTCATATGCGGCTATAACCGTAGCGCATTTATCAAAAAATGCCATTTTGATTTTATATTTCCTATTTTATTGAATCGAGCGTTACTTTGCGGAGGTCCGTTTCAACATACATACATACCATCACGCCTCTTTCCCACAGGGATAGGCAGGGACTACTTTGTTCCACTTGCTACGATCCACAGTCATCAATCTCTTCGTACATGCTCGTCGGTTTCGGGTACTCCTGACCTGACCTTTTTCCAAAACGTCTCCTATTTGGTCTCAGAACGTCCGTCTAGGACTTCCCCTCCCAACGTAACCGTTCACACTCCCCATATCTGTTTAGTTAGTCTACTTTCATCCATCCGCTCTACGTGACCAAACCAACTAAGCATACTTTTTTCTATCCTAGTCACTATATCCTCTTTCACATCAGCACGTTCCCTTATCACACTATTCCTTATTCTATCTTTCAGTGACACACCTTCCATACTTCTTAACGCTCTCATTTCTACTGCATTTATTCTACTTTCATGCTTCTTTTGCCATACCCCAGTTTCTCTACCGTGCATTAATGTTGGAACAAGCACCCCTCTGTGGACAGCCAGACGCGCCTTCTTCGACACCTTCTCACTGCTCACAAAGGCGCGCAGCGTCCGTTTCAATGAACAAAAAATATATATAATGCTCACGTGCAAGATAATCAAGGCTGTGCACATATAAATCCCACAAACTTAATTATTCATTACACCACACAAACACTCACGCGTTTCGATCTCTCTTTGAAAACCCCATAGAGGAATTCGCTTAACGCTATCCTGCGGGAACTATACTATATACCGGGACAGAAACTGGAACTATGAGTCTGTACCAAATTCCAACTACATCCTTTCAGCGGTTTAAGCCTGAACAGTTATAAAAGACAGACAAGCAGCTTCGCATTCTTAATATTAGTATTGATTTGGATTAATTCAACCCTAGATGCGATTCCGACTGTTATATTCGCAGCCTAATTTAGATGGCGTGAGAAACCTATCCTGTTTTCGGTACATTGCGCAGCCGCACGCTGTGGATTTACAAGTGATCGATCATGGAACGCAATGTACCGCAACACGCGCTTCTACGCATCGTCTGAATAAGCTATATTGTTTATCTTCGACGCCGACAGTGACCGTTATCTAGGTTACAACCAAAACATTTGTGGCCTAGATACAATAAATAGTTGGCGCGTATTTCTCATACAAATTGAGAACAATTAGTTTCATTATACGCAGAACGACTGGACGACGTGTGATTGTTATAATATTAAGTATAATTACTAATATTAATAAGACTAAAATATGAGGACAACCGACTGAAAACTTAGGCAAGCATTAGCATTCCCTATCTACGCTGAAAACTCAGTCAGAGCGCCTTCTTCACTTTCTTTTTCTATGACCGTTATCTGTCATATTTTCAGCGAAGGGAATAGTACCCATAAAACAAAGATAAAATTTTGGTAACATTAACATTTTTTCTTTAATTTTATGAAATAGTGCGGCAAACGGACAAGGGAAGCGAGTCACCTGATGGTAAGTGGTCGCCATCACTCACGAATTCGCGAAACACCTTTATTTCTATCCTCTTACAACATTTTACAAAAATTAATGCTTGTGTTATTTGGAGTCCGTTAGACAATAAAGCCTGTCGTCATCCGATACACTTATTAATTCCCACTTAATCTAGAAAAAAACATCAATACAACGTTAACGAAACCAGCGCGTGATAACAGTAAAACCGGGGGCCAGTCAGCTGGGGAGGTCAACGCCCGAAGGGCCGTGACGTCAGAGCCCTGCCGCGCCCACAGCCCACCCTACTCCCTAAAGGACAATTATTTGCAGGATACCATTCATCATAGTCGAAAAGTGACATAATATAGAAATCCCTGATTCGGTTTTTTGGAAAGCACGTGTAGGGGAAAGTGTGTCAAACCGTTTGTGGGGCACGACCGTACACTGCGACGCGCAGTTTTTTAGCTGATAGTCTTAAACTATGGGCATAGAAGATATAACAAATTAGAGTGGTAATAACGGCTATAAAATGCTGGCAACATATATGACTTTTTCGATGTACCATATTAGCACTTTTTTCCCGTGATTGTTTTTCTTTTATTTTCTACACGGAACAAAGTCGTTTTAAGTATTCGAATTTTAATTACGTATTTATTTTCTGGTGTTTATCAAAATTAATCGAATTTCACTCACTATGACCTCAAACCGACTAAAAATTAACTATCCATGTTGCTCATAATAGCTGCTTGCTCAACTTCTAGTGACCTGTTTGACCAGCTGACCAATAAGAATGCAGTAATCGCCAATTTCGGCGATCTCTCATATAAATTACATGATATTTCCTCTCTATTACGTTGCCAGCTCTATGACTATGGGTTTGCAAATCGTGCAAGACCCGACTATTACGTTAAGCGAACCCGAGAAGCGTTTGAACTATACATATCACTACATAGTATAAAACAAAGTCGCTTTCTCTGTCCCTATGCCCCTAAGTCCCTGTCCCTTTGTGTGCTTATATCATCAAAACTACACAACGGATTTTGATGCGGTTTTTTTTAATAGATAAGAGTGATTCAAGAGGAAGGTTTTTATGTATAATTCTACGCAGACGAAGTCGCGGGCAGAAGCTAGTAGTATATAAATTGGAATTGTTGTCAAATATGTAAGCAAGCCGTTGGGTTAGAATTGAACACTCTTTAAAGATTTTGTCATCCTAATTTTGGATGTTTCGTTTGAAGCCATTGAACATCCACCAATGTCTAAGAAACAAGCGTTTAAGCTTTTTGTAACAAGACCAACTTTTCAACTTTTTTTTACGATTGTGTTTGTTTAATTATATTTGTAAAATAAAGCACTTAAGTACTTACTTACTTTTACACGACCGCCGTTCGTGTGTCTCGTTTTATACGGGCAAAAAACGAATAAGATCTAGTCACTAAGATAACCAGTTGAACATGATTATCGAGATACTATCCCAATAGCATGAGTATTATTGATTTTAATTTCTATAAAGTGTAATGATGAAAAAATATTAGCAATAATTGAAAGAAAAACTTTCTCATTTGTAGCGTAGTTGTTTAATTGCCTCAGTGGCAACGTGACACACCTCATGTATCCATTAAGTTATAATTATAACATAAACAGTAACAATGTACGCAAACACGTGATAAAACAAATGGACAATAATCGAGAGCAGAACAAACATCGCATTGCAAACGTATTAAAGATATGGAAACGAAAGAACGGCTAGTAAAACAAAACAGAATCGCGGGAAACAAAACACAAACGATAAAGTGTATGCTCACGTGTTCATTTACTGTTATTGTTATTATTAATGTGA
Organism: Pandemis corylana; assembly: GCA_949127965.1. NCBI lineage: Eukaryota > Metazoa > Arthropoda > Insecta > Lepidoptera > Tortricidae > Pandemis > Pandemis corylana. The sequence continues at coordinate 13,875,457 of OX421860.1, forward strand.
AGAGCGAAAAATTATAGAAGTGTATTTCAAATGTACTCGCATTTATCGCATTTATTTATCGCAGAGACAATGTCCTGGATTGAGTTAAAACAGGACAGATTATACGTTCAACTATTTCACTAGGTACTTAAATGTTATAAAACAAAGTCCTTCGCCGCGTCTGTTTGTCTGTTCGCGATAAAGTCAAAAACTACTGGACGGATTTTCATGAGGTTTTCACCAATAAATATAGCGATTCACAATTTTCCAAGGTAAAGTTACTAAATCCATTTAAATCTTATTTTAATTTTGCGCGTAAGAAGTCGCGGGGAACAGCTAGTAGTATATCTATAAAATAGTAAACTAACAGACTGCCTAGGTATGCAAACATAGCTTGAAGTACCTGGACGACCGAGCTTTGCTCGGATTTTTTTTCATGACAAACATTGGAGCAGTTTCCGATTTTCAGACTATATATATATACTCGTATATACAAGAATTGCTCGTTTACAAGTATTAGATTCACAGAGCGAACTAAGAAGGGATTTTTCGAAATTCCCACAGGAAAGAAACTAAAGGAGGAAAGGGAAGCACCGTACAAAATGTCAGACTCTCGCGAGACTACCGATGAACGAATTACTTTCATGCGTGGTTGACTGTAACAAATAGTTTACTATATAAATACTTAAAGATCAATCATGGCAATTCTCTAGTTCCACAGTCCTACTAAAACCGAAGTTAATTCAGTATTCAATCATTCAGAGCCCCACATAACTAATGCCTTAATTAGGCAGCCAGTTAATATTGTATCAGGCGACCCCAAAGTTGGGGTCGCACGGGACACGAGTGGGGAAACTCTGGCAACTCTGCGCGCGGATGACAGCTCGAGACCTAATGAAATCAGGAGTATTAACGTTAATAGCAACACACGGTCACATGTCACGGCCTGTCAAATGTTAATTATAAGTTTCGGAAATAAGTTGGCTATCAGGAATTACTTTAATTAAAGTCAAGGACGGCTTGTGGATGTTTAGCGGCAATTAAAGCGACTACGTCGTAACCGAGTTGTGGCGCTGCAAGTAAAGTTGTTTTTATATGCAGTGAGTCACAAGTGCAGTGCGTATAAAGATGTATAAATTACGTCGATTATGTTGGCATTACCTGTAGGCTTGTTACCTAACTTGCTCGCAATCGCCATCGTGTTCATTTTGACAGTTCTTGTATGAATGTGACAGCTAGCTGATTCCGATGCCAATTGTCAGCCCATACATGAACTGTCAAAATGAACACGATGGCGATGGAGAGCACGTTAGGTAATGCCTACTGGTTAAATCGATGACGTGGACAATGAAGATGGCATTAATTGAATTATCTTATACTGGCACTACAGAAATACGCGTGTACTTATTTCTATTCAAGGTATGTCAGACATGTTTCGAGGGAATTCAAGGTCAAGAACCACGGATTGACACAAAATTATGCCGAGTTAATGTCGACTGAAATTACGTGAATTGTATAAAAGAAAGAAAAGTGACGACAGATCAATACAAAATTTGAAGACTTAAATTTTTTAACGAAAACAAAACACTAAATAAGACTCTGTGAACTTGCTTCATTAAAAATGAACGCACCATCAGGCGCCCCGCTTCCCTAATACAAAAACAAAAACGGTACTAAATTACTAAACCTCCAATTTGCATACGTAACCTCCTCTCACGACAACTGGTAACATGAACCTCGCACAATACCCCGACAAAACATCTAAACATGCATTGAAGCACACGTAACACGCTCCAGGTATTCGTATTGCTCGCACGACCAGCAGCCAAGCAAATATCATTTAAAACTTTATAAATAGGCGTAGGTTGGCCCGCATATTTTAACATAGGAACGGTGGGCCCGCATATTTTAGCACGGGACCATGCGAGACACGTAGCACGCATGGATGTCTAGTGCGAACACAAACAAGGCGCAAGTGGCACGACCGTACATGTGTTGAAATCTTTAATTGACCGCTTTTTTGCAATCACTGGCGCTCGAGTGAGGCAGATGTTACTGATTTTACGTGACGCGACAACGGATCTCATTTTGATTCGGTTTTCAAGTGTTCCATTTGTGACGTGTGAATTAGCGACATTTATTATGGTGTCGTTGTTTTTTTTTATGAGACAAGATGGCTTGGGAATTTTAATGTAGCGTGCTTACTTAACGCTATGATTGAATTTTTCTTCAACTCCGATTACAGTTATGCGTTTGTGAAGAATAAACAGTGATTTTAACGGATGTTACTGACAATTACATGGACTTTAAACAGCATTAAAAAAATAAACCTTTCCAATTACAATTTAATTGTTACGAAGGTAATTAGAAGCACATAATTTGAATAAAAACTGAAGGAAACGTGTCGATAAACGGCTATTACAAATGCAATATGAGGAAATCGCATCTTTAATACGCATCAACGCTGTTCTGCTGAATTAAGATGCAATTTAAAACTTTCAACATTGTACTTAAGTGTACTCTTGACAGACGTTATCATTTCAGGGTCCACCCGCATAAGCAAACTTACATAGCACAGGCTTTTTTTTTAATAAGTATTATGCATTTTACCTTCACCCGAATTTGTTCAAGGAGACACTGGCTGGCATATAACACGTATTTACCTAAAACAGAAAAAAAAACAATTAACCTCTGACATTACGACTGGCAGCATACAAAGATGACAGATAAAATAAATAAAAGCCATAAACAAACGTCAGTTGCATCGGAGTCTTGAGCAAGTGCTTGGGCAATGGCGGTCGTTGAACCTTTTTTTGCGTATTTAGGTTGCAGTTTCGCAAACGCGCGTGCAGTGGATGCGTTGCGACTGGCACGTAACTATGTATTGAGTTAATGGGACGTTCCTCTAACCGACGTCGAGTTTGATACTACAAAGATAAAACGCGAAAAAAAACCTGTCACTCTGGTTTCTCTTGCTGTCTCCCTCGCTCGGCCGATTCGAGTATCAAACCCATAAGAGTGAGTGAGACAGCCAGACAAGCCCGAATGGCATTCTAAGAGCTCTGGACTGTAAGGATAAATTTGAGATACCTAATTATAAGACGTCTGGCGATGTTATAAGTTTTAGAAAGACAAAAAATCTGCTTACTCCGTCTTACTCGTATCATCATTGCTCGTATTTGTAGAAGAATATTATTATATTATTATTACGTCAAATTATTTGAACGCTTGTGTCAGTTTGTCGCATCTGTCACTTAATTAGTGTACCTTGTTATTGTTAACAGATTACAGTAAAGCAAAAGAAGGGTGATTCACAGAGTTACATAAGAAAGGAAACTTCCCGCCCTCGTATTATTCTACATTTTACAACGTAACGAAAACAACAGAGTTGCGTCACGGTGACTGTTATTTAAATTGATAGAACGCGTTATCAACTTTCGCTGTATTTTTTATCTCTATCAGCGAACCGAAACCAGATACGTACCGATGTTAAGATCAGGATGAAATAAATACGTTTGTTTACTTTGAAGAGAATTGGTAACAGACTTCAAATGTGAAAAAAAATAAGATTGAAAAATCCAAAGTATGCTACTATTTTGCTTTGGAAAGGTCTCTCACACTGACTTCCGAATAAAGAGTTGATAGTTTGTTGTAAAATGAATAAACAAATAATTTACGATTATAAGAAGTATTTTTAATTATAGTGATTAAAGAAACTAAATGAAAACATTTTTTTTTTTAAGGTTTTATGCTCAAAAATCGTGGCATTTTACGCTTTGGTCCTGGTTGTCAAATTTTCGAGATGGCAACTCTAAAGCCTTTCGCAACTCGACGGTTGGCATAGGAATAGTCCGCGGTAACGGGCCGGGCTAGAGTAAACAATCGCAATAGCATTGTTAAACCTGTACATCGACCCCGTGTTACTCGCAAACTTACAGATACATCCGCAGCCACCTTAATACAGAGCCGCAGAGTCCATAACCGTGTGTACCCCGTTGAAATAACGCGGCGGATTCGGTAGGTAAGTATTACAAAATCGCACCACTCACGCACGCTTACATTATGCGATGCGATTTGCATATTAAATATGTGAATCACCAACGGTGACCCGCGGCCGGGCTTAATCTGAGGTTGAATCCGGCGATATTTTATCACTTTGGAGACGCTTCCGAAGTTGCGAACTCACGTTTTTTGGGTTGGAGATAGACCCCATTAAGAGTTGAAATTGATTGGGCGCCACTTTCTGTGTAACCGGCACATTTTGGATGTAAAATATTTGAATGTATATGGCAACAATTTCGCAAGGGAATATTTAGTTCGCACGCAGTTTGGGTGATTTTAAATGCTACTAACATTATAAATGCGAAAGTTTGTGACGATGTGAGTGAGTGAGTTTGTGTGTGTATGTTTGTTCCTTCCTCACGCTGAAACGACTGAAAAGATTTGGATAAAATTTGGAACGAAGATAGCTGGTATCCTAAATTAAGGGGCTACCGGGTAAATTTACGCTGTTTTCAAGCCAGATGAAGTATGCTTAAATATGGTAGCAGAACTATGAAACTAATATATATTGTAGAATGGTATGTATTCTTCAATTTGATTCATTGGGGTGTAAAAAATAATAATAACTTAAGAGACAAGGGAGTACCCTTGGGCCCTTACTATTTCTTACTTACATCAATGATCTACCAGACTACATCTCTCACCCAACTGTCCTATGTGCAGATGACTGTACAGTGATAGTAAAATGCACCGAAGTAGATATGCTAGAAACAGAAATAAATTCTGCCATAACCAGCGCGGCAAAATGGCTGGAAAACAACAATTTGATACTTAATATTGCCAAAACTAAAATCCTGCAATTTCACCAACCTCAGTCCAAACCGCCTAAAATAGAAATTAGTTTTAACAAAATACCAATAGATATTGTTGAGAAATGTATATTTTTAGGAGTAGGACTTGACCAAAATTGCAATTGGAAATATAATATAGAAAGAATATGCTCGAAAATAAATAGCTTTATATATCCTCTCAGACAATTAGTTAAGTTAGTTAATCAAGAAACTGCGATTACTGCTTATTATGGACATGTGCAATCAATCATTACATATAGCATAATGTTTTGGGGTAGTTCATCAAAATGGCACAATGTATTCCTAATGCAAAAAAGGTGTGTTCGTGCAATTACAGGAATAACCATTAGGGAAAGCTGTAAACCATATTTTAAAGAACTTGGTATATTAACCGTTCCTTCTCTATTTATAATGGAATGCCTGACTTTTATAAAAAAATATGACAATCGTTTTCAGGAACATAAACTCAACCCGGAACGTAATCTTCGCCCAAGAAACAGGCACACAATTCCACGAGCACACTGTGCCCTGTTCAGAAAAAGTGTATTTTGCATGGCAGTCAAACTGTTTAACAAATTGCCAGAAAATCTCAAAACACTGCCACTGAATAGATTTAGAAATAGATTATGTAAAATATTGAAAAATAAATGCTATTATGACATACAGGAATATTTAAATGACACAGAATTCAATAATGCATGAATAAATGAAGTATATTAATTTTATTGTAAAGGTCTACCTAATCATTTTGTTTATTTTTATAGTGTATGGTCATGTAACATTAATTATGGGTACAACCTTTGAGATGGAGTCTCCTGATGTAAAATTTGTACGCCGTATAAGCGGCAAAAAGTGGAGAACTTCAGAATGTTGGCATAACACCTGTTAACCATGTAACCTACTTTTTGAACAAATAAACTTTTGACTTTGACTTTGACTTTGAAAAAAGAATAATCCCAAACCCCTTTTCGCCAGTTAAACTCCGCTATAATTCCATTATTACACGACTTGAAGACACACTACTTTTTATATTAGTAGACAATGGCGAACACTACAGTTTGTACTACTGAAATTTTAATTAACTTTGTAGTTTTTAATAAAAAGGCATAATTTAGTGCTACGCACGAATCCTTGCTCGCGGTAGTCTGTGCGGGCGACGGGCGGCAGTCGCCGTTTGGCTTTCAGACGGGGAACCCGTGTCGCTCCGCTGCAACCCACTACGCTTGCGCAAACGTTGGTCCGTCCGATTTGACAACTGTCATTTTTATTTAGACACTTTCTTTATAGTCTAAGATCCGAATATAACGTCGATCTGCACCGAGCTGATAATAGAATGAAACACATTTTATAATAAAATCAGTATATTAGAATAGTACATTATGATACAAGTGTGCTATGTTGGTAACTACACACGAGGCGTATTGTACGCGCGAGCGCGAGCGAGCGCGGGTAATAGAGTCGAGATGTGTAATTTTACCAAAGCACACGCGTCGCATACGACGTTTTTTAACACATTTGCGAGGAAAAATAAATAAAATTTAGTTAATAAAAGGACTTTAAGAACTTTAGTTTACCTTTGTTACCAGAAATTGCTTACCTGGAGCAGAGCTGCTTTAGAACTTTACTTTATCATTTGGTAATTAACACCTTGGATTTCTTACTGATATAACTGTCCGAACATTGTCCGAACATATTTTAGTATTTCTAGCGACGGACACTACATTTCTTTATTACAATACAATACAATACAATACAAATACTCTTTATTGAACACCACAAATCAGTACAAAACAATACAGAAACAAAGAACAAAGTAGACAATAGGCGGTCTTATCGCTTAATAGCGATCTCTTCCAGACAACCAATACAAGAAATAAGTTGGAGACAGTTTAAGTAGGTGGCGGAAACAAATAGACAGGATAAACGCAGGGATAATAAAAACAACAATATCAACAAAAATATAATACATAGCTAAATAAATAAAATAAAATAATACATACATATACACATAACATAATACTTAGGATAAAATAAATGTGAGAAGCAATGAAAAATAAGAAGGCCATACAACAGAAAAGGACTTCATCAGAAGCAAAGAGAATATATGAGGTACTAAAGACAGGGAGTGGATTAAATTAGTGATAAATAGTGAGGTTTGAGTTGGTTTTTAAAAATAGGTAGACTTGAAATAGATAGGTTGAACTCGTAATTTTTAAAGTAATAAAATAACAATGTCTGAATCAACAATATCAGTGAAAAATGGCGGCAGATATTATTTCTCCGCGTCAACCCGCACGCAGCACTCGCGCATGCGCGCTGTGCACTTAGCACGCGCGTGACGAAGACACTGACAACCAGGCTGCTAAACAGCCTAATATAAAAATTATAATAAAAAAATAAAAAAATTAATCAATGCTTGAAATATGCAAATTACGGTCACTTTTAGATAAAAATGAATAATTTGTCGAAATTTAATGATTATTTTATCGTCTTTTACCTAAAATACATAGTTTAATATTCACGAAAATATTCCTTGTTCCAATACATAACTGAACTTTTTGCTGAGATTAAAAAAAAATACTATTATATATTACAATAACACTTGTGCGTAATAAGCTGAATTATGAGCTTAAAAGCGGTGCAATAAGACTCAATTTACGAGCAAGTGTGTTGAAAAATATAATAAAAATGGGTTGGCTAAAAAATCTTGGACAGACTATTTAAATATATTACGTATGTAAAAAGATGGGAATTATTCGAAGAATTTTATTATAAGTATTGTACCAAATCTATCAAAAAAACATACTTGTCCTTTCCACCTATACGCCCTTAATCATGCTAAACGTGGCCTTAAGGTTTTGTTACCTTAGGCTCTGTCTACCTCTTACGGGCCGTAAGGGACAAAGACGTGATTTATGTGTGTGTATGTATGTACCAAATCTAAGGGGACCGATTAAATAAAAAGTTTTCGCAAAAATACGGATTTTCAATTTCCCTTCCATTTAATGAGTGGTTCGCACTAATTTTAAACCTAATAAAAATTTAAAATGTTTAATTGCAAATCGGACGGAATTTTGTCCCGGAACATAAAAGTATTTACGTTGTATTTGGGCTGCCAGCTCCTTGCCTATATAATTCAAATATGTTTCTTGTGACAGTAGGATGTCGTAGCTTGTCAACGTGTACATAAGCAAGGGTGCGGGGGGTTGTGGAGCCGAAACGCTCGAGGTCATTGGCGTAGGGTAGCCCCTTAAAACATATGCCATTTTTTATCCCGGAGAATAGGATAGTTCTCACGGAATAGCGATAAACATATCAAAGGTCGTAGCTGCCTAGAAACGCAACGTAAATAGGTAGGTACTTATTTCAGAATGTACTTATCGACATTAATTCTTTAGTTAGTCTAATTCTACGCGGACGAAGTTTCAAAGACATAAGATGGCCGATAATTAAATTTAAAATGGCATCCAAGAAACGTTATTTTTTCAACTCAATGTTTGAGAATATGGCACCATCAAACTTTTGATGATTCTGCCAATGTCGAGGTTGGATATGACACGGACTTTAGTCCTGCTGTACGGTAGCGCTGCCAGTTTTCGTATTTTTTTAATAAACTACTCAGTCTTCTGTCTCGCTGAAAATGAAGCCAAATTTAGTATTGTCAAAATGGGGTTGCCACACTATTCCTGGAAGACGGCAGTGATTTAAATACCAACGGTGGTACGGAACCACTTGGGAGCGAGTCCGACACGCACTTAGCTTATTCTACACTTGTTGAATTTATTCACTGTAGTTCTAGCGATACCATACTATGGTAACGTACCGGCTCGGCAGTCGAGACACGCGCAGGGAACGAGAGGAACATATTTTCCCACTTTACTTCCTTATAATTTAATGCTATTTCCATCTCTAGGGGTTTGAGGTTTATTTTTTCCAGTTGACACGTGACAGGCGGCTTTAAGGGGCAACCACACTGCCGCGTATACGCAGTGACGTGTCGTAGGCATCGTTTTTCATACATTCTGTTGCGTAAACGCACCGGTGTGGTCGCTCCTTTATCCCACTAATATTATAAATGCGAAAGTTTGTGAGGATGGATGGATGTGACGATGTGAGTGAATATGTTTGTTCCTTCTTCACTAATCTATCTATGTTCCAAATTTCATCCAGATCTGTCCAGCCGTTCTGGCGTGAAAGAGTAACAAACATCCATCCATCCATCCAACTTTCGCGTTTATAATATTAGTAGGATTACCCAACTGATCCAAAAATTCTGAAAAACATATAAGGCAGGCCTTTGTTCAACAGTGGACGTCTTCTGGCTAATGATGACGAGGTGGAAAGGCGAAAAGTGATGGGTTGCTAGCCCGCATCACCTGTAACATGTTTCCTACGATTCACCAACCAAATCACCTGATCAAATATCTCGGATCAATTAAAAAAAACTCTGTAGCAATCTTTGGACCCTTACTTCACCGGCTGTCAAGTACTTAGCTTTTAATCTGACCCGAAACTTACAGGCAAGATAACAAACGTCGTATGAATATGCATCCAGGGGCGCCCAACCCTAGGCTCGCAACGGTTTATCGCAAGTTTATTGTTCAAGTGAGCGATTTCTATTCATGGCGGGCTCTCAACCGCCGGGCCGCACGCGGTGTACGGCCCGGCATGATGACAGACGCGCGCTGGTCAATATATGGCATGTCTGTGCATTAGGATAGAATGGATGGGATGAATATTTAAACGAGAAAACAACAACTTTACGAATAAGATCAACGGTCCTCTTGATTTTAAAGTAGCTATGCTCCATTCAGGATATAATTATAGACTAGACAAGCCCATGGACAAAAAAAACATGTGAAATGAACCAGCGTGAAACACGCTTAGAAGGCTGCTGTTACTATATCATAAAATAACTCTGAGCGCTATGCCGTCATTTCTGAGCGGTACATTTATGGAATCTCTCAGGTACAAGTGAGGAATTACGACTAATTATTAATTTACGGCGTTTATAGATGATTAAAAATAAATTTCGAGAGACCTAGTGTCGCTTTAAAGTGGTGGTGCCGGAAGTTAGTGCAATTTTTTTTTCAATGTATGGGAAAAAATCTGTACCGCTCAGAAAAGACGGCATAGCGCTCAGAGTTATTTTATGATATAGTAACAGCCTTCTAAGCTTCATTCACGCTGGTTCATTTCACAATGACATGGTTTTTTTCCATGGGCTTGTAGTCTATAAGGTCAACGGTCCTCTTGATTTTAAAGTAGCTATGCTCCATTCAGGATATAATTAGACAGAAGGAAAAATTGGTTCTTTTATAAAAAAAAACACTTTGATCTTTAGAAAGAGACAATTGACGTCACGTAAGTTGAAGCGAGACAACGCTCTACAACGCCGAAATTAGCCGAGAGGACCGATATCTTTATAGGGTTTGAGTCTGAACCCACTGCGAAACAAAAAAAAAACTGTGACCCAATTTATCAATAAATAATTGTATCGACTTTCATATCGTAATTTGTGTAGCTTGCGTTCGTCGGATACACTTGAAATAAATACCTGTATAATGTAACATAGATCACCCAAGTTACAGTCAACAAAAAGAGCCAAAACTTTGTCCCATACATACACATACTCACATACACAAATCACGTCTATATCCCTTACGGGGTAGATAAAGCCTAAAGTAACAAGACCTACAGGCCACGTTTATCAAGATTGTGGGCGTATAGGTGAAAAATGAAATCAAAATAGTGATGGGTTGCTAGCCTCATCGCCTATAACATGATTCACTATGATTTTCGCCCATTCCCTCGATGGGCTTTTACCATCTGCGCAGGTAGAGAAGCAACTGGTATATTCTATGTTGTTTCTTTGCTCCCAGACCAGCATGGAAGAATTGGAATTGTCCCATAATATTTCTTATTTATTTATTCACCAATGGAACCATTCCATTCCTTCCAAGCTGGTCTGGGAGTAAAGAAAAAACATAGAATGTACCAGTTGCTTCTCCTCCTGTGCAGATGGTAAAAGCCCATCGAGGGAATGGGCGTAGGAATCATGTTATAGGCGATGCGGCTAGCAACCCATTACTATTTTGATTCCCCTTTCCACCTATACGCCCACAATCGTGCTAAACGTGGCCTTTGGGTCTTGTTACCTTAGGCTCTGTCTACCCCTTAAAGGGATAAAAACGTGATTTATGTATGTATGTATGGAACCATCAGGCACGGGTAAATATCTACAAGATTTGTTTATTAAGAATGGCGGCAATCAATCGCTTTTGACTCTCGTTTCCTTTCCTCCGGTGTATCGTGGAAAGGTCAATTGCTTATTAGGGTGAAATGTGTTTTTTTCGGGTTCCGTGCCTCAAAAAGAAAAAGGAACCTTTACAGGTTCACTTACTTCACTATATTAGATTCATAAGTAATTATTTTGTAAATCAGTTATTTTTGTTATTTTTCTTTTCTTTATATTTGACATTCAAATTATTATTGTTTTCTTATTTTTAAATTAAGTATATTATGTAATATTCGTACACAATGAAAATTGTTTTGTGTATAAATAAATTGAAACTGAAACTGAAACTATACATCCGTCCGTATATATATTTGTCACGACCATTTTTTCTCATGAACTCGTGACATCAAGTGGAAATTAATATAAAATACGAAATATCTGAGCTAATCTGTTACAACCGTGTAGAAACGAAGTTTCGTCAGGTGAGTTTGACTAGCACTTAACCACCTTTTTACGAAACGTAAACTAAAACGGACTCATTATTCCGACCATTATAAATATGTTAAAAAAGCGTTAATTTGACAAGTTTAACACTTACATAGAAAGTAATTATTTTTACTGATCTAAATTAATGTTAGGCAAAGTTTTTAACTTAAATGGCAAGGGGAGGTAACGAAGTAAATTTAGGGCCAAGTTCTAAAATGTAGCCATTGAGCCAAGTTGGGGGGAAAACTTTTTTTTTCATCTCCGCCTCGATGTTGAGGATGAGAGATACGACGTTGACAACTGGAGCAATCAATGTTTTTTTATATTACGAAGCTTTTCTAATTCCCTTATCGACTTGTCTTTCTATAACTTAAGTGAAGTAACTTTCAAGTTGATTGAAAAACGCACTTTGTTTTTTTTTAGCCTGTAAGTGCCCTACTGCTGGACAAAGGCATATCTCCTAGACTTCCAACTCGCCCTTGCCACATAGTAAAAAAACATAATCTTTAGTCAACATAGACCTAATTTAGGCAAATATGGACAAGTTTCAGTTTGATTATTTATTACAGTTTATTTTCATTATACCCACATAGTGGTCCCTGCTGACAAGAATAATATAAAAGTGGTTCTCGACCAAAAAATGGTTGGGTCCTGGTCTAACACGAAGCTGGTTGCAATTAAAAAAAAAATGTTTACATTTGGAACTTTTTTCATTACCACGTCACTGGCCACCTGATTTAAGTAGGTAGGTTAGGTATATTAAACGCTCTGCCCGTCTCAGACTACTTAGTGCCGATAACTGATCGTTTCTCTCATTACTGATCTGAAATTAGGCCTTCCCAGAACGGGGCCGAAATCGTTAATGTGTAAGTTGGCGTAAGGCTCTGGCAAACGGCCGGTAATTCAGACTCTTGGCGCAAATTGGACGCTACTCCAGCCCTTATCTGCGGGCGACGACACTGCGGACCGACGACGAAGGGTCCACTCCAACCGCATCATCACTCAAAGATAGGTTATGGACCCACTGTTAAAAAATACTTGCTTTTTCGCGACTTCGTCCGCGTAGAATTAGCAATTGGCATGTTTATCGCTATCCTGCGGGATGTATGCAATTTTCCGGGATAAAAAGTAGCCTATGTTTCATCTAGGGTACCAGCTATCTCCGTTCCAAATTTTATCCGAATCCGTCCAGTCGGTTCAGCGTGAAGAAGGAACAAACACTCACAAACTTTCACATTTATAATATTAGTAGGATTATGTCAAAATTGTTTATAATCGTCAATCGTTAAGCTATGAGTTAAATATTATTATTTTATAGAATTTTCTTTACACCCAATGCGTAAACAGCCAGCGTTTTATAATTATTGACTAGTTTACAACGCCATTTTGTCATCGTTTCAAATTATGCAAACTCCTACAATAAACTGTCGATTTTAGCATTGAACGCGACGTTAAAAGCAAACAGTTAGCTGTTTACAAAAAACCTACAATCCAATATGCTCATTGGTTGAAATCTCGTGACAATGCGCGATAGAGCGTAATCCTAAAAACAAACTAGTAACAGCTATTTTATAATTACTATCAGCTAATCGATTAGTCAGAACAGCAATTTTATGTCAATCTATTTCTATTTTTGTTTCTCCTTGGGCCCGCAATCTATTTCTATTTGTTTTATTTGAAATTTCCTTTTTCATTTTAATCCTCCATTGCTGATGCCTATCCGGCAAAGGAAATTGAATCCATACAGCTATTATAAAACTGACCCTAAATTAATGGCCATACGAAGATACTTACATTTCTTATTTTAAAATTGTTTTTTTTTCTACACCCAGCGGTTAGTGCGTATCCGGCCAGCATCTTCCTCCCCTTTCCTTCGCCGCTATTCGGACATATTGACTAGTTTCCGACGCCACTTTTCGCGAAAAAAAAAGTAACGAGCGTCTTGTTTGTCCTCTTTGGATCTCGGAAAATAGATGATATTTTTTTGGAGTAAGTTTTAGAAACACGATATCCATAAGTTACTTTGACGGACCGGGCACAGTATGTACACAAGTACAAGTAGGCTAGTAAGTTTTGAGGGTAAATATGTATTATTTATTTCTAGAGCAGTAACAAAAGTACTGATCGGGGATTTTTCGTACAACATTTTTTTAGAAGACTGTACAAATATTCATGGTGTTACCTACTTAAACAAATTACTCTCCATAAAAGCTTTCCCATCCCTATTCGTATTAGGGTTGCAATTTCAAAAAATCCTTTAAACTGCCGTTCTTCAATATATACTTTAGGCTTGGGTCTTTGCTCGATTTTTTTCAAATGCCAAGTCGTTATATACATATACTTACCGGTCTAGGCCGTGCGTTACGCGTAACGGGATATATTATTATTCCATTATATTACGATCCTCTTATTCTTCGGCAAGAATCGATGTTGATGAATGAAGCGTCAGATGACTTCGCAGAACAGCGGTGTCAATGAAACTGTCATGAAAACGGTTCAAACTCGCGTCTACGGCAGAGACAAATTGGCGTTTGTGTTAGAATAAAGTTGGCCCATATTTATATCTTATTACTAGCTGTTGCCCGCGGCTTCGCTCCCGTTTTTTTCTTCTTCTAAATTTCAATATGAAAAATAGATAGTAGCCGATTCTCAGACCTACTGAATACGCATATAAAATTTGGTAAGAATCGGTAAAGCCGTTTCGGAGGAGTACGGGAACGAACATTGTGTTGTGACACGAGATTTTTATATATAAGATTATTAAGACTCGGTTTCTAACATCATTAAATACCAAAAATATATGCCTCAATTTCAACAAAGTGGATGACGGATAACTCTCAATGTGAATGAACTGACAATACAAGATAACATTTTTGATTGTATTAAAGCCTTGTTCACACTTTCAGACTTTCCTAACGCGTGTCTTCTCCTCATAAATAAATAAGTTTTAATCAGAGGATTTAACCGCTTTAGCGGTATCTATTATATAATACATAATGAAAACATACTGAGTGTCGCAATCGCGTGATTCAAGATATCCCAAAAACTGTGCAAATATTGAAGATACCTAGTCATAATTATATTATGTAAATATTTTGATAAGAGCGTTGAACTTAGGTTTGTATTGTTTGGTTTCAATGCCACAAGGCATTTTTATTTCCTAACTGCTGTTATTCCCGTAAAGTATTTTAAGAGACAATACTACATGCTGGTTGGTTGGGCCTCCATATTAAGTTAACGTGATTGGATTAATTTCATTCGAACCAATGAGAAGCGAAAACGTTCATAGACACATTAGTAGGAAAACACCATAATATTGTGCCAAGAGCAGCTGTAATATCTGAAAATATTCCGAGCACTTAAAAACTACATATCGTCCCTCACATCCATCACCATATCGCAAACCTTTTTGTCCCAAATTCTCAAAATACTCCGTTTTAAAAGCACCCATTACACGAACCCTCCACGCGATATATTGCTTCGTCTGTGAGGCCCTTTGCCCGGTCCGAAATGGGCACTAACCTCGAGTACTCACGTGCAGCGGTAGTAGCGGTACACGATTCAAACCGCACCGACTGATGGGCGTGATAGTGCGAGTGCAATTTGGACCCGTCGTGACCGAGCACTGGCTGGTTACACTGGACGCGTTCACAATTTAGATTTTTATTCTAAAATTGTGAGTTCGTAATTTGAATTTTAATCATCACGTAATGATACCAGCCGTACACAAAAAAATACATAGAAAATGACAAATAAAATTGATTTTTTCTTCGTTATTGTAAACATCTATAGATACTATATTGTGTGTCGTATAGGCTGGAGAAAACAATGAAAGCAAAAATATCAGATTGGCATCTGAGTGCCAAGGAAGTTACATGTTTTTAGCTTACAAGCGAGTATCTCACTACCACGACGTTCCCGTTAGACACTTTTTTACCTGTCCAACTTATACGTGTGTATGTATGTATATTTACATTGTATGTAGAATTCGTATTCACATGTTCGGGCGGCATCAATGTCGAACAAGCGACATGCGCGTAAGCGAGTACTAGGTATGTGATTGACATCGCGAGGTTAGGGCTGTCAACGTTCCAAATACCAGGTCCCTTTTGGTCCCATAAATTTCATTGGTCATAATAATCGTTGGTTAGATTAATTTACAATCAATTCTAATAAGTTAACCTATAAATTAAGTTTTTGATACAAGCTTTTTTTGCTGACTGTACACATATGTGTGGGTACCAAATTAAACCGGACCAACCGTTGAAGAGTTCCCTCCTGCGGACACGGTCCTGACCGGGCCACCGGAATTCTACTACCAGATTTTTGTATTGTCGTCAGACTTCCACAAGTATGCAAAATTTTAGCTCATTCGGTTGAATATATCTGCTTCAAAATACATACATTGCAAGTTAATAAAAAGCTTGTAATTTACAGATTAAATAGTTTGAAAAAAAAGCGGAAGAAAGAAAAATTTCAAGCAAGAAAGGTTTACTCGTTTAAACGCCCTTATTTTTTTAACAGCTGTCAAGGAATAAGGCACCACACTCATGCTTTTCGGTTGTTAGTCTGGAATTTATTTACACTGGCAACCCTAACTAGCGCGGGTTACTGACGGCAAAATGGTTGATTTTAGAAAGGAGCCAACAGGAAGGCGAATCCAGCCGGGAGGTCAACGGAATGTCAGACACGAAATACATTAACATAACGCATTCAATTTATTTATACAAAACATTTTCATATTTTTTTTACATCTACAGATCTAGGAGATTTGTATGGTAATTGACGATTCGAATCTTTCTTGACGTTAGGTACAACGGCAAGCTAGTTTTCTAGTTTCTACGCAGTAAGCGAAAAAGTTACAATTCCATCATACAATTTCCTTTTGGCTAGACAACTTCCACCAACCCCCAATATGATATTTACGTCGCTTCCATCCGTCTAATGAAATATATTATTCACCGAAGAATTAATTTAGAATACGCGAACAGACCGAATTTATATATGGAAACAATCTTAGAAGGCCAGCTGTAGTTTTTAATTATGACGCTCAATTAGAACACCAACTGACGTTGTGCATTATGCATTCATTTATTTATAAGCTCTTGGGGCGTGATTCTCAAAGAAACTCTATCCCAAAATCGCCGCTAACCGCTCTATGCAACCATAACTTGACCTGTCCTCTCGTAGGTATTACACGGATTCGTGTGTCTGGTCACCTGGTCGACGCAAGACCAACACCATAAGTTTCCTGACTTCGTGTAATGCCTGGAAAAGAACGGGTCAAGTTATGTTTGCATGGCAAGCGCAGCGACAAGTTCGCAGGCAAAATAAAAAAAAACAATCACTGTCTTGGTCAGACTGGTCTTAGTTTACGAGATCACTGTAACTGTTCAAGGCAATTAGAATACACTGAGAGACATCCATTAACATAATAACAATGAAACATTAAAAGTTTTTTTTTACAATCCCCGATACTCTTCGCGTGTAACTGGCCAGTTGTAAATTTATCACAATGTGACAAGAGCAAAAATAGGCAGAATGTAAATGGAATCTGTAGTTTATACTTTTTAAACTTATTATTATCTATCATAAAGTTGTAAATCATTGGCGCCAACACAACTTTAGAAATAAGTTACTTTTAATGAAATTTTAATTAACAATATCACAATGGATGAAGAACGAACTCAGTATAATTTTATTTAGTTTCCAAACTACTACAAAGTTCCCTTCATAACAGTGAGTTCATAACAGCGGAGCACAAAACATTCCAACTACATAACGGTAGCTCAAATTGAATCGTTAAAGTTTCGTTGTCGACAAAACCTTTAATTCACGCCCGCCATTGTTTCCGATTGAAGATAAATCATCCTTTCTACAACTTTCACTGGAAATTAAACATTTACTATGCACTCGTAAGCCGACACCGCACTAAAGTGTCGGTACGCGATCGCATCACATTCAAACAAAACCAAAACTGATCAAACCATGGTCGCTTGACAAATGACAGATTTACTCTCTTTGACAGCTAAATTATATATACCCTCAAATAACAAATGTTGCCAGCGCGATTCAGCACTCCCAGCGCACGACACGACAGAGCAATCTAGCGGAATATAAAAGCAACTCACTTTTACATCGTACGGATTGTAATTACGCGACCCCGAGTCATAATGTTTTCATAACTCGCATCTGAGCGGAAGGACTAGGCGTATCAGTTACAAACAGGCGCGGATATGCGCCACGTCACTTCACCCCTTCGAGAGCTCGCAG
This sequence comes from Pandemis corylana, assembly GCA_949127965.1. Taxonomy (NCBI): domain Eukaryota; kingdom Metazoa; phylum Arthropoda; class Insecta; order Lepidoptera; family Tortricidae; genus Pandemis; species Pandemis corylana. The sequence goes on from OX421860.1 coordinate 13,893,286, forward strand.
CGTCACAAGTAATTAAGAAGCGTGCCACGCTTTGTGTGGCCCTCGGGGACTGACGAGCTTTCCTCGCCCCGCTTACATCTTAACTGCATAATCGATACCGACGTGTCGGCGGCGCTTACGTCTAGACGCGGCTCATGAGGAACGCCAACTCGTCTCAAAACTGTCTCACTTTCAAGCAGGTCTCACCCGGAGAACGCTCACTTAAAGCTCGGAGTTCCAATCCGAACAGTTAGAGTGGAAAGTTCAGCCGTCCGTGGAAATTAATGTCGCAACAGAAAGTATTTAATTGACAGCAAATATGACAGTGTAGCGGAGAGGGTTGCGAGCTGCGAGCCAAACGGAGCGCGTCCCGTAATGGGGTCAACGGAATTGAGAAAAGTGAAACTGCGGGCGGCTTCCACGCGACCGGACCCGCCGCGACGACCGGGACAACGCTATGACAAAGCGGGAGATCGGACAGAGATGGAGGACGGGTCCGTCCGTCAACTCGGACACGGACCACCCTCGTCCCGGTGCCCATTAGATTGGAATTAATATCCAAATTTGTAAAGACACAGCCGCACCGATCGCCCCGATCTAGCCGCCGCAACCTCCCCGACAAGCATTGGCATACCAGATAGGTACCTTCACTAAAAAAACTATAAATAATTAATTAGCCGTGCCGCCCTTAGGGACGTTCCGTTTACCCATATCAGCCTGTGACATTTTAATGGCCTTTTAAGTGTCAGACCGCGAGCCCTGAACCTATTGTACCTGTTAATAATTGAAAATCGATTCAGTGAAGGATTGTGGGCCGGATTGTGAGCTAATTAGAGCTCACTCGTATTTGCATGCAGCCGCGGCATGTAACAGAAGTTAGCGAGTCGGTCGGAGCGCGGGTGCTCGGAAGGACTCGTAGGTAAACCGACGCATCCAATCACGGACGGCTCCAGATAGGGAGTTGGAAATCAGTTTGCCACTATTGAATTATACGAGAGCTGCAGCCGGGACGTCATACGCCGAAGTTTAATCTCCCGGAGCGACGGTCGGGCTTATTATGCAAATAGTCGAGGAGTCTCTACGGTCATCTGGCAGTCACGTACGGCGCGCCGGCAGCTCACACGGCGCCGGCCGCCGGCACTAACTCAACTAGACGTCCGACTAGCAACAGAAATTGTTTCTACGTCTTCATTACACGATAACGAAACGCGTCCCTGATGAAGATAAAATTATTGGACTATCAAAAGACGGGCGAAACTTCGGCGACGTCAATTTATTGCCGACGAATAAAGTCGGAGCGAAAATTCGAAATGAAGAAGACAGCGGCGGAAACGAACGGGAGCGAGTGGAATATCTAACTCTTTATTTCGTAGCCGGCGTTGGGGTTGGGCGTTAATTAAGCGAAAATCGAAACGTCAAAGCGACTCTGGCTTTATGCAAATTCGCAGAATTGACTTTCGTTCCGACAGCGCTAGAATTTTTATCGCTTGCCAGACGATTGTTTGAACAGGGTAATTAGGGGTTGCAGACGGCGGCCGCTGCGGCGTTTGTGCAAAGCTACCTGGTGTAGCGCACTGTCTCACGCGTGTAGCAAGCAGCCTTACTGATGTAGCGTACAATCATTGGCCATCGGGTAAACTCGGAAAGCACGACTATTCACGAAGTGTTACTGAATCATCGTTTCCTCATAACTATTCAAACGCATAGCGTATTATCCTTTGACGAATCCTGCATACACTTTCCATAGTCTCAAGCATAAACGCAGTTATGCGCATGATTGAAGTAAACTTTAAGTTAGCCGCGTTTTATGGCATGAAGACAGTTTTAGCGTGGTTATTCTGAACGTTGAGAGAGAATAAGCGTGTCCTAGCCTTCTGAAACGGATCGTCCACATAAATATTTATACGAAGCAGACAGGAACCGGCGATCCATCTCGGGGCAGGTAGACACACAAATCACCATGCCAAATGCGGTCTCAAATCTAGCGGGGCTCATACATTTTATATAGTATTTATTTTTGCCGCCCAGCAACGGCCGTCGTCGAGCACGGTTTATAACTTCGCAAACTGTGTGAAAATGAATCTGCTTGGTACAGTTGCTGTTGATTTATTTAAAAATACCTGAATATTAGCTTTTGCCCGTGGCTTTCCCGCCTTCCTCGTCTACATAACAAACGGAACCTCGATAAAAAAACGACTTGTAAGTCCAATGGTTTTGATGGGCGTTGATATGTAAGTCAGGATCTATATTATGTATCCTAAATTTTAAAATATTAACTTGGAACGTATTCACTTTGATTGCGAATGTATGTTCATGGATTAAGTACTTAAGAGCCCAAATAAGTGTGTATTTAGATGAAAATCCTATTCTGGAAAGAAGTAAAAAAATAAAGCAGGCTTATACTCTTCTAGCGTACACTACACTCAACCATTTATTTCTTTAACCTTTCTTATACCAAGGGCAAGAGTTAGTTATAAATAAACATGCAAAACCGTACATCAACAATCATTTACGTAAAATAACCTAAATGCTTTACTTTCTGCTATCAGAGTTGGAATGTGGAATACTGTAACCAACATCAATACCAAAGGGTTACCCAACAAGGCAGAACGCCGTTCTTACAACTGTCGTGTTTAGAGGCATTTAACGCCTCGCTTTTTAAAGGAGAATCGCGTGATTAAAACATTGTTGCTACCATAAATTTGTTTGCCACTTAACCCGGTGGATCGCGGGTATCGAGCGTGACGCTCGAGCGTCTTAGATAACGGAACACGCCCGATTCCGGGCCAGATACGAATACGATGTTTGGACGACGAAAGTGTCTTAAAAAATATTAACTCAAGATTGCTAAATTATTTCCAGGACCATTTCGTGATTTATCTTAACATTTCGCTTGTCCACTTCGTGTCCCTTTGTAATTTAGTATTGATATGTAAAAAAAAAACTCTATGCCGGAGTAATTACGTAAAACATAAGTTCAAACGTTCAATGCGATAGACTAGGTCAAACTGTAGAAGTAGTTAAATACAGTTAATGTAACTTTCCACGATTTCCATATCTTATTATAGAAATAGGAATAAATGTTGGTTGAGTTCATTAAACATGCTTAGGGGGTAATCACTTGATCAGCTTATTCGGCTATTTAATATTGAACTTCACTACATAGTATAAAACAAAGTCGCTTTCCCTGTCCCTATGTCCCTTTGTACGCTTACATCTTCAAAAGTACACAACGGATTTTGATGCGGTTTTTTTAGTAGATAGAGTGATTCAAGAGGAAGGTTTTTTATGTATAATTCTACGCAGACGAAGTCGCGGGCAGAAGCTAGTATATTATAATTCCAACAAGCTCGTGTCAAACTTTTTCATCGCTCAAATAAAATATAAATCCAAGTACACGTAGCCGCCTTTTTAATGTGTAACCGGTGTCGATGCAGAAACAAAAACCAGAGTCAGTACACCTAAGCCTAGTAATAACAGTGGGTGTTTAGAAGTCGCGTTGTCGCGCAGCAGTGCCTGGTAATGGACAAATAATGCGCACACGCGCCCATTATAATGTTATTTGAGGCCATTTACTGCCCCAGCGATATCCCTAATCACCCTGGGCCTTAATCTCCTGTTACGTACAATTAGTTGTCACCAACTCGAGACGGCGTCCGGAACGTCCATTACTGTATTTCTAATTGATATAGGTGTATTGTATCAAATGTGCGACATCCCGTTAAGTTGTTGTTGTGACCGTTGTCGAGGTCGATCCGTCAAAAACAAATACGGCAGTTTAGAGTAGGATCGGGGGTGCGAGTCGGGTTACCTCCGCGTGTGGTCAAGAGCTGCGCTTCATTTTTGGATCCGTCCGAGGGGAAGAGCACTGCTTGGTCCGGTGCACCCTGGGCGTCGGTTAATGATTTCCTGGCAGATTCTGAGGGATATCGGTATCCGTTGGCTAAGAGCCCGACAGGGGGGGAGGTGTCTTTTGACCGTGTTCTACCATACAACGTTGCCGACATTTTTGTCACAAGATTTTTGAATACTGTATTTATTACTTTGACATTGGCGAAATCATCGCATCGATCGATGGGGGCACATTAAAAAGAAGAAGAAGAAGAAGAAGAGTCTGATTGACGCTATCTTTGACCAAATCGCTGTGACACGTCAAACTTGGATTTCCGTTACCATTTTTTTTTGACCGTAGTATATTTGTCGGTTGTAAAACTTATATCAAATTTTGTAATTTCATTGCTAAGAAATCGTTTGGCCTACAGGGACTATTAGGGTCGGTGACAACTAGATACTTCTGACATTGCAAGCGCCTACATAGGTACTGCGATTATAACCTATAGCCATCTGGGATCATAATAGATAAATATAAAACATTAAATTCATGTCAACAGCAAGTACCGTTAAAGCAGTATTAGATGCAATGAAGTTCTGTTTTACAGCAAATTCTGTCTGAGTCATACTTGACTTAATATTATTGACTTATTATGTAACTCAAAACATTTGACATTGACAAGTGGACGGTGGATTTGCACCAACCTTCGCGTGCTCGTATTTTATTAGCAACGGTTAGTAAAAAAAACTCACCAAAGTTAAATGTAGTATCAATTTATAAGCCATCTTATCAAAGGGATATAGACCGCGATTACCTTCAACGAGATCTGTTATAGTCTCAATTTTGTTTTAAAGAAGGCAGATAATCTTCAATGTAAAGTAGTCAAAATGAATTAAATAGGCGGCTAAACTTTTTTTTTATTGCATTCACATAACTATCTTGCTGCAACAAATGTAATACGCCAGAAAATACACTGACGAGCAACGCTAACGGGCTACTTCCCTCATAAAGTTGCACGAAAAGTGACCAGGTATTTTTGATAGTCAATATAGCATACAAATTTATTTAGGCCAGTGACGCGTGATTGTGGTCAAGCGCAAGCGCAAACAATAGAAATGTCAGCTCGTAAGTCCTAAAAAAATATTTTAATAGCTATAGCAACACCGGCAAGTTTATGCAAAAAAATCCTATCAAATTAAAATTCGAATGGTCACATTTTAAAATGAAATTGTGATGGCGTCACTTAACATCTGGTGATTCACTGGCTTGTGTGTCGTAAAACTTTCGAAGGCCTAGTTCTGATACTACATCGCATGTCTAGATTGTCTAGCCTGGCCCAGACCAGTCTGTTATGTCAACCTAATATTAATGGCCTAGATTAATCTAGACATCCAGGTAATGACTATTTGTCTGCTTGTAAATTAATTTAGACTAATATAACAATATATTACTATGCTACAATTGTCAGTATTACCGGTGCTCTTCAAATTATAACCACGAAGTGATTCATCATTTCATTAGTATGCAAATAAATATTGGTATGCGATTTAGTAGGTATGACAGTCAAATAGAGGTAGTATTGGTAGTACTGTGACAGTCAGCAGTTTAGTGGTCAGGTCATGAGTACCTTAACCCTACGAGCATGTATGAAGAAATTAATGAACGCGGATGAAACGAAAGAGGTACGTCAAGACCGTAGCAAGTGGAACAAAGTGGTGTCTGCCTGCCCCTATGGGAAAAGGGCGTGACGGTATTATGTTGTGGGTTTAAGATGTTTCAATATTTGTCAATAATTTTCTTAACATCATTAATTTCTATATTTTCTTATCATATCATCTACATAGAGTCTAAAAACAGGATGCGTATTTTCATAATGTCTCCTGGCACCATCAAAGTTATTTTTTTTTTCAATTGCATTTGAATCCAAATTATACATACCATGGCCATGGGAAAATTGTACGGCCATGTTCTTCTATTATGAGGTCACTAGCGACCATGCAACTGATCGCAACCTGACAACAGTCGAAACACAAAGTCTGAAAAGGCACATAAAAACCCCCCACGCATTATTCGAGTAATCATACGTAAATGAATAATTCAATTTTACGGTAAAAATCCCTTCCATAATTTCGGAAAAGTGCTGATACTCTTCAAACTGCTGAACCGATTTTTACCAAACATGGCTGGCTAAGAACCACCAGGAAATTGGCTTTCGAATGAAAAAACCGCTTTGTAATCGGTCCATCCGCTTAAGAGCTACGATGCCACAAACAGATAGACACACAGACTTCGACGTCAGACTTATGACACCCCTCTGTTTGCCTCGGGGGTTAAAAACAGGCTAAATTTAATTGATCGAATACACATAAATGAACAAAAAAACTGTAAACTTATTATCGAACTGTCTACTACATGTTAAGTAGCATCGATTCAAAACGTCAAATTTACTTAAGTAAAAGCCTTTTCCTCGCATTATCGTAGCAAACACAATATCGCCAGTATCATAACTGCGGTATTAAATCGTCTGAAGTTCAAATCGCTAGCAAATTGTGGAAATTACGTACGTTTATACCGACTTGACATCGATTTCTCGATATGGACGTAGGGTATTAGCATTTTTCATTACCTAATGGATCTAGTGTAAGCACACGGCCTTAAAGATATTGAGAACGATGGCCTAGAATAACTCTAAATTATCCGTAACATCATAAATGAGAAAGTTCAGCTGCCTTCTTTGTTTGTGTTTCAACCACGCATTAAAGCGGTTAGTACTTGGATGATTTTTCTTATAGGCCATAGCTAGATGAAGGATAGATTTCGATATATGTTGTCTTAGTGACGGTCGCTTTGACACTTCATCAGAGATGTCACAAGGCACAATCCATAGCTCATTAGTATGTTAATTAACGTCTCTGAGAGCGGGTTAACTCTCTATTATTACGATTCAGAGTACAAGGTCGTGGGCAAAGAATAGTACCAATACAACTCTTAAAAGTATTGTATTCTTTTAAAATATCTTTTTACCTCTGAAACTCGACTTCGGAGCGGTTATTTTTCTCCGATAGCTACAAACGTCCGTTCTGTTTTTGATGAAATTCAAACGAAACCTCGAAAGTATCTCCTTTTGTTAAGTTAGAAGTATTGTTAAGTAAACAAATAACGATTAGGTACTAAAAATACAATAAAAGCCGTCGCCCTTCAGAACTGCTTCAATGTGAAGCAGTTGACTGACATTTTAGCCGTCACGCTACGGCAACGTTTTCTCAATTTATCATCGAGAAGTATTGTGTTTAAATTTTAATGCAATGCTGCAATTTCGCAAATGATTATGACACTTAAAAACTCCCACAGAATCCTATTAAATCACCAAAAAGTTACCATATAAAAACTACCATTGATTACAAAACACAAAAGCTACCACATACAACTACAAACATCAACGTAAAACTTAGGGATCTTCAAAAAACTAGCCAATTCTTCACTATCAACGCTTCTATGTTATGAGTGTCTATGGGCGGCGGTGATTGCATTCGGCAGTGACCCCATGCTTGTTTTCACCCCATCATATAAAAAAAAAATTTTTCAAAAACAACCATTAATTAAGTTTTAAAACTACCACAGCCTAAAAAACTACCAGTGAACTGGCAGCAAGTAACAATTTGAGGAAACATGTAATTCAAATATTAGTAATAATACATAAATAGACTCCGACTGAAGGACTCCGAATCCAAGCCATGCAACAAATTAAAAAAAAAATGAGGAAACATGGCGTCGGCGTCGTCGAGTGAAATAAATTTGGAATTCTCAGTGCAGCGAACAGCGCGGATTACCAGCGCTTCCTGCGCCATCCACGAGAAGCCTAATTATAAGAAACTGCCAGTCGGGAGCAGAAACAATTACAAATTCTACGTTGCACCTACCCTCCACAAAGGACCTTGTAACATTGAAATAAAAGCCACATTCCCCGGACCCCTCGGGAACTCAAGAACGTCTAGCTCTCAGCTTTTACTTCAGTGGCGTGGCTGCATTTAGGCAAGTGGAATCGCTATGGACCCCTCTAGGGTTCCACGAGTATAATACAGGTTCCGTACCCTCGCCGTATAAATATATCGCTCCCATCCGCTCGCGGACAGCTTCCTACGATTCAGAGAAATTTATGAACGGATGTTTTCTAATAAACGGAATTAGAGAAATGAAAAATAAATTAAGGTTATGATCATTAAGAATTAGGACGTTCGCTGGATAATACTTATACATATATACATAACTAGCGACCCGCCCCGGCTTCGCACGGTATATTATGCATGTATTATACATATAAACCTTCCTCTTGAATCACTCTATCTATTAAAAAAAACCGCATGAAAATCCGTTGTGTGGTTTTGAAGTTATAAGCATACATCGGGACATGAGGACATAAAAAGCGACTTTATTTTATACTATGTAGTGATAATGTATACATAAATCACGTCTTTATCCCTTACGGGGCAGACAGAGCCTAAGGTAACAAGACCTAATGGCCACGTTTAGCATAATTGTGGGCGTATAGGTGGTAAGGGGAACAGAATAGTGATGGGTTGCTAGCCGCATCGAATATAACATAATTTTTGAGATTTCGCCAAATCCCTCGATGAACTTTCATTATCTGCGCGGGAAGAGAAGCAACCGGTACATTCTATGTTTTTTCTTTGCTCCCAGACCAGCTTGGAAGTATGTTTGGGGGGAGGGTTATTTTGACTGTACTACCCTACAACGTTGCCGACATTTTGTCACAAGTCGACATTTTGTCATTATATTTTTATTAATTTCATATTGGCGAAGTTGTCGTCACTGTAACGACTTGATACGCCACAAATAAAAAGAAGAAGATTATAAAAGGTCTCTAAATATATTAAAGTCTCAGGAAGGAAAAGTTATTACACAAATAAAGAAAGAAAGAAAGAAAAAATATTTATTACCACTAACAACCATAAAGAAAAAACATCAAAAAACAAAAAAATAAAAGGATTAATTAGTGGTAAATGGTTCGGCGTCAGCAAATGCTGCCAGTGCCAGCTCGCACGAGCGACACTTCAGCGGTGTTTAAATAATTAAAATAAGTTACAAATAAACTCTATGGACGCCACGCCTCTGATGTAGATCATCATTATCGACGCCATGTTATATTTTAACCGAAGCTACCCTGTATTAAGCAATTGGTAGCGATTGTTCGCTTTTTACGCGCTAGTTAGGTAAACCAAAGGTATCAAGCCAGTATTTACGGCACCATAAAATATTTAATGCACCTGTGGCTCGCACCGGTTCTACACGATTTTAAACCGACATAGTTATTGGGGGAAATCATGTCAATATTCGATATTAAACCGCCCCAATGTTGGACGCAAATTATACAGTTGCGTCAAATAATCTCTATAAGTGACATGAAACGGCTATCAAAATAATGAAATCGTGATAGAAAATTAAATAAATAAATAAATATCTTGGGCCAAATTACACCAATTGACCCAGCCCCAAACTAAGCAAAGCTTGTACTATGGGTACCAGGCAACGGATAAACATACTTATAAAATGTAGATAAATACATACAACATCCATGACTCGGGCACAAACATTCGTATTCATCATACAACTGTCTGCCCCTACCGGGATTCGAACCCAGGACCTCTAGCTTCATAGTCAGGATCACTAACCACTAGGCTATCCGGTCGTCAATTTTGAGTCGAGAATTTTGTTGAAAGATTTTAAAAACTATAGGAACATACGCCGTCAGTGCACGACCTGCCGTCATTGCATCGCATGCATTGTGATTTCTTCCATGCTGGTCTGGGAGTAAAGAAATAACATAGAATTTACCAGTTGCTTCTATTCCCGCGCAGATGGTGAAACCCCATCGAGGGAAGGCGAAAATCTTAAGAATCATGTAGGCGATGCGGCTAGCAACCCATCACTATTTTCATTTCCCTTTCCACCTATACGCCCTTAATCATGCTAAACGTGGCCTTAAGGTTTTGTTACCTTAGGCACTGTCTACCCCGTAAGGGGTAAAGACGTGATATATGTATGTATGTATATATTGTGATATGGCTCATGATATTCATGGCTCAATGTTCTACTGTAGAATCGGAGACATACATTTAAGAGCATAAATATATGAAAGTTACCAAGACGTCAAAAATATCTATCTAAACGGCTGCAACGATTTTCACGAAATTTGTTATTCAGGGGGTTTCGGGGGCAATAAATCGATCAAGCTAGGTTACTGCCTCGATTACTTGTTGCATATCAGTTTGCAATAACATACATATATAAATCACGTCTATCCCTTACAGGGTAGACAGAGCCTAAGGTGACAAGACCTAACGACCACGTTTAGCATGATTGTGGGCGTATGGATGGAAAGTGGAATCAACATAGTGATGGGTTGCTAGCCACATCGCCTCATGATCCCTTAGATTTTCGCCCAATCCCTCGATGGCCTTTTACCATCTGCGCGGGAAGAGAAGCAACTGGTATATTCTATGTTTTTTCTTTGCTCCCAGACCAGCATGGAAGAACATGCAATAACGAATTACATATACCATTATATGGCGATACATTGTTGCTTTTATACTAAGCAGCGATGTATTGAGTGGATACAGTACCGGGAATTTGTTTGACAAAGTATTGTGCTTCGGAACGATGATCTTGTTTGTGGATGGGTTTCGGGAATTGTGTATAGCGGATGTTTAATATAAAATCAAAGTGGATGTGGATTGGATGCGAGTTCTGGCAACACAAAGTGTTTACGATTTAGATAATCGCGAAGACTCGGAAGATAATCTCAATATGTCACTGTCAACATGGTTGGATTATAAATAAGGTGTTTCAAGTAGGTGCCATAGCATATGCAGTCAAGTCAGCCAAGGGCATAAATATATGTACACTAGCTGTTACCCGCAACTTCGTCTGCGTAGAATTCGTTTATCGCTATCCCGCAGAAATTACGCAATCCGTTCTTAGAAGATGCCTACGTCATAGTAGCTTTATGCATGCAAAGTCTCAGCCCGATCAGTTTAAAATTGACAAAGTTTCATACAAACTTTCATCCCCTATTTATCCCCTTGGGGGTAGAATTAATCAAAATCCTTTCTTAGCGGATGCCTACGTCATAACATCTACCTGCATGCCAAATTTCAACCCGATCCGTCCAGTGGTTTGGGCTGTGCGTTGATAGATCACTATGTCAGTCAGTCAGTCAGTCAGTCACCTTTGAGTTATATATATATTTAGATTATCAAGGCGTCAAAAACATATACATCTTTATGGCACAAACAGTAAGGTCGGTGACATATATTTGACAAAATTCGCATAGTAACAAGGTCACGTGACAGCTAGTAACAGATAGAAAAATCGAAGGATTACTCTCCTGCTATGGGTGGATAGCACGCGTCACGGAATGACGAGGATCCGGGTTCGATTCCCGGCCATAGCTTTGGTTTTCGGATTTTTCTGTGTTCAAATTTTTAGTGTCGTTTAGAAACACATATTTGTCATGATTGCTTTATCGATATTTATGCCATCGACTATTTTCCGCCAAAACGTGAAAAGTCAATGAAATGAAATGCAACATTAAATACTCAAACCAAAACCTTTAGTTATCGAAACTAAATGCAAAAATTCAGAACATTAGGTTTACCTACTAAAATTAAATAAAATTAAAAATGTTCCAGTAAAATTTGTTCAAATTTAAATTGAATGCCATACAACGCATATTCATGACAAATAAGCAAGTAGGCACGAATAATAGATTAATATAAATTTCGGGTGAAATTAAATTAAAATCTTGTAATCGAATAACAGTAGTTGTATCTACTCACTGAGATGGATTAAGTAAAAAACAATATAATCAAAACACAGTAACAGGAGAACAAATAAATTAAAAAGTATCTTATTAAAATGTCTCCCTCAGGAACAGAATAGTGGCCTACGTCGCCCGAAAATAAAATAAAAAAACTATAACCCGCCTACGTAAATCCCAATCTGAGGTTTAAATGATGTAAATTCATTTTTTTTTAATATACAAACTATTAAGAACTACAACAATAAAGAACACTAAAACTAGGAAAGTTTCTTATGTAAAAAATTATTAAAAATTAACCTAAAAAATCCCCCCGTTTCGTGCCTGGTTCAAATTCCGTCACATAAAATTTGATACATTTTATATCCTATGTCACCATGCCATTATTACTAATCTATTGACACCTAATTCATTAAAATCGGTTCAGCTTGAACCTACTATACACAGTACATAGACAGCCAAAAATCATTAATTGTCCTTTTGGCTTCGCCGTAGTTGGGCAAAATCGTGATTGAAAGTTGTTGACTGAGACATAAGAGCTTCCGCTCTTTTCATTTTAACCTTAAAAAAGACGCCTTAGAGATCTACTTCAATAGGAAACTTCCAGAAAGCGGTTTCAGAGTTCCAAATTCGAAACTCTCTGTTAAAAGTAATGGAGTCCTTTTGACAAAATTCCTCGTGCGCTCGACTCCGACAAAAGTTAATTTCGTAAAGAGCTAATATCAAGCATTTAACTTTAACTCTGATAATAATTTTATTTAGACAACATCGGAGTTTAAAAGCTCACGAAATTTCGAGATTCCGTCTTCATAATTATAGTGAGAAATTAGAATAACAACCGTTTGTAACGCGAACCGGCCATGATTTCAAACATCAACTTTTGTACATAGTTATTTGTAATCCTCTTACAAAGGTAAGTTCAGAACCGAGCACACACCACGTAACATAATCTCTCTAAAATTGAACAAACTTTAAAATGCTGCTCCGCTACTTAAGTAATTTGAAATACGTTGAAATGGACCTCCGCAAAGTAACGCCTGAATCAATTAAAGAACACATACAAAACATCATCGCAAGTAACTATTACATAATGTAAACGCGTACATACTAGTTATACATAATAATATAAATAACTAGCGACCCGCCCCACGGGTTCAATATAGATACTAACAAGGCGGTGCCAAAATTATCGTCATATATTCAACCAATTTTCGAAGCAATTGGCATTGTTCATTTTTTTTAAGCTGTGCTTTTAACACCTTTATTTGATAAAATGGACTATTTCAAGCAACTAATTTGAATATTATGCTTTTACGTAGCTTTGTTAATTAATAATAAATATTTTTTCGCTGTTTGATAATTCGTGAATTTAGACAGAATCCCAATCGCCTTCGTTCGGCTGGCTATAAAAAAAACGGCTTTGTCTATGGTTTTGTAGATTTGACAGTGACACGTGACAGTTGCCGTAGCCAAACTTTTTTTTTCATTTTTGTGGCAAACATTCGATGCTGGATTCTGTCGAAAAACCCGGTCGTTCGGTCAAACAAAGGTTCAAAGTACTTTTACAAAAATATCTGCAATCATAAAGTATTTTTGAAATCGGACAAGATAAATCGGATAATTGATGGTTTTCCTCGAAATGGTTTTCGAATTGGAGCATACTAAAAAAAATGAACAATGCCAATTGAATAGTGTGTGTGAAGGGCCCAGTGCGGGGCCCGCGTGGGAACTATAGCCCAAACCCTCCAATAAATGGAGGAGACTTATGCCATGAGGCACGCAGAATTACGCAAAAATGTATTTAAAAAAAAGACTACACAATGTACTGAAATTTAAGCAAAACGGAATAAATAAAGGCTATATTATATTATTATTATTCAAGAAATCAACAAAAAAACCTCTATGTATTGGTGAAAACCGCATGGAAATCAATTCAGAAGTTTTGACTCTATCGCGACAGAGGACTTTGTTTTAAATACGTAATGATTTTAACAACCAAGACTTTATTATTTAAACAATCGCCGACAAGACAATCTAGCTCTCGTCAAAGGCCAAATCTAATAGCAACACGTCCCAGCTCTGACATCAAACCTCCAAATCCACTTTATTCCTATTCGATATTTCAAAACGTGGCCTTCAGGTCTTGTTACCTTAGGCTGTGTCTACCCCGTAAGGAAAAAAGACGTGATTTACATATGTATGTATGTATATTTCGAAACTTTGTATGAGACCGCGTGAAACCACCGTTACGCAACATCATAGCGACACCTGGCAGCGACGGCACCGTCAATATAGAGTTCTATAGAGTTCTATACAACATGGAAGTTCTCAAGGCCTATTACAGCCAACCCACGCCATGCCGCTACAAACAGAAAATAAATTGCCGCGCACACGACGGCAACTGTACCTTACACGGGTGGGTTGATAATTACAACAGAAACGTTATTAGTGTTCAGTTTGTAATTGTAACCGGCGACTGGATAGACGAGGCGTTTTGAGATGCTTTAGAAGATTTAGAACGGTTTAATTATGCTTTATGTTTAACGTTTTGGCTGTCAGTAGCACAATACTGATCGCAGAGATCCTTGAAGGGTGCATCTAGCAGTGGAAGTTTTTGATAAACATGCAATAATGGTAACGAAGTAGGTACGTTATTGTACAATACGTAGAAAGTTGAAGTATTCGAGTCACTACAAAAAAGAAAGATAGTCACTACAAAGGCTATTAGTTAGGCAGCTCAAAATACAACATTATTCTGAGTTAAGATAACAAAGTTTCTCAGAATTCTGGATTATATCGGCATTTGGTTGGGATAGTTCGACAGAAGACCCCTAAAAATGTCTTTTATTTATGTTATTTGGACACTTTATTGTGCAGAATTAGAAGAAAAGGCTAGTCGAATTCCCTTTGGCTTGCCTTCTGATATACTTGACGCCACGCCACTGCTGTCCAGTAACGCGTTATTTCCAGTGTTTAAGCGTAGCTTGTAACAAATAACATTATGTTGTCATGTCAAATCACGTCCTAAATAGCTCTGTTTAGATTAACATAGACATTAGCCGCATCAGATAAAGGCATAATTATACCTAACGTATACCTAGATACACGTGTGAAAATATTCAAAACAATAGCAACAACACTAAAATAGGTAGGTGTAAAGTTTAACGGAACGACGTCGCACTATGCAACAAAGTAACTATCTATTTATGGTTAGAATATCAATGAGGTACATAATAGCAGAGGCACGTGAGAGGAACAGGAAACTGCATGTAAATAAACGAAACTTGTAAACGATTAAGTTTTGTGTTTTTCTCACAAGACAGGGCATAGGGTAACAAGATTTCAAGGCCACATTCAGCGTGATTGCATAGGTGGAAAGGATAGTCAAAATAGTGATGGGTTGCTTGCCGCAACGCCTATAGCATGTATGTATGTATTCCCTCGGTGGGTTTTTATGAGCTGCGCAGAGGCAGCTAGTACATTTAATGTTTTTACTGCTCGCAGGCCAGCATGGAAGTTTGTTCTATAAGTTTTCCAAAAAGTTAACATAAGTATTAGAAGAAAAGGGTTGTCAAATAAAGTGTTTGGCAAAAGATTCGATCAAACGTATGTCGGCGAAACATTAGTGAAACGTAACAAAAATGTAGCAACAGAAAAAGTGTTTACGAAAAAGGCTGTATTTTTGTTTGCCCAGCACTGGATCACTCCAATAAACCAACATAATAATAATAATGGAAAATGGGCGTTTTTACCAACTTGTTTTAAGCCTCGGCGCAAAAAGGGCTGTTTTAAGTTTGACTTTAACATCTGTGTGTGTGTGTGTGTGTGTGTGTGTGAGCGAATGAACCGATATGGATGCGGTTTTTTTCATTCGAAAGCCAGTTTCTTTGTGGTACTTTCGGTAAAAATTGGTCCCGCAGTTTAAAGAGTTCAGCTCTTCCAAAATGATGTAAGGTAATTTGTCATTATTTTTTAAAATTGTAAAGATTATTAAATTTAACAATCTTGCTAAGTGTGGCCTGTAGGTACCTGTTACCTAAGGCTCTGTCTACCCGTAAGGGATAAAGACGTGATTTGTGTATGTATGTGTATGTATTAAATTTAGAAAACTGTAAGGGCCCGTTTGACCACTCTTTGTTAAGTTTCAGTTATCTTAAGCGTCAGTTATTTATAATTCCGTCTCTATTTATTACTACGAAACAGACAGAAACGTCATTAGATAACTGGAACTTAACAAAGAGTAGTGAAACAGGCCTAAGTCTTTTTGGTTTAAATTTTTAAAGTCATTGAAGAACTACTTCTGTCCGGGTGTAGCGGCCGAATGCGTTTTCCATTATCTGCCTACCTATTTAGTAAGCGTGGGGCGCGGCCGTATCGATTGATGGCTACCTACAGCAACTCGTAGCGTCAGCAACGCCACGCTACTCACCATCTTGTCGCGAGATCTAATCACCGCGCTTGAATCTTTCCAAATCCGAATAGAAAAGTGTGCGTTAAAATATTTTTTGATAAAACCTTTTATTTGCTAATTGCACTAGCATCAGATCAAGACCACCGAGAACAGAAGAGGAAAGATGTTGGCACACCTGATGCGACGCGACGAATACATTAAGATCATAATTGTAGGAAAGGTTGAAGGGAAGCGGGAGAGAGGAAGGCCAAGAACATTTATGGACAAGGTGAAAGAGAGGGTAGAAGTCGTGTCGTACCTGGAAGTCAAAGAAAAGGCCAAGGACCACATGAAAATTGCTCCACCGACAAGAGCCTGGCTCTTAAGTTTTAGAAGTACTTGCACACAAATTTGAAGTGAATTCGACCACAAAATTCTTTCTTTTTACGAACAGAGTGACCCGGAGGATTGTAGATGCATTGCCAGCCTGGAGCTAAGATAGAATACAGTGTGCTAGTACCTTACGAACACAGAAGCAAGCACTGCCGGCTAGCGGATGGATTATTAAGTAAGATGATGCCAAATGTTTCTGATTATTCATGGCCATGTTTTTTCATCAATCGCAATCACTACTAGGGAATTGACACTTCGCAATCCATTTTCATTTTGTGTTTCAATTATTTATCGGCTCTACTCTAACCTCCTGCGGCTCAAAGTCAAATTTATATTGTTGGATTTCAAATCTAGTGTCATTCAAATAAAATTCAACTTTTCTTTGACAGTTGTCCTCTATTTAGGACATTGGGCGGCAGGGGGCTAAGCTAATATTACCTGTGCGGTATTCAACATTGTTGCCCGGTCATTATTTCTACGTCCACAGTTCTAACTTATTCATCGTCTAATGTTGCGTGCATGCATTTAAATATCAGTTAGTTTCACTGCAATGTGCAATTACACTGAAGTCGCAAGTGACATTTAAGTCATTATTTAATTTTAAAACTTCATTACACTGTTCAAAAATGACTAAGGACCGACGCATACGAATTTCTATACTTGAATGATCCTTAAACACTTGATGTGCGCAGTTGAATCGAAAGATGACTCGTATTTTTGGACGAAGCCATGACAGGGGACGGTGAGGATATTTCGTCAAAAAGTATAAATAATGAAATATACGAATAGGTTTTGTTGCAAGCGTGTTTCGCGTAAGAACATAACGAAAAACACGGCTCGCCTGATGGTAAAAGTTGTAGAAAAATAATCTAATATACTCAAGTAGTTACACGATCAATTCGCAAAGGCATCGTTCTGACGAACATTTCAATTGAACACCCTTTATTTCCCATTAACACGTAAATATGAAAATTTAATAACCTATCCGCGTGACTTACTAGTGTTTGTCAAACGACGCAATAGTGGAACGACAATAAACTGTAAACATGAGCTGAAGACAACTGCCGTCAGCGCTCTGTGTGCCGTTGTAAGGCAGGCAGTTGGACGCATACCTAAAGCGTTATTAGATAGCGGGGCGCTCACTCAGCCCTGCATAATCGGTGCTCCATCCCCGCATACCCAATTAACGGCGGCGCAAGCGGCGCGCGCCGAAACATATCAGATCATCGCGC
This sequence comes from Pandemis corylana, assembly GCA_949127965.1. Lineage (NCBI taxonomy): Eukaryota > Metazoa > Arthropoda > Insecta > Lepidoptera > Tortricidae > Pandemis > Pandemis corylana. The sequence continues at coordinate 13,910,949 of OX421860.1, forward strand.
CGCTTAACCTTCGCGTGCCGACGACTCCCGAACCACCCCGATCATAAAGGGGTCCGTTTGCGTTTCAATCACTACATCGAACGGAACTGATCGAAATACCCCATTAATTTTAAGGTCGTTTGCATAATGGATTCGGGATTCATTTCCTCCTAAAGGATGTGACGGATGCAGATTTAAGTGATCGATTGTGGAACTATCACTATCGGACGGGTTTCGGTCGAGCGCTTTTTCAGATTCGTTCGTTTAGAGGTACCGGGACAAAGGCGGCCAAGGAGCGAGGGCTTCCTGGAGACAATAGTAGTAATCAAGCCGCGACTCGGCGCGGCGTGATTGCCTCCCGCCTGCTAACAGCTGCTCGGGAGTTTATAAAGATAAGCAGGCACGCACCCGCAAGCACAACGTGCCCGCGAACAGGTAACAGAATAGCTTCCACGAAAAGCAGTCATCGAACGTACAATCGATACCAACAGACATTAAAGGCAATGAGGTTAATCAGAGTGAACTAATAGAACAACTAATTCATAGCGATTTGAATTTAAGTGATTACTTGCACGCCAAAGGCGACCTCACCGGCCGCGGTGAACGATCGCTACAGCGACTGGAACGAGTTTTAAACTAGTCTGATTTGCAGGAATCGAATTACGGCCTACTCCAGTCACGCTGTTTACAAAACCAGCCGCGAACCCACAACAAGGAGGGGGCGTAACACGAAAAGATTCCGACACACGCGCCAAATTCAATTTGCAAATCTTCCCCGACGGCAAAGATCGAATCAATTTGCACAATCGCCTAAGTGAATTACGTCATTCGAGTGCCGAATATTGTAACAAGAAAAAAAGGCACCAAGGCCGGCAGCCGGTGCTCGGTGCAGTCCGTTCACTTGCGATTTCGAACGGTCGGGGTGAGCACAAAAACAGTGCTCGCGCCAAAAGTCAAGGTGAACCGGGTGCTGTCCGCACGTTCCGGTGCACCGCGCGTGCCGCAGTCCGGTCGATACCGACGCCGATTAGCGAAGACAGCCGGCGGTTCACATCGCCCCGACCAAACCGAACGCACACGACGTGCAATTTTCATCAGACAGCTGTCAGTCGAGCCGAGTTTTCACAATAAAGTGAGTCGACAGTCGACAATGAACCTACCTATAACGGGGGCACGCGCGCGCGAACCAAAGTGGAAAACATTATTAACATCCATGTACGACAAGCCCATAACGCCAGAGTGCGGCGCGCACGTTCTATTCTAGGTTAAGCATCACCTCGAAAGTAGACTGCGCATACTAAGCACCAGACAAATAAGGAAAAGGCATTGAAGATGCAGTCCCTTTGGCTTTCGAGATGAGAGCAAGAAAAATAACCGACGCTTGAATCGGCTTTCCTATTTGCTTTGCACATAACAAGTGGCGTGGATAAATACAAGAACATGCAATTGCGGCCCGCGCTGTCGGCCGCGCCGTTCCTGTTCTGTTGGTGATTCTCTAACTAAAAGAACCTCGTCCAATAAGACAAGTGATCGCTGTATTCGAGAGATAATCATCGACCAATTAGGTAACATGGTACGTCGTACGACGTTGACAAAATACCTGAGTCAGTAGGTATAATGCCTTGTAATGCAACGGTCAAGTTATGATTTGCAGCGATCACTTCAGACGAAAGCCATCCGTGCCAGGCGAGGCGACACAATAAACATGTCGCAACAGCCGAGTAGGAGTTCGTGTACAGAAATTAGTTATCTTTATCGATCGAATTATACAGGATATCCATTGGAGGTAGCACATAAAATTTCATATCCCGTCCTGTCTGATAAAAGTAATCGATTCTTTATTCCGAACTAACAATAACCTCCAGATGATACGGAGTCATAAAAAGGTCCTATTTACGACTATATTTGTGATTCGAAATAAAAAAGGCATAACTCTCTGTTCCGTCTTGTTGCGGACGCGGTATAAAAATATTGCTAGTCGAGCCGGCGTTTATTTTATAGGCCATTGTGCCTCTAATGCCCTCTCACCAAAAAGAAAAGTGTTAAGCGCTTGTACAAGTAAATTTTGCTCTTACAGCGATAAAGTTTTTATTGAAAATTACGTAACAGATAAAAACTGTGGAAAATGCTCGACCGCTGGCCATAACTCGAACGCAGTTTGATAGTGTTTTAAAATTTCGAGGCTTGCTTTTAAACGTCCATATTTTAAAGGCGTGAACATTATCTAAAGGAAGACGCTTAAAACAACTTCTGTATCGCAGCAAGGGTCGTTAAACTGCGATGGGTTTGAGCGCGGATTGTATATGAGAGTTGACATTTCCTAAGAATAGCAATAATAACAATGAAATCACTCGGACAGTCGCGATTTGACGACCGACCGTTCTCGTCTCGGTCTTGCAAACGCTTGTGATCTTTAGCTCGGTGTCGAGAATGCATCCAGTTGACAAGGCCACGACGCCTTAAGCATGCGTTTAAAAAAACATGCATAGCAAAAACAGGCATTCTTTCCTGCTAGTCCTGCTATCTGGCTAGCCAGTAATTGGACGTCAGTGAGCCGTGCAGAGGAAAAAATGTGCGGAGTGATAAGTCTCGTTAGTTGATAAATATAAGTATGTTATCCTTATATTCTAATGCATGTACTAAATAGACTAATCAGCTGTGTGTATGACTTCTCTAGAATGCGAATGGGAACTATGATTTTATTGTTAGCGCACATGCAACCAATAAAAACAAGAACGTTGGCGTAGGAGACATACAATACACATTACACATAGTCTTTATCACAATTTAATGTCATTTTATTTCTATACACATACATACATAAAACACGTCTGGTGCGGAATCTTAAAACCAAGAATTGACAAAGGTTAAAGAAAATTATGACTAGTGGGCAGACTGTTTCGTACGTCCACAATCCTGCGCAATAGGAGGGTAAATAGTTCCTGCATAAAGTGTAGTGGGATTGTTTAGGCCTGCGTGGGCCTGCCTTTGTCCGAGCCACTTGGGCCTAACCTGCTACAAAGGGCCTGAGGCTTACGGGGGACTTACACTGTACGCGATACAACAAACGTGATACATAGCACCAATGAAAAATAGACACGTTTTGGAATGACTCGCCGCATTTAAACGTACTGTTTCTCTTTTGTGCTTCAAGAGTGCCGCATTTATGCTGGAGAAATAATGTCAGTAAACCTATTAACAAACCATCTAATACTTGGTGTTAACACTTACGTTTTGAAAATCAGAATGAATCAGTGAATTCGTTGAAATATTCTTATTGCAAATAGTCTTGTTTTATGCCGTCTGAGCCGCATTCAGTTTATATTATAGGACGGACAACGCCATTGCCAACTGCGGACGCGGGACTCCAGCTCTGCGGTGTGAAAGGCGAGGGGATACAAGAAAGAAAATAAAATCTTTGTAAAGATTAACGTTCTCAACAACTACCGCAACCTACCTATCAAAAACGTAGCAACTTCTGTCTCATACCTAATTTCCCTTACCCACTAGGATGCGCTTAGAAATCGTAGTTCAACTGTTTTACTGAGCGGTGCGTTTGATAACTCGCATTCTTTTCTGAGCCTCTAGTGTAAATTTTCGCATATAAAAACGTCTCACGTTATGTTACGTTCACGTATCTCAATTACTATGTAAAAATTGGCAGCGCCACTTGCGGATCGAAGCGGCAACAAACTGTTCTGTTCTAAGCATACTGTGAGCTTCAAAATCTATCAGAGGCTATCAGGGCAAGTACTCACAAAAGCGTTAGCTGCCTTTATATAAGAACTTGTTACTAACGGGAGCAACGTTTGAACGTTTAAAATTGGTCGTATTTCTCACAAACAGCCTCATAAATAGTGCCGCTTTATCACAATTAACGCGTACTGTATTAACATTCGACAACACGTTTTCTAGTATTTTAGCATGTTTATCGGCACTAGGCGATAGTCTTTCAGCGATGTTTCCACTTAATTTTATCATTACAGTATGAGTATGACAGAGTGATGTAGTAGCTCGCTAATTAGACTATTACTAGGGGTTCGGGTTACCTCCGCATGTTATCAGCTGCGGTTCGTTTTTGGATCCGTCCTAGGGAAAAGCAGTGCTTGGTCCGGTCCACCCTGGGCAATTTCCTGGCAGTTTCTGAGATATCATTGACCGTTGGCTAAGAGGTCAAAAGGTGGAAAGATCGAATGCCACATGGATGGCAACTGCATAAATATTGAACTCAACTGAATAATCGCTTCTAAGTCTCAACTCGAACAAATACATACAAGTAATATTATGATGCAATCGATGCAGATACAAAGGGTTAAAGAATTGCGAAACGGACTCACGCACCGAGGGTACCGACCGAATTCGGCAAGTGAATATATAAACCAGTGTTAGCAGAACCCTACCTCCTAAGCAAAATGTAGGCAGTGTAAGATCAATTTATATTGGTTACTTACATAGACAGACAGACAAAAATAATCTATTTTTAGTATTTTTTGTTATGGCGGCAACAGAAATACATCATCTGTGAAAATTTCAACTTTCACGGTTCTTGGGAAACAGCCTGGTGACAGACGGACAGACAGACGGAGGGACAGCGAAGTCTTATAGTAATAGGGTCGCGTTTTCACCCTTTGGGTACGGAACCCTAAAAAACTAGGAATAAAATGAATGTTACTTATGGAATATGGTATAAATATACCTAGGTATAGATATTTCCAACACTCAGTGACTCACACAAGGCACTTTAGTAAAAACAAGAATAATGCGTAACTTTCCTGTAAATACGGCAAAAATAACATAATAACAATTAGCTATTTATACATTTTTTGTTTTAACAAATTGATACGGTGATCCTGTCACGTAAGTCCATATTCCGGACAATTCATATCTACCTACATATCCCGTATTTTAATGAAAAACAAAGTTATTTTTAGCGCGTGATAAACAATTGATGATCTCCTGTCATGATGCATAGAAAAACTAACCATACATACATACATACATATATCACGTCTTTATCCCTTACAGGGTAGACAGAGCCTAAAAACCTTAAGTCCACGTTTAGCATGATTGTGTGCGTATAGGTGGAAAGGGCAATCAAAATAGTGATGGGTTGCTATTCGCATCGCCTATGACATGATTCCTAAAATTTTCGCCCATTCCCTCGATAGGCTTTTACCATTTGCGCGGAAAGAGAAGCAACTGGTACTTTCTGTTTTTTCTTTGCTCCCAGACAGTAGGCTTATTACCTAACTCGCTCGCAATCACCATCGTTTTCATTTTGACAGTTCTTGTATAAATGTGACAGCTAGCTGATTCCGATGCCAATTGGCATTGTTCATTTTTTTTAAGCTGTGCTTTTAACACCTTTATTTGATAAAATGGACTATTTCAAGCAACTAATTTGAATATTATGCTTTCACGTAGCTTTGTTAATTAATAATAAATATTTTTTCGCTGTTTGATAATTCGTGAATTTAGACAGAATCCCAATCGCCTTCGTTCGGCTGGCTATAAAAATAACGGCTTTGTCTATGGTTTTGTTAGATTTGACAGTGACACGTGACAGTTGCCATAGCCAAACTTTTTTTTTTAATTTTTGTGGCAAACATTCGATGCTGGATTCTGTTTTAAAACCCGGTCGTTCGGTCAAACAAAGGTTCAAAGTACTTTTACAAAAATATCTGCAATCATAAAGTATTTTTGAAATCGGACAAGATAAATCGGATAGTTGATGGTTTTCCTCGAAATGGTTTTCGAATTGGAGCATACTAAAAAAAATTAACAATGCCAATTGTCAGCCCATACATGAACTGTCAAAATGAACACGATGGCGATTGCGAGCGAGTTAGGTAATAAGCCTACTGGATGGAAGTAAGTAGTTTCGACTGATGTGCCTTCAAACATCGGGCCCCAGGAACATTCGATCAATCTAACCCGACCAGTACGAAATATTCCATAATAATCCTAAGACTTGTTTCCCTAGGCTCTGTCTGTCCCGTAAGGGATAAAGACGTGATTTGTGTGTGTGCTCGTGAAATCCAAAAGAAAAAACATAGAATGTTTCAGTTGCTTTTCGGTAAAAGCCCATCGAGGGAATGGGCAAAATTTTAGGAATCATTTTACAGGCGATGCGGCTAGCAACCCATCAGTATTTTGATTCCCCTTTCCACATATACGCCTACAACTATGCTAAACGTGGCCTTAAGGTATTGTTACCTGAGGCTGTCTACCCCGTAAGGGATAAAGACGTGATTTATGTATGTATGTATGTAATTGAAAGTACCTAATAATGGAAATTCACAAGTCGAAGTCAGTATAATGTAGTTGATAATGTAATATCAATGTAAATACCTATGTAATATAATGTTCTATCAGAATTTCATTTTATTATTTAGGTCGGTACTATTACTTTTTTATTGGTCCTATATTGATTATTATTTTATAATTTTGTAATAAACAGTGACGATTTACTCTTGACGTTTTCTATCTAAATTCTCCTAACTTGACAATGTATTATTTATGGTGTAATTTTATTGAATGAATAAATAATCTAGATATTCTGTTAGCTTAGACTAGCGTGTTGATACAACATCAGTTTATTTATGTTATGAGCTACCCAACATGTTATTCAATGAACTAATGTGTCTGCTTCAGTTCGCCCTTCAAGGTTGAATCGAATCGAAGTCAGGTAGAGCTTAGACAGCGTATTGTAGAGCTAGGTAGTATAAGAGTCGAGTACTCAATAAAACAGTAAGGGGGCTTACTTATTATTACAAGTTTTGTGATATTTATTCGCATTGAGCGTGGTCAGGAGTTAATTAACGACTTAAGTCTATTGAATCAGAATATTATTATTCACACTTCACACACGTCGCTACGACGGTTGCTTGTTATTTGCTTTTTTTAATGAAATACGTTTACTTATACGACGTAAATACATAATAGTCCGAAATGTGTGTCGATTAAAAGCCAGTAACTATTCGTTATATACTAAATTAACTAAAATGTTAGCTGTAATTTAATTTTCCAAACGTCCATGTGAAACACAAGCACGACTCGCACGGATGCAACCTATTTGCTAATTATTAATATAATAATAGAAAAGCTGCGTTCACAGATTAAACAAAGCTGCCAACAGCTCTCACTTGGCTGTTTGCGTTCGGAAATCAAACAATGCAATAGTTCACGATGAGTTCGCCATAGAGTGGGACGGGGCTAGCGACAAGATAACCAACATTGCCGAGTGGTGGGAGTGCGATCCGCACACTGCGTTACATGAGGGGCGACCACACGTTCATTAGTTTTCGGACAGTCTTACTAAAAAATTAAAATTTAACTTGAATTGCTGCAATTATACTCATTTATTATTTGTTCGTAATGAACATAAAATACGTTAGGCACGATTTTTATTTTTTCATTAAAATACCTAATGATTTCGTGATAATATATAGCCATTTATTTCATCAAAAATATCACACACACATACGAATAAAGAATAAACACAAGCTTAATATACTTTCTCTATTAAACGTGGTTAAAAATAGTTTTAATGGTCTCGTTGGTGAAAACACCTACAGAGATGCGATTTTAACTGCATGAGTCAATCATACTATCATCACAGATAACACCGATCGTAATCTAGAGATAAAGTTTACTCTTTTATGTTTTTCAGACACGCTATACTAAATGAGCGTACCTAATACTTTTATTCCTAGATATGACACACTACATTATTACATAAATCGCTTCATAACCGATAAATGTCATTACTTTCCTGTATAAATAACGCCGGATATGAGTTCAGACATGCGTTAAATGTACAATAATAATACCTTTTAGGCACTGATTGCAAACGAACGAGCTATCACACTAACTAGGTATCATGACAGCCCGCATCATGCCTCGATTCAGCTCAGAACAATACGTTATCGGATTCCTATCTCAAAGTTATATGTATTCTATAGTTTAGTTCCACCAAACTAAAACTTGTTTCTATTTTGCAAGTATCAAATATTAGACAGACAATAGAATAGCTTTATTAACATTACCCTAATATTTATCTAAGTAATGCTTAAAACACCTACATTTGTATAACAATGAAAAGTAACAAAAGACCGTTCTTACGACTTTACGTCGACATTTTTGCATGCTGTGCCGTCCTTATTAGCAAGTTTTAACATTTTTTAGTCTCATCACGAAAAAAATGTGCATAAAATTGCCGCATTTCAGTGCGTCATGTTAAGCAGCCGGTGGAAGCGTATTTTTTGCTCCGATGCATCACGTGCGCCGCTTCCGAGATTTGCATCAAAATGAATGACCATTATACCTGCATGTAAATCGATAAGTACGCAAGTGGCTAGGCGTAGCGAACAGCACACTCGAGTGCATTTTCTGAAGCGTCCTACCACTAACCACGCAAGGACACGCAACAGAATGCGTGTATAATATCATATTTTACACATCTTCACCAATGTTACGAGTAGCGTAGAGCTCGATCGGCTTTCTTTTCTACTTTCGATAAATAGCTCTACATCGTGAACAATTGCACTAAGCAACGCCAACGCCACCAGACGCGAGGGAGAAAATACAAAAATATCTTTTGTGCGCAATTTTGCCATATAATTTATACCGCGCCGTATTCCGAATTACCAACTGATGTATGTACCTGCCATTCTAGCGTTCCATTTCGCGGAGAAAGTACCTACGCGTCTACCACGACGGAAATGCACGTTATTTTCGCACGCATTATGTCTATAAAACCTCGCCTTTCAAGAAAATCTTTTATAGAATGGAGCGTTTACGTGATGTCGGAATAACCATCAATCACGCTCGCGTAGAAATGTGTGTAATACCATGTATAATAACAAGACATTTATATATTATAGTTGGGAAAAAACACAATAGCCAGATTTTTTTACGGAAAATGAGCGCTTTTCAAAAAAAGGCTATATTATATATTTTTTTCAGAATTTAACTAGGTATTTTGGGTTTTTCTAACTAAGAATCGTTTACCCTGTCGATTCTCAAACAAGAAAATGTTCGTCACGTTCCATACGTATAAAAAAACGACGAACAAAAAGTGACTAACTGGAATTAAAGTTTCGAGACACATTTTTCATTGTATAAGGATCGATAGAGAAAACGATCCTGAGTAAGACCCAAAATAGTTAAATTCTGGAAAAATTGATAATGTATACCTTTTTTTGGAAAACGCTCAAATATGTAATTTGTTTTCCCGAAAAATTCAAAAACGCCGTTAGTCAAATAAAACAAAATCATGGCTTTCCCCCAACAGTTAATTTAACGCAGTGGTAACAGAAAGTCGTATTATTAATATTTCATTGATATGGATAGTGTTGATGTTTCAGTGAACGTTCCAAAGTGTTATAAGCTTGGCCGGTTATCGTGGCACGAATTTATAATAAAGCCGGTGCTAAAAATACTTATTTCAGTTTCTAAGATTTTCACGAAATCTTACGTGCCCTTGCCAAATTAAATATTTAAGTAGCTGAGATTATGAACTAAATTCCTTCTTGTCAAGAACATAGCTCTTGAGATTTTTTAAATTAATGCTTCATAAATTCAAGGCGTTGTGGGATATTCACTTCGAGTACAACGGTAAAATATTGGATAACATTATTTGTTACAACAGCACTAGATTGTGAAGCAGTACAGCCATCGTCCGTACGAGATTGAAAGATTAACTAATTATATCGTTATCTACGACAGAATTGCACTAAACAATCTCAGTGCGGCGTTATGTACAAGCGTTAATTAGGTACACATTTTTAATGCACTGTTATTAAAATTAAGTGCAGCAGCGACCTTGAATGTAAATTAAAACGGGCATTATTAGCGGGGCATAACGAAATCTTTACTGTCCACAAAAATAAAAGTAATTCGGGACAGTTTTACCACGAACTTAGGTTGTGGTCACATTATTAGAAATTTTAACGTAAGTAGGTAGACTACATAATATACAGGAGAAAGAAATCGATTTTAGAACGCACCCGTAAATTCTCTTTGTCTATGGGCACGTCACGTCCAATAAAAAAAAATGCGTTTTATTTTGGCGCCGTTGCGGGTCTGACAGCAGGTAGCCCGTTTATTGAAGTTTTGCTCAATATTTTATTAATATAATAATAAATAATGTATACTTAGTATGACTTTCTACCGTCGCGTTACCCTGAATTCTAATGTGAATCCAATACGTAAGTGAAATCATTTTCGTAAAATCTAAGTAGATAACCGGTATTATATCGGTAACAATAACATTCCTGCGTCTAAACATAATCACAGATAACCAGTTCCCATGTAAAGAAAGGGCTCTAAATTCTTATAAAGCGGAGGGCGGAAACTCGGCCGACCAGGAATGCAGCCGAAACAAAGAGGTTACAGAGTTGTGTAACTAACAAAGGGGAGTCGAATGAATCAATGCCATTACAAGGATCGTAGTCGAGACCACGCGATTAGTACAGGACTGGAATGGCATGAAAGGGAGGCTTATATTCCAACAATGGACGGAAACTAATCTCGCGCTGACTTATTACTATCTAAACAGAGCAGCTTCTATGCTGTTGACACGTCATAAACAGCGTGTTACCTAAGCACACGTTAGCTGCATGTAGGTAGCTATAACGTCAGTAAACGTGTTGTTTCCGTTTAGCGATTACCTATTACGTACAATCCTATAGAAACTAGAGATAAGTACCTACAAGGTAATTAATCACGGACACAGCATGGTGCGCCGACGTGATGTCTCGTGGAGCCGTGTAATGAAAAACTGCCGGTTGGGTGATGTGCATTTGCTTCATTCATCTCCCCACGCTGGGGCGCGATTACCCGGTGACGATTGAGGAAGATCAGGCGAGCCCAGCTCTGCGGTGACGTAACTGCCCGTGGCAGTGGTGCCAAATGGGTTACAGGCGTCGCCCGTCCCACCCGCGGCTCATTACACTCCGCTTGCACTCTTTCCTTCGTCTAGTCGTCTGCCAAGGTCATTACGCCACGCGCCATCGACGCGCAATGCACGCGCCGGCAAGCGCACCACTACTAGCCTAACATAGGCCAACCTAACAAACACCGACACTTAACCAAAACTCCGATAGGTATAGGTAGCTAATGAAAACTTCACTAACCTGTTTTTTTCCAACTCGTTATGAGTGGTCCTGGAACAAAAAGCATACAATTTGTAACCGGCCACGGCGACACTGATACCAATCACGCAACGAGAGCAACTCTCCACTAATTAGATCACGTATACACTGCACTAGCACTCAAATCGCATCGGCAAGCGGGCTCCACTCACCTGCTGCCCTGCGATTTCTTCGTCTTCGGCCGTCTTCCGCCCGACCGGGATTCCTCGTAAGCCGGCAAGTTCAGTGCATACCCATGCTCCGCCTCTGCAACAAAGAAAACTGCCATTCCGTCAAAATCAGCTGATTACGACACGGCAAAAATAGACGGGAGCCATGTTGACGTGTGCGTGTACTGCACTCGATTGACAATTCAAACAAAGAAAATCCAATTCACCTCTATCGCGCCTTTCGATGAATTCAGCAGCTTGGATGAGAGCAGCAATACTCATATTTAATGTATCCTGGGTTTGCACAGGTATTCACGAACGTCACACGACTTATTCGATTAACTATAAATAAAAAGTATCTCAGTCCGCTTCGTGGTTCACGACTGCGTTTACCGATGTCAAAAACACACTAGACGAGTTGGGACGCGCGACCGTGTACAGCGGTTCGTGATTTGTCGGCTACATTCGTGCGCCGCTCGGTCGGCCAATCGCGGCGCGGCAATGCCTACAATAAAATACCTGGGTCAATCACGTGAACTTTGTGTTTCCAAACAAAACATTTTTTTTCTATGCGCTGCTCTGCCTTAGTGAAGTGGTGTATTGAACAAGTTCTATTTGCATGAATTCATTGTGCTGTACGTCGGGCGTGCATTGAAGTGCACTCAACTGCACGCTAGCAACCGCGATCGGTTTAACTCCACTATTTTAGTAATAATTCGTTACAATGTTGGGCATGGGGCGCAACGTTTGAGCGAGGAAACTAGTCTCACTGGATACTTTCTATTCTAATTGGCGACACAGTTAATCTTCATTTGCTAAGTAGTCTACGCTTTTTGGTAGGTTTTAAATGTCAGGAAAAGGGTAGGTACGCTTACAATAAAATATTTGATTCAAGATTACAATTCCATCGGCACAATAGCGCATTATGGGGAGTAAGTAAAAGGCGTCAGGTTTACATTTGCGTAACACTTTTAATATTTAATATTCGTAAACATATCTTGAGGGTTTCGTTTAGCACCATTAGCATTCTTATTCTGGCATACATTACTGGAAGCAGGTGTTTTCTTGGTTCCTGAAACAACATCATTGTAATTATAATACAGGCTATAATATTATTATAAGCCAAATAATAATCCTTCAAATCAAATTGTGAACTACCTCCATGATCACATAATGACGCACCTACCTTATATCTTGGTAATATCAAACTTAACCGTCATACAGACTCAGCTTTGTACATAATACTAAGGGAAGAGATAAATATTTCCTGCAATTACAACATACATACACAGGTTATTCCTTCCTAGTTCCTAATTAGTCGCTTGAATAACAAAAAAACTTCTAAGACCTACGTATATTACGACTTAGGAATAGAACACGCTTAAGTACAGTCGAGGGCATAAATATAGATACAGCTATCATTGACCTTGTTGTTTGTCGCATAAAGGTGTACAGATGTTTTTGACGTTTTGGCAACATACTTATATTTTATGCCCTTGACTGTACATAGACAAAAGTAGAGCTAAAGATCAAAAAAGCGTATTAAATAAATAGAAAAAGCAAATAGCTTTACATACAGTTAGTATCCTGACTCTTCTGTAATACTGGCTGAACACTCTGACCAGAGAGCACAGAAAACTGCAAAGCTGATGTGGTCGGAATTCGCACGTCGCATCGTTTATTTCCACACAGTTATTCAGAAGCGTAGGAAATCCCATAATGAAGTTGAACACTATATTCCATTCATCCTGAAAAGAAGAATAAAGTTATTACTTCCACAATTTCCGATTTACGTCAACCCATATTACTAACTACATTTAAAAAATGAGTTTCCTAACTGATATTAGGCTGAGCACTCAACAATAACATTCGTACTAAAATGTAAAGCCGGGTATCCATCTGCGAGCTGTAGCCGTAGCTGTTGCACGTGACAGTAACCAGAAACCCTAGTGTGGACGTGACTCGCCAGTCTGCCATCTGCACACTAGTCTTTGGTTACGGTAACGTGCACCAATAACGGTTACAGCTCGTATATGAGTAGATACCCAGTTTAAAGAACTTCACCACAAGCTTAAGAAGCTGAAAAACATCGAATTACCACCGCCAGCCGAAACACTGTTACAAACGCTGTTAGTAACATGCGAATGCTCACCTTGACCCGGCTTTATAGCAAATTCCAAGAGAGATTCATTTTGGTTTCGCCTCTGGCTTAGTCACAAATTCACCAAAAATTGTTAAGACAGTACATAAATGGAGCCAATGAACATGTATAACCTAAACCTTAGTAGCTTAATAAAGTAACGAAGTAGCAAGGTAAAACGCCTGGTTCAATAAAATATATAAACCTATATTGACAAATTTAATCCAACCGTGTTGAGCCTTATCAATTGACTGACAGACAGGCGACATACAGTCTAAACTAGTGGAGCTACAGACTTGGAAATTTGGTAGATATATTCCTTGTGGACATTAATGGCGCACTAAGAAAGGAATTCTCGAAATTCCCACGGGTTTTTTATTTTTTTAGGGAGGGGCGAAGACACGGCCGTAAAGAAAGTTGCATCATTGCATTGAGTCGTGGTTGCTAGGTATAATAATAGTGATTTTCATCTTAGCGTGTACTTGACCTATTGCGAGACGGATGACACATCATTATCTACGCAATATCCAACTAGGAATTATTAATATCCATTTATCAGCCATTTGTCAACAAATATCGGCTATATGCTTCCTTAGCAACAAGCGTTTCACTGATTAGTTGATAACGAGTCTCAATTCATGAGTCACTGAGAAAGGTCAAACTTATAAATTAGGTACATATATAAAGCGATTACATAATTTAGCTACAAGTTGTTTCGCATAAGTCATGGGTTATGTTAAGCCCTGTCTACATTTGGCATTGTATTGTGTCGCGTGTTTTACCATAATAAGGTTCTGGGGCATAGACCCACGGCGTCAAGCTTTGCAAGAACCTCGATAATACCATAACTCAGACACTGATTTCTATGTCACCCTTTTCTGCTCACAAAACAGACGCAAATGGCTCCCGAAAAGTTCTATGAAATGTATTTCTGGCTTACATCCATGCCAACATCAAAGTTTGAATTGTTTCGTTTATTACCTCTTGTGTTAGTAAATTAAGGTCAGCATTTTCAATATCTGGCGATGATGGATATACTCCTTCTTCAACTTTCTCATGAAATGTTCTAACTATTGTTTCCAATCTGGCACAGTTGTATAGAACAAATGCAGCTCCTGAAGTGATCAGAAAAATATTTTAAGTATACTTCTTCTTCTTATTTGTGGCGTATCAAGTCGTCATTGCGGCGGCAACTTCGCCAATGTCAAGTAATAAAAATATATTCAAAAATCTCGTGTCAAAATGTCGGCAACGTTGTACGGAATACGGTCAAAAGACCCCCTCCCGCCTGCTCCCTTTTTAGGGATAAATTCGCCTTTGCAGTTCTTTCTGTTTGTTGTTGTGTTTTTTATTTTTAATTTTATGTGCAATAAATTGTTAACATACATACCACTTAATACATATTATTATGTAAGACAGATAACAAGTACAATCAGCAAAAAAAGCTTGTATTAAAAAATATTTTTTTTAGGAAGCTTATTTACATTTATTTTCATTGTATAATTACTATGAAAATTAGAATAAATAAAATACAAGGGTCACTCACACACATACTGGTAGTTGAGGTATGACTGTAATGTGTCCAATAAGGATTATATTTTAAAAATTATGTCTGTCTCTAGGAGAGTCAATAGAAGTCAGAATAAATATTTTTTTGGGGTCATGTGGTGGTTTAGTCAGTTGGAATGGTTTTATGGCAATTACCTAATTAGATTCTCAATAATATTTAAGATTTTACCTTTGCTAGATCCTGTAGAAGCAGAATCAAAATTAATTTTGACCACACTAGTGTGCTTGGTCTCCAATAATTCAAATATGGCCGCTGACTCTCCTAGGTTAGCAATAAACTCTTTCCATTTGGAATCAGTGGACACTCTCACTCCATATTTGTGCTGAGCAATAAGGGTCATCTCATTTTGACGGAGCCTGGAATCATACAGTAAAAAATGTTAAAATATATTTTATTTTGTTATGAAAATAAATTTGATGACTTAGTAGCCCAAGTTTCAAATAAATGCTATACATATACATGTATTTATAAGTACCTATCTAAATTTAATGCATACTCAAGTGCCAGCTTTGCTTAGTTTACGACTAAATCAATTACTGTATAGTGTACCACTATATTAATTTATTTTGTTTAGTTAGAATCTAATCTATGTGTGAAAACCCCAGTTATAACCCCAGCTACAATAACAATGGTAAATGAATATGTATGTATGTTGAAAAGAGATGTGTCATTTGTTAAAAAACTAGGATTTAAAATGAAAACAATAAGTATAAGTAAGTACTACAGTATGTATTTACCTGATAAACTCGTCTCCCGTTATTGCATTTTCCTTATTTCCAGTTTTAGCATTCACTACAGCTCCACACAATACCATCTTACTGCCATGAGGGCATATACTAGAAGACTTACTGCTCACAAACAATTTCGGCCTCTTCTCGGATATTGCACACATATTCTGAATAGTTCTACATAAATATTTCAAACGAAGAGAAGTAATAGAACTATCATTGCACAGTGGATCACAACTTACTGAATTTAATATTTCGTTTAATCTGATGCTGATCAACGCATTGGTGTTTAAAGCTTCTGTAAACCCAGTACGAAGTAAGATACTCCGATCAAGAAATATGTGAGCACGACCTTTGCGTTCGACCACTTTGCTTATTTGCATAATCCAGCATTGCGACTCCTGGATCAAATCTTCTGCAGTTTTTCTATGACATGTCATCAGATTAGCACTTTCGTCAACCAAAGATTTTGAAGAATCGATTAGTGCATGCCCTGATTTCGCTGTTAAAGGGAGGCTGAATTCACCGTGTATGTTCAAGCTTTCAGAATGTCTCTTAACCAGCGACCCTTTGTTACATCTGATTTCTCCAGTTATGAAGGAAAGAACGCTATCTGCGAAAGTTTCTAGAGAATTTTGAATCATTTTCTTTTAAACAATAAACAAGCCCACCGAAATTACACACTTTCGTTTCGCTTCGCGTGACAGCCAGCTGTTTGAGATATCATTCCTGTCAATGTCACTGACGATAAATCATAGACGAAACAGTTTTTTTTCTATGATTGGGACCTTGACGAACTTGGCTTGGAGTCGTTGAATTGGATGGAAGTTTTCGTTTCATTACGTTGCCCTCCCTCGCTATAACAGACTAAGGTTACCTCGCCGAGCTCAGATGTTCAGAGGATTTTTTTACTTAATTAAAACCATTTTTATTGCATTTTTATTTTATTTTTATTTTGATTTCCCTTTTCACCTATATGCCCTTAATCATGCTAAACGTGGCCTTAAGGTTTTGTTACCTTAGGCTATGTCTACCCCGTAAGGGATAAAGACGTGATATATGTATGTATGTATTTTTATTGCAGTCACCATCCTTGATTGTGTATATTGCCATTAAAAAAAAACCATTTTTGACATCCTGATTCAGTTTCTGAACGAAAATTAGCTGACGTTGCTACTGACGTTGACATCTTGTTGGTTAGATAGATGTCAACTCAAGAGCCCGTTGTTCGCTGACTGGCTGCTGTATAAGCGCAGTCTTATTAAAATTGCAGCATTTATTTTGTCCCTGTTACGCTTAGTTATTTTAAGTAGAGACAATGTTCTAACACAATGGCGAAATACTTAAAGTGTTCATTCCTGATCTTTCTGTCATGGCAGTTCGCCACAGTCTCGTCGCACGATCATCTACTCGAAGGTATTTACTGTGGAAAAGAAAACTGTTACGAAGTCCTAGGGGTCACCAGGGACGTGACTAAAAATGAGGTGGGTAAAGCCTATCGTCTATTGGCTAGAAAATACCACCCGGACTTGCACAGGGATCCCGAGGCTAAGAAGGTTGCAGAAGAAAAGTTCAAGCAGATCGCAACTGCTTACGAGATTCTCCGTGATGAAGAGGAAAGAACCGACTATGACTACATGCTTGACAACCCTCAGGAGTACTACGCCCATTATTACCGGTACTACCGGCGCCGCATGGCACCCAAAGTCGATGTTCGCATCGTGATTGCTGTCACAATCTCCATCATATCAATAATGCAGTACTATAGTGCCTGGTCTAAGTACGACACAGCCATAAAATACTTTATGACAGTACCTAAGTACAGGAATAAGGCACTTGAAATAGCCAAAGCTGAAACAAAGGAGCTACAGTCCAAGAAAAATAGAAAAAGTAAATCAGAGCAAAAGGAAGAGCAGGATAGAATTATAAGGAGAGTGATAGAGGAGAACATGGATATAAAAGGAGCTTATGCAAAGCCAGAAATTACAGATATCATGTGGGTTCAGTTGATAATCCTGCCTTACACTATCTCATATTACCTTTACTGGTACACAAGATGGCTTTGGAAGTTTACCATTCTCAGACAGCCGTATGGTGAAGAGGAGAAATTACATATAATTAGGAAGTTCATGAAGTTGGGGCAGCATCAATTTAATTCTTTAGAAGATAAGGAACGGCAGGAGTTTTTGGATGAAGAATTGTGGATCAAAGACAATTTTGTGGCCTGGAAAACCTTGAAAGATGAGGAAGCAAAGAAAGCGTTAGCAGAAAATAATAAATACAAACAATATAGAAGGTACATAAAGCAACATGGAGTGGGAAGAATGACGTTTGATGACTCTTGATGAATTAATGTTGTGATATTTATTTTATCTTAATTTAATGTTTTAACCAAAATAATATTTATACCTTGTTGCATTTGTTTATCAAATCATTTAGTGATTCTATGCTTCTGCATAGATTGAACTTTTAAATAACCAAAAAATAACACTAATATAACAGCTGAGGTGCAACTGTAAAAGACTGCATTTAAATGAATCCATGCAAATAAAAGATAATTTATACAAGTAGTTATTTTTATTTGTTTATTCTCTGTCTCAACATGTACTACATTGATTCAATTATTATAATAGGTATATAATTACATTCATAATTTACACTCATCACAAATGGCAATTCGTTAAGGCATTCTAATCCGACACACCAGGCGCTCACTTTTTACAATTACAAGTATTACAACATACATTTTATATCAAGGCAAGTAATAGATACGCAGCACAATTTTACAAGTTCCTTATCGTTGAAGTCAGAAGTCAAATCCTTGGAATACAACTAAACATTCTTTCCAATTAATAATTTAGTTTTACTTCAATTTTTAGCATTGGGTCTTGCATCACTTGAAAAAACGTGGCTAACCGTCTGGCGCTCAACAATGGTTCTTTTTTGTCACCATCACTTTCACATTTTCTAATTTATTGCGGAACCGTATCTAAACACCTTAATATAGCCTTGCTTGCGTTATTTCAATTCCGAATACCTGTTTAAAACTTGTAAAATCGTTGCAAGTTTAATAAATTGAGATCCTTAGTGTAAGAGTAATATCTCGCAGATGAATCGTTTGTTAATGGGATAATTTGATTTTGACATAACACATCAATTTTAAAATCAGTTTCATATTAATAATTGCAATGGCAGTGCATTCATGGTAATATTCATGTCTGTTTGCTATAATATATTATGTCGCAGTAAACTTTGTGAACACTTATTTCTTCAGGGCATTTTCATTCTAGCTTATCTCATACTTCAGAAGTCTTGATTACATGTTAAATATCATGACTAACAATTTACATGTTCGAAAGTAAATTTTGGAATGTTACAAATACCATTTACATCGAATTCTATCACATACATTTTCCAACATCGAACATACAACAGTTCTATGATACTGTACATTTACAAGAATAGGGCACCTTTTCAATACTTCGGTTCAACATACATCTGCTTAAATAATACTTATTTTATGTAAGTTAGAACAATTTTTCTGGTGCATTTAAAGGCATTCGAAATCAATTTTTGTACTTACAAGTATTCAATTATGGGGTACATAATCTGTACATAATATCTTATTAACTCCGTCAACAAATTATGTCACTGATTTCTAAATGTAGGCATTTATTACGATATGAAAATTATGCGTTAGTTATTTTAGTCTTTATATAATTCCTTATTGTATGTACCTGATAAAATTAGAATATTTTGGGAAACATCCAGGGAAGCTTATTATGACGCTTATCTTCATTTTAACACTTAATTGGATGTTTCTTTGACCAATAACAAAATCTACATGTAATAAGATAAAAAAAATATCATTGGTTGGTTCTATGCTAAATCTGTACGACAGTAAATGATATTTCAGTACTTCATAAATGTCGGTCTACTGCTTATCATTACGGCGATTAGATGGTTCTCCCTGCGTTTGGAAATGATTTTCAATTTGATATTAAACACGTTTTTACAATTTACACTATTTCTATTACCTACCTATTTATACAAAACTTCAATTATCTTTCAATAGTCGAACAATTTGATTCTTGACCCGCCTTTGTTCTATTTTTAAGGTACTTAAGCATATATTTTCACTCAGGGAAGATTAAGGCATGTCATCTTCGAGAAAACAGGTTTTCAGTCTGCTAATATGAAACATGAAGGTGGGTCACAACTCAAATTGACTGTACTTTTATTTTGGGACATAACAAGCCTATCTAAATGTCTACTGTATTTAATGATTCTAGTCTTTTGCAGTGAGTCTCAAAATGAAATTATACATCTAGTCTTGCTTTCCTTTCTATTGCCTTCATGCAGAGAATTTATCTATCCTGTCACGCCAGTACGATAATCCTCGTTAACAAGTTAACAGCCACCATTTTACCAAAGAACTGATTTGGTTGGTGGTTACATTAGATACAAAGATACAGTCATTTTACAATTCCTCATTTGCCTAACTTTCAAAACAATGCTTTGCATAAGTTTGATTTGCATAATTAAAAATACCAGGTGATTTAAATAAGTATATTACAGCGAATTAGAGTAATTTGTGCCCTAAAATAATATAATAATTCAATACTAACTTCCTTTTAAATAATAATGGACGCCAAAAATATGCCCGCCTTTTCAAGGTACTAATTTTAAAGAATATCAGTCGCAACTAAGTTAACTCAAAAATCATTTAAAATAAATCACAAAGCACAGCTTTGATATAACAAAATCGATCGAACAAAAGACCTTTCTAATCAAACTCTAATTCTTAAGCCTTCGCACACAATCTCTGTACAAATTGTTTTCCGATCAAATCAACCGCCCGCTTATCACCTTCAAAATGTTCAATTCTGCAAACAGCGCCATCTCTCCGCAGGGTAAAAAATCAATTCACTTGACACTTAAATGTTTTGTTGGCTGCACTAGCGGCGCCTGCGCGGGACGCGGCGCACCGCTACGTGCATCGCGCGCCCTCACACGGGCGTTTCGTGGTCTGTCTCTTCGATTCGCCCGAGCCGCCACGCGTTAGGGTCGGTCGCTGGGTGATAACAAAGATTCTAGAACATTCTGCATTTAGACAATGTATACGGAGCGAAATTGTAACTTCAGGAGTGAAATGCCGCTGTCAATTTTCGGTGTACAGAACCCTTTCCGAGATTTATGTAAAATGTTCTTTCTCTAGAGCAAGTATAAAAAATAACAAAGTTTAACAAATTCTGGAGTCCTCAATAGCGACCAGAAAGCAAGAGCGTTCTGTACATCGTAAATTTAAAAATGGCAGTGCCAATTGGTCAACGTCGATAGTTTCGGCGTCAAAAAATAGTTATTATAACTTATAACCATTGGGAAAATGGTTCGGTATTCCCTACACGTAATATGGCTGAAATGTAAGATTAGGTACACCACTAGGGGCATACGGCGCGTTTGTGGACATTATTTAAAATTCAACAATAAAGTACAATCAGCAGCAAATGTATTTTAACTGACGTAAAGTTTCAAAACATTCACACAAGCTACATAGACGTTTTTCGATAGTTAAGCTTCTTGTAAATAAACTCGCCCGACTCACCTAAGCATGCCCATAGTCTTTGCTCACAATTGTACGACGAACCGTGTAACCCTAATTGTAACCTTTTGAACACCAATGACATCAAAATCACTTTTTTATTATTTAGTTCGGACGATTAATTTTTTGGCGTGGTAACTTTAGGCATCGTTGAAGTTCAAAAGGTCAAAAAAGCTGTCACAACACAAACCCAAAAGCTCACCGGACAACATACACAATATACAAACATGCGTGTCACTACCACACCGCGAGTGCTTGTGCCCTGTGCGAGGCTTAACATAAAATGTGGATGTTGAATGATGATGTTTTGGTTTCATGATGAGTAAAATGAAAAAAAAAAGTTGAGGGTAGTAGTTTTGAAGCCAAAAATCAGCTACATGTCACGAGATAATCTGTTAATACAGTATGCTCGCCATTTTCTCGTATATACATCGCTCAGTGCGTGTGCCATTTTCGAACAGCGCGCTAAGCACGAGAAATAGAGTATTTTCCTTACTGTTCGTTCAAGAAAGAGACGGGTATATATCTCGCGCGCTCTCGTGCTAGCTATAATAGCCAGAGCCGTTCAGAAAGGAAGGAATCGAGTGACTTAGCAAAGCAAGTCGTGGTTCGTGTTAGCTTGGTATTTAGGTAAGAGTCACTATACAAAATTGTTACTCCATGGACTTACGTGATTTCACGCACGAGAATGATATAGGTAAAGCTCAAGAAAACAGGTCTCGAGGTGACATATAGCGAGATTGGCTGACAATAATTGTTAGTTCATAATTTTAACTAACGGAATAATTTAAAAAATATTATTGCCAATTCGTGAGTGTTAGGGTGTAAAAAAAATAATGAAACAAAAATTACCTTTAAATGTCGATCTTCCGAACATGCTTGGGGAATTAGGACTCAAAGGACGGGACATTAAGGATTGATTAAGCTCGTATAGTCTTACATAAACTAGAATATTTTATAGATAAGGTAACAGCTACCATTAAAGCAGTCTATGTATACATCTAAATACCTAAATAATAAAGTATTGCTGGTTTCTATTTCGTTTTAAATACATTAGCAATATAATTCGAAATTTATTAATTTATATCTAAACATTGCTTTTTGTGATTTTTTTTACGCAAATAGATACCAGCGTTTATATTAATAAGTAATAATAATATAATAACATGCATGTAAAAATGTTATTGATAAGAATGTAAGGGTCCAGTTAGAGTTATAGAAAATGCTTTTATGTTTTTCCGACCATATTTAGATTAGTGCCTTTAGACATACATATATCACGTCATTATCCCTTACGGGGTAGACAGAGCCTAAGGTAACAGAACCTTAAGGCCACGTTTAGCATGAGTAAGGGCGTATAGGTGGAAAGGGGAATCAAAATAGTGATGGGTTGTTATCCGCATCACCCATAACATGATTCCTAAGACTTTCGTCCATTCCCTCGATGGCCTTTTACCATCTGTGCGGGAAGAGAAGCAACTGGTAAATTCTATGTTTTTTCTTTACACCCAGACCAGCATGCACCTTTAGAGCGACATTATAGTATAATGCAACACTTTGTGATAGAGCGTTCGCACATGTAAGAATTTAGTGAAAATTCATGGTCGAAATGAGGAGTCTAGAAAGGTCGGTAATTTTGTAACAATGCGTGCATTGTCTGTGTCGGCGGATTTCGAAAATAATCTGCTTTGCGCAAATGGACCCTTTATAATATTTGCGTTAAGTTAAAATAAATATACTGAATGGAAAACATTACATGACTAGGACGTTAATGTGGACATCTACATTCTACATGCGACATATTAACAGAATACGCTAAATAGACTCACATGTCATGGTTAGGTTAATTAGATTATCACACTTTTCTATATAAAGATTAATATGTATAATGTCTAAAGTAAATACATATGTAATACTAAGTTATCAGCACACCATATATATATGTATGTTTGAATATGTCATGTGTTTAAATATCTAGTAAAGCCAGATAGGTAAAAGGGCCGAGAACCCGATTTCTAGATAATTTTATAAATTATGACAAAATAAAAGACATAATTGGGTACAAGAAAATCTACTCCCGTCTAGCTTTAGGAGTCAATAAAAAATATAATACGAATATTCAAGACTGTACATTTTAGTACAAATAAATACATAATATTTCTTAGTTACACACGGCTTGATTATTCAAACTAATACTTAAGTTTTGTTAGGTCCGTACCTAACACAAATCAGGAGTGGGATAACGTTACGCAACCACCACGAATCAAAAAAATTAAAGAGGACAAACCATAATATATTTAATCACAGTTGCTGCGACTTTCGCTCCATTTCTACCGGATCGGATTCGACGGATTTTGCCTTTTAAATATTGACAAGTAAACCAAGTCTACTTATGAGATTAAAAAATGTTTTGGACGACGTTACTACAGTTTTTATAACCGACCAGTGTTTGACCCCCTATCTCAACTAATGGAATGTGTAGATGAGGCCAACGGTATAGGTCACTGGTTCAGTAACACTGTACAGTCTGGCCTTGAAGAGCCGTAGGTTGTATCCACTCTCACAGTACATTGGGAACAAATATCCCAGCATACATAAAACAGAGTCGCGACATCGTTCATTGTTTTATTCAAAACGTGTCGATTTGACCCGAGGTTCTAGTAGCTACTTGTTACGAAACAGCAAAACGTTTGAACACGTTGACGTTAACGTCTCAATTACTTCAGGCAAACAGGGCAGTGACAGAGCCTCTAGCGGCGCTTATCGGCGAGAAACTGTTTTCATAGTATTGCCACTTCAAAATGAACGCGCTCAAGGTTTAAAAATATTCTTATTACTCTGACCTTGAATCTTGTTCGCTAGATCTTAGTGTCTATGATTCCCTCTCTATTTCTTACTACAAATCAGACAGAGACGCCATCATAGATAACTGACACACTTAAGATAGGTAACAAGAACTTTAGAGAGAGGATTGACACAGGCCCCTAATGCCGGCCAGTCATATGTTAGAGTAAGAAGAGGCTATTCCTGTCTTATTTTATCATAAGTTTCTGCCAACCGTTTGGAGCCGGTGTAACATTACGCAAAAGTAAAACAGATCCGTTGTCAAATATTAACGAAAGTCGCATCAAGATCGTGTTAGAGTGAGAGGAATACGGGAGTAAGAGGGAGAGGTCCGTCGTTCAGCAGTTGGCGGGCGCGGCGCGCAGCAGCGGCGCGTGCTCGCCTGCGCCAGCGCACAAGCACAACACAGCGTTACTAGTGCTCTAGGTGGCGCCACTGGCACGGGAAGACGCCTACTCCGAAGTTAAAAATTCCAAGTTTCGTGACGTTCCGCTCACACTTATAGTCGTTAATAGGAGAGAAAGGGACGGAATGATACGAACTTCGACTTTCGCCTTTCGGAGTAGTCAGTGCTGCCGTAGAAGCGACACAGTTTGGATAAGAGCCGTTGTCTTTAAAAAATATGTCTCAAACGGTCTCTTATCTCAGTCATAATTCTCTCTCGTCTCGCTTTTATACATTAGCACTACATTTCCTCTGCCATTGGGACCCAATTAATAGAGCGTTACACCACATATTGTCCCCAATTTTTAAAAATATTATCTTATACGGGACAATGTGTGATGCGTTCAATAACATACAGACCGAGAATTAAACACTCATCAAACAACTTTTAATAACAGTCACGCACAGTATTTAATAGTATATCACCGAAAGACCTACAATAAAGTCAACTTAGGTTCTCAAGCCATCTTTTTTCGAAGTCGATTGAAAGTAATGTAATTTGCAATTTGAGCAATTCTCGGTCCGCCTGTACATTAGCTAACATACAATTTAGATAGTACTTGAGAATGTCTGTGTTTACCAAATAATAATAATAATTAATTAACAGACACGCTAAAGTACGTTCAACAACCAATTATACACGACAACATCCAATACAACCAATGACATTTCCATCTGTGGTGCTAACGTAATGAGCACTGTATATTTTTGATATTTTTCAAAAACTACTTACAGCTGAAGCCTACAGCTAGTAATTTGATTAAAAACAAGCAATTATAAATTATAAACATTAGAACAAACAGCCCAAATTCACTAGTAAATTTAAATACAAAATTAACGAAGAAAATCGAACAAATAAGCATATCAGAAACTCCTTTCAGCTCAGTATTTATGTAATGAAACGGGCCGTTTGTTTTTTTTTTTAATCTGGCTTTTTAAATGGACTAAGGAACGAAATTTACTCATGCTTAACTAATTATACACGATTCGCGCGTCGGTTTGCTTCCCTTTGCCGTCGTTTTTAATAAATACGAAACCCCACACGTAATGGCTGGCCCCTTAAACAACCCTTGCTTCCGTGCAACCGTCACCCTTCTTTATGAATACAATATAACACTATTCGTAGTCATATTTTATACTATTTTACGGCACGACCAATTCCAACTCCCTCATATCAATATAACAAAGCCTGTTTGATATATCTCACACTTTATTACAAAGTTTCAAATGAAATAAAAAATATATTTTATTTCATTTCTAACTGCAGCATAAAATTGCTTGAATACCAAATAAACTATTTACACCAAATAACTCACTCAGGTTAGTGAGATATTACCATCATTTCGACAGCCAACATTTGTCAAATGCATCATTTGGCAAACCTCTACAATTTGCTAATTCAAAATTTAAAAAAAAAACTTACGTCTTAAGTTAGCTTAGTCAAGTTTAATGAAGTATTGACATAGTCAATATAATTATTACCAGATAACAAATAAGTCTGCCAAATGATGGCCTTGTGAAACGACGCATTAGTGTAATGTATTTTTGTAAAACGATAACAAACCAATATTACGACACTACGTCACTATCAGAAACCTAAAAATCCCCAGAAGCCTTTACTTCCAAATCAAAACACCCATACCCAGTAACAGCCTACAACCCTAATCCAATCGAACCATTAAATTCCTGACCCACGGTAGAACGTTCTCACAGTAAACGTCACATTAATGCCTAGATATCACAGAGACAAAAAACAGTTCCATGTTCCAATGATCGAAAAGTAAGTTAATTCATGATCACGTCACTATGACATTTACTGTGAGAACCACAGTGGGTCACGAATCATTTTTTTCGATGTCACAATCTACACCCAGCAAAACCGACGCGGAACTTTCAAAATTCCAAAATGGCGGATGGTTACCTTGCAACTGCCGGTTGAGCAGGGCGGTGATGCCCGGCCCATCGCCGCTCTTCTTCACCACAAGCATCGGCTTGTCCTCGCCCTCTTCGAAACTGTTGGGCAGGTGGCCGTTGCTCACCGCCATTGTTTCGCTCACCTGCAATACATAACGAGTATTTTTACATAAATATTTATCGGAGACAGAGCCTAAGGTAACAAGACCTAAAGACCACGTTTAGCATGATTGCGGCCGTATGGATGGAAAGGGGAATCAAAACAGTGATGGGTTGCTAGCCACATCGCGTATATAACATGATCCCACAGATTTTCGCCCAATGCCTCGACGGGCTTTTACCATCTGCGCGGGAAGAGAAGCAACTTGTAGATTCTATGTATTTTCTTTGCTCCCAGAGCAGCATGGAAAAAGGAGGATGGAGTATTTTTATACGTTATAAATTTTGTTAAACAAATACAAACTTTTTGCTGACTGTAAGTATTTTTCATTGACTGTGTCCTTGCATTCCTAAATAAAGTTTCCGTACAAGAGGCAGAGGTAAACAACAGATTTTAGGAAATGGAACGTTTATAGCTGCGTTCGACGGCAAGAGGTGTCTTTACAGTCACTGTTCTACAATTTATTTTTAATTTTTCACGTTGTGTCGAAATCGAAGCCGTTCGCCGTATTCCGCCGCTTTATATTTCCTGGTTCTGTTATATTATAAATTCACGAGAAAAGGTTTACTAACCCTGATTCTAAAGTGTAATGTTATCCCGAACGGAGTATATCTTTTCATCATACCTGCATGAGTTTGTGCACGACATCTCTCCCTAATATATGGTCGAACACCGCCTGTAGGAAGGCGTCCGACATGATGGAGAGCTTGAGCTTGTCGCGATGCCAGACCAGCACCCGGGACTCTTCCATCGCCATTATTGACACCTGTAATGTTTAAAAATGTCGTGTTTAACGGCTTAGTTGGTAGATCATTCACTGACTCGTAGGCGATACCTTATTGGTCGAGAACAGTAGGCTTATTATCTAACTCGCTCGCAATCGCCATCGTGTTCATTCTGACAGTTCATGTTTGGGCTGACAATTGGCATCGGAATCAGATAGCTGTCACATTCTTACAAGAAATGTCAAAATGAACACGATGGCGATTGCGAGCGAGTTAGACAATAAGCCTACAAAGCTCTGCAGTCTGGCTTCTGTGAAATACTGTGAAATTTTCGAATTTCGTGTCGTACCGTCAATTGATCTCATTGTCAACTTAATGACTATTAGTACGTGCGGAACGGCACCAAACCAACTTCGAAAATAAGTATAATGTAAGTCGACAGAATTGGGCGAAAATCTTAGGAATCATGTTATAGGCGATGCGGCTAGCAACCCATCACTATTATGATTCCCTTTTCCACCTATATGCCCACAATTATGCTCATTGTGTCCTTTAGGTCTTGTTACCAAAGGCTCTGTCTACCCCGTAAGGGATATAGACGTGATATGTGTATGTATGTATGTATGTAAGTCGAAAAAGACTAATGTATTGCCACAATAGGATAGCTTATTATATGTACAGACGAGGGCATAAATATCGATACAGCCATCCTGTCAAATGTATAGGGTAATTCCGGGGTAGATGGCCATAAGGGAGAGATGGCCCGTCGAAATAATTCCTGAACGGTTGGCTTGATGGCGCTAGTAAAAGTTTAGTTCGCTTCGCGAAGCGCGTAGGGGCAAGCGTACGTACCACTTTTAGGCAAAAAAAAACCAAAAGGTAAGAAAAATCCTTGGTATTTGTTTCGTGTAGTGGAAATATTTTTCAGAGGGTTCTTGTTTTGGGTTGTTATGATATTAGTTTCGTAAAATAATGATTATTTTTGATTTGGTTGCAAAGTATACGAGTAATTGTTTGTTCTAATCTCAAAATTACTCGCATAGTGCTTTGGCTTTATTTCTTTTTAGGTGTGGTCATCTCTCCCGGAAGATAAGGAGAGATGGCCAGAGTCAGTTGGTATATGATGGAATAAGATATAATAAGATATATAAGATAAAATATATGAGAATAAGAAAAAGAAGTTAAATGAAAGAGATAATTGTCGCGGATGTGGAGACAATTATTATGAAACTCTTCTTCTCGAGGACTGGCTTCAATGCACGGTGTGCCAGTTTTGGGTACACGAAAATTGCACTGAATTTGATGGCATGTGGTCTAAATGTGGTGCAGAGAAAAAAAGGCTGTTAAAAAATAGGAAATAAGACCAAAAACTATATTACAATTAGAATTAAGGATATGGCCATCTTACCTCGCATGCCATGGTCATCACGCCCGGACACCTCGGGAGAGATGGCCAATCGTGAATTTAAAAAAAATATTTTTTTTTACGTGATCTCATTAGAACTTGTTGTTTTTGTTTCTATAATTCCAAAGTTAAGTGTTTAAAGTTTAACTACAAATAAAAAAACAAATAATAATATTTAAGGTTTTTTTTAACAACATTTAGAAAAAACTATGGCCAACTACCCCGGAATTACCCTATGTGTTACCGACCTTACTGTGTGTGGCATAAAGGTGTATAGATGTTTTTGACATCTTGTTAACATACATAATATTTATGCCATTGATTGTAATCAAGTGAGATTAATCGAGGTGCAGTTCCTACACAGCGCTAACCAAGTTCTGATAAGTAGATGTAGGTACCCTGTACTGTACAAACAAACTCAATGCATTGAGTTTGACCTCAATTCAGAGCTGTGTGTTACATCTATGCAGCTCTAGCTGTGTTTGTGTTCGATTACAACGACATCAACCAACAAAATTGATCACAAATTTGCAATAAATGAATAGTACATTACTGCGGCCGGGATGTTGCAATTCGTGGATGAGTATATAGTTTGACGGAGGACGTGTAGCGGAGTCCGTCAGTAAATATGAATCCACGAATTGCCGTTTACGCCGAGGCAAGTATAGTGTTCTTCTCCAATTATGAGTTCCGATCATTATGTATAAGAAAATGATGACAAATATCTGTTATGAGTTCTAATGTTAGTAATAACAATTTTACAAAAAGAGTTTGAGAAAAAAAAATAAGACTAAGAATTTTATGAGAGATAATACATCCGTGTGACGCCGGGGTGGGTCGCTAATAATTACTATTTTAAAAGTATGTACAACTTTGAATAATCATTAATAAAAAGTTAACATGAGAAAACAATGACATATGCATATAAACAAAGTTAACAAAAAATACACATAACTGCCGCCTCTATATCACATCACACGAAACTTCTGTATGAACGTGGGCATTCAACAACTGTACGAATTAGCATTTTAAATACGGAGATAACTCGATAATAGTCCCATATTTATCCAATTGCAATGCGGTCCACTAAATGGTATAACGATCTAGTAGCAAATTATAGCATCTCAGTTACTTGTAGTACTGTCTACAAAAATTTTAATACCTACCAAGGAATTAATTTACCACGTCGACCAAGGAATTGATTTGCCAGCCTAACATTTAATGTCATTTGTACGGATTAAAATGCAAAAGACTATTTTCGCTTACAAGTCAATGTAGCAATCGGCTTAATTGTTAGTTTCTTACATATAAAACACCTATCGCTAAAACAAATTAAATGCATAATATTCTTCTCATTCAAAGAACTTATACGTTATGACAAGAGAAGAGATGGACAAAGTACCTACCGGCCTGTAAGCTTATTATCGAACTCGCACGCAATCGGCACCATGCTCATTTTGACAGTTCACGTATGGGCTGACAATTGGCATCGGAATCAGCTACCTGTCACATTCATACAAGAACTGTCAAAATGAAAACCATGGCGATTGCGAGCGAGTTAGGTAATAAGCCTACTGTTAATGAACTAATGACCACAATGGGCAATATGGGCATAGACAATTTTGGTGTACGTTTTTGGCATTAAATTGGTGCAATAAATGTTTCCCAGTATCTCGTGTATCCATGTACCGAGTAGTAACTTTGCTGCTAGCAGTACAACTCGCGAGGCAATGTTTAATTGTGTAAGAGGCAACTTAACCTAGATGATGCACAATTAATCTCGGTAACTAGGGCAGGGGAGTCCTGTGGATTGATGCCATGGATTATAAAGGAAGGGGGGAGTTCAGTGTTTGATGGGCATCAATTAATAATGATAGTGGCATAGTTGACTTAATGAGAGCTGTAGGCTTATTACCTAACTCGCTCGCAATCGCCATCGTGTTCATTTTGACAGTTCTTATGTGAATGTGACAACTAGCTGATTCCGCTGCCGATTGTCAGCCCATACATGAACTGTCAAAATGAACACGAAGGCGATTGCGAGCGAGTTAGACAATAAGCCTACTGATTTGACGTTCAAAACGGTAACATTAAACTAAAATGAAGATATTATATGTTTGTAAGTATTTACATCCCCTCAACAATGGTTCGAGAGGTGTGTGGCTGTCGACAAAGCGCTATGATGATAGCCAACCTCGGACAGGAGACGGTACCGAAAGAAGAAGATTTTTTTTTTTTTTTTTATGCGAATAGGAAGGCAAACGAGCAAGTGGGTCACCTGATGGTAAGTGATCACCACTGCCCATAGACACCCGCAACCCCGGGGGGATAGCAGATGCGTTGCCAACCTAGAGGACTAAGATGAAATGCCTCTTGTGCCCGTAATTTCCCCGGCTGTCTTACTCTCCGCACCGGAACACAGCAGTGCAAGCACTGCTACTTAGCGGCAGGATTATACATTACATGATTAGATTACATGTGTTTTAGCTTTCTTCGAAGGGACTTTCGCGAAAGAGACAAGCAGAGCGACAAGACTAATCAAAGTATCAGTCTTTCGTGCCAGCCATGCATATCACAAGTTAATATTAACAATCATGGTTATAGTCTCACAATTACCTGAACGGCTTATAACTTGCAATTATAAGCTGCATGACACAAAATTGCATAAATCGTTTTTAGGGCATGAAATCAGTACCATAACCCACGCAATGTACTTGTAATGCAAACGCAAAAGAAAGAGAAAGTGCGGGCCGCCCACCTGCGCATGAACGTTGTTTACATCAATTCGAATTATGGCTATTAAAAGGCCATACAACTAATTCATGTTATTGTTCGAATTCTTATTCGGAATAGTATTATTTTATTATTCCAGCCAAGATCAGCGGAGCTTCCTTATAAATACAGACATAATTTAAAAAAAAACAAAATTTATTCTTGCTAATTGGCCGCCAAGGGCTCGTTTACGTGTTTTTTTAAAACTATCAGTGCATTCGGAAAGACCATCACATTGCCAAGAAGAATGCGCTGCAAGAAACTTGGCAGAAATTTATTTTTTCAAAATAAAATAGGTACATTAAGCTATTACAATACCTAAATTCTACTCAAATTTAAGTTGCATTTATAAAAGGGATGTACGGTCAAGTGTAAAAATAAGTATCGATAGGAACTTCTCAAAAATATGTCCCACGACCTTATTACGCTGGCGTAAGAGCGTATGGTACTTATTTTTGAAACTTTGTCTAGATACATATTAATACACTTGACTGTACCTATAAGATCCCCGAGCCATATAATCATATAGTCATAGATACACATACACAAATCACGTCTTCATCCCTAACGGGGTAGACAGAGCCTAAGTTAACAAGACCTACGGGCCACGTTTAGCAAGACTGTGGGCGTATAAGTGGAATCAAAATAGTAGGGGTTGCTAGCCGCATCACCTATAACACGATTCCTACGATTTTCGCCCATTCCTTCGATGGGCTTTTACCATCTGCGCGGGAAGAGAAGCGATTGGTACATTGTATGTTTTTTCTTTGCTCCCAGATCAGAATTGGAAGTGGCAGAAAATGTTATACCTATTGCGACAAGGTGGCCGTGATTGTAGAGGTGATAGCGTTGCTTTAGTACATAATTATAGTAAGTTTATCTCTATGTCTATTCGAAAAATGTACAGAGCCGCTTTTAAAACATTCCCTCGAGCCTATTTCCTAGGAAATTCTCTATTTTGCCGAAGGAAATCACGACTCCGGCGGCGTAGCTCCCGCCGGCTGCCAATTTAGCATAGATAAAAGATAAAATTCCGTTTTTTAGGTCAACTCAGGCCTTTCGCAAAAGAACACAAAACAAATACTTACTGAAGATTTTTATGTAACGAATCTATTTAGCATCTAAACCACTGGTAAGATTTTTTGAAGCATCCGCGGATAGCTGAGTGTATGAATAAAGTTGTAGGCACAAACATCCTTTACGTTGACGACACTTCATTATGAAGAAAATTAATTACAGTCTAGTCGCGAAAGAATGCTCTAGAACATGTTTTCTTCGTTCACACCAAAATACTTAATAAATAGCGCATACAATCCCCGTTTAGTCGAGATATATAGACTTTAGGAATGGTTTGATGATACTAATAATAATAGCTTTTATTTCAGGCCAATTTGGATCATTGAGTTAGTAACAATTCAAAAACAGACAGACGGTCTGTGTGTGTTATAGATAGACAGTGTTGTCCATCTCAGAAGGCTCGTCTATGTCCGCAAATGAAATAGACTAATAGAAAATCTGGTTTTTTACCTGGAAGTACTCATCAGTGGAGACTCCGAACCACTCCGGCGAGTCGAGGAAGTGGTGCGGGAACACAATGTGTAAAGCGCGCTGATTCTGGGACACCACCAGCCTGGAACATCCAATAGAAATGCTTAACACAATATACAACTTCGAAAACAGATAACATAAACAGCAAAGAGATTTTACTGAATCAGGCGTTACTTTGCGGAGGTCCATTTCAATGAACAAAAAATATTTACCTTGCAAGATGACCAAGCCTGTGTGAAAAACATATATATTTCACACAGGCTTGGTTATCTTGCACGTAAGTAGCGGTGTAGGAAGGTAAATATTTTTTGTTCATTAGCAAAAAGATTATTCCGAATTGAATCCTGGTGTTCAACAGACGCATTTAATGTTATATCTTAAAGGGTCGGAACGCATACTTGTTCCTATGCACTTGCAAGCGTCCATAAGTGACCATTATTCATATTACAAAAAAAACATTAACAATAAACAAGATGTATTGACAACTCGTACATATAAAGAATACAGACGCTCAATATGCCCATCCTAAACGCAAGACAGCCAGACAAATCTAATAAAGGAACCACTGAATCGCGAATTTACAATGCGTCATTATTTTGTGAGATTAACGTGAAACAATGGTGACGCAGCGCTACTAAACATGCTGAAAAGGTGTATGGAAGGTGTATAAACAAAGTTTAATAAACCCTCGGACGTGAGAAGTTGTTAATTAAAATGAGCGCGGGACAAAGCGGCGCTGTGCAATTAGCCATCACGCTCGCCACGCTCAATCCGAGCCATGTTTGACATCGACCTTTATCTTAAACTAGCTTCTGCCCGCGACTTCGTCTGCGTAGAATCATACATAAAAACCTTCCTCTTGAATCACTTTATCTATTAAAAAAAACCGCATCAAAATCCGTTGTGTAGTTTTGAAGATATAAGCATACAAGGGACATAGGGACGTAGGATATATGGGGACAGAGAAAGCGACTTTGTTTTATACTATGTAGTGAAGGTATGAATTTATGAAACGACACACTTCTTGTGGCTCTATGAGCTGAAGACTCCGCGAGTCCGACTTTAGTTGTGGGCAACATCTAATAAGTAATCCTTACTAAATCCTTACTAATATTGTAAATGCGTTGCCAGCCCTCAGGACTAAATGGAATGCCTCTATGCTTGTCATTTCACCGACTATTTTAGCCCCAAGCCGAAACACAACAATGAAAACATGGCTATTTTACGGTATCAGATATATTGATGATGTTAAATATAGTGTATGAATGACACAAGTTACCTACTTCTTTGTTGCTCGATATTCGTAAAGAAAAAAAAACTTTATCTGAGCTGTTTCATCAGTTTTTACATTACGTCTTCAGCAATTTAAAGATTATTTATAAAATCATAAACATACCTACGCATGCATATGTCTTGTGTAATGTTTTTCGTTTCGCAGTAATAGCAATTCGTGATCATGAAAATGTCTGTTCGTGCCACGACCATTGAAACCATTCTAAGGATAAAAACTGAAATTTCAAGGTTAAATGAAATACCGTTTACCTTTTATTGATGGCCGAGTCTTCAGAAGTGGACGTACGAGAAATAGTTGACTTCAAAAAAAATGTTTTTGGTTTCCAGCAAATATTTGTACATACGGTAATGATAACGAAATAAATTATCTTCGCATTTTAGTACTTTACAAACTTTTCGACAGAGTTTGATTGGATTCTCTGACGTAAACTTTTTCCGATGGTGGATGATGGAATAATGTTAAAATTCACATCACAATAATCTGTTAAGATCAAAGATAAACTCAGATTTAAAAGTACAAACAGCTAAAGTTTGTAACTGAATTTGTAAAACAAAATGTAAGGGCATCTTTGAATCTAAATGTACATCGAAACATGTTTATGCATGTCATCAAACAATTTTAGGCTCGATAAAGATTTCGGTAACAAATGTAATAGTAGTGTTGTGTTGTGAAGTAAATTTGTACTTATCATTACCTACCATTAAGATTTACTGTTAAGTACATACATCACTACATCATCGATTTATGAGAACTTCCTAAGCTTATTTATTTAAAGTTTAAAACGTTACATTTGGAGATGGAAGAACGTTGTCAACAAACGTTTTACTTGGGCGATTGAACCGACGACCCTTAAGACTGCGTTGCGTCTAAGGAGATCAAAACGAATTCCCGGTCCTCCGGCTTAATCACTCCTTGCCAACAAAATGGTATTTGATATCGTTTTATAAAACGTTTGATGTTCGCGGTTGACGTTTATTCATCAAAATACGAATGAATATTGGACGTATTTTCTCCTTTCGGTAACGGTTTAAGGACTACGTACTGTTTTGGATTTTCGGAAAAAATATATAGTCTGTAGGGTAAGCGAAATCTATATAAATAAAAATGAATTGCCGTTCGTTAGTCTCGCTAAAACTCGAGAACGGCTGAACCGATTTGTCTAATTTTAGTCTTGAAATATTCGTGGAAGCCCAGGGAAGGTTTAAACGGTGAGAAAATATTGAAATTTAGAAGAAGAAAACGGGAGCGAAGCCGCGGGCAACAACTAGTGAGAAATAATTAATTATTGTTATTTTTTTCGTTCTTCTTTTTCTAATATGGCCCCATCGGTCGATGCGATGATTTCGCCAATGTCAAAGTAACAAATACAGTAGGTATTCAAAAATCTTGTGGCAAAAATGACGGCAACGTTGTACGGTAGAACACGGTCAAAAGACCCCTCCCCCCGTTGGGCTCTTAGCCAACGGATAATGATATCCCTCAGAATCTGCTAGGAAATCATTAACCGATACCCAGGGTGCACCGGACCAAGCACTGGTCTTCCCCTCGGACGGATCCAAAAGCGAACCGCAACTCTTGGCCACACGCGGAGGTAACCCGACTCGCACCCCACCTTTTTTGCTTGTTATAGATTGCTTTGCACTTTGTGCCCAT
Source organism: Pandemis corylana (assembly GCA_949127965.1). NCBI lineage: Eukaryota > Metazoa > Arthropoda > Insecta > Lepidoptera > Tortricidae > Pandemis > Pandemis corylana. The sequence continues at coordinate 13,947,032 of OX421860.1, forward strand.
TTTGAAAATATACATGCTTCATTTCTGGTATCCCCTATAGCAAGATCAATACAGCATGAACCTTTGACAGCTGAAAGCTGTCATTTCATTACCATGCAATTTTAAACGAAAAATCGAAATTGTACGAAGATGACAGCTATCACTGGGCTCAAGCTATGTAGAAAAAATTAATGAAATTGAAAATGAAAAATATTTATTCAGTAACTTAAATTAGAACAGCAGTATCTGTGCTGGCGCCTCTTTTTGAGTATACGTAATACTCGTGCTAAGAGAACACTGCTCTTCCACGTATTGTATCTTACGATTTAAATAGGTATAAGAATTTATTCTACAAGCTCTAAAAAACTAATAAACTCCAAGAAAAGTTTGATAACATGTAGATCATGTTTGATAACAATTTGACTCGTACTTGCTAAAAATCTCACTGAACAAAAATGCATGCAAAATTGCTATGGCCAACTGGATTATGGACATAAATGTATATCATTAACTAGCTATTGCCCACGACTTCGTCTGCGCAGAATTCGTTTATCACTATCCCGCGGGAACGCTATTATCCGGGATAAAAACTACCCCTATGTCCTTCCAAATTCCAACTAAATCGGTACTTCGATTTTAGCTTGAAAATGTAACAGACAGAGTTACTTTCACATTTTTATATCAGTAGAGATTTGTAGAGGACATCCACGAGTGTGAAGAGGTCACGGCACGGCTTATCGCGCTACGGCACAGACCGTGACGGCATTATAACTCACGGTAATTAGGAGACCGTCCGAATATTGCCACAGTAATAGTAAGTGGGCGATAAAAGCCCTTACCCAGAGTATGGTATGGTATCCTGTAAAGATAGGAACGTATTCAAACAGATTCTTACTCACGAAACAAATTCAAATTAACAGCTAATATTTTGGCCATTTTGTGGCTTGAACTAAAGCTGGTGTTAGACTTATAGAAACCATTTCATGGTGAATTGAGAATGAATGAGATTTTGAAAGGACTTAAATCATGAAGAAGACTTGTAAGAACAGATACCTGTTCTTACAAGTCTCCATGATGTAGTACGTCAACACCGAACTAGGTTTAAATTAGGTAGGTATCCTTCTAAACAAATGCAAACTGGATGGAACACATCCAGAATTTGTACCTACTGCACTTGTAATTAATATAATGAGTAGAACTAATCAGTGTTTTGCAGCTAACGCAAATGCATGTGTCAGACCGATAACCCTTGCAACTTGTGATTAGATCACTTATTGTACCCAAGTTTGAACCGGTCACTAGAGTGATGATCAACTATGTAACTATGTATGAGGTATGCCAGAATCGTAGCAAGTGGAGCAAAGTAGTCTCTGCCTACGCCTACCCCTACGGGAAAGAGGCGTGTCTGTATGTATCTATGTAAACAACGTATCAGAATATGTAGCGTTAAATTTTAAGAGATCTGGTTTTGACCAGTTCAATGACTGTTCTTGGCTAATATTGGCCAGGCGCGGTCAAAATAAGCGTAATTGTGATTCCCTTCGTTTAAGAAAGTTGTCAGGTCAGGGCCATACAGGTTCCTAACATATAAGGAAAGTTGTTTAAATAGTCTATCTATCCTGCCCAAACATTACGCTTATACTCTCTTTCTCTTGCATCGCCGGTCTTTACGGTAGCAATATAGCCCAATATTTTCAAAACACCTAACAAAAACTGGTTCTTAATAAGACATATTATGCAGTACGTCGGCATCCTTGGGCTCTCTGGCAAGGCCTCAAAACAGCTCGTATGAGGCTGAAATCTCCCTTAAATTAATGAAATCTTTAGTTTTTACGTCCAAATTCTGGAAGCGTTCATGCGAAACAGGTCACGATTCGCAATCCGAAAGCCTTTACAGCATAAACGTGCAGGCAACGCGGGAACCCTGACATTAGCCAAATATCATCCCCGAGCGGCAACTGGCAAAGGCCATCCCTAATGGAGTTTTGCGACAGAATATCCCTGTGCGAACTGATACTACTGTCAAAGTAAAATAAGCGTCCGAGAAAACGTTTTTGTAAGGTCGGTCATAAAAATACATCCACATGGTATATGTAATAACATGTTTGTCTAGGATCGTAAACGTAGCACGAAGAACTTTGAACATCTGTAGGACTAGAATTACTCTTAACGTGACCTTCCCAGTGCCATTTGTGCGTTTGGGACATTTGACGAAGTGTCATGTCTGACAGTCGTGATTTTACAAAATATTCTTTCGGCGCTAAGGAACTACTAAAGTTTTTATTATTATTGCTTATTTTCAAAGGCGGGATTCACCTAAAAATTTTGCTATTGCATCCGACATCTTAAATCGAAATTCCACAATATATAATTCAATTCAGATCACCATTTTCGTATCTGTCCGAACAGGTATTTAAAACGAGAAGAATCAAAACTCTACATAAAAAGCCTATATTCGCTACCGTTTTGACGGCTTATACAACTTTTACACAACGGACAAATTCATTCCGAGATTCTGCGCCAGCTAACTTCCTTTAAGAATATTCTTGACATTCGAAATGAGATTATAAAGTAGCTTTCGCGACGTGTCCTGTTATCTAATGCAATAATGGAATTGGCTTTAGTAAATTATAATAACTCGGCACTGTAGAATTTCTGGTGTATCTTTATTTGCACATTATTATATTTGTTAGGATAAATAACAAGTTTAAAAAGTTGCATTAGCTTTTGTGTTTCACTTCGACAATGAGTGAGAGCACGAGCGGCAACATTTTTTGTTACCAAAAATAGAATAAAGGCCTTTGAGCAGATTAATATGCCTATCATCAAATTTTGTCGACAGGTTTTCTAGTATCTTGGATTTTCGTACTAACTAAACCACCAACCACAAAGTCCACTAATAATAATGCAATTGTCACACCACATCAAATATAAACATTGTATTGAAAGTTCACAAACGCCTTTGACTATTGAAATGAAATAAATAATGAAGCAACGACAGGCAAACTTCCAGTTCCAGTCAATTTAGTAGGACAAAGTTGTCAACCGCGAATCGACGGTCGAGTCCACTCGTAAACTTGAGGTGCACTTAAAAGCATAGTTGTAGTGCGCTTCCAGAACGAAACTCTAATTTCGATACCCTGATATTGAGTTATTGCAAAATGCTACGAGTACTTATGCTCAGAAAATTTGCAATCAAAATCAAAAGAACAACTAATTCCATCATCATCAAACATGACCACTATTTGCAGCTACTTTTAAATTTCGTGTCGCTCGTTCATTATCAAAGGACTACCAGGATAATTTCAAATCACGGTAGCCATGGCCATTTTAATTGACATTAAAAACTTAGGGTCTATGAAGCCCAAGGTCTTTCACCTCTGTCAAAGTAGATCGCAATTGCCAATAGCATCACGATGATTCACACCAGATGATCCAGCGCGCTCTGATTGAGCGAAGCAGGCGTTTTCAATCCGATTGTGATCTCTGTACCAAACAAATAAACCTCATGCGCATTCCTCATTGAGGCAAAACGCTCAGAGGACCCGGCTATTTACAAACGCTACGATTCGTACATTGGCAACTGTATCACGCTTGGATCATTACAAAATAAAGGGCGTATGACTATGCACTCTTACGCGCCTTGCACCTCAAAGATCCTATCACCACGGTGAACATAACACTTGGTTGCCCCTCAAAGCCTTTTGATATCGCGAGCGCACCGCTTTGGCCTTGAATAGGTGAAATGGACATTAGTTATTGAATAGGCATAACGAGTCCAGAGGAAATTTTATATTGCTTTGGATACAACTAACAGCTTTCTCGATTAGACCCACGGAATAGAAGAAAAGGTTGAAAGGGATCTCACACCCGATTTGTATCAGAATCTCCATCGCCGCTCGTTGACACCACTATATTTAGATTAGCAATTCGCCTAAGCATTACCCACATATCAACATTAGAAAGAAAAACGGCCATTGGTTTTCAAGCCAACACAACAATGGAAAATATAGGGTGTATTGATAAGAGTGACATCACACGCATACAGCAAACTAAGGAAGTAAGATTGACTGCAGAGCAACTTTACAATTGCGACTCATTAAGCACTTGGTTTACGTGAAGACTAACACCTCAGCTTAACCGTTCTGTACACAAGGTTAATACAAGGATATGTCAACAGTTATCGAAGGAGGAACATTAACTAATTTAACCTAGATTTATGCTCTAAGCCAGTACAACGTAAAACGGCTCATAGCGTCGTGAAAGAACAGTCAAAGCTGTAGACCTTGATCGTAGATAAACCTTAATTCCACGTAAACGCCCCATCGCTAAGAGCACGTTCAAACACTGAAACACATTGGCACCATAAAATGGCAGGCGTCCACTAAACGCGGCTGTAAAACAACGCAAACGCGCGTCGGGGCACGCGTCGAACAGGGTACCGTTCTTCGAGGTTGTCACGGCAATGTGACACTAACTGTTGTTAGCCCACAATTTCGTTTGCGTCTCGACTCGAAGGACTTGTATTTGTACGCCGGGATAAAAGTAGCCTGTGTTAATCAGAGATAATGGAGCTCCGTTTAGGCTTGCATGAAAGATGCTGCTAGTTTCTTTACATTGTGAGGGAGATGCGAACGGGTTCGAAGTCACCGACCAACAGATGCGATGCAATATCCGCATATACTCCCTAGCCCCCAGCCAATAGCACTTTTTTCTCGACAAACAAACTAAGTATACGTCATTAATTATATCAGTACAATAGAAGAAACTTATTGTATGACCGCATATGCGTTTTTCACTTACTAAGGAAGCGGCTGAATTTCTCATTATTTTAAATGCTTATTTGGCTCCAACTCCAAAACTTGGAGCCAGATGCAAATTTACGTAGCTTTCAGTCTGAAGTGTCCAAACAGCTATATTTTACAGTGCAAGAATGGAGCTTGGTTTATTCATTACTAACCGAAACTGTTTCTGTATTTCTGTTGTAGTGTATGTCTCAGTCTGCTTATGACATCGACTCAAAACAGAAACATCACATCAGAGATCGCAAACCTCTCGTCCATATATGGATACTCCAAAATAAATAAAAAATCGCATAACCTACTGCGAATTATAATTCACTAGCTTATGTTTGCGGCTTCGTCTCGGAGGACGAATAAAATATCCCTTCTTCGTGTGGTTTACAGCCACTTTATTCTTTATGCTGTTCGAAATTTGGAAACATCTGAAAATAGTTTTTAGAATTTTCATTGCACATTTAGTTTTCAGTGCACCTCTAGGATCCCCAAGAGATTGTCAACCAAAACTCAAGTCACTAACACAAATGATTTACATTTTAGACTATGTTTTGCCTATCTATCAGCCAGTCACATTACATTACTCTTTTATAAGTCTGTATAGATTATTTAATCACTGCAGAGTCACTCTGAGCCTTTCGTTCGGCCTTAAAACTTTAATAAAAACTGGTAAAGTGCGAGTCGTACTCAAACGACAAGGGTGCCGTACCACCGTTCAATCCAATCAGGTCGTACACTAAATCACAGCAGTAAGTATAGTAGGTGATCGAGATAGTGCGTAGTCGTAGCGGTAGCGGAGCAGCAAGGTGAATGTGTTTTGTTTCATGAAATAGTGCGCCTCCAATTAACTAAAATTCTACTAACGTAGTTTTTAATGTGTAACTAACACGTACCGGTACACGTACTACTCTATGGAAATTTGGTCCTGAAATAAATGATTGTTTCACCATCATCATCATATCAGCCGTAGGACGTCCACTGTTGGACACATACCTCCCCAGTTGCCTCGGTTAGAAGCGGCTTGCATCCACCTTGAACCCGCGACTTTAACCAGGTCCGTCAGGTCACATCCGTCCATTTCGTTCGTGGACGTCCTACGCTGCGCTTGCCGATCCGCGGTCTCCATTCGAGAACCTTTCGGCCCCAACGACCATCTGTTCTCCGTGCTATATGACCTGCCCATTGCCACTTCAACGAGCTAATTCGCTTGGCTTGGGTATGATGTGCATGGCATGTATGATTTTTTAAATAATTTTAATTAACTTTATGATTCCTCTGGCTATTCGGATACGGAACCCTAATACAGCATGGGCGTGATTTGCCTGCTGTTTACCGAAACAGGTATGAATATGTCCAAGGCGAACCAGGTGACATGTGGCGAACCAATATGGTGTGTTTGAGCAATACATTGTTAGCAAACAAGTTTTGACTGCTACATGCAAATTTACGACGCTTCCTTCTTTAGACTCATTTATACAACAGCATAGAGGAATGAAACAATAGAGTGGTAATACGGGCTATCTAATTCTGCACCAACGTATGTACTTATAGCACTTCTTTTTCGGAGTAGTTTTTTTATTTTAAAACTTTATTCATCAACTAAAGAGTTACGGTCGATATCAATGTATCCGCTAGTTCCTGCTGAACCTTAAGCTGGCCAATCATGCAGCTATCGTCAAAGTGGTTTGGCGACATAGATTTTCATTCAAAGAAACTTTATGATATTTCCACTCTATTGGGTATTTTCTCCTTGTACAACGGTGACAAAAAACTTTTGTAAGTATCATTTGCGGCCGACATTTAGTATCAATAGAGATGTCCGTGTCAATTATACTGGATTATGAGTCAATCAGTCAGTAGACTACACCGATTAATTCTAATGAGTATCGTTCATTTGAACAAAAACTACACTTTTTATAGCAAGCGAGCTGCAACAAAATCATTAAAGCCGACCTTGACTGAATGACAAACCTGTTTAATCTGCATAAGACCTTCGACACTTTCGACTAAAATAATACCGATAATGCATCTTGTAAATGCAAATTGAAGCATCACGAGGGCAGAGTCGATTACGATGGAAATACGATTTTTGCATTCGAAATTTAATAAACTCCGCGACCCATTTTGAAAGGCGAAACATTGAAATTCGAGTTACATTGTTTTGGTAATCTCCATGTACCACGTTGACTATATCCCACTGCTCGCTACAGTTCGACTGCCTTCAGGGCTTGAGTTAGATATAATTCCCACGCGATCCCAGTTGGCAGCTCACACACACATTAACCGAAATGGTCGCGGTAAACTTCAAATGTAACATGGCGCTTAATTCCGAAAAACTCAAAAGATGCTAGTCTGGCTTCGAAGGACCATTTGCTTGAAAAACCGTCGGAAGATCCTGAAGTATACAGGCTTCCTGCATCTCTGCATCAATCGATCAACTTTCATCGTGAAATGCTTATGACTTGAATGCCATTCGGGTTTCGGATACCATCGGACGATTCAAGTATCAAACCCACCACAGTGTGAAAGACAGCAAGACAAACCCGAATATGTCTCTAGGAGTTCACGGACCGTACTTTCTTTTCAGCTTAGGAACTATCTGAATGAGTTAAATTAAATGATAATGATAATCCTATCGCCGTAAGCATAATAGAAAACCAAGATAATTGTAACGTCTTTTTGCTAATTTTTTTGTTGATGACGTAGTATTTGAACAGAATTAGGTCGACTAAGCACTTGTTAAAGGGATATAGCACCTAAGGGATTGGCTGTCGGTAATAATCGCGGGCGAAGGTCAGCAAACCATTAGAAGGCTCGTTAGTTTTTCTATTATGTTTTAACCGCAAATTCTGCTTGCAATGGCTTATAATATATTGAGAGAAATACAACGTGACTTTTCAGTCAACATACAAATTTCGACAGAACTCTGTAAACTATTTTTCATTGGATTATTTACATTTTGCATTTTGTGTTGTTCTGTGGGATTCGTCAAAATCGAATTACAAAAGACAATCTGAAAATGTTATTTAATGTTCTTAACGAAAAGTAAGTACTATATTATAATGTACGTGTTCTTTTACTTGTATTAAACATACACATAAAAATTTAGATAGTGACTAAACTCACCTTATGTTTTGAAAAACACAGAACAAGCTCAAACCCTCGTGTTCATCTTTTTTTTTTCATTCTAATGGTCAGTTCGAAGTTTCTTCAATTTCTGAATGTTCTGTTAGTCATCATTATCGCACTTGACAAACTTGGAGGACCACGTGTATTACTTTAAAGTACGTTTGTCATTTTCTCCGTGACTTAATATTGGTATGTTTTTATTTCCTAAAACCCGGCCCAAAGGTCGGCCGACCGTATTATTAACTTACTCGATACTCTGGTCCAAACAAAGACGCCTTTTGTGCCATTAGAGAAGTTGTTCCCCTTCCTAATTTAATCTAGGTTGCGCCAAACGTCTGGATGTCTACACAACATGTGTTTCTGCACAAATAGCTTTCTCAGTAATAGTGACATCATGGTCCGGAGATAAAGCTAATCTGTTCGGCAACACTTCGTTTTTGATCATTTCCAAACTGGTTTTCGTACCATAACCTGAACTAAAGGATGATTTCAATGCAATATCCCCTATTCTTGTCATAAGTTGACACGAAGACAATGTAAATGCAAATGCACTGCATGCAGATGTAGTTTAAACCAATAAATCAGGCTTAATTTCTGGAACAGAACATCCAGTAAGGAAACTTGGAAAGAATTCAAGGCTTTTTTAAATCTGTTCTTTAAACACCGGAGTCTATTTCGCCCTCAATAATCGCTAATACGACATGCTGATGAAATATTAAGTTATGACTTATTATTGCTGAGAAAATAGTCAAAACACTCACAACAAAGCAATTTTGAGTTCTTAAATCTTGCGTGGCTGTGAATTTCGTAATAATAAGTATACAACTAAGGAATTTGTTAAAACTAGCAGCTGTTGTAGTTTCCTCTCAAATTGACTTGATCTATTGTTTGCTGATTGCTTGCTACCGTACACAATAATAAGTAACGACCGTTCCTTTCCAACGAGTCACGTAGCTAAGAACTAATCTATTTCCAAAATGGCGTCCAAACCTTTCAGTTTTGCGACCACAGCCCGTATGCTTTGTGTCTACATTAGAATTGTAACCACAAATCGCGAAAGCGACCCGAATATGCTAAACGTTTAAAGGATTTAGTTTGAAGTTGCGGACCGCTACTTCGCTTTACTCATACATACTAGATTAAATATGAATCGATTTTGCATCCCTAGTTATTGCCGTCAGAAATATACGATCAAGTTCTTTCTTGTATATTTTACGGCGTTACTTCTCATGTTTTATGGACTTTGGAGTTAAGTTATACATTAACGTGTGGGAAGGGAAGATAAGTCTCGGATATTGCATCGTTCATTTTTCACAAAAGTTATCTTCTAAGTAGCTATGAAAGACCACCTTTTTGCGATTTAGCATGTTCCGCGTTTACTTGTACAGTCAAGGGCAAAGATATGTAAACACCACTGAGTGTCAAAAAGCATGGTCATCTAAATGGTCATAAATTTGGCAACATACAAAAGTACATAAATTAGTATACATGATTTGAGAGATAACTATGTATACAACATTTGCAATAATATGTCCTCATGTATTAGGCCATAAACTTAGAAACACCGTAAAGTTCAAAAATATGTATACACTATTTAACCATTAATTATGTATCTAATATGATAACCAAAAATATGTAAACAATCCAAAATTCTATTAACACAACTCTATTGTCAGGAGCTTATGAACGTATTTTTTGCGTAACATCGAACTCTGTAATCTTAATGTAATCAGCCAACCACTTGAAGCTTCAAGTCGTATACAACAACTGCTATTCCGAACTCTTTAACTGATCATTACTCTATTTATTTTAAATCACGTCATGTGCCCACAATCTTGCTAAATGTGGCCTGTAGGTTGTAGGTACCTGTTACCATAGACTCTGTCTACCCCGTAAGGGATAAAGACGTGATTTGTGCATGTGCATGTGTCATGTGTCACTTTTGGATTTTTTAATTCCATTTGACTTACCGTTTCTTATGGTTTATCTGGCGGCTTTTCATTAATTTTGAAGGAGAAAATGTATCGTTTAAGCGATCATTTAAAACATAGGATTGTTGCCTCATGCGAGGAAGGTATATACGTGCTTGATATAGCTCTGCTGACGAATTAGGCATCACGGTAAGAAATATTAAACTTGTTAATAATAACCTACTATAGAAAATATTACTCTCTAATCACTTTGTCTTAAGTTTAAGGAGTGGTTTTCTTTATTATACAGTTATTTTAAGTATACTTTGCCTTTTATTAAGTAAAAAAGTGGACTTGTAATGGCTGAAAATAAATGATGATGATGATGATGGTGATGAAGTAAAAAAAAAATTGAAAATAGCGTAAATCGTCAATTACTGTATGATTTGATATTGACGACACGGATGGCTCAGTGGTGAAGCAACCGCTTTCTGAGTCGAAGGTCCCGGGGTCGAAACCCGGCCAGGGTAATGTTTGTGTGATCAACTCGAATATTTGTGCTTGGGTCATGGATGTTCTACATACATACATACATACGATATACATATATCACGTCTTTATTCCTTACGGGGTAGACAGAGCCTGAGGAAACAAAACCTTAAGGCCACGTTTAGCATGATTGTAGGCGTATAGGTGGAAAAATTAATCAAAATAGTGATGGGTTGCTAGCCGCATCGCCTATAACATGATTCCAAAGAATTTCGCCCATTCCCTCGATGGACTTTTACCATCTGCGCGGGACGAGAAGCAACTGGTACATTCTATGTTTTTCTTATACCTACATACATACATTCACACATACATACATACATACGTACATTCTATGTTCTATATATTTAAGTATGTATTTATTTATATAGGTATGTATATCGTCATCTACTCGTAACTAATACCCATAACACAAGCCTTCTTGAGTTTATGTATACATATTTCGATACTTTGGGTATATATTTATTTTTGTCCCTGAATGTACCTAGCGTTTTCATCTTCAATCAAAATCAACGAAATCTGAATCTGTAAAATCTATTAAACATGCCGATTGATAACGTCGTGGTGACAGGTCAAAACATGCGACAAACATATGCAATGACAAGTCTGTACTGTTTTCGTGAATTGTCAAAACATACTTTACAAATTTGTTTCGTGTGACTAGGCCGTAAAGTTGATATTCGCAGATTACATTTTGTATACATATTTTTGTGGCAATTACTGAATCTATATTTAATTACATAAGTATGAGTATAATATTTAGCATTATTTGCAGGATACTAATAATGGAATTTTGATTGTATACAAGTTTTTGGACTTGCCAGGTACATATTTATGTTGCCAGTGTAGTTTGCATATTAATTCCCATTTGAATGAGTATATATCTTTTTAACTTTATATGATTACTTATTTTCTTTCACATTACTTGCATATATATCTTTGCCCTTGACTGTACAAATATTCTACCCTTATATTTTAGTAACGTTAACTGACATTAATCTAAGCCAAACCACGAAACTAAATTAAAGACATCGCATTTGAAAAGTTCCACAGTTAAGGAATATGTTCTGCCCAATACTCCATTGACTGGTGTCTGTCAAGTCCGCTCTACCGCCTCTACCACATCAATGTGTTCGCATTGGATCCACATTACTTTCCATTGCTTAGGGCCAATATTGTCATGCAACCAGTAGCTCTGTGACGTACAGTCAAGCTCATCAACTCGCAAAATGTTAATGTTATGGTTATGAATGAAGCGTTCATTGAACGTAAGAGTAAATACAAATGTGTGGGCAGACAGCATTATGAAATTGAAACCGAAAAGCGTGAAGCAACTCTCAGTTCGGTGTGTTAGCTGCACTGCAAGTCGTTTTAATTTGGTACTTAACTTACTATATAGTAGGTTATTTTTTTAATGAAGGTTAGTTATATTAAAGATTGTTATCTAAATTCCAGCGTAAAAAATATCCTGTGCAAATTTTCTACAAATTGTACGCTCATGAATATACATTTCCAACTAATAATTTCCAGTAGCAAAACATCGCAGGAAGCAGCATATTGTATTTGTTCCAAAAAGGAATGTTTTAAACTAGGTCAACTATATTTTCTCGTCATTTTGAAGTAACAGGTCGGAATGGTGAACGTTCGTAATTTCTGGGTTGAATCGATGCCGAATAAAATGGTTAGTGGCTCAATTTTCATAATTGTCAGTCAGCTGGTTCATGCACGACGGGGTCAGCATAAAATGTATAACGTAATGCACCGGCCCGTGCGGTTGCACCACCGAACTCCTTACGACTAATTTATAACTCAGTTCCCTGTATTTAGACTGTAATACCACCGAAGATTTGCTAAGATGCATAGCTATAATATTAACATATTCACAAGTATGCTATAAACTCATTTACAAAAATAACGGACACCCAAAACTTTTCATGCTACGAAGTCTAATACAATGACGACATCGACATTTACGACCATGTTTGAGAAAAAGAAATTAAGGATGTGCATCTACCAGAACCGTATGGAATCAGGTGTCTTGTCACTAGAAATTCCGTATAACCGACGGCAAGACAAGTAAGACACCCGACTCGGAGTAATGCCTCTGAGTGAACGGGTCACGTTACGCTAGTCTGCCAAGCGCAGCAATTACTTCACGGAAGACTTTCGTAAAGAGAATAACATCCCATCCCCCGCGCTGAGCGAGGCCAGAAAAATAAAGCAATCCATTGGTTGGTCTTTTCTCGCCAACCTCTGCGCTACTTCGCACAGTCGGGAGTATAAAGAGTGAGGAGTATACTTTTATAAGCAGTCTTTTATTTACTACTGCTATTGGCTTAAGCGGATGCTTAGCTTGAGGCCCAAAGCTTCATAGTAAACAAAGTTCGTCGGCCAAAGACAAAGTAAACTTAACTTAGATTGTTTCGGAAAAGTTGTCCGCATCTTTTTGTGTATTTGACAGGAAAACACTGATGCTGACGACTAGGTATAGTCGGTTTCTTAATTTGGGAAATCCAGTTTACAGTCAAGGAATTTAATTCCTAACCCACCATGGAACGTTTTTGTAGTAAGCGTCGTAACGATTTTCCTTTTTAAGTAATGCGATGTCACTATGACATTTTATGTGAAGAAGTTCCTAGATGGGTCGGGAATTAAATTCCTTGACTGTACATACATACATACATACATAAATCATGTCTTTATCCCTTACTTACAGGTTAGAGAGAGCCTAGGCCTAGGTAACAAAACCTCAACGCCACGTTAATCATGATTCGGTAGATATTTGCTTCAAAATTGAGTTGCAAGGTTTGACCAAAAAAAACAGGTCAAGTTAATAAGAATGAACAAAAAATTTTACCTTGCTACTCCGCTACTCACGTGCAAGATAACCAAGCTTGTGCGAAATATATATGTTTTTCATGCAAACCCTCCCTCCACTGCTGCCAATAAAACACACATAAATCCCACAAACTTAATTATCCCTTACACCACACAAACACTGACGCGTTTCGATCCCTCTACGGGATCATTATCAAAGTTTAATGAACACAACTGTTACACATGCAAACCAACGTCGTACTGATCCGAAACCGTATTTATAAGCATAATGTACCTTCATTCATATTTTTTCCCAAACTACCCTATTATTTATGATTTTTAATATACACTAACAACTACCTTCAAAAATTTTTCCGACTACAGTAAAAACAAATAGGGTTATGTTTTTTACAAAAATATTTTTTATTCGTCAAAATGAACACGCAATAAAGGCGATGAACCCAAGTTCACCTGATCATTAATTATCGGACCGCTATTATTGTACCTAATTATCTCCAACTGCTCCAATATATCACCACGACTTGAGTTCACCATATCGCGGAGATAGCAAAGTAACGCCTGATTCAATAAAATAAGTTAATAAGATCTTGTTACCTTAGGCTCTGTCTCCCATTTCACGGTGCCACCATCATGCTCCCGTGGCGCCCTCCAATGGCGGTGAGGTAATACCGTTGGGTTTTTAGTGGGTATGCCTCCCCCGCTCCTTTTGCTAAAGAAAGCAGTGGGGAAGGAGTCCCACATAATTCCCATACCGTTCCCACAGCGCGGGAGTATGCGCAAAGCATTTGCCCACCAGAAAAAAAGACCTGTCTCCTACGTAAGGGATGTGATTTGTTTATGTGCGTATGTGTATGTAAAAAAATAATGTTGACAGGTCACTCACTTGCCAGACAGTACAAGGGAGAGACTGTCCACTTTCGTGACCTTCTCGTGAGCGTACAGCTCGTGGCACTTGAGGTGGCGCACGTTGCGCATGCACATAAGCACCCGCCGGAACTGCCGTCTGGACACTCGGAGAGGCTTGAAGAGGGCCACGTAAACCTGTGGACGAAGGAAAGAACTGTTAAATAGACAAACACAAATCACGTATCCTTTACAGGGTAGACAGAACTAAGGTACCTTAAGGTAACAAGACCAAAAAGTCACTTTTACTGTAATCGTGGGGGTATGGGGGAAAGAGGAATCAAAGTAGTGATGGGTAGCTAGCTGCATCGCCTATAACATAATCTCTAAGATTTTCGTCCCATTCCTTCGAATGATTTTTTCTTTGCTCCCAGACCAGCGTGGAAACACTCATTTTTGAATAAAAAATCCTAAAAAACGGTTCACGATGTTGGGATTTAAAACATCATTGCACGAACCCTTATACATCTTTTGAACTACGCAACGGATTTTAATGCGGTTTACAATGCAATGACTCAAGACTTAAGGTTTATTCATGTAGATTAATAACCTGTCCAAATTATATTATATTATGTTTGTTTTTGTTTTTACTGTCGTATTGTTTATATATTTATCTTTTAACGCACATATCCCCCGATGGCCCCAACGGAAGACCAGCGTTGGCCGTAAGACCAGCAAATGCTGAGTTGGGACCATTTTGTGGCAATTTATTTTTCTCAAACATGCTCGGAAATGTATGCGTTAATGTCCCGATATGAGGACATGAAGTTTCTCGTTTATGGCTCCCTACATTACTTCTTGGCTTAGGCCACAAAAGTTAGTATGAAAATCCATTTTTGTCCGCTGCTCTAATTTTTTAAATTTCTATACTAAAATTAAATTGGCAAAGGAAAAAATTACATACAGCCAACCACCACCACAATCTGTACCTAAGCATAATTGCGACATAAAAAAAATAATCTATGGTACTATATTTATCTGCGGTTAAACATGGTGCTCAAATAGCTGGATCAAATTAGTACATTTAAAAAATAAAAAAGGTGGCAAATCGAAAATCTTTTTTTCTGCTTATGCGTATTTCGTAGTGATTGTTATTATAATTTAACAGAAATAAAAATGACTCTAGTGATGAAAGTGACGGGGAACTTATGAACTGTACTCCGCCTCATTTAAGAGGAGGCAAATTTAGCTATGCAAAATATGCTACCGGAAAAAAGTAAAGAGATTTACATGAAAACATACGATGCTTTCATGAACTGGCGAAAAGAAACCCGGACAACCTCCTTTTCAGAAAACACCATTAATGTGCCCGGCAAAACAATACATTTCACGTTTAAAAACTGCCCTAATATGTCCAATATTACCTTCAACATGAATTAGTACCTATTTAAATTACTTTTTCCCTATAATAAACTATGATTTACTTGATTGTCTAGTAGTTATTTTAATTTTAATATTTCCTCACATTGTTTGAGAAAAGCACTATACAAGCTTTGGCCGGAACAGGGATTGCAGGACTCGTTCTATCTGGCCTCGTCTTCGACTCGGCCACCTACCCCAAACTCGTCCAGCAATCCCTTACTTCACGGCCTCTGCAGTAATGTACTATTTCTCAAACATGCTCGGAAATGTATGCGTTAATGTCCCGATATGAGGACATGAAGTTTCTCGTTTATGGCTCCCTACATTACTTCTTGGCTTAGGCCACAAAAGTTAGTATGAAAATCCATTTTTGTCCGCTGCTCTAATTTTTTAAATTTCTATACTAAAATTAAATTGGCAAAGGAAAAAATTACATACAGCCAACCACCACCACAATCTGTACCTAAGCATAATTGCGACTTAAAAAAAAAAATCTATGGTACTATATTTATGTGCGGTTAAACATGGTGCTCAAATAGCTGGATCAAATTAGTACATTTAAAAAATAAAAAAGGTGGCAAATCGAAAATCTTTTTTTCTGCTTATGCGTATTTCGTAGTGATTGTTATTATAATTTAACAGAAATAAAAATGACTTCTAGTGATGAAAGTGACGGGGAACTTATGAACTGTACTCCGCCTGATTTAAAAGAGGAGGCAAATTTAGCTATGCAAAATATGCTACCGGAAAAAAGTAACTATGATTTACTTGATTGTCTAGTAGTTATTTTAATTTTAATATTTCCTCACATTGTTTGAGAAAAGCACTATACAAGCTTTGGCCGGAACAGGGATTGCAGGACTCGTTCTATCTGGCCTCGTCTTCGACTCGGCCACCTACCCCAAACTCGTCCAGCAATCCCTTACTTCACGGCCTCTGCAGTAATGTACTATTTATGTAGCTTTTGTGATTGTCATACCTAAATAAACTTTTTATTTCTTTCTTTTCTTTCATTCTTTCAAACCCGTGACGGATCGCTAGTGTAAAACATTGTAACTTTTTTCTGCTTCAAGGCTGATTGCTGTTATAGACGTAATAAAGGATCCATCCTGATACACGTTTCAATTTTTAGTTCTCGTTTATATTTTCATTTATAACCGATTAAAGAAGGAGACATTCTCAGTTCGTTGGAGTGTATTGTTTGCAGTGTCTGTATAGCATAGTTATTTACTTTTCACAGTCATAGAAATAAGTTAGTAGAAATGGCTATTTGAATACCAAGATTGGAGAGCCATTTTCCAGCTACAAAACGAGTAAACAAGTTAAGCCTCTCAAAGCCGGTAAAATAAATTTATTATAGGAGATTTTCTTTGTTACGATAAAATCAAAAGCAATTATCCTTGAGAGAATAAAAGATGCGGCTTCGTCGTAGCTAGGCAACGTTCAAATCCATGGACGGTAGCTAGGTCCACACTTAGCGAGACAGCCGTGTGAAAATGATAATGCTGAGTAACAGAGAGAGATCAAAATCTGAACGAAAATATCTATTCGGCCAGTGTGGACCCAGCTGATTAGCAATACGAAAATGCAAGATACTGACGCGACATAGAATTCCTTCTGAAAAGACGCTGCATGTGTTGCAGTTGCAAGTAGACAAGCCTCCAACCAAACGCTGTCTTTTGAATAACTAATTTACGAACTTGGCGATGGTATCCTACTAATATTATAAACGCGAAAGTTTGTGACGATGTCAGTTTGTATGTTCACTTCACACTGAAACGACTGGATGAATTTGGATCAAATTTGAAACGGACATAGCTTGTACCGTAGATTAAAACATAAGCTACTTTTATCCCGGAAAATTGCATAGTTCCTGCCAAGAGTTTCAACGTTAATAATTATTGCAGAATATACTATCAACATAAGTTTGTAACTCTAATTCTACGAGGACGACATCGCGGGCATAAGCTAGTGGTACGTAATCTTTAGAACCAAACTCTTGTTATTCTGAAAATTCTGAAATACGCTGTTTCAAACAATCTGGATCCCGCACCTGACGCAGTTCACTTTGAACATCGAACAACGTAAGAAAACATTTGTGAACTATGACTCAAAAATCCTGAAAAACATTTATCTCCAGCGCTATTTAGTCAAGCTAACCCAACCACTGATGGAATATTCTAGAATAATTCTAAGACTGTAAATATATCCCATTGATGAAAGGAGACTATCCAAAGAGTTCCGTGAAGAGCTCGCATCATTACGTGAGTGAATAAACCAATCACACGACAGCAATGGCGCGGTCAAAGCTGCGACTCTTAAATTAATAAGCATGCAAACGGCGACAACTTCTCCGAGGGCTATTTTTAGCCGGAGTGGAAACAAGTCACCTAATACCGATTCATTATTCAATTCAGCTTCTTGTTTTTTGCTGTTTTCTGAACCCTTACTTTCGAGAACTTTGGATTGTTTAAGGAAAAACAATAATATTTAATGCCGGCGAATTTTTAAACGCGAAATCAAGTTTTTAATTGGACACAGCGAGTTATTTCTGAAGTGCTTTGTCTCTGCCCTTTCAAGCTTTAAATTTGATTACAAATTACAAACTGTAACTGCGATTTGGATTATCCGCTGCGAAATCTGAGTATTACCATAAATGGAATTATTCAGAACTTCTACGTAAATGCACTTCGAACGCGTCGAGTTTAAGCTTTTAAGTCATGCATGCATATTCTATGCGCTCGAGTCTTCACTATGAAAAGGCAAAACAATAGAAGTTTTTAGTGAATGGCAAAATCCGGGACGCCATATTGTTCCGAGCCATTGTAGGTGAAATGCATGTCGAAAAATATTAATCCCGGCCCTACGGAATGGTTCTGTTTACTTCGCTCAAGAAAATATTGGTCTTGGATGCAACATATTTTTCCTAGGTTGATGAAGATTTACTAAAAATCGGGGTTTCGTCTATATCAGCTGCTTTTTAAACCTTTTTACTGGAAATGTGTTTTAAAACTCCTCGTTTGCCTCTGGCATAGTAGGACTTAATTAAAGCAATTAGAATGTCTACCACAATCTATTGGCTAACACTATTTAAGAATACAATACAATTCAAAATCTTTATTGAACACCAAAAATCAGTACAGTGAGTATAAAGTCTAGAGTTCCTACGAGCAAATTTTAATTAGTTATGTTCACCTTGTTACTATACTAATTTGGTTTAAGTTTATGAATGCTCCTGTAACATTCAATTAATAACTAAAGGATTTAGCGTATTCTTTATGTATTTCTTCGCCTAGAAGCTGAGCATATTGTTCGAAACCAATTAATATTATAATGAGACATTTGCGAGCTCTTTTCAATGATCGCACGTAACTCAATCAGGCTATAACTCGATTAGCAATTCAGTGCAGTGCCTATGAATTTCAGAGCACATCTCGTTAATGCCAGACCGTTGTAACTCGAGATACATTATCTATACACAATTACACAACGACAACGAAGCAGACGCCTATTAAACGAAGTATAGCCTTCGTTCGCCGGCTTTCAGATACTCTGTCGTCATTAAATGTATTCCCTTTCATCTGACGCGGATAGCAAATATTTATTTTTACAGATAGCAATCAACATGCGAAAATATAGAGCGGATGCGCAAATATTCCTATCATTATCTCAAATGTAAAGTTACTCATGGAGAAACAATGTCGGTTCTCAGGCGGTTATTGTTTTCTTGTTCGGTTGTTACAGTGTGTTGTTCGCTGTTACAAACTGCTTTGTTTTTTACATTGTCGTGGATATGACAAACTTTACGCAAAACCTTGTAGCGGCAGGTACAATCATTGTATAATGAACGATTCAGTGTCAATTATTCTTTGCTCCTTTTTAATTGTAACTACGTTCAAAATCCTTGAAATAGTGGAAATGGAAGTTGTTTTTTCCGAACGCTAAATAATTGTTGCCATAAAATGGTTTAACTACCTATTTATGTAGACGACTTCGTTCTTTTAGCTATTCAATTGGTACAAAGATCTTTAACATTATAAAGTGTCTTGAGTCTGATTTGGAGGTCTATTCATGAACTAAAACCACCGCAATGTTCTCACTTGTTACTGTGCTTGCATTTCATGTAGGTATACCTTCATCTTCAAGTATGTTGTTAGTATATTAGACATGTGCATACCTACCGAAGAAGAATAAGACTAACATATTTCCGATGCGACGAACGCTTATAAATAATGCAAACGGGACCCATGTGATCTAGCGAAATACGTGTCTCAATAAATACCTTAAGTAAGATATGTATCGAGCGAACGTAAAGCGAAGATGTTCTTAACAACGCGTAATAGTTATGTTGTCTGTTATACAATCCATTTTGTTTTTAAATTTCATTAAGTTCATCAACTTAGAGCTCTTGAAATTATGGCCACCATGCGTAAATTTGAAGTCAAAAACTATTGGCCAACCTTGACGAGTGAAGAAACACGCAGATCTAATTGAAATTTAATTGTTTACGCAAGAATGTGTACATAAACGAATAAAGTCTTTATTCCTTACGTGTTAGACAGAGCCTAAGGCAACAAGACCTAAAGGCCTCGTTTAACAGGATTGAGAGCGTATAGGTGAAAAGGTATGTGGTTGAAAGATTCAAAGAACATGTAAAGACTATCTAGTACCGACTAGTAAAGACGAAAATCTTTACTGAGTGAACATTCAAAAGCGACAAGCAAATGAATGAAATCCAATTACAATAAAACAAAATGGTAGCGTCAAAGTTGCAACAGATCCGATACCCGACCTACCCGATAACCCATTTGCAAGACCTATACAAATACAAATTAAAAGCAAACATTGCAACATGGCTATAGGAAAATTGCGTGATCCACCACCCGCAAAGCGACTTCCGAAACACAGAAAGGCACCTAAGGAAATTGCAGGAACATGGTGATGTCTCAACGATTCTTTAAAAGCACGTGGTTACGATGTGCAGAAACGGAACTCACCGTGTCGGTAGTTTTGGGATACAAAAAATCAACATAGGTAACACACACACATACACAAATCACGTATTTATCCCCTACGGGCCAAAGGTAACAAGACCTAAAAGCCACGTTTAGCATGATTGTGGGAGTATAGGTGATAAAGGAATTCTAAATAGTAGGTTGCTAGCCGAATCGCTTATAAGCTTATAACATGATTCCTACGATTTTCATGCACTCAAAAAAATCAACATAACATGAAAAAGGACCGGCCATTGGCCATTTATAATAAACACTTTTAATTATTGCTGACTAGCTGTTACCCGCGACTCCATCTACGATGAATTCGTTTATCGCTATCCCGCGGGAACTATGCGATTTTCCGGGATAAAAACTATCCTATGTGCTTTCCCGGGACTGTAACTATTACTATAATATTACTGTAACTATTACTATAATAAAATCAAAGAGCAACAAACATCCAAACTTACAAACTTTCGCCTTTATAATATAAGTGTAAGATAAGATATACACAATTATGAACAGGTAACAAGGTCAAAATAACTGCAACCTATTGACTAGACCAGAAATGAAAAACATTTCATTTGATTTTATAATTTCACGTCAAAACGATAAGAAGCGTTCCTTAACCACAGACAACATAAAAACGAGAATTAAAAGTCAACTGACATTATTTACATGTGTTTTTTTTCTAGCACACGTTTTACAGCGAGTGTTAATGCTATCTTTACCTGCTCAATGTCGTACCATGTTTGTCACTTCTAATAAGGTCACTGGTTTAATGATTCCCACGCACGGTGACAAGGCTGCCCCTTACTTACCTTAAACTTAGTATTAGTACCCTTACCTAACCATGTTACCTTTTGTGTTGAGATTTCAATCAGGGCGCTCATTATTTCTGTATTGGGCAAAGGGTTCTAGGTAAAAAACACTACATAGCATTATCAGTAGGTAGTCGAAGCAAATAACTGAACTTTTAAGAAAAGTGTTTCAGAGTACCGCAAATACTTAGACAAACGTCGTAACAAGTAATTAGTTATATGTAGTTATTATTTTTTGTAGTAAACTGTCATTTTAGGTTTGTTTAAGACGAGTCTATAAAACTCACAGACCTTTAGGACATTTATTTCTATGGGATTAATCGATACAGTCGTTTTATAGCTGTAAACGTAACTGTTGTAAATAAAGCTAACGTTAGAGAAAGAACAATGAAACCGAAAGAAAGTGAGACTGAATTACAACGAAAAACAATTGGCTAACACAGCCTAACAATCAATAGAACAATACACAATGTCAACGGGATAATAATGAACATGACCTGAGTTGTTACAACCGTTCAAATTGAACACAATACTACAGTAACTGTAGAAGAAACGAAGCAGGTTCCGATAAAAGCACTTAAACCACTCTACGAGGTGGCTGTCGCTAGTAATAGGCATGCAACAAAGATCCATTCCACCGACAACGGTAACTGTTATTCCCAACAAAGATATGACACTCCGAAAAAATGACAGCACCATAACTCCCTAAAACAATTTTGTCATATTTTACTTAGTTTTCGGAAATAGACTTTCGCCCCAAAATTGCCGCGAACAGGAAACTTTTAGTGGCACTTCGTTGCATGTAATCGATTTTGCGACACCCCAGGCGCGTTAAATAACGGAGCTGTATTAAATTTCCATACGCGACAAAATATTTACTGATGCAGGTGTTGACGCTATCGGACATACTCATCACAAATAAGCTAAAACAGCCAATTCACAAGAACGTAAAGGACATGAAAAATATACGCTTCCATTTCCTTTCAAGCGAGAAGCATGCCAAAACAATCTTAATACATACACTCGTCAGAACTTATTAAATAATCGGATTTGCGTTCAATGATCCGGAACAGGCCGAGGCATAATACACAACTTGAGGTTAAATTTCACAGACAGGTATACCCTTTCCCACACCTAAGCCTCCCCCAGGTTAGCGTTGGGGTGCCAGGAGTAATTGCGATGGCGATCCGAATCTCTCCCTGCGCGCCGCTATGCAGGGTCGCTTTTTAAAGTGTAACATGACGACGTGACGTACCGTAAACTTTGCAGGTATTTAAAAATAAACGAGCAGGTAAATGAAAAAAACTCGAAGCCTGGAAGCGTGTATGGCGCCGGCAAATTTAGAAAAAAACCTCATCAACGTCAGAGGTTCAAAAGGATTTGCTTTACACATTCATGCTCAAAAAAAGATTAGCTGTGTTCTAACTGTGACAGAAGCCGCTTTCGACTAAGTAGTCTCGCCATGTTAGATTGTTAATGGACTAGTTCTGCCTCAAATGGGACGTTAGAAATGGAGGCTGCACGCCGCTCCCATAAATCTCATTTTATCGACTAACTCCACTCAGCTCGATGCCCGTTGCCGCATAATGTTGAATGAAATAAAACATGCATTCGCGCGTCGTACGTATTTGTAGTCCCGCATGACCCTAATAAACTTTACGAAGTAGTGAACTCTGCCCTTTGCGAATTCTTTCTTCAAGAGTTCGCTGTTTCGATAAGGGTAATGGATATTTTCATTTTGGCTGAGCCAGCGAGACTTATCATAAGCCCGGGTGCCGGCGCCAAGTTTGGTTGGTCCCAATTATAATATCTACGGACCTCGAGGGCTTCAGGCGAACAATATTGGCTGGCATCGTATTCGGCGTGCATCACCTTTGCATAAAATCGATCGTAGCCGCAAACACCTTCCATGTAACGATGGCGCTGTGTACTTGAAAAATATTCAAAACATGTTTAGAGAAATCCGTGTAAACGATGAGCTTTTTGCGGAAAGCTTATAGATCTCTTTAGAGCTCGTTTATGCTGTTTTATTGCTTTCTTTTACGTTGAATGCTCTTAGGAAACGCATTAGACTCAGGGTTTAAGAGCAGTTTATTTGCAAATCGACTGCGGATGCGAGGATATAAATCAGTGTGTAACTTTACAACTCCAATAAAAACGTCAACATCATCTACGTACAAAACCGCTTAACATCTAACCAAGTTAATTCAATCGAAAGCGAAAAGTATCTTGAGAATAGGAAAAGAATTGGTGAATAAAGATTTCTACAATGTTACAAAACAAGCATCGCAACAAAAATAAAACAACATAAAAGACTCGTCCAGCGAATACAAATGGCAGAAAGGAAAACAATCGAAAACATTTGCGGGGATGTGTGTAAACCCACTGCATATAAATAGTGATCCTCGTCCCGCGTGTGACGTCACCGAGAGGGCGTTCACACCGTCTTGCCCCACTAACCCGATCCCTGAAGGGATCGTAGACTGAACCCTGTATTACCAAACCATTTGGAGTCTAAACTATGATTACGTCATACTCAAGCTTCGCTTAATATCTTAAGAAAAGGTGAAGTGATAAATGACAGAACCATTTAAAGACACCATTAAGAATTCCGAGCACGAACCCATAAATTAAGATGTGACTGCAGTGACGCATAAATCAAAGTTACAACTTTACAGCATTTAAAATACCGCTGCGGAATGAATGCAAGAGGTTTAACGCAATTAATATCCAAAAAGCTAATGGGAATTTAATAGCTAGTACTCATCTATTTTTAGAAGTTTCAGTGCAATCTTCTTAAGTGGCGGAAATCTGGGCTAGCAGCTTTTAATTCATGCAAATGCCTTGAGGTTTACGGCACGGATTTGGGTAACATGCAACTCAGAAGCGCGCACGCTAAACAAAATTCTGTACACTAACGACGGGGGTATGAATGCAGTCCACATAAGAAAAGTTACCAAGACGTTAGCTAAAGAAACAGCTCGAGCAAATAATATATAAGAACATTTAAGTTGAGAGATGAGAAGATACTTTGTGAAGAAACAGGATGATTGATCGGATACAATTTCGCGCTGACAAGGGATAAATAATAATAAAACCGAAGCTAAATCTTTGACAGGTTTAACACCGATCTCGTTTAACCTTCCTGAAGGCCGATAAAGGAATTGGTTTCGACAAAAACCAATTAGTAGTGGAATGGTGGTTAACAGGGGTATAATTACTAGGACAATGGCATCGCCTTGTGTAAGACTTACTTGAGGCAATGCCTACTGATTTGAATACGACGAAATTACAGGCCAAGTTTGAAGAGGTTCGCGATCACACGAGTTGGACAAGTAATAATGTCATTGCTAAATGTTATGCTTCAAATAAGATTACATGAATTTCTAAATTTTTTCATAAACTGAAGAAGACTGTCAAGCTATTTAAACTAAAACTACCTGGGAAAAATATGTGTGTCAGTAAGAAATGAACTGATTAAAAACTTTATTACTATATTTATACAATACCTATATAAATATATATTCTCATCCTTAATTTAAGCCAGAAAGATGGCCAAGGGTGGCCAAGACGTCGACCGCGGAGATATTTTCAGTAGCTCAAGAGAGTGAAATTATATAATGCGATGATAAACAAATATAGTTGTTCCACACGGCTGCGGCGAAATACGGATCTAACCTTTAATGCAGTTTCAAACTGATCGTTAAAGGCACTTGTAAGTTATTATATAATCAAAATATTATCGGTAGGTGGACTGCTGCGACTGCTGGGTATGTTTTGATTTCTAATGTAGACCTCATGCTTCAAAAATTTGGTCAGTTCAGCTTCAAAAGATAAATATTTCCGCAAGAAAATAATAATATGGTGAAAAAAATCAGCGATGTCACCAAGGTATTTATCAGATCAAAGAAGCGTGTTCAACTATCGGTTTATTCTCAAAGGGCAGGCGAAGTTTCGCCGCATCGACGTGTCTTTACGAAGTTTGCTAAAGATACTTTCAGTGGCCACTGGAGCGTTCTCTTCGTATTATATTTGTCTTTATATTGGTATGTTTACTTCTGTGCTTAATGCATAATATGAATTCCGATCATTCCTGTTTTTTAAATACTTTTTCCAAGTGAATTCAAACTTCATTAGCAATACGTAAATTACGTAATGTTAACCCATAACATGATTTTTTTGTCATTGCTCGACCAGTTCCTACCATTCCTGATAAATTCGCATCTTCTTAATTAAATCTCGTTTCTCTATTGATATAGGTATTGTGTTATATTGAATGATAAAGTCTAATAACTTTTTGACCCTCTTAAAAAAAGGAAAATCATCTTAATTTGGTTGTGTTTCTACAAGATTTGTTACCTCCTTATTACGTCATCTATAAACATTTATCGATTCTACTTTAACAAACATGAAGTTATCCCCATTTGCTTGGCAATTTCGCCTCTCAAATACTAGATTTTGATTAAACATGCATCGTGAATTAAATTTTAGTATATTCGCCATTAACTTAATCCATACGGAGCGAGCCGGGAACCGGCTGCAAGCGCGTGCCGCGTCTATCGCCTTTCGAATGTGATTCATTTCGGTGGCCACGAAGCTTTGCGTAATTTATTATTACAGATCTAGACCTGACTCTGTTTTGAACTGAAGTCTAATTTGATTATTTCGTCAATTGGGGATTATCATTGGCCAGTCAGTAACCGTACAAACACTGGTACACAACCCTGCAACCAAGGGCTTTGTTATGCTCTCACGCCAAAACGCCTGGCAGCCTCGGATCTTAATTTTTTTAGGCAGGGTGAAAACTGAAAAATGCCGCCCCCGCCCACTTAAATAAATAAATAAATATTTTATTTTATTTATTTATTTAATAAAGGATATTTGCAAGCGTGCATACGTCGTCCTAGGTCTGTGAGGACCCTAAAATTTTGAATATTGTTTATCTGTCACTGACATTAATGAAGTTAGGCATAGTTTCAGTATCACTATCACTACAAATAGTATAAAACAAAGTCGCTTTCTCTGTCCCTATGTCCCTATGTATGCTTATTATCTTCAAAACTACACAACGGATTTTGATGCGGTTTTTTTTAATAGATAGAGTGATTCAAGAGGAAGGTTTTTACGTATAATTCTACGCAGACGAAGTCGCGGGCAGAAGCTAGTTAGTAATAAAACAGATACAAGTATATTTTGAATTTTTAGATTGTTTAGAATTAGATTGTTTTTATTTTTGTTTTGACTAAGGTCATATGAATTTACAAAACTGTAAGCTTCATTACATAGTAACATTTTATTAAAGGGCATTATTGTCATAAACATACCTACTTTAAACTTTAAAAGGTCTTTACTACCAATTCTAGATTATCTTGAAATTTAATAATGTTTTGTTATCTGACAATAAGTATTGCTATAGATACACACCTGCATAAAAATTGATACTGACAAAATCATGATGATTTTTTATTTTGATTATGTTGTTAATTTTAATTACTTTGTTATTTGTTAACTGTCCTTCAACAATTAGGTTAGCTGGAACCCTTCTTAAGTTTGCCTATGTGCTACTTGCTATTATGAAAATAAAAAATATTTTTACTTTTTAGTGCAATAAAGAGATAATATGCACATGATCATGAACATGATCAGCTTTGAAATTATTTTATTATGATCCTAACATTAATTATTATTCCTACAAAGTTACAAAAATGATTACATGATAAGATTGTGCTATCACAAACCACTTGAAATATGCAAAAGGTCAGTTTACATTGGGATTTACCACCATTTTGGCAAAAAAACATAATGATAAGAGTCAAGTGGGGATTTAAATTTGAATGCTGGAATAAGTTTAAACCTCTATTCTAGACTCATTTGTTTAGAATAATACTAATTTCAGAGATTAAAAAAAAACAAAAAAGATCTTGTAATTCATTGACATAAAATGATGCATGTTTACCCTGGCTATGCCATAAACACACAAAGATATGTAGTAGTAATACTTTGCTAAAACTAAGTACATCAAAAAATGCTCACCTCCTCAATATCCTTATGAAACTTGATCGGCCTCATCAGATAGAATTGGATAGAGAAATACACAAAGTTTATAGCAACAAATGCACTGTTCCACAACACAGCATCCAAGTAGCACTCAATACTCCAAGACCATATCCACGAAAACGTACAGCCAAGTATCAGAGCCACCCGCAGCCATATCAGGCCGGTTGGAGTGTGTGGCGCCAGAAAAGAAAGAAGAAAAAAAACATTGGCCACTTGGAAAAAAACGTGGTTGATCGGCCGCCATTTGCTGCAGTGGTTCAAGTACATGTCCCACATGGAAGGCCGGTCCTGAACTGTCACGTTGACCAGGTCGTGACCCTGGGAACCGGCGAGTCTCGTGGTCTCGAGGAGCCCCATGTCCCGCGAGGGAGGCGCCGCCTCCGTGACGTCACTGACCGTCGCAGGCACGTCCGTGGTAACATTCTCCAAGCCCGTCACCATCCCGATCACTAAGGCACTTATAATCAACATAGTCCCACCGCGCGCGCACTGCACCCTGATCGGACTTTAACATCGAAATTATCGCGGGAACCATTAACATTGGACTGTTATTACACTCACTCATGAGCGAACACACTGATTTTATACCAAAAAAAACATTGGGATTTATTTACGATTTGCGTGACTTATTTTATGCTAAAATAAAATAAGAACGTAAAACTTTTAAGAGAGAAGGAGTAAAGCGGAAACGTCACACAGGCAGCTATAACTGTGTTGAAGGTTTAAATAAATTTTAACGTATTTATAATTAAAATGCCTTCAAGAGTCCAAAATAAAACGTTAGAAATAAGTAAAGCAAACAATCAAAGCTTCACATGACAGCACTGAATCGAACTGACAGAAATCATAGACTAACCAATAAAAGAGCCGTAGCCAACTAGACCATGCATGTAGTGAAGTCCGCCACCTATAGCATAGCTTTTCTGATTATATTTATAAAATGTCTAATTTTATAGACAGGATTGTTTGCTAAACTGTCTAGTCGTATTATTTATTAATTAATAAATTATTAATATAGCAACAGGAATGAGTGTCTCAAATTGCCTAGTATTCCAGTTGAATGGTGACAGCCCTGTCAGCTGCGTTTATAAAGTAAGCCTTGCTCAGTAAAGTGTTCAGCACAGTTTAAAGATTGGTTTCCTTTTGGAGTAACACGAATTATGTATATTTTACTTTACAATCCCACTTTCAAGATTACATTTATTCTTGACTACAGCTGATTTTATACATATTTTATCGCCCATCAATGGAGCTATAACACGCTTTTCGAATGCCAAGCACTTGTCATTTGTCATTGTGGTTGTCAAAATCAGCTGAGGTTATGTTTTTAAGCCTCCAAAACAAATTACATAAAAGAATACTAATATAATGATTTAGATCATTATTCGACGTCTTATTAAAGGTTTAAATATGGCTGTACCATGTGAGATGTTATTACATCCTGAGCTTTTAACAAACGAACAATTAATACACGTAATTCTTGAGGTAATGAAACGAACATTTCACCGATGTTTATGTTTACATTGATACGTTATTTCCGTTAATAAACCATTATTTAATCTTTTGCAGCGACACTTAAGGGTGCCTGATCTCAATAATATGCTAAGAGATGAGCTACTGGAGATATTTCATCAATTTTGTCTGCCTTATGGTCAAAGGAGGTACAGAGATACTGGTCGAGGCAAAATGTTGAATAAATCACGTCCAATGAGCCCACAAGGAAACCAAACCATGACGATCCATAATACCAGTAAATGGACACATTCTGATTACTTTGAGAGGGTCAAACCACCCCCTGACTTATTAGCTGGGCACATGAAACGGATTAAACTGGAAAATAAAAACGATTACTGCATTTTAAAAAGAAAAATGTCGATTGATTCAGTAAGTACTTTTTAAATCATAGTACCAGGCAACCATGCTTTGTTCTGCATCTTTTGAGGTACCTAATTGACAGTTTACACCGATTGATCTAGTCCCAAACTATTGATTAGTCGAAGGAGAATCATACTTAAATGTATACATAAACAGAATGTCCAGGACTCTGGTTGAAATATTCATATTCATCATACATGTGTCTATCTGTACTGGATTTGAACCTGGGACCTCTAGCTTTATAGTCAAGGTCCCTAACTAGCCACATGTTTCTGTTGGCTAGTTTATATCTTGTTTTTGTTAATAGTGTTTGTGAAAGTCTGTCTGCTCATTTTTCATTTTAATTGTATGTGTCGAATGTTCTTTCATGCTGATCTGGGAGTAAAGAAAAAACATAGAATTTACCAGTTGCTTCTCTTCCTGCGCCTATGGTAAAAGCCCATCAAAAGAATGGGCGAAAGTCTTAGGAATCATGTTATCGGCGATGCGGCTAACAACCCATCACTATTTTGATTTCCCTTTCCACCTATACACCCTTAATCATGCTAAATGTGGCCTTAAGGTTTTGTTACCTTAGGCTTTGTCTTCCCCCGTAAGGGATAAAGACGTGATATATGAATGTATGTGACGAATTAGTTCTAATAAATATTTTTTCTTTTCTTTCTTCCTCTTCTAACTAGGCTATCTCGTTGGCCTTTTTTCAAAAATCATTCTTTTGTTTTCCATTGATTCTGGCTTATCTTTTTTTTGTAACTTTTTTGTAACACATTTTAACATTTTCAGATTTCCCCTGTGACAGAGAGTCCACCTCCAAAAAGGGAAAGGAAACCTATAACTTGGCCGTAATAGAATAAACGAACACATGCCTTGATATTTCATGTACTGTATTCAAATCAAATGTGGAACATGCATTAGGGTGTGCAGTATTAGATCATACTATCGGAGTTGTATACAGACAACACTCTGTATGTAAAGTGAGAATGAAATAACTATTTTTCGGATTTGAGTAATTTTAAAAATAGTTTGCTTTAAGTTAAATTAAGAATAATTACAATGATCAATTGAATAGCGTCACAAGGTTTTTATAATTTAGAATTATACGAGACAATTTCTTTTGATTTTGAGTGTATAAGTATATGAATAGAAAAAAGAAACTTTAAGTACACACTTTTCTTGCAGCAAAAATAAAATGACCAAACTGGCCATGTAAATTTTGTGATCTGCATGTTTAGTATTTAGTACCTATAGTATGATATAGTGTAGAATTTACATATATACAAGAATTGCTGGATTAAGAGGTATTACATTAGTATACATTGTGTGGTTGGTTATTTTGACAAGAGTGTAGGTACCAAGCGGCCGGTCTATAGCCGTGTTGTTATCACGTATGTAAATTGCCAGAAACAAAACGAAAATTTACTGGTTTGCTGTTCCGTCAGCTCGCGTGCAAAATGTCTACGTCTGTGCGACGTTTGTTAACTTACCCCGCCCCTTTTCCTATCTTTTCAACTTTTTTGTGTTCATGGCAACCGGTCGCTTTTAGGTTAGCAACCCTTGCTGCCAATGACTCCTGACAACAGCACAGTATAACGTGTTTGACCAGTTTTTATATTGTTTGTTCCGAGATGGGAGTTTGTAGATGTGTGTAACTAAAAACATACCAAACATGAATTATTCGCGTGATGAAGTATGTGTCACACTGACATATCTGTCTTGCACGTGTAGTTGTGGAGTGGCAAGGTGGCTGACTAGTTTGATTTCATAGTCAGAAGCTCATAAAACGATAATTTAATGTGTGTATATGTAATACCTAATTAGGTATATTTTACTTGTAAATATATTTTTAAGAGAAATTGCACCAGCTCTTATTGGCGGTCTTAAATGTCTACTTTGTACTTATACGTTCATTTATCACTACACTAGCTGACCCGGCGAACTTTGTTCCGCCTTAAATTTGAAAAATTCTAGTGGTTTGGGCTGTGCTATCACGCGGGAACTATGCAATTTTCCGGGATAAAATCTATCCTATGTCCTTTCCCGGGACTCAAACTATCTGTATACCAAATTTCAACTAAATCGGCCCAGCGGTTTAAGCGTGAAAAGGTAACAGACGGACAGAGTTACTTTCGCATTTATAATATTAGTAAGGATAGTATAAAATAAAGTCGCTTTCTCTGTCCCTATGTTTCTATGTATATTATATCTTCAAAACTACGCAACGGATTTTGATGCGGTTTTTTTTAATAGATAGAGTGATTCAAGAGGAAGGTTTTTATGTATAATTCTACGCAGACGAAGTTGCGGGCAGAAGCTAGTTTCGTATAAATATAACTGTGGGGATTGGCAACAATAGAGAGATCTCTCTCCAGGCAGATGTTATGCCTGGGGACCGAAGTCCAAAGGAAAAGAGTTGAAAGTTGCATTTATGCAGCCGCTTTGAGAAACTTCGTCAGCGGAATGTAGAACGATGTGGCAACTGTCATTAGAACTGGCGCTAGCTACTCGTGCGTCGTAATAGTTCGGTAGAGGCCAACTAGGTGGCGCTAGGGTCGCCACAGTAACAATTCCTGTTGAAAGTGATCATACAATAAATGCCACCTAGGTGACTAGTTATGTTATTTGTTTATAGTACACCTGCTTAGTGGAACCCAGTTTTTACTATAAACAAAATACACCAATAAAAATTACGTATAATATGCCAGCGATTAAGTTATGATTTAATTTTAAGTAAATGATAATCAAGCGAATTGTATTTGTTACACAATGACTGTTGTGACTATGTGTGTAAATAAGAAATATAAGCTTAATAAATATAAGGATTTTTATTTGGAAGGGTTCCATACTTAAAGGGTATAAACGGCACCCTATTACTAAGACTTCGCTGTTCGTCTGTCTGTCTGTCACCAGGCTATATCAAAAAATTTCACAAATGACGTATTTCTGTTGCCGGGGCGAGCGCTCCTAGAGGAAGGACTATACGAACTAATCTGAAACATGTCGAGCACCACTCGACTTTTATTCGTGAGTTATGCGTTTGTGTAATTATAATTTAGTCCCTATTCATCTGAGCTCATAACCGTACATTTTGGTTACCTTTTTGGCCGAGCAAAATCGGGTAAAATAATTCAAACTTATTTATTACATTAATTTAATCGTTCATCAAAAAAAGAATTTATAAAAGTCACATCATTGACGTTGTCATTTTTATAAACAATCTCAAAACTTTGTAGCTACTTGAAGCCCAAAAATGTCCCAACCAAGAGGCAGTTTTAACCGGGACGAGTCGCCTCACAAACTCAGACCCTCAAAAAGCCAGATCAAAGGCGACGACATGAACCGAAGCTATTTATCCATCAGCCCTATGCCAAGAAACGCTAAATCAGTTAAGAGCCGGCTGGATACCTATACACAAAGCATTATTAGCATCCGCAAATCCACAATAGCAAATGCCCCTTTATCCAAGTCCCAGTCGCATTTCCTCGTCCCTCCCGAAAAGTTGGACAAAGTGACCAGGAGAGTAATAGCCCCGTACGCTCAGATTGAGAGGAAAGGTTTGAAAGAAGAAGAAAAGAAAGAAGGAACGTATTTAGATATTAACAGGTTCACTGTGTTTTTGGAAGACACTGTCGACTTGGATTCGCTTTTGTACGAGACTGCTTTGGTGCTGAAGACGGTTACTAACAGTTCTGGTAAGTAACTAACGCCAGTTGGTCGTTTTATTTGACTTTTAGCTACAAATGTCTGATGGTCAAAACGTACCTATCTACACTTCGCAAATGCTATGTTCTGAATTAACCTTAAGAACCGGTCTTGGGGATCAAGTAGGGTGAGAGAGTTGATGTTTTGGCACCCTTAGTTCGGCGGTTTTTCCTTGCTCCACCAGTTGCTTTTAGCGCCCCGTGCCCCCTGACTTTGGTGGCCTGTGCCATTTGGCGCCTAGAGTATCCGCAGAAGCGGAATAAGGCGTGGGCGGTGCTCATATTAAGTTTAGGTCTTGCGCCGCCACTGAGTGGTTGTTCCACTTGCTTTATCCTGAGGCTGGTCTGGTCCTCTTGTTTTTAATTTTGCATCATAGTATTGTGCTTTCATTGTGGTGATGTGTTAAATCGGACCTATGACGACAGTGGAATCGAAGGCTCACCCCTCCCCCTTGTAATGTGACAATGTCACATAGATTTCGAGGTCTGTGTTTCTGCTTTGCCTTACTTACCAACTCCGTTTCTGGGCAAGTAACTAGATAGGTGTGTACTTTATGTTTCTAGGAATGCTATGAGTAGGTACCTAAGCTCATAATAATGTCCCTTCAGGTGTCTTCGTTTACATGGTCGATCATCTAAACAATGAGCTCGTTTTGATGCCGAAGAACACGAGGAAACCTGACCGGCATGAGGTCAACATTCCTATTGGTAAGTTTTTTGTACATTGTATTATATAT
Source organism: Pandemis corylana (assembly GCA_949127965.1). NCBI lineage: Eukaryota > Metazoa > Arthropoda > Insecta > Lepidoptera > Tortricidae > Pandemis > Pandemis corylana. Next base: position 13,980,680 of record OX421860.1, read on the forward strand.
CTACATGTGCCAGAACTTTGAAAAGAAAAATGATGTTATCAAAGCGGTTTTATAAAAAAAGAAAATTGAAAAATGGACTAAAATACGAGAACAACACGACTATAACGAGAGCACGCGAGATAGAGTACGGTATCTCGCGTGCGACAAAGCTCTTGCGTACCTACTCTCGCGCTAGCCAGCAAATATAAATACCTATCGAGATAAAGTCTCTGTTAACTCACAAAGCTGGAATCCGCTGTAACAGTCAGATTTTACTCTAGAGGAAGGGAAGATGGTAGCGGCTCACGTGGCAGCCACCAAGGAGTACCTGGTGCTGGATGACGTGCAGCGCGACCGCCGCTTCTCCGAGGGTCTGCGGTGGATCGACGCCAAGTGCGCGCTGGTCATGCCAGTCGTCAAGCCTGACGGAGACTGCTACGCCGTGCTGGAACTCTACAGGACTTATTTGGAGACTTATGACAGTGTAGGCTTATTCCATTTTAAGGAATAATGCTTCAAAAAACCCTTGCAGGAACCATTACTTGCAGAATAAACTAGCCCGCGTGGCAGGTCTTTCTTTTCTATGCAATTGCTAGGTAATATGTAGTTACTAGAATTCACTTGCCTACTTGTTAAAGAAGTACCTACCCAGTAACAACCACATGGGTCTCTCATTTTACACCAAGTCCAATACACTCGTTAAATTAAAACGATGCAATCAGTAGGAATGTTAGAGGATCTGTGGTAGTTAGCCACTAAATAAATCTCCAGCAGTGTTGCCAACCCGTGCCAAATTTTAACGCTTAATTTTTTTTCATATCCGCCTAAAGAGCCTATAGGTACCTAACTAAATATTTATTCATAATTTTCTTTTTTACGCAATACAAATTGCAAATCAAGTCTTATTTTTTATTAGCAACACAAAATACAGCTTAGAATTGTACGTTTAGTATTGTAGCGCAGGTTTTATCAGAGCTCATAAAAACCCCTTAAACTGCTCCTGTTTACATTTTTACCTACCCCTAAATTTAGGGGAAAAACCCCTGAGTTGTCACCACTATTCTCCACGCTCCATGTGTGCTGGTTGCAGAGCGTGGTGTACACGGTGGTGTGCGTGGCGTGCTGGGCGGGCGCGGCGGCGCACCAGGCGGCTGCGCGCGTCACGCTGCAGAAGACCGCGCATCTCAACGCGGAGCTGCGGACGCTGCTGCACAGCTACTTCTGCGACCTCGCCTCAGTCGATACTATGCTCACCGACATGCTGGTAAGAAGCTATGCGATCAGTCACTATAGAGAGATCTCTCTCCAGGCATATGATATGGCTAGGGATCGAAGTCCGAAGAAAGAGCGTTGGAAATTTTACGTATCCATACTGATTAAGAAACTTCGTTGGCACGATGTAGAACATTGGTTCGTCACGGCGCTAGCTACTCGTGTGTCGTAGCAGTTTCTGTAGTTGATGTCTAGGTGGCGCTAGTTACACTACAACACCATTAAAAGTAACCGTGTAATGCAGGCCGTCGTGAAATCATTCCTGGGCGCGATGCGGAGCAGCTTCTTCATAATCGACCGCGAGCGAAGCGGAGAGGAGATCCACGCTGACATGTGGGACGACGGGTGGGTCGGCGAGCGCACTAATATACCGCGGAAGAAGGCCAAAATCAAGTAGGTGCCAAGGTGCTCCAAGTAGTTAATATAGCGTGCTCTCTGTTGCACTTTTGTATGCAAATGAAAGGGACAAAGGAAGGTCGGTGGGCGTAAACAATTTCATCTCAACGCTAGGGCAGGCTTACATGACAATAAGTATGTTCGTATATTCATGGCACTGGCCATGGCAAAAGCTAACATTAAAAATAAAAAGCAAATGTAGGAGAGCGGCGCAAGGAGTCTGTAACGGAAAGTAGGTATAACGCGTCCGCACCGTACGAGAGACAGATATTAACTGAACTTTGGTCGCCATGTAAACCTTTGCGTGAGCCATATCACTGACCAATCGCGCGCTTTCTCAGTTTACTAGTCGATATCATAGCCATGGTTAGAACGAATAGTAAGTAAGATAATGTCGGGAAGTCAATGTTAGCCAAGTTGTTTGCTTCGTCCACCACAAATACATGCCTCGTTTGTAACTGATGTAACTACTTAACTATTTTAATTGTGGTCAACGTAACGATGTCATTACCAGTCCGCAGGCTTCCCCGGTTCCTTTTACGAATGTTAATTTGGTATTTAAGTAGATTCGAGTGTTTTTAGTTATACCTAGTTACGATTTATTTGCCCCCATTTTACTAACTTACTACTAGCTAATTGTTTTCTTGTGAATCAGCATTAATGCTAGAATGTAATGGTCCGGTGCATGTCTAGTAGTTACTTACTATACACTTTACCTACTTAGTTCCCTGTAATCTTGCGTCTTAAAATAATACTCACTTTGATCCACTTGTCTATATTTTGTTCTTTTTTTTTTAATTTATATCTATCTAGCTAGACAGCCCACATCTATCCACTGCTTGATAAAGGCCACTTCATTTTCATGCCACCTTGCCCGGAGCTGCCAGTCTCCTCCACAGCTGTCCAACCGACTGTCAAGGAATAATTTTATACCGTTTTCCATACTTTAGAAGCAATCTAATTAATCAACTATGCTTAAAACGCCATTTATCAGACCATCTCTCCCAGCCTCAGCCAGGAGCAGTCCCCAGCCGGCCTGGTGGCCCGCACAGGGGTCCGTCTGAACGTCAGAGACGCGTACAAAGACCAGCGCTTCGCGAAGGACATTGACCCCACCACGGGCACCGTCGTCCGCTCCTGCCTTGTTTCACCCATCATGGACAAGAACGGGGTTATTGGTGAGATGCAAGTTTTACAGCTGACGGATAGTAGGGAAACATCATTGAGCATCATTACACATAAACGGATAACTCACGTGGCGCGAAGTCTCTTGCGAAGTGTCTTGGAAAAAGGACTACGAAATAGTCCGAAACATGTCGAGCATCACTCGACTTTTTATACGTGAGTTATCCGTTTATGTGTAATGATGATTAAGTCTCACGGTAGTTTCATGTTGAAAGTGAAAACATCATTGAGATTCTATTCATGACTTTTCCATTATCTCATATTAAGTACTTGGAAATGTGTATTCTGACGAGAGAAGTACCCATCAGCCAAATATGTGGTCTACCACCCTAAGGTTAAAAATTCTTTGAACATCACAATATATAATGCGATATACGCGTGGCTGTCAACTTAAAAGTTCAACTTTAGTGGCATTTTCATTTAATAGGAAGTGGGGTGAACATTTTATTGAATCAGGCGTTACTTTGCGGAGGTCCATTTCAATGAACAAAAAATTTTACCTTGCTACTCCGCTACTCACGTGCAAGATAACCAAGCCTGTGCGAAATATATATGTTTTTCATGCAAACCCTCCCTCCACTGCTGCCAATAAAACACACATAAATCCCACAAACTTAATTATCCCTTACACCACACAAACACTGACGCGTTTCGATCCCTCTACGGGATCATTATCAAAGTTTAATGAACACAACTGTTACACATGCAAACCAACGTCGTACTGATCCGAAACCGTATTTATAAGCATAATGTACCTTCATTCATATTTTTTCCCAAACTACCCTATTATTTATGATTTTTAATATACACTAACAACTACCTTCAAAAATTTTTCCGACTACAGTAAAAACAAATAGGGTTATGTTTTTTACAAAAATATTTTTTATTCGTCAAAATGAACACGCAATAAAGGCGATGAACCCAAGTTCACCTGATCATTAATTATCGGACCGCTATTATTGTACCTAATTATCTCCAACTGCTCCAATATATCTAACCGTAAACCCTTCTCACAAAAGTGCAAAATATCGAAAGACGCTTCAGCGTCTTCATCGGATTCTTCAGATTCTTCATCGGACGCTTCAGCGGATTCATCCGGCAACGAATGATTTGCTTCTAATAAATGTCTAGCAAAATTAGACTTATCTGGGTGATTCAGCCTATACGAGGCAGTATGTTCCTTATATCTAGTAATGAAACTGCGACCCGTCTGCCCCACATACACACTATTGCATTCACTACAAGTTAACTTATACACCCCCGATCTACTTTCTTTTTCCACCCTTTCCTTGTTATTGCACAGTTTCGCACGCAAAGAATTACTTGTCTTAAAAGCGACATTAATATTTTTCGATTTTAATAAACTATGGATTTTATCAGACAAATACCCTACATAAGTAATACTAGACCTATATTTCTCAGCAACCTGAGTGGGTACTGCGGCGTAAAGCATGCTATTCACTATCCGCCTCTGCTTCTTTCTAACTAGACCGTTAATCATTGCTACACTGTAACCATTTGAAACCGCAATTTGATAGATAGTACTTAACTCGGAATCGTAATGTTCTTCAGAAAGAGGGACAGTTAATAATCTATGTATATAGCAATGGAAAGCAGCCAGTTTATGCTGCCAAGGGTGAGTGGAAGCAGCCGGGATAACAGCATCGGTCTGCGTAGGCTTACGATAAATTTGAAAAATATGCTTGTTATTTACTCTAGATATCGTCAAATCTAAAAAATTTAATGAGTGGTTATCCTCTAATTCTCTCTTGAACTTTATCCTTGGATGCCTATCATTCAAGCCATTAACAAATAAATCTAGTTGTCTCATACTTCCCCTCCAGCAAATAATCAAATCATCAACATACCTATAATAATAAACAATATTCCTATTACCAACAATGTACCGAGTCTCAAAGTTATCCATAAAAATATCTGCCATTAGTGGACTAAGAGGAGAACCCATTGCCAATCCATCATTCTGTAAATAAAACCTTCCATCAAATCTAAAGTAGTTCTGCTTCATGCAAACAGTTATTAAATCTATTATTTCAACTACCTCCCCCGGATGTAACCGCTTCCTTTCCAAATGATCTCTAAGAATATTTAAAGTTTCTGTGTAGGGTACATTAGTAAACAAACTATCCACATCCAAGGATAGCAAAATTGCATTAGGTGGCATGTTGATGTCTTTGATCTTATTTATTAAATCCAAACTATTTTTTAATGAATATTGTGGCTTAAAAGATGATTTTACCCTAACAAGTTCATTAAGTTTTTTAGCTAATTTGTATGCCGGAGCCCCTAAATATGAGACAACCGGTCGGACAGGAATGTTATCCTTATGAATTTTTGGTAGGCCATAAAGAATTGGAGCCTGCGGATTCATAGGTACAACAAACATCCTCTTTTGGTCAGTTTCAAAAGTAAACGAAGCATTTTTAACAATATTTCTAACATCTTTATGAAACCCAGCGGTAGGGTCCCTACGTAGTACCGAAAAACCATCTCCATGAATTATATCTAAAACTTTTTGTTTATATTGATCTCTTTCCAAAATTACAACACAATTACCCTTATCGGCCTTTGAAACTACCAAATCATTGTCACTGACTTTTTGCTGAATAGAACGCACTGCACAAAAATCCCCCGTATCTATCACCCCCCCTGTATCACCTAAATTCTTAAGTGAATCAGCTACTAACACCTTTGTTCCAAAGTCACCACCATTACGGATAATAGCAACCTCAGAATCTACTGCTAAACCTTCTACCAATTTTTGATTAATTTTAGAGGGTAGATTGTATTTCAAACCCTTCTCCAACAAACGAACTTCTTGGTCATTAAATTCTACATTACTTAGATTTTTTACTCGAGGGTAGAAAGAATGACCGTTTGTAGATTCTCGATTATAACTATTCAATGGAGAAAAAGAATCAGCACCATATCGCAACAGCCTACGCAGTTTATTGCGTTGAATTATGTACTTCTTATGGGCTTCTCGTGAAGCGAAATATCTAGCTTTTTGATCTAAACTATCAAATTCTATGTAATGTAATCTAAACGACAATTCCGATTGTAATACCCTCAAATGTATTTTCAAATTATCTCTTACCCAAAACCAATAACGAGATTCCTCACATAACCAAATACGTTTAGCCCTATTTATCGCAATTCTAGCCGCCCTACTGGTGTTATTACATCGCAATTGAATATAATTCGGTACAACATTCAAACTTTTACAACGTTGATTAAACCAAATATTCTGAACAGCTAAACGGTGCTGTTTCATTAATTTGTTATATAATCGTGCCTGTACGGCTACGCATGCCGACTTTAAATATTTTATTGAATCAGGCGTTACTTTGCGGAGGTCCATTTCAATGAACAAAAAATTTTACCTTGCTACTCCGCTACTCACGTGCAAGATAACCAAGCCTGTGCGAAATATATATGTTTTTCATGCAAACCCTCCCTCCACTGCTGCCAATAAAACACACATAAATCCCACAAACTTAATTATCCCTTACACCACACAAACACTGACGCGTTTCGATCCCTCTACGGGATCATTATCAAAGTTTAATGAACACAACTGTTACACATGCAAACCAACGTCGTACTGATCCGAAACCGTATTTATAAGCATAATGTACCTTCATTCATATTTTTTCCCAAACTACCCTATTATTTATGATTTTTAATATACACTAACAACTACCTTCAAAAATTTTTCCGACTACAGTAAAAACAAATAGGGTTATGTTTTTTACAAAAATATTTTTTATTCGTCAAAATGAACACGCAATAAAGGCGATGAACCCAAGTTCACCTGATCATTAATTATCGGACCGCTATTATTGTACCTAATTATCTCCAACTGCTCCAATATATCTAACCGTAAACCCTTCTCACAAAAGTGCAAAATATCGAAAGACGCTGAATCCGGCAACGAATGATTTGCTTCTAATAAATGTCTACATGAAGGTACATTATGCTTATAAATACGGTTTCGGATCAGTACGACGTTGGTTTGCATGTGTAACAGTTGTGTTCATTAAACTTTGATAATGATCCCGTAGAGGGATCGAAACGCGTCAGTGTTTGTGTGGTGTAAGGGATAATTAAGTTTGTGGGATTTATGTGTGTTTTATTGGCAGCAGTGGAGGGAGGGTTTGCATGAAAAACATATATATTTCGCACAGGCTTGGTTATCTTGCACGTGAGTAGCGGAGTAGCAAGGTAAAATTTTTTGTTCATTGAAATGGACCTCCGCAAAGTAACGCCTGATTCAATAAAATATTTAAAGTCGGCATGCGTAGCCGTACAGGCACGATTATATAACAAATTAATGAAACAGCACCGTTTAGCTGTTCAGAATATTTGGTTTAATCAACGTTGTAAAAGTTTGAATGTTGTACCGAATTATATTCAATTGCGATGTAATAACACCAGTAGGGCGGCTAGAATTGCGATAAATAGGGCTAAACGTATTTGGTTATGTGAGGAATCTCGTTATTGGTTTTGGGTAAGAGATAATTTGAAAATACATTTGAGGGTATTACAATCGGAATTGTCGTTTAGATTACATTACATAGAATTTGATAGTTTAGATCAAAAAGCTAGATATTTCGCTTCACGAGAAGCCCATAAGAAGTACATAATTCAACGCAATAAACTGCGTAGGCTGTTGCGATATGGTGCTGATTCTTTTTCTCCATTGAATAGTTATAATCGAGAATCTACAAACGGTCATTCTTTCTACCCTCGAGTAAAAAATCTAAGTAATGTAGAATTTAATGACCAAGAAGTTCGTTTGTTGGAGAAGGGTTTGAAATACAATCTACCCTCTAAAATTAATCAAAAATTGGTAGAAGGTTTAGCAGTAGATTCTGAGGTTGCTATTATCCGTAATGGTGGTGACTTTGGAACAAAGGTGTTAGTAGCTGATTCACTTAAGAATTTAGGTGATACAGGGGGGGTGATAGATACGGGGGATTTTTGTGCAGTGCGTTCTATTCAGCAAAAAGTCAGTGACAATGATTTGGTAGTTTCAAAGGCCGATAAGGGTAATTGTGTTGTAATTTTGGAAAGAGATCAATATAAACAAAAAGTTTTAGATATAATTCATGGAGATGGTTTTTCGGTACTACGTAGGGACCCTACCGCTGGGTTTCATAAAGATGTTAGAAATATTGTTAAAAATGCTTCGTTTACTTTTGAAACTGACCAAAAGAGGATGTTTGTTGTACCTATGAATCCGCAGGCTCCAATTCTTTATGGCCTACCAAAAATTCATAAGGATAACATTCCTGTCCGACCGGTTGTCTCATATTTAGGGGCTCCGGCATACAAATTAGCTAAAAAACTTAATGAACTTGTTAGGGTAAAATCATCTTTTAAGCCACAATATTCATTAAAAAATAGTTTGGATTTAATAAATAAGATCAAAGACATCAACATGCCACCTAATGCAATTTTGCTATCCTTGGATGTGGATAGTTTGTTTACTAATGTACCCTACACAGAAACTTTAAATATTCTTAGAGATCATTTGGAAAGGAAGCGGTTACATCCGGGGGAGGTAGTTGAAATAATAGATTTAATAACTGTTTGCATGAAGCAGAACTACTTTAGATTTGATGGAAGGTTTTATTTACAGAATGATGGATTGGCAATGGGTTCTCCTCTTAGTCCACTAATGGCAGATATTTTTATGGATAACTTTGAGACTCGGTACATTGTTGGTAATAGGAATATTGTTTATTATTATAGGTATGTTGATGATTTGATTATTTGCTGGAGGGGAAGTATGAGACAACTAGATTTATTTGTTAATGGCTTGAATGATAGGCATCCAAGGATAAAGTTCAAGAGAGAATTAGAGGATAACCACTCATTAAATTTTTTAGATTTGACGATATCTAGAGTAAATAACAAGCATATTTTTCAAATTTATCGTAAGCCTACGCAGACCGATGCTGTTATCCCGGCTGCTTCCACTCACCCTTGGCAGCATAAACTGGCTGCTTTCCATTGCTATATACATAGATTATTAACTGTCCCTCTTTCTGAAGAACATTACGATTCCGAGTTAAGTACTATCTATCAAATTGCGGTTTCAAATGGTTACAGTGTAGCAATGATTAACGGTCTAGTTAGAAAGAAGCAGAGGCGGATAGTGAATAGCATGCTTTACGCCGCAGTACCCACTCAGGTTGCTGAGAAATATAGGTCTAGTATTACTTATGTAGGGTATTTGTCTGATAAAATCCATAGTTTATTAAAATCGAAAAATATTAATGTCGCTTTTAAGACAAGTAATTCTTTGCGTGCAAAACTGTGCAATAACAAGGAAAGGGTGGAAAAAGAAAGTAGATCGGGGGTGTATAAGTTAACTTGTAGTGAATGCAATAGTGTGTATGTGGGGCAGACGGGTCGCAGTTTCATTACTAGATATAAGGAACATACTGCCTCGTATAGGCTGAATCACCCAGATAAGTCTAATTTTGCTAGACATTTATTAGAAGCAAATCATTCGTTGCCGGATTCAGCGTCTTTCGATATTTTGCACTTTTGTGAGAAGGGTTTACGGTTAGATATATTGGAGCAGTTGGAGATAATTAGGTACAATAATAGCGGTCCGATAATTAATGATCAGGTGAACTTGGGTTCATCGCCTTTATTGCGTGTTCATTTTGACGAATAAAAAATATTTTTGTAAAAAACATAACCCTATTTGTTTTTACTGTAGTCGGAAAAATTTTTGAAGGTAGTTGTTAGTGTATATTAAAAATCATAAATAATAGGGTAGTTTGGGAAAAAATATGAATGAAGGTACATTATGCTTATAAATACGGTTTCGGATCAGTACGACGTTGGTTTGCATGTGTAACAGTTGTGTTCATTAAACTTTGATAATGATCCCGTAGAGGGATCGAAACGCGTCAGTGTTTGTGTGGTGTAAGGGATAATTAAGTTTGTGGGATTTATGTGTGTTTTATTGGCAGCAGTGGAGGGAGGGTTTGCATGAAAAACATATATATTTCGCACAGGCTTGGTTATCTTGCACGTGAGTAGCGGAGTAGCAAGGTAAAATTTTTTGTTCATTGAAATGGACCTCCGCAAAGTAACGCCTGATTCAATAAAATATTTAAAGTCGGCATGCGTAGCCGTACAGGCACGATTATATAACAAATTAATGAAACAGCACCGTTTAGCTGTTCAGAATATTTGGTTTAATCAACGTTGTAAAAGTTTGAATGTTGTACCGAATTATATTCAATTGCGATGTAATAACACCAGTAGGGCGGCTAGAATTGCGATAAATAGGGCTAAACGTATTTGGTTATTTGAGGAATCTCGTTATTGGTTTTGGGTAAGAGATAATTTGAAAATACATTTGAGGGTATTACAATCGGAATTGTCGTTTAGATTACATTACATAGAATTTGATAGTTTAGTGCAGTGCGTTCTATTCAGCAAAAAGTCAGTGACAATGATTTGGTAGTTTCAAAGGCCGATAAGGGTAATTGTGTTGTAATTTTGGAAAGAGATCAATATAAACAAAAAGTTTTAGATATAATTCATGGAGATGGTTTTTCGGTACTACGTAGGGACCCTACCGCTGGGTTTCATAAAGATGTTAGAAATATTGTTAAAAATGCTTCGTTTACTTTTGAAACTGACCAAAAGAGGATGTTTGTTGTACCTATGAATCCGCAGGCTCCAATTCTTTATGGCCTACCAAAAATTCATAAGGATAACATTCCTGTCCGACCGGTTGTCTCATATTTAGGGGCTCCGGCATACAAATTAGCTAAAAAACTTAATGAACTTGTTAGGGTAAAATCATCTTTTAAGCCACAATATTCATTAAAAAATAGTTTGGATTTAATAAATAAGATCAAAGACATCAACATGCCACCTAATGCAATTTTGCTATCCTTGGATGTGGATAGTTTGTTTACTAATGTACCCTACACAGAAACTTTAAATATTCTTAGAGATCATTTGGAAAGGAAGCGGTTACATCCGGGGGAGGTAGTTGAAATAATAGATTTAATAACTGTTTGCATGAAGCAGAACTACTTTAGATTTGATGGAAGGTTTTATTTACAGAATGATGGATTGGCAATGGGTTCTCCTCTTAGTCCACTAATGGCAGATATTTTTATGGATAACTTTGAGACTCGGTACATTGTTGGTAATAGGAATATTGTTTATTATTATACGAGGGCGACACTGAAAGTTTTTAGAACTGGCCTCTTGTAAACAATATAATAAAAAAGTAAGTTTACATTTTGAAAATGGAACTCTTTACCAATATTATTGAGTATATATTTCTTTCATTTGTCATTTGTTTTATGATTTGGCGGCAAATTGAAAATTGTCTGTGTCACGTCAACATGAATGTAACGCGAGAAAATTTTCGTGCAATGATTTTTTATAACTTTCGATGTCATTTAAGTCAACAAGAAAGCTATGATAGACTTCGATTGGCCTTTCATGATGAAGCCCCATCTCGTGCGACTATTTACAACTGGTTTAGTGAGTTTAAACGTGGTCGCACTAATCTCACCGATGATCTGCGTGAGGGACGGCCTTCTACGGCGACGACTGAAAATAACATCAGTGTTGTGCGGCGTATGATAGAGACTGACAAAAGAGTGACGTATCAGCAGATTCGGACAAACTTAGGCATCGGTATGAGTCAAGTGCATAAAATCCTCCATGAACATTTAGCGGTCAGGAAGCTTTGCGCCCGATGGATACCTCATAATTTGACCGAGGCCCAAAAACTCCGTCGGGTTGATTGGTGCCGTGAAATGATTCAAAGATTTAACGGAGGTGACTCAAATGCTGTGTTCGACATACTTACGGGTGATGAAAGCTGGATTTACTGTTATGATCCAGAAACCAAGAGACAGTCTGCTCAATGGGTGTTTCCTTTCGAGGAGTTGCCAACTAAAGTGAAGAGAGGTCGAAGCGTGGGAAAAAAGATGGTGGCCTCGTTCTTCGGGAAGATAGGTCACTATGCGACAATTGTTTTAGAGGATCAAAAAACAGTTACTGCCGAGTGGTACAGTAACAATTGTTTGCCACTTGTATTGGAAAAAGTTCGGGAGAAACGACCTCGAAGTAGGATCCTTCTTCACCACGACAACGCCTCGTCGCACACCGCCAGGCGAACGATCGACTATTTAGTGACGTCAGACGTGGAATTACTGGGTCACCCGCCGTATAGCCCCGACCTCGCACCTTGCGATTTTTATTTATTCCCGAAAATAAAAGAAAAACTTCGAGGAAAACTTTTTATGAACACCGAGGAAGCAGTGGGTGCGTTTCAAAAGGCCGTCGAAGAGACCCCTAAGGACGAGTGGGCTAAGTGCTTTTCTCAGTGGTTCCATCGGATGCAGCGGTGTATTGATGTGAATGGACACTATTTTGAAAAGATATAATAAAACTAATAACTTGCTAGTTTGCTCAGTTTTTGATTTTCTAAGAACTTTCAGTTTGACCCTCGTAGGTATGTTGATGATTTGATTATTTGCTGGAGGGGAAGTATGAGACAACTAGATTTATTTGTTAATGGCTTGAATGATAGGCATCCAAGGATAAAGTTCAAGAGAGAATTAGAGGATAACCACTCATTAAATTTTTTAGATTTGACGATATCTAGAGTAAATAACAAGCATATTTTTCAAATTTATCGTAAGCCTACGCAGACCGATGCTGTTATCCCGGCTGCTTCCACTCACCCTTGGCAGCATAAACTGGCTGCTTTCCATTGCTATATACATAGATTATTAACTGTCCCTCTTTCTGAAGAACATTACGATTCCGAGTTAAGTACTATCTATCAAATTGCGGTTTCAAATGGTTACAGTGTAGCAATGATTAACGGTCTAGTTAGAAAGAAGCAGAGGCGGATAGTGAATAGCATGCTTTACGCCGCAGTACCCACTCAGGTTGCTGAGAAATATAGGTCTAGTATTACTTATGTAGGGTATTTGTCTGATAAAATCCATAGTTTATTAAAATCGAAAAATATTAATGTCGCTTTTAAGACAAGTAATTCTTTGCGTGCGAAACTGTGCAATAACAAGGAAAGGGTGGAAAAAGAAAGTAGATCGGGGGTGTATAAGTTAACTTGTAGTGAATGCAATAGTGTGTATGTGGGGCAGACGGGTCGCAGTTTCATTACTACATATAAGGAACATACTGCCTCGTATAGGCTGAATCACCCAGATAAGTCTAATTTTGCTAGACATTTATTAGAAGCAAATCATTCGTTGCCGGATTCAGCGTCTTTCGATATTTTGCACTTTTGTGAGAAGGGTTTACGGTTAGATATATTGGAGCAGTTGGAGATAATTAGGTACAATAATAGCGGTCCGATAATTAATGATCAGGTGAACTTGGGTTCATCGCCTTTATTGCGTGTTCATTTTGACGAATAAAAAATATTTTTGTAAAAAACATAACCCTATTTGTTTTTACTGTAGTCGGAAAAATTTTTGAAGGTAGTTGTTAGTGTATATTAAAAATCATAAATAATAGGGTAGTTTGGGAAAAAATATGAATGAAGGTACATTATGCTTATAAATACGGTTTCGGATCAGTACGACGTTGGTTTGCATGTGTAACAGTTGTGTTCATTAAACTTTGATAATGATCCCGTAGAGGGATCGAAACGCGTCAGTGTTTGTGTGGTGTAAGGGATAATTAAGTTTGTGGGATTTATGTGTGTTTTATTGGCAGCAGTGGAGGGAGGGTTTGCATGAAAAACATATATATTTCGCACAGGCTTGGTTATCTTGCACGTGAGTAGCGGAGTAGCAAGGTAAAATTTTTTTTTTTTTTTGTTCATGGGGTGAACATGACAAAAAATATCTCAAAATCCAGCTCCCTTTGGTTCAAACTTCGAAATATAATAAGACAACTTTATTTTCGTCTACTTTTGGTAAAGTACACCACGGTAAAACAAGGACCTGTGCTGTGTCTGACTTTACGTAATTCCACTTAAATATAGGAGCTTCACTAACTGTGCGTTTGGAATCCAAAATGTTGGCTCTCCAGGGTATTTGGGCCTGGACATAGCTGGCACCGCCCTAATTGCGGTTCTGTCTGTTACTTGATTTAAAAACACTCCGCCACTTTTCTTTATTCTCTCTGTGACTTTCTCATTTGCTATAGGAGTGGTACAGCTAACTAACAAATCCAATGCCAAGCCGTTCAACACTGAGGACGAGGAGGTGTTCAGCGTGTTCGTGAGCTACTGCTCGCTGATCGTGCATTTCTACCACATGCATCAGAAAAAGATTTATCACGTATGTACATATACTGGATGAAGGTTAACTAAACAGATTTTTAAGGGAAGCATGAATGGGTGTGTTGGGATAGAAAGGCCTAATCGGATGTTCAGTGACAAAATTGGGGATCTTTGATAGATCAGATCAAGAGTACCCGAAACCGACGAGCATGTATGAAGAGATTCATAGTGGATGAAGCGAAAGAGGTATGTCAGGATCGTAGCAAGTGGAACAAAGTATTCTCCGCCTACGCCTGTGGGAAAGACGGTACGGTCGGCATGACGGTATGTATGCTAGGTACGAAGACGATGTGATCGATCACCAGCCCTGTACCACCATCGAGATTTTGTCTATGTCTAAGTATGTCACCAAGATCCTCAAGGCTAAATGCACTCGCTATGAAGACCGGTGAAGAATCATCAGGAAGTGACCACGTGGTGGACGACCCATGATCATTTTGTCAAAAGTATACAAGAAAATTTCGAAAAGGTTTTTCTATTTGCTAATTTTTAGTGTCGTTTGGAAATTTATTTTCTAACGGTAAAACCGTAAAAGTAAACAAAAAAAAATCGAGAAGTAAAATTCTTGATTCATTTGATAAACCAATAGTTATCAAAGACCAATAGCTAATATTCAGACACATCGTCGGAATTAGGTCAAGGGAAAATTGTAAAAAGACGTAATCTTTCATCCTTCTCCCTTTATTTGTAGCTACGTGTAGTCGAGAGCTTTTCCAAGCAGGTCTGGAAAGAAAAAAACAACACAGAATGTACCTACCAGTTGCTTCTCTTTACACGCAGGTGATAAAAGCCCACCGAGGAATGGGCGAAAATCTTAGGAAGGAATCATGTTAGTTACCTATAGGCGATGCGGCTATCAGCCGATCACTATTTTTTTTTCCTATTTCTACCTATACACCCACTATCATGCTAAGATTTATGTATTTATGTAGATATGACGGTAGAGCCACATACCGTGGAGAGGTTTTTCAGGTCACATCAGACTGACCAGTTTACTTTGAAGTTTAAACTTTCCCAATACCAAAGGATACGACCACTGAAGACGTAAAGACTAGACATCGAACAAGCGCCAAAGGCTCCTATCTCCGTATATGATAATTTTTAAAGCAAACCTTCCAATATCTCAGGAGAACCTGAACAAAGTGTACTGCGAGCTGATGCGGCTGCACCTGATGCCGTGCCGCCACGACTACGACGAACTGATGGAGACCAACGGGATCGTCATAGCTCCGAACAACTTCAAAACGTAACAGCGACACTTGAGTAGATTATGAAACGTGTTTGAGTAAGGCCCAATAGGTTTTTTAAGATGTCAACTAAGTATTTTTAGCTTGTTTTTTGCAGCTCACCTTGTTAAGCGATTGTTTAGGCATCATTTTTTAATATCGTAAACATGTGTCCTACTTGTGTAGCTAAGCCTGCCGAGTCGCCGTTTAAGATTTGTGTGACTCCACTCGGCGGTTGAATTTACCCACGACTAGTACGCAAACCTAACCAGCTTAGTTAGTCCCATTTTACTTAGCTTAACCACTTTTCGACCCACATCTGGTATTAGGCAGTAACTATGTACTTTCTGGCACTATGCCAAATTCATCTCATGAGCTCCGTCTTCAATATGTATAAAGAAGGACATCAACGCCCCTTCTGTGCTATTGACCCAGCCGGTTAAGACTATCTAGAGGCAGGGACCGGAGGCATTTACCCATCCTGCCATAGTTTCCAGTGCTGCCACGTCACTGCTGTTACGTCATCCACTGTACGGAAACCATCTTCTTAATGTAGCTTTTCCTTCTCCTAAGTCGTCATCTCTGGAATTATAATGAACACCAAAGACTTTACGAATGCCAAGCGTTTCTGTACGAGCGCATCTTTTGCTTTCAGCTTCGACTTCCACATAAGCGATGGCAATCGCGAAGACATGCCGGGTCTCATCTGCTACATGTTTGTGGAAACGTTCGCTGACCGCAACTTTGACCGCGCCCAGCTTGCTGATTTCTCGATGACCGTCCTCAACTGCTACCGCGACAACCCTTACCACAACGCGGAGCACGCCTTCTGTTTCACGCACACCATGTATATGATACTCGTCAACAATTCTGGCTATTTCGATTCTGTCGAGGTAAGTTTAATATTCTATTTCTCTACAGTGGCTAGTTACTTACTCTTTGCAGCTTTTTTTTTTTTTTTTTTTTTAATATGAATAGGAAGGCAAACGAGCAAGTGGGTCACCTGATGGTAAGTGATCACCACTGCCCATAGACACCCGCCACCCGGAGGGATTGCAGATGCGTTGCCAACCTAGAGGACTAAGGCTGCGGTGGCCCATTTCTTCAACACTAATCAAATCACAACCACTGATTGGTTGATTGGGTCCAATGTTGCTAGTTTAGACTCCAAAAATGTTAACTTGTCGGTGCGAAAAACGAGCCACTGGTGAAGCAAAAATAATTGACAAGGAAGGAACTTAATAAGTTAAGTCTAAACCGTTGTCTTAGATAGATCTTTCGATCTTCGATTTCTTTCTAACGATTTCGACAATATTTTGATCTATGAAATAAACTTACCGTGGGACACAAATTGTGCTCTTTTTCAGACGGCGGCGTTGCTGCTGGCAGGGCTCTGCCACGACCTGGACCACCCGGGCTTCAACAACAACTTTCTGGCGCTGACGAAGCACCCGCTCGCCGCCATGTACAAGACCTCCATACTCGAGTACCACCACTACTTCCTCGCTAAGAAGCTCATCGAGGTCAGCTAGCTCTTTTTACTGATGTATTGTCTGAGTGCTTTATTTGCCATCTCAACGTCAAATACGCGCGAGCGACAAAGACAAATAATGTCGCGAAAATCTTCGCCACCTACACTATCCTAGAACCTGTATACTGAGTTACTGCACAGAATCTAGCTAAGACAAGCGGTCCCAGTCCCTGAATAATAAGATATCACATCACCCACGCTGACACATATTTGCAAGCATTAAGCGCGAAGTACCTACTGGGACTTAGGTACCCGTGGTACACCCACATAGTTTATCCATCTGTAATAAATGCTACCATTATTTTGAATTACCCAATAATACAAAAATACTTAGGTAGGTTAAGTTAGTAAGGTATCGGTTGCTTGAGTGCAAAATACCCTGAAAAAGCTCCGTCGAAAACCAAATGGACAAACTGTAGATGGACCATGGTTAAAGACCGTTAAGTACTTAGCTGATTAGCCATTTAGACGTCAGTAGCGATCTGAAACCCGTCTTAGATGTGGTCCTCCCAGTCAGGGTTCGTGTTGTTCACCAAAATATATCCTTTTAGGACAAGAACATACTGGGCAAGTTGCCAGGCTGCGACCATGACCGCATTATGGAGGAGATGAAGTATGACATCCTGTGCACCGACCTGGCAGTCTACTTTCAGGTTCTATGCTTTAGTGGATATAATTTGGAAAAGTTTGACGCCCGATAGTTTAGTTAGTGACTTGAAGCTTGACGTTTCAGGCTTGAAAAAGGGTAAGGACAGGCATTTGTATGATGAACATGAATCACAAATATTCATCTTTAAGTACCTAGGTATATTTTATGCTTTCGCTCATCCTTCCATCCGTCTGTCTGCCATAGGGATCTTTTGTCATAGCGTGTGGCAATTTTTTGTGTTTTGCTATCTTATTTTTATTTGGGTCCCACTGGAAAATTAGCTGTTGTGTATTTTCCTTTATCCACTAAAAGTTCTTAGTCCTTTTTTCGGTGTGTGCCGAATATGCGTAGGTAAATAAGTATTTCTCTCTCGTTCCTATTGAATAACAATTAATAACGTAAAGTAGGTTGATACCTACTGGAGAATCTGGGGATAGAGCCGCGAAGCATTTCAAGTTTTTCCAGACAATGTGGTTTTAACAGCTGTCGTCCTGCAGGTCCGCGCGCAACTAGCGCCTCTTGTCGCCGAGCGTGCCTTTGATTGGACACAGACTTCTCACCGGAAGCTCCTCAAGGTAATGAGATCTCAAGTATAGGTATTATTATTCTTGGCAATGACAGTCTTTCCGAATGCGCTGGTAGTTTAAAAAAAATAAACGTAAAAGAGCCCTGGGCGGTCTAGTCGCAAGATAAACGTTTTTGATTTTTGATTTTAAACAAACGGTGATTATTGCCATACCTACTTGTCCTGTTGTCCACAGGGTATACTGATGACGACCAGCGATCTCTCGGGGTGTTGCAAGCCCTTTGGAGTTGCTAAATCTATTGCCGAGTCCGTTTACGAAGAGTTTTACAATCAAGTAAGTCTTTATAAATCCATCATTTATGTATATCTTTCTTGACTCGGTTCCCATGGTTACCTGGTTCGTGACCACTGGCAGTAGTTTAAGAGACAACTGGATTAGCATCCTTTACTTCCCAGGGTGACAAAGAGCGCGAGATGGGCTACACTCCTCTCAGCATGATGGACCGCAAGCGGTTCCTCAACCAGCCCGCGGAACAGATCCAGTTTCTGAGCGTGGTGGTGCTCCCGTGCCTGCTGCTGCTGCAGACTGTGTTCCCCAACACCAGCCCGCTCATTGACAACTGCAGGTGCTGATCGCTAAAGACCGACCGACCGCCGAGTCCTCGCCCGCGCCCCGCACCCGCGCAGGCGAGGACTCATTTAAGCGGTCGGTTATACATAGTATAAGACAAAGTCGCTTTCCGCTGTGTGTCCCTATGTATATGCTTAGATCTTTAAAACTATGCAATTTCGATGTGTTTTTTTATAGATAGTGATTAAAGGGGAACGTTTTGTATGTATAATACATGCATAATATAGTAGAGAAACACATAGTATAAAATAAAGTCGCTTTCTCTGTCCCTATGTCCCTATATCCCTATGTCCCTGTATATGCTTATATCTTCAAAACTACACAACGGATTTTGATGCGGTTTTTTTAATAGATAGAGTGATTCAAGAGGAAGGTTTTTATGTATAACTCTACGCAGACGAAGTCGCGGGCAGAGGCTAGTTATATGTAACCTGCTGTTGCCCGCACATAAATAAATATAGGTAGCTAGCTTATGTTCATATGGGTTAATGTAAAATTTTAATGTTGAACCAATTTTTCAAATCCGTCCAGTAAAAGCAGCTTTACATTTAAAAACCTCTGTTGCCCGTGGTCCTACTACAGTTTGTCGCCTTTTTCTGGGCATTTTCGGGCAACTGAAGATAACTAACCTAACGTTCCTGTTTTTGTATTAAAATATTATTGAATGATTCAAAATAGTGACAGCATTTTATCCGAGTAGGACAAATTAGTAGGACCACGGGCAATATACTTTTAAGGAGCGACCACACCGCTCCGTATGCGCAGTGACGTGTCGCATGCGTCACGTTCTCTCACCGTTTCTTCATACATTTTGTTGCGTAATCGCACCGTCGACATCTTTTACGCATTGGTGGTGGTCTCTTTAAAAAGCATTCGTTGTAATTTTACTTCGTTTCCTGGTAGGAAAACGCAAGCGGCGTGGCACGAGGAGATAGAAATTCGCGGCCAGAAACTTTGGCGGCAGGAAGAGTCGGTCCTGAGTTTCGGTCGGAGCAGACTGTATACCAACAAGCCTCAAGTAGATAACGATGTTTGAATGTCAATCGTGTTGCTTTACGCCTGTTTTTAGATAGATTTACCTTTTCAATATCAATAAGTTTTTATTCGCCATTGGCGTTCAACGCCAAAACTAAGTTGGCGGTAAACGCCAATGTCAAATACACAAGCGATTAGCTTGGGTATTGTGTGAAAGTGCGAACGAAATAACTGTTTTTTATGTGGCGTTGGCAAATTATTTGGCGCCAATTTGAAGGAAGACCTCTATGTAATACTAAAATACCTAAATGTTATTTAAATGGATACGTTTTGAACAAACTATTCAAAGCTTTATGTATTTGTCATTATTCATTATAGAGTTAACTGGATAGGTGAATAAAATATTTAACAAATTAACGACTTTTTCTACAACTTTCCTCTTGTTTTAGAGATCAATTTCGAAGTTACTTTATAAAGCCTTAGCAGAGAAGCCACAACACAGCCTCATTTTTTTTTTATAAAATTTTACCAACATTATAGTGTTATAAAATTCCAAAGCGCACCAGTAACTTTACGCCGGCAAAAGTTAATAAATAAAACAAAAATAGTGACATGATAGCAAATTTATTTCATTATATCCTATTATGATCGACATAATACGTGACCCAACGTAAACTTGCGTTCCACAGCTTCCCAGACAACTATACTCTCGTGTATATCTAAACAGTCATTTACCATCTAACCGATGACAACACATATTCTGTTAAATTAGATACAAAACTACATTACTTTTACCAATTTTGTACACCCAAGGCGAAAAATATTATTTATTTAATCTTTGAACGCCATTGACGCACACAAGATGATCATGATTACCTACACGCCAAGTCAACATATTGCCACGAACCGGTGTAACGTAACATGTAAGGTATCATTCTGGCTTTCATTGTATGTTAGTGCCATTGCTGTTCAAGGTACACACTGTTTTTTTTTTTAAGTTGTTACCTTTCATACATTGCAGCTAGCTATGTGGACGGCAAATTCCTACATTGCATGTTACGTTTCACAAGTCTCCACATCCAGTAGCAAAGAAAGTAACAAACGAATAACTTGGTTTTCCAGCACCACACAGATGAACAAACTTGACGCGCCTTTTTACTAAAAAACAGCAACTTTTCATTAAAAAGGCAGTTATGGGTTGCTATACATTTTGCAGTATAGAAGAGACTAGAGTAAACACGGCTAGGGCGTTTGCGTCGTTGGCGTTCAAAAGTTTAAAATTAGTCAATTCATTTCAATTATCTAGAATCCAATAAAAACTATCTACGGGCGGTCGGTTATCGGTGATATCCAGAACGCCTCCTGGTGTCGTGTTGCAGAAACTATCTATGATCACAAGTGACAATTATTACGTGACAACGGCATAGTCCATCAGATTTTTCTAGATTGTGACCTCCGTGGCAATTTGTCTATCAACAGCGGTGACGGACCAAGCTGTGTTGTTCCGACTATATTTTGTCTTGTTCGTTTTAACAGGCATAATTTCACTTAAACTCAAGTGAGATATGATTAATAAAAAGCCACTAACGTGAACGCAATCACCCTTCAAATTGATCTCCCAATAAGATCGAAATTAGTCGGATCGTCTTCGTGAATTAACTTGATTTTGTAGTTTTTATAAGAATTTAGGATGATTTTTAATACTTGCTTGGCATTGCCAATATGTCACGGTCACTACAAAGTATATCAGAAAGGACAAGGACATCCATTAATTACATAATAATTTATACACGTTGGTTGTAAGCAGCTTTTTCACTGTTTAGCGTAATAAGCCTAATACTGGGTTTTGCGCACTGAAATAGCTTTAAAATAGCAAGTTATTTAAAACCAAAATTCTGCCCCCCTCAGATATATTTTGTGTACTCCGTAACAGTATTACCAAGTGTTGCCACGTAACAACGTGTCACCTGTGTTATACAACGGTACTAAAACTAAATTTAAATCTAAATCCAGACCACCAACTACCGTTCAGTCTGCAGACTTCAGTCGCTTGAGGCAAGTGACACGAGACATGGCTCAAATACACTAGTTCAGTCACCGAAAAATCGACCTCTCACATAACCTCTTCGCAGTAAACATCAACTCTTTTGTTTATGGCAACCTTTTTTCTCGAAGCTGCAAATTACAAATTTACTAGTCTACACTAGCACCACTGATTGGTTGATAGGGCCAATGTTGCCCGTTTTGACTAGTAAAATTAATTTATAGCTTGAAGAGAGGGACCACTGACAGCAGCAAAGTGTGCATTTTTAGTCATGCAGTCAGCTGGATTATTAGATGATACAATGGTGGATAATAAACAACTTAACTAGTGTAATCGAGCCAATCAAATAAAGCCCGGGCAATAAATACTGCTCAGACACAGCAGTCACTGTGCGAGAGAGCATGTACATCTCTCTCTGCCAGTTTCCGGTGTACCTGAACGGGTCTTATCTAACAAAATGAAAATAGATAGAACAGTGAGATTATAGAACATGCCGTAAATACAAAATAAATGTAACTTTACTCTTAATTTTAAACTATTGACTATAACATAATTACTTGCGATTCTAACTGAATATACATAGATATGAACGAGCTAAACAATTTTTCAACGATACCAATAATATTGCTTAATTCCAAATCCAAACAATAATTTATTTAATATTGTTCTAATTTTATTAGGTATAACGATGCATCTGTTAAGCAGCGATGTCTTTTGCTGTCCTCCTAACGCGGAAAGGTTAAATTAGAAACGTTTTTTAAAAAATATATTCTGTGGAATGCAGTGCCTTATAATGGCTATAGTGCGACAAGGTTCTTGAATCTCGATCTTCATTAGGGTCAACGACACTTTGACAGTTCTCTTAAGTTTAGAATCAAGTTACTTCAAGAACCTTTTCTCACTCTACTACTCACGGCCCAACCACTGAGCTGGCTGAAAGATATGTTAAAACAGTAAAATAGAAACAAACCCTTCTCTCTCCCTCTGAAATGCCTGCATCTCACTCCCGCGCTCGATGGCAGAATCGTGAGTAGTTTCTAAGTTCGTTCATCATTTTGCATTGCGTTTCGGACAAAATTTTTGCAATACGCTTTTTAATACATCCGATGATCACTTATACACGCATTTTCTATAACATTCAGGACTTTGAAACAATTCTCCATCGAAAGCTATCCATTGTAAACCGTGGGTGGGCAAAGCGCCATTTTGTTTCTCCATCTCTTACTAATGAAGTAAGTGTGAAAGGTAGAGATTGAACACTAGTTACAACCGGTGGTTTAGTGTAGATGGAATACTTTTTGACAGTTAAAAGCTTAATGGTAGTATTATTACTGTTAATGTCTCTGAGTGCACCATTACAGTAAGATATTGTTGAAGCATTTACAGTAATCACTGTAGAATCTGTGTCATTCAAAATTGCGCCAAACAAATTCACTGACTCATGAAATTAAATGAGTAAGCCAACTTATTGTATAGTTTTACCGTCACATTAGTCATGTATTTAAAGTTTTTCATTTATTTAAGTAGCACAAAAACTGTTGACAAGGTGGTGTTGATTTAGTCGTCAAAACAGTTGTGGTACCAGAAATGTATGGGGTAGTTGACAGTTGGCGCTACTGAGCTGACGGGTAAAGCGGGAATTCGTTAAGCGCGCGACAATTATATTTGAAAAAAAAAAAAAGTTTTTTTTGATGAAAAACGAGGATAAAATACGTTTACAGCCCCTGAGTGGTCCTTTTTATGTTGATTTTGTTAGGTTATAACTAAAATCTAAAAATCTCATAGGTATCTGACCATGACAAAGTTGTTTCAATCAGGTATTAACGATGGAAAGAGACCACTCATTATGCATACTATACATTGTTACAGCATTTAGGATATTTCAGCGAGTGGTAGACCAAGTTCGAATGTTTACCCAAGCATTGACTCACTGGAAGTTTTCATTGTTTTGAAACAAGGTAATGAAATTCTTTGTTACATAAAACTTTAAACATCGACAAAACGGGTCCCTGAAAAACTTTCACTAGGGTATTAAATCAAATTTACCAAACCACTTGTTGAAGTATCCCAGAATAATTCTGTAACACCATGTATATTTCATATTTCCCAGAAAAAAAATGGCCATCTCACCTGACTCAGATTCTATAGCTGCCCACGTTATCAGAGCATGATAACTAAACTTTCACTTTGAATATGCATGAGAATTGTTCCAAAGTGGGTGCGGTGTTCGTTTATTATGTGTTCCGTATCTTGCCAGGCACATAGTTCTTGTCAATTGTGGGCTCCTGTAGGAACATGTGGAGGCAGCGCTCGTTCTGTGCCAACGGGTGCCCAGCTATCTTGTTGATGAATACTTCTAACCCTGGAAAGAAATTTAACATCATTATATCAGTATGCTGGACAAGGATCTCCAGGAGAATCAGCTTTGTGTTAGCCATAATCAATGATGTAAAGAAACCTTTACCAGATCGTCCTTCCACCTTGTGGGAGGCCTAACAGTATGAGGTTGCTACTATAAAACTTTATAGCCCAAAGGGTTTGAGTTGAATGTTGATAGTCAGTCAGTCATCACTCATCTTTTATATAACAAGATGGAGGAGTTACATGTTTATTTTTGTCAACACATTCCCAATTTATCAACAAGTCTTATCAACCACTTGTTAAAACACACAAAGTTGTGAAATTGGCAAACACATCAAGATCACTCAAGGACTATTCGCTAATTGAAAAAATCATGATAGCATTAAAAGTATCAGCAATCATTTCAAAAAATAGAAAAAAAGGTATACATTTCAAACAGTGTCACCGCTTCTGCCAAAAGTGTCAAATTTGTTTCCTAAATAGTTCACACCAATAATCAAAGCAAGTTAACTGAATGGTCTGAAAACCTCGGAATAATCAAAGAACGGGTTTATTTAGGTTGTAAGTCCCATACTTGATTTTATTCTTTAATTTTTCATTGAAAAAAAAACAGCAGAAACAATATCAAAGGTCAGATCAATGTGAATTATATGTAAATACTTAAATATTTACCTTTTCTGCGGTCCTCAATGAATTCCTCCTCAAATATGCCATCATCTCCGCGGAAGGGCAGCTGTCTTTTCAAGGCTTTACCCGGCAATGGTGGCACCACAATCTAAAAGAGATGGCAACATTTATTTCATAAATTTGCTTTATACAAAGGAATTTTAGTTAACTTTTTACAAAGCACGCAGTATCTGGCAGAATATCTGATTGGTCATGGTCAAACCAAGGAAAAAAAATTGCAACACTAGAAAGTATGTCACAACTTTTTATCACTTGATGATGACTGATTAAGTCCAAACATCAAAGATTATTTTATTCAGTAATTTTTAGACGGAAACATTTATTGTGAAACAACAATGAATTCCAGATACTGGATCACTTAGTGTGAAATAAATTTACCATTAAAAATAATAATAATGTTGCACATTTTGTTTCACCATTTGGATCATGATAAAAGATGTTCAAGGGCACATTATTAAAGTACTTAATGATTCGCAGAACCTTGAACTCACATCAATAATTATACCTTCAAACCAGTTATCTGGGCAAGTGCTATTGGGCCAGAAATTAAACAAAGCCGTTTCTATGCTCAAATATTATTGTTGTCAAAAAGATAACAGAGAAACGACCGTTTATCAGCATGAGTCAAATCCGCTTACCTTACTATCTCTTTCCAGCTCGTTTCTGAGCCATTCGAAGTCGCTGTACCGCCGCCTCACGCTCGACTCTTTCACTTTGAACACGGGCAGATTCGTCTGTAAGCAGGATACAGATTTTACTACAATAATTGAGGCAAATCGGCGTATTGACGCGCAGCGGCTGCCTCGCCTTGGCCTCCGCTATACGCCCACCAAAAACAACACAAACACACCGACGACGCGTAAACAGATAATCTAATTACTCCGCTCTAATAATAGACGTCTGGTGAAGTTCTTACCCTCATGCGGACTTCGTAATCGGTGTAGCGTTTCTTTCCGACACCCATTGTCGTCACTGGGTTCACCACGTCGATTTCGAGGAAATTGGCTGGCGCCGCGTAAGCGTCGTCCAGGGTCTGTTTCTTAACGTTTAACCGCTTCGTCGCGTCCGCGGTCGTGTCCTCGGCAGCCATCATAACGCTTTATTTCACAAACAATCACAAACTTAGTAATTGGACGGCCCACTAATCAAAAGGAAATGACATGATTTGACGTTTAACAAAAAATCATGGCGATGTGTCATCGGTCAAGTTTAAAAATCTACCAAAGTATTTGAAAAACTACTAAACGGAGTATTCCCACTAAAATTTTACAAAAAAAAATGTTTCAATGTTTTAACTAATTTTATTAAGTATTTTTTTTTATTTTATCAATCACAATCTTATTAGAATTGAGTTTTTTCTTACTAGACCATTGCCATGAAACTACTATTCTAGTAGTTTTTTACGCAGCAACCCTGTTGTCGTTTTAAAATTTCGTGAGTCATGCACAGAAATCATTCATACTGCCAATAAATCCTATTCATGTGAATATTTATAAATGCACATTGAAGTGGAAAATTATTTGTCTTACTTTGCACATGCTGTAGGCATAAATTATGTAAATATAACAGGCATTAGCTGAACAATATACCTTATAAACAGCTATAATTTATCATAATAGTAAAATTGTGATTTCAACGAATTTCAATCCGTTCTAAGATTGTAGCACTTTATATGGCTTTAGAAAAAAAAAGTTATTGTAATTATTTTTTTGTTTTTACTTTTATTTTATGGAATAAAACAAAAAATATAGGTATGTGTAAGGGCGAGTACAGACGGTCTAGATTTCGATTGCTACTTAACTGCCTACTGCTGAAGTGCTGACTAGCTACACATTTTTCATTACAATTTCATAGCCGTAGACAAAACTGCAAGCTGACAGTCACAGAAACGTTAGCAGTAGTAGTAGTAGTAGTCAGCAATTGACAGTAACATTGCAGTCGGAATGCAGACTGTCTGTACGGACCCTAACCACTAGTTTATTTTATTAACATTTTACATAATTCTACACAAACTGGCTCATAGGGTCCTCTTCTCTCTGCCGTTTCATCCTGTAGGCCTCCATTTCTTCTTCCGTGGGCTCTTTGGCTTCATACATACTGTTATATGGACGTTTCCTCTCATCCATAGACAATAAGAACGAGGCATGCTTCTGTTGCCTTTCTTCCATTTCCAATGCCTGTCAAAATTAAGAAAATTAATAAGTAATAGTGCCCCCATTAGAATAGAAAAAAGGTATTTTATTACAAATAATTACCTTCTTCAATTTGTCCTCATCCTTCTTGGCTTTCTTCTCCTTCTTCTCCTTCTTCCTCTTCTTCTTGGACTTCTTTTTCTTCTTCTTACTAGTCTTCTCAGTTTTGGTGCGTATGTCGGGCTCGGAGTCGGAACTGCTCGAACTGGAGTCCGACGATGATGAAGCAGCTTTTTCTAAAAAAATGAAAAAAATTGTAGGCCATTGTCACAGACATCATTCATAAGTCAGACTGAATGTAGAACACAGTGAAAAATGCTTTGTAATAAATATAGTAGAAAGTAGAAAAAATGTTGCCATACTCGGCACCTTAGATATTCCCATCAGACTCCAAAAACTGTCATAAAATTAAAATCAAAGCTTTAATTCGCAAATAGACCGCCGAAGGCTCTTTTACAATTTTTTTTTAAACTACCAGGCGTATCGTAAAAACCATCATTGCCAAGAAAAATGCGCCGCAAACTTGCATATAGTTCCCTATTACTGTAGATTATACTAATTATAATTACCTTTTTTGTCTTTCTCCTTCTTCTCTGGAGATTCTTTGATTCTGGCGCTGGTGGAAGCCTTGGGGTCATCTTTAACTTCTAATACCACCGACTTGCCCGCCTCACCAACGCAATACGACATCTGAAACGAGGTTTAATTTCAATTCAAAAATTACCCGGAGAACCTACCCAACACAGAGGAAAATAGGGCGGTGATGGTCAAGGCTCTTCGCTATTAGACCGTTACCGAAACGATTATCGGAACAGTGATCGTCGAATCAACAGGCCACATGGTAACCTCGTGAGCCAAGTCAAGGTACTTGCTGACTTTGTCCTTCTCGGCGTTCACGAGGTTCACGTCATGGGGGATCGTGATGTCTACGAGCACTGCCTGGCGCTTCGATCGATCTATCAGCACGATATCAGGTTTATTGGCGACAATAGTCCTGTCCGTGATGATAGATCGATCCCAATAGAGCGTGACACGACCATTTTCAAGAACTGGTGCAGGTGTGTACTTGTAGTAGGGCACTTCGAGGTCCACAAGACCGAATAAAAGAGCAAGTTGCTGGTGAATAATCCGGGCCACTAGGTTATAATAATAATAATAATGCCTGAGTGACTCTCCAGGACGGCGGCATGCCCGACAGATGTCGACTACCGTCCTTCTGTATTATTATTACTAACTACTACTACTTGTTTATCAACCGGTCCTCTTCGTGTTTCGTGGTACTGACCTTGATGAACGAATGGCAGCACTTGAACCCCCACTGGCCGTCGCGCCAGTACGAGCCCCAGACCGACGTGTGGTTGTTTATCAACACGTCCTCCTCGTATTTACTCCTGGAATCAAAAGCTTGCAAGTTGCAACTCGGAAAAGGTCATAAGAACATCAACATAAAAATCATTGCTAATCATCTTTAACATTCATAGTCTACATAAAGTTGGTGAGTTCTTAAAACCACATTCGGCTTTGTCTTGCTCACTCACTCTCACGGGTTGGATACTTAAATCGTCCGATGGTAATTGTTCGTTCTAGAAACACGACATGACACGGCTCTCACACGGTCTTCTGCTAGTCATGTCAAGCTCCTAAGGCACATTACATTTTGATTTTGAAATAATAACTTTCAATTCACATAGTTAAATGTACCTGGGTCCTACTGAAAAACAGCGTTGCGGCTTGCCGCAATATTATGCTGAGTGGGGCCCATTTTACACCATATCGGTACTATTGCTAATTGTATTTCTTCTTACTATTATATATCTACGTGTATCGAATGTGTGTAAATAAATGTTTCTCTCTCTCTCTCTCTCTCTCTCTCTCTCTAAATTTGAAATCGGACTGTGAAATATGTACAAAAATTTTGTACAGCCGAGGGCATAAATATCGGTACAGCTCATGTCAAATATATGACATTGGCGAAATCATCGCATCGATCTGGAGCCATATTTAAAACAAGAAGACGTGTCACCGGCGTCATTGTTTATGGCATAAAGGTGTATAGTTTATTTTGACGTCTTTGTAACATACATAGATTTATGCCCTTGACTCTACAAAAGCGGAGGTTGTATGTTGTCTTACTTGGCGAGCTGCTTCTCGGGCCCGTTGGCGACGGTGCCGTCCCGGTTGTACTGCGTGAACACCTCCGTCTGCGCCAGCAGCAGCTCGCGCGGCGGCACCTTCAGGTGCTCAGCGCCACCATACTTCTCCAGGACGGATTCTTTCACCTACAACAAATTTATTGGTCAGATTGGTCACATGCCATGGTCCAGGCTATAAGTAAACTGCTTAAATGAATCCTCGCGGGCGCGGGGTACAAATACAAATACAAATAATTTATTTTGCTTGAAAAGGGGTTACATAAGATGTTAACAATAGTTATTAAGGTGCTCCTTATTCGGCTATACTACAACAGCATGCAAAATATCAAACTCTAATAAAAGTCATTACATAAAAATAATTAGACTATTACATTACTGCTTACAATTAGATCATTATCATGTTAATTTAAATTGTTCTTATATTTTGAATTACATATTTATATTCCTATAACAAAGTTATCAGGTCAAGTCCTATCTACTGAGAGAGAGAGAGAGAGAGAGAGAGAGAGAGAGAGAGAGAGAGAGAGAAACATTTATTTACACACATTCGATACACGTAGATATATACAATACAATACAATACAATACAAATACTCTTTATTGAACACCACAAATCAGTACAAAACAATACAGAAACAAAGAACAATGTAGACAATAGGCGGTCTTATCGCTTAATAGCGATCTCTTCCAGACAACCAAAAAGCTAAATAAGTTGGAGTATATAATAGTAAGAAGAAATACAATTAACAATAGTACCGATATGGTGTAAAATGGGCCCCACTCAGCATAATGTTGCGGTAAGCCGCAACGCTGTTTTTCAGTAGGACCCAGATAAAATTAAAACTAAACATATAAAAGACACATACACTGTGGCGACACGAACGTCAGTGGAAAGCACTATACAAACAAGCTGACAAATATAAGGAAGTATGTATGGATTGTGCTCTGGAGAAAAAATCATTTAAATTGTAAAATGTCTGTTCTAAAAGCCACTTGTATAATATTTCAGTAAATATTCACGCGCCTGCCCCTGCACAGTGCACAGAGCTGCCACCCCGCGCATCTGCACCGCGCGGGCGAGGACTCATACACGCGGTCGGTCTATATTTGCCTAGTTAGTTTCAATTTCAGTTGTCAAGTTCGCAAAACGGGGTGCGAGTCGAGTTACCTTCACTTGTGGTCAAAAACTGCGGTTCGTTTTTGGATCCGTCCGAGCGGAAGAGCAGTGCTTGGTCCCGTGCACCATCGGTTAATGATTTCCTGGCAGATTCTGAGGGATTGATATCCGTTGGCTAAGAGCCCGGGGAGGGGTCTTTCGACCGTGTTCTACCGTACAACGTTGCCGACATTTTTGTCACAAGATTTTTGAATACTGTATTTACTTTGACATTTTTTTTTTTTTTTTTTATATGAATAGGAAGGCAAACGAGCAAGTGGGTCACCTGATGGTAAGTGATCACCACTGCCCATAGACACCCGCAACCCCGGAGGGATTGCAGATGCGTTGCCAACCTAGAGGACTAAGATGCAATGCCTCTTGTGCCCGTAATTTCCCCGGCTGTCTTACTCTCCACACCGGAACACAGCAGTGCAAGCACTGCTACTTAGCGGCAGGATTAGCGAGTAAGATGGTGGTAGCGATCCGGACGGACCTTGCACAAGGCCCTACCACCCGCGAACATTGGCGAAATCATCGCATCGATCGATGAGGCCATATTAAAAAGAAGAATTAAGATGTCATGGTAAGGCCCTATGACTGCCGCGAATCTTTTGTGAGGGTTCAGCATACCTGCGACTTGAACTGCGAGAACTTGTCGTGGTACTGCCGCTGCAGCATTTGCAGCTTGGTGGGCTCGGCCAGCAGGTGCACGTCCACGCCGCGCGCGTGCGCCTCCCACGCGAACAGCTGCGCCGCCGCGTGCGCGCACGTGTCCCCCGTGAACCGGACGAAGTTCTCGCCCGTGTAGTCCGACCTACACACACAAAGTTTCACCATCAGCCTGAAGACTTAGCACACCATAATGAACGACCACTCGCCAGCATCCGCCGGGTTCCCGCAACTTTCATGATGTCGTCGGTCCACCTGGTGGGAGGCCTGCCAACACTGCGTCTTCCGGTTGGTGGTGGCCACTCGAGAACTTCTCTCCCCCAACGGTTGTGTTCTACGAGCGATGTGGCCTGCCCATTGCTACTTCAACATACATATCTTTACACAAAATCTGTTCATTCTTAATTGTCTTCTTTGGTAAACAAAATTCTGACATCAAAACACCTAATTTTTTTTACTATTTTATCGTAAATAAACGAACTGGAAATAAAATAACAGCAAAATTATGAACAAAATATTGCCTGAGGTTTCCTTGATAACATAATGCACCTTGTTTTTTATAAAGTTTGTACGTTGAGGTTAGAATTTTGTTTACCAAATATATCAAGTATGAAAAGACCTTTCATATCTCGCATCCGATTTGGCATGCCTATATTAATGTGGTGATATAGGTACAGTAATCCAGAAGTGAAATTCTAATGGCCATGAATTATCTCCGCAAGAGGAAACTCGGCAACAGTTGACTTGACACATTCAACAAAAGATATAGTCAGCGACAAATAACTTTTATCAAAAATGTTTTTTAGATAAGATTGTTTGGCCCCTATCCCCTGTCATGTCTGTCAGAAGTATACTCACTCCGCAGCGTTGGGGTCGGGATTGTCCCTCATAGACCGCGTCTTGGGGTCATAGTACGCGGAGTTAGGGTCCAGATTCCGCAAATATTTGGCAGTGTCCTCTCTGATACGCAAGTTACGCACTGTGATACGTTGTTTGGAGTCCACCTAGAACAAGAGGTGACAATGTACACACAAAGAGAATTCATGGTCTGGGAGCAAAGAAACTAGATGCTAGATGCACCGAGCGAATGGGCGAAAATCGTAGGGATCACGTTACAGGCGATGCGGTTAGCAACCCATCACTATTTCGATTCCCTTTTCCACCTATACATCCGCAATCCTGTCTACTAAGTCAATGATGAAGTGGTGATTTATGTAAGTAAGTATTGTATGGATAAAAAAATGTTTTTAGCACACCTTCATGCTGACAGACTTACAAACTCTCGAAAGCAGAAATCTGAATCTTAGCACAAAGGCAAATGGGGTATAAGATAGCAGGACTGGCAAAATACCCACAGGGCCCGGAACTTAGCCATGGAGCACAGAAAGGATGATGATGCACTTCTCCATATTGAGGAAGGACCTCCATCTGATGAACTTTCCACGAGCCCTAGACATAGTTACGCCACTACCAGAGGTTTCGTTTATGATATAGACAAGTGTCTACATCTACATGTACATCCCTAAGGCGGCTGGCACAAGTCGTTAGGTTTACAGTGAGTGACTTTTTGAGTAGAACTGCCAGCCTTCCTCTTTTCACAACCAGACCAACCATACAGGTATGACAGTTCCTTAAGAAATACAAAATGAGTAAATTCAATTGTGTGATGAAGTTATTTCTTACCTAACTGACATGTATCTAAGCCTCGTTTAGTTTAACATTTTAATTGAAAACATATGGGACCAAATACTGATGTGGAAGGATTCAGGAACGCATAGCAATTATCTCTGTAGAAAGTCAAGGATAGATTCCAACGGAGTATTAGAGTTTTCAAAGGATCTTCTTACCTTTGTACCAGGCATATCAACTTCATCTACATATTTGTCTTCATCCTCTTCAGCATTGTCATCATCCTCTGTTGCATCTGAAATATTTGACAGTTAATCAATATTTCCGTAACTTTAATTTTCAAGTATAGCTTGTATAGTAAGGGAGACATGCAATAATCCAAAAGGAGGAAACTCTTTAATGGTTTGACCAATTGACTTGAAATTTGGTATACCAAGTACAGTCAACAAAAAGGACAATCAGCAAAATACTTGGGCCTGCGGTGTGCCAAAAAGAATATTTCATACCCTGTTCTAATTTCTTAGCCCTCAGCTCTCTCTTAGCCTCCTCGATCTTCTGGTACTCCTCGATGATGGCCTTGTGTTCTGCAGGATCGTACCCATTCCAGCGATCCCTCTTGCCATCGTAACTCAGGTTCAGGTCAGGCTGGCTGAACTCATCCGGTGCAATTCCCGCATTTGTGTATTTCGCACCAATCTGACAAAAAATTTCAAGCATAAAAATTCTAGTGTTGGTAGGTTCATTGGTCATAATAAGTTTTATTTAAGACTTCAAAATGTGAATCACAGGATTATTGAAACTCTGTCTTTTAAGAAACAGGATTTGTAACAAATTCAAACCTGCTATGGGTGGTGTAGCAGTATAACACGCATCATGGATTGATGAGGATTCAGGTTCAATTCCCGGCCATAGCTTTACTTTTCGAATTTACCTGTGTTCTAATTTTCAGGTTACAAATTTAACAAATTCAAAGTTAAATCACAACACAATTTTATGAAAGTGAGGATGATCTAGTTTTACTGTGAAAGTTTCCAGTGAACATTTCATAAATAAAGGAGTCTTACTTTTCTTGGCCTGTCGAGACAATCCTTCTTTTTATGTGTCATTGCGCCACAATTTTCACAGCTCCCTTTTCTGAACTTGGTGGCTACTTTTGTCTGAAATAGAAAAAGTAACATTATCAAGCATATCTTGGTGATGCTGGCTCTAATTTTATTTTGTTCCTCCCCTGAAAGCATTTTTTTTAAACCGAACAATCACCCCAAGTATTATGTCTCTATGTCAACAGTTGCAAAATACCCTTTGTCAGGTGAGCAAGAATACATAAATCGCATCTATATCCTTTACTGGGTATCCAGAGCCTAAGGTAATAAAGTCATTAATTAAAAAAATTAAGTACCTAATTATCACCAAAAAAGCTTATGCACAATTTTCTTCCAACAGACTTTCCTTGAGTGCCAAAATTTTTGAAATAACACAGTTAAGACTCATAAAAGGTAAAAGATGACAAACCTTATCAACACCCTTGTTGTAAAAAGTGTCAAGCTTGGTGAACCCGGCCTCCCGGTCCTCCTGAGGCCGCTGGTGCTTCAGCGTCGGACCTGCAGTGCCGTAGTACCATGGCGCTGACGAAATGTACTGCGGAATGTGCGGATTTATATCCTTGCCTGAAACAAGGAATTATATGATGAAAAAAGTTGAAATTCGGTAATTAGTAATGCGTAGCACTAAAGCTGTTGCTGTTCTGATACATTTACAATTGCTTTTTAAGTTCTTTAGTAAAATAAAGAGTGAAATTCGTAATATAGTGCATATTCGAATTGTCATAACAATAACTAGTACGGGGTTATGTTCATTGTATTTTTGGGTTAGAATAACATTAAATACCTGTTTCATCAACGGCTGCAGGTGCTGTGCCGGCTTTTCGAGCCTCTTCTAGCTCTTTAGCCTTCCTCCAATCCTCACGAGACTTCTTTTTAGGTTCGTCATCTTCTTCGCCAGTGTCGTCTTTGTTGCGCAATATCTGCGAGACGGACGCCCGTGTTGTCGACGCCATGCTCATTTCGTTACTTAACCATAAAATCTCTAGCTTTAATAACTAAGAAATTATGAAATTAGTAAATAAAAACAACAATTTCTTCTTCTCTCTCCTTAATGGCGGCCGTAACAACAATTTCCTAGTATAATATTTCCACGGTGTTCAAGTGTCAATAACTTTTTTTTTAATTTGTCACAGATTACACAAATAAAGAGTTTTTGACGTTTTCGATTACAAAGGTTTTAGTACAATTTTTAATATTGCAGTTAAGTGCTTAATACACCATTAATGTAATATTTAATTAAGCTACTGAACAAGAGATGGCACTGTTGATATAATTAAATGCTCATGAATAGAAGCCTTAAAAAAAAACACTAGCCGTCATTCGTAATCGCGCTAAATTTAAAAAGAACGCTTTTAGATAGTGATCTCAATTTTGTCGTTAAAAAATATAGTGAATATTATTTCAGGTAGTATTTTATAAGCATAACACGTCCAAAGATTTCTTTCTGCGTAAATTATTGAGAAACTAACTTCGGTGTTCTGATTTAGTATTCCCCGCAAAGGTACCTCCGTAGTAAGGTTATTGCCGTTGAAATAAGGAAGGAAAAATAACTAATAACAGTGAAGCTGAAAATAGTTTTATTTCAGAAACTAATTGGAGTTTTTGGTAAGATTTTTTTGGTTTTGAACCATAAAAACCTGGATATTCTTTCACAGCTGCGCTCTGCGCTACGTTGTCGCCGCCACTTTTTGGCAGGACAAAGTATTTTTTACAAGCTTTTATTTAACTTGCCCCTTCTATATTTTTATTAATTGAGCCAAATCTTAAGACAAAGATTTTCTTTCTACGGGTCTAATCTTTCAAATCAAATTTGATTCACTTCTAATTGTACGACCGCCTTCGTTGGTAAGGTACAAACAAATATTTATATGCGAGATGGATGCATGCATATACAGTCAGCAAAAAAGCTCGTATAAATTTTATTTTTAACAAAAAATTATTCCTGCTAGTTGATCAAGTACAAAATAACACCAGAAAGTACATATAAAGGACAGAAAAAAACGAAATACAAAAATTATATATTTAATTTTTCTCTACATAATTTTCATTCATGTCTTTATTATATGGTGCTGCAATAAATCAGTAAAACGTAAAAAACTCAACAAAGGGAACTTTCGCGTAAATAGTCCACTAGTTGAGAATTCATTTGGAATTAAAAATGTGCCCCTTTAAAAACATGGCTAGGCAAACAAGTGTAATTTCAATCTCATTCTACCTTTACCGTTCAACAGAAAGGAATTGTAAATGCGATTATGTCTATATGATTCTTAAAGCGACGTAAAATCAGCCAACGGTTTTGTACGAAACCGAAGCGATCTAAACTAAAAAAAACTGGAATTATTGCCCTTTTTTGAGTTTTTGACCTTTATATAAGTATTTAACACTAGTTAAGTCTGCGGCGGGTCCTGGTACGGTGATAGCTAGGCCGCGGCACCCGGATACGTTCATTGGAGTCCCCGACTTGGGAGGGGGACTCTTCCAACGGCTCCGCTCGCGGCGTGAACAGTTTGCGGCGGCTGCGAGTCACACTGAAAGCAGTCCCAAATATTATACATGCTTGTTATAATTCCTACTTTCTTGTCCAAAACTTTCAGATGGATTTGGATAAAGCGCGTACTTAGTTAGCTTATATTTATCATACATAGCCTACTTATGGCTACTTTTTCTGTCTTAAAAAAAACCTGTTTTATTGTACATAATTATATAATAAAAAAGTGCTAACCTCTTAGATGGACAGCTTTGTACACCCATAAGCGGAGGTAGATTTTCGTTCTCACTCTGTTCTGGGGAAGGAATGTCTTTGACATCCCTCGTCGGTGCCGGGACGTCCAAAGTGACATCCGAAAACTCATTCTGCAGATTCATTATACTCTTCAAAGTTTTTGTTTCATCTTCCTCTGCTTTATTCTTCTGTCTTCTTAGTCTAAGTGATTTTTTAACGGTCCTTGAACATTTAGCAGTGCTCTCAACTAAAATTTCGTTGTCGGTTTCTGCATTTTCTTTTTTCTGGCGTAGATTGTATTTTACAGCTTTGGCAGTACTTTCTTCCAAGTTGCTACTTAGATTATTCATAGCTTCATCAGTTCTGTTATCCTTTGCAGTTGGTGCTTCAGTTTTGATATTTTTATCCTCTGATATCTCTTGAGTATTGTCCGTAACAAGTAGTTCGAAATCTGTAGCTCTAGGCGCTGTAATGTCTTTGTAGATGTTTTCGAAAGCATCAATCGTGTTATCTTCAGATGTTTGATTGATATTAGTTAAATCATTGGAAACTGAGGTTGGCGGTTCTTTTCTTTCAATTTCATTTTGTTTCATTTCCAGTTCTGTGTTTACTGTGCTTATTCGTTCTTGTTTAATTTTTGTTTTATTATCAATTCCTTCTTTTGTGAGCCGAACTTCAAATTCAGGTTTTATAAAATCATGTTTTTCCATATTGCATGTATCTGTCTTTGTTACTTCTGTATCAAATTTAGGTTTACGTTCTGTATTTGACATTGAGTCTAATTTTTTGGGCGGAATATGCAAATCGGGTTTTATATCATTGTTTTCTTCTGTTTTAGATGTAGATTCCTGATTTTTGATATCAGCAGAATGATTTTGTTTTGAAATTGATTCACGTGTTTCCTTGATTTCAGTGATTTCGTCAAGCTTTATGTCTTCATCTTTTTCAGGTATCAAGTTACAGCTAGTTAAAGAATTATTGGACTTCGGGTCTTTTCCACCATAGCTTGGAACATCATCAGGTCTAACTGGTTCATTTTCTATCTCGTTCCCAACCTTTTCCTTGGTAATTTGTTCATTAGTGTGGAATATTTCTTCCTTTTCTTTGACATCATTTAAAACAATCTTCTCAATAGATTGCCGCGCTTTTTCCACACTTCTAAACATTTCTTGTTTCTGGCAGGGTGATTCCATCTCTTCAAATATATCAATTGAGTCATGGTTTCTAAGTAAAATTTTACTTTTATTGTAAGCTGGGGGCAAATCGACGTTTTTCGAGAAACTCTCTCTTAAAATCTTATTAATCGTTGTTGGTTTATAGTTTTCTGGTACTTCATCTTGGACTATAGATGGAGATCTAAGAAGGTCATGTTTTTTAGAAAAATCATTTATAATATCAACTATAGGATTGGGATCCATATTATCAAAATAAGTTTTCTTTTCTTTAAATTTTCTTGGACTGACAATGTCTGCCACAGCTTTATCATCATCAAAATACTTATACGCAGCTTTTTCTTTATTACCAAAGTCATTTGCTTCCATTTCCAACAATTCAAACTGAGTGAGAGAGCTATCGCTGGAAGTGGTGGTTTTGGCAAACTTCTTAATTTTATCAATTTGTGTCTCTATATGTTTGACAGGTTTCGTTACACTTACGCTAGCATTTGTATCTTTTATTTCGAAAGTATTATAATCTTCTAGAGAGTCATTAATTCCAGTGTCTCTTAAATCGTCCAATAAATTTTTCTTCAATGAATCAGCTTGATCTACATTTGCATTTATGCTTATTTTAGAATCATTAACAAAATACGTTTCTCTAACATTTGATTTTAATTCTACTTTCGAATCAACAAAATATGTGCCTCTTCCTAACTCGCTTGACAGTTTCAAATCACTCTTAATATCAGCTTTCTTTACTGTGGCAGGACAATCCATGCTTTGATCGTTACAACTGTCATTATTCGATACATCGTAAGTTTCGTCAGTTCGTTCACACGTTTCATCACTTTGATCAACTGACATAGTGGAGTCTCTCTTACTTTCATCTGTTAAGTCAGTTACATCTTTATCTGAGAAACTATCCTCTTTAACTGTATCTTCAGTCTTGTTCATGTCATAAGTTGCATTGTGTGTGTTGTTAAGCATGCTGCTCTGTCGTACAAGCCGAGAGCGGTTGATATCCTCTTTTTTGAAAGTCGGTTCGAGGCTTTCGTTACACACGTCGTCTAGTTCATCACTTTCTTCTTCGCTGTCAGTTACATCTATAGCATCTTCATTATTCGAGTCGTCTGATGCTTTTTCTGAAACAATTTTATTTACATGATTAACTCATTACAGCAAAGAACCATTTTTACCCGACTACGAAAACAAAGGGTAATGATTTTAGCTTACATACATACATACATAAATCACGTCTTTATCCCTTACGGGGTAGACAGAGTCTAAGGTGACAAAACCTAAAGACCACGTTTAGCATGATTGTGGGCGTATGGATGGAAAGGGGAATCAAAACAGTGATGGGTTACTAGCCACATCGCCTATATAACATGATCCCTAAGATTTTCGCCCAATCCCTCGATGGGCTTTTACCATCTGCGCGGGAAGAGAAGCAACTGGTACATTCTATGTTTTTTCTTTGCTCCCAGACCATGATTTTAGTAGTGTTAATAATAATTAGTAGTGTTAACATTAATTAAGAAGTCTACAGAAAAAAAAAGACCAGAAAAATGAGTTTGCGTTACGCGTTCATGCTTTTGGTGTAACAACAACAAAATGTCCACTGCTGATGCTAGAAAAAATCCTAGACTCACTCCAATAATTTTTCAAAATGTTCTTCACTACCCACATACATTTTAAAAGCAAGTTTTCGATGTAGTTAAAATGTTTATAACAAAAATTAGATTCAAAAAAGGTATTTCACTATGATTAGTTACATCAGCAGTCATTTAATTTTAACTCACCGTCTCTCTCTTCAATACAAGCTCTCAGATGCTGCATCTCTTCTTCCACGCGCGCGCGCGCCAGCCGCTCAGTGCTCAATTCCTCCTGCAGAAAACAAATCAATACCATCATCATCTGTGATCATCATCAGCAATATTTGTTCTTATCCATAATACAATTGCTTGGTCAGAACGCTTCTACTAAAAGCACCTCAAGTTTGTGATGGGAAACTTGAGGTGCTTTTAGTTCTATAGAACAAATAGCACATTTTTTGTTTCAATAGTTCTACCATGGAACTGCTGGGAAAGAAAAATGTTAACAGTTCTATGACGTCACAGTTCCATAGAACAAATGGGAGGTACCCCTTCTTTCTGCCATTCTGCCCTGTTGTCGTGCGAACATGAGCAGACACACGCCTATTTATACATACATACACATACACAAATCACGTCTTTATCCCTTACGGGGTAGACATAGCCTAAGGTGGCAAGACCTAGGCCACGATGAGCAAGATTGTGGGCGTAAAGATGGCAAAAAATGGAATCAAAATAGTGATGGCCTATTTATAGAATGATTTAATGACACAACGGAGTTAAGGGAAGTTTCGATATTCATTGTGGCCCTTTGGCCTCAGCTAAATCTAAAATACGGCAAGCCTTATAAGTTAATTTAATCAGTTCGTCAGGCTTTCGTAACTGTTATTTTTTTGTTTGTATAAATAACTATAGGTAATAATTTTGTGAAATAATAATTTGTTACATACCTACACATACACAAATCACATCTTTATCCCTTACGGGGTAGACAGAGCCTAAGGTAACAAGACCTACAGGCCACGTTTAGCAAGACACTGAGGGCGTAGAGGCGGAAAGTGGAATCAAAATAGTGATGGGTTGCTAACCGCATCGCCTACAACATGATTCCTATGATTTTCGCCCATTCCCTCAATGGGTTTTTACCATTTGCGCGGGAAGAGAAGCAACTGGTACATTCTATGTTTTTTCTTTGCTCCCAGACCAGCACGGTAGTAATTTGTTGTTCTAGGATTATGTAGGAATAATTTCTTTTTATAAATAACTGTTTACCACAAGTGCATGATGTGTCTACTATTACAGAGTATACACAAAGAATATCTAGTTTGTAGACCATTAATTAAAAAAATAATGAAAAATAGCCACGCGATCACGTCTGACGGTAAAGCCGGGTACACATCTGTTAACTAACCGTAACTGTTGCACGTTACAGTGACCCAAAACCTTAGTGTGGAGGTTGCTCGCGATCTTTACGTTTCTAGTTAAATATTGCTTCACCTTATCGACGCCACTGACACATAAATCAGCACCGCAGGTTCAACACCAACGACCTATATATCCTACTAGATTCTGCCCGCGACTTCGTCTGCGTAGAATTATACATAAACACCTTCCTCTTGAATCACTATCTATTAAAAAAAACCGCATCAAAATCCGTTGTGTAGTTTTGAAGATATAAGCATACATAGGGACATAGGGACAGAGAAAGCGACTTTATTTTATACTAGCCTTCCGTCCGCAGCTTCGCCCGCGATAAATTAATTTTCCCGTAGGAATAGGTATTTTCCCGCGGTAAAAAGTAGCCTATGTCACTCAGGGATAATGTAGTTTTCTAACGGCAAAATAATTTTTGAAATCGGTCCAGTAGTTTCGGAGCCTATTCAATGCAAACAAACAAACAATCAAATTTTTCCTCTTTATAATATTAGTATAGATACGTCCATTACTTCAATGCAAAAGCAACCTTCATTTAATTGGGTTTAAGTTCAACTTAAGGCATCGCAATAAAAGTATTTGACGTGGCGGCGAAGTAAAGTATAAATAAATAAATAAATATCTTGGGACAAATTACACCAATTGACCCAGCCCCAAACTAAGCAAAGCCTGTACTAAGGGTACCAGGCAACGGATAAACGTACTTATATAATGTAGACTAGTATTTCGCGTGGGGGCCGCGGGCCCCAAGGGCCCCGCGGAGGTCCCGTGCCACCCTGTTTTGTTTTAATAATCCTAACCTTTTTTTTTTTTACTATATACTTTGGCCGCCTTTTTGAAACCGCCACCTTGAAAACAGTGACCCTTACCGCCCTGTTTTTTTTTCAAATATTTCTAACTTTTTTTTCTACAATCTTTGGCCGCCATTTTGTATCCGCCATCTTGGAAAAAGTA
The DNA here is from genome assembly GCA_949127965.1 of Pandemis corylana. NCBI lineage: Eukaryota > Metazoa > Arthropoda > Insecta > Lepidoptera > Tortricidae > Pandemis > Pandemis corylana. Next base: position 14,022,244 of record OX421860.1, read on the forward strand.
TTTCGCGGTGAGGCCGCGGGCCCCACGGGACCCGCGGAGGGTTCCCTGCAACCCTGTTTTTTTTCAAATATTTATAATTTTTTTTTTAATCTTTGGCCGCCGTTTTGTATCCGCCATCTTGGAAAAAGTATTTCGCGCGGGGGCCGCGAAGGGTAGCCTACCATCCTATTTTTTTCGCATGGGGGCCGCGGGCCCCACGGGACCCGCGGAGGGTACCCTGCCAGCCTGTGTTATTTTCAAATATTACTACATTCTTTGGCCGTCATTTTGAAACCACCACCTTGGAGTATTTCGCGTGAGGGCCGCGGCCCCCGCGGGGACCGCGGAGGGTAACCTACCAGCCTATATTTTTTTCATATATTTGTCACCTTTTTTTCACTTTATTCTTCGGCCGTTATCTTGGGAACAGCATCTCACATGGTAGCCGCGGGCCCCACGGGACCCGCGGAGGGTACCCTACCATCCTGCTTTTTTTCAAATATTTCTAACCTTTTTCACTTTATTCTTTGGCCGCCATCTTGGGAAAAGCATTTCGTATGGGGCCGCGGGCCCCACGGGACCCGCGGAGGATGCCCTGCCAGCCTGTTTTTTTTTTCAAATTTTTCCAACTTTTTCTACTATATTTACTACGTTTTGAAACCACCACTATGGAAAAAGTACTTCGCGTGTGGGCCGCGGACCCCGCGGGGCCCGCGGAGAGTAACCTACTGCCCTATTTTTTTTCATATATTTATATCCTTTTTTACTTTAATTTTTGGCCGCCATTTTGAATCCACCACCTTGGAAAAAAATTAGGTTCATTAGATTACTCCTTCCACCTAGAACGACACTTGGTCGAGTACAACCCATCTATCTCGACTGGCCACTGAGATATTCGCGTTTCAATTTTGTATGGCGGCCATTTTGTTTTCGCAATTTTGAAAAAAAAAATACCGGTTCATCCATAGGCTGGCTGTTCTGAGCGACTTTAGTTCCGGGGAAACTCGATAGGGCAAGTCGTTGCGGAGAACTGGCCCATGTGTCAGGTCAGTTTCCACGTTAAGGTTGGCTTTGCATTTTTTTTTGTACTTGTGATAAAATTTCTTATGCGGTGGTGTATAAAGTCGAACCCTATTTCTAAAAGCTGTTATTCAACACAAGTGAGTCTGTTAGTCTAAAACTACTTTGTATGGCGGCCATCTTGGAAAATGGCAGATCCGAAAAATAAAGTATGTCGCTTGAATTTATGGCCTCGAAGAGCCCCGGATGCAAAATTTCAATCGGATCGGAGTAAAAAAAAATTTGGCCGCCATTTTGAATCCGCCATTTTGGAAAAAAATTTAGGTTCATTAAATTACTCCGCTCACTTTGAACGATATTTGTTTGAGCACCACCCACCTGTTGCGACTGGCCTCTGAGATATTGGTGTTTCAATTTTGTATGGCAGCCATTTTGTTTTTGCAATTTTGAAAAAAAAATACTGGTTCACCTATTGACTGGCTGTTCTCAGTGACTTTTGTTCCGGGCAAACTCGATAGGGCAAGTCGTTGCGGAGAGCTGGCCCATGTGTCAGGTCAGTTTCCACATTTAGGTCAATTTTTCATTTTTTGGTACTAAGCATGAAATTTCTAAAGCGACGGTGTATAGAATTGAACCCCACCTCTTATGGGCTCTTCAAAACAACAGGTGAAAGAAACAGAAATTACTTTGTATGGCGGCCATCTTGGAAAATGGCGGAATCGAAAAATAAAGTATGACGTTTGAATCTGTGGCCTCGAAGAGCCCCGGATGCAAAATTTCAATCGGATCGGATAAAAAAAAAATTTAGCCGCCATTTTGAATCCGCCATCTTGGAAAAAAAATTACTTAGTCGGATTTCCCCCTCAACTCTGAATGACATTTGGTCGAGCACCACTCGTCTATCTCAACTGGCTTCTGAGATATTCGCGTTTCAATTTTGTATGGCGGCCATCTTGTTTTCGCCATTTTGAAAAAACTTTGACCGGCTTACCCATTGGCTGGCTGTTCTAAGCATTTTTAGTTTCGGGCAAACTCGATAGGCCGAGCCGTTGCGGAGAACCGCCCCATGTGTCAAGTCAGTTTCCACGTTCAGGTCGATTTCGTATTTTTCTGGTGGTCGGGCAAGCATTTTTGATACGAAGATGTATAGAGTAAAACCCCACCTCTTACCGGTTCTTCCAAACAACTCTGGGGTGAGTCAGTGAGTGAGTCAGTGAGTGGGTATTCAGCTATATATATTATAATAAATACATACAACATCCATGACTCGGGTACAAACATTCGTATTCATCATACAATTGTCTGCCCCTACCGGGATTCGAACCCAGGACCTCTAGCTTCATAGTCAGGGTCACTAACCACTAGGCTATCTATTAAAGTATCCTACTAATATTATAAGTTTGTAAGTAAGGATGGATGGATGGATGTTTGTTACTCTTTCACGCCAGAACCGCTGGACAGATCTGGATGAAATTTGGAACATAAACAGATTATAGTCTGGAATAACGCATAGGCTACTTTTTATCCCGGAAGATTGCGTAATTCCTGCGGGATAGCGATAAACGAATTCCATGCAGACGAAGTTGCGGGCAACAGCTAGTTATAAATAAAAAAAGGTGCCACTTACTTCCAAAATGGCTATTTGCTCCATCAGCTGCATTATCTGAAAACAACAAGAACTGTCAGCATATTCGACAAATACAGATTTTATCACAAATATGCCGTTGGGCATACGCCTCTCCAATCCGTCTCCATCTTGAACGATTGGCCGTTTCCCTCACCCAGACTGGTCCTACTGTCTCCATTATGTCATCGGACCATATAATTAGCTCATATTATAGAAAGTTGTCAGTCAGTAAGTTTCCAACCCGTGTTTACCAATATAAATACGTCACGCCTCTTTCCCATAGGGGTAGGCAGAGACTACTTTGTTCCACTTGCTACGATCCCGACATACCTCTTTCGCTTCATCCACATTCATCAGTCTCACCAACCTTTTCAATTATTTTTAAACCAACTGCAAAAAAAGGAGGAGGTTCTCAATTTGTCTGTATTTTTTTTCTATTTGGTTTGATTGCCACTACGTTGGACGATATGGCCTTGGCACCATCTTGTCAGGGCTGGAGTTAAATCTAGGCTGCGTTTCTTGGTCTCTGTTTAAAAAAAAATTGAACTTTTTATGATTTATAAATTATACCTTTTTCTGCAAAGACCGCGAAGGCGTCCCTTCCTTCGTTTTGACGGTTTTCTTGTTTAGCAGCGCTTCGTATTCCTCGCGTAACTCTGCTATCTGAAAATATTCAAGCCTTCACTTAAAAATCACAATATAATATTAAATTAAATTCTTCCATTTCTAAATATCAGTGAAAATTAGAACACAGAAAAATCCGAAAAGTAAAGATATGGCTGGGAATCGAACCCGGATCCTCGTCATTCCGTGACGCGTGCTATACCCCTACACCACCCGTAGCAGGTGGGTAGTCTTCGAATTTTTCTACCTGTTACTAGCTGTCACGTGACCTTTTGTTACTAGGCGAATTTTTGTCGCTAAGCGTCATCTGTTTGAATGATGTGTCTGTACGACACAATTCTTCCATGCTGATCTGGGAGTAAAGAAAAAACATGTATGTGACGTTGACGGGGAAAAGGTTAAAGGCCGACAACGGACCGGCACCTGTCCTGAGGTCGCTGGTCCCTACGGGTAGCGGTGATCGCTTTCCAGCCAGTGTTGTCTCCCTCTTTCCATAAAAAAAAAACAAAACTAGCCAGCATACCTCAGCGTCGTACTTCTCCTCGAGACTCCTCATCTGCGCCTTGTAGAACTGCTCGGTGATGTCGCGCGCCTCGTCCACCAGCTCCTTGACGGTGGCGGCGTTCTCCTGCTGCTGCTCCTCCATGTCTGCCAGCAGCTTGTTGTACAGGCTCTGCGCTCTGCGGGTCACCATGCCAAAGGTATTATCAGTGGCGTAACTATAACGCCTGGGGACCGTGGCAAAGTCGTCAGATGGGGCTCCTTCCTCAATATAAAGAAGTGCATCAGCGTCCCTTCTGTGCTCTAAACCAAGCCGGTTCGGGGCCCCGTAGAGCTAGGGGCCCCTGGCATTTTGCCACCCCTGCCACCCTATAGTTACGCCACTGGGTGTGCTATAGCATAAATCCTCCTCTGTAATTTGGAAACTACTTTGGAAGTTGTTGACAATTCTACTAATCCCTACTAAGTATATAAATGCTAAAGTAACTCTGCCTGTCAGTGTTACCCTTTCACGTTTAAACCACTGAACCGATTTAGCTGGAATTTGGTATACAGATAGTTTTAGTCTCGGGGAAATGCATAGGACAGTTTTTTAAATGCATAGGACACCTTCGGGCACAAGAAACTACCTATCTAACCTAACCTACCTAGTATTCTAGCACTGGTGTACATAAAGATTGAAAAAGTATGCCAGGGGGCGTTCAAGTATTACGTAAGCGCTTGAGGGGGGCGGGGGGGTCTTTGCTTTGCTTATTTTTGATGACATGGGGGGTGGGGGGGTCGATATGTTGATTACGTCAGCAGTTTCGATTCGAACTGCTGCTCACGAATCAATAAAAAACAGAATCCATTAAAAGAAAAATGCATATAGGTACCAATGATTACGTAAGCATGGGGGGGGGGTAAGAGGTTTGCTTACTTTTGCTGACAAGGGGTAGGGGGGGTAAGTAATTGTAAAAAATCTGCATACGTAACACTTGAATGGCCCCCCAATAGAAAAAAAAACAATTTTGAGAAATAATGCCCACAGAAAATAAAATATTGGGGAAAATACGGGTACGGAATAATTGCCACGAAAAAAGAATGATTTTCGCAAATTACGGGTCACGCTCGAAATAACACATAGGCTAATTTTTATACCCGGAAAATCGCTATCGCGTGGGATAGTTATAAACAAATTCTTTGCAGACGGAGTCGGGGGCAACGGCTAGTCAGACAATAAACTTACTGCACCAGCTCATAATGCAGCCGCTCGTTGTCAGCTCTGAGCCTGACGTCGCCGCTGCTCGCCACAGTGGTGTCCTGCGAGCACGTGCTGTCCAGAGTCGATATAGACTCCGCTATGGTGTTGTTCACCTCTGAAACAGAATACACTTACTAGTCCACCTATTTCTGACCATCGCTCTAAGGCAGGGATGGTGAACCAATGGCACGTGTGCCAGCGGTCATTCGGGTACGTCAGCATAAAAAAGCAGTGCAGGTATAAATCATAATAATTTTTTAATGAAATTGAGAGGCAAACGAGCAATTTGGCCATCTGATTGGTAAAAGATTAACAAACACTTTAGACGACGAGGTCTGTGATGAAGATGACATGTTAGAGCCAAATGTTTTATTTGTAAAAAAAAACACATGTCCATCCAAAAAGGTTCGCCTCCCCTGTCCTAATGTGTCAAATGTATACTCAAAACATAATTTTATCTCAAGTTACCCAATGTCGACACTCACGTATGTCCCTGGCGACGGCAGCCAGCTGCAGCACGTGCCTCGTCTCGTGCGCGTACTCGGGCGCCGGGTTCAGCGTCACCACCATGCTGACCGCCTCGCCGCGGGTACCCGACAGACCCGCGCCCAAAAGACGCGTCAACTTGGATTCCCTGGACAATAATAACAAAATTAGACATTCGACGACCGGACAGTCCAGTGGTTTGATCCCTAGTTGTGGCAGATGTTGGTCGTATGAAAAATACGAATGTTTGCTATCGTGTCTTGTATATCATAAGTATATTACAAGTAAAAATACAAGCAAGTATAAATTGTAAGTATGTATTTTGTACAGTAACAAATGTCCCGTGCGATAATACACTGATGTATAAAAGCTACAGAAATTTAAAATTATATTTAAAAAATGAGTACTTCTTAAACACCAAAATATCGGTATTCAAAATTTACACAAACATACCGTCACGCCTTTTTCCCACAGGGGTAGGCAGAGACTACTTTGTTCCACTTGCTACGATCCTGACATAACTCTTTCGCTTCATCCACATTCATCAATCTCTTCATACATGCTCGTCGGTTTCGGGTACTCTTGACCTGACCTTTTTCCAAAACGTCTCGGAACGTCCAAATAAAATATAAATACATAAATATAAATAAATATTCAACATTTTTAATTAAAAAACAACCTTCAACAAAAATGTTCACCATACCTGAACAGCTGATAACGTAAAATTCGTTCCAACTCTTTTGAACCTTAAGTGAGTTATTCTGTCTGTAAGCTCTTTAATTATGTTACTGTCCGTGTCCATAAGCTCTCAGAATGCCATTCGGACCTGTCTGGCTGTCTCAGTCACTCTCATGAGTTTGATACTTGAACCGACCGACGATACTCAAAACCGTAACTTGTTTTCGCTACCAGCTCACACATACACGGACACACACACCTGTAAGGCACCAGGTCCTGCTTCCGGCGCAGCGTGTGCAGGCAGCGCTCCAGCACGTGCAGCGAGGAGTTGATGGCGCGAGACTCCACCATGCGCGCTCCCGTGTTGCGCGTGCGCCGCGCGCGCTCGCTGCCCGCCAGGTCGCACAGACGCACGTACGACGCACGCACGCCGCACTCTGAACACATACGCGACCATTGCAACACAATCAACAACAACGTTACAAGCTTTGCACCTTGCTGTAATGCGGCGTCCCGCCCGCTTCCCCGCACACCTTCCCGCGATTAGCATCTTTGTCGCCGATACGCGTCAAACGAATTTAAAATTTTTGAACTGTTCTTGTTAAGACGCGAGGTATAACTTAGCTTAGTTGTACACGACAATACAATCTCTTCTGGCACAGTATATATATATAAGCTAAAGCAGTAAGGAAACTACGAACAAATCGGTTGAAACGAAACACGCACACAGGCGCGCGCTTTACACGGCCCCTAAGCGGACCTCGTCCACTCCGCTCAGGCTCAGGTCCGCTTAGGGGCCGTGTAAAGCGCGCGCCTGTGTGCGTGTTTCGTTTCAACCGATTTGTTCGTAGTTTCCTTACTGCTTTAGCTTATATATATACTAAGTCGGGTGGTAGGGCCTTGTGCAAGGTCCGTCCGGATCGCTACCACCATCTTACTCGCTAATCCTGCCGCTAAGTAGCAGTGCTTGCACTGCTGTGTTCCGGTGTGGAGAGTAAGACAGCCGGGGAAATTACGGGCACAAGAGGCATTTCATCTTAGTCCTCTAGGTTGGCAACGCATCTGCAATCCCTCCGGGGTTGCGGGTGTCTATGGGCAGTGGTGATCACTTACCATCAAGTGACCCACTTGCTCGTTTGCCTTCCTATTCATATAAAAAAAAAAAAATACTGTGCTTCTGGTCTGGGCGTAAAGAAAAAAACAGAATGTTTCAGCATACAGGCGATGCGGCTAGCGACCCACTATTTTGTTTCCCCTTTCCACCTACAATCACGCCGAGCGTGGCATTTAGGTCTTGTTACCCTAGGTTCGGTTTACCCCGTAAGAATATGCACGTAAGTTACAATACAACAAAAAAAATGTTTTGACACATTTTACTACAGCTTTCCACTGGCCGTCAAAATGTGGAGCGTGCTGAGGGACATAAAGTGTTCTAATGTTTTTGCTTGATAAATATATAAATCATCAAAAGCAGTTACGCCTTTGTGGCACACATATATATGTATAATGTCATCAACTAACACTACTTCTATTGTAATATCACACTCCGGAGAAAGGTTATAAAAAACATACCGACTGAAAACTCTGTTGATTCTTTGTCGGATGATGACGATATCAGTTCGGCGTCAATTAATTCAACTCCTAAAGTAGATTTAAACAGGAGCTGCTCGGAATTAAAATTACACAATATATGTACTAGATGAAATGAAGGAAAAAATCGGTAACTTGACTGAAAAATTAGAAATAGCAGATTCTGAAATAGAAAAATTACTATCTGAAAATTATACATCATCGAAGAAAATTGCCGAATATGAATTGAAAATTAAGAAATTGACAAACATTTGTAAATCAACATCTGCTAAAAAATGTTCTAAAAGCAGTCGCAAATCAATCAACTGCACGCGTCTAGATTTTACCGAGAACAGTGAACATCACGAAACAAGCGTAGAATCTATGGACGCATTTCTAACACCAACCGCCGTGGCACCATCTGTTGCCACCGAGAATATTTGTGACAAGCCACCAGTGTATGTTGAGCCGATATGCGACGAGTCGGGATGTGAAAAGCCAGTATGTGTCGAGCCGATATCAAATAGGTCGGAGCTACACACAAAGAGCAATACCATCAATACCGGAAGTACTACAAAAATACAAAAAACAGAAAGTGACATAAAGACATTGACGTCATCAAATATTTACTTACGTGGAAAATATGTCACCAATTTAAAAATGTACATGCCGCAGTTTCAGGAAGACCATGAACGACGTATAATGTTAGGATTAAGTAAACGTAAGCTAATAGTAGTTGCTGACCAGCAAGGCAAAAGCCTAGGGCTAATTTTGAATGATTTATACGGTACGTATTTTGATGTTATCTGTTATACGAGTCCGGGAGCAACTACGAAATGTGTTCTGCAGCCGGTACTGACATCAAGTGTTAACATATCGAAAGATGATTTTATACTAATACTCACAGGACTAAATGATAAAAATCCATGTGAGCTGTCGTCAAATTTATACACCGGCTTACAAAACCTGAAGAAAGGAAACGTGTTTGTGTCTCAAATTTCATACAACCCTTACCTAAATGAAACAAAGTTAAATTCCATGATGAAGTTCATAACTAGTCAAGTCAAGAACTGCAATTTTATGGACTACAATGATGAGCGATGGATTTATAGTAACAGGATCACATTCTTAAAACAAATAACGGAGATTTTTATCCATAAGGTTGCATGTAACTTGTATGATAACGACTATCAGTTGGAAAAACTTCGACGTAACATTAGGGCTGCAGAACGAAGAGAAGTACGCTCACAGGAAAATGAGACATTGAAAAACAAGGGAACAGCTGAAAGCGTCAATAAAAAACTAGAAACATCCACCTCAAAGCTTAACACGATTCAAAAAACGTTTTTTCGTTCCCGATCAGTATAATACTAGTTTAGGATTAATGCATCAAAATATTTCAGGAGCTCTAAATAAACAGGATCAGTTATACATTGCAATTGAACAGTTACATAAAAATGGAACACATATAGATATTATCTGCTTGAGTGAAACACATATGCTTCATGGATCTGAATTTAATCTAAAAATAAGAAACTTTAAGTTGGCGGCCACTTTTTCTAGAAAATTATCCAAGAGAGGCGGTGTAGCAATATTAGTGCGTAATGATATCGAGTGCGAAGTCATAAAAGAAGTCAAAGAATTATCACAAGAGCTTGTTTTTGAATGTTGCGCTGTAAATTTGCCACAGTATGGTATTGTGATAGTATGTATCTACACAAACAAAACGCCGTCATCTACTACTAGCCTGTTTTATTACAAACTAAACGATCTCTTGGATTCAGTATGCAAAAATGTAAGGAAAAAGTATATAATTTGCGGTGACTTCAATGTCGATCTTATGAGAACGTCGAAGATTGCAACAGAGCTGAAACAAGTATTAGAACTGTATAACTTGAAACATGTAATAAATGAACCTACTAGAATAACAGCACAATCACAAACATGCATTGATCATATTGCAACGAATGTAAACGACGGCCAAGCGAAGGTGCACGACATCGGGCTTTCGGACCACACGGCGCAGACATTTCGCGTGCCTGTGAAGATTGGCTTGCCTCCCCCTATCACATGGTGGTATACACACAAGAGAGACTATAGTGATGAGAACATAAAAAACTTTGTCAATTGTTTATCGTGTCTATCTTTTTCACAGGTATTTGATGAAACTGATGCTACTTGTGCATTTAATGTTTTCTATGAAACTTATTTACTTTTCTACGACCTTTGTTTTCCTATTGTTAAGGTCAAAATCTCTAATAAAACTCGTGGCTGTAAGTGGTTATCAAAGGGAATAAGAAAAAGTTGTCACACAAAAAGACAATTGTATTTAATGAGTAGAAATTCTATTAAATTAAAAGAAAAATATAAAATATACTCTAGACGATTAAAAAAATGTATATTAATGATGCAAAGATCTGAAAACTCAAAATATATGTTAAAAACTAAGAATAAGTGTAAAGCGTCATGGAATGTTATTAAAAAATATACTACTTCTAACTTCACAGCACAAGGTTTACAAAAAATTACTGTTAATGATAGTGTCATAGATGATCCTCAGTTGATAGCCGAACATTTCAATAAATATTTTGTAAATAATGTAAAGAATAGCTGTACATCTCCTGTAAATGAATCTGCGAACTTGAATGAAAATGTGGAAAATGTTCTTACTAGTATATTCCTGAACCCTGTAACTGAATCAGAATTGACAAAAATAGTTAATACTTTGAAGAATACTGTAGCAGTAGGATACGATGACATAAAAACTGACATAATCAAAAAAAGTCTATCCACTATTATTAAGCCACTTGTACATATAATTAACCTATCTATGAATCAAGGCGTCTTTCCTGAAGCTCTAAAAAAATCTATCATCAAAGCATTATACAAAAAAGGAGATCCATGCATCTTGGATAACTACAGACCTATTACTCTTATTCCAATCTTTTCAAAAATATTTGAGAAAGTATTTTATAATAGACTTCTTTCCTACCTAGAAAAAAAAAATATTTTGAAAGAGGAACAACACGGTTTCAGGAAAAATAGAAGTACATCACTCGCAACTTTTAAATTAATTACGCGAGTACTAGAGTGCATAGAAAAAAAGTTACCAGTGGCTGTTTTGTTCATGGATATGAGCAAAGCATTTGACTTCGTTTGCCATAAGAGGCTATTGCTCAAACTCAATAGGTATGGCATACGTGGTCCAGCTTTGAACTGGATTGAATCATATCTAAGTAACAGGACTCAGTGTGTTGAAACCACTAGATATTGCTCGGAAAGTAAAACTATGTCCACATATCGATCTTCATACATAGCAAACAATTATGGAGTACCCCAGGGTAGCGTTCTTGGCCCCTTACTGTTTTTGGCTTATATCAATGACCTACCTAACACCCTGTGTCATGATTGTATATTGTTTGCGGATGACACAACCATAATAGTAGAAGGAAATGACAAGTTGACATTTAATAATGAAATAAATGCAGCCTTAGCACAGACTATTGAGTGGTTGAAAATAAATAATTTAAAAGTTAATATTAGTAAAACCAAAGTAATGCAATTTCGTAGTGTGCAAAGTAATCCTGTGGATATCAACGTTAATTATCTTGGCCAACATATAGAGGAAGTTTGCTTAACAAAATTTTTAGGAATTAATATAGATTGTTTTTGTAAATGGAAAGATCACGTAGTATCTGTGTGTTCGCGAGTCAATAAATTTATTTTTGCCTTAAAAAGAGTTAGGCAAGTTGTATCAACAGAAGCAGCTATAACTGCATACAACGGGTATCTAGACTCCATCTTTCGATATGGCATTGTTGTTTGGGGAAACGCTGTTAACAATGAAAAGGCACTATTAATACAAAAGAGATGCATCAGGAATATCTTCTGTTTACGTAGAACTGATTCGTGTCGTCCATACTTTGTTAAGTACAAAATCTTAACGGTGCCTTGTATATATATACTGGAAGCCTGTATTTTTGTTTTTAAGTACAAGAACTTATTTAATCTGAGACAGGACATGTCTACCCGTGCATTGAGATCTCAGTATAAACACAAAATCCATAAGCCTTTGAAAAGACTCAAACTATCTTCCAAAAATACCTATATGATGTGTATTAACATATATAATAAGCTACCAGACGCATTTAAAGACAACGACTTAAAGACATTCAATGAACTGACGAAACAATGGCTTTTGAACAAATGTTATTATAGTGTAAGAGATTTCCTATCTGATAATGTTAATTTATAAATAATTGTTTTAAATTTAGTATATTTAAAAAAGCGTGTACACCTGTAAAGGTAGGATTAAGTGAAACTTTTTCATATTTAAGCAACTGTACCTGCAATCTGAAACCTTAATTCAATACGCAATAAATTTCATTTCATTTCATTTCATTTCATTTCATTTCATTTCATTGTTGAAGTAATTGTTTTTGCATTTTTTAGGACAATACTTAAGTACTACGCGTTTGAATACAATTACACCTGGTCTAAGCTGGAGATATCATTGATTTGAACACGGCCAGTTGCGTTCAGGAAACGCACATGGAGGGAATCCTAATCTTCAGCTGTCCGGATAACTCAATGCGAATATGACACTGATGTTGACCTCTACAAATTAGATATTTCCTAAACTTACCTGTCTCAGTGAGCATGGTGATGGTGAAGATACAGTGGGAGCGCGAGCTCTGTGCATGCACGCCGGTGGCATGCACCTGCAGGTTGTGCTTGCCGGCTACTAACACGTCGTAAGCCTCCTCGCCAGTCCGTACGAACGCCTGCGTCGCACCCTACCAAAAAAATTTACAAGGTGTCACAAAACTCTTCCGAATCTCAGCAGGTTTTTGGGTTAGTTAATAAGCCTCCCCCTTTTTTCAGGTTTTTATACATTGATAGATGTTCGAAGTAAACCATGTCAAAGGTGGGACTGCCTTTGAATTTAAAATTTAAGTGAAATTTTTTGTAGGGGTGTTCAAACTAACCTACCGAAATAAACCGGTATAATCTTGCCATACTTTGCATACACTATATGATCATGATCACGGCGTATATTCAAGATAAAAGCCGTGACAGCCCAGTGGTTTGACCTATGATCTCTTAAGTCGTTAATTTCAAGCTTGGACCTCTAGTTGTTCCAAATTTGTGCGAAATTAAATTTAAAATTTTACCATAAACTTTTCGGTGAAGGATAACATCGCGAAAGCATACGTCTGCAAAGCAGTTCAAATTTAATGACGTGTGTGAAGTTTCCAATCTGCACAGGCCCGCGTGGGAACCATAACCCAAGCATGAGAGACCTGTGCCCAACAGTAGGACGTATATAGGTCAAAGATAAGATGAATCAGAGAGAGAGAGAAGCTCTATTTAGCAAAAGAATAGATAGGTTAGTTTTAGAGATTACCCCATACATATTGTAAAAACGAAATGTGTTGTTCACCTTAACATAGACATTCCCAGTGGGGTCTTCGCGGATGCGTAGTTTAGAGGCCGCCGTCCTTTCCGTCGTCACCAGAAGATCATATATCGCTTCATTGTAGATCTCAACGAATGATACCTAGCAGGAGCAATAACGAAAAAGAAACTGCAACTTATTCTTTACTATTATTTAATTAACCCAACTATGACACATTGCTCGCGCTCATCCGTCTGTCTGTTCTGTTACATGCCTGCGTTTTATGCACTATAATGGATAGACACGACACTTGAAATTTTCGCAGTGTGTAAGTTTTATTAACTATGGCTGCAGTAACAACTAATTATCTAAAAATTATGCGAGTTTGACTATTCGCGTGATACATTGTTTTATTTGCGCCACAATACAAACCTAAAAGAATAGCTGCTTAGCTGCTCAGTATGAATGGATATAGAAGTGATTTTACTACATGAAAAGTCAGCTTGTTCTTTGTACATAACCAAGTTCAATTACCAGCACTGGTAAAACGAGCTTGGGCCAGCCCTAAGCCGCGGACATGTTTGTTTTACTTTAGAAATAGTCTAATTTTACCATTCCAATGTCCTTATAATGTAACTTGGTTATGTACGAAGAACAAGGGGAAAAGTCCCGACTTCCTTCATAAAAGAGAAGAAAAAACTATGAGAAAGGCCACGTAAATATTTCGCTATAAAAATTTTGCCATATTCAAGCCAGTTTACATCAAAAATGTAACAGTACATAGAAAATGGCAACCTCATAATTTTACTCCTTAATGCTAAGTCTATGCGATGGATTAGATGATCAAGATTATTGTATGATGTGTGATCCATGCATATTGAGATCCATATCACGAAATATTGATATGTTGCGTTTCGCAGCGTATCCGGTTACATGTCAATAAAGGATCACAGATTCAAATCAACCAGATTCGATGTCTAATGTCTAATCTAGTGCACGCCTATAGAACGGATGTGTATTAACATACCCAGACATAGTGCTTAGTCCGAGTGGAGAGGTCAATGGTGCTCTTCGTGAGATCGTGGCCGAGGCGGCTGCTCATGCGGCGGTATTTATCGCGTAGCGGCGCCGACACTTGCCGCAGATGGCGCACCCACTGCAACAAAGTGGCAATACTATCAACTATGGATGATAAAGGAGCTTTGCCAGTTTTTTAGAGAGTCAGAGTATTATGGCTTAGTGCAGGGATGGCGAACCAATGGCACGCGTGCCACTGTTGGCACGCTTCAAAATAATTTTGGCACACCAATAATAAAAAAGGTTTAGTTTTGTCCATTAAATCACCAACTTAAGATTATTTTATTATGAAATAGGGCGAAAAACGGGCAATGTGGTCATATGATGGTAAAATAACAACACACTCTTAAGACAACAGGGTCTTTGATGACAGGTCAGAGCCAAATATTAGATACTTCATTTGTGAAAAAATGGCACATCCACCAAAAAAGGTTCGCCACCCCTGAAAGCTAATAGCACTCACCAAGGCAGTTGCCAGACAATGAAGTGTCTGTCAGTAGGTCAAACAGTATGGCGACACTTGAATATCAACATTAACTAAAAGTATAATAAGTTAACATTTTTCAATTCTCTAGGAGGGGGTCATAATTTTATAAAGACTGCTGCCAGAGAATCATGGGGTAGGCAGTGAGGTGTTTGAGGAAAATGACCCAAGAGGCCACTAATGAGGCCGACATAGTCACACAGGTGCACTTAAGCCTTGTAAAAAAAAAAACAAAAAAATATTCATAATGGCAAGTTTTTTTCCAATTCTTAAGTGCACTGGTGTGCTAGCCTCATTGGTCTATGTTCTTACTTGTAATTCATGATCCTGTTCTGCCAAACTAAGTTTATTGGCCCGGCTCTCTCCAGGGCGATACAGGGGTGTCTGCGCTGCCTCTACAACCTTGAACACATACTCCAAGGACCGAGGCACTAGCCCTGGAGCCTTGACTGTCCCCATGAGTGTGTAAGTCTTCCCGGAACCAGATGCGCCATATGTGAGGAGTGTGAAGCTATTCCCTTCTGGGAGCTTGCGGAGATTGTCTTTAACAACATTTTCAAAAATCTCCTGGAAGCGAAATACAAGCTTAAGAGTTTATCATCAAGTAAAGCTTAAAGTATTATAAATATAATTGTTACTAATAAGCCATTAATTTTATTTTATTACCTTTCTTTTTCGAAAATTTGTAACAGAAAAAAGGTTTTTCCCGTTCCTATGACCATAAATGAAATTGCTAATCTATTATTATAATTTTATTTTTAATACTTTCACTTTCCAATATTTTTTTGGGTTTTTACTGGAGTACTAAAATGCTTTTAAAATTTTCAGTGACTTACGAATACAGAAAGAATTAAACTTTGTTACGTGTTGTTGATTTACGTTAGCAGTTCGACTCGGAAAATAAAGCAGTTTCACCATAAATTACGACGACAATACTGACCTTCTGGTTGGCATCAGGGCCGAATATGTGTGAGAACTTGTACATTTTGCACACATTGTGCTGGGTTCGACGTCCATGACCAGCAGTTGCAGTATCCATTGAAGTTATCAAGCACTGATCCGAACGGATCTCGTACAAATTACTCTGCACATTCGATGGTTTCAATCGCAGGTACACTTGCACTAATTCGGGTGCTTCCTCGTTAATAGAATCCTCTTCAAATAGCTCCAGTAAATTCGTACCTTTCTGAGGCCTTGGACGCATAAAAGGATTCAAAATCAAAGGCGGTCTTGGCTCAATAAACGAAGGCACGTCACGATTAGACAAACTCGAACATCGTGGATCAAGCGTATTGCTACTGCGGTAATCCATCTTTATTTATTTTCAAAATTGTCATCGCTTAAACCACACCAATACGAGCAAAATTTGTTTTCGTTTTTTCGTTCAGTCAAACAACGGCCGATCTTTTGAAATAGTCCGAGATGTTGGCTAACCTTGAATTTGACATCTGTCTGTTTAAAACACGCCATTCATGATCCGACATGGAAAACATAGCAAACATAAATTCGTGTGGTAAACCTTTATTACACTACTAACTAGCGCTTACATCGTTTTGACTTCGATTGCAAGCGTCATTTTGCTAAGAAACGTCAGAGTAAGTAACCGTAACCTAAAATATGGCTGAAGATGTCCCGTATCTCGTTTATGTAGGCGATAGAATACAACTGGAGGCACATGAAAGCGCCTCACAGCCACAGAGAACTTTCTTGGAGCCTGATGTTGCAAGTTTGTGTTGTTTGTTTATTTTACTTATTATTTATTTTGCTTTCCATGAAAATTGGCAGTATTTATTTGGCACTGATAGTGGCACAGTGCGCCAATCATTTATTAATTTATTCTCAAAAACATTTTGTGTCGTGTCTAAACTAAACTCCAGACCACCAATTTTCATACAGTGCCATAAAATTATACTTGTTAATGATAAAATGGTTGTGTTTCCTGACAGTGGTAAATAAATATAGAATTTAGATTAAACTTATTCGAGAGATTTAGTTGTATTGCAGTGATTAATATTTGTTGTAATTCGTTTTCAGATGATCCAGAAGGCTGTGGAGATGCAGAATATTTGGATTTCTGTAAGTTTTCCTGTACCTAAATAAATTTATAGAAACTCAACTTAATTTTGTATGACTAAATCATGAAGTATGTCTATATAAGATATAACTATACTCTTGCGAACATTTCAGCAACTGAAGAGGAATTTGATTCCAGCACAGAAGATGATGAGCCAGAATTTAACAGTAAGTTACTCTAACTGAAAATTACTTTGATATTGTGATTTTGAACAAAATCCTGTTATTTTTTCCATATTTTTCCAGATGAAGTGGAAGTGATGGAGGTTGAAGAACCAACCGTCAAAAGGGAAAATGGTGAGACCTTTATTTCCTCATTTTAATTTAAGTCAATATTCTTTGACTTACCTGCCTTAATGTGTTCTTTTTAATAATTTGATGTAGAAAGTAATTAAAAAAAGAATCTCTTGCAGAAAAAGAAGATAAAGTTACTGAGGAAGAAGAAGCAAGTGGTAAGAAAAACTAAATTCTATATTCTACACATATTGATAAAACCTTTCAAGTAGCAAAACACTTTTTACATCAATTTAGATTAAATCATATTAAAATTAGCATCTCATTTAAATTTCAACAGAACAGCCAGCTTCAACCAAATGGAGCCATGCAGCTACCCTTAACATGATCCAAACCTTTCAATCATATGAAACCTCCTTGATAACTGGCACAATGAAAATCTTTGAAGTTTGGGATGCAGTGGCCAGTAAACTGCAGGAGAATGGCTGTAACTTCACAGCATTGCAATGTAGGAACAAATTTATCAGCCTCAAACAGATTTATGAGAAAATACAAGAACAGAAAATGCAGAGTGGAAAGTCTGTTAAGAAATGGATGTACATGGACTTGATGGAACCAATTGTAACTAATATGGAGAAGCATAAAAATTATGCGGTGGTAAGTTTTGGTGATCTTCAACTACTAAAATAATTGTAGCTAAAGCTGTAAATGCTGGTGGCTCTGTCATGTTTAATAATTTCTTCTCAATCGATATTATGTGGCCTCTAGGAGTAAAAGCCATTCGTTTCCACCTTTCCCCATCTTTTTTGTATGACACAATACATGCAAATGTTTAACATAATTAATTAAAAGTTTCATTCATTGTTGTAGGATGCATGGGATTCACTAAAATGCAATGATTTTGAAGATAACACATTGAATGTTGATGAAGACAATAAAAAATCTGACCGTGAGTAACAAAATAAGAAATCTTAGTTTTTTATTATTAGTATTTTATTATTGATCCTCTGAAGTTCGACCCAAAGCGCTTTTCCTATGAAAACAGACATAACATCAAATCCTTTACTTACTCTTCATTTGGACTAGGCCTGAGAAATTAGTAGCTCTAAATAGACTCTCCCCTTTTCAGAATCAGTCCAAGGAATTTTTAAATGGCAAAACTCAGCCATACTCCTTCTAGTAGATCAGTACCGCAAATACCAAAGAGCCTTAGAATCCGGTACCATATCACAAAAGCTTTTATTCCGCCTTGTTGAGAAAACCATGCAAAACGAGGGCTATAATGTCACCGCTAAACAATGTTTAATCAAGTATCACACGTTGAAGAGGACTTATAAGAATATAAAAGAGCACAATCGGGTTAACAGGCTGATCCCGAGGAGATGGAGGTATTACGATTTGATAGACTCTTTGGTACAGAGGGCTCCTGATACATCTAACTGTGATGCTGACCCGCTGGGTGAAGTCTCCGAAACATTGGCTGAAATTAGTAAGTATAAAATTTATTGATTCAAAGATTGTCAGTTACCGGTTAAATTTCCAAGTCGTTATCATAAATTTGGCGCAAAATCTTTTCATTTCGGTTTCGTTACTTTCGTTCTTGAAACCGTTATTTTTAAATCCACTTGCTCGTTTGCCTTCCTATTCATATAAAAAAAAAAAAAAAAAAAAATCGGCTTTTGGGGTCGATGCACGGCAGTTCGCTAATATCAGCCTTTAAGGTGCGACCACGCTGGTGCGTAAAAGACGTTGACGGTGCGTTTACGCAACAAAATGTATGAATAAACGGTGAGAATACGCGGCGGTGTGGTCGCTCCTTTATGTGTACTATTATCTTAGCATCAGAACGATCATTTAAAAGGTAGTACAAACCGTACACTCTTTGAAGTTTATTTAGGTTAAACTTCTTTTAGTGAAACATTTATACCTCGGCATTTAATTTTATTACACTCAAATCTACATAGCATTTATAACTCAATTATTTGATTCACAGAGTCAGAAGAAACACAGCCTCGCGTTTTCAAATGGAGCAGGAGGGCGATAGAGATATTAGTTGCAGCCTACAGAGAGTATAGACCTCCTTTGCACGACACCAAAGTGTCACGAAACAAAGTGTGGCAGATTGTCGCACATAAACTCCGTAAAGCAGGGTACAATGTGTCCATAGAGCAGTGTAAAAGCAAAATATCGGGGATGTTGAAACTTTACAAGAGAAACAGAGCGGGCGCGCGTAGTCGCGCTTGGAGTGGAAGAGGCAACTGGTACTCCAGACTTATAGAATCTATAGTAGAAAAGACACCCAAGTCGGTGCAAAGGGAAGCGCCTGAAAAAGTGCATCCTGAGGTGCGAAGTAGCGAAGCTGGTACAGCGATTAAAAGAGGGGATAATATGTTAGATCAGCTAATTATTTGTGAAGAGAATAAAGAGCGGCGGCATCGCGAGAATAGAGAGCAAAGGCAACAATTAATCGATATTATGAGACGGCTGGTCGATAAATTATAGTGGCGGGAAGAGCTATATTAATTTTAAGAAATTACCTAAACGGATTTAGAATGTGTATATTTTGTATGACAATGTTTAGAGAACTGATTTTTTCAGATTTTTTATTCAAATAAATTGGTTTAAAAAGGGATCTCGGCTATTTTTTATAGTTTTTTTCTTGTCAGTGTTGATGCCGTTGACTGATGAGTGATGAGATTTCTTCAGTTTTATGGAACTTTTATACTACTTACGTTCTCGACTATCAATTATACTTTTAAGTATTATAGTAGGAATTAATGAATGAAAGAGGTATTAAAAGTTTACATATGAAATTGTTGCCATGTTTCGTGATTTGAAAATTATAAAATTAATATACATAGGGCCTGTCTCACCACTCTGTGAAGTTCCGGTTATCTTAAGTGTCAGTTCCCTCTCTATACCTTTCTATGAAATAGACAGAGACGACATCATAGATAACTGACACTTAAGAAAATCGGAACTTTACAGACTGGTGAAACAGGCCCTTTATGTTGTATTTCTCGAATCTATTCTACTCGCACGTCGTACTCTCTAAACACATAATAATCATTGCTATTAGTGCTATTACTCTGTGGCTAAGTCGGTCGATCCGATCGTGTCGGTCATCCGTTGCAACTAAGGCTCTCCATGCGCTGTATCTTCAAAGTTGATTAGAGTCGTTGAAGTGATATGAATATAGGCTAGAAGAACGTAGCATATTGATAAAATAAATCGTTGTTTTTTAATATGTTAGGACTTTCATGCTATGAACAAGTTGTTTTTTTTTAGTTTTTTATTTTATTTCGGAAACCTATATATTTTTTTTACATGGCAGCCCCATGTAGTTGATCAATCATCAGTCAAACAAAATCGTAGAAATGTTGGGAGCTTATTCGTTTCTATTGTTTATTTATCTACATTCGTGAAGAAAACAACTGCACGATGAGAAAAACTCCCGTTTAGATCTATCCAGTGACCATTTGCGCACTTCTTGTGTAGGGTTCCAAGTGAAACCCGTCATTTTATTAACGAAAGTATTTGTGAAAATGTGATTGTTCCTCATATTTGGCTTAGTGCCACGGGATTAATGGGTGTTTTAACAGAAATAGGTATAATGAGGTACTCGGTGTTAGTGGTATTGTTGGTTTGGGTGCGGGGTTCGGTGGGGAACTGCCCATCACTGTGTTCATGTAAGGGGAACAAGTCTGACGGTGCTGAAGTGACGCCAGGAGAGCCCCTGAGACTGCGATGCGGCGGGAGCCCTACGCAGATCACGGAGCTCAAGGAGATAGATCTGAGCAAAATTTGGAGTGCTGTTGTTAGTTTGTAAGTCATGTTTTTGGTAAAACTTACACACAGACTTTGGTAGACTGGATGAAGGTTAAAGATTCGATTCTTATTGTTTTTAAATGTTTAATGCTGTGTATCAGTCATTTGTAAGTATTTTTCGATACTTAAACCTCATGGTGCAGTTGTACTTTGAATAAAACACCATCATTGTTAGTAACTCTTGTTGCTGAGCTTGCATTATCACTACATAGTATAAAACAAAGTCGCCTTCTCTGTCCCTATGTCCTTATGTCCCTATGTATGCTTATATCTTCAAAACTACACAACAGATTTTGATGCGGTTTTTTTAATAGATATAGTGATTCAAGAGGAAGGTTTTTATGTATAATTTTATGCAGACGAAGTCGCGTGCAGAAGCTAGCAATTATTATAATAGAAACTTAGGGAGTAAAAACTTATGGATACACTACTTCTCTGTATCCTGAAGCAAATTATTTTTTTCCCAGGATACAAAGCCTATTGCACAGGGATCATGTAGCTTTCTACCAGTGAAAGAATGTTTGATATTGTTTGAATGTTTCCTGAGATTTATATTTTATTTCAATGAACTGCGGTCTGTTGCCAGTCTTTTATCAACTGTTTTGAGTTTTTAATTTCTTTGGCATACTAATTGGCTTTGTCCAGTACAGAAGTAAGTGAATTGTTAAATAAAACTTGTTTGATATGGTGTTATTATAGCTTTTTGCTATTTTTTAATAAAACATGTATATTTAAGTTTGCTTTATAGTTGACTAGCGACCCGCCCCGGGTTCGCACGCTATATTATGCATGTATTATAGATATAAACCTTCCTCTTGAATCACTCTACCTATTAAAAAAAACCGCATCAAAATCCGTTGCGTAGTTTTAAAGATTTAAGCATACATAGGGATATAGGGACAGAGAAAGAGACTTTGTTTTATACTATGTAGTGATAGTGAAGTGATACTATGTAGTGATGTTTTATACTATGTAGTGATAGTGCAACAGATCTTTCAAGGTTGCCCCTCAATGCCTATTTCTATGTGATGTATCAATTACTTGTGCAATGTAGTAATTTTGTGTGAAAGCTTAACAAATAAACAAAGTCACATTCTCTCGCATTTATAATATTGGTTAAGATAATGAAATCAACGGAGGAAGCCTATGCCATGAGGCATGCCGAATTATGCGATAATTTATAAAAATAAATATAATAAACTTCACAATGTACTGAAATTGTAGCGAAACGGAATAAAAGGGGCTATATTAATGAAATAAATTTAACTTTTTTTTCAGAAACATGTCTGGCAACGCAATAAGTACTTTGTCAAGAGAGTTACATCTGCCTAATCTACAAAAGTTGTAAGTTTTTTACATTATTATAAGCATATTTGTGATTTTGATTCCTTACGGATGTTCCTCAACCAAATAGGTTTTGAAAAAAGGGCAGGTCAGGAGTACCCGAAACCGACGAGCATGTGTGAAGAGATTGATGAATGTGGATGAAGAGAAAAAGGTATTTCAGGATCGTAGCAAGCGGAACAAAGTAGTCTCTGCGTACCCCTATGGGAAAGAGCCGTGACTGTATGTATGTATGTATTGTGATTTTGATTATTGCTATTTGAGTAATTTGAGTAATTAGTTAGCTTAAATCATTCAATTATTGTAATTTATTATTTAGACTTGGTTGAGTCATAATTTAATTTATTACCCAACTGATATCAGAAAGAAGGGTTTTCAAGTCCATGATCTCATTAAGAGGAAGAAAAGCATTATCAGCTGGTGCACCCTGGGCAACAACTGTTTTGGCTAATGGCTGCCTTGGTTAGATTGGATTATTTTTATCTGCAATGGACTTGGGGTGCACTCTGAAAAGAAACAGCAAGTAAAAAATTTCTCATCCCTCTGATATTGAAGGAAACAATGTAGCTACAGCTTAGAATAGCACAAGTTGTCAGACTAATGTTTAATGAATTACATTGTATTGAAAATATTCTAACTATCCTTGCATTACGAATTTAAATCAATTTTTGGTTGGATATGAAATAGACTCACCAACAAAGAATAAATAGCTCAAGATAAACTGACTATGACTGGTTTGTTTGTTTGATGTATGAAGAGATTGATGACTGCGGATGAAGCGAAACATGACATATTATGTCAGGATCGTAGCAAGTGGAATAAAGTAGTCTCTGCCTACCTCTGTGGGAAAGAGGCGTGACGGTATGTATGTATGTAATAATAGCTCAATTTGCCCACAAAATTCTTGGTTAAAAGTGCAACAACTCACTTAGCTTTCTCATCATATCTATTTATCTAAATTACTTTAGTAATCACACTATGGTTGTGGGTAGTTATTGTGTGTGTGTGTGTGTGTCTGTATCATAGGGGAGTGTGCCTAGACTTAAGTCTGAGGCGCAGCCATATGCTTTACCTTTTTGATAGTTAGTTGCATTTTTAACTGTTTATATTAAATTTCTAAATGCCACTGAAATTTAGAACACAGAAAAATCCGAAAAGTAAAGCTATGGCCGGGAATCGAACCCGGATCCTCGTCATTCCGTGACGCGTGCTATACCCCTACACCACCCATAGCAGATGAATAAACCTTCGAATTTTTCTATCTGTTACTAGCTGTCACGTGACCTTGTTACTATGCGAATTTTTGTCGCCAAGCGTCATCTGTTTGTTTATACTTTTCAAACTGTACCTAATTGAAGCAAACTATTGAATAAATCTCTTTTTTTTGTTATTAGATTATTCTAGATTAGAGTCATCATATAAAGAAAAACTTTCAAAAATTCTTTTGCAGAGACCTAAGCAGGAACCAGATAAACCTGATAGAATCTGATGCATTCTACAACATCACCAGTCTGCAGCGACTTGACCTGTCCTACAACCAGATCAGCTCGGTGTACAAGGAGATGTTCAAGGGGCTGGTGAACCTGGAGAGGCTGGTGTTGGCCCACAACCTCATCTCCGTGCTGGCCGTGGGCACGTTTGATCATCTGGTGGCGTTGAAGCAACTGTAAGTGACAGGAATGGAATATTTATTGTGATTTGTCAGTGTTTTGTAGGCAGCCCTTAATCATGCTAAACGTGGCCTTAACCTTAAGGTTTTGTCACCTTAGCTCTGTCTATCCCGTAAGGGATAGACGTGATATATGTATGTATGTATTTATTGTAGGCAGTAGCTTGTGCTGCTGTGATCTGGCGTGGAGAAGACAGTGAGTGAAATTACTGGAACATTAGGTATTCTATCTTAGCCTAGGAGGCTGACGATTCATCTGCAGTCCTCTAGTGTTGAACGTGTCCGTAGGTGGTGGTGCTCACATTTTATCAGGTGATCCACTGGTTTGTTTGTCTTCCTTGTTGTATAAAATAAATAAAAGAAGGAATGTAGATAAAATATTTGTCAGATAATGTTTATTTATTTATTCCAGAGATATAACAGAAAACCAGCTGATATGCGACTGCGACCTTCTCTGGGTGGGGGACTGGCTTCGCAACACCAGCATCAGACTCGTAGGCAGCCCCAAATGCAAGTTCCCAGAGAATCTGGCCACAAAGAACATACGCAAACTGAAAATATTCCTCGACCTCTCCGCATGTGGTAGCGTACTGCCTCTCAACACTCTCATAGTACGACCCAGTCATGACCAAGTGGTGTTCGAAGGGGATACATTAACACTCTCCTGCAACGCTCCATTTGCATCGGTCCTAGCCAAATACGAGCTCAGGTGGGTCCATCCGATGCTAGAAATCTGTGATGTCAACGTAACAAGCACGGACATGCTAGAGGAAGGCTCAGCGGAGACCACAGTACACTTCCCAAACATAACCAACCACCACATGGGCAACTGGACTTGCATGTACACGGATACGAGTCATATAAAGCATAATCACACCGTCAAAGTGTTGGTATTGTCGAACAGGACACAGTACTGTATGACGAATTATACTATAGATAATAAAGGGTTGTACTCATGGCCTCAGTTGTTGTTGAATCACACGGCTGTTGTACCTTGTAGGAGTGGGGAGGGGTTTGCTACTAGGTATTGCCATGGTAATGGTACGTGGGGACAAGTGAATACTACAGAGTGTTCGTACATAAGCAATGTAACTAAGTTGTTGCAACAGTTTGCGCTTCTCAATGTGAGTTTGGTGCAGTACTCCGCGTTGAATGCTACGGAGAGGCTGGCGATGTTGATAAGGGAGAAGACTTATCCATTAGCGGAAATAGAGGATCCGGATGATGTCATGTTTATAGCGCAGGCTATTAAGAATTACATGCAGTATATACCGGAGGAAAAGCAGCTGGGTGAGTTTTAATTAATTTTGCTAGGAAGTTTGTTGTTTGAATATTTATTTGCGATATTGATTTGGCCGTTCCCAGTCTCTTAAATTAAATTTTTTTGGGTATATAGGAATCTATTTAAAAACACTGCATTGCACTCGTGAGATGGACTCGCGCTCTAGCGTACCCACTATACGTACAATAATTGAAAAATGTACTATTTACAGGAAAAAAAAAACAATTCTCAGATATTTTTCAAAATTTAAAATTCTGTGTCTGATTCTATAGCGGTTCTGTTTTTCCGTTTGACAAAATTCAAACAAAAATGCATTGTGTGGTTTTATGAAACCATGGAGCAAGTGAAACTTTTTTTGGTATTTAACTGAAAAATTTCAGAAAGTAAGCTGGGAAAGTAGGTTTGGATATAGGGTATTAAAATTGCGTTTTTAATCTTGACTTAAGATTTGTAAATTGGGAATGATAATAGGAAATCAATAGTAGACAAGATATCAAACCATTATCAAACTGTATATTTTAATTTCAATCTACGTATAGTACGGAATACATAGTAAATTAAATACAATCGCTAAACGGTCAGCTGATGCGAGCTATGGGCACCGCCATATTGGCCTTGGCTGCTCTGCCGAGCGCCTGTCACTTTATCCCCTCTCCGCGGCCGGCTGTAATGCGACATGCGTTAATGGACGAAAAATTTGAGGCTACAGAAAAGTTTCACTTTAATAACTAATAATATAATACCCAGGGTCATCCCTCCTGGACGTGATAAGTTCAGCGATGAACATCACCCCGTCGGTGATGGCGCGCGCCGAGTCCCAGTACGCCGCCTGCACGCAGATGGTGCGCGCCGCCGAGGAGATCTCGCACATCAGCAACAACAAGCAGAAGGTAGGGTGGCCAGGTTGTGGGGCCAACTACGGCTTTTTAAATCTTAAGAATCATGTTAAAGGCGATGCGGCTAGCAACCAATCACCATTTTGATTCCCCTATGCGCTCGCAATTATGCTAAACGTGGCCGTCTTGTTATCTTAGGCTCTGTCTACCCCGTAAGGGATAAAGACGTGGTTCATGTATGTGTGTATGATTTTGCAGGCAAATCTGGCAGTGGAGAGCTTTCCGGTGCGCGAAGGTTTTGGCGGAGTGACGTGCGTGTGGTACAGCGCGGCCTCGCGCCGCCTGCACTGCACCACCACTAACCGGACCGTGGCGCCGCTGCTCACGCTCACCGACTCGCTCATACACGCCAGCGTGCAGGTACACAGTGCTATACACACACTGACACACTGAGGGCGTGACTGCGTGTGGTACAGCGCGGCCTCGCGCCGCCTGCACTGCACCACCACTAACCGGACCGTGGCGCCGCTGCTCACGCTCACCGACTCGCTCATACACGCCAGCGTGCAGGTACACAGTGCTATACACACACTGACACACTGAGGGCGTGACTGCGTGTGGTACAGCGCGGCCTCGCGCCGCCTGCACTGCACCACCACTAACCGGACCGTGGCGCCGCTGCTCACGCTCACCGACTCGCTCATACACGCCAGCGTGCAGGTACACAGTGCTATACACACACTGACACACTGAGGGCGTGACTGCGTGTGGTACAGCGCGGCCTCGCGCCGCCTGCACTGCACCACCACTAACCGGACCGTGGCGCCGCTGCTCACGCTCACCGACTCGCTCATACACGCCAGCGTGCAGGTACACAGTGCTATACACACACTGACACACTGAGGGCGTGACTGCGTGTGGTACAGCGCGGCCTCGCGCCGCCTGCACTGCACCACCACTAACCGGACCGTGGCGCCGCTGCTCACGCTCACCGACTCGCTCATACACGCCAGCGTGCAGGTACACAGTGCTATACACACACTGACACACTGAGGGCGTGACTGCGTGTGGTACAGCGCGGCCTCGCGCCGCCTGCACTGCACCACCACTAACCGGACCGTGGCGCCGCTGCTCACGCTCACCGACTCGCTCATACACGCCAGCGTGCAGGTACACAGTGCTATACACACACTGACACACTGAGGGCGTGACTGCGTGTGGTACAGCTCCAACGTGCAGACGACAAACTATCACCAAATGGTCCTCAGCGTTACTAGCAACATTTCCCTTCCTGTTTCGTTTTTAGGGTTCCGTACCTCAAAAGGAAAAAACGGAACCCTTATAGGATCACTTTGTTGTCCGTCTGTCCGTCCGTCCGTCCGTCTGTCAAGACCCTTTTTCTCAGGAACGCGTGGAGGTATCAAGCTGAAATTTATATCAAATACTTAGGTCTACTGCCCCTTGGAGCTGTGAAAAAATCAAAATTCTAAGCCAACGCAATCAAAAGATACAGCCGTTTATGCCGCAAATTTCCGCAAATTTTCAACTCTCAAGGGAATCAAAACCTACAAGGTAGTTCCCGTGAACGCAGAATTTTGAAATTTGGTATGAAGGTAGGTCTTATAGCACAGATTAAAGAATAATTGCGAAAACCGTAAATGTGTATGTATGTCTGTATATAGCAGTGACCAATATAAAGTAACCCCACACTGCGTACATTTTGCTTTGGAGCAGGGCTCTGCTTACACTGGTTTTATATATTTATAGATAATGATACGGAACCCTCGGTGCGCGAGTCCGACTCGCACTTGACCGGTTTTTTCTAAATGACAATGAAAATTAGAACACAGAAAAACCCGAAACATAAAGCTATGGCCGGCAATTGAACTCGGATCCTAGTCATTCCGCTACACCACCACATAGCAGAGGAGGAAGCCTTCGAATTTTTTTACCTGTACCATTTGTCACGTGACATAGTAACAATATGCGATTTTTTTGTCGCCAAGCGTCATTTGTTTGAAGTACTTGAAACCGACGAGCATTTGACCGACGAGATTGATGAATGTGGATGAAGCGAAAGAGGTATATCAGGATAGTAGCAAGTGGAGCAAAGTAGTATCTGCCTACCCCTGTGGGATGACTGTATGTATGTATTTCAGATCCCACAATCCCTCCTGTACAACACCCTGGAGTCGGGCAGCCTGGTGCAGGCGTCCCCGCACGAGCTGGTGGTGGCGGTGTTCGCGGACGCGGCGCTGTTCCCGCTGCTGCCGGCGCGCCCCGAGGGGCCCTCGCGAGGACACCGCGCCAAGGACTACTACGGCCGGAGCACCAAGAGGGAGGACATGAATATGGAGATCACATCGCCCGTTATCGGGTTCCAGCTGAGTGAGTGCCGTTGCTATATTTGTGATGCAGATTTTTTATTTTGAAAATTTAAAGGGAAATTACATTGATGTTTAAGTGTTATATTGTAATGATCAAAACAAAAAAATACTGGTACACTTGTTTTGTCTAGCAAGCGGGGCTGGTAACGCAAGTGCAATCCTCTAGTGTTGCGAGTGTCTATGGGTGGGGCTGTTTTAACACCAGGTGACCCATTCGGTTGCCTTCCTTGTTGCATAAAAATGGAGGTCTTTTTAAAAAAAAAAACCTTAAGTGATAAGACCGCTTGTCTACCTTGTGGTTTTATTTGTGTAATCATATTTGTACTGTATTGACGTATGAGAAAAGCACTATACAGCGATTGCTGGACTCGTATAATAGACGGCCTCGCTAACACTCCGCCTTTTTACAATACTCACCGCATTATCGTGCCGGTCCCGATAATGCAGTATATGTGATCGATACGGTGTGGTATAGGGAACGGCAGCGTGTCGGGCTCGCTGCTGGAGCCGGTGATAGCGACGGTGCGCGCGCCGGGCGCCGGCGACGGCCGCTGCGCCGTGTGGGACGCCGCCAGCCGCCGCTGGCAGCACAACAACACCGGTCAGTGCACGTGTGCATCCCCGAACCTTGTTGTCTACCTCTAGCTTGTAGCTGAACCCGAAATGCAGCCCACTATGATGCAAGGAAAATTCTTTCTCGATCTTGGAAGTTTTTTTGTGTAGAACAAAAATTAACTTTGTCTTGCAGTCTCTCTCACTCGGCCGATTCATGTATCAAACCTATAAGAGTGAGTGAGACAGCGTAACAAACCAGAATGGCATTCTAAGAGCTTACGGACTGTACCCTGCTACTCCGCTACTCGCGTTTTATTGAAATGGACCTCCGCAAAGTAACGCCTGATTCAATAAAAAAAGTCACGTTATTCGATCAAATATCGGTATCAGACATACGATGTCGATGCAAGTAAAATAATATGAAATGTATCGATTCCGATGTCAGATATCTGATTTCTTAATTTAAAGCCAGGTTTATAACTCAAACGTTGTTCCTGACCCGATATCGTATCAGCTTCCGATAGCGATATCAGATTGAATAGTGTAAAAACGTTCCGGGAGACCTTGAATCCTACTGGCTTGAGTCATCCGTGCAAGGAGCTTCCTTCTCTCTCTAGCGCCATTGGTAATAGCATACATTATATAACTTTTTTAATCTCTTCGTCGCACATTCTACAGTCTCCTAATTTGTAACACCTCTTCCAGACTGCAAGATATCCCACGTAGTGAACGACATGATAATAATAAGTTGCACGAAGCTCGCCTACGTCGGTCTGATGCAGAACGTCGAAACTGGTATCTACGGCGCCCGCACCGACGGCGCCCGCTTCAAAGTCTCACACCCGGCCGTCTACGTGGGAAGCCTCATACTCATCGGGTGTGTAAGTTGTGCCACACTGACCTACATCATGTGCTACCCCGCCATACAAATGGCAAAGAAAACAAAACACGCACTCATCAATACATGGATAGCGATAGGATTACTGTGCTTCTTATACACTCTAGGCATCTACCAGACCGAAGAGGTCCGTCTCTGTCAAACGCTAGGCTTACTCATACATTATCTGTCTCTTTCCTGCTTGCTGTGGATGTGTGTGTCTGCCAGTAACATGTATAAATGGGTGACGAAGACGCACAATCCTGTTAGGACGCCGGAGGACGATGTTCCGCCCGATGTTCCCGTTCAGAAGCCTATATTAGGCTTGTATTTAGTTGGGTGGGGTATCGCTTTGATTATCTGCGGCATATCTGGAGCGGTTAACTTGAAAGACTATGCTGGTTATGCCCAGTGTTTCTTGAGCACAGCCGCGGCGTTAAGCGCTTTGTTCGTTCCGGGAACGATACTTCTTATATTTTTGTTGGTACTGTTCCTACTCATCAGGTGCACTATAAGGAACATGAACGTCCAGCTGTCAGAAGGCACCCAAGCCACTGAGAACGTTGATCTAGAAATGTGGGAGCCGAATCAGACGAACGAGAACGCGGAGAGAAGGAGCATTAAGTCTGGCGTGGATTCGGAAGTAGACGACGTAGAGCATACGCCTATAATACAACTTAGAGCGCAGGTGATAGTGCTTTGTCTATACATGTCTGTATGGACGTGTGGGGCTATAGCTGTGTACAGACCTTTGCCGGCTTATTTGCCGTATCAGGAGGATATATGCAGCATAATATACGCCGTATGCGCTACAGTCTTAGGCACTTTTATACTGTTCTTTTACGGCATAGCGAGGAGTGACGTCAGAGCCCAGTGGTCCATGATGCACTGTTATTTCCAGAAGAGCAAGCAGTGCTGTAGGAACAGGAGCGTCTTTGATTCCAACCAACAGAATCTGCCCCCTAACCCTGTTGCTACGGCAACGCTGAACCCCATCCCCAACGATAACAGATCTAGGTCCGGTAGTAGAAGTTCCAACAGGACTAACTCGAAAACAAACAACAGCGGCACTTACAAAGGTGGAGCTGAGTTAAATGGGCAGACGCTACAAAAGGATATACTCAAAAACACAAACGGGAAATCGCCAAATATCAATCTGGTGGTGCTCCACAGACAGCAGTACAGATCTAACAATTCCATGATGACGTATCCAGATAATTCAACTATTGGTCCGGAGGTGTTTTACAATCCTAACCAAATGAATGTAGCTAAGAAGTTCTTTAAAAAACAGAGGCAGCACATGAAGAGGAATTGCCTCGAGTTGCCTACGAGGCGAGACTTTGACAACGATTCGCACATATCATTACCTCTCCCCACAAGAGAAGCCTACAACGGCGTAGCTAACATCATAAACTCCGGCTCCAAAGTCAACAACACGAATATTCACGTGGAGAGATCAAACAACGGTATAAAAGAGACGCGACACGCTCTGAATCCGAACTTACTAGACGATGACACCAAAGACTACAAAAGCTATTCGACGGATCGCAAGTCTTGGAACAAAAACGACGATCCGAAATCGAGGCAGCAAGTCATGAATATTTACACCAACGTACCGGAGACACAAGTGCCGCAGCATCAAGTCGTCAAAGCGAATGCACCCAAGAACTTCAACGTCCAACGGAGTAGCGTTTCCGAAGAATGCTTGCAAAGCCACGCCAGCGACCAGCCAGAAATGCGCACCATCTCACAACAATGCAGCTTAGAATACAGCTCCGCATCCGAAATAGCTCTCCCGCACACTTGCTCCGACCAAACTATAAACACCCACTCAGAATTGACATCCCTACAGGAAACCCACAGCGCTTTATGCTCGACCAACGAAATAACAGACACAGAGAGCTTCGGGCAATACATTGATTACCTGCAACCAAATAAGAACCAGGACGCAAAAGAGCCTGTCGATAAATCGTTGCAGGACATCTCAGAGGAATGCACCATGAACAGCGACGATATCAATCGTTCGAGCACGCCTCAAATGCTAGACGAAGCAGGCTTAAGCGAAATGGACAATTTGCTACAAAACCCTGATAATCTTGAAGCTATGAAAGAGAAAGACGATGATAAGGAAGAATTCTTCGCTGCTAAAACGACGTACGACTTCGAGACCTGCAGCACGAACGCGAGCGAGCAAGGCTTCGAAAACGAAAGCGATATCTACTGTCCCAATTACCAAATGTCCGAAGTTAGTATACGAAGCCATGGCTTGTACGCCCCCTCGCCTTCATCTATGTGTCCAAACGAAATAAGCTTCAGCAACGAGGATGTTTCCAACATAGAGAGCCAGTATGTCAATTATGACCCTGGATGGCGTAAAACGATAAAGAGCAATCCTAAATTAGGTAAATACGTGCCGACTCCTGCCGTCAGCTGCCCTGAGGTTAACAGAGAGAGTCCAGTGTCATTTTCTAGCGATTTAGACGAGTTGTACACTCAGATAACTAGTAGGGATAAAGATAGGACGCCTAGAAAGGAGCAGGGGTTAGATGTGACTGTGAATAGCGATGTCACGCTCAAACCTACGGACAGCGACAGTTGTGTGAGCGAGGCGGTGTCAGATGTCGAAATGAAAGGTGAAACGACTGTGTAGGTTATTGAAACGCAAGTATTAAAGGTTTTAGCTTTAGCGGCTTGTACATGTGAAATGTATTAAGATTTTATATGTGCTTTGAGAGAGCCTCACAAGGGTATGGTTTGGTGGTAAATACATAAGGTTGACGCCTCGTGTATGGAAAGAGACAGATTTACTTGAAATACGTTAATGTACGAGTAATTTAGGTGTTTCATTTATCTCATCAAATTTGATTTACCTGTTGATTTACCTTTTCGAGTCCAGAAGTTTTTTTATGACTTGGAGGAAATCTATGAATATAGGTTCATTTGTTCTTGTTCAAATGAAATATTTAAAGAAATGAGCAACGAATTTGGTTGTTGCATGAACAAAATATTATTAATTTAATTTTGTACAGAAGTATCATTGAAACTGATATTTGCAAGCACGGCAATGGGGAAGGAAATATACTTAAAGCTAACGTACAATAGTGCCATTAATATAAGTTTGTATAATGTTAGTGTAAGCTGTACATTCATTTATTATGTAAATTAATTTATTACTAAGTTTATTTCTGGGTCTGAAAGATATATCTGAACGTCGTGCGTGCAAACGGAGCCGGTCGCTGACACCCCGTCTCCTTCTATCTTGTCTAAAATGTGGAATGAGTGAAAGAAACAAGCACTGTGTTAGAAATGAAAAGTATAAAGCTGTTTTTACAATAACTACTACTTAGGTGTTTTCTTCGATGTTCAGGTGTTTTTTTCTTTCACTCAGTTCGGTGATATCGCCTTCATGTATTAATCTTAAAAGAATTTGTGCCAAAATTGCATAATGTAATAAAAAAATGAATCTTCCATATCTGTAATGGCTTGATTAAAATAAATGCTAAGTGCGGAAAGGACAGATATTTCAGCTGTGTTCTTTTTCATATTAATTTGCAATTATGCCACGACCTAGTTAATAAGGCCCGTTGTCGCGAATAAGGCCAACAACGTATAAAAATGAAGTATTTCATTTTACCAATAAAAATAAATCATATAATAATATCATCAATAATCAATAATCATCTGCTCGACGGGCCTTATTTACCTAATCGTACTTAGCGTATGCATTGTTCATAATGCCACATTTTATTTGTAATCAAGCCATATTTTTCCGTTTAAAAACGATCCTATAAAATTGACTGATCTTAAATTGTATCCCGCCTTACTCCTTTCTAGTCTTCAAAGGGCTTTTACAACATTTGTTAACAAAGCTATAAGGAAAGTGTTATGCTGCTAAAAAGTGTGCCTCAATCGATGTTGTAATAATAAGGCCTAACTATGTTGGCGTTGTATGATGTATTGAATGGGAGATGGACTCGCGCCATATTTTTCTTGTGTAAATTTTGACAGGTTGACAGTTATTTGTTTGTTAGAAATTGAACATTTAATGGATGCTACGTACGGTGACAGATACAGAAACAGATGTTTATGCGCACAAAAAAAAAACGGTCAATACTGCAGTTTTTTTCTTACCTGTTTTGTTTACTTAAGCCTTGTTACGTCATCATTCCTTGGCTATAGATAAGTATAACGTTTGCATTTCTACAGTCAGCGTCATATATCGTTACAGTGTGTTCAAATATATCAGAACACTCTCTGACTCCCTTGACATACGGGTGTGTACCGATATATTTGGACACTTTGACCGTAACGATATATATGACACTAACTGTACAAAGCCTTATTGTGAATAAAATCAACGTGCAGAATAAGGCCTATTAACTGAATAGAAACCAGTGAAATTCGTATTATTTTAGTCAATGAAAATTATTACTTTAAAACAGTTGTGATTTGGTGAAGTCTCCCGTTTCTTGCATTAGGCCTTATTTACATGATGCGAGAGATAACGACTAAGTTATTTGTTTTAAAACTAAACTTCTCCTCCCAAAGGAATTTTTGAAAATCCATACACAAAATTCTAACGGTAGTTAAATGTTGAAAATTCCCGTGGGAGATAAATCGTCTAGAATGTTCTATATACCTTTACGAGCAGCTTGCTCGGAGAAGTGTGATGAAAATGATATTTCTCGCATCGTGTTAACAAGGCTTTAGTTTTAGATTTAAATGCGTAGCTATTTCTGTTGGCATTCGAGCTATTGTGATATAAGTCTTTTGCGCAGTTTCATGCGCATTCTGTAGCTGATAAAGGTGCTTCCACACTGCCGTTTGTTTCTTAATATTCAGTCTTATTTCTGCTCGTATAAGAAATTTTGTAACATTTTGAATGGAAATGTATGTGTGATCTCAAATTGTATGAGTCGTTGATTGATATGTTGGCGAGTACTGCAGTGTGGACGCACCTTGATTTTCGAAAACTATTGACATTTTGTGAATATATTATATTGATAGTGAAAATTTATAAATGGTTAGCTTTTGTGGGCATATTGCGAATAAAAATGCATTTGCACGTGTTTCTTTTGTTTTATTTTTATTAAAAATTTATAGAAAATAATGTTATTCGATTTCATTATCTGTGGCAAAGATTCTTTGGTGGAAGACTACTT
Source organism: Pandemis corylana (assembly GCA_949127965.1). NCBI lineage: Eukaryota > Metazoa > Arthropoda > Insecta > Lepidoptera > Tortricidae > Pandemis > Pandemis corylana. The sequence continues at coordinate 14,057,177 of OX421860.1, forward strand.
GGACTTAGTTTAATGAAGCAGTTCAGGCGGTCGTTGGATGTAGTTGTAATAGCGATCAGAAATGTGATTCCTCTGATACTCTAACAGTGTTGATCAACATTCAACGATCTACTGTGCTATAATTTTTACTTACATACATAAATCACGTCTTTAACCCTTACAGGGTACATAATGTGTGTGTGTGTGTATCTACCCCGTAAGGGACAAAGACGTGATTTGTGTGTGTGTGTGTGTGTGTGTGTGTGTACATAATGATGACACATAAAATTTAAAAAATGAAAGTAACAAAGCATAAAAAAATCTTAACACATTTTTAATGATGTCCTATCATACATACACATACAGAAAATGTGAAGTACAGTAACAAACATAACTTTATAAACTTAACAAAATCAAAATCAGTAAACTATCTTTCAATAGTTTCTATTTTGATACAATAATAATCAGTATTCATTTAAATTATAACAAAAAAACAAATTACAAAAAAGCAACAGTAACAAATTGGTGGCGGTAGAAATTGATTTCATCTACACTCTATTAAAGTACAGTCGAGTTCTCCAGTGTCTACATCATAGACTATGTACACTATCGCATAGAGGAATAACCAAGACATAGGAAAAATCATATAATTCCAGAGGTCAGGCAAGCAGATAAATAGTTAATAAAACTAGCTTTCTTTCATGAAAAACATTCGTAAAGTACATACTACTTTCTCGTTCAATCTAGACTAGAGGCTAATATAAAAACTGTCGAGAATGCGGAAATGCGTTAGATGATGATTTACGAATCGCAGTCCTCGCGGGAGGTACGGACGGCTGCGATTCTATGAATATATTGACATGGATTTACAATACACAAATCAACGCCCTTACGGAGTAGACAGAGCCTAAGGTAACAAGACCTACAGGCCACGTTCAGCAAGATTGTGGGGCTAGGTATAGATGGAAAATGGAATCAAAATAGTAATGGGTTGTTAGCCGCATCGCCTATAATATGATTCCTATGATTTTCGCCCACACGATTTTAGTGCTATAATTAAGATAACCGAAAATGACTTATAGTCAATGATGTTTGGTGTTCCTTTTTCAATGCAAGTTGTAGGTTAATTCCACATACATAAATCATGTCTTTATCCTTTACGGGGCAGACAGAGCCTAAGGTAACAAGACCTAAAGGCCACGTTTAGCATGATTGTGGGCATTTAGGTGGAAAGGGGAATCAACATGATTCCTATGATTTTCGCTCATTCCCTTGTTAGGCTAGGTTATTTCCACTTGGTAATTCCTCTATGAGGGATGGTAACGGCTAGCCTAAGCTTGCGTGGGCAGCACCAGCCTCGCCGTCAGCTCCCGCCCGCTCCGTACGGCCCCAAACACTCGGCCCATCAGTCCTGCTCTGGGGGAGACTTCTTTTTCTTCTACAAGCTTCTCTTTGGCTGTGGAAAATAAAGGTAAGTTGAGTTTTTAATTCTTTAGGCGTCACAGTGCATTTTTGGCTGCAAAATTATGACAGAGGTCAGTAAAAGTGACGAAGACGCGCCTGGAATGATTGCCTTAAGGGCGGAAAAAGAACAAGTGCGTCAAGAGGAAGGTTTTTATGTATAATTCTACGCAGACGAAGTCGCGGGCAGAAGCTAGTGATTTATAAATCTCATATTTTGTAAAACTAAAATAAAATAATGATTTCAAAGTAAATAAAAACTTATATTTTAGCGATATTATCTTTAGACGTAAGTAATATTTAACAGTAAGCAGCCCTAGCAACACGCTTGGACGACAGAGGGGTGTAACGATGTGAAGGGGGGAGTAGGTATATAAATGGCAGCGTTTTGGACGCGGTCAAAAGAGATTCCGTTCTACTCTGTTATTATTTATTGTATGCCAGTAGTATAGTCGGGACTCACGCTGCAGGAACTCCAGCAGTATGGCGGGCAGCTGGGGGTCGGCGGCGTCGGGCGCGCCCACGAGCCGCAGCGTGGCGGCGCCGCAGTACTGCGCGCTCGACACCAGCTGCGCCGCCTGCTGCGCGCCGCCCACCAGCAGCGCCGGCGCCGCCAGCAGCGCGCCCGCGCGGACGGAGTACCACGCCGCGCCTGCACACAAACTCTTACTCTACTGCGTGCAGTGTATTGTGTTCACCTCCGCGCTGGCTTTTTTGTGACGAAGAGGATATCTTTATTAATGCCCCAGGCATGAGAATGCTTAGAGGTATGTGGGCAGTGGCGTAACTATAACGTCTGGGGCCCATGGCAAATTCGTCAGATGGGGCTCCTTCCTCAATATAAAGAAATGCATCAGCGTCCCTTCCGTGCTCTAAACCAAGCCAGTTCGGGGCCCCTGGCATTTTGCCACCCCTGCCACCCTGTAGGGGCTATAGATTACGCCACTGTATGTGGGACTCCGAAGGGGTATACCCAAACTAAAACCTCTCCAGCGTTGGCAGCGTCCAGTGAGATGGCACAAAAGTTTCACCACAAACTTCCCACCGGTGGCCCCGGCTTACGCAGGACCGCGCCAAGAAGGGGAGGGCCCGTACGCTGGGCCCGTCTTCCCCTAGCTAAACGATGAGACCTCGGCATTATGATTTATAACACTCGATCTTTTGTCATCTGACCTCACCTCTAACGTAGTGGAGTGCGCCATGCCAGTCCCGGGCGCGGCTGCTGGCCCAGCGGCCGCCCTCGCAGCCCTGGAACTCCCCGTCCGCCAACCAGCGCTCCGGGAAATACGGCCACTGAAAGGTATGGCTACAATTCTTATAACCCAGCATTGTTTGTACTAAACTAGAATCCTAACATAGTCATAATTCACCGTTTTCATGTTTGTCCTTTGTATACACGCAATTACCTATTAGGATGCCTAATTTCAACTACCTAGGACTCTTGGGTGTAGTCAAAGATATTAACGAGTGTTAGTGGTAAAAATAGTAATTTTCGAATGTCATCACGTAACCGTTAAGGGGTTTTTTTCGTTAAAATTAGGGGGGGGGGGGGTTCAAGAAAATATCACGACTAAAACTACATAAAATAACCCTTATATAACAAATTTATATTAGTTCTATGAATGTTGATGTCTGAGAACCTGGCAACCCCCCCCCCCCCGGCACTATAAATGAAGTTACAGGATCTGTACGTCACGAAAAAACAAACGTCAAATAGCTTGATTTTTAATTCCACTGCAGAAGGCTTAAGTTCGATTTGAATGATGACCGTGGCGTGTGAGGCATTCCATTAGCTGTCACAACTAGATGACTGCGGCGGTGAAGAGGTTAAAAAATAATCTTAGAACTCACGAAATTGCAAGTGTGTAGGGCAAACTGATTCGTGTGACTTATTGCTTAGCGAACTTGGCATACACTCTGCCATGTAGACAAGATTGATGTCGCCATGGCTTCACAGTGGGTTAGATTCCATAGTCTAACCCCCTTGTTCATAAACGCTTTATAGGCTTCTGCTAACTTAGCAATCGTTTGTCCTTATCTGTGAAATGTAAATGTCAAAGTGACAGATAAGGACAAACGATTGCTAAGTTAGCAGAGGCCTACAGAGCGTTTATGAATAAGGCGGTTAGACTCTATGGAATCTAACCCACTGTGAAGCCATGGCGACATCAACAACCTTGTCCACATGGCAGAGTGTAAGCCAAGTTCGCTTAGCAAAAAGTCACACAAGTAGACAATAAGGGTAGACTCAACTGTCATCCACCCACCTGTATAAAGTGAAGCGCGCTGTGACAGAAGGCAGCGGGCGGGTACTGCCAGTAGAGATTCGGGTGGGGCGCGCCGATCACGCAGAACTTACTGATTAGAGACGTGTGACAGTGGGCTATGTACCTGCGGACAACGAAGGAAGAATCAACACGGCGGTGAGGACCTTCGAAACAAAAGGCGAACGACACTGCGACGATGCTGCACTCTGATTGGCCGATCCTAGCCGGATCCTGACACACACACACACACACACAAATCACGTTTATATCCCTTACGGGGTAGACAGAGCCTGAGGTAACAAGACCTAAAGGCCACGTTTAGCATGATTGTAGGCGTAGAAAGGTATAGGTGGCTATAGGTGGAAAGGGGAATCAAAATAGTGATGGGTTGCTAGCCGCATCGCCTATAACATGATTCCTAAGACTCGCCCATTCCCTCCGGATCCTAAAGTGGGTAAAATAGATATTGGGATCGATAGCGGCGGCAAAAATTTTAGTCATTGAGTGGCAACGAAATTTGCTGATAACCAAAATAGTTTCGTTTTTTGTAAGCCTCCATCATTTTATACCCTAGGTATAGTACAAGTTTGCTTACAATGTTATTATTTGATCATTTATACTTCCTAATAATATTATAAACGCGAAAGTTTGTAAGTATGGGTGGATCGATCTGGATGAAATTTGGAACATAGATAGATTACAGTCTGCAATAATACTTAGGCAACTTTTTATCCCGGAAAATTGCGTGATTCCTGCGGGATAGCGATAAACGAATTCTATGCAGACGAAGTTGCGGGCAACAGCTAGTGTTAAATATTTTGACACATCGTTCCGCATCTGTGGTCCACTGCGGTCAAAACAGTTCTAAAGGAGACAGAATTGTTTTGACAGAACACTTAGTGTGGCTGATGTTATATCTCGTGTATAAATGGAAAAAATATAAGTGGAGCCTAATCTCGCGACATCTCAGCAAAGGGGTCAAAAAAATCGCATACCTACATTGTCTCGCCTAATTAATGTAGGTACGGTCAAGTGCAAAAATAAGTATCGATACGAACTTCTCAAAAATATGTCCCACGACCTTATTACGCCGGTGTAAGAGCGTATGGTACTTATTTTTGATACCTTGACTAGATACATATTATTACACTTGACTGTACCTAGGTCCCGTAAGGGTCGATCGTTGCGTACATAAATCTCGTCTTTATTATTTGTAGACAGAGCCTAAAGTAACAAGACCTAAAGACCACGTTTAGCATGATTGCGGGCGTATAGGCGGAAAGGGGAATCAAAATAGTGATGGGTTGCTAGCCACATAGCCTATAACGTGATTCCTAAGATTTTCGCCTAGTCCCTCGATGGGCTTTTACCATCTGCGCGGGAAGAGAAGCAACTGATACATTCTATGTTTTTCTTTGCTCCCCGACCAGCTTGGAAGTATTATGTTCAGTATCATGGCAAGGTCATATACAAGAGTCAAAGACAGATTTTTCTCGAATATTCCACCTTCCTATCCAGTAATTGCCTATCAGTACCCACAGATGAGTCGTTTTCAAAAATATGTACACACGGCAATATAATCAGGTAAGCACCTACGCACGCTCGCGCCGTATCTATCCTGCTTACCGAATAGCTTTGCTGTGTGTACATAGTTAAGGGCAACAAACACAACAAAAACACAAAAATTAATTGATTCCTTTGTGTTACGACCGTTTCACCTTTATTCCATTGCAATAAGGGCGAAGAAGTAACACAAAGGAATCAATTAATTTTTGTTTTAATTAAGGCGCCTAACTATGTACATGTGTTTTGAAAATGACTCAGATAAAGCTGAAATGTTTATTAATTGATAAATATCACCAAAACGGCCGGTCGATAATTTTGTTTGTCTCCCAAAATAACGATAACTTGATTTATTAAATACATTTTCATATCTTATCGCCAGACATCGAGCTCACTCGTAAAGTTGCCTCACGGATGATCTGCAGACGGACTTCGGATATCTTTAGATAATAAAAGGATGTTTAAGTATTGACACATTCATTTGTTTCAAGGTAACACACTAATTTCGTTACGTGACTGATTATAGGCGATGTGGCTAGCAACCCATCACTGTTGATTCCCCTTTCCATCCATACGCCCACAATCATGCTAAACGTGGTCTTTAGGTCTTGTCACCTTAGGCGCTGTCTACTCCGTAAGGGATAAAAACGTGATTTATGTATGTATGTACTGAGTCGCACCATCATCATCATCATTTCCAGCCTACATGGTTCCCATGCTGGTCTGTGAGAAAAGAAAAAACATAGAATGTACCAGTTGCTTCTCGTCCCGCGCAGGTAAAAGCCCATCGAGGTAATGGGCAACAATCTTAGAAACCATGTTAGGCGATGCGGCTAGCAACCCATAACTATTTTGATTCTACTTTCCACGTATATGCGCCCACAATCATGCTATACGTGGCCTTTAGGTATTGTTACCTTAGGCTCTGTCTACCCCATAAGGGAAAAAGACGTGATTTATGTATGCATGGTTCCCAAAAGAAAAGCTCATGGTAAATTTCAAATGTAATTTTTCGCACGTAAATTTCGAAAACTAAAAGGTGCGACCCTGGGGTTCGAACACCCGACCCTCTGCTTGAGAGGCCACAGGTCAAACCACTAGGCTATCACGGCTTTTTTACTGAGTGATTATAGAATCTCTGTTTTCTGAATTTTCTGATTTTTTAAATCACATGTGTGAAAATACCACTCGAAAGTGGTGAAAAATTGTGCTGTATTTCAAATACGAGTAGCTTAGAAGATTTGCCTCTTTCAACATGAAACTACCGTGAGACTCACTCGTAATTACACATAAACGGATAACTCACGTATAAAAAGTCGAGTGATGCTCGTCATGTTTAGGACTATTTCGTAGTCCTTCTTCCTGGACTTTTATACGTGAGTTATCCGTTTATGTGTAATTATGAGCTTAGAAGATACTTACGGCTCTCATTAATCTTGTGACCTAGTCCAAAATTTGATTAGAGCTGTAGTTTTGAAGATATAAACAGATTTATACCACTTTCGGAGTGATGTGCTTTCAAAAATCGGGCCCCAGGGCCGTCTCAAACTAGGCTGAGGCTCTTGGGCACACAAGAACTTGAGGCCCTTTTGGAAAGTAAAACAAAATTATAATAACATTTTTTTACTAAGTAGGTATGACCATTTATTACAGAAATTGTCGGTCCTTCGGGGCCCCCTGAGAATGGGGGCCCTGGGCACGGGCCCCGTGTGCCCTTTATGGTGAAGACGGTATTCTCGATTCATAGCAAACTTGTACCGCGAAGGGTTCGTCGCTAAGTTTGCCACCTCTGTTACTTACTTTGAACTTTTTTTTTTTTTTAACGTGTGGAAAATGCGCCTTATGCATCTCCGCGCTCGGGGCAGCATACGAACGGAGGTATGACGGGCTCTCCATCTCGCCGCTGCCTTCCCTATGGAAGAAGGGGAGAGGCCTACCGTCTAAAAACACACACGTTCCCTCCAGGCCTTGAACTGCGGGCGTTGCGGGCGCACACGGTGACCACCGCAACGTCCACTGGCCGCCCCGGGATGGGGCAGGTGGCGACGGCACCGTTGAATGCGGGTTCCGGATTCCCCGCCCTCCCCCGCCGGTGACCGTCTGTTTTTTTAAAGAGGTTAACTCCTCGTAGCCCCCTCAGCGGCCCACGTTCCCAGCGCCTGCGGGCCGGGGTTACGTGACGGCCGACATGACCGAGATCACGCCGCCCTGTTGATTTTTATAGAGGTTTACTCCTCGACTTGCCTTGAACTTGCTACAATATTAATTAACCCGTCAAGCGTCCAAGCGACTACAGTCCCTAACTTTTTCGGGCGGTAGGCTTAAAGAGAGAGCGAGAAGCATATATTGCGAGTTGTCGCTGGCTCTTCCAAGGGAGGAAGACCTGTAGGCTTATTACCTAACTCGCTCGCAATCGCCATCGTGTTCATTTTGACAGTTCATGTATGGGCTGACAATTGGCATCGGAATCGGCTAACTGTCACATTCATACAAGAACTGTCAAAGTGAACACGATGGCGATTGCGAGCGAGTTAGGTAATAAGCCTACTGGCCAGTGGCGTGAATGCATAATGCAGTCCCTAGGACATTTCCCACCCGAAAAATTTAGGGACTACTGTAGTCGCTTTGGACGCTTGACGGGTTAATCTCTGATCACATTTGGAGTTGATTTACTATCATCATATTGAAAACCGTAAGCGTCTATATCACTGCAACAATATTATGCGAACGCTTATCTAAACGTGCAATGACGTCTTTCTCTTAACTTTAACCTTTAGCACTAGACTTGGATATAAATGTTAGACGTAAAAAAGGTAAAAAATTCCAGTTTATAGAGACAGCTACGAGTATAATGGCTCGTGTACGCAGGGGGTCTACTTCGAAATTCGACTTTCGTAATTCGTATTATCCGTTGCTCACACTCTTAAATTAATGCCTTAGTGTGAGCAAGATGGCACGAAACGAACATCGACGAATTTCCGAGTATAAGACCAGTAGGTACTGCATCTCGAAAAGCTGGTGACAGGGAAAGTACAAGGGTAACAAGCTAGAACAGGGGTTCCTAAATAGCGGACCGCGGCCCTAAGCCGGACCGCCGACCGATTTCGAGAGACCTTAAATCCTATCTTACAGTCCAAAGTACAAACCTTACTTTGTTGATTATTAGTTGAAAGCATCTGAGGAAATTTACTTCCATGCTGGTCTGGGAGCAAAGGAAAAACATAAAATGTACCGCTTGCTTCTCGTCCTTACTTTTTTTTTTTTTACATGATCACGTCTTTATCCCTTACGGGGTAGACAGAGCCTAAGGTAACAGGTACCTACAGGCCACATTTAGCAAGATTGTGGGCGTATAGGTGGAAAATGGAATCTTCTCGTCCTGCGCTGGTAAAAGCCCATAGAAGGAATGGGCGACAATCTTAGGAATCATGTTATAGACGATGCGGCTAGCAACCCATCACTATTTTGATTCCCCTTTCGACCTACACGCCCACAATCATGCTAAACGTGGCGTTTAGGTCTTGTTACCTCAGGCTGTCTACCCCGTAAGGGATATAGACGTGATTTGTTGTATGTATCTGAAGAAACAAACGTTCTACGGAAATATTCCCAATAATCCACACACTTAAGTTATACTTTACGTATGTAGATAAGACTACGTGCTTCAATTTTAAATTAAATAACGTACAAAGTTATCTTTGCGAAAGTTCAATGGCCAGTTGATTTGTCATGGATTAAATATTGCAATGGCAATGATTCAATATGTTTCGCGTAATAGGAAATATTATAAAATATGACTGTGCGGAATGCGTTAATGCATTTGTCGTGATTCATGCCTATTCAGAACAGCCAGTAGTCCTGCCTTAGAGCGCATGGACAGCCAGACAAATGTCATTATTAATGCAGGCTGATGCATTATTTTTAGGGTTCCATACAGTCGCTAGTTTTACTAGTGTCCCAAATCGTCCCAATATTATTGCCAGTGACGAAAAAAGGGAGTTCAATAGGTGAAAATGTTAAGTTTGATAGTGAATGGGCGACTGTATGCATTAACTCTATTGAATGGCATCCCTTGTTACTAGGTCTGTTGTGGCAGCACCGTGGTTTTGTCTTCTCGTCTCTTCCGCCTTGTCAATACGTTGTTGATTTGCTATTTTTTATTTAATAAATAATTAATCCGAATTCGTAGTCTTTGGAACCTGCCCACTGCACCCTGCTCCTACAGAAAATGTGATCCTTGTACAATCAGCGTCATATAGTATGAAACATCCAAGGTGACCACAAAGTTCGACACACCATACTATTTATATGGTGTACTAACTATTTGGGCGACTTGGATGCTCCACCAAACTATGATGCTAACTGTTATGTAAATTGTAACCTAGTATGACTTTGGGGACACTCTTAATGTTAAGACTTTTTATGCCATTCCTTACAAGGACTGAATATATGTTTTTTTTAAATGATTATTTAGTACCAGCTGTTACCTGCGACTTTGTCTGCTGATAAAACGTTTATCGCGCGCCCGCGGGTTCTATACAATTTTCTGAGATGAAAAGTATCCTATCGTTTATTCTGGATTTCTAATATGATGTACGCAAAATTTCATCGCAGTCGGTGCAGTAGGTAGTTAAGGCGTGATAGTGGAAGAAACAAACAAACTCACTTTCACATTTATAGTATAAGAAAGGATTTGTGATACACATATGTACAGAGCAAAACAACTGTGGTTTAAGAAAAAAAAAATGCCAACATTGATAACCAAAATCAAAATAAAAAAACTCAGACCAGTATATTCCAAAGAACACAAATTTTTGAAGCATACTGTATTTCTTGCAGTACTTTGGCAGTAGCCAAATCTACAAAATCAAACTCTAAATTTAAAACTCACCAAGTCAGCATTCCACCAACTCCGAACCCAATGACAACAGCTGGGTTATCATCTGTAACCCCTAGGGCTGCCATCAATGTGGTCAGCTCCTCAACAGCTCTTGGCGGAGTCAGGTCCCTCCGACTCCCCCCCTCGCTGGCTCCCGTACCTCTGAGGTCTAGGGTAATTATGTGGTACCCAGCATCAGCTAGCCGCTTCACTGTGTGGCACCACATCGGGCCCCACAGATTCACAGTTTCTGGTGCGTCACCGATGATTAAGACTAGTTGCCCGGACTTTGGACCGGTTTCCACATAGTGATACTTTACACCCTGGAACAAAACATGAGTTATAATGAATATGATGAAATAATTCAGTAGTTGGCTAAGACTAATTTTTTATTCAATATGTATATTTTTATGAAACTTAATTTTTAGAGATGTGGGTAGTCACATCTTTGATATTTTATATTTTTTTATGAATTAAATTACACAACTTATGCTCAAAGAATGTCTTTAATTTTATTTAAGTATTTTAATATTCATTTGTAAGTTATTTCAATACTATTAAATACATTTAAAGTCAAATACACACCGAAAATAACTAATGTAACTATGGTAAGCAATTGAGTACGAATACCAACAAAACTAAAACTGTACCTACTTACCAAAATTTTTATATAACAATGCCGCCCGATAGAGGAGTCTACTGTAAGTTCGACCTGCGGATTCTTCGTTGTTTTTCTTCTATGTCCTTTCCATAACCTCTTCACACACATCTGTACCAATTGCCAGATGCCGATGAAAAAACACTTAAGCACCAGTTCAACTGCAGACCACCCTGCTACCACTTGCAACACTTCCTTCCTTGCACCCATTACTGTGATGTTTTAACTTAATTATCACTAATTTAAGTAAATTAGATTGTTCAGGAGTAATTCAATGACGCGTAAGTATCGCACGATAAACTCAAAGGTCTCGGTTTAAGTGATATTGCGGCGGTCGGCGCATTCTTATCAGTTTTTATCGAATATTTTGAAGCAAACTGACACGGACGGATGCCAAGTGCGTGCATTATGTCAGTGTCATGCGTGTACAGCTTCGTTCGGAAATTTTATTTTGGAAATGCGTTTTGTTTCATTTATTTTCTAATGTGACCTATAGTGTTATGCAATTAAGTACTTAATTTAATTAACGTTCGAAAAAGATTCACTGAAAAATTTGAATCCAATTTAACACTTACTTCAGAGAAAATCGCGAATAGGGTTAAGTTTTTTGATTGGCTGCCAGTGAAAAATACTTCACTGAGTTGTTTAAACGTACTTACTTATAGAGGTACAGAGGTAGGTACAATGCAATACAAATACTCGTTTACAGATGATTTTAGCTGGGTAATCAATAGGCGGTTTTATCGCTTCTAAGCCACGTTTTCCATACAAAAATTTAAGACAGAAATAAAAAATATGCATAGGCTAAAGTAGGTCCCCACCTCAAGTATACTACCCCAAGGATACTAGCTACAGCTAGTTGAAAAAAAAATAGACATCAAACGTAAAATTCCAACTTCACTAGTTATATACCGATTGATATTATTTGTAGACGCCGCACAGCAAAAACCAAGGACTATTTACATCATCATTAACATTCCACAAACCTGATAAACCTAAAATGGGAGCTGAGCATCTGCCTAAACTAATCACCAACCTAGGCAACCTAACCAGGCCCATTAAACCGCATGTTTATAAAACACAACGCCCATCACTCAGCGCTCCGTAAAAGGGTTTGTTTAAAAACAAATTAAGCCTGAGACGGGGCACTCCGGCTGAGAGGTTAATGACAAACAGAGTTGCCAGTCACCACCAGTAACGATGGGATAACGAGACGGCGGGAGCGGGGCATCGACGGCTGTGGACATGACGTGCCGTCTAAATATTAAACTAGTGGTGACCAGTGATGACCATCTGAAGCTCGTCTTAAGCAGGTAACTACTGTAAACACTCCTTTTCTCCTAATTGAATTCTTAATTTGAATATTTAAAAAAAAAGTTGAAAAGATTAAAAAAAACAAGGTAAGAGAATCAGTCGGCTTAGGGCTTCCGCTGGAAGCAGATGTATTCATTCTAAAACATTAAAAGAATTCACCGAAGTTACATTCTAAAGAGCATTTTCTTAAATAATTCTAAAGCTTATGAGCTACACCGTCCCTTTCTAGAGAAAATGCCTCCTCAAGGCAATGGCACCCACAAGTACCTACATAGAATCCAGCTTAGAAAAGTGGAACCTTTAGTACTTTGTCACTGTTTTTTGTTGTTTTGTGATTACAGGGTAGCAAACTAGCAAGTGGGTCACCTGATGGTAAGTAAGCTCCATGACCCAAAGACGCTCGCAGCACCAAAGAATCTAAGGGATTGAAGATATTCTCTGAAATTTCTGAAATGGAATTACCATGAGACACTGGGAATAGGAAAATTATTAAAATGATATATAGGGTCACTGAAGCAAGTCAGACATACATTGGTTATAAATAGCTATGTGAGTTGATAGTTTTAGCAAATTTGTCCGTTATGAAGAATTCGATAGCGATTGCTTCCGAACGCCGAACGGAAGCTCTCGAATCCAGTTCCGGTTAGGGAGTGGCGTCAAATTATCTGCCAAAATTTAATTTAACGCTGAAAGTCGCCGAAACTAGACCCGAAAAATTATTGGGTTTGCTTATATCAATCAGGGCGTTCATAGATAGTATAAGTACGTAGTTTAGGTACATTAGAGTTACCTAGTTACTTTTTTTAATGATTCAGTTCAGGATTCCAGAGATTACTACCCTCTTATAAAAACAAATTTACCTGCTATGGGTGGTGTAGCGGTATAGCACGCATCACGGAACGACGAGGCGCCGGGTTCGATTCCCGGCCATAGTTTTACTTTTCGGATTTTTTTATGTTCTAATTTTCAGTGGCGTTAAGAAATTTAAACAAATTTTAACTTTACATTCATGTTAGTGTGGATAAATGACAACAATATACTCACGTCCACTCCTTGGCTTTCAATGGTCCGTGGCGCAGTGGTCATCCCGCGCTAGGGAAGGTCTTAAATTGATATTGAATTGATACGTGGGCGCCTTCAAGATATATCTTAGCAATCTTAATTCTGCACGTCACTACCTGCCATTAAAGCTGCGACCAACTTCTCAGGAACTATACTCTGTGGTTTAAAACAAATCTGGAATGAGTGAAGACAGGCAGGTGGTTTTTCTTCTTCTTCTTCTTCTTCTTAATGGCGGCCGTGAGGTTAGGGCGAATGTTGTTTAAATGGCAAGTGTGCGGTAAAAACTATAATTCAAAAATCTTGTGACAAAATGTCGGCAACAATACAATAGTTACAACAATACAAATACTCTTTATTGAACACCACAAATCAGTACAAAATAATACAGAAACAAAGAACAAAGTAGACAATAGGCGGTCTTATCGCTTAATAGCGATCTCTTCCAAACAACCAATAAGAGAAATAAGTTGGCAACGTTGTACGGTAATGGTCAAAAGACCCCCCTCCCCCATGATATCCCTCAGAAACTGCCAGGAAATCATTAGCCGATGCCCGGGATGCACCGGACCAAGCACTGCTCCTCCCCCCGGACGGATCCAAAAACGAACCGCAGCTTCTTGACCGTGTGGACGTAACCCGACTCACCCCCAGAAGGTGGTTCGGTCCATTTGAATGAACCTGTAATTTTTTTTTTTAACTTTGATCGTTAAATGACACATTAAAATGACACATTAAATCACGCATTGATCAGTTCAGGACTAACTAGTCCGTATGGGCCGATTTTTCATGCACTTATTTTGCAGATATTGATACTTATTCGTCGAATAGGCCCTATTTGAAGATTGTAAAATCGACCCTAAGTGTACTAGAATACATGGAAAAATCCGAAAAATAAAGCTATGGCCGGGAATCGTACCCGGATCCTCATCAAGCCGTGATGCGTGCTTTGCCCCTACACCACCCACAGCAAGTAGGCAAGTCTTCAAAATTCTCTCTCTGAGCCAGCTGTCATGTCATTTACTAAGCGAATATTGTCGCCAAGCGCCATCTGTTTGAATAATATGTCTCTACGACTTAGGGATCTTCAAAAAACGAGCCTATTCTTTTCTTAAAGGGCCGGCAACACACTCTTAACGCCCTCTGTTATGAGTGTCTATGGGCAGCGAATTACGGAGTAGACAGAGCCTAAGGTAACACTTAACGCCACGTTTAGCATGATTAAGGGCGTATAGGTAAAAAGGGAAATCAAAATGGTGATGGATTGCCAGCCGCATCGCCTATAACATGATTCCTAAGACTTTCGCCCATTCTCGACGGGCTTTTACCATCTGCGCTGGAAGAGAAGCAACTGTTTAGCCAACTATGTTTTTTTTTACTCCCAGATCAGCATGGAAGAAATTCCTCTATCATATTATATAAAAAAAAAAACGTAAATTCACCGAACAGCGACCGCTTCACTTTTACGAAGACATGCTCATTAAATACCTACAACAATGATCTGTTTTCATGTCTGTGTTTTAAGTTTATTTCATTTTCGTAAAATTGTGTGTATACTCTATTTGAGTCTTTCAAAGGAGAATATGTCTTCTCTCTTTCTTTATATAAAGCGTAGTATAACTATAACATCACATCTAAATATCCTAAAACAGTTGCAACCCTGCGCTGGATTTATGCTCTAGATTGGGAGTTCCCGCGAACGCTCTCGTGCTAACGAACCCACTCTGTGACTGGCATCTGCCTGTAACAGCACGCGCAAACACACAACTATGCTATGCTATATCACCTTTATGTCACAATCACACTGCAGAACCTCTAGTGTAAGTTTTCACACGAAAAACGCCTCAAACGCGTTCACGTAAACGTCTCAACTCAATCACTATGTAAAAATTGGCAGCGCCACTTGCGGATCGAAACGGTAACAAACTGTAAGCTTAGTGTAAGTTTTCGGTCACATAATACGTCTCGAACGCGTTTGCGTTAAAATGACAATTACGTAATAGTAAATAACGTACAAGTTTAAATAAAACCCTTAGTGGACAAGTGGATTGAGTCAATGTCATTTTGAACCGGTATTAATTATAAAGCCCTCTTCGAAAACCTCGATAATCGAATTGACGAAGTGCCAATATGGAGTGAAGAATTTTAATTAATCGAGACACAATTAGTGGTCAGTTCCAATAATTGGCTTTGTTAGCGCAAGACACTTGTATCTGCTGGAGTCTAGAGTTGTAAGTGTCGAGACACTGAACGAGTTTCATGAAATGTAAAGTATGTACCTATTTGACATTTTGGGACTGTAATTTCATTTAGCTCGAAGAGTAGGTATGTACGTTGAAGTGGCAATGGGCAGGCCACACGCTCGTAGAACAGACAATCGTTGGTGGAGAGAAGTTCTCGAGTGGCGACCACGCGGAAGACGCAGTGTTGGCAGGCCTCCCACTAGGTGGACCGACGATAAATATATAAAAAAAAACTACAATAATAAAAATTTGTAAGATAGGAGATCTTAGCTCTTCCCCTTCGATATGGAACTTTAATTTCTCTAGTTGACTCTAGATTGCAATCCATGAAGCATTTGTTTTATTTTCACAAAAAAACCAATGCTAAGGCGATGTAAGGAAAGTTTTCCTTAGCTATATATAAGTTATAGTTATACTTAGTGCATATCTAAGAAACGATAATAATCATTAGAAAAAGCTTTACTCCTACCCTCCAACCTGCCTACTTATTCTTATCTTTTTATTTCTAGGAATAAAAAGTTAAAAGCTCTCGCTTCTATACACCTATGTAAGTAAATAGCTACTTGGAAACGGCAAGTTTATTCAAAAATCATTCATCCATACTCAACTCGACAGAACAATAACGAAGTAATAAAACCACTCAACACAACTCAATGACGTGAGTCAATAATGCAACATTCACGGGCATTCACTTCACCCCTCTCGAAACAAAATGGCGTCGACCATAGACTCGATAGAACGAGGTCAATTTTTGTTAAAGATTGAGAACGTAACAAAAATATATCATTCGATTTTTTATACTAATGGTATTGGCATACAATAGAAATGAAAGTACATGGCTGGGTGTAAAATAACATTTTAAATAAATCTTTTTGCTGGGGTGCCGTAATAGGTATTACAAGCTCTCACAATGGACTGACGCACCCTCGGTAGGAAAATCAAAATGCGGGGGCTTCACACAGGAGTTTGTCGGTCGTGAAAAGTTACATTTACTTTTTAACATTTTAAAGAAGTAAGAGCCATCTCACATTCATGCAGCTGTGCTCTTCAATGTTGTTATTGTTAATCACGTGTGGTTAGGTATAGTTTTGAATTGACCTCGGTAAAAATTAACACTAAATTGGGGGTTTTAACTCAGTAATGACGTAAAATGATGCCAGTTCATTTGATAAAAAACTTACCTACATAAAGGGACGTGACTGAAGGTTCTAACTAGTGAACCTATATTCAAGGAACGCGTTATGCGATTTGCCATAATGAGAAAAAGTACAGTCATACTAGCTATCTATTCATATCCAGTCTACAAATAAAAGCGACGACTAGCTGACTTAAATCTACATTACAAAGTAATCAGTCCATGTGATCAAAATCAACACTTGATAAGTCACATTGATTTTTCCAGACGCTTTGCTCAGAAACGTCATAAAAACCTCGCGATTCAATTTCCTCTCGCACACACTGTCCCCTTTGCTCCTCAGCCTATCAGACAGAGGACGCAAGCGTTCACAAACGAAGTTACACAGTCAAGTAGGTAACGAGTGGCCCTCGCCATTGTGAGCCGGCACGTAACGCAGTTAGACGTAACGTAACGCATTTACCGGCCGACGCGGCGCATACTAATGCTGCACGCGAAAAAAAAAACAAAAAATAGACCACTGTCCGCCTGCCAGTAACAGCATTCTGCTTTTTCATTTCTGAACGTGCCGGATTTTTCAAACCGAAATTGCTTTTCGAACACCGAACCACCGAATTAAAACGGACGCAGACATTCAAATGAAACGCTTTAGGAACAGAAATAAACTTAACTGTAAGAAGCTATTTGAGTAGGTACCTACATTAACGTTAAGTAACTTTCTCCCGTCCACAAATTAGTCCCAAATCGTTTTACAATTCAAATGACAATCGGAATGTCTCTTAACATTACGGGAGTCCATTATTGAATACAAACTAGATTCGGGCTCGTCTCGCGTGAAACGCGAAACTCGGTAATCGGATTTGTTGAGCAAACGACACCCCTATTAAATATCTGCTTCGCAAAATCAATCCATTGCAACTGCGGTACTAAATACAAACATATCTGTACAGTTCCCTCACAAAATTATATTATGAACCGAAGAACAAAGACCTTGGTAGCACAAAATAACGACGGCATTGGTAAAGTTGCCGCGGCTCGCGTTACACAAATGAAGATTGTTAGAAACATGATCGCGGTTACCTGGTTTTGATAAATATCTCAATAACTGCATTCTTAGGCGTTTATTTTATTAAAAGTCTTTGAAGAAGGCTATGAGATTGTTCGTTTTTTTATCCCGCATGTTACGCCTACACACGCCTTTTATTATCGCGGTCGCGGTTGCAGTTGGGTCTCTTTAGCAACGTTACACAATGGATTGAAAATTATCCTTTGTGTTGGTCAATGCGATCATTCGTTGTAAATAACAACTTAATGTTTTTTACGCAATGTAAAAGTTAAGAAGTTGCTTAACACAGTATTTTATAACAGAAAAAAGTAGTTTAAGGCAGGGGTTGACTTGATAAGTTACAAATGTATTTCGCCATAAATTCCGAAAAAGTTAAGAGTTACGAGCATGTGTTCTGACACCAGAGGGGCTGAGGGTCCAGGCAGAAGCCTGAGTGGTCACATCACGCTACCACAGCTTCGTAAGTATAACGTTATGTATTGCTAAAATATCTCTCAGGTCAGGATGTCCGCGTACGTGACAATTCCAGCATCCGATGACGTTACATAGCGCTCCCTTGACAAGTAATTATTAATCTGGCATCGCCGGGGCGCGGCCCCTCCCCCGGATTTACATGACAATCGCACTCCCTTGCGACTATGTGCGACACAATATGCCATTAGCACGGCTATATGGATACGTGACGGCTGCGTGGTCGCTGCGTGTCTTGGTGCCGGTTGCTTATTCTCCTTCTACATTTTAAAGCCTTTGTAATCGAACCAGTTTCATCTATTTCCCACACACTCACTCATTGTGTGCAATGCGTAAAAATTGATTGGAAATGGACTTTAAATAGGTACCTCTTTATTCGCTTTATCAAAGTCAAATCGTCTTTATTGTAAACGTAGGTACAACTAGTTACATTACAGTGATGGCCGGTTTGGCGTGTAACACTGTATTTGGCGATAGACATACAACATCACAATTAAAATGTAATTAAGGTATCTTTTAAATTTCAAGTCTCTGGCTCTAGCGATTTACGTTTTGCGTTGTTTTTCAGTTAATCACGGCAAGTACCTACCTACCTGTACCGTGCCGGTACGGTACCTACGGTACGGGCGCCGGTACCAGTACGGTACTGTTTTATAGACATAGGTAGATATTTAAATTTAGAGTACCGATGTTGCATTTTTTAGTCAGGGTTTTCATCTACAATAGATTTAATTCTAAATTTATTTTTGCAAATTGGCTGAAGAGAAGAATGTGCCGTAAGAAACGCGAAATACATTTATAAAAGGGACGTATAAGTTCCGCGAGCCCTAAATTATATTAGTCTATAGTAGAGCTTATATTAGTCATTATAAATTAATGTCCTCTATGTAACGGAAATAATGTGTAACGTAGGTGAAAACTTGGCCTTAAATAGCCCAAACATCGCCCCCACTGTCACAGAGCGTACAATTTGTACGTGACATGTTCTGGTAAATTAATGATGTAGGTACCTAAGTAGAGTTTGTAGCACACGCACTATTATCGCAGCTGGATGCGAGATCGAACACATGCTCTCATGCTGTGCTTTTTTATTAGATAATGGTCCTAATAAGCCTATTTCCGTTTTGTTGCAATGTGTAACCAGACAATTGACATAACTAAAACGAATTGTACAAGTTTAAAGTAGATATTAAGTTAATAGTAACATTAATCGAATAATACGTAAATAAAAAAAACTGTTTCATGGCAAAAATGTCTTGCATCATTTTGGAAAAGAGCTACTCTTCAAACCGCTGGACCGATTTCTACGAAACATTGTTAAGAACCAGCGCAAGGATACTGACTTTCGAATGAAAAAACCGCATCGAAATCGGGCCATCCTTTTGATTGCTACGATGCTACAGACATACACACACACACCCAGACATCGACGTCCAACTTATAACGCCCCTCTTTTTGCGTTGGGGGTATAGAAACAGTACTTACCCATATTTCTTTACTTTATCAAGTCTAGACAGAACAAGTCTGCAAGTAATCATATTTTCAATTTACGTAAACACGCCGTAAATTTCCGTTGCGATAGCGCCTGCGCCGGAACTACTGGCCGCTTCCGACCGCCATCTTGGAAACGGTTATGTTTTATTGCTTCATTCTAATTTTAAAAGTTCTCCTGTTTTTCTGTCTGGAAATTTTATGGTTCAACGTGACAAATGAGTGACAGGTTATTGGCGCGTTGACAAACGTTCTTTTAATGTGCTCCTTTTTTATTCCTTTCTATTGAATACTTGACGCTTTAGGTTTAGTACCTACTTACCCTTTATTTATGTAATGTAGCTTTTTGCGATTGATGCAGGTACCTACCTAATAATTTAAAAACAATGTAGTTTTCTTAAGAATTCCAGTTATTATGTACATACATATATCACCTCTTTATCCCTTACGGGGCAGACAGAGCCTAAAGTAACAAAACCTTAAGGCCACGTTTAGCATGATTAAGGGCGTATAGGTGGAAAGGGAAATCAAGATAGTGCAGATGGGTTGCTAGCCGCATCGCTATAACATGATTCCTAAGACTTTCGCCCATTCCTTCGATGGGCTTTTACCATCTGCGCGGGAAGAGAAGCAACTGGTAAATTCTATGTTTTTTCTTTACTCCCAGATCAGCATGGAATTATGTTATTATTTAGTCGAATCAAATAACTGGCCTGCATGGAAAGATGAATATTTAACCACGATCAACTCAGATGAATTTCATTTTATTTTATTAACGTCATCTGTGTGTATTTATTTTCAAAGTAGGACAGCTGACCAAACTAAAGCACAAAAGTTATTGATACTAAAACGGGCCGCATTCTTCCGTGGCTACTTGAGTGGCCAGTATTCTCTCCTGTCAAATATCGGAGCATTGTCTATGGTCACGTTCGCTATTGTGGCCAACCTGTTTTGCGTCCAAAATAGTCCCGTATCAAAACACGGGATGCTGTGTTATTCCAACTGGACCACGCCACGCGTGACTCGGTTGCGTATTTAGATACATTGAATATTTAATTAGAGCTTTTTGAGCGACGATGTTTGGATTATTTCGATTTCACGAGTTTACAATAGAATATTTTTAATAGACGAGTGCTTACGTAAATATTGTGATTATGGAAGTCTAATTTGGCCGGTTTAAACTTTATTAGATACTATGATTACAAGCGGAAGTTGTCGGTAGGACGATACATAGGTAAATACTTGTCGTTTTCTCTCTCTAATCTGTCTCTTGAGGGAGGCTGTCACTTTTAAACCGTAATTATACACATAGAATTAAAAAAAATACAAGCTACCTACGTATTACTACGACCGCTAATTCTATTACCTGCTATGGGTGGTGTAGGGGTAAAAGCTCGCATCACGGAATGACCAGGATACGGGTGCGTAACGATGGCTATAAAAAATTTTGGTATAATATTAGTAGCAATAACGCTCATTTGATATAATTATTAAATCATATAACAACACTTAATATATTTACATATGACATAATTATCATTTCTTATAATGATCATTTGATATAATATCATTTGATATAATATCATTTAATATAACTTTTTTTTAAGTATAATGCTTATTTCCTATAATGAACTTATGGTATAACGTTATTTAATCACAAAACGAACTGCTATCAAAAAGTAGGTTAGGTTAGATTTGAACTGCGTCCCCCAACAAAAACGAACTGCTATAAAAAAGTTGGTTAGGTTAGGTAAATAAAGCACAATGTTCATTATATAAAATGAGCGTTATACCATATAATCGTTATAAGAAATAAGCGTTATACCGAACGATAAATATACGAAATAAATTTATATATTTTAAAATTATACCAAACGTTTATTATACACAATGAGTGATTATACCCTTTGAAATTATATCAAATGTTGATATATCGATAGAAAATATATTAAATATTTTTATATCGATCATTACACACCCCCAGGATACGGGTTCGAGCTCGGCCATAGCTTTACTTTTCGGATTTTTCTGTATTCCAGTTTTCAGCATCGTCCAGAAATTTAATTACTAACGTGTAAAACCGTAAAAATAAATATAAAATATCCAAGAAGTAAAATTATTGATAAATTTTGATAGTGCGTAATTTTAGTTTAGATAGACTGTATTGTTATTAAGAGGCGTAGAAATGTCACGCGAGCTAAAACAACGCGCCACTAATAAGATATATTTATAGAAATATTTTATTTATCCTGGCAAGGTCGCCATGTGGTTGGTTCGGAGCGCATAGGTATGAAAGACAGGAGTTCACTGATCAGCGGTTGTATTAGAACTGCAAGCCTTAACCTAACGACACATGCAAGTGTCTTAATATTATATCTTAGAATATCTAAGTATACGTAGTATACGTAACTAATAAAACTATTTTATAATGTAGAGCCGTTGTGTATTTGAAAGTCATTCAAATCAATGTCAATATAAAAAACACAAAATCTGATGGGCATTATAAAGAGGTTTCAACACTCCCCCTACATCAGATCAGGGTTACTCACCACTCCTAGTGAGGTTCGTGCTCTGACAAAGCTTTCCTTGGGCAGGGCTTTTGTAAAGGTAACCGCCACTTGTTCTCTTGACGGTACATAGAGGACGTTTACCTTTTTCTCTTGGTAGAGCTCTCGCAGAAATTTATACCGCGTGTCAATATTCGTTTTAAAATGAAACACTGGGTTCTTGACCAGCAGAGATGTACAAAATGGTTTTAAAAAAGCATTTAAATACAAAATGCAAAATACTTTTCAAATTTACTATTTCAAATGCAAAATACCAAATAGTTTTGCGTTTAGTATTTCAAATGCAAAATGCAAAATAGGTATTTTGAAAATACTTTTTCAAAATAAAATACCTTTTGATCGAATATCAGACATTTTTATTTATTTTAGGTATTTATCATGAGAAATAGAGACACAATGGCGAGCCGAACAAAAACGTCTAATAACATGGCACCTTATGCATGACATTTTGGTCAAATTTATCAGTACGCGTATCAATAAATTCTGTTACGTTAATAATTAATAATAATAATGCTCACTTAAAATAATGTAAAGCAACTAGACTTACGATTAACAAAAAAAAACCGAAGTCACAAAAGGAAACTATTCCAAAACAAACTAATACGCACTAAAAAGAAAAAAATAATTGCATATTCTTCTACAACTTAATAATCAACTTACTTTTTCTACTTATCAATATTTAGGTGCGATCTATCTAATGTTGTTACAATTATTGTTATTTCTGGAGTCGGTGTCCGCCAACGAAGGCTTGTAACTACATACATAGGTATAAGTAGTTATAGGTGAGATGTGCTTGTGTATAAAAGTTAATTTGTAAAAAAATATTTATTAAAGTATTCTCGTATTATTATTGCTAGGTATATTGTAGTGTTTCCTTGGCTGAAACCGACTCCAAACATCCATGCCTATCTCATTTTCCTGACTACTTTCATTCATCTCTCCGGCATGAGCCGGTACGTGCACTGATTCTTCTGCTCTTTAAAACAAACTTTAGTTTAAATTTTAGTTTATTTTTTTGATTTTTAGTGATTTTACACTAAAAAAAATTTCTGCATATGGGTAGACCTATTAAACGTGCTGCTCATATGAGACAGCGCCGTTTAAATGAAACGGACGATTTGTCGCACACATACTTAATGCTAATTTTAGACTTATATGTTTCATGGGTGCCATTGTCAGAGCTGGACCAGATTGAAATGGGACTACACGGAAAGCACGAGCTTTCAAATAAAACTAGAATCATTAAAATCGCTTCGCCCCGTCGAAAGTTATGAGGTAACAAACATAAAAAAAAACATACAGACGAGTTGAGAACCTCCTCCTTTTTTTGAAGTCGATGAAGTCGAAAAAGAGAGCCATGGCTCCATTTTGTGAATTGTGTGGCCATTTATTTTGGTTGATTATGCATCTAGTGCGGCAATACAAGCGTCATTCGTTCATTTCATTTTGTTTGACTGGTAATGTTGGCTAAACTTAATCACAAAGTATTTTGCATTTTGAAATGAATATGAAAATGCAAAATACATCTCGAAAGGTATTTCAAATAAAATACAAAATGGTTTTTACTAAAAGGTATTTAAATGCAAAATACAAAATAGGTATTTTGCATTTTGTATTTGCATTTTAAATAGAAGTATTTCAAATAAATCGCATCTCTGTTGACCAGCTTTATGGCCCTTTGGTTGTCTACGTAAATTACGGGTACAGCCTCTATTCCTCGGACTTCCAAGTAAAGGCGATTGAGCCATATAATTTTCCCATAACCTAATAAAACAATCTTACAATGTAGAGCCTGTTGTGTATATGAAAGTCATTCAAATCAATGTCAATATAAAAAACACAATGATGGCCATTATAAAGAGGTTTAACAGTAATACACCTCAAATACTACAAAAATGTCAAACAAAATAGTTACATGGGGCTCCCAACGTTAACAATAAGTAAGTTTCCATGTTCCCTACGCGAGGGGTCGCTCTAATGGCTGCGATACCATCGTTACACAGCGTTTGATAACTGCTATTGTAGTACAGTATTTATGAGACTAACGTGCGTTTTCCTGCCAGTACGACGCAAGACAGAGACAGATATATCCTCTAGTTGCACCTCCAGGGCTGGTGGTGCTCGCTTACCGTCAGGTGACCTTGTTCGTTTGACGTTTGTCCTATAAAAAGGCAGACTAGCATTGGTAGAAGAAACTACTAACTTTTATTAATGTAATTGAGTCTGAGTTAAATACTTGCCCCCTTATTCATAAACGCTCTGTAGCCTTCTGCTAAGTTAGCAATCGTTTGTCCTTATCTGTCACTTTGACTTTACCTTTCACAGATAAGGACAAACGATTGCTAA
Organism: Pandemis corylana; assembly: GCA_949127965.1. Classification (NCBI taxonomy): domain Eukaryota; kingdom Metazoa; phylum Arthropoda; class Insecta; order Lepidoptera; family Tortricidae; genus Pandemis; species Pandemis corylana. Next base: position 14,081,676 of record OX421860.1, read on the forward strand.
GTTAGCAGGCCTATAGAGCGTTTATGAATAAAGGGGTTAGTCCTACTCGTTTAAGTAGATGTAGATATATTTGCAGTTGTTTCAAAGCAAATCATAGGAATCATGTTATAGGCGATGCTGCTTAAACCCATCACTATTTTGCTTCCTTTTTCCACCTTTACGCCCACAATCTTGCTAAACGTGGCCTGTAGGTTTTGCCACTTTAGCCTTAGGCTCTGTCTACCCCGTAAGGGATAAAGACGTGATTTGTGTATGTTTCAAAGCAAACAAATGTTTGAGTTTGAGTTTGAAACTTTGTAAAAGATTTCTAAGCAAGTGGCCAGTTAGCCACACAGCTTGGCTTTTCACACTTCCACCAATCTTTATTATGTATTTCAATCAATTTATACAAAGCTGACAAATTGCATACCTAAACCCTATGACTTACGCATAAAAAACCGTTCAGTAGTTTATGAGTTTATCACGAACAGACCGACAGAGGCGGTAGAGGACTTTGTTTTATGCTCTGTTGCCTACGACTATCCGCTGGCGAATAATATACTTATCGCTGTCCTGCGGGAATTATGCGATTTTCCGGGAAAAATAATCCCATGTCCATATCTGGGGCTGAATCTATCTCTACCAAACTTCATTGAAATCGGTTCAGTGGGTCAGAGAGACAGACAGACTTAGGTACTTTAGCATTTATAATATTAGTATTAGGGATGTAGCAAAGTAGGTAGGTATAAAAAAACAGACACACAACAATTTTGTCATCTATGAGATATGAAGCTCTTTTGAAAACAAACTGTTACTTATATTGTTGTTGTTGTCGAGAAATAAAATATTTCTTTCTTTGTTTCTTTTCTTCGTTCTTTATATACAAATCGAGCGTATGATACCCGCCTTAAATGTAGCTTTGGATTTTCGTAACGGTTGTTACTTGCGTGTAGGTTGGTAGTATTAAGAAAACTATCTATGGTTTGTCTTTAGAACTTTGGCGGGCGGTGCTCTATGGTTATACATGTATGTGTGTTAACCAGTGGGTGGCGTTTAGGTGTGCGTGTAACTGATACACCTACTGGGCGTGGCCAACGCAGCCAATCCTGTAACCGATACCCTACTTCTTACAGCAAAAACGCAACTAAATTTACACTTAAAGTCGATCACAACACAGTCCAAAGTGAAACTGAGTTGGAATCTCACAGCGAAAGTGATACCCTAGTTGGATTGATTGCGGCAAGGGATTTTAAGTTTTGTTTTTAGAGTGTTAGAGTTGGCTGTGTGTTGGTATTGTTTGTAATGGATAGGTTTGGTGCGAGCTCGTAAATTTTATGGCTTGGAATTGTCGATGTCGCTGTCTATTGGCTTTTAGGTGATTGATGTTATGTATGTTGTATATTTATTACACTCAGCAGATTTGTTTATTGAAGAACAAATACATGAGATTTTTTTTAGATACATACTACGTCCCTTAAGTCTATGTTGGTAATATACCTAACTAAAAAAAAATGTGATAAAACTATAAATAAGAAGGTTGCCCTAAATCGCTGCCCGGCGGCATAACCGCGTTATAACACAAAAAAGAAAAAAAAATAAGAAGAAGGGTAGGGCACAATAGGTACGTGATTTTATACGTGTGCTATCCGTTTGAACCTATGTTGTTCTATTTTTTTTTATTGGTTAAATGAGTTTACAGATTCCTCAGTTTTTGTTAGTTTGGCCTTTATTAGTTAGGTTTTTTTTACCTCTGTCTACTCCGTATATATATGGACGTGATTTGTGTATATACCTATGTCAGTTTTTCCCTAGGCACCTATATTTTAATAGGTACCATGAATATATATTTAGGAATCATAATGTTATAGGTGATGCTGCTAGCAACCCATCGTTATATTGATTGCCCTTTCCACCTATACGCCCACAAGGTGGAAAGGGGAATCAAAATAGTGATGGGTTGCTAGCCGCATCGCCTATAACATGATTCCTATGCCCATTCCCTCGATGGGCTTTTACCATCTGCGCGGGAAGAGAAGCAGTTGGTAGATTCTATGTTTTTTCTTTGCTCCCAGACCAGCATGGAAGTGTGCATCTTAAAGTATGTTGATTACAATGAACATTGCGAAATAAAGTGTGTGACATATTTAAACGTAAACAGTCATTTTTTTATCCGAACGTTAGAATCTGGTCGTCTTCAAATCAAGAGTGAATGGGTATTTGTTAGGCAAGCATCCATCTTCGCGTATTATCAGGCATAACCTGTGGTCAGACGCACGCATTAGGCACCCATTTTAAAAAAAAGTTTTCTTCAGAGTTACTTTTAGCTATAAGTAGGCAGTACGGCATGGGTGAGCATAAGCCTGGCCACCTACAAACCGCATAAAAAAAAAGAAATTTCATTAACAAAAGAGTCCGTTAGCAAACAAATGTAGAAATAAGCACCTGACGCAGGAAGTCATTAGTAAATAGATGTAGATAACGCCCTACTCCCCGAAATTACTTAAAACAAGCTTATTGTTGCATTTGACCTACCATCTTGTACTTTAAACACAACTTTATACAATCCACATAAGACTTAAACTCCCAATCGAAATGGTTCCTCAACCGCATTATTATCATTGCCTTTCAGCAATAACAAACTTATAAATACAGCTGGAACCGGATAAAATTTTGACTTGAGTCGTAACTGAATAGCTTAAAGTCCGTTTTGCAGCTGGCCGTTAGTAACAAGTGTATATGACTGTGGTTTTTTTTTTACAAAATATGGCACTGGCAACACCCTATTGACCATAACTGTTATCTTTTTAAATCTCCTTGACTAAGACTTCCTGAGGTTTCCCTCGACTGAATGCTTTGGGGTAGTTTTGTAATGTTACACAATAGATTTTTTTATATTCAGTGAAGAAGTCGACGCTTTTATTGATATTCGGTAGCGATTATTATGAACGAAGGTTTCAAGTTAACACGTTTTCTTTTGGGGATTAAAAAACACTAATATGTCATCAAACTTAAGAAATCATCAACGTATAACGATTGTCGTAATATGTATTATTTTAAGTAACATAAATTATACCAGTTGCTTTTCTTCCCGGATGGTAAAAGCCCATCACTATTTTGATTCCCCTTCTTTCACCTATACGCCCACAATCATGCTAAACGGAACCTTTAAGTGACGGCAGACAACCTACAGCCTCTGGAGCTAGATAGACAGACATATAACTTAATTGAGAATCATTGATGCGCGCGAAGCTAAAAAGGGGTTTTTCCGAAATTCGCAGGTCTATTTTTGTAACATGTAAAATGAGAATGCGGAGATAATTTAATTTTATAGCCACGTTGTTTTAAGGCGTTTTTAAAAAATGAAAATATTGCCTCCATTCGTAACTTTTTGATATAGGGGAGATAGCATGAAGAATGTAAAGTGGTGCTCGATTGTGTGTGAGGATAATTCAAAAATGCGAGACGCCATTGCTATGTTAATTCAAGATATTCTTTTGAGGTTATAAAAGTATCTCTCTCTCTGTGTGTGTGTGTGTGTCGAATGTGAGTGAGTGAGCGTGGGGAAAAGGATAAAAGCATCATACAGGTTTTTGAAATAGATTTTTAATCTCAAAATAACTTTTAGATTTTAAACGACAAAAATTTTAAACGTGACATCATAAATTTTAGTTTTTGTATTTTTCTTGTTTTTTTAGTAAATAGAAGAATAACTGACTTTCACAGAATGACCTGGAACTATTTACATTTTACTGTTGTGTTCTATTGGTATGGTATTGTATGTATGTATGTATGTAAGTATAACTCTTTATTGTACATAAAAAACAAGAAAAATACGAATACAGGATAACACACATGCACAAAGGCGAACTTATCCCTAAAAGGGATCTCTTCCAGTTAACCTATTATGAGTTCTGGACCAATTTAGTTCTAGTACTGGAGAAAGAATAACTAATAACCAGAAGTATTTCTTATTCATACTCTTGTACTACAATAAAATTGTTAATACAAATCTAAACCCGTCCACTGCCCAATCAGGTCTAAAGGACCCCAACTGCAAAAGCCAACAGCGTCACATCTCGAGAGAGGGCGCCACCCGTTTATTAGCTTACCAAAACCAACAATCGTGATTAAATCGCGCGTGAACTAATAAAATAATAAGACTGCGGTTAGTGGGGGGTCACATGAAGAGGCCTGAACAATAGCACTGTCTGAATAGAGGGCATATTTGATGTAGAGTATTTGGACAGTGGCTTTTGACCGTAAGTGCCAATATTACTTGTCATTGTGACGACCTGTAAATTATTCAAATAGATAATAGTTTGACGACCGGATAGCCTAGTGGTTACTAACCCTGACTATGAAGCTAGAGGTCCCGGGTTCGAATGCCGGTAGGGGCAGACAGTTGTATGTATGTATGTAAACTCTTTATTGCACATAAAAAATTTAAGAATACAGAAATACAGAGAAAATAGTACAAAGGCGAACTTATCCCTGAGAAGGGATCTCTTCCAGCTAACCTGATACAGAAAGGAATAGTTACAACAGCAATAAAACAACGAGAGTCACAATAGTTGTATTCATATACGAAGGTTTGTGCCCGAGTCATGGATGTTGTATGTATTTAATTATGTATTTATCTACATTATATAAGTATGTTTATCCATTGCCTGGTGCCCATAGTACAAGCTTTGCTTAGTTTGGGGCTGGGTCAATTGGTGTAATTTGTCCCAAGATATTTATTTATTTATTTAGATGAACAATAATAGGCTTACATACGTAAATCACGTCTGTATACCCTACGAGGTAGACAGAGCCTAAGGTAACAAGAGCTAAAGGCCACGTTTAGCATGATTTTGGGCGTATAGGTGAAAAGGGGAATGAAGGGGGAGGTGAGGGGCTTTATTGCGCTTAAGTAGCATGTAGCAATTTTGTATTAATTTAAAGAAACATTGGCATTACTTATGTTTCTTTGATACGATCATGATCAATATGACGAGTGATTTTTTTCAGTTTTCAGCAAATGCAAAGAGCAATAGAGACTCCTTTTTATACTTTCTGAAACAATATCTAAAACTTGAAACTTTTGGAAACCTTTGACTTAAATCGTTGAATATATTTTTTTATTAACATTTGCCATGTTTAAATGATTTTACTTTGCAATTACTTAATTTGTTTAAGCCATCTAGCCAATCTAAAAAAATACATACATGGTTAATTTATGAAACAATTTCACCACTAAACTGAAGTCCACACGTTCAGCTAGCTAATAATCATTGAATCGGGTCACAAAAGCTTAACATCGTAATCTAATTATTAAAAACATACCTATATATCTATAAAAACACCCGTTTACGAGTTTTTCCATTTACACACACAATACACACACAAATCACGTCTTTATCCCTTACGGGGTAGACAGAGCCTAAGGTGACAAGACATACAGGCCACGTTAGCAAGATTGTGGGACTAGGTATAGAGGGAAAATGGAATCAAAATTGTAATGGGATGCAAGCCGAATCGTCATAACATGATTCTTACGATTTTCGCCCATTCCCTCAATGGGTTCTTACCATTCTTAGCATGGAAATTCCTTTCAGTTTTTCCATTTATGAATAACTTAATACAATTTATTCGCCTAGCATAGGTTTTAGAACATTGCGCTATAGGTACTAAACCAGCAAACCCCTCAAACGTGAGCATTGAAGCACGCTCGACACTTCCCTAGCTCATACAAACCGGCTCTTACGTAAATTCGATTACAATTAGCTCCATGAATAATTCAGAGACCGCGGGCCAAACAGCAGAAGGGTTGATTGCGCGCTGTTTGCTGGTTACTAGTCATTTGCGTGAATAACGAGCTAGATTTTGGTCATTTCGGCACCGGCGGCAGTTTCGGGTTGTTTTGGCTGGTAATGTTGCAAGCTTAGTTTTAATTATGAAGTTTTTTGTTGACGTTACGAAGATCTTCTTCTTCTTTGTGGCGTATCAAGTCGTTATAGCGACAACTTAGCCAATGTCAAAGTAACAAAAATATAATTAAAACGTCTTGCGACAAAATGTCGGCAACGTTGTACGGTAATGGTCAAAGACCCCCTGTCGGGCTCTTAGCTAACGGTCAATGATATCCCTCGGAAACTGCCAGGAAATCATTAGCTGATGCCCAGGGTGCATCAGACCAAGCACTGCTCTTCCTCCAAAAACGGACTTCAGCTCTTGACCACACGTGGAGGTAACCCGACCGCACCCCAAGCGGGAGAACAATCAGGTATTTGGTCAGCGCCATTTGCGGAACGAAAGGACAGACTGCTCTCATAGTATTTGACATTTTAACGGTAGCGCGTTTGAGACGTCTTCTGTGACCGAAAACTTACTGTCAGCATACTGCCTATTTCACCAACATGACGATTGTCGATGACAAGCGACAATTCTTACATTATAAGGGAGCGAACATAAATATTTCACTTGGTTACCTTGCACGTGAGTAGCGGAGTAGCAAGGTCAATATTTTTTGTTCATTACAAACTCGACCTGTATCTACGCCGGTTGGCATATTGTCTACGGCTTCCATATTGAATTGTCATGATATGTCGCCGACAATTGTCAAGTTCGTGAAATAGGAGCCTGGTGCCTTTAAAAGGCGAGTGTAGCCACGTAGACCATCAGCGGTCCCAATAGACTTCAAATCAGGTTTTAAAGCTTCAACATTGTTGCTACATACGGGGTAGACAGAGCTTAAAGTAACAAAACCTTAAAGCCTCGTTTGGCATGATTGTGGGCGTATAACTGGAAAGGGTAATCAAAATGGTGACGGGTTGCTAGCCGCATCGCCTAATGATTCCTAAGATTCTCGCCCGGTCCCTCGATGGGCTTTTACCATCTGCGCGGGAAGAGAAGCAACTGGTACATTCTATATTTTTCCTCTACTCCCAGACCAGCATGGAAGTCAGCAGTGTTGGTGTTAACTTTAAATATAGCTGTGACGTGTTGACACTGCGTTTAGCAGTTCATTACTGGCGATCCCGCGACCCTGGGGATTGGGTTACCGGCGCACGGCACAGGCGGTCGCGGCAGCGGAAAGCGGGTCAGTTCAAGGGCTTTGCCAATGGGGCTGATGACTCCTCTAGAGAATCGAAAATGTTCCTTTAGTTTAACCTATGGACAAACGCTGGCGACGCCCTTAGTTGAGTTATTAGCAGTATAAGGGTTTAAAAGTTTATTAAAACTCAACGCAGAACTGACGAGTAGCAGGATATAGCTCTCATAGGGAGATGTGAAGGTCGAGACGGAGGCGTTTCCCAGCACTGGGACACAAATATAAGCTTATATGATAAAATAATAACCAAGCATTATGCGTACCTATATTTAATTTTAACAGCAAGCGGCCACAAATAACATAACGAAGTCTACCTACTTAAAGTTACAGAAAATGAGGTTTCGCCGCAGTTCTTCGCCAACACAGAGATTTATCGCTTCCGCTCGTGGCGTGCGGCGTATGCGCGCGCGCAAGACGCGACCCAACTGGCGGCAGCGCCGGCGCCTCCGTTTCCGCCGAACTAATACGCTTTTTGTGTGACGTCGCTTGATGGGTGACAGCTAACGTGTCTGTAAGGCTATCCGCTTGAGTTTCACTTTACAATAATATTGTTTTAAATACTAAAATGTACTGGCACTAGAAACATATATGTATGGATTTTTTAAATGTATTTCGACAGTCTGGAAAGTAAGTTTCTTGCGCGCATTCTTGGCAATGATGGTCTTTCCGAATGCGCTGGTAGTTTCAAAAAAGACATGTAAAAGAGCCCTTGGCGGCCAATTGGTATTTTTTTTTAATTAAGTAGAAGTCACGCGAAGAAGTACGAATATCCTATTTTCCATGAAAAATAATTGATTAAGCAGATTTAACCCGTCAAGCGTCCAAGCGACTACAGGTAGTCCCTAACTTTTTCGGGCGGGAGGCTTAAAGAGAGCGAGAAGCATATAATAGCGAGTTGTCGCTGGCTCTTCCAAGGGAGGAAGACCTGGTCAGTGGCGTGAATGCATAATGCAGTCCCTAGGGCATTTCCCGCCCGAAAAAGTTAGGGACTACTGTAGTCGCTTGGACGCTTGACGGGTTAAGGCCCGTATAGACACTTGCAAGAATTGCATGCAAGTAATTACATTGATAGTTGCCGGGGTAAACCGAAATCAACCGAACTGTCAAACTTCGCAATGTAATTTATATTTGCCAAAATATACCGGACCTTTTTCAAATTTCATTAAAAAAAACATGAAATACACAACTTATATCCACCACTTCACTGATAAAAGAAACGCCGTCAGAAGCTCTCACCAAGATCAACATCTTATAGCCTAATGTTTTCGATATTTACAATGATAACATTCCAAACGTGTAGTGTATTCTTTTGGCCAAATATTTCTCCATTTCTCCCCATTACTCGCCTAAGTAAACAATACCTACTTCCGCTTGACATTTAGACGTTTTGCAAAAAATAAACATAAGTATTAAATTGCAGAGTTTGTCCGAATTGGGTTTTCTCACGAGGTGGCGCCAGTTTTTTCATCCAAATTGGCCCTTCGGGTAAGTAAATAAGTGCAGTTTTGAAACCTTTTCTTTAAATTGTAGTAGCCTGAGCCAAATAATAAGGTAGAGTCAAAGATTTCGATTGAAAAAACATTGAGGTTTTTAGTTTTTAACTCTTAAAAATGAATAAGTTTTGAAAGACAAGGGAGTCTTAAATATAAATTCTAGTTTTTACCCTCACTCTTGTGAACAATTAGGTATCCATTTAAGGGATAAGTTTGCCTTTGTGTGTGTTTTGTCGTGTATTCATTATTATCCTGTTTTATGTACACCTACAACAATAAAGATTTATACATACACACAAACTATCATATTTGTAATACCATCTATTATTTATCACTACATAGTATAAAATAAAGTCGCTTTGTGCTGTCTGTCTGTCTGTCCCTATGTATGCTTAGATCTTTAAAACTACGTAACTGATTTTGATGCGGTTTTTTTTAATAGATGGAGTAATTCGAGAAGAAGGTTTATATGTATAATACGCAGACGAAGTCGCGGACAGAAGCTAGTTACGAAATATTTGAGTACCTAGCCGCTCCGAAATATGTAGGGGATTGTAAAAACACATTACATTTACAATCAACATGCCTAATCTATATCAACTGACAGGCAAAAATAACTGGTCGCTTTTCGTACAACTTTGTGTGAAAATATCCCCTTATTTTTGTCCGTCAGTGTAATGCCAGGGGTATCATTAAAACAAAGCCAACCTTTGCCCCAAAGCTCGCATCACCGTGACACACTATCCGAGCACATCGCAAAAACAAGTAATCTTTTTTTAATTAAAAGGAAGCGTTGTAATGAAGTCGTTTCGTAATTAGAGTGGGCGGTTCGAGAGCTTAATGGCCCCGCTGTGACTAAGGCCTTTTTGTTCTGTGACAACCTTTTTTAAACCGTACTTTAATGTGCTTTTTATTTATTATTTTAAAAGTTTTTTTTATAAAATACGTTATGAAGCATCACGCGTTTGTTACAGCTTTTAAGTTGTTAATTTGTTACAAGTTTTTGCGTTACCGACTACGGGACAAGCTAATACAAAGTCAGTACAAGATAGTTAGTCGGTTTGAAACGACATTGCCGCAAATAATTTCTGGAAAAATCAGAAGTGTCACTAAGTTTGAACCCACTACCCTCTGCAGAGACAACCATTCACTAATACTCCTATCATCCGCTCAAAGGTTGACTGGAAGAGATAAGTAATGCGGCTATTCCCCTTTCCATCTACGCCCAAAATCACGCTAAGCGTGGTCTGTAGGTCTTGTTACCTTAAGCTCTAAGTAAGGGATATAGAAGTGATTTGTATGTGTGTGTGTGTGTGTGTGTGTGTGTGTGTGTCACTGTGATACATCAATATTAAAAAAAAGATAGTGTAAAGGACGCGTGGGAAGCAATGTGTGCGTTTGTTGGTCGTCGCGAGGTGTTTTTAAACAACACCAACTACTCCGGTGGAGGGTCGCATTTCTATACAGCCAACGCTCTAGGGTTGACGATAGAAAAATATCTTTTTTTTTTTATATAAGAGGGGGAAAACGAGCAGACGGGTCACCTGATGGAAAGCAATCACCGTCGCCCAGGGACACCTGCAAGACCTGGGGAATCACAAGAGCGTTGCCGGCCCTTTGAGGAACAGGAAGGCTTGCTTTTTAAAGATCCCTAAATTGTACAGCTCAGGGAATGCTGCAGTAGGAAGTTTGTTCCAGATCAGGAATTCAGAATTTTTTTAATACCCAGCTGACATGGCATACCTACTTTGTTCCGCCTTAGAATCGTCAGTATCACGTCAGAGATGGCGCTGCTTACGATAATTGAAACAAAAGCGAATTTCAGTAACATTTTTTTTGGTAATCCTACTAATATTGTAAATGTGAAAGTGTGTGAGTTAACATGTTTGGATGTTTGTTACTCTTTCACGTCAGAACGGCTGGACAGATCTGGATGAAATTTGGAACATCGATAGATTATAGTCTGGAATAACACATAGGCTACTTTTTTTCACGGAAAATTGCGTAATTCCTGCGGGATAGCGATAAACGAATTCTATGCAGACGAAGTTGCGGTCAACAGCTAGTATCTAAATGTGAAAGTTTGTGAGTATGGATGTTTGGATGTTTGTTACTCTTTCACGCCTGAACGGCTGGACAGATCTGGATGAAATTTGGAACATCGATAGATTATAGTCTGGAATAACACATAGGCTACTTTTTATCACGGAAAATTGCGTAATTCCTGCGGGATAGCGATAAACGAATTCTATGCAGACGAAGTTGCGGGCAACAGCTAGTTATTCATATTTTCAAAGTCAAAGTCGAAGTCAAACGTCAAAAGTATTTATTTGCCACAATACAGTACAGAAAGGTCTTATACTGTGGTTTTTTTGCCAGTGTATTCAGCCTGCATGCAGACGTGAAAAATATTTTATTCAGAGGCGATTAATTTAATAAAAATACAAATTATCCAAGATGAAATATTCTGCCATTCACGGCACAAATTCAACTCAGTATGTACACAAATTTATAAATACCTTTGCATACGTTCTTGAGTTGTAGATGGTGTGATAAACACGACTTTGTTTTATGCTGGAGACACAACTGAAAATACCACTAAGTGGTAAAAATTGAACTATATTTGAAATACGAGCAGATCAGAGGAAAATTAGGTGGCTACTGGGGCCTTACCATGAAGTCTTAATGCGATTCAATTCGGAACCAAAGTTGGATCGCTCGCTGTCAGATCCATACTAGAAGTGTCAAAAATGACAGCTAAGACGTAAAATCGAATCGGAATTGAATCGCATTAAGACGTCATTATAAGGCCCCAGCTAATTATTCTTGTTAAATAGTACACATACACAAATCACGGCTTTATCCCTTACGGGGTAGACAGAGCCTAAGGTGGCAATATACAGGCCACGTTTAGCAAGATTGTGGGCGTAAAGGTGGAAAGGAATCAAAATAGTGATGGGTTGCTAGCCGCATCGCCTATAACATGATTCCCTTTTGATTTTCGCCCATTCCCTCGATGTGCTTTTACCGTCTGCGCGGGAAGAGAACCAACTGGTACATTGTATGATTTTTCTTTGCTCCCAGACCAGCATATATAGAAGTATTCGCTATTAGAGCGTACTTACTGGGCTGATATTTCGTGTACCTACCTGGAAATACCGATTTGTTATTCCGAGTACATTTTGGCTGCCAAATATCTGGTCGGTTTTTCCAGGCCGGAAAATACGGGACGGTATTTATTGCCTCCCGGACCCGTCCATATTGTAGCTTTTGTGGAACAACGACAGCCCTACCAAGCCTGTTGAGTTGACACGTCTTTTAAACTGCGCAAACACCGCTCAGGTTTCGGATCGGCTTTAAAACAAAACACGGGCGCCTAAAACAAGCAACTCCTTATAATACCGTCCCTCTCACTCTCATATTAATGGCTATTAGTGTGAGCGGAACAGAACGAAACTTCGAATTTTTAACTTCGGAGTGCCTAGGCCGGCTGGCGCGCGACAATCATGTGTGATCGCTTGTAAATAAACATATAAAGGCAACCACAGAAAAACTGGTTTCGAAACTATAGTCATTGAAAATATTCGAAATGGCTATGGCAGCGAGTACGCTGAAAAAAAAAACTCGATTTAAAACGCATTAAGTATTAAAATTAAAATCTATTAGTAGCGTGAGAAATGTATAGGTATAAACCAACTGCCAACTGTCTCTAACATATTTCTTTGCCTGACTGGTTGTCTGGTAGACATCGCTATGAAGCAACAAGACCGCCTATTGTCTAACTTGTTTTTTATTTGAGTATATTGTGTATTGGGGTAAATTCGAAATTGGGGGAATTCCGAAACTCGCGGATATCCACTAAACGGGGAACAATTACATAATCTAGCAACCCTTACCTAGAAGCTCCAATATCTAGAAGTATCAATTTGGCGTCTAGAAGCGTTGCCAGATTTATGGAATTATTCCCCGTTTAGTGGATATCCACGGTTTTCCACATTCCCCCAATTTCGAATTTACCCCAATGCACCTTATTTGTATTGCATTGTATTGTACCATTTGTACCTAAATCAGATGTAAATAAATGAAACGTCAAGTCAACTCTACGTAAGTAAGAGAGCGTTTTAGTGGGTACGTGTTGAAAATTTAATTAATTCTTATTTTACTGCACATTGTTCTTTTAATTATCTATACATATAAAATTCAAAGTCCTGACTGACTGACTGACTGACTTAACTATATATCAACGCACAGCCCACACCACTGGACTTAGAGACTTGAAATTTTGCACATAGATTCCTTATACAGTGTAGGCATCCACTAAGGAAGGATTTTTGGAAATTCCCACGGGATAAGAAAAAAACGGGAATTATATATTCGACTCCGAGTGACGCTCATCATCATCATCATCATCAGCCTATATTAGTCCACTGCTGGACATAGGCCTCCCCTAATGAGCGCCATAGCGCCCTGTCTTCAGCTTGACGCATCCAGCATCTGCCTGCAGCCTTTCGCAGATCGTCATCCCATCTGGCCGGAGGGCGTCCTACACTACGTTTGTCGAGTCGCGGTCTCCACTCAAGAACACGTATAATAACTAGACTCTTCAAATTTGATACAAAAGTAGGTGATTACAAAACGAAGAAACTAATTTCAGGATTTTTAGAAATTCCCACGGGATAAGGAAAACAACGGGATTTATACATTCAGTTTAACGAAATCCTATGAACTATGATTACTAGACTTCAAATTTGGCATAGAAGTAGGTGATTATAATAGTAAAATAATGTTTTAATGATTTTTGGAAATTTCCACGGGATAAGGAAAAAAACGGGATTCATATATTCAGTTCTACGGGATCGAGTTTTCGTTTTACTGGTCGTATAAAACTGAAATTTGGCCTTCAAGTTCCTTTGGGGAGTGTAGGGGAGCACTAAAAAAAGGATTTCCCGAAATTCCCACGGGAACGGGAAAAACGGGACTTTTCGATTTACTGGTTGCAGAAAGCTGAAATTCGGCATGTAGGTTGCTTCGGGAGTGCTGAGGAGCATTAAGAGAGTACTTTCCAAAATTCCCACGGGAACGGGAAAAATATTTGTTTACAAAGAAATACTGCGGTAAGCATAATATGGCTAGAAACTTGAAATTTGGCACACATATACTTTGAGTATCCTAGAGGTGCACACTAAGAAGGTATTTTTCGAAATTCCCACGGGATAGGGAAAAACGGGATTTTTCGTTTTACTGGTCGTAGAAAGATGAACTTTAGCATTTAGCTTCCTTAGGGAGCGTAAGGGAGCATTAACAAAGGATTTCCTAACATTTTTACGGGAACGGGAAAAACCGGGATTTTACGTTTTACCAACTGGACATAAAAAGTTGAAATTTGTCACGTAGTTTTATTCGGGAGTGTCCCGTTTCCCGTTTCCCGTTTTTTCCCGTTTTTTCCCGTTTTAGTGTTCCCCACACTAAAACGGGAAAAAACGGGATTTTATGTTTCCAGACGAAACAGCGGAAGAAAGAGACTTAACATTTATAAAGTGTGTTTCTTTAGTGTACTCCGAAAGCACTCCCCAAAATTTTCACGGGAACTTGAAAAAACTTATTTTTTCGTTTTACATCTTAGCGCGTACGAAGTCGCGGGCAAAAGCTATTTAGGATAGGTTAGGTTAGGTTTGTTTTATAAAAATCCTGCAATATTTACAGTTTCAGAAAAATTAAGGCAGCGGGGCAATGCGGGGGCTTGCTTGCATGCTTGCTTGAGTCCTTGCTTTGCATGCTTGATTGCATACTTGCTTTCATGCATGCTTGCATGTTTGCTTGCATGCATGCATGCTTGCGTGCTTACTTGCATGCATGCTTGCTTGCACGCTTGCTTGCATGCATGCTTGCTTGCACGCTTGCTTGCATGCATGCTTGCTTGCACGCTTGCTTGCATGCATGCTTGCTTGCACGCTTGCTTGCATGCTTGCTTGCCTGCTTGCATGCCTGCTTGCATGCCTGCTTGCATACTTACATGCTTGCAGGTTTGGGTGCTCGCTTACTTGATTGCTAGCTTCTTTGAAATGCTCATGGTTCACGCGTGCGAAGCCGCGGGCAAAAGCTAGTTTTATGTATTTTAATTGGATGATCCTTGTTTGGTGACATCCATATAGCTATGATGATCCTAAATGGAGAACCTATTTAAATGTAATTATTTGTTGCTTCTTTATTATTTTAAACTTCAAAATTTTGTGACATTCAATTAATTTTTAATTTTAATTTTATATGTTTAGTTTTTGACGATTTCAATATAAGTTCTCGTAACTTGACATTGTATAATTTATGGTGTAATTTTATATTGAATGAATAAATAATCTAATCTAATCTAATGAAAAGATTTCTGAGATAGGGCTATCAAGAACATACCTAATGTCTCCACAGGAAATTAAAAAAAAAAGGGTTTCGGCTAGTCAGACGATTGTAACTAAAATAGGCAGATGTCCGATGCCAAGTAATTGGAAGCAGTAGGTACTTTGTTAAGGTTACGCGCATAATGCAGCTATATTAAAACAGCATTGAAAAACGTGTGCAAAAACGACCCAATAAATAACTGTCATCAAATCGCTAGATTGGAAACTAACCTAACAAAAAAATCTGCGAAAGCTGGCAATGCCTAGTCCGAAAACACCTTGCGCTTCGCAAATAGAAACGTAAGAACCTTATAAAGGCTCATAAATCCAGTGAATGAGCCCAGCAGTTCGCGAGGTGTCGCACTTTGATCAATGCCCCCACAAAAGAATTTCGCTTTTGTCAAAATCGTATCGTGCTATGATTGACGGCTTTCGCGCGAATAAAACCACGACACATCTACACCTCCCAAACACAAAGCCAAACGAAACACGCTCATGTGCTCAACGTAATAAAATTCACGCAATTTTATTCCAGCGCGCGGGGTAAGTTTGTCGATGCGCAGAGAAACAAATGAACGTCGACGGCATTCGAAATCAAAATGGCGGAGATTTCGACTTTGCTGCGTTCAATGAGAGTCTACTGCCTTTTTCGCTTGGGATTAAATAAGTGTGCAGTAGTCTAATAAGTGTGCCTTCGACGCTGGTTGGAAAATGAGTTTCCTTCGCAAGGAGGAGGGGGGTGGGGGGTAATTGTAGCGGGATCAAAGCGGCGCGTCTGATCTGGCTGAGGTAAACTCTTAGTCGAGCAGAAACCGTTTCGTCAGTGTTTTTTAAACATTGATGTAATATTTCTTATTCTAAATTCGATTTGAATGTTCAGTTGAGCACGTTTATTATGCAGAATTAGAGGAAAAGGCAAATTAAATTCCCTTCAGCTTGCCTTCTGATAAACTGGACGCCACGCCACTGCTAGCTACTAGACTCATTTTATTTTATTTTATTTAGTTTTATTTTTGTTGTTATTTTGTTTTAATTGAATTTCAATTTTTTTTTATTACAATTGAGGGTCCTTTTGTGAATTACTTGTATTTGACATTTGTATTGTATTTTTAAAAAGGTGACAAATAAATCTATTTTTCCGAACATAATCAAAGGTGCAATAGATGATTATTTTCTGTAGTGTTTGACTTAAGAAACCAATATTTAGATTTTATATTCCTGCGGTTACATTAAACACAATTAGTTGAAATTTGCTATACAGTTAGTTTCAGTCCCAGGGATGGACATAGGATAGTTTTTATCCCAGCAAACAGATAGGTCCCGCGGTATAGCGATAAGCGAATTCTACGCGGCCGGTGTCGCGGGCAACAGCTAGTCTTTAATAAACGTAACATTTATTTATTTATGAAATAACATCATAACACTATCATTACAGGAAACCCAATGCAATAGTGCGCCAACTATCCAAATTAAATTACATGACCAATCGGTGCCGGCGTACGGGGCGCGCGGCCGCGGCGCCTTTTGATTGTTTCCCAGTTTTTGCAGACGCGTAATGCTGTTATTTACGATTCAGGAGTGCGCCTCGTTACCACTATTAGTGTTGAGGCAGTGACACCGGCAGTGTACCTGTTAACTTAATGGTCGAGTCAATTTTTTTAGTGGAGATTAAAGGGGTTAATTTCGCAAGTAGAACCGTGCTAGCTGATTTTTGCTGTGCAGTTGAACACAATCATAAAGCTGGGTTTCTGTTGCATTATACAGTAACCAAAAAACACAGGCGTGGCAGGCTCGCGATCCACGTCCATACTAAAGTTTTTGGTTACTACTGTAACGTTACTACGTGCAGTTACGTGTAAGTAGGCTTATTGTCTAACTCGCTCGCAATCGCCATCGTGTTCATTTTGACAGTTCATGTATGGGCTGACAATTGGCATCGGAATAAGCTAGCTGTCACATGCATACAAGAACTGTCAAAATAAAGACGATGGCGATTGCGAGCGAGTTAGACAATAAGCCTACAGCTCGCGTATGAGTAGGTACCCGGCTTAAAGGCAGTTTTCAGATGTTTTTGTTGTGTCAGTTTAAAAAGTACCTAATATTTATTTATTATTTATTTATTTATTTAGTCAATAAAAAATTACAGCATTACAGTCGAAACCAATGCGCTATAAAATTCAAAAAATATACTAAATGTTATTTAGGCGACGAAACGTGAAATATAGACATGCTTCGTGTCTTAATTAATAAAAGTAAAATCATAATTTGTCTTTCTTTTCTGGAATGGCTGGCAACGCGAGTGTGATTACTTGGATATGCGGATGTTCAAAGGTTATTAGGGAATTAAAATAAAACGCCGGCATAAATTGACTGTTCTTCCACCTGGTTAGATCTAGACGGGAACCACAACTTAGCTCACGAGGATACCTGACACTCCTCCATTTGAGCTGATCATGTTTCAAAATCAAAATAAATCTGTCATACTGTTAAAGATCCTTTAAGAAGAAAGAAGAAAGGACCTTTAAGAAGATTTTTGTTAATGATTTCTTCCATGCTGGTCTGGGAGTGGAGCAAAAACATAGAATTTACCAGTTGCTTCTCTTCCCGCGCAGATGGTAAAAGCCCATCGAGGGAATGGTCGAAGGTCTTGGGAATCATGTTATAGGCGATGCGGCTGGCAACCCATCACTGTTTTGATTTCCCTTTCCAGCTATACACCCTTAATAATGCTAAACGTTGCCTTAAGGTTTTCTTACCTTAGGCTCTGTCTAACCCGTAAGGGATAAAGACGTAATATATGTATGTAGGTAGGTACTGTTAAAGATCCCAAACGTCAAATTTGGCAGCCATCGATTTTTTTTTCTTTCCAAAGTAGATGGCTTGGCAGCCATCGATCAGTGTCGCGCGCAACTTGACAGGCGCCACGTTGACAGCTGCCATTTTGACAACTGACAGCTGTCATGGCGGCCGTAAAAAGCGGCGTTACTCGATATTTTGATAACTGTATTACGTGTTAAGACCAAATGAAAGCGCGCCATAAACATTTGCTGCAAGAAATTAATTTACTTCATTATCATTGTGATTAGTTAAACTTCATAAAAAAGAAACTTTTATTGAACCTCCATACTGAATAACTGTAGTAAAACAATGAGCCATAAATCATCAGCAAAGCAATCAATAACTAAAGAAAATACCTAGCAAGTCGTTAATTAACTTGAACTTACTCTTACTATCAAACTATCTACATGCTTACCAATAATTCGCATACATAATGTACTCAAGTACGTTTTAAAACGAAGAAAGAATGTCATTAATTACAGGCAAAGCTTAATATTAATGCGCAAAATAGCAAATTTTATGTACAATGTCGTTTAATAAAGCACTCATTGGTACTTAAATAGCTAAATACACAGTAGATGGTGATTGTTTATTAAATAATAACCAATTCGACATTTAAATTTAAAGGCCATCCAGAGACAATAGAATGTTGTGGCTATGCTGGCAGCTATGACTGTATTGACCATAGACAACTTATGTTGCAGCCACGACAGATTGCATAAATAGGTATATCTTATGGAGAAAATTGTTATTTTACTAAATGTTGTAGGTATTGTATTAGCAACAATATTTTGATCAAGTTAGGATGACACTTTAAAGTCTTACCTAGACAAATAAGTTTATTAGGTACTTAAGAATGCTATTTTTGCCGACCGGATGTTATATTAATTATTAGTATGTATTTATATTTATAAGTATGTTTATCCGTTGTCTGGTACCCATAGTACAAGCTTTGCTTAATTTAGGACTAGGTCAATTGGTGTCAATTGTCCCAAGATATTTATTTATGTATTTAAGTTTCACTTCAGTTAGTTACTTCATGAAGTTCTGTAAATAAACGATCGCGAAATAACACGATAACATTTGCATAAAATAATGACCACTTCATAACCATCGAGCAATCGCTTGCCTTGTAGGGTTTGTTTAAAAAAATAATTCAAGTTTTCATTAATTAATGTTAGTACCATTTTGAACAAGCTCTTAACACAGAACTGAGTGGTAAAGCAAAAAGTAGGTTAAATTTAGTTGGTCGGAAATTGTGCACGTGTGTATGACTAAAACATTCCCTATTAAGTTTCAAATAACTCAACGCACATCATTGATTGAGTATCATTCAAAATTACTAGAAGACAACAGCTCAAATTGACGTTAACTCTTTCTATTTTAAGTTCCGAACAATGCACCACTGTGCAGAACCGCATTCCAAATAATTCCAATTTTGAATCGCCGCCGCCCTTTCACGACATGACCTGCGCGCACGCATTGTTTTAGCGGCTAATTGATCGACGGAAGCGCCGAGTGTCGCGCTCAAAATGAGCATATAATAGCTGAATGCTTGAGCGCTTGAATGGGGAGGAAGCGGGGCGTATAGCTTCAAAGGCACCGAATTGAAAGGATTGGCAAATTGGTAGGTGAAATTTCTTGGGTTTCGTGTCGGTATTTAAAAGAAAGGAAGGAGTAGGGCAGCTTCTTTTTTTTAATTAATGTAGTGCGAATTTTTAACGTGCGAATTAAAAGTTGGCGTAAAAGGATTGAGATACCGCCGCCAAAGCAGACGGTCGTGAGTTCTAATCCAGCCTTACGTTTATTTATTTCTGGCTGTTTAGTATGTAATAGAAATATCAAGTTTGCTACGACATCATGTTAATCTAGTAATCAGTTGTAGGGCTTAAAGAAAACTTTAAGTTTTCAATATTTAGGGCCTGTTGCACCACTCCCTGTAAAGTTCCTGATATCTTGATCATGACTCTCTCTATTTCTTACTACGAAACAGACAGAGAAATCATAGATAACCGGCACTTAAAATATCAGGGTCGTAATTGAGACTGGTGAAACTGACCCTTAATGTGGCCAGTGACGAAAAGAGTGCCGAATAAAATTAACCGAATTTCTTGTTCGATAGTTCATGGTTAGTTTCAGAAGTTAACGAACTGGATAAAATGTGCCATTTTAGAAAATAAAATAACAGTTTAGAGTGTAAATAGAAAAAATACTAACCACGGTAGATAAGTAGGTAGGTACGTTGTAGAATAATAACCCCCGTTATAATATTTCCCTTTCCACTTATGCGCCCTTAATCATGCTAAACGTGGCCTTAAGCTTTTGTTACCTAAAGCTCTGTCTACCCCGTACGGGATAAAGATGTGATATATGTGTAGCTCAGACTATTTAGTTTGTTGCACTGATTAATTGTCAATGAAAAGGCCTTGTTAGACGTTAAATTATTTTTAATTAGAAAGTGTACAGAGAGCAAGAGCACGGTAAAAGAAAGAAGAAGGAAGAGGGCGCTAGTGTCGCCGCTCTTACATTTTGTTGGTGTTGCCAACAATATGTATGTATGTATAAAATAAAAGGAACTACTATTGAAAAAAAAAATTGCAAAGGTAATTCGACGTAGTTCGACGACCGGATAGCCTAGTGGTTAGTGACCCTGACTATGAAGCTAGAGGTCCCGGGTTCGAATCCCGGTAGGGGCAGACAGTTGTATGATGAATACGAATGTTTGTGCCCGAGTCATGGATGTTGTATGTATTTAATTATGTATTTATCTACATTATATAAGTATGTTTATCCATTGTCTGGTACCCATAGTACAAGCTTTGCTTAGTTTGGGGCTAGATCAATTGGTGTAATTAGTCCCAAGATATTTATTTATTTGTTTTTTTCGTACCCATGTAAAAGGCGGATGAAAATTTAATGAATTTTATCTCATAATTGAAGTGAAACGGTGTCGATAACCTTTACTATGTAATTAGGAGTATCATCACGCGTTAAATTAACAAACGGGTTAGCAGGCGCGTGGCGTCATCAGGCTCCTTTGTTGTCAGAGCTAGGCGCGTGAGTGGTCGATAGTGAATTCGATTAAATTTGCGTCTAATAAGTAACTATATTAGAGCAGTTGTTCACAACGTGTCAGATTACATACAATAAAATAAAATAGCGTAAAATAATAAATAAATAAATAATAAAAGAAATTTTTATTTACCAATACACGAAAAAAAGTACATTATCAAAGCATTAGGCACATACAAGTATTAGGTAAATAGGACAGGAGACTCAGCAGGCATGCTGGTTTTCAGTCTCCAACCTCATTAAAAAACTAACTTAAAATCTAACTAAGCTAAGTTAAGGAAGGTTCGCTGCCAAAGCGACAGATGACGAAATAACTTCTGAAATGCTGATTCCATCACTCGTGCCTCAAAATTAGCTCTCTTTTTTCCCTAATTTTAGTTTTGTTATAAGCAGGATGCTCACTCACTCGCTTAATCCTGTTTCTTTATGTTAGCTAGTTTTACTTTGTAGTGTAAGTCCCTAAACATGATAAATGCTGCCGCATGCCTGTTATTGGTGCATGAACATGGATTGTAACTTGTAATTTTGTTAATATTAATGTTTTGTTTATGTACTGTTGGCATGTCTAAATAAATACAAAGAAAAGCCTTAGTATATTGTATTTCTCCTTGTTTTATATGTACGTGTAATAATGATTCCACGCTGGTCTGGGAGCAAAGAAAAAACATAGAGTGTACCAGTTGCATCTCTTCCCGCGCAGATGGTAAAATCCCATCGAGGGAATAGGCGACATAGGAATCATGTTATAGGCGATGAGGCTAGCAAGCAACCCATCACTATTTTGATTCCATTTTCCATCTATACGCCCACCATCTTGCTAAACGTGGTCTTGTCACCTTAGGCTCTGTCTACCCCGTAAAAGATAAAAACGTGATTTGTGTATGTGTATGTGTGTAATAATGTGTGTAAATAAATGTTTCTCTCTCTCTCTCTCTCTCTCTCTCTCTCTTTAATATTCATTTTCGAACTAGCTTATAGCCCCTATCTGGGTAGGAAAGTATTTGCTTCCAATAAATAAATATATTATACTTAGGAAAATGTTTATAAATGTTTTTTGTAAAGCAGACCTTATTTGATTTCGAAGATGAATGACATAGCTGATTTTTATACAATTAATAAGGCTAGGTACAGATAGCTACAGACCTATAGCCTACCCGTACAAATCATCTTTTTTCAAATTTGAACTTAATTCATCATATTTACACAGTCATAAAAATGCAAAATTAGGAATTCCTTCTTTTTTGAAGTCGATTATAAAAAAACAAGTTTAGCATAAACGTAACAAACAAAAAAAAAACAGTACACCTACCTCCTTTTAATGAAGTCGGTTGCGAAGGACAACCTTTTCAAAGATACCTGTCACATGTTTGAATCTTCGTTTTTAATGAAGATTTGCTCTCTACACAATTATTAAAAAAAAACTGAAACAAAATACACATTCATCGAAACAATACTCTCTCGCATACGTAATAACCTCTTTTCATTTTGACACATAAAAAATAATGTATCCTAAGATACTGTTTCCACCATCCATTACAACATCCAAAATTATCGATATCGACTTGCGCCCCCGCTGTCGCCCCCGCTCGCGCCCCCGCTACCGCCAGCTCGGGGGCGCCGGCGCCGCGGGTGTAATTGTCAAATTAGCGGCAGATCAAAGGATTCGGCGATTTGTCGCTTTTTGATAATGTGATAAGTTTCGCGGGCGATTACGTCGAGGCGGGGCGTCAGTGACAGCGGGGCTGTTAAAATACTTTAAGCTTTCTAATGCAAACTGAGCGTAAATTGGCACCGGTAGAAAAATACTCTCGTACTATTTGACAATTCAACGCTAAATGCCCGTCCGTGACTTAAAGACACAATACATGATATTATGTTACTAAAATTAAATTGACGTTTGTCAAGTGACTTTGACAATACATACATATATATATATATATATACGTAAATAACGTCTTTATCCGCTACGGGGTAGACAGAGCATGATTGTAGCCGTAGCATGATTGTGAGCGTATAGGTGGAAAGGGGAATCCAAATAGTGATGGGTTGCTAGCCGCACCGTCTATAATATGATTCCTACGATTTTCGACCATTCCCTCGATGGGTTTTTACCATCTTCTCGGGAAGAGAAGTAACTGGTATATTCTATGCTTTTTTTTTGCTCCCAGACAAACATGGAAGTATGACACAATGACACAATACATGACATTATATTACTAAAATGACCTCGACTTTTGTCTAGTGACGTTGACAGTGATCAAGAGTAAATATATAGAAAATCTGGCAGCAATCCTTGTGTTTGCTCATCATTTTACTGTCTCTATTAACTACTGGCGCATTCATCTCTAATCATAAAAGAAGACGATCGTTTACCACCCTACATTCATTGTGACCTTGCTTTGCTCCTCGCGCTGCCTGCTCCCCTCCTTATCTCATTATGACATGGATAGAGCACGGAAATGACGATAAAGTAGCCACACTGTCTGTCTTTCCTTGCCATTTCCCATACCGCTCGTCGAGTGCTGGTCCTAGCGTAAGAAACCGCTGTAAGTAAGGCCATGGTTGTACCAACCACCCCGCGGAAAGCATTCGCCGGGTAATTACCACCGCCTGCACCCGATACTCGCTTGTTACTGCAACTCTATACTTGCCGTTTAAAAGTAGGTGGCGGAGCTTGGGGGACGATTTTAGAAGCAAGATTTAGAAATCGAGTTTAAGAAAATTTACTGAGTTCCAAAGTAACTGAGCGGCACAAAATTAGGTCCAGCCTCTGTACAAAAATACCTATCATGTTTACACAAATGGATGAAGGTTATAAGATTCATGTTATAGGCGATGCGGCTAGCAACCCATCACTAATTGGTTCCATTTTCCACACAATCTTGCTAAACGTGAACTGTAGGTCTTCCTTCGGCTCTGTCTACCCTGTAAGGGATAAAGACGTGATTTGTGTATGTATGTATGAAGATTTTGAGCTCTTCGACTGTTCATCAACTTTTTGGTGTTGACTGCGGAGCCCTAAAAGTACAAGGCGTATTCGAGTGGCGGTGTCGCGCTTGCAACTTGCCCGGCGCAGGAGTGGCGTGGACATCCGCCAATCAGCGCGGGCGCATCCTCATTGCGCGCAGGATGACGGCAATTCGCTGCCGGTCTCGTCTACCGGGCTAAGAGTAAGGCCTCGCTCGAAGCGGAGCGTTTGGCGGGGCGTGCAGCGTGGCGGGCAGCGGCAAACATATATAACGTCTTTATCCCCTACGGGGTAGACAGAGCCTTTAAGGTAACAAAACCTTATGGCCACGTTTAGCATGATTAAGGGCGTATAAGTGGAAAGGGAAATCAAAATAGTGATGGGTTGCTAGCCGCATCGCCTTTAACATGACTCCTAAGACTTTCGCCTATTCCCTCGATGGGCTTTTACCGTCTGCGCGGGAAGAGAAGCAACTAGTAAATTCTATGTTTTTTCTTTACTCCCAGACCAGCATGGAAGAAAGTTCATGTCGCACTT
Source organism: Pandemis corylana (assembly GCA_949127965.1). Classification (NCBI taxonomy): domain Eukaryota; kingdom Metazoa; phylum Arthropoda; class Insecta; order Lepidoptera; family Tortricidae; genus Pandemis; species Pandemis corylana. The sequence continues at coordinate 14,106,045 of OX421860.1, forward strand.
TCATGGTTATTTCAAATCTGTAAAAATTACTGCTAATCCAACTGCAGCACTGAGTCACGTGGGAACTAGCCCTCCAATTCTACTGGAGGCCTATGCCAAAAAGCGCAACGAATCACGCGATTCTGTATTAAAAAAAAAGTGGCAACCACATGTGCTGAAAGAAAAATAATAGTGAAAATTATGAACACATAGATACATAAATCGCGTCTCCATCCCTTACGGGGTAAACAGAGCCTATGGTAACAAGACCTAAAGGCCACGTTTAGCATGATTGTTGGCGTATAGGTGGAAAGGGGAATCAAAATAGTGATGGGTTGTTAGCTGCATCGCCTATAACATGATTCCTATTTTCGTCCATTCCCTATGAATAAATAGGTACTAAAAATCTTGCAGCGCCAATCTCTCCTTTCTATCTATTGTTAAACCAATAACATTTCACCCCTTCAGCTACTTTCCCAGCTGGTTTACAAGCTAAACATCGGCTAAGCCAGCCCCAGGCAATTAGTCAAGCGGTGACACTTGATCAATATTTATACGCCAGCATACGAGGGCTGTGAGTAGAACTAGAAGTAACGATCGACGGCACCTGTCCCGAGACTACGGTAATAGTTATGTAGGCTACAAACGGAGGTTTTGGATCTTCTGTATACAGGATCTCATTATCAGCAGGGCTGGGTTAGTCTGCATAACTTAGTAAAGGTTTCTTCTTCCATGCTGGTCTGGGGGCAAAGAAAAACTTAGAATGTACCAGTTGCTTCTCTGCCCGCGCATATAGTAAAAGCTCATGGAGGGAATAGGCGAAAAATACGCCGACCTATACGCCGACAATTATGCTAACCGTGGCCTGGTCTTATTACCTTATGCTCTGTCTACCCCATAAGGGATAAAGACGTGATTTCCTACCCATATGTAGAAAAACTGAATTCAAACAAAAATATTCCGACTAGGATATTTCCTCCAAACCTCGTTTCCATAGAACACAGGTCATAATCCACTAACACAAGCCGTCAATAGATTAATGTCGACGCTGCCCACAGAAGCCACATCTCACAAACAGTCGTCACTCAGCTCCAAAACATCATATCATCCACATAGACAACCATCCATACGCCGTTCGGAATCTAAAGTTCTCAAAACAGTTGATACTCGCCCGTCACCATCTGTCAAGAGTTCAAGACGTCAAAGAAAATTAAAAGGAATAATAATCAGTAGCCGTGCCCGTCAAGTCATTGTGTCGGTTCCGAGCCACTTCCAGTTTCCAAACACTAACGAGCAGCAACTGTTTTTATTTTACAAAACAATTTAGAGGCTCCCGTTTACCACGGTTTATTTATCCCATTGTAACTAAGCGGATCAGTCCAGGCCTTTTTTACGTTAATCAAATAAACATTAATTTGGTATGGAGGAAGCAATTATTGTGGTCTGTTGTTGAACCGTTCTGGTGTGAACTGGGAAGGGAACGTGCAGACGGATGTGTTTTTAAACGGTTTCTATAGGTTTTAGTTCTGGCTTGGGGACGTAGCTTTGTTCCAACGGCTTCGGCTTCTGTTCTCTTTTGACTCGCCGTACGGGAAAATTGGGTGAACCAAATCAAAGTTGCCGTACGATTTGAGCACGGTAACTAATTGCGTTTTGCCAAACCACTGTATCGTGGATCTCGAACTGCGGCTGTTTCGTGGTAAAATAAAAACCGGCTGAATGCGAGTCGGACTCGTGTACGAAGATTTCTGTTTTAAAAAAAACACTCAGGATCTCTTAAAGTTGTTAGAGTGGCCACATTGTAAATTTCATAGTGACTGTTACGATTTAAAAATAAAAGCCTCTGATAGACTGATGGATGGAATCTTTTGGCGAAACCCTAAAACGTGCTTGATTTGCAGAATGTTAAAAGAACATACTTAATACATTAATTTATTTAGGTTCATGTAGCGTTGGTTTTGTTGATTTAAATTGCTGTCACTCGGTCGGGACGCAATGGAAATCTAAGGCGTTAATTGTTTGAAAAAACCCACAGAATTTTAGCACAAAAGGGCTACTTACAGTCAATATTTAGTGTTTAAATTTAGAATTTAGCCCATCGAGGGAATGGACGAAAATAGGAATCATGTTATAGGCGATGCGGCTAGCAACCCATCTCTATTTTGATTCCCCTTTCCATTTATACGCCCACAATCATGCTAAACGTGGCCTTTTAAGATTTGTTACTTTAGGCTCGGTCTACCCCGTAAGGGATAAAGACGTGATTTATGTCTGTATGTAAATTTAGAACAGGGATGCCTATGAGTACAGTGCGGTTCTATTGACAATGCATCTATCCAAAATACTTGTATTCCCCAAAACTAAACGCCTCACGAATCATCTGAACTTATTCTCCATTTTAACTTCTCATTCAAACAAACAAGACGAATAATTTAAAAAAAGAAAAACAATTTAAACTGACAGAAGCTCATTGAGCAGCGAAACGTATTCAAATATCGAAAATTGTTGACAAATTAAGTTCCCTGCGCGGACTCGAACTCCCTTACCACTTGAGAGCTCGTCTCTCCAAAATTGTACAACTTCACCAAAAAACCACCACAACCAAACTGTACCAACACACTCTTACATAAAGAGATCAAAGCTCAAAATTGAAAGCAAAGCGTTTCAAGAAACGCAAAGTAAACTTGGTCGTTTTATACGAAGGGAAGGGACAGCCGTTCGTTTTACTAGTTACTCAATTAGGCCCTTTGTATTTGTTTATCTGAGTTTGTATAGCCGAATGGAAAGAGACACAGATATAATCCACCCTAAGAATAAAAGAGTCGGCCGATGCAAAGTAATTTGAGACAGTTCTTTTCACCAGCGCGGTAATACGTTCCTATTTTGAATGGCAACATGAAACTGGCGGGAAATGCATTTACATTTTTTTCTTTTTCTAATTTGTGTAATGGCGGCTGTCACCGATTTTCTTTGATACATTCCCGTTTGGAAAGTTAATGCGGTTCTTTGATGGTTTTTGTGACTGCTAAAAATGTTTGTATTGACTTTAATGTGGCAACCTTTTGGGAAATCCTCTAAAAGTAATTGGTTTTTAACTTGTAGCTGGCCGAAACGTTTAGCGCTGGCACATAAACCGCGTACTTAAGTAAACGAAAGAATCACATGGTTTGAATTTGGAACGCGTTTCTTTTCACTGAATTCGTTTATTCCACAGTTAATGCAGGGCCAATAGCGCCAGAGTGAACAATTATAGTCTCGGCTTTTCTATTTGCATACAAACAGAATATTTATTATGATTACCTGTGGCTCTGCAAACCAAGGCCCAGGGGACTTACCATGACGTTTTAATGCGATTCAATTGCAACTCAGTTCAGGTTTTTGCTGTTATTTTCAGTATGGACTGACAGCGAGCGAACCTAAACTGAATCGGAATTGAATCGCATTAAGACGTCATAGTAAGGCCCCTGCAAGCAGTACCTTGAATAGGGCGCTATAACAATTCGTTGAATGAAAGTTAAGTTCAATTGAAACTTAAAAACATTTTAACATTCGTCACTTTCCAAAAAGTGAAGTCCACTCGACAGAAGTTGCGGTCCCCAGCGACTTTAGAAATGTATGGGTTTAGTTTCCTTTGCCTTTCCTACACGGGAGTAAAGAATTAAAAAACTACAGATATAGCATTGTGGGCTGGCAATGTAACAACTGTCAGGCAACAAATCTCTACCGTAGGCGTTCGCAGAAATAATCAATCACAGAGTTTTCACGTCCAATTTCATTCAAAATAGAGCTCCCCAATATTGACTGTAGCTTTATATTCGTGTCATACACTGACTTTAGGTGTTACAAGAAAAAGGACAAGCGCGAGTCGGACTCACACACGAAAGGTCCCGTACATTTGCCATTATTAATATAATATAGCAAAAACAATGTTGAAATTAAGCATTGTTGCAACGATCTACTTTTAACTCTATTTTAACACATAGCACACTTTTTATTTCACTTAAAACACATTAAGTTTATAGGGTAACAAGACGAACTTTTGCCGTAATTTCTTCCAATTTAACCTTCGAACAAGATATCACAAACAAGAGTAGACGAGTCATTATTTTAATGCCTGTCTATAAATGTTCAAGAAATACCGGTAGGTATCCATACGATTGACGGATGGAAAGAAAACGGAGGTTTAAAAGGGTCTTTGGGGTATAGTTTAGGTACGGAACCCTAAAAAGATTTCCGTTCGATCCGCACCCCTCGCAAATATGGGAATATCGGGACTTTGTGCGATCAGGACCGATGGTGCATAAAACATCGCTACGAAATCAAACAAAAACTGGGCGGTGTGGTGCGAGAGAGAGCCAGGATACTATTTTTTGTAAACACTGTCAAGTGGCACTTTATAGCCGTGTTTGACAACTTTTGAAGATAAAAAGTGTGATTATATAATGTTTTATTGTCTTGAAATGTGCCATTACCGTTTAAAAAATAGTTAAGTAGGTCGCTCTTCCTTTTAACCTACAGTCGATTTTTTTCTACACATGATTATTTGAAATATTTACTATTTAAAATATAATAACTCTCATGTTTACTTTATTAAACGTTATCATAAAATTAGCGTTACAGAAAACTTAGTTTAATACAATTACATAACACTTTTTCTGTGGGTTAAAAAGAAAAAAGCCATCCAGATATTTTCTAAAAAAACATTCAAGAGATACCAAATGTCAAGTGAGATAACAAAGTGAAATAAAATACATATAGACACGAAATGGTCTCAACTCCGAATTATGCTGGCCTTACAGCCTGCGCTGGGTTTCCAATTATTTCATAAATTCCGAAAAAGTGACAGATGCCAGCCCGGGTAAGAACCTAGACCAACTATCTTCTGATTGAGCTATAGGTCAAACTCCTAGGGCCTAGGCTATGTCGACTTGAAGATTTTATTAGCAAAGTCTATGCGGGTCTGGGAGCAAAGAAAAAAGATAGAATGTACCAGTTGCTTACCTTCCCGCAGAGATGATAAAAGCCCATCGAGGGAATAGGTGAGTCTTAGGAATCATGTTATAGGTGTTGCTAGCAACCCATCACTATTTTGATTCCCTTTCTACCTGTACGCGCACAGTCATGCTAAATGTAGCTTTTAGGTGGAGATTAGGTAGGTGTGATCTCTGGCTCTGTTTACCCCGCATTAAGACGCGTATTTATGTATATTCGCATAGTAACAGGGTCACGTGACAGCTAGTAACAGATAGAAAAATTCGAAAGCCCACCTGCTATGGGTGGTGTAGGAGTATAGCACGCGTCACGGAATGACGAGGAACTGGGTTTGATTCCCGAGCTTTACTTCTCGGATTTTTCTATGTGTTCTATATTTCAGTATCATTTAGATTTTTTTTTGTGCAGATACTTATTGCATAATGCGCTCCATTTATGCATAACACCCTCGCACCCTTCTCCAATCCGAACCGGGGTTCATAACGAACCTTGCACTCGGCTCGCATCACCAAAACAACCCTTAACACAACCCCATGAGGCTGAGATTGCAAAACGAAGAGACAAGTAGCTGACTGTACGTTCGGCGCCTTATAAAGTTTTTTGCAAAACCCGTTAGCGCTGTTGACTTAAATCATAAAGTGTTTATTGACAGATCTAATTTGAGAGCTCTTTTGCATTTGTATTAGTTAACTACTGGTTTTGAGAGTAGAACCCGCCAGAACATTTTTTACATACATACATACACAAATCACGTCTATATCCCTTGCGGGGTAGACAGAGTCTGAGGTAACAAGACTTAAAGGCCACGTTTAGCATGATGGTAGGCGTACAGGTGGAAAAAGGAATTAAAATAGTGATGGGTTGCTAGCCGCATCGCCTATAACATGATTCCTAAGAATCGCCCGTTCACTCATTTTCATTTTCATTTTATGATTTATGAAATATTTTTTGAAAAAATAGGCTGTATAAATTATGTATTATACCTACACAAACACGTGTATAAACTCTCTAAAGTTTTAACTTAAGATATTATGACTTATGTCTAGCTAACAGAGGTGTGGAACTTCCTGGCACACATACGAGTATCTATACCTACTTACTAGGTAGTACAACCAGTCTTGTATACTGTGTATCCTAAGATTCCTAAGTATTTTATAACTATTGTATATTGTATTTCTGAATGTCACTGAAAATTAGAACACATAGAAAAATCCGAAAAGTAAAGCTATGGCCGGGAATCAAACCCGTTTCCGTGAGGCGTATACCCCATACCACCCATAGCAGAATAGTATAGATTTTTCTGATTTTCAGTTACGTTTAGAAATTTAATTTCTCACGATAAAACCGTAACAGTAAACATAAAAACCAAGAAATAAAAATTCTTGATTCATTTTGATAGTATTGTATATTGTACTTTTTTTATCTTACGTTGCTTGGTCTAATGATCATTTGGTCTAAAATTTCGCCAGCGCTAACTGAAAATATTTCAGAAAACATTTTACATAGACTACGATTATGTAGAATTGGTTAGCTTAGTTCGTGATAATTTTCCTGATGAGCCGATGGTTCAGCGTCAAATCAGTTCAGACCAAACCATTCTTCGATCAGATATTAAAGAAACGTATTTTCATTTTCATTATGCACTGTGCTTAGGTCTGAAAATTTCCCGTGTGATATTTTTCAATTCTTATTCCCTAATTTTGTGATTGCTTATAACAGTTACGAACTCAATGCTAAACTCAACTACAAGGTAAATTCTCAAGCATTCTCGACTCGCCTCGTAACTTTAAAACCAACAATTGCGTCTAATTTAATAATTACTGCCCGTTTTTCCCACGTAACGCATTTGAAACAAAATGTAAAGGTATTGCTCTTAAATTGTGTTTGCAAATACAAAACAGACTTAAATTGAGTGCCAGTCCCCTAACCTTCCTCTAGAGGGGTGGTTGAGTTGTACTCGATTAGTCAAGAGGGCACTAGCTTTTGTTTCGTTTTTAAATTTTATTGTTTCGAGTTGGTGAGAATTCGACTTGACTTTGTAACTTTAGTTCTTTGAAATCAAGGGTTTTGCGACCGTTTCTCGCGTAAGTTTCATTGTTATATTCATATTTAAACGTTAAAGCTGAAGTAAAGTAATTTTTTAACGAGTAAAAGCGTAAAATAAATACAAAAAATAAAGAAGTTCAATTCTTGATAGTACCTTAAGTAAATCAAAACTGCCAGGTGGTGTCTTAGAAACCCAGAGGTTAGGTAACCTGACAGTAAAAATAGACATGTCAGTAAACCTAATCCGAAACTAAGCACAGCTGTGGTACCTACTGTGGATACTGGGCTACGGATAAACATATTACACATCCAAGACTCGGGGAAAAACATTCGTTTCTTTCATATATAACGTCTCCCCAATCTGTGATCACATGTATGACCTCAAGCATCATTAGGTAACCGTTAAACAATACTCTATCCAGTCGTTCGTTGATATTAACCTCCGGAGAGTACTTAACACTTCAAAAAATAAGGGGAAAAAACTGCTTGCAAATAGGGTAGGTGGATATTTATAGTGCGGTACTAACATCACCTATTCGTAATTGGACGAGGTTTTAGCCATCCCTTACACCTTTCCGCAGCATCACAATCATTTTCAGTTTCAAGCGGCGCTTCCCAATTAACGAATCCTACAGTGGTCAATTAAAACTCCACAGTTTAAACTTCATCTATCACTTAGAAATTGACACCTAAATCATTCACAGGTAGAGTTAAAATTGTGGTGTCACTATAAGGGATGTAAGACTTTTGGTAGCTGACAGTTCTTCTGTCTTACGTTTTTTGGCAATCGCTGGTTTTAAAACTCTAATGAACTCTCGTTAAATGTTTGAGGGCTCTCGGAGGGGTGTCTGTCTGTCTGTCAAGCGGGTTTGGTCGCTGTCCAACTCTAAATCAGTGTGAAGAGCGCTCAAGCTCAAGCATACATGGGTCAGTTTAAACGGCACGTATTATGTATTATTTCGGCGTCATTTACTTGCTTCTTTTTGAGATTTTTAAATATCAAAAGATACTTTAGACTGTATTCTTAAAAGTACCTGAAGTCTTAAATAGTTTTCGAGATGTTAGACATCGAATATCTAAACACGCAAAGGAATCCTAAATGTACACTAGAATGATAAAACGAGTGCACCGTAATGATATTTCGTACACCGGAATGAAAATAGAAATGGATCTAGACTCGATAGCTTAATCTTTCAATTCCTACTATCGTGCATTTAGAGGATGGTTGTGAGTTGTGTGACTGAACGTCAAAAGGCGATAAAAAGACGTAATATTTCTTCTTCAAAAAGGAAGCTTGAGCTCGGCCAATAACAATTTTAATGAACAATTTGTCTTCTCGGTGTATTCCGTTGTCCATAATATTCTAAATTCGATATCTTAACGAGATACTCCTGCTTTTGTTTGTACACGATGCTAACTCAATCTGAGTCCTGAGATTATAAAGCCGGCCAATTTAAAAATGGAATAACAGAGTAATTGAATCAGCTTGTCTACTCACTGACTTACATTAATTCCGTTCCTTTGTTTTCTTCATTTAGATTGGGGAGAAAAATAATTGCTGAGATTTTTACAGGCTTTTATTAAACTTGACGTGTGTATGTATGTATGTCTGTCCGGGTGGAATCTTGCGACTCAATTTTGAAGAAGATATCTTCAACCGATTGAGCTGAAATTTTGCGTACCTGAGTAAGTTGGATGGCAATACAATAATCTGGTAGTGGTGTTCTGGTGACCCAGCCAGGATCGTCTCCGCAGGAGGGAACTCTTCAACGGTTGGTCCGATAGACTTGAAATTTGGTACACATTATGTCTACATAACGGATGACAATGCAAGTACAGTTAGCAAAAACTACAGCCAGAAAAAAATTGTATTAAAAATGTTTTTTTTTGACAGAAACTTTTTTTTTTTAGTTTATTTTCATACTGTTAGGGCACTAAGAAATACTCTGAACCATCTATACACCTTCATGCCACAAACAATAAGGTCGGTCACATATATTTGACATGATGGCTGTATCGATATTTATGCCCTCCACTGGTAGGTAATGTAGGATTCTAATCGTATTTTTGCCTCTATCTTAGTCAGAGTATTTCTTAGTGGCCTAACAGTATGAATATTAACATAAACAAAAAAGTTTCTATTTCGGAATAATTTCTTTAGCAGGAATACTCTGGAGTATGCTAAGTCAATAGACATTTTAAGTAAAAAGTTTTCACAGTGGTACGCGATTCAGTTTCTTTCAGCGTACAGTCAGCGTCATATAGTTTGAAGCACCTAAGTTGGTCAAATAGTTCAGTACACCATAGACATAGTATGGTGTGTGGAACTTTTTGGTCACCTTGGATGTTTCATACTATGACGCTGACTACGTACGTTAGGTGAAACTTGCTGGGGGTTACCATGACGTTTTAATGCGATTCAATTCCGATTCAGTTTAGGTTCGCTCGCTGTCAGATCCATACTAAAATGACAGCTAATACCTGAACTGAGTCGGAATTGAATCGCATTAAGACGTCATAGTAAAAAATCGGCAGACTTGAGCGCCAAAAATGGGCCTAATTGTAATAGACCGCGGAATTACCGCGTTATTCCACGCGCTGGCTTTCGACAATTACTAATCTTTTGTCTCGTTTGTGAACCCTTCTCGGTTGTGAACCATTTAGGGTACGCTTCCACAGAATTTCATGCTGGACAAAGATAAAACAGAGAATATACCAACTGGTTCTTTTCCCGCGCAGTTGGTAAAAGCCCAAAAATCTTAGGAAGCATGTTATAGGCGATGCGGCTAGAAACCCATCACTATTTTGATTCCCCTTTTCATCTAAAATCACGCTAAACGTGGCTTTTAAGTATTGTTACCCTAAGGTAATGTAAGGTTCTGTCTACACCGTAAGGGATATCTATCTAGTCGAGGGCATAAATAAACAAACACAGCGAAACCTCGAAACACAGCAAACAGCAAAATCTCGATCCTGCGCGTACAGGCTCGATTGCTTAGGTTAAGTGATAGGTTAAGATTTAATTTAATTTAATTTAATTTAATTTAATTCAATTTAATTTAATTTGTAATTCAATTCAATTTGTAATGATATGGGTTCAGTTAATGCCTAAATAAATAAATACATTATTATTATTATTAAATATCGATACAGCCATCTCGTCAAATATAATTCACAACATTTCAATTTTTTTACCTTGTGTTTTCTTATGCTCAATGAATAGTACTTTGAAAACTAGGAGACCCATATTTTTTCTTATCGCGAAATTTGTATTCTAAGTTAGTCAAAAATAATATTGAAATCTCGAAAATTTCAAAAACGCTTGTAAGGTTGAATCTACACATTACCTTTGCCTGGGTCATAAAAAAATAAGATAAGATTGATGTCTACATTGTCTACTGGTTGTCACAACGGGTTGTCATTTTGAATTTTTGATTGACGTTTGGTGATTTGATATTGGTTTTTATTGGATTTTAATTATTCGCATTTTCTGGACTGAATTGGAAATAATTGACAACAAAATAAGCCACATAATAATATAATAAAACAAATTGAATGTTTGCATCCACCCTGACTTGCAGCACAGTCTTCACATTTCACATCCAATATAGTTTCTTCTGCCTCGTTAATGCTTGCGACAACAGAGTACATTTTAGTACGAACTCGGTGCTCAGGAGTTACTCTGCCCTTGATAAAACACACAGCATTCTCTCGTTTCACTTCCACATAGCCTACAGAAGTTTCAACGTAAGCATCCCTTGATGACAACACAACCTTAGCTCCTCGGATTTAGGCAACGTTAAACGAGTCGTTTTCACGCATGTATTGCAACAACATCATATAATCCACCTTGGGAAGGTTTCGGCTGTCTGCCATGGCATAACCGTCCGAAACTTTCATCAAATCAATTTAATAAATATAACAATGCTTTTTCAAAACAAAACGAACAAACAACGTCGATCGGCAAACAACACTGATATTTGACATTGACACCTTTTTGACATTGACATTTTTATTCATAAATAATTAGGAAGGCAAAGGTATACTACGACGATGCCTTACTTCGGATTTTTTGAAGATTTTTGTGAATATTACGTTAAATAAGTAATAAAAAAAATCAAAAAAATATGGAATGGAATACTTAAACACAAAGCTCGAAATGGTTGTCGGTACTTTAGTAATTATTTAAAATTGAAATGTTGTGAATTATGTGACCGATCTTACTGTTTGTGGCGTAAAGGTGTATAGATGTTTTTGAGGTCTTGGTAACGTACATAATATATTTATGCCCTTGTAGCTATGATCCATAGAATTGACACCATTTGTTTTGCATGAGCATAAAGTTTTCTTCGCGATGTGTTTTTGCTTCCATGCTGGTCTGGGAGCAAAGAAAAAACATAGAATGTACCAGTTGCTCCTCCCGCGCAGATGGTAAAAGCCCATCGAGGGAATGGGCATAGGAATCATATAGGCGACGCGGCTAACCCATCACTATTTTGATTCCCCTTTCCACCTTTACACCCACAAACATGCAAAGCGTGGCCTTTGGGTCTTGTCTTAGGCTCTGCCTACCCCGTAAGGGAGAAAGACGCGATTTATGTATGTATGTTTTTTTCCTTCACCATTGGGCATTGAAATCCCGAGAAATTCAGAGGCGTGACCTTCTGCTGTGAGGGTACTGGTCAAACCACTGCTCTATCACGTCTCCTTCCAAGCCTAAGTTTTAGTTAGTTATTTAATGCGAGATCTATATGGGGAATTTGGGGAGTGTAGGTTAAGCCGTGGCAGCCTAGTGGTTTGACCTGTGGCCTCTCAAGCAGAGAGTCGCGGGTTCAAATCCCGGGCGCGCACCTCTGAGTTTTTCGGAATTTATGTGCGAAAATTACATTTGAAATTTGCCATGAGCTTGAGCGAAGGAAAACATCGTGAGGAAACCTTGCACACATCTGCGAAGAAATTCAATGGTGTGAGTTAAGTCCCAATCCGTACTGGGCGCGCGTGGGAACTATAGCCCAAACCCTCCAAAACACGGAGGAGGCCTATGCCATGAGGCACGCCGAATTACGCGACAGTTTAATAATAAAAAAAAACAACACAATAACAACAACAAAAATGAAATTGTAGCGAACAACTCGGAATAAAAAAGGCTATAATATAATATAAAAAATATGGGGTGTGAATGGTAACGTTGGGAGGAGAAGGCCCTAGACGTTTTGGAAAAAGGTCAGGTCAGGAGTACCCGAAACCGACGAGCATGTATGAAGAGATTGATGAATGTGGATGAAGCAAAAGTATGTCAGGATCGTAGCAAGTGGAACAAAGTAGTCTCTGCCTACCCCTGTGGGAAAGAGGCGTGACGGTATGTATGTATGTATGTTAATGTTATTAATTATCAATGACGAGATAAAAAAGCAAATTGCTTGAAACAAAACAAGTTAAAAATTGTGGCTAATTTTAATTGCGCGCCATTATCGCTTTATTCCGCGCCGCGGCCGTGTCGACAATTACCAGTCTTTTGCCTCCATCGACGTACACCCTTCTCCCTCTCCGACGATCTGTGATCTATCGCACATTTTAAACTGCTAACTACAGGTACTACTCAAAAGAAAGGGCCCCATGAGCTACATTACTTCAATCACTACATAGTATAAAACAAAATCGCTTTCTCTGTCCCCATGTCCCTTTGTATGCTTATATCTTCAAAACTACACAACGGATTTTGATGCGGTTTTTTTAATAGATAGAGTGATTCAAGAGGAAGGTTTTTATGTATAATTCTTTGCAGACGAAGTCGCGGGCAGAAGCTAGTTAAATATAATAAAAACACGTGTGTTTTACCAATTATAATTTAAATTTGTACTAATTTTATAAACGCGAAAGTTTGCCAGTATGGATGGATGTTTGTTACTCTTTCACGGCAGAACGGACAGATCTGGATGAAATTTGGAACATAGATAGATTATAGTCTGGAATAACACATAAGCTACTTTTTATCCCGGAAAATTGCGTGATTCCTGCGGGATAGCGATGGACGAATTCTATGCAGACGAAGTTGTGGGCAACAGCTAGTACATACATAAATCACGTCTTTATCCCATACGGGGTAGACCGAGCCCATGGTAACAAGATCAAGGCCACGTTTAGGTAGCATTATTGAAGGGGAATCAAAATGGGCTAGCCGCTTCGCCTATAACTGGTTACTATTATTTTCAGCCATTCCGTCAGGTCCGTCCGGATCGCTACCACCATCTTACTCGCTAATCCTGCCGCTAAGTAGCAGTGCTTGCACTGCTGTGTTCCGGTGTGGAGAGTAAGACAGCCGGGGAAATAACGGGCACAAGAGGCATTTCATGTTAGTCCTCTAGGTTGGCAACGCATCTGCAATCCCTCCGGGGTTGCGGGTGTCTATGGGCAGTGGTGATCACTTACCATCAGGTGACCAACTTGCTCGTTTGCCTTCCTATTCATATTAAAAAAAAAACGCTCAATGGGGTTTTACTATCTACGGGGGAAGGAAGCAACTGGTACATTCTATGTTTATTCTTTCCTCCCAGATCAACGTAGAAGGTAAAGATGTATTATTTATAAATACTATTGCAATTTTAATGTAGTCAGATGGAAACAGTTTTTTTTTTCTATAATTCTATGGATGAAACTCAAGTCCCCTTGTTTTCTTTTGTGTATATAGTAGTAATATACGTATTAAATTACTAATGTGTAGTAGACTTGGAAAACCCTGACCACTCTGTGGGTTAATTCCTCTTCGGGCGTAAGCATTGCCATGATCGCTGCATTCTGTTATTGCTGCGAAAGCGAATTACTCGGCAGATTGTAAATCGCATCCCGCGAGACGAATTCGCTGCCTTATTCTGGCAGCCAAATACACCGACATACCCATAGTTGGCTCTGACGCCACTTCACTACATAGTATAAAACAAAGTCGCTTTCCGCTGTCTGTCTGTCCCTATGTATGCTTAGATCTTTAAAACTACGCAACGGATTTGTGCGCATTGCTTGGTGGCAGGATTAATGTGTAAGAAAGAAGACATTTATTCCTCTTTGCAAGACACACAAATATAAGAGAATATACACACATTTATAGAAAACTAGCCTTCCGTCCGCAGCTTCGCCCGCGATAAATTAATTTTCCCGTAGGAAAAGGTATTTTCCCGCGGTAAAAAGTAGCCTATGTCACTCAGTGATAAAGTAGCTTTCTAACGGCAAAAGAATTTTTGAAATCGGTCCAGTAGTTTCGGAGCCTATTCAATGCAAACAAACAAACAGACAATCAAATTTTTCCTCTTCTTATAATATTAGTATAGATAAACAAGAAAAATAAACACAGACATGAAAAATAGATCATCAGCGTTGTGTGTGTCTTCGCAATAGTGAAACGGTCGCTGACTCAGCATTACGCACTGATTTTCAGCCAGAACCGTCTGTGACTCACGAAACGAAGGAGTAAGACGTAGCATGATTATAATCACTATCACTATCACTACATAGTATAAAATAAAGTCGCTTTCTCTGTCCCTATGTCCCTATGTATGCTTATATCTTCAAAACTACACTACGGATTTTGATGCGGTTCTTTTTAATAGATAGAGTGATTCAAGAGGAAGGCTTTTATGTATATTTCTACGCAGACGAAGTCGCGGGCAGAAGCTAGTGAAATAATACAAAAATAAAATGGCCCGCAATTGTCAGAATACGTACACTCGTGTGATCAGACGTTGAGATTGAATTCGTCCCCAGAACAATATGTCCCGAGGATCGCGTCTGATTCGATTTGACGAACCGCCGGCGCAGCGGCCATCTTGGATTTGGTACAAAATCGCGCTGGACCTTATTTTACTAGTAAAATTTATTAATATCAGTATTATTCGATACATAAAGCTATTGAATCAGGCGTTACTTTACGGAGGTCCATTTCAATGAACAAAAAATGATACTCCCCTACACGCGTGCAAGATAACCGAGCCTGTGCGAAATACATTGAAAAACATATATATTCATTTTGTACATATAATTTCTAGGTAATTTCATGATTTTAAAAATTCACTATTTGGTTTACTTTAAATGTAGGTAATAGGCACATATAAATATTAGCCCATTTGTTTACATACACATACACATACACAAATCACGTCTTTATCCCTTACGGGGTAGACAGAGCCTAAAGTAACAGGTACCTACAGGCCACATTTAGCAAGATTGTGGGCGTATAGGTGGAAAATGGAATCAAAATAGTGATGGGTTGCTAGCCTCATCGCCTATAACATGATTCCTATTTTTTGCCCATTCCCTCGATGGGCTTTTACCATCTGCGCGGGTAGAGAAGCAACTGGTACATTCTATGTTTTTTCTTTGCTCCCAGACCAGCGTGGAAGCCCATTTGTTTGTTTGTTAAAAAGAGTTTGATTTTTATAAGAATTTTTAAACCCCTCTTTCCAGCTTGAATTCATATTTGAAAAATTTGGCCCAAATTAAATTGCTTTAACTTACTTTTTGCTAACTTTTTATAACAGTAACTGGCTTAGTTTTATTTCCTGTTAGTAATAAAATAAAATAAAAATCAAATTTCTAAACGACACTGAAAATTAGAACACAAAGAAAAAACCGAAAAGTAAAGCTGTGACCGGGAATCGAACCCGGATCCTCGTCATTCCGTGACGAGTGCTATACCACCACCACCCATCACAGGTAATTTAATATCTGACGGTAAAACCGTGAAAGTAAACATAAATAACCAAGAAGTGAAAATTCTTGATTCATTTGATAGTACATTAAATTAAAATCCTGTAATATGATTTTTACAATTACAATAAGCACTTTGTATTGTCATTGGCTCTTCATAAACCTACTTCGCAATATTTTATGAATAAATTATATTTATTAATATAAATGAAGCTAGTAAATGCAAATATAACTCTTATTCTCAAATAGAAAACGCGAAAGTGCACCGAACCGATTGAAATGAACTTTGGTGAGTTGAAAGCTCACTCCTGTTGTTTTCTGCAGCCGCATCGCCCTCGTAAATTTATTAAAAGCTAATATAAAGCTTTCCTGATCCGGAATATTATTATAATGCGCCAACTTTAGGACAGCGCTGCTCAAACTGTGCGGCTTCCTGCTTCGGAAATGTTTCAGTGCCCTTAGGCATTTTTGTTGCTAGGGATTTGACAAGGGGAGGGCAGGACTATGCTTTTAAGGATTCAAATCATCGAATACGAACAGAATTCTTCATGCTAAACGTAGCCTTTAGTCTAATTACCTTAGACTCTGTCTACCCCGTAAGGGATAAAGACGTGAGTTATGTATGTATTTGAACACTGTTGATATGACACGGCAGTTAATTATGCTTTTTTTAATCAATTTTGGCCGTTTCAATCAATATTAACACAGACCCGTTATTTTTGGGTTCTAGTACAGGTTTTTTTATCGATTCTCTGGAACCGAAACGAAGAAAACTTATAAATACCGGTGTTTTAAGTACTCTAGGCACCGGTTCCAAGCCCTGCTGGTAGCAATGTAGATGGTTTTTAACCCCCGACGCAAAAATTTTATAAGTTTGACGTTAAACTCTGTGCGTGTGTCTGTCTGTCTGTCGGATCGTAGCTGTCAAACGGATGAACCGATTTCTATGCAGTTTTTTTCATTCGATAACCAATTTCCTTGCGGTAGTTTCTTAACCATGTTTGGTAAAACTCGCTCTAGCAGTTCGAAGAGCATCAGCCCTTTCCCAAAATGATGTGAGGCATTTTGGCATACGATTAAATTATTTTTTCATTTACGTATGTTTACTCGATTAAGGCGTGGGGGGTTGTTAATTTTTTAAATTTTATGCTACGTTCCCTTGTGCTCCTGAGTTAAAGTTTGGGAGCCCGTGGTCCCCAGCCCCAAGCAGCGAGCATGAAACATCGGGTTATTTTCTCATTAAGCAGATACCAGAGAGCATAATAGTGCCGGATTACTGTATCGGGTTACGGAACCCCGGCCCCCGTTGCTAGCCGGCGTTAGCATATTGGGTGAATTGAATCAAAGTTCTGTTTAGGGTATAACAGGGATGGGACCCTGGTAATAAGCCTCCGCTGTCTATCTGTCTGTCACAGAATTCGTAAGTCTGTATCTTTTGAACTGTAATAAGTAGAGTTGAAATTTTGACCGAATATGTAATGGCCGCTATAAGAACACGCACACACACATACTTAAATCACGTCTTTATCCCTTTCGAGGTAGTTAGAGGCTAAGGTAACAAGACCTAAAGGCCACGTTTATCGTGATTGTGGGCGTATAGGTGGAAAGGGGAACCAAAATAGTGATGGGTTGCTAGCAGCATCATCTATAACATGATTCCTATGCCCCTATTGTCTTTATTAGTTTCACACCAATCTGCTTTCCTAAGGCTTAACATTTCTCAGTATACCGAAAGCTCATGAAATACTGGATTAAATTATGTTCGCATTTGAAACATACATACATACATACATACATATACATACATACATACATACATACATATATCACGTCTTTATCCCTTACGGGTAACAAAACCTTAAGGCCACGTTTAGCATGATTAAGGGCGTATAGGTGGAAAGGGAAATCAAATAGTGATGGGTTGCTAGCCGCATCGCCTATAACATGATTCCTAAGACTCCTATGGCTCCTAAGACTTTCACCCATTCCCTCGACGGGCTTTTACCATCTGCGCGGGAAGAGAAGCAACTGGTAAATTCTATGTTTTTCTTTACTCCCAGACCAGCATGGAAGAAATTTTGAAAAACATTCTATATTTTCACGGGGTTCGAACCAGGTACCTCCATCACCATAATCAGTCCCACAAACAACTAGGCTATCCGGCCGTCTGCCATAACCACCAGAAAAAGCTATTACATGATCCTCAACGCAATTAGCTACGGTATATCACGTAAATGAGTTCCCTTTGTGAGCGGGATGAGGCCCCACGCTTGAGCCATTTCGAGCCAGTTTGGGACCCCCGGGCCCCCAATTAGGGCCTCAAAGAGGCTCTGTGTCGACTCTTCCTGCTGATGCGATTTACTTAGTCTGCTACTGAGAGATGTTGTTAGAGTTAACGTCGAGTTTCACGTATATTTGGCGCGGTATAAGAGGTCGCTGTTTAAAACCAACGCAAAGCCAAACTGTTTATTGCTTAAAATGTGACAAAGATCTTATTTAAATAACCTTAATATTAAATGTGTACAGATTCCAGCTAAAGAAAGTTGAGATTGGAACAGTGAGGCAAATTTAAACAAAAATGTGTGATGTGCCTTATCTTTGACATTCTGATACGACACGACTTCTACTTTGTCTTTTGCATGCGCATCGACATGTAAAAGGCAACTGGCAGTAAAACATTTTTACCTTGAAGAAAAAAGCCAGTTTCAATAAAAGACGAAAGTATAGGTACTGTGAACTAGGTATTATACGTTTTTGGACTGGCTGATAAGAAGCTACGCTCAAATTTCATAAATCGAACATTCGTTCGATTTGATATTCAATTGTTTTTCAAAAACTTTGAGACGGCCCTCAGATCTTGGACGGGCTTGAAATAGCATCCCGTGTTAAATAATTGTAATATTTCAAATCACTACATACCTAGTATAAAACAAAGTCGCTTTCTCTGTCCCTATATCCCTATGTATGCTTATATCTTCAAAACTACACAATGGATTTTGATGCGGTTTTTTTTAATAGATAGAGTGATTCAAGAGGAAGGTTTTATGTATAATTCTATGCAGACGAAGTCGCGATCACAAGCTACTAATCAAATAAAACGAAGTATTAACGTATTAATGCCTTTTTAATTAGACGGCCCTCTGCCTACAGTTTGGTTAGGATACAACGAGCTTCGTACTAGCTATACCGTCTCGTTTTTAGTAAGTGCAAGGCAGCTCTACATGTACTGCAGTCCCTACTGTGAAGTGGAAAAAATCAGTGTATTACAATACAATACAATACAAATACTCTTTATTGAACACCACAAATCAGTACAAAACAATACAGAAACAAAGAACAATGTAGACAATAGGCGGTCTTATCGCTTAATAGCGATCTCTTCCAGACAACCAAAAAGCTAAATAAGTTGGAGACTGTTTAAGTAGGTGGCGGAAACAAATAGACAGGATAAACGCAGGGATAATAAAAACAACAGTACCAACATAAATATAATACATAGCTAAATAAATAAAATAAAATAATTCATACATATACACATAACATAAAACTTAAGATAAAATAAATGTGAGAAGCAATGAAAAATAAGAAGGCCATACAACAGAAAAGGATTTAATCAGAAGCAAAAAGAAAAGATAAGGTACTAAAGACAGGAAGTGGAGTGGTGGTGTATTGCTGGGTATAGGTACAAAACTACAATTAAAATTAAGTACCTATTCGACTAAGCAGCAACAGCTAACTTTCGTTTTAATTTTACGGTTTTACCGTAAGAAATTAAATTTCTAAACCTCACCGAAAATTAGAACACATAGAAAAATCCGAAAAGTAAAGCTATGGCCGGGACTCGAACCCAGATCCTCGTCATTCCGTGACGCGTGCTATACCCCTACACCACCCATAGCAGGTGGGTAAGCCCTCGAATTTTTCTATCTGTTACTAGCTGTCGCGTGACCTAGTTACTATGCGAATTTTTGTCGCTCGTCATCTGTTTGAATGATGTGTCTGTACGACACAGTTACAAACTCCCGTGGAACATCTACTGCTCACCAGGGACGAGAGAAGGCGCTGTTTTTCAAATGATAGGTAAGTACTAACACTTTTACTTTTACGGTTTTAGCAAAATTTCCTCTACTCCAGTTGTACCATAAATTCAGCCCAATTTTGAAAGATAAAACTATCTTGTCTGTGTTCTCCTTTAAAGAATGGAGCCTCGAGCCTACACACTAATCATTTCCCCACCAATGAATGTAGTGGTATCTGGTATGTGATTTGTACGTTCTCCCCAAAAAACCAATTAAAGCTCTGAATGTTCATTACGACATTATTAGGGCAGATAATACTGCGGAGTGATTTAACGACGACATAACGAGATGAGCATGGTCGGGCGGCGCGGAATATTGCGCGCCCGCGGGCACGGAGTCTGTTACGGGGGAAGATACACTCTTAACAGAAACAGTATCTTACGAGTCTATTTCATCTAATCTTCGTTGCTCTTGACTGTCATTTTGTTTAAAGTAGGTACATAAAACAGCCCACAATCATGCTAAACTTAAATTAGGTCTTGTTACCTTAGGCTCAGTCTGTCGACCCCGTAAGGTTTATGTATGATTTAATTAATGAAAAAAATACAAAAAGGGAATTAAAAACAAATTAAACGCAACTTAAACTAATCTTAAAATAAAATAATTAAAAAAGGACCCCCCCCCCGTGGCATAGAGCCACAGACCCACACGTGTTTGCAAGATAAATTTTGATTTTGATTTGTAAGTTTTAAATAAGAAAAATAAATTACAGCAATTGACCTAGCCCCAAACTAAGCAAAGCTTGTACTATGGGTACCAGGCAACGGATACACATACTTATATAATGTAGATAAATACATAGATACAACATCCATGACTCGGGCACAAACATTCGTACCTATTCATCATACAACTGTCTGCCCCTACCGGGATGTCTCGAACCTAGGTATTAGTTTCTGTTCTGAGCATGCACCAACGTTGTCAAGTGGTCTGAAGAAATTATTACATAGCGAATTTACATTTAACCTAGTCCATTAACGAATGTGACCTTAGGCCCGAGCCCGGCGGCCGTGTGTCACTTCTAGCCATCCCGCCTCTAGTTATAGCGATAGGGTTCCGTGGGAGCGAGACAAAAACAAAGATTTCAAAAATGGAGTATTTCAGGGTTGCGCAGAAGGACTGTTTAAAGCTATGAGTAACGTCATGAGCTTACATAATGAGCCTAAGGTAAGACAAACGTGATTGTAGGCGTATAGGTGGAAAGGGAAATCAAAATAGTGATGGGTTGCTAGCCGCATCGCCTATAGCATGATTCCTAAGATTTCAGCTCATTCCCTCGATGTGCTTTTACCGGGTACATTCTATGTTTTTTCTTTACTCCCAGACCAGCATGGAAGAATAAGATGTATAGTTTTATTTCTGTCAATATTTCAAGTGATAAGGACATAGCCCGAAGGATTAGTACGTTGAAATGGCAATGGGCTGGTCACGTTTGCCGTAGAACTGACAACCGTTGGAGCAAACGTATCCTAGAGTGGAGACCACGTTTGGGAAAGCGTAGTGTGGGACACCCTGCGACGCGTTGGACGGATGACCTTAAGACAGCTGGCAGTGGCTGGATGAGGGAAGCCCAGGATCGCGAAAGTTGGCGCAATATGAAGGAGGCCTACGTCCAGTGGACGGACAATGGCTGTAGATAGATAGAAGGTTTTTCGCCTACCTAGTATATTATTGATACGGAACCTTGTCTCCCGCGGCGTGGGTCGAACCGGCCATCACGTGCCGCAAAAACATCTGCTTTGTTTGTGTTAATAAATTGCGATATGAGTTTTGCAAAATTGCATTTATAACGAGGCTTCTCTAATTGGTTTATCCAGTACACTCGTCGACTAGGTTTGCATTCAGCGTCTACACATATTACATTAAATAGTACAGTCGAGGTAGCCTAAAAAGCCGAGGTAGCCTAGTGGTTTGACCTGTGGCCTCTCAAGCAGAGCGTCGTGGGTTCAAATCCCGGGCGCACCTCTGAGTTTTTCGGAATTTATGTGCGAAATTTACATTTGAAATTTGCCATGAGCTTTTCGGTGAAGGAAAACATCGTGAAACCTTGCACACATCTGCGAAGAAATCCAATGGTGAGTGTTAAGTTCCCAATTCGCACTGGGCGCGCGTGGGACTATAGCCCAAACCCTCCAATACACGGAGGAGGCCCATACCATGAGGCACTCCGAATTACGCGACAATTTATTAATAAACAACAACAACAACAACAACAACATACTTATTGAAATTGTAGCGAATTCGGAATAAAAAAGGCTATAATTCTATAGTACAATCGAGAGCATAAATATCGAACAGCTATCATGCCGAATATGCGCCACCGACCTTATTGTTCGTGGCATAGTAGATGTCTTTGACGTCTTGGTACATATTATGTCTTTGAGTGTACATTACATTTCTAGTAGGTTAGTCAAATAAAGAATGTCTCAGAAATTTGTCGCACGAGCCGAAGGCGAGGGTGATAAAGAGCGACCTGTGGCTTTCTCTATCGCCGCCCGAGGTGTGTACCTACATAATTTTACGTCTTCCCCTGGCCAGGAAGTTTCCGCGTAGCGGGCGGTAAATTGCTACTTACGGCCCGGGCGACGTAAAATAAGCTTTACATAAATCACGTCTTTATCGCTTACGGGGTAGACCGAGCCTAAGGTAACAAGGCCTAAACGTTTAGAATGACTGTGGGCGTACAGGTGGAAACGGGAATCAAAACAGTGATGGGTTGCTAGCCGCATGGCCTATAACATGATTAAAAAAAATGTTACCGTACAATGCCGATGTTTTGAAACTAGGTGGGTTAAAAAAATAAAACGCACTCAACAAAACCGCGATAATTTCGCATGATTTGACTTAACCTCACTATTTCTTTGAGTAGCAGAGGAAAGCTATCCATTTAGTTTCAAGTGGAACAACTCTTCATCTCTGCCCACCCCCTAGGCTAAGCAAGCGTGAGCTTACCATCCTTTACGACAGCGCAGACAATCTCTGGAAAGTGACAACAAAACTTTATGCGTTATTCAAGCAAGCCCATCAAAGGGGACAATGTGTGCGTTTCCTCAGCGGGCCTTTGTCTACAATATTACAGTGTTATTCAATCCAGCGGACCGCCGTAAAATGCATTTTGATTACCTGGCCACTCACGCTCAGGGTTGCCAGCTCAATATTATAAAAGCAAATGTTGGGATTTGATAATAGATACTTAAATAAAAAATATTTGCTACTGCGCTATGACATAATCAAAAGTGTTATGCGTGTGCGAAGTATATATTTTTACGTCGCCACGAGCCGTAAGTAGTAATTTACCACCCGCTACGACTTGTGATCAGAGCCTTTAGTGTAAGTTTTAAATAAAAACGTTTTGAACGCGTTCACGTAAACGTCTCAATTACTATGGAATAATTGGCAGCGCCACTAGCGGAGCGAAACGGCAACAAACTGTTCTCATAGTATTTGACATTTTAACGCAAACGCGTTCGAGATGTATTTTTTGACCGAAAACCTACACTATGCTTACTGAAACATTCTTTACTTCACCACCCAATGGTGCAATGTACGAACCAACTTTCTTCTACTTCCACATAAATCTTATCTAGCACACAAACTACACGTGTGCTGGAAGAGTAGTAAGGCAAATATTTTTTGTTCTTTAATACAGTTCTCCGTAAAGTGCCGCCTGATTCAATCAAATTAATTGTTTTAGCTGGTTTCAAGCTGGATTCAGGGACAAAACGAGGAAAAACAAGCAAAACCCTTTTGTGAGAATTCCAGCAATAACAACAGGGTTGAAGCACCTGCTATGCCCACGTCTATTCGCGAGAAAAAAACAGGCATAGAGTCAAATGTTGCAATTCGAAGGCATGCTTGGCACGCTCTCCAAAGTCTAGCTAGCAACATAGAGCCCTGATAGCTAGCTCATAATCATCATATTGTTTTTTTTAAATTTTCATTTATTGCATTGTAATTATGTCGTACATTAAGGTCTAACAAATACAATTACATATTAATTTCAGATATGCCTGGCAGGGCACTGCAATTCTCTATGTCTAACATACATACATAAATCATGTCTTTATCCCTTACGGGGTAGACAGAGCCTAAGGTAACAAGACCTAAAGGCCACGTTTAGCATGATTGTGGCGTATAGGTGGAAAGGCGAATCAAAATAGTGACGGGTTACTAGCCACATCGCCTATAAAAGTCATGATTCCTGTGCCCATTCCCTTGATGTGCTTTTACCATCTGCGCGGGAAGAGAAGCAACTGGTACATTCTATGTTTTTTCTTTACTCCCAGACCAGCATGGAAGCACAAAAATGCATGGAAAATAAATGAGTTGTTGGCAACCCTGGGTCGGCCAAATCAGCTTTCTTTGTCCGCGAGCCTGTGCAAGGAAAAACGAAATTCGGTTAACTTAGCGAAAGGATTATTGTGCATTTCCAGTTGTCTACTCATTCCGCACTGGGGCCGATTTCAGAACGAACATCACTCGAAAAATATCATTAAAAAGTGAGTAAAAATCGAATTTTCAGAGTACAAAAATAGCTCATCACACGAATGCTGCTGCTCTATTCGAAACTGGAAAAATTCGAGTCTTCCTACAAAACTAGAGCTGAAATTGTAATATTACGTGTACGTGTTTCAAATCCAGCTAAATTTTTCACCGCTGTCAAAAATTGGGTCTGGAAGAGATCGCTATTAAGCGATAAGACCGCCTATTGTCTAATTTGTTCTTTGTTTCTGTATTGTTTTGTACTGATTTGTGGTGTTCAATAAAGAGTATTTGTATTGTATTGTATTGTATAATTGAAACGAAGTGATTTGATGTCGTCAACCAACCAAAAGTTTAATTTGATCTGAAAATTTGTAGCTATACGTAAATTTTTACCATATTCGAATAACATTTTCGAGTGATGTGCTTTCAAAAATAGGCCCCTCTACGTTATAATGCCTTCATACACAGTGATGTTTGTAACAGGATTACTCGCCCTAGGGCATATTTTCAGTGTTTTGAATTTTCTAACAATTCTCCCACTCCCACAAAAGAGTAGAAATTAAGTGAAGAGGCGCCACTGTCTACGTATTTGGCACATTTTGGCGTAAACTGCTTGAACATGGCAACAATTTTGTAGGAAATAATTTTTAGTGCGTCTTTCATTTGTTTTGTATTGACCAGGTCCTAAATTAAGCAAAGCTTGTTATAATGGGTACTAGAATTTGCTTATCGCTTTACCGCGGATATTTGCGATTATCCGGGGCAAAAGCTATTCTATATCCTTCCCCATGACTGAAAATATTCGAATACCAAAATTCCAACTAAATCGGTTCAACGGTTTAAGCGTGAAGTGGTAACAGACAGACGGATAGACTTTCGCATTTATAACATTCAAGTTCATCATCACATTGACTCATCATCGCTAGGCAATCAAGTGGCCAAGTGTTAATAAGTGATGGAAGTTCAAAAGTCCAGGAAGACTTGATCAGCGGCGGCGCCGGCGCCGAATTGGCGCGCGACAAGTGGTCCTTCGCGCCGGACATTGATCAATGAAGTGTAAGGGGTAGCACACGTTAGAAATAAGGCAATATGCATTATTTTTAACCCTCGACGTAAAAAGAGGAGTGTTATATGTTTGACGTCAGTGTCTGTGTGTGTGTCTGTCTGTGGCATCGTAGCTCTCAAGCGGATGGACCGATTTGGATGAGGTTTTTTCATTCAAAAGCCAGTTTATTTGCGGTGGTTCTTAGCTATATTTGGTACCTAAATGACTCCTGTGTGCTACACGTATTATATATTAGTATTATTTCACCATCTCGACGAAAGTCAGTGACAGGTACATACATACATACATACATACCGTTAACGCCTCTTTGGCACAGGGGTAGGCAGAGACTAGTTTGTTCCACTTGCTACGATCCTGACACACCTCTTTCGTTTCATCCACATTCATCATTCTCTTCATACATGCTCGTCGGTTTCGGGTACTCTTGACCTGACCTTTTTCAAAACGTCCCCAATTTGGTCACGGAACGTCCGTCTAGGCCTTCCCCTCCCAACGCACCCATTTACACTCCCCATATAGATCTGCTTAGTTAATCTTCTTTCATCCATCCTGCACTACGTGACCAAACCAACTAAGCATACATTTTTCTATTCTAGTCACAATTATCCTCTTTCCTATATCACACTACTTATTCTTATCCATACCTTCCATACTTCTTAACGCGCTCATTTCTACTGCATTTAATCTACTTGACAGGTGACAATTTTATATGCAATACGTACTCAATATCTAGCCAACCAGCGTAGATTCTTGTTGATTTTGTAATGAAAAGAGAATGGTCACTTGTCAGCGACTATTGTCGCGTTCGTGAAACAGGAGCCAGTTATTGTAGAAGTCCCTGTCACTAGTTTTATATCAACGTTCAATGTGTCCACGTCTGAAGCAGATGCCGGACATCTGCCGGCCTATTATGAAATCATTTAACGCGACAGGCTGCGCGTGAGTCGGCGACGGGAATCGCTAGAAAATAATTCCAGTACGTGGTAATAACGAGTATTCTGCAAGTCAATGCGCATTTGCTTAGACAGGACTAATTAGGTTGCTAATTAGTGATGACTTAGGGCTCTGAGACGTGGTCCTTGACTGCTGGACTCAGAGTCGCTCAACGAGCTATGGAGAGAGCTATGCTCGGGAGTTTCTTTGCGCGACAGAATCCGGAATACGGAGATTCGCCGAAGAACTGGTCACCGACATAACTCGAAGAGTATGTACATTGAATTGGTAATGGGCAGGCCAGATCGCTCGTAGAACAGACAACCGTTGGGGGAGAAAAGTTCTCGAGTGAAAACCACGCGCCGGAAGACGCAGTGTTGGCAGCCCTCCCACTAGGTGGACCGACGACGTCGTGAAAGTTGCGGGAAACCGGTGGATGCAGGTGGCGAGTTGTCGTTCATTGTGCCTTTGTTCAACAGTGGCCGTCTTCAGGCTGATGATGATGAATTAGGCTGCTAGATTGTTTTACAGAGGTTCCTTATCTCCAAAACTATAGCTCTAATCAAAGCTTTGACTAGTTCACAAGATTAATGAGAGCTAAGTCTTCTATGCTACTCGTATTTCAAATTCAGCACAATTTTTCACCACTTTCGAGTGGGATCACGCATGTGCTTTGAAAAATCGGGCCCCTGGGCTCAAAATCTTAAAAAAATCCATTGAAAGACTCTAAAACATCCCGAGCAGTAAGCAACAGTGATTATAATGATAAATAGCCACCGCACTCCAATTTAAAACCGCACCGCACTAATATCTTCATTGTGTATCAGTATCAATCGATTTGGACAAAAACATCGGTTTGATTTCAATCTCTTAGATTTATTCTACACCTCGAGTGCGCGCGTCCCGCCCCCCATGCATCACTTCTAACCACCTCCTGGCGTTATATCCGACATTCGACATTCGATATTCGAAGTTCGTTTCATGCGGTCCCGGTCTTACTAATAGTCGTTAACTTGAGTGTGAGAGGCATGGCATGATTAGAACATCGAAAACCGAATCTCGGAGTAGCCCCCGTATCGGGACATCTTGATAGGCTTTGTGGATGCCGAGCTGAGGGATTTTCGGTCTTTCGAGCTGGAATTACGGGCGAGTTTGCGAGGGGTATACGTGGCTGTATTCGGGTTTACGAAATGCTACACGAACTCGTGATTGAGTATAAACATGCGAAAATACACATGATTAGGTACTGCCTAATCCACCAAATTTTTTTATGGTGGTTGACAAAAATGTTTCCTTGTCCGGGCTTATCATGACGTCTTAATGCGTTTCCGATTCAGTTTAGGTTCGCTCCATACTAAAAATGACAGCTAAAACCTGGACAGAGTCGGAATTGAATCGCATTAAGACGTCATTGTAAGGCACCAGGCCGATGTTAAAAGTGTAACGGTGTCAAAAGGACCAACTTGATTTTTCTAAATGTAAAAATTAAGGTACGTACTCGTATGACAATTTACTTTCCATTCTTATAAATTCATTAGTTCACGTCTCAGAACTAATAAAAAGTTAGGAGGGGACAAAATGACGCATAATGCGTGTCTCTTTCAGTTTGTTTGCTAGTCTGGCTGCGCCTGTGTGCGTACAACTGTACCTACGCGGAGAGGCGTTTTTAAAACCATTCGTAGGACTGCACCTTGACTTTTTATTTAGTCTAAGCTTTACTAAAAGCAATTATTTTTTATACTTGTAACCCTAAAGTCACTGAACGTTCAGAATAAGCCGCCCGCTGCCCGACGGCAATTAAAACGAAAAGAGATCATAACATTTGAATATCGGTGTTTAATTTACGCAAATAAAGGTGTTACGAGATCGCCGCGGGCCGAAACTGGCCACTGGCGTGTGTTATTAACGCTGGCAACCCGCCCGGACTTTGCAAGTTAGATGCACCGAGGATTTATGGCCGAAAATGGTAACATTTGCTATCCCCTCCGCCAAAAAAACTGATAAAGGCGGATGCGAAGACGAAAGTGGATGTGGAAAAATAGTAATTTAAATTTTGTTGGAATCATCTGTTCTCCTACATCCGTCCAAACAACTTGACAGGTTGATTCCTATCGTGTGTTCCCGCCGCGCACTTGTCAATACTACTTGATTTTGCGCGCAAAACGCGGCCGAACGGCGGTCGTTGAGCGACGCTGCTCGCTTTATTATTCTACGACTAGCTGTTGCCCGCGACTCTGTCCGCGCAGAATTCGCTTATCGCTATCCCTCGGGAACTATTCGGTTTTCTGGGATAAAACTATCCTATGTCCGTCCCTGGGACTGAAACTAACTTTATACCAAATTTCAACTAATTATCTATGTATGTTTAATGTAACCGCGGCAATAAATGTCAGCACGCCAATTTTACTTAAATAGATGCTTAAGTTGTTATGAACTAAGCTGCATAAGTTATTAGTTTTTAACTATCCCACTGGAACTCTTTGATTTTCCGGGATTAAAAGTTATCTAAATATTGACCAGGGATATAAGGCACCATCATGCAAAATTTCGTTTAAATCAGTCCTACAGATTTGGAGATTATCGAACATAGACAGTGTAAATGAACACATACATACAGAAAAAAAACCGGTCAAGTGCGAGTCGGACTCGCGCACCGAGGGTTCCGTATCATCATCTATAAATATCTAAAACCAGTGTAAGCAGAGCCCTGCTCCAAAGCAAAATGTACGCAGTGTGGGGTTACTTTATATTGGTCACTGCTATATACAGACATACATACACATTTACGGTTTTCGCAATTATTCTTTAATCTGTGCTATAAGACCTATCTTCATACCAAATTTCAAGATTCTGCGTTCACGGGAACTACCTTGTAGGTTTTGATTCCCTTGAGAGTTGAAAATTTGCGGAAATTTGCGGTATAAACGGCTGTATCTTTTGATTGCGTTGGCTTAGAATTTTGATTTTTTCACAGCTTAAAGGTATTATAGACCTGAGTATTTGGTATGAATTTCAATTTAATACCTCTACGCGTTTATGAGGAAATGGGTAGTAAGGTTAAAATTATTAAAAAAATATATATTATGTGATGTAACTAAAAATTTATGGTTTTCGTAATTTTTCCTTTATCTATGCTATAAGACGTTGCTTCGTACCAAATTTCAAGATTCTGAGTTCACGGGAAGCACCCTGTAGGTTTTGATTCCCTTGCAAGTGTCGAAAATTTGCGGCATAAACGGCTGTATCTTTTGATTGCGTTGGCTTAGAAGTTTGATTTTTTCACAGCTTCAAGGGACAGTAGACCTGAGTAATTGATATAAATTTCAGCTTCATACCTCCACGCGTTCCTGAGAAAAAGGGTCTTGACAGACGGACGGACGGACAGACGGACAACAAAGTGATCCTATAAGGGTTCCGTTTTTTCCTTTTGAGGTACGGAACCCTAAAAATTATAAAATCTACTTTTTGTGTTTTATTACTCTTCCCTAATCGTCAGCACTCTATTTTTGATGAATTTATTTACTGTACAGATACGAACTTTCTACTGATTTATTATATGTATAGATTATGAGATTTATTAGTCAAAATTTATAATTATGACGTAAATAAACCTCCGTTACAAGTCCGCAAAAAAATTGCGGAGGCGAAGGGATTATTTCTTGCAGAACTTCCACAGTAACGGGGGCAAAGGCAAAGTTCCGTTACAACCGTAACGTGCATCAGTTCGGTGGCAGCTCGTAGATGAGTACCTGGCTTTAAATTTCAATTTTCTTTTAAAATTATGACGTCTGTGGCAGTGGAAGTCGCCGATCATAAATCGATCTACAAAGCGGCCAGTATGCAGATTGGAACGCGTCGCTTCCTGAATTTTTATCGCATGCCGTCGCCCTGAAAAAGTTTGGCCGTGCTGCGCATAAAGAATAAGCCTTTGTCTGGCTGTCTTTTGCAGATTGTTTTGATGGCTAAGCATTTTTTTATTGAATGAAATTGTGTGGCAATCGAGAATTCCGGTCAGCTGATGGGCAACAGTGACCCATGGACACCTGAAACATGTATATGCGTTACCAGCCCATCGTTTTGCAGCTATCATTTCAGTGAAATGTACATAGTCAGAGTGGCTGCCCAGTGATGGTTTCTATTCCACCATCATCATCTCCAACCTTATATAATATGGGTCCCCCTGCTGGGCACTGGCCTCCTCTCAGTGGGAGGGCTTAGGCTGGAGTTCCCACGCGGGCCCAGTGCGTATTTGGAAACTTCTTGTAATAGAAAAATAGTTCCATGTGTGGGTTAAATAATAAACAGTTTAAATTCCACTTAAATAGTGTAATTGCAAACTAACTAATAAATAAACGATATACATTTTAACATAAAAACCGGCCAAGTGTGAGTCCGACTCGCGCTCAAAGGGTTCCTTACCATTAATATCGATAAATATTGTAAACCAGTGTAAGCAGAGCCCTGCTCCAAAGCAAAATGTACGCAGTGTGAACTCACTTTATATTGGTCACTGATATATACAGACATACGTACATTATTCTGGTTTTTAGTATTTGTCGTTATAGCGGCAAAAATTTCAAGTGTCTAGCTATCACGGCTCATGAGATATAGCCTGGTGACAGACGGACGGACAGAGGAGCCTCAGTATAATAGGGTTTCCGTTTTTACCCTTGGGTACGGAACCTTAAAACCATCACTGAATTAAATAATCTAATCTAGTCAAGTCTACCAACTGACAGCAAAAAAAAACGCGGCGCGCCATAGAGTTTGGAAACAATTCTCCATGGAAGACCGCCACACATGCCTTTCCAAGCTATACGATTCATATATATGGTCATCACCTTACACGTCACCTACGCACTTCATTCACCAAAACCTCCTAATTACAGGTCACAAATCAAATTCAGAACAACAGTTCCGTAACAACTGTTAATCAATAGTGGTGACCATCAAACCGTCGGACGTCTCAATCGGGGTGCAATTAGGGGTCCATTAATTACGCGCTACGGCACCCCGGCACGCCCTACGGACCCCTGACGTATGGGGTCACTCGGTGAACTCAAGATGACATCGTGAGAGAAGTGTGGATGTGACTTATGTTTAAGTGTCGATACTTAGCATGTGGTTTATACTTATCACGGTCACTTTGTACACACCGTATCCTCTCCAATATCTATCAATACATATAATAAATCAGTAGAAAGTTCGTGTCTGAACCTACATTAAATAAATTCATCAAAAATTGAGTGCTAAAGATTAGGGAAGAGTAATAAAACACAAAAAAGTAGATTTCATAATTTTTGTATAATTTTCGCTAATTTCCAAACCTTTTGGACCGATTTAAATGAAATTTTGCGTGGTGGTACTTTATATCCCTGGTCAATATTTTAGATACTCTTAATCCCGGAAAATTAAACTTCCCGTGGGATAGTTAAAAAACTATAACTTATGCAGCTTAACACAACAACTTAAGCATCTAATTAAGTAAAATTGGCGTGCTGACACCTTATAATTGCCGCGGTTACGGTGAATATACATACATAATTAGTTGAAATTTCGTGTAAAGTTAGGATTCAACTTTTGATCGGAATTGAATCGCTTTAAGACGTCATGTTAAGATGCCTGAAATTTGTCAAAACGTCCCCTACTTAGTAAAGGAACGTCCGTCTAGGCCTTCCCTTAAAAAAACCACTATTATAACCCGTACGTTTCCAATGTTTTGCTAATGGAGCTGTGTTATCGCGGTGTTATCGGGCGATAAATATCCGTGCGCCGGCGGCGAGCACCCACACCTTGGCCTCCTCTGTTACGACACCGATGCACACACCCCTAAACTTAGGTCGTACAGAGGTGTACTACCAAAAAAAATTGATTCCTGGCGCACGGTAGAACGTTCTCACAGTGAATGACAATGATTTTCGATGATGATGACGCTGTGGGACGCCTAGCTGGGTCCTTTTGGGGATCATTCAGCCCAGTTCCCCTTGGTTGGAGCCGCCGGTTACTGTCCCAGCAGCGCTCCCACGCAGCAACTCTCCTCGTATCTTATCTTCCTGCTGAACATAAGGACATCTTTTAGTTCGATATCTCTTAACTTAAGTGCCTGTTTAGCGTATTATGGCCTGTAATGATGCCAGTTATTGTTCTTAAGCTACTCTTACCTAGATTCAGGAGATACCTAGTTCTTCTACGGTTTATGCCTTCAAGCATCATCTTCGACTGTCTGCACCCTGAAGCTTGGCTCCATTCTACGTTTGCTTCTTGCTCCTTCAATCTGTCGTTTGTTCCCTTGGTGACATCACCTCTTAGACAACTCAATGTAACGTCACCACGAAATTTACTGTGAAAAGGTTCCACGGTGGGTCAGGATTCAGTTGGTTCGATACGTCAAGCACCGAGGCAGTTTAAGTACGAATACTACAGTCACACATTCGAGTAGCATGGGATGAAGGGGAAGAAGGCAAGGAATAGAAATAGGTTAGGTATTAAAGCTTTTGCATCGAATCGAAAAGCGGTTGGAATCAATTAATATCGCAAGTACGTTAAAACGGGCAGCAAAAAATAAATATAGTATTTTATGCAACAGTTGTATCTGAGGGGTCAAAAAAAGCGAGTGGTGTGGGTTACGATGTGAGCGCAGCGAACATCGTAAGAAATACGCCACGACCTTTTTTTGGCTTGCTTATACAACGTTATACATATATAATATTTTTTCTATGTCTAAGTAGGTACTTAGTAAATGAAGGTAATACGTTCTCCGAAAATGAAGAAGTCCGATGTTCCGGTCTCCACGCCATGAAATTCTCGAAGGCTTTATCATTGCCGAGATTTTCTAGGTAACAGATTTTCCATCACTTTCTAGGTCGCCGCGGATATTTCTTCCGGTATTGATTTAATTTTGTTTTCATTCATGCTTTTTATGATACGCTACACCTTGTTAAAACTATTACCTACAATCAAACAATAAACAAGTCAAACAAGACACGAGCGGGAAACATGAAAACAACAAACGACAAAATTGAAAGTTTGTTTATAGTAAACTTTGTTTTTAATTAACTTTTACTTTATTTATGGCCTTGCGTTCTTGGCGCATTTAGCCAAAACGTTTACCAACTTGCCAGTGATGTTGTTAAAGAATCTTGTTTGTTATGTTGGCAGCTATGCATTTAGTTCTGAAAGTTTTAGTTCTTTAAAAAACCGTATGAATGAAATATTTTTTTAGTTGGTAGTCATGCATTTTAATCGTAAATTTAATGTTGTGTTTTTTTTACACGGTAATACTTTTGTCTTACCTAGGTCTGGCAGTCTATGGCTGGCTGAGTAACGATGAAGCACTTTTAAGCGGCATAAGCCAACAAGTGCTTTTAGTGGGAATAGGTAAACGAAGCAATTTCTGTTGTGTCAATTTCATTGCCTTCTCAGTATAATATTACATTATTGTCTCATTATAATAAACAACTTGATATTTTTTTCCATTAAAGGAAGCGCAGTATAAATACGTGATAAGTACCGGTTTTACCGTATTAGATCGCTTCGCCGGCATCGCCATAAAGGGTGCGTTTGAAATCGAACTCGCCGCGTGCCGCTTTTTGCCGCATGCCGGATTCGGTTAGCGGCATTTCGCCGACAACTGCCGACAATCGTCGACACAGCACCGCTTCGCCGACAAACGCCGCCGTCGGTGTTTTATGACACACTTTACGCGATGCGAGTGAGATATAAGCCTTATAAGGGCAAAAGTCCAGTTGTCTTATTGGCTGTTTGATTTACTTTACTTGGTTCTGTAGGAATACGCATTATAAAGTCATTATCGATATTGACAGTTTTATGAAAGTTTTTGTGACAGTTGAAGATCAAAGAACCGCTTTAAAGTGGGCAATTTAATGATGAAATTGTTCTCGATTCGCTGAAAATCACCATACTTTTTATTTAGCTATCGCTGAAGTAATGTGGCTTACAGATAGGTACTTTGATTAAATTTAAAAGTGGGTATCCAAATTAAAAGTGCTCTACCTAGGTATTAGCTGTTCTAGCCTGAAACGCAGGATAACCTAGTTCAGGTATTTGAGTTACTTACATAGATTACTAGTTTCCGCCCGTGACTTCGTCTGCGTAGAATTAAACATACACAAACCTTCCTCTTAAATCACGTTAGGTATCTATTAAAAAAAGCCGCATCAAAATCCGTTGCGTAGTTTTAAAGATCTAAGCATACATAGGGACAGACATACAGACAGCGAAAAGCTACTATATTTTAAAGTAGGTATAAAGATAAAGATAAAGATAATTTATTCATAAACGTTTTACAAAATTATAACAAAGAACAAAATTTTCTTCTTTTCAATTTTTTTTTCTTTTTTTATTCTATTGATATTGATAAGATACTAGCTGTTGCCAGCGATTCCATCTGCGCCGAATTCGCTTATCGCTATCCCGCGGGTATTGCGCGATTTTCCGGAATAAAAACTATCCTATGGCCTTCCCCGGCCCAGGACTGAAACTATAATCTATACCTACCAAATCACAACTAAATCTACTACTACTACTACACAACTAAAGTGACAAACAGACAGACACGATTTCACATTTATGATATTAGTACCTATGGACTTTCTGTATAAACCTACTAAGTTTTTTATACAAGCAATTTTTTGCATAAATTATCATATCTTATCTTATACCAAGTTGGAACTCGAACCAAAAACCTTAGCCTGTTCTATCTTCTTAGCTAAGGCCTCAGATTTTATAAGCCAAGAAATCATTAATATCGGCTCCCGCGCTTAAATACCTCGTGATTACCCGCAATCACACTTCGTTAGCGCGAATCTGGAGCGATTAACACTTTATTTAACCAATCGCCGCGTCCGCCATCTTGTGAAGCAATTATACAAGATGGCCGACAAAGATGGCGGCGTGTTCACGGGTTTTTGCCGTAATTGTGTACAGTATGGTTGGTAACGGATGGAGAATTTATTAATGGCGCATTTGCACCAAGAAAGGCGCAAGTGCTATAAATGATTGACAGATTAATTACACAAATATGTAACTGGTAGCGCTGGGAATCGAAACAAAGATTTAAATTGTTGTGTCGTTGTTGAGTTAGTGCGAAAGTTTGATTTTGAGTTGCGTAATTTTGATTAATGATGGACTTTGTTGCTCTGGTTCTCATGGTCTTGCATAATTAAGTAATTAACGCTGAGGACCGCTCCACGTTTTTATTTTTAATTTGTGAACTGGTAGAAGAGAGGTGCCGACTTCTCCGCGGAAATTTGAACTGCTTATAAGGACATTATTATCGTGTTTAATTCCTAAATTTCGTCGAATGCTGATTACACTTTTCCAAGTTGTACTTAAATCGTCCTCTCGAAAGTCGTCTCGAGAATCCCCTAATAAGTAGGTAGGAGGATACTTTTAAAACGGTTTGCACGGTGGCCTCAAAAAACCGCTTTTAGAAAGAAGGATAGCCGTTAATTTGATTTTTACGCTTACCTACACGTTTGTGGACCCTTTGATGTAACTAAATCAAGTATAGACTTGTAAGCAGCGAAAACTAATCCAATAGTACTCAAAATCACAAAGATCTAGAAAGAGAAGTGATAAAAACAGATGCAACTATGCCACCAAATTATTATACATATATTTTTCTATAGTTTTAACTGTGGCTTAGTTCTGTTACATCTGGAGGCGACGTATGATTCATTCACACTTCACGTTCTTCATTCAATTGTGAGTATCCGAGACAAGTATAATGATGTTTACCTCTTCCAACACGAATCATCAGGTTTATTGAAATATAGACGAAATTGCGTTTCTCTGAAAACACAAGTTTATTCTCGTATGAAAACGAGATAGGTAATCTACTCACCTGAAAACACAAGAAACAACATTTAAAACCTTTACTTCAGGTTTTGATATTATTTTACGCGAATATTATTAGGTATTTTGCAGCTGGTAGTATAACCTCTCTTGCATCTCCTGTCAAAAATGACAACTGTCAAAAAAGGCGCGTCAGTCAACGCCAAAACGCAGCAAATTCAAATTAAGAAAAACGGTGGCTAATAATTATTATCTGTGGCGATTTTCTTTCGTCGTTTGGAATTACACTCGAAAATCTTGTTCCAGAACGCTGTTATCTTTGGCATCTAAAATCCGTGCTTACACTATACTTTCTTATTACTCTTACACCTTTCCACATTTCATTTCCTAATCTAAAGCCACACCGTTAATTGTTAATGTCTTAATTAGTCAGCTAGAGGTTATTATAGCCTTTCGCTTTCCGCGCTTATGGCATTTGCAGATGCCGCACAAAAAGCGCGCCGCGCATCCGCGCCGCTCTGCGATTATGTCATTAAAGGGGGTGGCAAAAAATTAAGGGGCATTTTAGTATGCGATGATACAGTACAATTAAATATAGGCTTTTTGGAGGCGATCGCATAGCTCGGACGTCGCGGCTCGAGCCGAGAGCTATCTGTTCTTGCCACCGTCAATTTTGAAGCGAAATAATTGGCTGTTTTTAAGTCGGCTGGTGATGGTGTACGCTCTTGGAAATTTGGTCCAGGTGTCGTATACTTACGTGCACTTCCATGCTGGTCTGAGCAAAGGAAAACATAGAATGTATCAGTTGCTGCTCTTCCCGCGCATATGGTAAAAGTCCACCGAGGGAATGGGCGAAGTTCTTAGGAATCATTTTATAGGCCCATCATTATTTTGATTCCCCTTTCCACTTACATGCCCACAATCATGCTAAAATGTGGCCTTATACTGAAAAGATACTGTAAAGTTTTCTTTAAGAATATTTCCCATTCTCCAAATATATAATCAGTCAGTATTACTAGTGTTATTCGTCCAGGACAACCATACAATATTATCTACTACCCTTAATCCTAATATTCGTTTCTTATTTCTAAAGCAACCTTTTATCATCAGTTCCCAATCCAGAATCCCCCAAACTAGCGACTGTCAAAAGTATATCGGCTTTGCCGCCAAAACCCAATTAGGCAGTGTTGCCAGCAGGCATAACGATTATTTGGGATAATGTTATTCCTGCTTGCACATGAATTGAACCTAACACTAGACTGTGTTCAGGTCAGTGCTTTAAATATGTATGTATCCAATTTATTCCATCTTGTCCTTATTGGCCTGTCGAGCTAACAGGCTTATTGCAATCAACTCCCAAATTACCAACAAATTAAAGTAATCCTTTTACAAACTTAACCAAGCGTATAATTCAAACGTCGTTTACTTTGTATTATTAAAAGTTCACTATAAAAACCGAACGCAGTCGTAGCATGACAGTAATTGCAAACTAAATTATCATGAAACAATAAAATTTTGACATGACGATAATCGGATAAATATTTATAATCTACTTTACCTGTCCATCAACCGCGGCTTCGTCATAAATGCATATATTTAACTAATATGAGCCATTATTCGTCTTCGTTTGATCGGAATTGCAAATCTTGGGCATTAAGATGACTCGATGAAGTCATTCCGAGCAATTAGTAGTTCTATGGGCCGTGCGAGAATAGTAAAATGGTTTAAGAGCTATACATGATGATTGTATTAGCTAAGTACATACATACGGTAGACAGAACATTTTTTTTGGTGTGAAAAATACCTACCGCCTGGTACGGGGTTACCGGGGGTACGTGGGGCTTTCCCGTGACGGCAGGCATACCCACTAAAAACCACACGGATTCCCTATTCGGCCGTATGTGAGGCGTTACGGGAGCACTCGGTGTCACCGCGACGAGTCTCGATATTTTCTAATTTTATTAAGAAACTAGCTTCTGCCCGCGACTTCGTTTGCGTAGAATTATACATAAAAACCTTCCTCTTGAATCACTCTATCTATTAAAAAAAACCGCATCAAAATCCGTTGTGTACTTTTGAAGATATACGCATACATAGGGACATAGGGACATAGGGACAGAGAAAGCGACTTTGTTTTATACTATGTAGTGATGATGATGATTGTGTTTTTTTTAATACATATTCTCTATAAGAGACGCCCTATGAGCTTTCACTACGGTGTTCCGTGAAGCCACGACATTCCTATTGTCAATCAGCCTGTACCATAAACAACAGTTCAAACTTTTTACAGTCAAGGAAAAATTTCACACCTCGCAGTTGGAATGCACTAGCAACAACTATTAGAATTAATTTCGATGAAGTATTGCCATCGCCAGTCGCCTAAAAAGGCGTGTTTTACGAGAAAAATGTTTATGAGCATTAACGCATGCGCTGGTGCTATTGAATGCCTCATTAAGATTCTTTCTACATGTTTCTGTGGCCATAAATCAGGGTGGGAGAGAACATGAGCTCTAGGCGTTGCGGAGTATTTTCCGGTTTCTTTTACTGCTTTTACGGCTCTTTCCGCAGTGCCAGTGGTCTGTGGTGTGTGAGGGGGCTGGTTTAGCACTTAAGTGCAATCATACACAATCAATAAGCATTGAAGATGGAACTGAGAGAATGCTTGTTTTAGAAAAGGATGCGTATAGGAAAAGTAGTGAAATTGCATTTTCCGTTCTTGGCTATGAATGTGGCCTGACGCGTGGAATAGAGACGGGATGTATGTTTGTAAATTTATTTTCTACAGTTGCTAACTAAACCATTAGAGTAACTAGTAGCTAATCAATATGTATTTTAATGTATGTTAGTAACTTTTTACATTCTTCACTATCATCACTACATAGTATAAAACAAAGTCGCTCTCTCTGTCCTTATGTCCCTATGTATGCTTATATCTTCAAAACTACACAACGGATTTTGATGCGGTTTTTTAATAGATAGAGTGATTCAAGAGGAAGGTTTTTATGTATAATTCTACGCAGACGAAGTCGCGGGCAGAAGCTAGTTTTTGTAAAAAAAATATCAGGGCTGCATTCTATACAAATTTTGAATAAATTATTGAATAAATTAAAGGGTAAACAGACCCTGTGGTAACAACACCTTTAGCCACGTTTAGGATGATTGTGGGCGTAATGGTGGGAAGGGGAATCATAATAGTGATGGGTTGCTAGCATCGCCTATATCATGATTCCTAAGATTTTCATTCCCTCGATGGGCTTTTACTCGACATTAATACGTGAGTTATCAGTTTGTGTAATTATGGCCTAAGACCTAATTGAACATCTTGTAAATACATACAAACATAATTAAATAGTATAAAACAAAGTCGCTTTCCGCCGTCTGTCTGTCTGTCCCTATGTATACTTAAATCTTTAAAACTACGCAACGGATTTTGATGATGTTTTTTTAATAGATATAGTGACTCAAGAGGAAGGTTTATATCTATGTACGGGGTAGACGGCGCCTAAGGTAACAAGACCTAAAGGCCACGTTAAGCATGACTGTGGGCGTAAAGGTGGAAAGGGGAATCAATATTATAGTCATGGGTTGCTAGCCGCATCGCCTATAAAATGATTCCTAAGATTTTCACCAATTCCCTCGATGAGCTTTTACCATTTGCGCGGGAAGAGAAGCAACTGCTACATTCTATGTATTGTGTACCAGCATGAAAGTTATGGATCTTTTAAATGCCTGACAGAAACCGTACTGATACACTTATTACAGCTACGATTACGCTCAAAGCGTAAGAAGCGTAACCCTAGCTGCCGGCGTCACGGTAACCCGCAATCAGTTCAATTGCGCGCGCAAATGACCCTTCCTACGTTACGTTTACGCTCCATCAGTTACGCCCGGTTTTTACGCCAAAGCCGTTCTAATACTAAACTTGTTAGCGTATAGGTCGGAAAGTAGGTGTCTTCGCATAATTAATATAACGCAGGTAAGTGTATGCTTAAGTCATTAACTTTATTTTCTAATTAAAATCCGATAGAGAAACCATAGTATTATTGGGTGGTATAAGTCAAAAGATTTGTGCGAGTGTTGTGTGGTGTCTATTCGAGTGGAAAAATATTTTTAAAGGT
Organism: Pandemis corylana; assembly: GCA_949127965.1. Taxonomy (NCBI): domain Eukaryota; kingdom Metazoa; phylum Arthropoda; class Insecta; order Lepidoptera; family Tortricidae; genus Pandemis; species Pandemis corylana. The sequence goes on from OX421860.1 coordinate 14,146,256, forward strand.
AAAAACGGAACCCTAGCTAGCTATTACTAAGTATTTATAAGTATTGCTAAGTATTTTGTATTTCTTCCTATTATATATCAACGTGTATAGAATGTGTGTAAATAAAAATGTTTCTCTCTCTCTCTCTCTCTCTCTCTCTCTATTGCTAAGATTTCGATGACCGTCCGTCTGTCTGTCTGTCTGTCCGTCTGTCACCAGGCTGTATCCCACGAACCATGATGACTAGAAAATTTTCGTAGATGATGTATTTCTGTTGCCGATATAACATCAAATACAAAAAATATATATATTTTTATGTCTGTCTGCCTTTGTAAGTAACCAATATAAAATGATCTCACACTGCCTACATTTTGCTTAGGAGAGGGCTCTGCTAACTGGACTTATTTCTTATTTGTTTAATAATCATTTCGCATAAAATTAAATTACCTTACCTTTGACTTAGATTTCTTATTTATTTATTTATAAATTCATATGTTCTTCCACGCTGGTCTGGGTGTTAAGAAAAAACATAGAATTTACCAGTTGCTTCTCTTCCCGCGCAGATTGTAAAAGCCCATCGAGGGAATGGGCGAAAATCATAGGAATCATGTTATAGGCGACGAGGCTAGCAACCCATCACTATTTTGATTCCATTTTCCACCTATACGCCCAAAATGTTGCTAAATGTGGCCTGTAGGTACCTGTTACCTTGGGCTATGTCTACCCCGTAAGGGATAAAGACGTGATTTGTGTGTGTATGTGTGTGTGTGTAAAAGCCCATCGTGGGAATAGGCGGAAGTCTTAGTAATCATGTTATAGACGATGCGGCTAGCAACCCATCACTATTTTGATTTCTCTTTCCACCTGTACGCCCTTAACCATCCTAAACGTGGCCTTAAGGTTTTGTTACCTTAGGCTCTGTCTACCCCGTATTTCATAGAGTATTCTATACGGCGCAAGTGTAAGGTGGGAGCGGGATTCGTGAAGCGCCGCGTGCGACGGCCGCGCGACAAAAACTGGCCGAACCTGTATAACGGCCGCGCTCGCGCAGCACGCTGCGGAGATCTACATAGAGCGGATAATACCCCCGCAGTACTCGTAAGCACGGTGTTTTGATTATACACTTATGAAACAGATGGTGTGATGTTAACCACGACCTGTACCAGTTTTTTTAACAATAAATAACCATAACCGACGATTTTTGACCAGGTAATTGGAAAAAGCAGCATCATTAATTTTACCTAAACTTAAAACTGACTTGACAAAATGATGCTTTTTAAAAACATTATAAGTAAAACATTCAAAATTCAAAATAATTAATAAAACACGAGCATGCAAATGTCACCTAAAATAAATTTACATAAAATTCGAATTCGAGGCATAAAATTAATCAAATAAAATGTCATATCATAATAAATAAAAATTGTTAAAGAACTAAAGGTACAAAATATAAAACAGTAAACAGAAAAAAATTCTACATGACACTGAAAAGTTGAGACACAGAAAAATCCGAGAAGTAAATCTATTCAATTCCGACTCAGTCCGGGTTTGTCCACTAAAGATATTGCTTTTAGGTCCTCTCTCACCACTCTCTGTAAAGTTCCGGTTACCTTATGTGTCAATTATCTATGATGTCGTCTCTGTCTGTTTCCTAGTAAGAAATAGAGAGGGAATCATAGATAACCGACACTTAAAATAACTGTAACTTTACAGCGAGTTGTGAGACAGGCCCTTAGAGCAGGGGTCGGCAACCTGCGGCTCTTTGGATGTGAGGCTGCGGCTCTTTAGTTCCATTCGCAAATATTATTTATTTTATAAAAAAAAAAGTTCTGAAACGATTAACGAGGTTTAGGCATTATTTCTATCTCTCAGCTATTTATACTCGCTTTAAGTAGTGTTGTAAGTAAGGAAATGTTTAATTGTTTTCATTTTTATCTTATTCATTATCATGTGATTATTTGTTGTGAAAAACACTACTTATATATGAATAAATAGATATTTTTCTTATGAATAAATAGATTACTTTTTTTATCAACAAACTTTATGAAAGTATTGAGGCTATTTATTGTTGGCGAGAAAATTTTTTGTGGCTCTTTGAAAACTTGAAATTTTGTAAATAGTAATTTTTGACTCTTCCGACTCAAAAGGTTGCCGACCCCTGCCTTAGAGTTATAAAATGGTTTGCGTTTTCCTTCTTTCTACATATCAAATCTGTGGCGTAACGGAACCACGTAGAGAAAAGAAGATGTATGAGAGAGTGGACTGTATATTAATTGAATTAAGGACTGAAGACAAGAGTTCGAGGAATGGGCTTCCGGTTTATACAGCCTTTATCATTTCAGGTTAATCCCAAAAGGCACTCACCTCGTCATTCCTTCCCGATAGCGAACCTTGAAGCCTTCTCCTGCCGCAGCTCTAGTCTTGTCCCAGTTGTTAATAATTACACGTACTTCATGTGCAGATTATATTAGAAAAATAGTTTGTTACATAAAACAATAAATCTTCATGAAATATCCATACATTTCATTAATTTGTATTAGATTTAAGAATTAACGGCCACTTTCCAGGCGAGTTCAGGGATGACACCGTCATTGCGCGCGCAGATCATAGGCAACCACTTTTTCAGGCTGCATCCTCGTTCGAGGCTGACTTAGCGGCGCACTTTTAAAATTAAGAAGAAATAAAAAAGGCTATATATCGAACACCCCCCACCGAAAGCACCATGAAGCTTTCCCACAAAATTAAGAGGAGTTCATTTCAATAAGAAAGAAATAAAATATACAGTTAAAAGAAAAAAGAAGGTTTCTACCTCTGATAACTAAGAAAATTAACTCAATAGTGGAATAGTTAGTTAGCATAAGGTAGCAAACTAAGTTTATTTACAGGTCTTTGGAAAAGCTTTCCTTTGAATCGCAGCGTTACCTTTCGAACAACTCCATCCAAGCCAGGATGAACAGCTTCAATTTTGGCAAGAGGCCAATGGCATGAATGGATTTGATCGTCTTTGACAAGAACTATGTCACCGACTTTTAGATTAGGTGGAGATGTGAACCATTTTGATCTTTGTTGCAAAGTATTTAAATAGTCCTGGCTCCATTTTTTCCAAAACAGTTGAGAACAGTTTTGTAAATATTGCCAACGTGACAAATGAGAAATCGGAACGTCCGCGAGATTATATTCTGGTACAGCATTCAAACTCTTACCTATCAGAAAATGCTCTGCCGTCAGAACTTAAACACACTAGAGTTGCCACTAGCCGGTAGTGCATACAATGAACGCGAATTTATTATAACTTCAATTTTACAAAAAACTGTTGAAAGTTCTTGAAATGTGAGAGCTTCAACATTTTGTTGACTTAGTTAAGTGGATCGAGCTTGACCGATGTTCACTATCTCAATACATCCATGCAGGTCCCTCAAACCACTGTGAACTACAAGCGACGAACTGCGCGGGAGAAACGCCGCGCGAACTAATGTCTGCCATATTAATTTCGCTATTAACAAGACGCCAGACATGAGGTGGAATCACCTCTATTATTTGAGTAACACGGTTACACACGAAAGTTTTCAATTTATATGCATCAGTTTGAATCCAAGAAAGAACTATAGACGAGTCAGTTAGCGCCGTAACGCGAGTAACGTTAACACGCGATAGTGATTCTGTGTATATTTTTCACTAATTTGCTAAGCAGCGCTGCTGCTATAAGCACAAGCCTCGGAATAGTCATAGGCTTCACTGGAGCTACCTTGGACTTCGCTATGAGCAACCTACATTTAACTTGACGCTTGCGTCGTAAAATAACGTGAATTGACGCAGCATAACCTCGCGAAGATGCGTCACAACAGCCTACCAACTCGCATTCTAATATCTCTGGAAGCAGAACATGGCGCTCGATTTGTAATTATGATAACCGAGGTAGCTTAGAAATAAATTCAAACCATTGCTGGCACACATCGTTAGGTAGCTGTCCATACCAGCTGATGTCCAGCTTCCAGAAATCTTGCATTATGCACTTTGCGACGAAAGTACATGGCGATAGAAAACCCACGGGGTCATAATATCGTAGCTAATATTTTTAGCACAAATCTCATAGTTATTACTGAGTCTTGCTTGTTCACGGAAAAGCTGAATGCGTCAACTAACGGCACCCAATTTAAACCCAGAAGCTTTAAAGAGACGTCGTTTTTGTCCTTTTCAAAGGAGATACTAGATTCCCGATGCTCTGCAGGTGAGCGCTTAAGTAGTTCTTTACTATTACTAGACCATATTTTCACTACAAGTCCTGCAGATTGGAACATGCTTACAAGCTCGTCTTGTAGTGTGCATGCCTGTGAGAACGTCTCACAGGACCACAACGCATCGTCTATAGGAATACCTTGCCTTATGCCAGCAGCAGCAGCAGAAGCGAAACGTTCACCTTCGTCGCTTGCTAACTGTAGCAAAGTTCTTATACGAAGAAATGGCGAGCTACTTACGTCGTAAGTTATCGTTTTCAAATCGTAAATTTTAATAGGTTCGTCAACGGACGACCTGTATAAAATATGCTGATATTTCCTATCACTTTCTCGAATTAAAATCGCGCGGTTAATTTTGCAAATATCACTAGCAAAGCAGTATTCGAATAGCCGAAAATTCGTTATAATAGACCCTATATCACGGTATAAGCTAGGCCCAGATAACTGAGTGTCATTGAGAGATACGTTATTACTTGTTTTTGCACTTGCGTCGAAAACTACGCGCAAAGGAGTTGTCGTACTGCTCGGTCTGAGTATGCTGTGATGCGGAATCAAATACCTACTAGGCTCAATACCAGTATACAATTCCATATGATTCAGCTTCTCGTATTCTAGCATGAAATCACTATACGCTTGTTGTAACACCGGAGAGCGAGCGAGTTTTCGTTCGGTCGCTAGCAGTCTTCGCTCGGCGGCAGCGCGCGATTCCCCAAACGGCGGGGCGTCAGGCACGAATGGTAGAGGAACGACGTATCTACCGCTGTCGTCGCGCCTATGCTCGTTCGCGTAAATATCCTCTGCCAACTGCTCTAGTGGACTAAGTATAGGTTTGCACGGCAATTCCTCGACTTCCCAAAAATCACGCAACGTTTTATCTAAGCTCTTCTCCTCACAGACCGACAAATGGAAATTTCGTGAAGTTAATTTACTGTCATAATAGAGTTTTCCACTCACAACGTAACCAAACACTGTCTCAATAACATTCGGTATATTTGACTTAATAGTAACCGGCTTATCTTTAATCAATTCTGACACGACATCATTCCCTAACAAAATATCTACAGGTGATTTCTCGTAGAACGATGAGTCGGCTAAATCAAAACACCTATACTCTTCCACAACCTCACGCGGGAACGAAATGTTAGGCATTTCCGACGAAACTTTCGCCACTACTACCATGTCCACCGGTAAACTCGGAACGTCCGTTTTACACGGTTTTATATTACACGTAATAATACCATAGTTTTTCACTACTTCGCCGCCTAGCCCGGACACAGAAAACGGACATTTGTTGCGACGAAGGCCCAAACGTTGAGCACAATCTAACGTGATGAACGAGCTTTGAGCACCCGAATCTAGAACTGCACGGCAATTCTGCGGTTGACCCGCGATATTAGTGATGTGTATGCGAGTAGTGCCTAACACCACACCATAGTTTGCGTCTTCATTCACGGAATGAAGTGATTCTATCACCGCGACATCAGAATCCGCATCGACACTCACGGAGTGCGAAGGACTTATCCCGGCTACGCATGCGTTAGAACGAGAGGGCTGCGCCGTCAGCACGGCTGACGACGTGCCTGCGTCAGAACGGAACGACTGCGACGTCAGCACGGCTGACGACGTGGCTGCGTCAGAACGGAACGGCTGCGACGTCAGCACGGCTGACGACGTGGCTGCGTCAGAACGGAACGGCTGCGACGTCAGCACGGCTGACGGCGCACTCGCGTCGCGATGCAGCAAGTAATGGTGAGGTGAAGAACATACTCCACAAGTCATGTTACTTCGGCATTCGGAAGAATTATGACCAGCTTTTAAGCAATTCGTGCATAATTTCAAGGAGTTGACACGGTCAATCCTATCGTTAACCAACAGTTTACGAAACTGTTCGCATCGGTAAATCATGTGATCTAAATTACAATGCACGCATGTTAGCTTACTATATCTATGATTGTCGTTTCGAGATGAAGTCAAGGCAACTTTAGGCGGAACCTGAGGAGATCGCGATGGCTTATTATAATAAGTGTTGTTCGGTTGTGTAGGCTTATAACTCGGTTGCGATACATTTCTGTATGGAACTACAGCAGATTTTGTTTTGTTTTGCGCTGACGTAGAAGCAGTCCAGGAGCTCGTACTCGAGAAAGTGTGTTCGAGTACTTTAATTTGTTTGTTTACGAAATCTATTAGTTCTTTGAAAGTCGGCAATTCGTTTTGATCGCGACTTTCTTCGAATAATTTTCGCGTGTGGCTATCGAGCCTGTTGTATTTTGTTGGAGAAAATAATAAAAGATGTTTCCCTATTGTTGATATATTTCAAAGTAAAGTGACAAGCTAAGTATAAACAAATACTATTCAAAATTTTGATTAGAGAACCATAAAATGACTAGACAATAGCCAGTACATATTTCAACACCCTCCCATAATCAAAATTCTCACAAAAAAAACTTGCTTTTAACACCAATATAAATCCTTAAATGTTAACACCACAAACAGTACATAACACAATTATATAAAAGCAATAAATTTATCATAAGTCCTAGGTACTAACTAAACCTAATCCATTAATACATCTCTGATGTGCTATTTTGCCTAGGCACTTAGTCAGAACATCAGCCGACATATCACTTGACTTTATAAATTTAAGTTTTATACTATTATCGGACACCTTTTCTCGAATAAAGTGAAACTTAGTGTCGATATGCTTGGTTCTGCCGTGATGCACAGGATTATACGCCAAGTTTTGTGCACTCTGACTGTCGCTGTATACAACTACAGTAGGGTAGTGAGTGCTACATACCTCTGAGATAAACCGACGCAGATATATAGCTTCTTTAGCGGCATCAGTCAACGCCATATATTCCGCTTCCGTTGACGACAAGGCCACCGTAGGCTGCTTTTTCGACGCCCACGACACTGGACCATCTGCCAATTTAAAGCAATATCCTGTGTAAGATCGACGATCACTGGTACAATTACCCCAGTCGGCGTCAGTATACCCTTCAAGGGTTTTCCCAGTTTTCCTATAGATTATAGAATAATCTATAGTACGCTTCAAATACTGAAGCACCCGTTTTGCTGCTAGCCAATGACTTTTGTCATGTTTAGTATTAAATTGGCTCAAGTAACTCGCGGCAAACGCGATATCAGGTCGTGTATTCACTGCAAGATACATCAGACAACCAATTATCTGCTGGTAATCATAAGCATAAGTTGTATCTTTACCTTCTACATCAGCAGTCAACTTGCTATTTGCCAATGGTGTATCAAAATCCTTTGCGTTCTCCAGTTTAAATTTTTTAAGTAGAGACGATATATAGGACTTTTGATTCACTAGTATATTTCCACTGTCACAACAAATATTCAGCCCTAAATAATATTTTAAAGGGCCTAAATCTTTCAGCGAAAAATATTTTTCTAAATCACTTTTGACATTGACGAATGACATGTCATTTTTATAAAAAATAATTATGTCATCAACGAACACTGCCAGTATTATTAAATCCGAACCAAGGAGTTTCTTATATACACAAGGCTCAGTAGGCAATCTGTTAAAACCTATTTTTGTCAAGGTTTCGTTAAGTTTAATATTCCACACACGGGGAGCTTGCTTTAGCCCATATAAAGACCGTTGCAGTAGACAAACCTTATCCTCATGGCCCTTCTTCACGTAACCTTGAGGCTGAGCCATGTAGACCTCTTCGTCTAGGTCTCCATTTAAAAAGGCGGTGTCTACATCCAAATGGTGCATTTTGAGATCCATTTCAGCGGCTAAGGCAAATAAAACACGCAGGGACGAATGCCTGACCACTGGCGAAAAAGTCTCGTGGTAGTCGATTCCCGCTACTTGATTAAAGCCTTTTATCACCAGTCTAGCTTTGTATCTAGTGATGTTTCCATGTGCGTCTGTCTTTAATTTATATACCCATTTACATGGAATTATTTTCCTATTAGGTCTGTCCACTAGCTTCCAAGTATTGAGGTTTATGAGAGAATCATACTCATCTTGCATGGCTGACCTCCATTTATCAGCATCATCACCACGTATAGCTTCAAAATACGTTTGAGGTTCACTGTCTTCAGCCAATGTGCGATAGGAGAAATAATCAGGAGGTTTCCTATCTCTCGTTGGATATCTCCTTTCTTCTACAGCTGGATGATTCTCCATCTCTTCATGCTCAAGTGGACACGATGTTTCAGGAAGTGGATCAGCAGAAGCATCTTCAAATTCTTCCTGTAACATGTCATCAGCCTCGTCAACAGTACTAGGAGGGGCCTGTGACTCCCTAGATACCTCGGGCAACACATTATCCTCACACACAGAAGAAGGGGATGTAGAGTCCCCATACCTATCGTAACATTCTTGTACTGGGCTCACATTATTCAACAATATGACAGGACCAGATACAGGAACGTCTTTGGAAGTACTTGGCTCTTCTGAAGATTTATTATTCTTCAAACCAGTGAAGCAATCTTCAAAGAATGTGACGTCACGAGATTTCGTGTACCTTCTTGGATATTGTGAATCTCTGAATATATAACTATTCGGATCATCCGAATATCCAACAAATATACATTCTACAGCTTTCATATCAAATTTCTTACGTTGACAGTCAGGTACATGAATCAGAGCTCGACATCCGAAAACCCTTAGGTTACTTAAATTCGGTTTACGGTCATAAAATTTCTCAAAAGGAGTCAAATTATTAAGCGCGCGATGAGGGGACCTATTTTTCAAGTACACAGAAGTTTGTACCGCGTCTTCCCAATACACTTTAGAGAGAGAACTATGTGCCAACATAGATCGAGCTTTCTCGACTACAGAACGTATTGTGCGTTCTGCGACCCCATTTTGTTGCGGACTGTACGCTACGGTCGTTTGGTGTACAATACCATTAGCAACAAAAATGTCTGACAGTTCTTTGTTGACATATTCACCTCCATTATCCGTCCTAAAAACTTTAATTTTAGCTCCAGTTTGCCGTTCCACTAAGTTTTGGAAATGGCAAAACTTTTCCTTCACCTCTGTCTTCGAAGAAATAAAATATATGAATATAAAACGTGTATAGTCATCTACAAATAATAAAGCGTACTTATTACCTTGTAGAGAGGTTTCAGTCATTGGACCACAGATGTCGCTATGTACCAACTCAAGCATAGAGGTAGCAGGCCTGTAGGAAATTTTCTTAAATGGTTTGCGAGCTTGCTTGCCTTCGACACAGGCTATACAACTCTCCTTATTGATTTCTGTAAAATCTACACCTACGTGACTATTTTTCAATTGATTCATACCGATGCGACACAAATGACCCAAACGCTTGTGCCATAATTGGTACCTAGAAATGGAGTCAGAGTGCACATCATATGCCACATCACGAAGAATATTGACAGTACAGTCTAATTTGTACAGTCCTCTATAGGGCGAACCGTGAAGAATAGAGTCACCTATAAAAGAAAAGGTATCAGAATTATAGAAATTACAACCATTTTTATCAAAGAGTACACTAAAACCTTTTTCTACAGCCTTATAAACGGATATCAAATTGCTATTCAAAGAAGGTACATAAATTACATCATTTATTTTATTTATATTAGAATCAGTGTTTATGGAAATATTTCCAATACCGCCGCAGTCTATTTTGGTACCGTCAGCAATAGTAATCTTCTTTTCTGATTTCGTAGACTTTAAGTTCTCGAACCATTCCACTTTAGACGTCATGTGCTGAGTGGCTCCTGAGTCAATGGTCCAGTAGTCCTCACTCACATCTCCACTCGTGCCAAGAGCTACCAATGAAGCTGATTCTTCTGCCTTCTTTTTTGCCTTCTTCAACGGACAATCAGGGCGCTTATGCCCAGGTTGGTTGCAATCATAGCAAACAATAGGTTTCTTCAACTTTTTGGGTTTGACATCTCGAGATTTCATGGCACAATCTATTTTGGTCAAATCTTCACTTTTTGACACTTCGTTAAGCAGCTTAGACTTTACGATCTCCGTCGTTACGTTCTGGTTACTATTTTCTAATGCCATGATCAGGGGATCAAATCTCGGCGTAAGACCTCCGAGTAAAATAGCAGCAACAGACGTATCTTCTATCGTTTTTCCTATATCAGACAGATCGTACACAGTGGACATCACTGCATTGATGTACGCTTCAATGTTAGGAAAATCAGAGAGACTAAGTCTATATAATCTTCTTTCCAAATAAAGGCGCCGACCCATACCTTTGTCCTCATAAGCATTTTGCAGTGCAATCCAGGCTTCCGAGGCCGATGTTGCACTCCTCGCATGCGTTATAGCCGAACCATCTAGTGTTAGGCATATCTTAGCCAAGGCCTTTTTGTCTACTTTTGATTTAATATCTGCAGGAATATTACTGCCCTCGGGATACCCATCTATAGCTTCCCATAATTCTTCATGCATCAAATAATTACGCATTCTGAATTTCCACGAGCTATACCCGTCTCTACTGCGTAGACTAAAATTGGGTAGTGAGGAAGAATTAGAGCCTCTTACCCCATTGGTATCTCCACTTGTATATGGCATCGTATATCCTCAGATCACAAAAGACTATCGGACGTCTGAACTATTATTTTTCAACTTGCCGATAAAAACACTCCGAAATAAACCGTATCAAACTATACTTCCATTATTCTAGTTATTCTCCAATAAATATTCTACTTATTCTTCGTGCTGATAACGATTTTGTTGTATTTTGTTGGAGAAAATAATAAAAGATGTTTCCCTATTGTTGATATATTTCAAAGTAAAGTGACAAGCTAAGTATAAACAAATACTATTCAAAATTTTGATTAGAGAACCATAAAATGACTAGACAATAGCCAGTACATATTTCAACAGAGCCCACGTAAAGCGATATGACAGAATAGGTAGTCATCTAAATTTCGAATATTCAACGCTTTAATAGCTTTCAACGAATGGTCAAACGTTTCAATAAACGAAGTCAAATTCGCGACACTATCTTTTGTCAGCGGGGTGAATCCCAGCATTCGGTCCAAATATCTCCCAGTCAATGCCCTTTCATCTTGATACTTTTCTAATAAGCTTTGCCACACTACGGCATAATTTTTGGCAGTGATTGGAAGATTTTTCACCATATTAAGTGCCGGACCCCTCACACATGACAACAGATAGTGAAATTTGTCGATGTCGTCAAAGTTACGATTATGCACCAAAGACACAAAAGTATCGTAGAACGTCGTCCAATTTTCAATTTGACCATCGAATTCGATCAATGTAAGTTTAGGCAATGACGGCCTACCTAAATTGCTATCATCACATTTATGATGTACACGGAGAGAAATGAATTAGCCGTGATAGCTAAGCTCCCTTTGCTGAAATTTTCTTTGCTGTGGCATACAATTTGTTTGCAACTGTAACAAGGCCATGTCTATAGCAACTAAAACCAGTTAGCTACCACTGATAACGATATTTAGCTAAACGAATTTCAAATAATTTGCTAACAGTACTAATTGATTAGCAACTATAGCTAATTTATCAACAAAATAATTTAGTAATTGCTGTTAGTTGTAACCGTTAATAATTCTTAGTTATAGTGGATAAAAATTTCGTTACTATTACTAATTTTACATGTGTTAGACAGCAGATAATATCTTTGATACGTTTGATAAATACATTTTGCAATCACTAATAACATTTTTGCAACGGCTGCTAATTTTTTTCTGATTCATCTACTAATATATCCTTCGCTAATGTTGCTAAGAATCTTAGTCGCACCAACAAATTTACTTTGCAATGAACAGCAATATTATATTAGCAGTCGTAGCAAATCAGACTTATGTGTGGCAGCCAAGAACTTTTTGCAGCTTTGACTAACTTATTCACAAACTGTAGCTAATATTATTTGCTGCAACTGCTAAATATTTTTTTGCTAATGTTGCTAAGAATCTTAGTCGCACCAACAAATTTACTTTGCAATGAACAGCAATATTATATTAGCAGTCGTAGCAAATCAGACTTAAGTGTGGCAGTCAAGAACTTTTTGCAGCTTTGACTAACTTATTCACAAACTGTAGCTAATATTATTTGCTGCAACTGCTAAATATTTTTTTGCTAATGTTGCTAAGAATCTTAGTCGCACCAACAAATTTACTTTGCAATGAACAGCAATATTATATTAGCAGTCGTAGCAAATCAGACTTAAGTGTGGCAGCCAAGAACTTTTTGCAGCTTTGACTAACTTTTTCACAAACTGTAGCTAATATTCTTTGCCGCATCTGCTAAATAATTTTTTGCTAATGTTGCTAATAATCTTAGTCGCACCAACAAATTTACTTTGCAATGAACAGCAATATTATATTAGTTGATAGGGACATTCTTTTGCAATATTCTCCGTGTGGTGGGCGTGCGTCGCGTGGACATTTGAATATTAATGGCAAGTATGAAAAGAAAATTCGTTCCAGAAACCGAAAATGATACCGAACAGTGTTTTCTTCGAACATTGTTTCACAATATTATTGCAGCAATATACTTTTTGCAACCTATAAAATTAAAAGTACCAAAAACGACACAGTTTCAATGTTGCTATGAAATAACATTATAGACATTGCAGTTACCTCGTAAACAGAACTTATTGTAACTTTCAATATGATTATTGCAGCAATTTACATTTTGAAATATAAGTATTTTAATGTTGCTTCAACGACACATTTTATACGTTGTTGAAACTTTCATAAAAAACATTACAGGCAATTTGAAGTCAAAGTTATCTGAAACTTATGGTGTTATTATTGCAGCAATATTCTTTTTGCAACATATAAAATTTGAGGTATCATAAACGTCACAGTTTCAATGTTGCTGTGAAATAACACTATAGACACTGCAGGTACCTTGCAAACTGAACTTATTGAAACATTCAATATCATCATTGAATTAAATTACATCTTAGAATGTATATTTTCTAAACTGAAAAATGGAACTGAGAACATCATTTTCATGAAGTATGTTAAAATACCAAAACCTTCTCCTAAATGAAACAAAGCCAGGAGTACTAAAAAACGTTTTATTGCCACAACACAATGGACTAAAATGCTTTCAAATTTGAAAGATATTTTGCACAAGAAGTTACCTTTATGTTACAAATGTAACTGCCATAACTAATTGAATGAAAGTTTCGTACAAATTACATGTGTAGCATGACGTCATTATTTATAAGATAACCCGCTAAAGGGCGCCGCGCGCAATAGAACGCGGTATCGTATGGCCGACACAGAAACGATAAGTATTAAGGCCAACAGCAACTGAGCTTACGAAATACGCCAACAGATGGCGCTGCGCGCAAGTTACATCGCGCTATCGTTTGGTTGACCGAGCGTCCATATATACCCGAGATGATTTTGAATGATTATCTTGTAACAGACACAGGAAGCGAGTCTGAGTAGCCTAGTGTGCACGTTACTGCTTCTAATTCGTTAGGACGTTAACGGGCCCGGTCTATCAGACTTTGCAGGTGTGTGCACGGGTTGCCGTATCGCAGTGGCGGTCGCTTCCTCGGGCCACAAATTGATTACATCCCACAACTAAGACTCTTGGTAACTGTAACAAACTTAATTAGCAGCTCCAGCTAACCTGATTACATCTCACAACTAAGACTCTTAGTTACAGTAACAAACCCAATTAGCACTTATAGCTAAACAGATTACATCCCACAACTAAGACTCTTAGTTAAAGTAACAAACCCAATTAGAGGCTACAGCTAAATTGATTACATCCCACAACTATGACTCTTGGTTACAGTAACAAACCCAATTAGTACTTACAGCCAAACTGATTACATCCCACAACTAAGACTCTTAGTAACTGTAACAAACTTAATTAGCAGCTACAACTAACTTGATTACATCTCACAACTAAGTCTTTCTTATAGTAACAAACCCTTTTAGCAGCTGCAGCTAAACTCGTTGTCGAATACCGCTAAAGAAATGCGATAGAGTATCAAACTAACTTAGTTGCTACAGCCAACACTTTCGCCGATGCAACGAATTATTTTGATTGTCACATCTAAAGTAATTAGCAGCTACGGCAAATTTGTTTGCAGCTACCGCTAAATATTGCTAATTAAATTAGCTGTCACTGCTAAATATAGCTAATATACTTAGCAGTCACAACTAATTTTAGCTAATATGATTAGCAGTCACTGCTAAGTTTCCCAAACTTCAAAGTGATCACAACTAAGAATATTTGCTATCACAGCCAAGTTTCGGTAGCGAAAAACTCTTTGCAACGATAGCTAAATACTTCGATGTCCCTATAGTTTCGAAGGAATTTAGCTGCGCCAACTAATTCCTAGTTACCACAGCTAAGTTTTTTTTTCCGTGTAAATTCACCGACCGCTCCTGGTCTAACTTCTCACAGTTCATGGCAACCCGTTTGCACGCATAAAATAATTCGTCAAAACTATCTAACGCGCTTGTCGAGGCTTTAGACTCGGGCAACAGTTGCAACTCTAGTACAACAATATTCATTACAATTTTCTCGAAATCGCTACGAGCGTCGTCGAGTTCTGAATACTGTATCAAAAATCTCTGCACCGCGTCTATACTATCCATTCTAAGTGTTTTGGATAAATCATAAGCCTTTTGAACCTTGCCGAACAGATATTCTTTTTTCAAAATTAAAGTTTTTAATTGTAATTCACAATCTCCAGATTCTATCGGCGCCATATTTATATCTGTTATCTGTCACGGACAAATATTACAACAGAGAATGACTTGACATTTGAAACTAAAAATGAACTCGCCCGTGTGCAGTTGCACACTTCAAATAAAAAAATTTAGATGTTTATTTTTCAGAAATATAATGTGAATACGATTCACAAAAAAAATGCACAATAAATAGATGTAACTTTTTGAAATAAAATCCGGATCGGAGGCCAAAAAATGTGGCGTAACGGAACCACGTAGAGAAAAGAAGATGTATGAGAGAGTGGACTGTATATTAATTGAATTAAGGACTGAAGACAAGAGTTCGAGGAATGGGCTTCCGGTTTATACAGCCTTTATCATTTCAGGTTAATCCCAAAAGGCACTCACCTCGTCATTCCTTCCCGATAGCGAACCTTGAAGCCTTCTCCTGCCGCAGCTCTAGTCTTGTCCCAGTTGTTAATAATTACACGTACTTCATGTGCAGATTATATTAGAAAAATAGTTTGTTACATAAAACAATAAATCTTCATGAAATATCCATACATTTCATTAATTTGTATTAGATTTAAGAATTAACGGCCACTTTCCAGGCGAGTTCAGGGATGACACCGTCATTGCGCGCGCAGATCATAGGCAACCACTTTTTCAGGCTGCATCCTCGTTCGAGGCTGACTTAGCGGCGCACTTTTAAAATTAAGAAGAAATAAAAAAGGCTATATATCGAACAAAATCTTTGAACTCCTCGTGATTTCTTAAGATTGTATACATATATACATACACATATCACGTCTATATCCCTTACGGGGTAGACAGGGCCTATGGTAACACGACCTAAAGGCCACGGTTAGCATAGTTGTGAGCATATAGGTCGAAAGAGGAATCATAATAGTGATGGGTTGCTAGCCGCATCGCCTATAACATGATTCCTAAGATTTTAGCCCAATTCCCTCGATGGGCTTTTACCATCTGCGCGGGCAGAGAAGCAACTGGTACTGGTTGGATTTTATACATACTTAAATCACGTCTGTATCCCTTACGGTGTAAACAGAGCCTAAGGTAACAAGACCTAAAGGCCACGTTTAGCATTATTGTGGGCGTATAGGTGGAAAGGGGAATCAAAATAGTGATGGCTTGGATTTCATGCGACTAGACAAACCGGTAATAACCGCTCTATATAAAACCTTAACCCAGAACGGTTGCAAAATAGCGATTTTTATGAAAATCAGTTGCAATTAGTAAAATAAGCAGCTGCAGTCGGTATTAATTGCGGGATTGATGATTTATGAGCCGTAATTAGTGATTACACCGCTCGTTTCGGTACAACGACCGCGTTTCTAGCCACCTCGGCGGAGAGCGGTGCAATACCCAGCAACACGCATCTATCCTCACCCCCCCCCCCCCCTCCCCTCACCCTTTAACCTTTTCACCGCCACGTCAAATACAAGAGACGTCACCCGTACGCCAGACGTCATTATTGCGATGCCTTAAGTTGAACCTAAACATAATTAACCGAAGGTGGCTTTTGCATTGAAGTAATGGTTGGTATTATAACATGATTCCTATAATTTTCGCCCATTCCTTCGAGTGGCTTTTACCATCTGCGCGGGTAGAGAAGCAACTGGTACATTCTATGTTTTTTTTTTACCAGACCAGCATGGAAGAAAAAAAAAAGAAAAAAAAACTTCATCGTTTTTTAAAACAAATCCATGTCAGCTCAACATGTCAACGGTATTGTCTTCGTCTGAGCACGTAGCAGTACCTAATGGTGGCAACTGAAGACAATGAACCTTCATAGGTAAGATCGAATCGCATTCAATTAAAATCGACTAAAAACGACTCGATTACTGTGACACGGTGCACAGCAGAGACAACGCACAGTAGATCCAATAAAATCAAATTTATAACGCCATTTCGTTCCATCTTGGTTTGGGCGCAAAGAAAATATATAGGACTAGCTGTTGCCGGCAACTTTGTCTGCAAAGAATTCATTTATCTCTGTCCCGCAGGATTTACGCAATTTTCCGGGATAAAAGGTAGCCTAAGTGTTATTCCAGACTATAATCTATCTATGATCCAAATTTCATCCAGATCTGTCCAGTAGTTTTTGCGTGAAAGAGTAACAAACATCCAAATATCCATACTCACAAACTTTCTCATTTATAATATTAGTAGGATGTACCTACCAGCAGCTTTTTTTCCAGTAAAAAAAAATCTTGTAGTTTTCTTGTACGCGATGCGGGCAGCAACCCATCACTATTTTGATTCCCCTGTCCTCCTTACGCCCCCAATCACGCTATACGTGACCTTTAGGTGTTTGCTTAGACTCTGTCGACCCTGTAAGAGATAAAGACATGATTAACGTGTGTGTATAATATAACACAAAGCACTAATCTTACTATGCCCCAAAATTGCTTAGTACGGTTTAGATAAATCGAATCGAGTTGAAAAATATCGAATAAATATTAAATATAATCGAGATCAAATATTCAGCCTCGCCCACGCTCTGTCGTCTCTATGTTTTCAGCCGGCAACCCCTTACTTTCCGGCCTCTGTAGTAATGTACTATTATGCATTAATTGTTTGACTGCACCTACTGTATCTTCAGACAATTTCCGCCGTGCGGTAATGAGGTAATTACAAAACACTACAATAACCCCCGCCTCGCAAAAAAGGTTCGTAACCGATACAATGTAGCACTCGTTTGTTTCAATAATTAACGACACGCAAAAACCATACAGCTTGTCTGTTCCTAAGTCTATTTCTTGTACCAGACATCTATGAATATTCATTTAGGAAGCACTTGTTCCTAAGTATGGTAAGTAGGCAGTGCTAGGGTTAAAGGTAGAATGTTGAATAACATAGCATGCCTTTACGCATACCTAGCCATTAAAAAAAACAAAAGACAAGTGGCAACAATATTCATACAATTGTAATCGAAATCAATACTCAATTTGAGGGCGATTCTAGTATTCATTTTTTAAATCAAAGTGATTATTTATTCTAAGTATTTGATGTGAAATGAGTCACACGAAATCCGAAGAAACCGATTTTAATTTTGTCTAGTTTATTTCCGAAGCTGAAACTCGCCGGAACTCGCCGAAACCGAAACTGTAATTCCAAATTTCCATCGAACACTACTATAGGATCATTATTATTCATAGTTTCTGTCAATACAATTATTCGTTCGTTTAACGCGGTGAAATGATGTAACTTTAAGCGCTTATCAACATTTAACGAAAATAATATCAACGAAAGCCAAACCGTTAGCATCCAGAGTATTTTTTAAACAAATAAATAACAGCAACACTGATTTAACTCTGGCAACATTGTATACCATCTGTCAAACTAATTCCGTCAATTTTAAACTTGCCTTTGTAATTTCCAATCCGTTCAGCAATCCTAGGCAAGGGGTGCGAGTCGGGTTACCTCCACGCGTGGTCAAGAGCTGAGGTTCGTTTTTGGATCCGTCCGGGGGGAAGAGCAGCCATTGGTCCGGTGCACCCTGGGCATCGGTTAATGATTTTCTGGCAGTTTCTGAGGGATTGATCGTTGGCTAGGAGCCCGACAGGGGGAGGGGGTCTTTGACCATTACCGTACAACGTTGCCGACATTTTGTCACAAGATTTTTTAATTATATTTTTGTTACTTTGACATTGGCGAGTCGTCGCTATAACGACTTGATACGCACAAATAAGAAGAAGAAGAAGAAGAAGAATCTTAGGCAGCGATTGATCATAATTTTAGGTCCTAACACTGCAACATCATCACACATACTCACGTTGAGCATACAGACGTCATCGCACACATGTACCTAGTGATAATAGAGAGTGATTAGTAATGGGTGTCTATCCACTGCTTAATTAGGTACCGACTCAATATTATGCTGCACTTTAGTAGAAGCGAATACACCTGCTAGCGCTATAATTCAGGATTATTACTTTTTGCGCGGAACACCGCATTGTCTGAACTTCGTAGACAATATACGCATTTGTTTTAAATGCCGTTTAGTGAGTTATAGTTTTCTTCCCGAGGCGTTAATAAAAAGGACGGAAAGCGCCGCGCAATCGTAATTTATGGTTTTAACCATGTTTTAGTTTAGCGTAACACTTCACAATACGGCGTCTCGAACTATCTCGAATAGCTTCGACTTCTGTCGCTGTGATAAATCGTCAACAAAAATCTGATATCATCACCTTTTGCAGATATTTACTTTAGTTACTTGCATGCTGGTCTGGGAGCAAAGGTAAAACATAGAATGTAGCAGTTGCTTCACGCCCCGCGCAAGTGGTAAAAGCCCATTGTGGAAAATGGGCGAAATTCTTAGGAATCACGTTATAGGCGATGCGGCAAGCAACCCATCACTATTTGGATTCCCCTTTCCACTTATACGCCCACAATCATGCTAAACGTGGCCTTTATGTCTTGTTACCTTAGGCTCTGTCTATCCCGTAAGGGATAAAGACGTGATTTGTGTCTGTAAAACATTACCTTAGCGGGTCTTGGTTTTGTGGAAATGCAAGCAAAGGCGGGCATGGCACTAAATTTGTATTTGCCTCGCGGTTTGCTTCATAAGGATTATTGAACACAAATCAAGATGGCACTGCGTTGGGACCTGTAGGTACGTAATACGAAAGCATACAAAGCCAACCTCTAAAGCTATCTATTCCCTCCTAAAAAATATTAGAAACTGACAAATTCTTCACTTTAATGGTTTTTACATGAATACACGAGCAACCCACGACGTTTTGCGTAACAACAAAATGTTAATTGACCAGGCAACATTGTTAAGTTCAGCTTTTCGCTTCCCAAGTTTTACACAAATTAGTTTTCGTGTCGGCTCGCTATCTTATTTATTCGTCGTCTAAGTTTCCTTTGAGTAAGGTGCCGACCAGCAAAATATCAGATAAACAGTCTTCCGCGTAAACCGAACGGCTTGTGACCTGCGCTCGACACCGCCTCACCGGACGTACGGTAAATATTTGTCATCATCATCATTCTGAAACCAAATAGGAGACGTCTTGAAAAAAGGTCAGGTCAGGAGTAGGTTAGGTACCTACCCGAAACCGGCGAGCATGTATGAAGAGATTGATGAGTGTGGATGAAGCGAGAGAGGTATGTCAGGATCGTAGCAAGTGGAACAAAGTAGTCTCTCCCTACCCCTATGGGGAATATAAAAGACATCCACTGCTGAACATAGGTCTTCCCCAAACAGCGCCACAAAGACCGGTATTACGCGGTCCTCTTCCAAGGGACGGAGTTTCACCAGGTCATCAGTCCATCCTACGCTGCGCCTTCGCGTGGTACCCACATGAGAACCTTCATCGTCATCGGCTGTTGGTCCTTCGAGTCACGTGAGCACTTAAGCGTAGCGATGTCGATCTACCTTGTGAAACCTGCCAACGCTGCGTCTTCCGGTTCGTGGTCGCCGCTTGGGAACACTTTTCTTGCAACCTACGAGTGACCTGACCATTGCCACTTTAACTTACCTACATATTCTTTGAGCTATTTCGCTGACTAGTTCTTCAGCGAATATCCGTATTGAGGATTTTATCGCCCGAAAAAATTCTAAGCATATCTCTCTCCATAGCTCATTGCATGACTGACAACTGAATGCAAGCCAGTAAAATATCTGAAGCAATTTTAATGTGCGCCATCCTTCTCACCCGTATGTCCGCGCGCCAAAGGCTATCTCACTCGCACGTACCAAACAATTTACATGCGCCCGCGCCGCCCGATCATCTCCGAGGATCTGTGAAGATCAACGAAGATGCAAACGAGTCTAATATGGCCTCCGTTAATTAAGTGAGGGCACGGCGCCTTGTACGGTGTTTGCGTGCTTGTGTCGAATAAAATGCGAAAATTAGACGCACGGCGCAAGAGTGCGTTCCGCCGAGTTTCTTGCCGAATTTGCAGAATTTAAATGCTTTGGTGTTGGTGATGCGTAACATACTATTTAATTTATCAATGACACGATACCTTTTAAAATGAAACTACCGTGATGCTAAATCATAATCACACAATCGGATAAATGACGTATAAAAGTCTACTTCTTCTTTTTCTTCTTATTTGTGGCGTATCAAGTCGTTACAGCGACGACAACTTCGCCAATGTCAAAATGTAATTCAAAAAACTTGTGACAAAATGTCGGCAACGTTGTACGGTAATACGGTCTAAAGACCACCCTCCCCCCCTGTCGGGCTCTTAGCCAACGGTCAATGATATCCCTCAGAAACTGCCAGGAAATCATTAGCCGATGCCCAGGGTGCACCGGACCAAGCACTGCTCTTCCCCCCGGACGGATCCAACAACGGACCGCAGCTCTTGACCACACGCGGAGGTAACTCGACTCGCACTCCGAGTAATGCTCACTAGACAGATACCCATAATATTTTTGTGTCGAATGTGGGGACCACAAGGCGCACTTTCTTCAGGAAGAAAGTTGTTTACGACTACAATCTCGGCTATAGAGGATGCTTTCGGATTCGGCTTCGGCTAAACGCCAGTGTCGGACACTAGTGGACGAATGGACTAAGTAAATTGGCTGTTCTATGCGAACCCTCAAGACCTTTTCCTAACATTAACAGTAGTTTACTTACAAAGTAGCTACGTAGATACTTAAAGTGGACTCGTTCTGCTTTGTCCTGCACCTTTCCTATTTACTACATTGAAACCTAATTTCAAAAGAATTTGTTCATTACAGAACGGAAATTCTGATCAGTTGAAAGTACCTGATGTAGTAAATAATGCAACAAAGTTCGATGAAATATGTTTGTTAAAAACTATTAAAAACTAAATAACAACAAAGAACGCTAAAACAAGGTAAGTTGATTTAAAGTAAAGTATGTTAAAAATAATTAAAAACTAACCTAAAAATGCCCCCTGTTTCGTGCCTGGTTCAAAGGTTCCCATTATGCTGGCCGCGTTGCCTCTTTGAACTGCAATGGAAACCCTTTGAACCAGCCACGAACCAGAGCGGGGATCGCAGCACCTATCTCTCAGTCTGCGGCCCAGCTCCCTGACTAGCTCCTTTGCCTCCGAGCCCCAGGGACCCGCTGTCTCGAATACAAGACTTTTTTGCTTTTTTGCACTGTCACCCGCCTTACTTACCAAATTTATTGTGTACCAAATTTCAAGTCAATCGGATCGACCGCTGAAGAGCTTCGTCCTACGGAGACGGTCCTGGCCGGGCCACCAGAATTTTACTACCCTGCATTGTCATCCGACTTACACAAGTACGCAGAAAGCACTTTAGCTCAATCGGTTGAAGATATCTCCTTCAAAATTGAGTTGCCACCCGGACAAACATTCATAAATGGATCTGTTGACGACGGAATTTCAAAACGTTTCCGCTATGGTTTAAATGGTTTAATAACACAAACTAACACAAAAACAAAGTAAATAGGAGCCTTACACGGAACAACTGTGTATGCTAGCAACCTGACAGAGCTACTGCCTTGAGAGTTGATGTCAGCACAGAAGAAAGGTATTTTAAAATTGAAACTTATGCAATTAATATACAAACTATGTACTAAAAGGAGGCGCCAACCCAGCCAGTCGCCAAGAGGATCTATTGGTCATAATTTTCGTTAGTCATAAAGCTTAGTATTTCTGAAACAGTAAGTATTTTTTAAGGATTGATAGTAAACTATCCTAACCTAACCTATTCAATTATGATGAGTATTCCAAAACTCCTGAAAAATGCGAGATTTCATGTGTTATGTTATGACTAACGATTATTATGACCAACGAAAATAATGGGATAAAAGGGACCCGATACATACATACATCTAAATATGCATAACTCAAAGGTGACTGACCGACTGACATAGTGATCTATCAACGCACAGCCCAAACCACTGGACGGATCGGGCTGAAATTTGGCATGCAGGCAGATTTTATGACGTAGGCATCCGCTAAGAAAGGATTTTGATCAATTCTACCCCCAAGGGGATAAAATAGGGGATGAAAGTTTGTATGAAACTTTGTCAATTTTAAACCGATCGGGCTGAGGCTTTGCATGCATAAAGCTACTATGACGTAGGCATCCTCTAAGAACGGATTGCGTCATTTCTGCGGGATAGCGATAAACAAATTCTATGCAGACGAGGTTGCGGGCAACAGCTAGTACAGTATAAAATGGTACAGCTGTAATTTGTAGTGTGCTTCTAAAGAAATGAAAACGTCAAAAAATCACCGCGCATGATTCTCTCGCGAACATTGTGGTAAGCGAGAACAACGGAATCAATCAATCAGTTAGTTCTGATCGATCAGCGGCGTGGGAGGGGTTTTTGCGCGCCAACCGCGAGGCAGGTTGCTCCTACAAATAATTCATAAAAAAAAGGGAAATAAGGAAGTAAACTTGGTCATTAACTGATTCTCTCGTCTCTAGTGAGCAGTAGATGTTCCACGGGAGTTTGTAATTGTGTCGTACAGACACATCATTCAAACAGATGACGCTTGGCGACCAAAATCGCATAGTAACAAGATCACGTGACAGCTGGTAACAGATAGAAAAATTCGAAGGCTTACCCACCTGCTATGGGTGGTGTAGGGGTGTAGCACGCGTCACGGAATGACGAGGATCCGGGCTCGATTGCCGGCCATAGCTTTACTTTTTGGATTTTTCTGTGTAGTTGTTAGTATTCTTGATTCATTTGATAGTATTAACTGAAGCTCAAAAGTCCAGGCTCAAGGTCTGCCAACGGGCAAAATCGAGTGAGCGAAAGTCTTAGGAATCATGTTATAGGCGATACGGCTGGCACCCTATCTCTATTTTGATTCCCGTTTCCACCTATACGCCCACTATACTTTAGGTCTTGTTACCTTAGGCTCTGTCTACCCCGTAAGGGATAAAGACATGATTTATATATGCATGTATACATGTAGGTAAGGCCACTGTATTAGTTTTAAATATGCCCGAGTGTCAGCTGTTTAAAGAATGGTAATGAGCACATTTTGTATGGCTGCCGCCGTCAAGCCGCGTCTCTAATTGTAGTATCAGCGAGTAACAGGTCCGTGTTTTTGTCACCTCGACGGTTGCGCGCCTATTGCCCAATGACGGAGGAAATGCATGGTAATGAACAAAAGTGTCTGTTGCGCTTGAAATCTGCGACACTAACTTTTGGTAATTAATATGAATACATACATAAATCACGTCTTTATCCCTTACGGAGTAGACAGAGCTTGAGGTAACAAGACCTACAGGCCACGTTTAACAAGATTGTTAGCGTACCTATAGGTGGAAAATGGAATCAAAACAGTGATGGGTTGCTAGACACATCGCCTATATAACATGATCCCTAAGATTTTCGCTTGATTTTTGATTCAAATAAGGCAGTCCCGCCCTTAAAACGGCTCACTTTGTACATCGATCGATGTACCTATGGAAACAATTGTCAGCTATGGTTCCAAAATCCTGAGACACATTTACAGGCCAATTTAGTCAAATCATCATCGATTTTAAGCGACCCTGAGATTTTTGTCACTTCACCTTTGCACTTGAAACTGAGGCCGAGGAAAGAATTACAACCACCACAGTCACAATGCTATCAAGCCAGTCAATTAATTACTCTGTCAGTGAACGTTTTTACATTTAAATAAAAAGCATCCGACTCCTATTAAGTACTTATTAAATTCATAATTATTTACAGACAATAGAGCGTAATTGTAACGGGTGTAATTAAGTGAGGTGCAAAAAGTTAGAAACTGCTGTGTATGTTGTGCTAGCGGTGTTGCTTTCATGCATTTGCATATGCTGCGGCGCGGGTGCGACACGCTTGCGCGCGCGCACAGGCGCCACTGGCAGCGGATTTGAGAGCGGTTTTGACCAGCGTGTTAATAAACGTTTCATAAGCTCGTTTTTGAAAGCGTACAGTCGCGTTTTAGGGTTTAGTGCTCCAAAAAACAACTTTATTTCAGAACATTTAAGATTCCATAAAACAAAAACAAAAGGAAAAAAGGGAACACTCACAGGATCACTTTTTTTATATATTAGTATTTCTCAAGATTTTTTCTCTACAGTTTTGCTTATTATGTGTATGCGATAGGTATTAATTACTAGCTGTTTCCCAGGACTCCATTTGCGCAGAATTTGCTAGTCACTATCCCATGGGAACTACCTTTTTCCGGGATAAAAACTATTCCATGTCCTTCCCCGGGAAACTATCTCTGTATCAAATTTTATTAAAATCATATAAGTGCCTTCTCTCGTCCCCGGTGAGCAGTAGATGTTCCACGGGAGTTTGTAATTGTGTCGTACAGACACATCATTCAAACAGATGACGCTTAGCGACAAATATTCGCATAGTAACAAAAAGGTCACGTGACAGTTAGTAACAGGTAGAAAAATTCGGAGACTACCCACCTGCTATGGGTGGTGTAGGGGTATAGCACGCGTCACGGAATGACGAGGATCCGGGTTCGATTCCCGGCCATAGCTTTACTTTTCGGATTTTTCTATGTGTTGTAATTTTCACTGACATTTAGAAATTCAATCCAGTGTAGGCGTGAAAGCGTAATAGACAGACAGAGTTACTTTCGCGTTGATAATATGAGTAGGGATTCCGCTGGCACTCCCGCGCAGCCCCACGCCTAAGTATGCGCACCGGCATCGATGCGATATCCAAATGAAGCTTTTTATTCAATTAATTATTTCTCAATAAGCGTTCCGTGCAAGCGATAACGTGTGGTGTTAGGTGAATGCTAAAGACCTCAGTGATTCGATGTGAACAGATACCATCAAAGACTACTAGGAGCTGTGGGCAATCAACCAGGAAATCAGCATAACATTAGTTCGCTGTCGTGGTCATAAAACTTATGTATATTAAAGTTATTTTTTACAAGTTTTATATTAACTTGCAACGTGTGTTCGTGGTGGAATCTTGCGACTCAACCGATTGAGCTGAAATTTTGCACTCATGTAAGTCAGATGACAATACAATAATTAGGTAGTGGAGTTCTGATGACCCACCTAGGATCGTCTCCGTGAGAGGGAACTCTTCAACGGTTGGTCCGATTGATTTGAAATTTGGTACACGGAGGTAGAACGGATGACAATGCAAGTACAGTCAGCAAAAAACCAACGTCAGACGTTGGTTTGCATGTGTAACAGTTGTGCTCATTAAAATTTGATAATGACCCGTAGAGGGATCGAAACGCGCCAGTGTTTGTGTGGAGTGAGGGATAATTAAGTTTGTGGGATTTATATGTGTTTTATTGGCAGCAGTGGAGCGAAGGATTGCATGAAGAACATATATATTTCACACAGGCTTGGTTATCTTGCACGTGAGTAGCGGAGTAGCAAGGTAAAAATTTTTTGTTCAATAAATAATCTGATCACTACCATTTTTAAGTTGAGTTCGTCGACGTGTTCCAGACTATTCCGTAGACCTTCTTCAGGGGGTTTATTTTGTTTGTACCAATGCACAAGTTGCACGATAAAGTTATTAGGGAACCGCTCATCCGGTACCAAGGTATTATAATTTCTCCATTAACTTTCAAATTGCGTAATTAAATATTAATTTATTGATAATCAAACAGTTAAAGCTCGCGAATAACGATACACAGTATCGAGTTATCATAATTAAGTCGTGTGGTGCGTGTTCAAATTAAGTTATGTCGAAATGAAAGGTTACTGTTGTCGTAAATATGGTTGCCGGCGCTGTTTTATGCCGGTGCAGGTATCATAATAGGGACATACACACATACACAAGCCACGTCTATATCCCTTACGGGGTAGAGAGCCTAAGGTAACAGGTACAGGCCACATTTAGCAAGATTGTGGGCGTGTGGGAAATGGAATCAAAATAGTGATGGGCTAACTTCATCGCCTATAACATGATTCCTATTATTTTCGCCCATCTCGATGGGCTTTTACCGTCTGCGCGGGTAGAGAAGCAACTGGTACATTCTATGTTTTTTCTTTGCTCCCAGACCAGCATGGAAGACTGGACATAATAGGGACACTGGTGTTAATTGCGTCGCGGAAAAAATACTATAAGATGTTCGGTATGTATCTAGACTAGATTATAATAGTGGAAATACAGGCTGACTAAAAAAGCTGTAGTAAAAAATAATCTAGTAACTTTATGCAGCGCCTGCGCACAGGGTTAGGAGCAAAACCAACAAACTACCTCAAAAAATCATAATAATATAGCCCCTTTTACTCCGTTTCGCTACAATTTCAGTACATTGCGTACTTTTTTTGTTTATTTTAGGGTTTGGGCTGTATTTCCCACGCGGGCCCAGTGCGGGGGAACTTCACGCACACCATTGAATTTCTTCGCAGATGTGTGTTTCCTCACGACGTATTCCTTCACCGAAACGCTCATGACAAATTTCAATTGTAGTTTCGCACATATATATAATAAAGTCCAAATAGAATTCTTACAGCGAGATTAGTTTTGAATCAAAAATTTCAATGAAACATCTTTGTGTCTACTAACCCAAGCAGCTGCTGAAGTTGTTTCGCTTTTGTGATTGTTAATAGTTTTACATACATACATATATCACGTCTTTATCCTTTACGGGGTAGACAGAGTCTAAGGTAACAAAACCTGTTCGCACCGAACATTAATTCATTCGTTCATTCTTCCATTCATTGCTCTTTTCTCTCTATCACCAAAAGTCAGTTACAGCTCTGTAAACTATTTTCATTTAAAATTAATAATATACCTCATGTGAAACGAAAAGTGTATTATTTTATGCTACAAACATAATGGTGCCGAAACCTAAAAAGCTCGCGTAAATAAAACCGAAATTCACGAAAAAAATTGCGACTTCAAAGACTCTGGGTCCCGTCGGGCGCGGAGAAGTAGCACTTAAAAGTGATAATCCCTGTGTAAAAAGTGTTCCTAACAATCAATAAACTAAAATATCGTTCAATCTGTGCCTAAACGTGTGAAAAAGTGAAAAAAAAATTGAAGAAAAATTACGAATTTCATACGTCAACGTTCGCCATATTTGATTTGAAAGTTCCGCCTTACAAAATCTCTGTGACGAGCGACCCCAAGCGGCGGATAATAGAAACAGTGAACCATTGATTGTCTGACCGACTGACCAATTGGAAGACCAACCCGGCCAACAGTTCACTCATCAACTCAAGTGACATTCATTGCCGTGTCTGTGGCAAGGAGACGTCAAGTCAACCGTCAACGTCAATTTGAAAATTTTCAATAGTCGAGTCGTTTACTCATGTTTTTGTTTACGTTTCTCAATATTACTTCGAAATAATGACCGGAGAGCGGAGAAAATCAAAAGGAACAGACGACACAGAAATGAAAGCCAAGAAGTTAGTTGCGCAAATTGCGCAGTGCAAAGGAACATTGACGAAAGTGGAACGGTTTATAAGCGAACGACCAGAATTATCTTTAGACAAAGAAACAGTCGAAGTAAGATTGAAACAAATTGAAGCAAACCTGGAAAAATACAATGACTTTGCAGTGGAACTCAGCATGCTTACAGATAAAACCTCGGAAGAGTACTTTGAGGACGACGAGTTTGAAGAAAGAAGCATCGAGCTCGTTTGTAGGCTGCAGAGAATTTTATCATCGTTTTCATCAGAGCATTCAAAGCGGAACAATAAGGAGGATAACAGCAGCGGTAGTTCTATGCGTTTGCCGGAGATTGAGATACCTGCTTTTGACGGCAAGGACTACGCCAAGTATCAAACGTTCCTGGAGTTGTTCGACGCCGTGATTGACTCCAACGTCAGGTTACAGCCAGTGCAAAAGTTATTTTACTTCAAGAAATATTTGAAAGGTGAAGCTTTGGCTCTTATAGAGAGTCTTCCATTGACAGGTGATTCATATTTACAAGCTAGAGAACTGCTGAAGTGTAGGTATGACAACAAGTTCTTGGTAGTAACACATCACTTACAAGCATTACTGGATAGCCAGACTATTGTAAAGGGTACTGCCAACAATCTAAGGGAACTAGTGTCTAATTCCAGACAGCATCTTAGCGCATTAAAATCACTGGGTCAGCCCATAGAACATTGGGATTTGTTTGTTCTAACCATTCTGCTTAGAAAGGTTGATCAGTTTTCATGCAGGGCTTTTCATGGAGAGCGAGACAATACCAAGCTGCCAAGCATAGAGGACTTCTTCTCATTTATGGAAAAGAGGGCCAGCAGCTTTGAAGAGAGCCAGCAAAGTGAAGGTAAGTCTTCCTTTTCATTTGCTCATAAAAATACTAAGGTGTCCAACATTGCCAATGTTATTTTATGCAAGTGTTGCAATTCGACATCTCATAAATTGTTTAAATGCCCAGTTTACGCAACTAAGCCAATTAGTGAAAGACTTACATTCGCGTCTAATAATAACTTGTGCCAAATATGTTTGGGCATGCACAAGGGCAAGTGTCATTTTCATTTTAAATGCGCAATTTGTAGCAGCAAAGTACACAATACATTACTGCATTGTGAGGAAAAAACAGCTAGCACAAGCTGTCATGCTAAGTCCGACAACAATACAGTAATATTGCCAACTGTCAAAGTAAAAGTACTCCGCCAAAATGGTGAATCACATATAATTGCGAGAGGCTTACTTGACAGCGGCAGTCAAGTTTCATTTATAACCAATAGACTTGCCAATGATTTAAATCTGACACTTGATAAAAATAATAAAAACATTTCAGCTTTAGGGGGTCAAACACAACACTCTTCAAAGTCTGCAAATGTCAATTTTCAATCGCTGCAGTCAAACTTCAACTGTAGTGTCAATTGCTCGGTAGTGGAAAAAATTACCACACAATTACCTCAGCACCAAATAGATAGATCAACGATCGTAATTCCAGGCTCTGTCAAATTGGCAGACAATGAATGGTATAAGCCGGAAGACATCTCCTTTTTACTGTCTGCAGAAGTATTCTTTAAAATACTGATGCCATGCAAGACCAAGATCGGTACCAATCTATACCTTATTGGAACCGAGTTTGGTTCAATTTTATCTGGCGAAATCTCATGCAATAGTGAATCTGCTAACTGACATCATGTAGCAATGCATGTAGCTGCCAATGAAAGTGTAGAACACCTCCTAAAAAAGTTCTGGGAGACTGAAATGGTCCCTGAAATAAAACAGGAGGTTACATCAAAGCAGGATGCCTGTGAAGCCGAGTACAGGCACTCGGTACAGTTAGTTGATAATAAATTCCAGGTGTCCCTTCCACTAGCGCAGCCTATAGAGCAACTCAATTTAGGTAGTACATTCTCCATTGCAGTAAAAACGCTCAATTGCATAGAAAAAAGATTTGCTAAAGATGAACAATTGCGTAAAAGATATGATGACTTTCTTTTTGAATATGTAGAACTAGGTCACGCAAAGGTTTTACCCCTTACCAGTTCTAACAAACATAAATTATATTTCATGCAACATTTGCCTATCATCAAAGAAGATAGAATAACTACGAAGCTAAGAGTGGTTTTTAATGGTAATACAAAGGCTAGCAAACAGCATAATAGTTTAAATGATGTTCTGCTTGCAGGTCCTTCTGTACAAAAGAATCTGTTTGATATTTTAATTTTATTCAGATCTCATAATTTTGTTATGTTGACAGATATCCAGCATATGTACAGAGCGGTGTACATAGATCCAAATTTCCACCACTTACAAAATATTCTTTGGCGAAATAAAGAAGGGGAACTGATTGTTATTCAATTACAGACCGTCACGTATGGATTGAAAAGCTCCAGCTTTCTGGCAACAAGGTGTCTGGAGGAGCTAGCAGTTAGATACGGAGCTGAGTTTCCTGAAGCTGCAGAGGTAATTCGGTCAGCTATGTACGTCGATGATGCTTTGTTTGGAGCAGATTCAATCGAAGATGCCATCGAGGTAAGAAATCAATTTATCTCTCTTCTCAGTCGTGCTGGTTTTAAATTGCATAAATGGGCAGCAAATGACCCTCAGCTCTTGGCAAGCATTCCTAAAGAAAAATGTTACTTTAAAGAGCAAGAGCTAACTAGCATGAAAACTGAATTAAAAGCCTTAGGCATTTCTTATGACACAAGTCAAGATGTTTTCAAAATGAGCTGTCCTAAAAAGCATGTTGTGTCATGGGACAAAAGGACCATGCTAAGTTTCATTGGGTCGTTTTTTGATCCTTTAGGGTTGGCTGGACCCATTACAGTCAGGGCCAAAGAATTTTTACAAAGAGTGTGGAAAGAAAATCTCAATTGGGATTCTCCCATACCGCCTAATTTAGTTAAAGATTGGAAATTATTTTATGAGCATTTACTTGCAATGCCTACAATGTCAATACCAAGGTGTGTAAACATAGGCAAGTCTAGCAATGTTACTAGCATGAATGAGGCTGCTGAGAGCTTTGCTCAAACTATACATTTATTGGGCTATTGTGATGCATCAGACATTGCCTATGGTTGCTGCATCTACGTTAGGGTAATAAAAGGCAACAAGGTAACAACAGAATTGTTATGTTCTAAATCCAGAATTGCTCCAGTTAAAAATACGTTGACCACGCCTAAACTAGAGTTAAATGGAGCGTTACTTTTAGCCAAGCTATATGAAAAAGTTAAGTCGATTTATGTTAAAATAAAATTTAATGCAGTGTACTTACTTACTGACTCACAAGTAGTGCTGTGTTGGCTTAAGTCAGGAAGAAACAATATACCTGCCTATGTAAAAAATAGAGTAAGTGTAATAAACTCTATTACAACTAATTGTGAATGGTGCCACATTAAGGGTACTAACAACCCAGCAGATTGTTTATCACGTGGATGTGACCCCACAGATTTGCTAAATAATGCTCTATGGTGGCACGGTCCTCCAGAATTGTCTGATCCTAAATATCAACCCTTGCAATGTCCAACAGCAGTTTCCAGTCACATAACCTTAGAGGGTGAACAAGCTGCTGGTTTGTCTGTGGTTAATAATGAAATAGAAACACAGTTGTTTGAGAAATATTCTTCTTGGACCAAGCTTCAAAGAGTGGTAGGATGGATTTTGCGATTCTACAACAACTGCAAAGGTACAGAAAAAATTAAAACTAATTTAACAATTGCTGAAATCAATATGTCAAAATACAAAATAATTTCAGTAATTCAATCAAAATACTTTGCAATGGAAATTGACTGTATTAAAAATAATAAGCCAATAAAATCCAACTTGAAATGTTTGACACCTTTCATAGATGGCAACAATGTAATTAGAGCTACAGGTAGATTACAAAATGCATCCATTCCTTACTCTCAAAAGTATCCAATGCTGCTGCCAAAGAAATGTTTTGTCACTGATTTGATTATTCGCTATGAGCATTTGTTAGCATTGCATGGAACTTTAAAGCTTACTATAAGTACCTTGTCACAGTCATATTGGATTGTCAATTGTGTAAGGGAAGTTTCACGTGTTATAGGAAAATGTATTACCTGTTATCGTCTAAAGGCTCAAGCTGCTTCACAGCTAATGGGATCTTTGCCTTTTGATAGAGTCAACGAAGCCAAGGTTTTTAGCATTGTCGGAATTGATTATTGCGGCCCGTTCAGTTTAAAGCAATCGTCTTTAAGAAGATCAGTCATTTCAAAAGGTTATGTTTGTGTAATAGTATGTTTCGTAACAAAGGCGATACATTTGGAGTTGGTCTCAGATATGACAACTCCCGCATTTCTTGCTGCATTAAAGCGTTTCATATCAAGACGAGGGCTGCCAACTAAGATTTATTGCGACAACGCTAAAACGTTTAAAGGTGCTGATAATACTTTGAGAGAATTGTATAATTTAAACTCTAGGGAGCACCAAGCTTCTGTCGTGAATTATGCATTGTCAAGAGGCATAGATTTTCATTATATTCCTAGCTATTCTGCGACCTTTGGGGGCATTTGGGAGGCCTCTGTGAAGCTGGCCAAGCATCATTTCAAACGTGTAGTTGGTAACAGCTTATTTACTTATGAAGAATTCCAAACTGTCATAGTTATGACCGAAGGGTTACTAAACTCGAGACCAATTACACAAATGTCTAGAGACCCTGGTGATTTTTCCTTTCTGACCCCCGGTCACTTTTTAATAGGCAGACCTATAAATGCAATCCCAGAACAAGACTTAACGTTAATACCCCAAAATAGGTTGCGCTTATGGAAACGATGTGTCCAAATTCAACAGCATTTTTGGAATGCTTGGCACAAACAATATTTGAATCAATTAAATAATCGGCCCAAGTGGCAGATTAATTTGCCTAATATTGAAGAAGGTAGCTTGGTGCTCCTTAAAGACGACAGATGCACTCCGCTGCAGTGGCCTGTGGCGAGAGTCACCAAGGTACACTTTGGCTCAGATAATAAGGTGAGGGTTGTTGACATAAAAATGCCAAATGGCTCGGGTTCATCCCGAGCCATAAATAAAGTGTGTGTTTTGCCTGTGAAAGTCTAAAATTTTAAATATTTGTTTGAATGTTATTATTATCCCGTCCCCCGGGAATATGTTCGCACCGAACATTAATTCATTCGTTCATTCTTCCATTCATTGCTCTTTTCTCTCTATCACCAAAAGTCAGTTACAGCTCTGTAAACTATTTTCATTTAAAATTAATAATATACCTCATGTGAAACGAAAAGTGTATTATTTTATGCTACAAACAAAACCTTAAGGCCACATTTAGCATGAATAAGGGCGTATAGCTGGAAATCAAAATAGTGATGGGTTGCGAGACGCATCGCCTATAGCATGATTCCTAAGATTTTCGCCCGTTCCCTCGACGGGCTTTACCATCTGTGCGGGAAGAGAAGCAACTGGTAAATTCTGTTTTTCTTTACTCCCAGACCAGCATGGAAGAAATTGTTAATACTTTTAAAAACATAAAAACTTATTTGTTCTTTCGTGCGTAAAATGATAGTACCTACTGACCATTAAAGTTCTATAAATATTTTTTGCGAATATCATACATGTCGTTATTTTTCTATTACATTATAGGTACTGGCCACTTAAGTGGCATAAATATTTTTTTGCCAATACATGTTCTTTTTCTAATAGGTAAAAGGAAAAATACGGTTTTATCTAGTATGTATGTATGTATAACTCTTTATTGTACATGAAACACAAGAAAAAGATGAATACAGGCCAACACAAATGCACAAAGGCGAACTTATTCCTAAAAGGGATCTCTTCCAGTTAACCTAAAAACTATAAAAACACTAAACGATAAAAAGGATATTATAGTAAGCAGATAAAATTATTAAAATGTTCAAGTTAACAAACAAAGTTTTCAAACTTTTTCATGATAGGTACGACCCCCTAGTACATATAGAAAAAATATTTCTAAGTATTTTATTTATGTTAGAAATATTCAATCAATACGACATATTTATGCATTTGGATAGTTAGCAACGTTGTTTTTTTTTAATGAGGTAGTTTTCGCGACCTCTCGCGGCCCCCTTGTAGGGGCTTTGTGGCCTCCCAGGGGGTCGCGCCCACAGTTTTAAAGACACGTGTTAAACAAACAGTGATTTTGTAACAAAAATTCTACTTCCAAACAACAATTTACATGCGTGCAAACGACATTATGTTCAGAGTTTAACGTGAAAGGTTGTAATTAAAAAAAAACTTTTGGTCGTAGGTAAACCTGGCAACCCTGATGCAAATATGGCGGCGGGCGGCGCGGGCGCCGCCGTTACGCGCCGCGTGATGTATCGCGGGCACACCTATCGATACCGGACCGCATCGCGCAGGCGCGCCGCAAGCCATAGACAATTGGCGATCTGAAAGACAAGCAGGAACGTGATTCTCTAAAGCCGTGTACCATTTGAGAGGAGGGTTACCGTCGCTGTCAGATTCATACTAAAAATGACAGGTAAAACCTGAACTGAGTCGGAATTGAATCGCATTAAGACGTCATGGTAAGACCCCAGGAACGTGATTCCCTAAAGCCGGGTAAGATTTAAGAGTTGTATAACCTGAACAGAACTGTGAAGTTTAGAAATAAATGGGTGGTAAATTGCGGGTGGTAGGGCCTCGTGCAGGGCCGTCCGGATCGCTCCCACCGACTTACTCACCAACCCTGCCGCCAAGCAGCAGTGCTGTGATCCAGTGTGGTCTCCTGACCCAACCTCCGAAATACTTTAACGCTGGCATGCGTCATTAATGGCGTGTGATGCCATCTATAACTTGTGAACAAGTTTATTTACAAACTTAAGTTTCGCTAAGCATGCGCATTATTTTATAAAGCGCCCACGACTCCGACTGCGCTGAACTCGCTTATTCAAAAAGAAGTTAACGGTTTAGCTGAAGGGAATTTAACGGTTGTCAAACGATACATGGGTCAAAGTTCTGTCGTAAACTTATCCTCTTCCTAGCGGCTCGATCATATAAAGAGCAAGCTTTAGAGAATTACACAGTTTGCCTGACGAACGAAAAACCCAGCGGTTAGGGGCCCATACCAGTCTGGAATGGACGACCTGATAATTCACGTACTACAGGAATCAACACAACACAAGGGGGTCACGTATTATCGCTTAAACCCTCACTCACCCTTTCACTCACTCTTTGTCGGTCTCTCGCTTAATGCTCCTCTCATTTACTTAAAGGTTAACTGGTAGAGATCCCTTCTAGGGATAACTTCGCCTTTGTGCATATATTTAAGGTCTCTTTTTATGATTTGTCTGTTTCTTTATATTTGTACAATAAAACATTTACTTACTTAAGCTTTCTCGCACAAAGGGTCCAAAATTATTTTAATTTTTAACTAAGTTTTATTTTACTAAGTTATTTTAAGGTAGGGGAGACCGAGGCGAGTTGAGACAGAGGTGAGTTGATACAAAGCCTTTTTCTCTGCACCTATGATAGTTAGCGAGGTCACAACTTCACACAAACTGTGGAGTGTAGAAAGAGCAACGAATTAGCGAAGTTACCAGCCCGATAAACTGTCACAGTTCGGAGAAATCGGCTTTGTATCAATTCACCTCTGTCTCAACTCTCCTCGGTCTCCCCTAGCCTTAGTTTATATTTACTTACTTACTTAATCCATCAAGCATCCCGTCTCTCGTGGCTTGCGCCGTTGGCCGGACGAAAATGGAAATATATAACTTAATCTGCGCCAGCTTCCATTTAACTCGCTGTTTGTTTTTATTTCTCCGAATCAATAAAGTGAATGGATACTTGTATTGAACTCAAAACACCAGTTTATGGGCTCGCCTTCACTTGTTTTTAATTCTTTTTCGTGATTGACGAGGACGCTTGGCACCAAAGGGGTTTCGCCGAATGCTTGTTTAATTTCATAAACGAAATTTCGATCAAAGATGAGCAATATTTTTTTTGGGTCATATTTTTCGGCACGTCCGTTCGTCTAACTAATCAGTCCGTCAGTGCGGCTTAGCTCAGCCAGTGGACCTTTCTATTATTACAAAGCTGCATGAGCTGGGGCATGGATTTCTTTCAATGCTGGTCTGGGAGTAAAGAAAAAACATAGAATTTACCAGTTGCTTCTCTTCCCGCGCAAATGGTAAAACCCCATTGAGGGAATGAGCGAAAGTCTTAGGTATCATGTTATAGGCGATGCGGCTAGCAACGAATCACTATTTTGATTTCCCTTTCCAGCTGTATGTCCTTTATCATGCTAAACGTGGCCTTAAGGTTTCGTTACCATAGGCTATGTATACCCCGTAAGGGATGAAGACGTGATATATGTATGTATGCATGTATGAGCTGGGGCCTTACCAACGTCTTAATGCGATTCAATCCCGACTCAGTTCAGGGTTTAGCTGTCATTTTTAGTAGAGATCTGACAGCGAGCGAACCTCAGAAGACGTCATGTCAAGGCCCCTGTCGTTTGGCATAC
This sequence comes from Pandemis corylana, assembly GCA_949127965.1. Classification (NCBI taxonomy): domain Eukaryota; kingdom Metazoa; phylum Arthropoda; class Insecta; order Lepidoptera; family Tortricidae; genus Pandemis; species Pandemis corylana. Next base: position 14,182,924 of record OX421860.1, read on the forward strand.
TAATTAGTATGAAAAGGTTGCTTTCGGTGTCGATACTCTAGGTCCTTGGGGTAAGGGTGCGCTGGAGCTGCACAGAGAGCTCAGCAAGAGATTGAGAGAGGCAACAGGCGACCCTCGCGCCGGCAGCCTTCTCGCGCAAAGAATCGCAATCGCAGTTCAGCGCGGGAATGCTGCCTGCGTGATGGGCACCCTGCCAAGAGGCCCACCTCTCTTTTACAATTATTTTTTTCTACTCCTGTACTATTATCTGTGATTTATCTTCTTCTTCTTCTTCTTTTATTTGTGGCGTATCAAGTCGTTATAGTGACCACAACTTCGCCAATGTCAATGTAAAAATTTTTATTAAAAAATCTTGTGACAAAATGTCGGCAACGTTGTACGGTAATGGTCAAAGACCCCCCTCCCCCCCTGTCGGGCTCTTAGCCAACGGTCAATGATATCCCTCAGAAACTGCCAGGAAATCATTAGCCGTTGCCCAGGGCGCACCGGACCAAGCACTGCTCTTCCCCCCGGACGGATCCAAAAACGAACCGCAGCTCTTAATCACACGTGGAGGTAACCCGACTCGCACCCCAATCTGTGATTTATGTAATCACGAGCACCACTATAAGAACACTCATAAAAAGACTGGACAAGTCTATATTGTCTATTTCCTCTAAAAGCACATGTTGACTTATGACTCTAAAAGTGCTCCATCGTTGCGTAATTTTTACTGCCAATGAGTTTTTTTTTAATTTGTCCATTCAGACAGGCTATGGTCAAAAAGCATTCAGTATAAAATGTACATCCTACTAATAGATATTCGAAAGATCGCACCTGGAACGTACTCTACACAGCCTAATAAGGGGCATAACATTAATATTTCATCGCATGTTTGAGAAAAATGTTTTGGAGCTACCACTAAAAAGCGAAAATAATTGATCGCAAATAATTCCATAAATCAATCCTGTTCCACGTTGTGCCAACCGTCATTGTCCGTTAATTAGCGCTATCATGCCTTTTCAAGAAACAACCCATTACAAACGTGATCATGAACACTGCGCAAAAACACACTTGAAATGCAACTCGGACGCAGCGAATCAGCAATACTGAGGCAATTTGTCAACTGCAGTGTTGCCAGCCCGAGAAGAGCCAAGTCGCTGCGCTTAATGTCAAAAGTCCGTTTGACAGTTCTCATTCGAAATAATTTAATTGCCACCGAACAACGGTTAAATAAATAACGACACTGTCTTCTTCAACCTCGACATTGGCGGAATCATCGACAGTATCGATGGCGCTATTTCTTTTTTAAAAATTGAATTAATTGGCAATACATACATCCTACTATAGTACATGTTGTAGAGGCTGGAAAGTGAGCAATTGGAATCAGGGATCAGCATGCCGATGTGATTGGACGACTTTGGTCTTTGAAACTGTCCAACAATGTTATCGTTGGCCTGTTTGAATTCATAGTTGGCCTGTTCATTCAACCTACAACTATACTTTGTTTTGGGGCCCCATTACTGACCATCTTTTGCCACATTTCCGAGCAGTGGCATGAAAATATTATAAACGTGAAATTTTGTAACTATGGATGGATGGATGTTTGTTACTCATTCACGCCAGAATGGCTGGACAGATCTGGATGACATTTGGAACATAGATAGATTATAGTCTGGAATAACACAGGCTACTTTTTATGTCGGAAAATTGCGTAATTCCTGCGGGATAGCGATAAACGAATTCTATGCGGAGTTGCGGGTAACTGCTAGTAGGTACATAAATCTCGTCATTATCTCGTACGGGGTCGACAGAGATTAAGGTAACAAGACCTAAATGCCACGTTTAGCGTAATTGTGGGCGTAAAAGTGGAAAAAGAAATCAAAATAGTGATGAGTTGCTGGCCGCATCGCCTTTAGGTGACTTCTAAGATTTTCGCCCATTGGCCAACTTGGATGCTTCAAGCTATATGACGCTGACTGTACACTGTTCGTTTGTCTCCCTAAAACTCAAGAATGGCTGTACCGATGAATAATATTGGTTTTTAAACATTTGTGGGAGTCCAGGGAAGGTTTAAGCGGTGAGAAAACATTAAAAAAACAGGATAAAGGGAATGGGCGAAAATCATAGCAATTATGTAGTAGGCGACGCGGCTAACGACCCATCACTATTTTGATTCCATTTTCCATCTATACGCCCACAATCTTGCTAAACATGGCCTGTAAGTCTTGTTACCTTAGGCTCTGTCTACCCCGTAAGGAATAAAGACGTGATGTACGTATGTATAAGCGTTTCGAGTCCAACTTTCCACGAGCATTCCTCAAAGTTTCTCAGTTACGCCTTTCAAGTGGTAACGCGTCAAAAATTCATAATTAAGTCCTCCACTGCCATCTGATAGCATTAAAACAAATTAGCGTAAAGAAATAAACAAACAGGAATTGCGGCCGCGCCGGCTGAGTTATGCGCTATAATTAAAGCCTCCCGTGTTGCCAGCTAAATAACTCCATTTGGCGTGATATGCGATAAACGGCTTATACCGTTCGTTCTGATCCCCAAAGTGATACCGCATTATTTTTGAAAGAAAGAAAAAGAAAGAAAAAAAGTTTATTTATGACAATCAACGACAATCAAAAAACATCAAATGTAATAAAATAAGCAAAATAAATAAATTGTCACAAAATGGTCCCAACTCAGCATTTGCTGGCCTTACAGCCAGCGCTGGTCTTCCGTTTTTATAATATTTTAAATCATTACCATCCTCCCCGGTCTATAATACGACACGTCCCATTGCTGGGCACAAGCCTACTGGGCCAGTGCGGATTGGAAACTTCGCAGACACTATTGAATTGCCTCGCAGGTGTATGCTTGGTTCCTCGCGATGCTTTCCGTCACCGAAAAGGTCAGTGCGAGCTTCCATATTATTATAATATTTTAAATCATTATCATCCTCCCCAGTCTATAATACGACACGGCCTACTAGGCCAGTGCGGATTGGAAACTTCGCAGACACTATTGAATTGCCTCGCAGGTGTATGTTAGGTTCCTCGCGATGCTTTCTGTCACCGAAAAGGTCAGTGCTAGCATCCAAATTATTATTATAATACTTTAAAATCATTATCATCCTCCCCAGTCTATAATACGACACATCCCATTGCTGGGCACAAGCCTTCTGTGCCAGTGCGGATTGGAAACTTCGCAGGCACTATTGAATTGCCTCGTAGGCGTATGCTAGTTTCCTCACTCACGAGCCTCTACTTGAGAGGCCATATGTCAAACCACTAGCTTAACACGGCTTTTTTTTTAAATAATACTTTGTGCCTCACTGGCACTTACTCGCATGCTCCTAGTTACCATAATTTTTGGTTACGCCAACGTCTGCATTTTGGTCTGACCACGCATAGTCAATGGACCTACACGGTTACAATTTGTGAATTAGTGTGTGAAAAATATGTTGATACAGAATTGACGGTTTTATTTACTAGCTTCTGCCCGCGACTTAGTCTGCGTAGAATTATACATATAAAGCTTCCTCTTGAATCACTCTATCTACTAAAAAAAACCGCATCAAAATACGTTGCGTAGTTTTAAAGATCTAAGCATACATAGGGACAGACAGACAGCGGAAAACGACTTTGTTTTATACTATGTAGTGATAGTGATGTATTCAGCAGCGTATGAAGAGTGAGAAATAAAGATATGAGAGGCGAACGGCTAAAACTTTAACTTTAAATTTGAATATTTATTATATTTATTTTATTTTTTGACTTTAACTTTATATATTTCATTCGCGTCTATTTCGGATGGTCGAATAATTGTTTGGTCGAATGATCGTTTGGTCAAACCTGAATTTATACTGAAACCATCAGCAAAACCAGAATATAAACCTAACCTAACCCAACCTATTCTATAAAACCTATGTAAAATATTTTCAGAAATATTTTCACTTTCAACTGGAGAAATTTTAGACCAAACGTTCATTCGACCATACATTGCGTTAGACCCAACGAAGGGCTCCCATATTCCTTTACAAAGGAGCTGAGAGTGGAGCCTTTGTCCAGCGTTACCCTACATACCTAATCACGTCTTTCTCCCTTACGAGGTAGACAGAGCCTAAGGCTTGTGTCCAGCGTTGGGTTCAAAACATTAAACTTTTGCGGGATCAATTCGTGGGTTCAGACCGGTCAACACAATAATCGCGCGTTTGGACAACGATAATTATTTACAAGTAAATTGGAACTACAATTATTGATCCGTGGCCATTGGTCCGATGGCATCGACGCAGCGGTTCTTCGTACGCTATCTTGTATCGGCTGAATATATTATTGAAGGCCTTTATTTTAAAATGCGCGATTATAGATTAGAGTACTGTTAATGGGGAAACGTTATGCCTGGTAAGTTGCTGGTCTCATGTGGCTTGTGGGAGTTGATGAAAATCAGTTTCGATTTTATTAAGTATTCTCGGTGTGTTTAAAAGTAGGTGGTGGCGATCATTTATAGTCCAGAGCGATAATTTTAGTTAGTCGTAAAGGGCTTTATTTCTAAAGCATTAAGTATTTTTTAGGATTGATAATAAACTAAGTTAATCTTATAAATTATGATGATTTTTCCAAAATTCCAAGGGCCTTACCATGACGTCTTAATGCGATTCAATCCTGACTCAGTTCAGGTTTTAGCTGTCATTTTTAGTATGGATCTGTCAGCAAACGAACGAAAATTGGATCGCATTAAAAATGAATCGGAATTGGATCGCATTAAGACGTCACGGTAACCCCCTGAAAAGGGTACCAATGAAAATTATGAGACAAAAAGCGACGCAACTCCAGACATTGCCTATACTTTCATTATTTTTAAATATTCTGTTACATCGTTTTGTATCTCCATTGGGGATTGTTTAAGTGAAGTTAAGTTAGAAATTCAAAGTTCCTTTCGTGCATCTCCACTCACGCTATTAGCCACTAATAAGAGAGTGAGAGAGACGGAATAGTACGAACTGCGACAGCGAACTTGGTAGTAGACCTTACATTGCGTCAGAGCGGGAGTCGCATAGGCCGAGAGGAGACACCTTTATCTAGTAGCAGTGCGCCGTTGGAGACAGTAGCTCGAAGTTTCTTTGCGCGACAGAATCCGGAACACGGAGATTCGCTAAAGAACTAGAGTCACCGACATAGCTTGAAGAGTACGTTGAAGTGGCAATGGGCAGGCCACATCGCTCGTAGAACAGACCGTCGGGGGAGAAAAGTTCTAGAGTGGCGACCACGAACCGGAAGACGCAGTGTTGGAGGCCTCCCACTAAGTGAAAGTTGCGGGAAACCGGTGGTTGCAGGTGGCGAGTTGTCAATCATTATGGTGTGCCAAGGGGGAGGCCTTTGTTCAACAGTGGACGTCTTCTGGCTGCTGATGATGATGATAAATGTGCCGTTGGAACAGGCAAAACATTTTTTACACAGCTCCCAGGAATCAAGGAACAAGATCTAAAGGCTACATTCAGCGCGATTGCGGGCAGGAAAGGCGAACCAAAATAGTGGTGGGTTGCAGTTTACGACCTGTAAGGCTTATTGTCTGACTCGCTCGCAATCGCCATCGTCTTCATTTTGACAGTTCATGTATGGGCTAACAATTGGCATCGGATACAGCTAGCTGTCACATTCGTACAAGTACTGTCAAAATGAACACGATGGCGATTGCGAGCGAGTTAGACAATAAGTATTGCGCGGGAAGTGAAGCAGCTGGAAGCAGCAACGCTATGTTTTTACTTTGCTCCAGACCAGTATGGACGTAACTGATCAGGTTTTAGCGTAAAAGTGTAAAGGCGCTAAACCCCTTGGCAAGTGGAGCGTAGAGCCGTTAATTAATTAAGCCCCACGTTATCTCATTTCTTGTAATCTCTATAGAATTTCGCATCCCACTTTTCTTAACACCGCTCATTGTTATCAGTGGGCATCGCAAAAACTCGCGCCTCGCCGACAAAAGCCGATACACTAACATTTCTGAAGCGGAATTCGACGGAACCTTCCCTCATTAACGCTTCTACCGGCCATCTCTAAATCTCACACGAAAAACGCCACAAACACATGAAAAAAGCGCAATCAAAAAACAATCTTTCCTCTTTTGCAAAGCGCTGCTATTCCAACCGTGCGTATACCACAAATTCCAAAAGCAAAAGGCTGTATAATGCTGTGTTCATCATCGCCATTGCAAAGTGAATTGAATCCTCAACTATTTACACCTCCTTTTTCTTCAACTCAATGACATGTGCTTGCGACATTCTTAATTCTGCTTCAGCTTAATTGGATACGTTTCAAAACGTGTCAACAACCACCCGAGCACCTTCGACTTTTAACCTTGTCTGTACGTCTTTAGGTGTGGTGTTGTTCCTCTTTTTCCTGGTTGATATGGGTTGGTGACAGTGAGACGCTTGTGTACGATGCACGATTAGTGTTTTTGCCCTGTTGCCGTAATTAGAGGCTATCGGCGGCGCGTATGAAGACATAAATAAAAGGAGAACGCTGAATTAGCGCTGCGCACCCGCACACTCGAAATTTCGACCATCGATCGTGGAAGCCGATTTCTTACGATCACAACTATCTTGATCGTTTGAATGCGGTGATCTGGCAGGACCAACTTTTGAGGCAGTCTTAAATTAAAGTAAAGTAAAAAGTGTTTGTTTATAATTTGCAAAATGTTACGATGTATTTATTTGTTCGGCAGCCTCCGCACTAGGCTCAGGGCCTGTGTCGCGGAGACTAGAGACAGTTATAACAATAAGGCACTAACATAAAAATGCGAAATTACTTGTGCCCGCGTGTGCGCGTGTGCGTGTGCGTGTGTGTGTGTGCGTGTGTGTGAGGACATTTACCATGACGTCTTAATGCGATTTAATTCCGAACCGTAGTTGGATCGTTCGCTGTCAGATCCATATTAGAAGTGTCAAAATTACGTAAAATTGAATCGTAATCGCATTAAGACGTCATGATAGGCCCCTGAACGGTTGAACGGAACCCTCTGCGTGCGACTCGAAGTTGGATGTCTTGTTTTTTTAAGTTGGCAACGATAATGATTCATGCATGAATATCATGCGCAAACGCAGTCAATCGGAACGTTACATAAATAATCTGCATACATCTAATTAAACGAGTATTTCCTAATGCCGGAATAGTGGTTAATCATATACGGGTGGTAGGTATGCAAATACTTACACGTTGCTGCTGCTGCGTTGGGTAATATTCCATTTTTTCCGGATTCACCTTCAAGCGTCCAACGGCCTTACTGAATTCCGATTCAGTTTAAGTTCGCTAGCTCGATCCATACTAAAAATGACAGCTAAAACCAGAACTGAGTCGCAATTGAATCACCTTAAGACGTCATGGTAAGACCCCAGGCCAAGTCGAAAACATAGAGCGAACAAACCAAGTTGAAACAACACTGGTAACAAAAGAAAAGTTTATTTTGAAAATAAACTGCTCAAGAATCTCTTCTTAAGTCTTTTATTTCTCTGGATACACACCATCCAGGCCAAGTAGAGAAACAGAAAGCAAACAACCTTATAGAGTTGAAACAACACTTTGGTAACAAACGAAAAGTTTATTTTAAAATAAACTGCTCAAGAATCTCTTCTTAAGTCTTTTATTTTCTGGATACACACCATCCAGGCCAAGTAGAGAAACAAAGCAAACAACCTTATAGAGTTGAAACAAAACTTTGGTAACAAACGAAAAGTTTATTTTGAAAATAAACTGCTCAAGAATCTCTTCTTAACGTTCTTAAGTCTTTTATTTCTCTGGATACGCACCATCCAGGCCAAGTAGAGAAACATGAAGCAAACAGCCTTATAGAGTTGAAACAACACTTTGGTAACAAAAGAAAAGTTTATTTTGAAAATAAACTGCTCAAGAATCTCTTGTTAAGTCTCTTATTTCTCTGGATACGCACCATCCAGGCCAAGTAGAGAAACATGAAGCAAACAATCTTATAGAGTTGAAACAACACTTTGGTAACAAAAGTAAACTGCTCAAGAATCTCTTCTTAAGTCTTTTATTTCTCTGGATACACACCATCCAGGCCAAGTAGAGAAACATAAAGCAAACAACCTTATAGAGTTGAAACAACACTTTGGTAACAAAAGAAAAGTTTATTTTGAAAATAAACCGCTCAAGAATGTCTTCTTAAGTCTTTTATTTTTCTGGATACACACCATCCAGGCCAAGTAGAGAAACATGAAGCAAACAACCGTATACAGTTGAAACAGCACTTTGGTAACAAAAGAAAAGTTTATTTTGAAAATAAACTGCTCAAGAATCTCTTCTTAAGTCTTTTATTTCTCTGGATACACACCATCCAGGCCAAGTAGAGAAACATGAAGCAAACAACCTTATAGAGTTGAAACAACACTTTGGTAACAAAAGAAAAGTTTATTTTGAAAATAAACTGCTCAAGAATCTCTTCTTAAGTCTTTTATTTCTCTGGATACACACCATCCAGGCCAAGTAGAGAAACATGAAGCAAACAACCTTATAGAGTTGAAACAACACTTTGGTAACAAAAGAAAAGTTTATTTTGAAAATAAACTGCTCAAGAATCTCTTCTTAAGTCTTTTATTTCTCTGGATACACACCATCCATGCCAAGTAGAGAAACATGAAGCAAACAACCTTATAGAGTTGAAACAACACTTTGGTAACAAAAGAAAAGTTTATTTTGAAAATAAACCGCTCAAGAATGTCTTCTTAAGTCTTTTATTTTTCTGGATACACACCATCCAGGCCAAGTAGAGAAACATGAAGCAAACAACCGTATACAGTTGAAACAGCACTTTGGTAACAAAAGAAAAGTTTATTTTGAAAATAAACTGCTCAAGAATCTCTTCTTAAGTCTTTTATTTCTCTGGATACACACCATCCAGGCCAAGTAGAGAAACATGAAGCAAACAACCTTATAGAGTTGAAACAACACTTTGGTAACAAAAGAAAAGTTTATTTTGAAAATAAACTGCTCAAGAATCTCTTCTTAAGTCTTTTATTTCTCTGAATACACACCATCCATGCCAAGTAGAGAAACATGAAGCAAACAACCTTATAGAGTTGAAACAACACTTTGGTAACAAAAGAAAAGTTTATTTTGAAAATAAACTGCTCAAGAATCTCTTCTTAAGTCTTTTATTTCTCTGGATACACACCATCCAGGCCAAGTAGAGAAACATGAAGCAAACAACCTTATAGAGTTGAAACAACACTTTGGTAACAAAAGAAAAGTTTATTTTGAAAATAAACTGCTCAAGAATCTCTTCTTAAGTCTTTTATTTCTCTGGATACACACCATCCATGCCAAGTAGAGAAACATGAAGCAAACAACCTTATAGAGTTGAAACAACACTTTGGTAACAAAAGAAAAGGGTCGAAAGTGTACATGAAGATATAAAAACAAATGGCTGGGAATGCTTAGAATCGATAACAGAACACGTTCCAACAGGTTTTAGAATTTTTATGTGTGTGTATATTTAAACCAGTTTACACAAAACCTGCAGCAGTGATGATGATGATGATGATTACGAATCTTGCCAAATTATACTTTTAAAAATTCCTCGTGAATCACCCTATCTATTGGTGGAAACCGCACGGAAGTGTTGCGGGTGCCCGTGGATGGTGGTCTGGTGGTGCTCGCTTACCATCAGGTGACCCACTTGCTCGTTTGCCTTCCTTGTCGTATAAAAAAAAATCAGTGGATTTTGAGTTTACTGCGAACAGACAGACGCGGTCGAAGACTTTGTTTTTAGGGTTCCGTAACCAAAGGGAAAAACCGGGACCCTATTTGCTTAGCCTCCACTGTTCGTATGTCTGTCACCAGGCTGTATCTCAGGAACCGTGATTACACAGTTGAAATCTTCACAGATGATGTATTTCCGTCTATGTAAGTAACCAACATAAAATGACCTCACACTGCCTACATTGATTAGGAGGCAGGACTCTGTTAACAGTGGATTTTATCACTAGCGGAATTTGTACGCCTCGGTGCACGTGTCCTTGCACTTGCCCGGTTTAATGGGGGCTGTCTCGTGTATTTGCCACTAGAGGCGCTAGTGTCGCGTGAGGTCCAATAACATTCACTTTTCACTGGTTTGGCGGGCTTCGTGACATAAATTATAATTTCTCTCATTTACCTGTTGAAAAGTGATCTTCGTGAAATTATCGCAAATATGGATTATTTGGCGACGAATGTGAACGCTTTGAAAGCGGTTTTTTTTCGACCAAAACGGAACTGCACAACATTGCGGCATAACTCGATATTGTGATAGTTATTTAAAATGAATAAACTGAATGAGATTCAAGATATAAACTTTTTTTCGGCGCCTATCTTATAAAGTTGCCTTTGACAGCTATACCTCTGAACAGTGGCGCCAACTGGTGAGCAAAGAAACACTAGTCCCCATTATGTAGTGATGATATTAAGTTTATTAGCTTTTACGAACGCAAAGAGGTTTTACGACTGTCCGCCGGTATCTATATAACTACCCCCACGTCTAACACTAGAACGCACAAGTCGCGTCGCACGCGAGATAGATTGTCCGTCCTTTTCTTACAGTTCGCTCTAGAAAGAGATAGTCTATCACGCACGACGCGGCTCTCGCGCTAGCCGGAAGGTTTCAGGGCGTTTATTATTTATTGAAATAATTACTTTAATTAAAACAAAGTTCAGATCAATTAGCGCAAAGGTCGCACTCAACACGTCCCAAACCGCAGCGCTCTAGAAAATAATGTAGGCACGTAGTATAAAATAATGTATGTAATTGCTATGGAAATTAACGTAATAGAGACCCTTAGCATGCGACTATTCTGTTTTTATTTTTATAGTGTTTTTGAGCACTACTTTACATCAGGGCTTATGAGGAAGAGGAAGTATTAAGCACATAGTTTGTGGAAGCAGATGAGGAAGAGATTTTTATGAGCATGAGGATGCGGACGAGGAAGCGGACGAGGAGGAAAAAAGGAAGAGAAAAGTGATAGGATTGTGTCAGAGTGACATATAACTATAGTTTAAAATTAATAATTAAAATAAAACGCAGTATTAACCGGGTATCCTGTTTATAAGCTTTATCATCAATTTAAACAGTTAAACTTTGGAATCAGCTGGCGGCACCAACTTTTCCGGACCGGTGCAACTTAGGTATCTTAAAAAAACGAGCCTATTCTTTTCTTGAAGGGCCGGCAACGCACTTTTAACGCCCTATGTTATGAGTGTCTATGGGCGGCGGTGATTACTTTCCATCAGGTTACCGCATGCTCATTTTCCTCTCTCATATAAAACATATACCTAGGTATAGTTTTATTTTCCTATTGTGAAATAATAAAATCACATCCTAACTTATTGACTATAGGATTTCTTCCATGCTGTTCTGGGATTAAAGAAAAAACATAGAATGTACCAGTTGCTTCTCTTCCCGCACAGATGGTAAAAGCCCATCGAGGGAATGGGCGGCAATCTTAGGAATCATGTCACAGGCGATGCGGCTAGCAACCCACACTATTTTGATTCACCTTTACGCCCACAATCATGCTACACGTGGCTTGGATTTTGTTACCTTAGGCTCTGTCTACCCCGTAAAAGATAAAGACGTGATATATTTATGTAACTTATTGGCAAAAAACTTGATGAGGACTCAACCAAGACACACATTTAAAAGATTAAAAAGACAAGGCCCCCAGGATTTCCTGTAAGAAGAAATGATAAATGGCTATAACACTGGATATGTTGCCATACACGCCATCTTTAAAATTGCTTAAAATCTAGTCAAATGTCGATAAGACAGCTCGCTAGAAAAAGGGAACAATAAAAAAAAATAGTTATTGCAAACTGCAAGAAAAGTACTTAAGTAATTAAATTTTAACTAATATTGAGTCACAATGAAAGAAGAAACAAAAATTTACTCAGATTAAATTAATTACAGACGCGGCATAAAAAAATAATGTCATTATTGCCTACACAAGTAGGAGGCACTAACACCCGACGTGTCTTTAAACTGCATTGCCTTGTAATTAAAAGCAAATTGTTTTAATGGACGGCTATAACGGTAATTGATACGGCTGGTGGGCTTTGTGTGCACTTTGTTTTGAAATTAAACTTTACTTCAGCAGGTGATTAGGTTCCGTTGACAGAACACTCCTGTAAACGTTATTCAGTTGTTTTTTGTTAAGGTTGGCAAATATTTCCACACATTTTGTCGATGTCAGAGTAAGTAAGTAAAGCGGCCAGCATAATGGGAACCTTTGAACCAGGCACGAAACGGGGGGGGGGGGGGGTTTAGGTTATTTTTTAATAATTTTTAACTTACTTTACTTTAAATCAACTTTCCTAGTTTTAGTGCTTTTATTATTATTTAGTTCTTAATAGTTGGTGATATTAATAAAAATATTAGAAGTAAAGTAACTAAGTAAGTAAATGCTTTATTGTACAAATATAAAGAAACAGACACAAATCACAGAAAAAAATACACAAAGGCGAACTTGTCCCTATAAGGGATCTCTACCACTTAACCTTTGAGTAGATGAGAGGAGCATTAAACGAGGGACCGACAAAGAGTAACAAACATCCATCCATCCATCCATCCATACTTACAAATTTTCGCGTTTATAATTTTAGTAGAATAGTAAGATTATGCGTTTGATGGTTATGATTATACATACATACATAAATCACATCTTTATCCGTTACGGTTATGATTATAATGGTACCTATTTCTGTGTGCCCTTTAAGAAATATTTCTGTTCATTGTCCCCAAGATTGCCTGGTAGACATCGCCCGGAAGCGATAAGGCCGCCGGTCACGGGGCGTAGTTTAAACCAGTTTGCTCTACCGTTAGCCCTCCATATACAAGTTTAATACAGTCTGAGAACTACGTGCCGTATCTACCATCTCTATTCTATTCACTATTGGCACTGCATTAGGGCGGCCACACATGTACTGTAATTATTCGCAGATAGAATTATATAAGCTGATAACCATCGGGCAGTCGACGGTGTGTTCTGTGGTTAATGCTCTTCGGTTATGAAGAAATTATCGTGTGTGTTAACTTGTTTTTATCTACTACGCGACTTCCTGCATACTCTAATAATTTAGTTGAATAATTTAATTATTAATAAAAAGGTATTTTTATAGTCAATTAAGGAATTTATCGTTACTTCTTTATTAATACCTAACTACCTACCTACCTAGTCCTTTTCCGTTTTTTTTTTTTTTTTTTATCACGAACTGACCAGTGATTGACCTCTATCTCACTTGGTGGAAGGTGCCGTTTTATGAAATAAATTGAATTAAAATGATTATTAAAACATTACCAAATCGTGGTTACACCAAATAGCTAATACGACTGCAATAAGCTTTTTAATTCATAGTTGTTTTAATTTATATATTTAAAATGGAAATGTTTGAACATATAACCTGGTTAAATATCTGGGTAAAATATATTATGATAATAAAAAAGTAATATTTTTGTAGTAAGTAGAGTAATGATGTCGATTTTTTAACCAGTGAAGGTAGTAAGAGTATATTTTGTGAGTTTGTATGAATCAAAAATAAAAAAAGAGTTTCAATAAAATATCGATTGGAGCTACTAATATTTAAAATAAATTTCATTCTCTGGCAGTGGAATTTAATTTTATCATTATAGTGGAGACTATCGTTTCTTTGCTCACCAGTTGGCGCCACTGTTGACTAAGGTCCAGAGGTATAGCTGTCAAAGGCGACTTTATAAGATCGGCGCCGAAACAAAGTTTTAAATCTTGAATAGCTATGCCGCAATGTTGTGCAGTTCCGTTTTGCTCTGAAAAAAATCCGCTTTCAAAGCGTTCACATCATTTAGAAAAGTGAAAATTTACTGGTGTTAAACCATTTCATTTAAATTACAACATCATAATTTTTTTTAATTTAATAACCGTGGGGAGTATACTAGCAACGCTTCAAATCCTTTGGTATGGACGAGTAACGGCCCTTACCATCAGCCACACTATTTCATTAAAAAATTGGTCGCCATTCGCCATTGCAGTTTTTTCCCAAACATATTAAAACTCGATTACACTCGTATGACATTTGCGATTCTCGGAACTCCTTCGTATGCCACGCGGGAGCTGTCAGCTGACCCTCAGCACCTCCCTTACAGGGTTGTCAACTGTACAAACATCGGATTTTATAATCCTACTAATATTACAAACGCGAAAGTTTATAAGTATGGATGGATGGATGTTCGTTACTCTTTTACGCCAGAACCGCTGGACAGATCTAGATAAAATTTGGAACATAAATAGTTTATAGTCTGGAATAACACATAAGCTACTTTTTATCTCGGAAAATGGCGTAATTCCTGCGGGATGGCGATAAACGAATTCTATGCAGACGAAGTTGCGGGCAACAGCTAGTATGAAATATTTGTGCAAAACTCTGTCAGTACCAACATTTGTAATCATAATTGTGCCGAGCAATATAGTATTTATCTCTAGCTTTTAGTTGTTTGATAATAAATAAATTAATGCTAAGTAAAATGGAATGCTATGCTATGAATTTCTTCTATGCTGGTCTGGGAGTAAAGAAAAAACAGAATGTACCAGTTGCTTCTCTTCCCGCGCAGATGGTAAAAGTCCATCGAGGAATGGGCAAAAACTTAGGAATCATGTAATAGGCGATGTGGCTAGCAACCCATCACTATTTTGATTCCCCTTTCCATCCTTACGCCCACAATCATGCTAAACGTGGTCTTTAGGTCTTGTTACCTCAGGCTCTGTCTACCCCGTGATTACTACGTGATTTTGTAAACACTTTAATTGGTCGGATTTTTTTTTAGCTGGCAACCCTATCTCGTCTCCCCTCAATCGATCTAATTTATTGGGAACTTGTTTAACAGCAATACGTCAAACGCAACGCACTGGTCAGTGTTGAATGCGTTTGATTTGCGTTTACAATAGCGTTTAAGGATAAATGGGGCTTGAAGAGAAATGTCTTCGAGATTATGTGCGCGGATTGGCACCTACTTTTTGCATCAACAGCCAACGGCTTACTGACGCTAATCTTCGTATTTTCTAAGTGCCCTTTGCATTTTATACTAATTTTTCGATGTTTTTACGTAGATTTTTGTATTTTTATCTGGTTTCAAAAAAAGGGCGAGGTTCTCAATTCGGTTATTATATTTTTTCACATTACCAAAAATTTTTTTTAAGTGGTAGAGGTCTTCCATGCTGGTCTGGGAGCAAAGAAAAACATAGAATCTAACAGTTGCTTCTCTTCACGCGCAGATGATAAAACTCCATGGAGGGAATGTGCGAAAATCTTAGGAATCTTTGATTCCCTTTCTCCAACTATACGCCCACAATCATGTTAACGTGGTTTTTAGGTCTTGTTACCGTAGGCTCTGTCTACCCCGTAAGGGATAAAGACGTGATTTGTGTATGTGTATGTAGGGGCAAACGAGCAAAAGCATTCACCGTCACCCATAGACACCATACACACAAGGATTACGGGAGCGTTATCGGCCCTTTTAGAAAAGAGTAGACTCGTTTATTGAGGATCCCCAATTTTCGAAAAATAATAAACAAATCTATCAAAATCAGTATTAAATAGATTTAGAGGCTGTTTCACCACTCTCTGTTAAGCATCAGTTATCTTAACTGACAGTTATCGAATGTTGCCTATCTATCATCGTGGGTTCTGCATAACTCCGCTCCGCTCCCATCCGTTACAAGAGCCTATCTCACAACTCTCTGTAAAGTTCCTGTTATCTTTAGTGTCAGTTATCCATGATTCTCTCTAATTCTTACTAGGTACAAAACAGATAGACATCATAGATAACCGACACTTAAAACATCAGGGTCTTAATTGAGAATAGTGAAACAGGTCCTAGCGCACCTTAATAGTTGTTATACTGTCAAAACACGAGGTCTCATCTGACCCACCTTCCCTTATTAACGTGACCTTTCTTTGATATCTTTAATTACTTCGCGATCCCTTTCAAAGCCTCACCTTTGAAACAATACAAACTAATTAACTCTACAAACTGAAATATTCACTTCCAAATCCCGAGACACTCATCCAAATAAGATTTCGTTCCGTCAAACCCGACGACTCCGAAACGAGCCACAATCACCAGCAAAAAGTAACATCGGGCACTTTGACGCTTAATCTTTCATACGACCCGTCCACTCACCTGTCCCTTCGAAATCCGGGATAAAACCTTTGAGCTACCCATCCCTTTCTCACCCACGGAAAATCTATTAGGGAGAAAGAGAGGCGTGACGCATGAAAATTGTACGACCATAGTTTGTTATACAGAAGGGTCTTTGTAAATAAAATTGAATATTCAGAGAGGCGTCGCGAAATCACAGTTATCTCAGCTCTGATGGACTTACTGCCCTTGTACTACTACGTGTGATAGACGCTATCGTCTTGTCGCTATCATAGCAACTGTAGGCTTATTACCTAACTCGCTCGCAATCGCCATCGTGTTCATTTTGACAGTTCTTGTATGAATGTGACAGCTAGCTGATTCCGATGCCAATTGTCAGCCCATACATGAATTGTCAAAATGAACACGATGGCGATTGCGAGCGAGTAAGATAATAAGCCTACAGTAAGCTTGCCTTAAATGAAATTTGCCGGGGAAATTACGGGCACAAGAGGCATTGCATCTTAGTCCTCTAGGTTGGCAACGAATCTGCAATCCCTCCGGGGTTGCGGGTGTCTATGGGCCGTGGTGATCACTTACCATCAGGTGACCCACTTGCTCGTTTGCCTTCCTATTCATATAAAAAAAAATGATTTAGGATACGCGTGGCATGTTTATGTGAAGAACAAACTCCTATTGTCACAAAAATGGGACCATTCAAATTTTATATACCTACTGATAAAACACCGCCGAAGCCAAAAATAAGCAAAACAGATTCCTTTGGCATTGTTGACTTGTGTTTTGTTTAGAAAAAAGAGCAGTCCTCGATCAAGCGAAAGTCAATGTCCCGTATAAATTTGCTTCCACGCTGGTCTGGGATTAAACAAAAAACAGAATGTACCAGTTGCTTCTCTTCCCGCGCAGATGGTAAAAGCTCATCGATGACATGCGCATAGCAATAATGGTATAGGCGATGCGGCTAGCAACCAATCACTATTTGGATTCCCCTTTCCTATACGCCTACAATCATGCTAAAACCTTTAGGTATTGTTACTATGGGCTCTATCTACCCCGTAAAGGATAAAGACGTGATTTGTGTGTGTGTGTGTACGATGCCTTGAACCAATACATTCGAGTTTCTTTTACAATAACGTTAACGTTATGCCTTACTTATTGTTTACTAGGTACAGCCCGCGACTTCGTCTGCATAGAATTCATTTATCGCTATCCCGCAGGAACCCCGAAATTTTCCGGGATAAAAAGTAGCCTATGTGTAATTCTAACTATCTTATCTTACTAATATTATAAAGGCAAAAGTTTGTAAGTTTGGATGTTTGTTGCTCTTTAGTGGCAAAACGGCTTAACCGATTTTATTGAAATCGCATAGTTCTAGCTAGTAATCTAAATCTGTGCCAAATATGATCCAGTTCTGTCCAGCAGTTCTGGTGTGAAACAGTAACAAACCTCCATACACCCATACGCACAAACTAAAAGTAAAATTGAAATATAAATAATACAAAAAAAAAACACTACAACTCTATTGGGGATTGAAAAGTTTTCTTGGCAGTGAATCGGACACGTAATACACCCCCTGCAGTAAGCCAGGCCCTTGTCAGTGAGTGAATTAAATTTGGCCGCCGTGGCGCTGGCAGCCCATTTTTCCTGGATCGTGATACCACAGATTTGGAAATCCACGTTTTAAATAACGGAAAAATGAAGTTAGGTCTTTAACATTAAAAAAAAAACTCTTATTCAGTTCTTCCATGCTGGTCTGGGAGCAAAGAAAAAACATAGAATGTACCAATTGCTTCTCTACCCGCGCAGATGGTAAAATACCATCGAGGGAATGGGCGAAAATCATAGAAATCATGTTATAGGCGATGAAACTAGCAACCCCATCACTATTTTGATTCCATTTGCCACCTATACGCCCACAATCTTGCTAAATATGGCCTGTAGGTACCTGTTACCTTAGGCCCTGTCTACCCCGTAAGGGATAAAGACGTGACTTGTGTATGTGAATGTATGTAGTCCCGGGGAAGGATAAAAGTTTTTAACCCGGTAAACAGCATTCCCGCGGGATAGCGATAAGCGAATTCCACGCGGACGGAATCGCGGGCAACAGCTAGTTTTTCATACTCGTAAGTCCGATGACAATGCAACAATCTCGTAGCAGAATTCTGGTGACACGGATAAGACCGTCTCCGCACGAGGGAACTCTTCAACGGATGGTCCGATCGACTTGACATTTGCTATACATATGCATAAACGTAGCCTGTAGCTCTTGTTAGCTTAGGCTCTGTCTACCCCGCTCCCGTGGCGCCCTCCAATGGCAATGTGTACGACAGATGACAATGCAAGTTCGAAGACAAGCCGTTGAAGAGTTCCCTTCTGCTGACTCGGTCACCAGAGTTTCACTTCAAGATTATTGTATTGTCACCATACATACATATCATGTCTTTAACCCTTACGGGGTAGACAGAGCCTAAGGTAACAAGACCTTAAAGCCACGTTTAGCATGATTAAAGGCTGAAAGTGAAATCAAAATAGTGATGGGTTGCTAGCCGCATCGCCTATAACATGATTCCTATGATTTCCGCCCATTCTCGATGGGCTTTTACCATCTGCGCGGTAAAACCGCCAACTGGTACATTCTATACAAAAAAGTCCTGGCTGCCAGCTCAAATTCTTCAACAAATATATTTTGACAGCCCTGCTACCCACACACGCACAGCCCGTGTGTCAACAGTATTCGCGCGTGGCGTTTTAACTTGCGTCAACAGCGCGCACACTCAAGCACTACACTAGGGTTGTCTCTTTGTCTTACACCACTCGATTAATGGGCCGACGTAGTTGACAATACCGTTGCGCATTTGACGTCCCCGAGGGGAGCGTTTAGTGCTAAGCGACGAGTGGATGGTAAACAAGTGTAAACTTAATTTTTAATTTAACTGTAAGAGGCTTAGAGGGCGAGGTATTAGATAATATTGGTGCAAGTGCAAGTTTGTGTTATAAATAGGATTCAAGTGGTTCTATGTAACTATTTATTATTAATTACATAAATTGATACAAATTAAACTATTAAATTAAAAACGAATTAAAAACTAAACTAAAATTAATCTTAAAGTAAAATAATTATAAAAGGAGGGGCCCCCGTGGCATAGTTCCACAGACGCTGGCAGCATTCCCCCTTTGGACAGCGATACTAATACGCTGTCCAAGGAAGCTGCCAGCTCTGCGGTCACCCGTAGCGTCTATTAGCCTCTTCGAAATATCTTTGAAGAGGCTAATAGCGCTGGTGGTTCTATTGCCTGTCTATTATCAGTGTTTTTGGGAAGAACATGATTGCTCAGTAAAATGCGCCGCAAGAAAGCAGAAGGTTATTTATTACAAAACAATATCCACAATACAAATATTCTTTATTGAACACCACAAATCAGTGCAATAACGTTACAGAAATGAAAAGACAAAGTAGATAATAGGCGGTCTTATAGCTTAAAAGCCATCTCTACCGGGCAACCATTAAGATAAAGAAATAAATTTGGGACAGTTTAAATAGGTGGCTGAAAAAACTAGGTAGGAAAAACGCAACAATAATACCACTTAGATATTCCACACACACACATACATAAATCATGTCTTTATCCCTTACGGGCTAGACAGAGCCTAAGGTAAAAAAACCTGAAGGCCGCGTAGCATGGTTATGGGCGTATAGGTGGAAACGGGAATCAAAATAGTGATGGTTTGCTAGCCGCATCGCCTATAACATTATTCCTGCGCCCATTCCCTCGACGGACTTTTACCATCTGCGCGGGAAGAGAAGCAACTGGTACATTCTATGTTTTTTCTTTACTCCCAGACCAGCATGGAATACTTAGATATTCCACGATTTGGACAATCCGAGACTTAGATATTATACTAAACTAGCTGTTGCCCGCAACTTCGTCTGCATAGAATTCGTTTATCGCTATCCCGCAGAAATTACGCAATCCGTTCTTAGAGGATACCTATGTCATAGTAGCTTTATGCATGCAAAGTCTCAGCCCGATCGGTTTAAAATTGACAAAGTTTCATACAAAGTTTCATCCCCTATTTTATCCCCGGGGTAGAATTGATCAAAATCCTTTCTTAGTGGATGCCTACGTCATAACATCTACCTGCATGCCAAATTTCAGACCGATCCGTCCAGTGGTTTGGGCTGTGCGTTGACAGATCACTATGTCAGTCAGTCAGTCAGTCACCTTTGAGTTATATATATATTTAGATTTAACTTGCCTTTTCCTCTAATTCTGGACAATAAAAGTACCCAACCGCCTTAAAATTGGCAAGCCGGTGGGATTCGAGTGCTATAGACGCCACGCTGCTACTAAATATACACTACAAAATAACATTTATATTACTTAAAATTCGCATAGTAACAATGTCACATGACAGCTAGTAACAGATAGAAAAAAATCGAAGGCTTACCCACCTGCTACGGCTGGTGTAGGGGTATAGCACGCGTCACGGAATGACGACGATCCGGTTTCGATTCCCGGCCATAGCTTTACTTTTCGGATTTTTCTGCGTTCTAATTTTCAGTTCCGTTTAGAAATTTAATTTGTCTGTAACTAAAAAAACTCAAAACTACTGGACCGATTTAAAAAATTCTTCCACCATTACAATGCTACATGATCCCTAAATAACAGTCTAGGACGAAGTCGCAGGCAACAGCTACCTATTATAAACCAAGGGCTCAAAAGTATTTATACTGTATTTCCTGTCATGTCATTTTGACAGCTTTGTAGCCTCGTACTCAGTGAACGCGCAATCCGACGAGAGAGATTTGCCGGTAAGAGAGGGAGTGACTCCCCTACCACTGAAGCAAGACTCCAGTTTTACCAACTCGACAATTGTATATGCAATACGTAGTCTTCCATGCTGGTCTGGGAGTAACGAAAAACATACAATGCACCAGTTGCTTCTCTTCACGCGCAGATGGTAAAATGCCAAATGGGCCAAAATCTTAGGAATCATGTTATAGGCGATATGGCTTACCCATCACTATTTTGATTCCCCTTTCCATCCATACACCCACAATGATTGTGGGTTAAACGTTTTGGGTCTTGTTGCCTTAGGCCCTGTCTACCCCGTAAGGGTTTAAGACGTGATTTATGTAAGTATGTATGCGTAGTTAATACGAAGACAACTGGCGTAGATTCTCGTTGAGTTTATAATGTAAACAGAATTGTCACTTGTCACTGATAATTGTCGCGTTGGTACTACAGGGGCAAAGTGGTTTCTTGGTAAACTATGAGCATAAAATTTACGTGCATACATACATAAAACTTCATATCACTTACGGGGTCCACAGAGCCTAAAGGTAACGAGACTTAAAAGGCCACGTTAGCATGATTGTAGTCGTATAAGCGGAAATCAAAATAGTGATGGGTTGCTAGCCGCATCGTCTATAACATGATTCCTAAGATTTTCGCCTATTCCCTCGACGGGCTTTTTACTTGCGCGAGAAGAGAGGCAACTGGTACACTATGTTTTTTGTTTACTCCTACATCAATACCAGAGAATAGCCGATGCGTTTCTAGCCTAGAGGGCTAAGGCTATTTTTACCTCACTTGCTCGAAAAGGCTGTCTTTCTCCTTCAAAATCTGAGTGGAAACTGGCATTTGAATGAAAAGCGATATTGAGAGCTACAAGATTGCCTTCGGAATCCAAAAGCTTATTGGTTACTTCTTTTTTTCCAAACTACCTACTTCGTTTTACTTCGACTAGTAGAGACTTTATACATCTCTACTATAGACTAATATAATTTTAGGCTCGGGGACCTTATACATCCCTTTTATAAATGTATTTAATTTAAGTAGAATTTAAGTATTCTTACTGTATTTTATTTTGAAAAACTGACTTTCTGCCAAGTTTTTTGCGGCGCATTCTTGGCAATGATGGTATTTCCGAATGCGCTGGTAGTTTCACAAACGACATGTAAATGAGCCCTTGGCGGGCAAGTTGCAAAAATAACATTTTGCTTCTTTGATTTTTTAGATTTTTATGTCGCAGACCGACAGACACACGGATATTGACGTCAAACTCATAGCATCAGTCGACGACCGGATAGCCTAGTGGTTAGTGACCCTGACTATAAAGCTAGAGGTCCTGGGTTCGAATCCCGGTAGGGGCAGACTGTTGTATGATGAATACTAATGTTTGTGCCCGAGTCATGGATGTATGTATTTATCTACACTATATAAGTATGTTTATCCGTTGCCTGGTACCCATAGTACAAGCTTTGCTTAGTTTGGGGCTGGGCCAATTGCTGTAATTTGTCCCAAGATATTTATTTTATTTATTTATTTATTCTTCGGTTGTTAAAAAATGAGATTTTCCCCCGTGGTAGCGGCGGGTATAGCAGCACGGCGTGAGCACATCCGATTAATCGATTACCCGCTAACCCGCCGAGTCGACTCGCCACTCCACGTGTAAGCGAGCGGCTTTTTTCCAATCAGCGGAATTGGAGGAAAAGCAATCGATACATACATACATACACAAAACACGTCTATATCCCTTACGGGGTGAGGTAACAAAAGCTAAAGTGATGATGATGACGATGATGGTGGTGTATCCGACGCAGCCACGTATATGGCCTTGGCTTTTAATACTATAGGATTATGCGTGGATCCATTAAATAAAATATTATCTTTATAGAACACTAGTTTATTATTGACATTTTACATAGAATTGCCCAAACCCATTGAGGGAATGGGTGAAAATCATAGGAATCATGTTAAAGGCGATGCGGCTAGCAACCCATCACTATTTTGATTCCACTTTTCACCTCTACGCCCTCAGTGTCTTGCTAAACGTGGCCTATAGGTCTTGTTATCTTGGGCTCTGTCTACCCCGTAAGGGACAGAGACGTGATTTGTGTATGTATGTATGTATATACATAGAATTAAAGAATAATAATGACAAACAAAAAAAACATAAACCGTAGACAAACAATAAAACCATAAATAAAATCTACTGTTCATGTAGTCTTGAACAGGTGGCGGTGGTGGTGATGATGATGGCGATGATGACGGTGGGGGTGGTGGTATATATGGTGGTGGTGAAGATGATGCTGGTAGTGATGATGATGGCGATGATGATGATGCAATAGGTAGTGATAATGATGATAATAGTGGTGCGGATGGAGGTGGTGATGATTATGATGGTCATGATACCGACATTAATTCGAACCCTGAAGAGCGTTGCTGATCAATCGCTCGCTTAAACACATCCGTGCATTGGCGTCCACCGTTGCAGCATCATTAAGGTGTGACTCATTAAAATCATTTATCCTTCGAATAGCGCGATATAGTGCAATAATGCCACCTGCCGGCGCGGAGCGGAATCAAAGCGAATACGTGTGTCCGCGCCTAGCCGCGATTGTGGAGGCCCGAGTTATGGGAGACAGCGATTGATTACATTTATCATAAAATTAATCCGGGATGGGCATTTTTCTGAAAATAAATTCACTCACATTTAAAATTACCTACAATGAAAATCTTTACTTCCTTATCTAACCACCTGCTGAAGTATCGCAAAATAATTGCCTTGAGCATTGTAAACTGAAGGGATAACTTTACTTTGCTGGTGTTTCTTGGACCGCTGAGGATGCCTCGGAGAGAGGTGAAACACGGATTATTTTTAGTGACAGGTTTTGATTGTAACCTTGGTTCCGGTTTCGTTGATTCGATAGTTCCGAGTACAAAAACTGTAGGCTTATTATTTAACTCGTTCGCAATCGCCATCGTGTTCATTTTGACAGTTCATGTATGGGCTGACAATTGGCATCGGAATCAGCTAGCTGTCACATTCATGCAAGAAATGACAAAATGAACACGATGGCGATTGCGAGCGAGTTAGACAACAAGCCTACAGATCATTGAAATGAAAATGAAAATGAAAATGAAAAATATTTTATTCAGTACCTAACTTAAATTAGAACAGCAGTATCTGTGCTGGCGCCTCTTTTTGAGTATACGAGATACTCGTGCTAAGAGAACACCGCTCTTCCACGTATTGTATCTTACGATTTAAATAGGTGTAAGAATTTATAAACTCCAAGAAATCTATATCATTATTCGACTACTTGACATTTGAACTTGTCAATTTAGTATCCGAGGTAAAAGAATAGACTATAGTTACTTTAACGGCACAGGTTGAAAAACTATGCTTTACATTGTGGCTTTAGTCGCTCAGATCTCGTCGCTCGCGCCCCCTGGCGGCTGTCACAGCCAAGAATCGCACTCTTGATTAATGTCGGTGACAGACGAGCGCAGGCGCAGGTGAGCTTGCGCTTAATTGCGAGCTTTATAAAGCTCATTGTTGCGTTGATTAAACCTTTAATTTACAAGCTTTTGTCGAGAGAAAGCTTATTACGCGTGTTGGAGTCATTGTCGGTGTGTAATTTGGAATGAGTTCTTGAGCATTGTGCCAAGTAAACCAAACTTTATGGTATTGTGTGTTATGAACTTACGAGGTCCCCCGTCGCGTTGTCTGTTTGTCTTGTTTCGAGTAATCTCAAAAACAATGGTATGTAACAAAAGTTCTCATAATCAAGAATAATTTGATATATAATAATAACTTACTAGTATAGAGTTACGAAAGACAAGAGTAGAGGAAAAACATAGAATGTACCAGTTGCTTCTCTTCCCGCGCAGATGGTAAAAGCCCATCGAAGGATTCGCCGAAAATCTTAGATTTCATGTTATAATAGGCGATACGGCTAGCAGCTCATCACTATCTTGATTCCCCTTTCCTCTTATACGCGCACAATCATACTAAACGTGGTCTTTAGGCCTTGTCACCTTATGCTCTGTCTACCCCATAAGGGATAAATAAGTGATTTATTCTTTTTAAAATAGATATAGGAGAACAAAACAAGATAAGCATAATAATTTAAACTTAAATAAGAACCAGCATATTCGATTAATACCCAACAACTGTTTAGTTTTTTATACAAATAATCTCACACCTCTAATTTTAATAAGCCTTCTAATGCTTTGAGCATTGCTTATAACAAATCTGAATCCAATGAGTCTTTTCTATTCAGAGTCTTAAATCCTTAACTCTTTCGGAGCTAAAACAGTTGAACGATATTTGATAGCGCGCCTTGTTAGTTTAAAAAAATACAGACGAATTGAGAACCTCCTCCTTTTTTTGAAGTCGGTTAAAAATATCACAGTGCATTCAAAAGGGAAGAGTCTGTGTCGTATTTATTGGCGTGTTTGTGTGTGTAAAGGTAGGTTTAGACTACCGGCGACAATATCTTGCCGCGCTTCCCCCCTAGTGGCGCTAGCTGTTAAGGGCTGGGATCCCCTAGCAGCCTTAAAGGGCCACAGAGTTAGGGGGGGATCACGCATTCCCGATCCCCCCCTCTCGGAGAGGAGGTCCAGCTAGGGTGGCTGGGCCGGCCAGCGGGTGCTGTGGTTCACAATATGCCCCCATAGCACCCGCTGTCTGGCAGTTGAAGGAATACCGGAGGTTTTAATGGGTATGCCTTCTACATTCCTTCGCTCCCAAATAGGAGGGAAAGAATGGAGGAGGAGAGCCCCATACACCCCGCCGCGTCGTCCCAAGGGCGCGGTGGATAGTGCATAATGCATTTTCCCTCCGAATAAAAAAAAAAAAAAAAAAAAAAAAAAGGTTTAGACTACGAGTACTACAACATTTTGGTATGTATATTCAGACACTGGTGTCTGTGTTTGAACGCTACTATCTGCGTCCGACATAAATTGCGACATCTTGTTCAGGTCACAATTTGTATCGTTGTCTATTCGGGCCTTTTGGCGCATAAATAATGATATGCTGGTAAGCATGTAGGTACATTATTAAAGCCTCCGCTTTCGCGATACATAAGTTATCGTAGAATCAACTCCCTATTTGTTAATTTTAGACCAATTTTAGACAGACTTACGCGGACCGCAGTAATAAGTAACTCTATAATTCCAAAGAAACTCCCAACCCAGGGGGTATATTCTGGAATTCGAAACTCGAAAGTCGAGTCATACCGTCATTCTCATTTTCACTAATGGTTTGTGAACTTCAAATTTTTAAATTTAGAGTAGGCTGCCAGGTTTCATGATTTCAGTTTACCCTACGTCAAAACCTCGATAAGTTATAGAACAGTATAACTTACCTATCAAATGGGGCTTCTTAATTTGTGTGCTTTTCGTGAAAACAGTCAGACATTATTTTACAGGCATTATACATTAAATCCCAACCTAAAAGCCCCAACACTAGTACTAATTATTCATTTCCCTTTGTTTTGAATTGAATGAAAAGGCCGGATCGGTTGTCTCCGCTCATTCAGTGAATGAATGAACAAATGAACGAATGGAACACGATATGGTACAGCTAATGCGCATGGCACGCTAGCTTTTGTTTCTTTCTAACTTACGGTTGAGCTTGCGCGAAAAGGAGAGACGAGTGTCTTTAACTTGAGCTATGGAATTGATATTCGTACTTACTGTAATTCGATACGTTACGACAATTATGCGATGATTATAATTATAAATACACCTTTTGATTAATTAGGAAACACGGAGATCGTTTACTCATTGTTTTTGAGGCATAAGAGGCGTAATTTTAGCCGTCTGCGGTTTTATTTTTATTTGTTTATCTTAGCACGGCCATCAATGTCTACCTTTGAGAATAGAGCGTTTTTTACTTTGAATTTACACTGGTGATGAAAGAATAAAATTAAGGATGGAAGTTTTTGTTATAAATATCTAGTTAGTTATATGAGATTGCTGCTATATTTACGACAATAAATGATAATAATCATAGTGCGATTGTGATTCCTGAACGATACAATTTGGCTGTCTTTTAATCAAAGGTCAATGGCCATTTCATAAACGGTTCTGGCTGAAAATCAGTGCTACAGGTGTCGAACACCTCAGCGTAATGCTGCGCCAGCGACCGTTTCACTTTTGCGAAGATACAACGCTGATGATCTATTTTTCATGTCTGTGTTTTTTCTTTTGATTTTTTTCTATAAAATTGTGTAGGTATATTCTCTTATATTCGTGTGTCTTGCAATAAGGAATAAATGTCTTCTTTCTTTCTTTTTCTTTCCATTTGCTAGGCAAGTGTGCTACATCTCAGGCCATATTTTCGCTTTGTAATAAATAAATATCATGTGTCAATTAACATAAAATAAGCAAAGCTTGCACTATGGGCAATGGATAAACTTACTTATATTGAAAAATATAAACAGAAATATATAAACCTAGAGAAGAAACATCCATATTATTAATCGACTTCAAAAAAAAGGAGGCTAAAAAACGAGGAGGGGTAGGTATGTGTCCGCGATTTGTCATACGTCTTATCTGTCCCGATCAGCGATCGAACCTAAGACCTGAAGCTTCCTAGCCCGCTTCCATACCTCTAGGCTACCCGCTACCACAATCTCAGCGAAAAACGCCAGTCTCTATGACCAAGCTAGAAACTATAGCTCCACAAAACAATGTCCTCTATCCCTCGCGTCCCTCTGATTTCTTGCCCAATTAACAAGAAAAACAGCGGGCGATAATCCAACGTCCGTTGGAGATGCATTATTACGATTTGACAGCACAATAATACCGATGTCCACGGCTACTTCAATCAAGACAACACTGTCCAGAAAACACCCTAAGGTTTCCCTTTAGAGCTCTTATTCAGCCGAGTTCTTTTGACGGTTAGGACGTTCTGCTGGTGGCGACGAGGCTTATTAAGCCGTGTGAAGGAAGGTGTGTTCCTGACAAATGCTAGATCGGTCAGTCTTTGTTGACCGATGCGGCTGTATAGAATGTTTTGATGCGGAATTAGTTCATTATTAACCGTCGAGTTCTATTGAGCGCCTTGTTGCATGTCCGGGGAGTTTCTTGAGTTATTTTCGTTGCGAAATGGCGAGGATTCTGAGGTTGATTGATGGTTGTGATTGTCGTTTGACGCGTTTGAGGATAATGGGGAAAGAAGATTTTTGATGCACGCATAGTTTTCCATTTTATAGATACGTTGATTTTGATGTATAAGTAAATTTATCCAAATTTAAGTCGCTCATGTCTCTGATATTCGACATAAATCGGTGCATTCGAGAGATTTAAATATTTAGTTTCATTCTTTTTAAATTACACATTCATCACTATGCTGATTCCCCTTTCCTCTTATACGCACAATCATGCTAAACGTGGTCTTTAGGCCTTGTCACCTTAGGCTCTGTCTACCCCATATGGGATAAAGAAGTGATTTATTCTTTTTTAAATAGATATAGGAGAACAAAGCAAGATAATCATAATAAATAATTAAACCATAAACTTAGATCTGAAATCCCCGAAAGCCGAAGAGCTGCCCGACACAGGGGTGATAAGTCTGGCGTCTGGTTTTTACTATTTTTATTATCATTTATTTTGCCTCAGGCATTAGTTTGTGGAGGTCCACATCCATGAATAAGAAGATATATGGATTTTTCATGAATGACGAGAGGGATCAAAGTGAAACTTTTCTGTTCAAGGCTCTTCTAAGTATTTGCAAATGCAATTTTTTGAAGTTGTCAATTATAAAACCGCGCCATTTTCTATGCTGGTAGCAATTATATCTAGAATTATTTTTAAAGTTTTTTAATGTTCGGTGTGAAAAGTTGTATGAGCCACTCGGGAGCAAAACTGTTTTCAACTTGGGCGTTAACACTTGAATCCCTCATTACGGTCTGGATTCAATGTAGCGCCCTTGCCGTAAATAAATCATTTTGCTCCCTTGTGGCACAAATAACTATAGTTTACTCGGCATTATTTACCTACAGCCTGTAGGTACCTGGCACATAAAACTAGCTCATTCGCTCCGCTAGCTAACATATCTTTAGTCATAAAATAATGTTGAAACACGACATACTCCAAGTATTTCTATGCACGAATTGAATTGTATGGGCTTGGATGACAACTGCCTAAGTAATTTCTCAGTACGGCCGCTACTGTGTCTTCGCCGGCACGTAATAAAGAAAACTAAGCGGAATAAAAGCTAACATATAACTATATATGTATATAATATGGCGCGGGAAGGCATAAATATAAATGACTAGCCTTCGTCCGCCGCTTTGCTTAGCGAACCATTAGAGATGATAAAAAGGCATTTCATTAGCTTATTCTGGTGTCATACCTCTGGGCAAAAGCCTCTCCTTTACTTACGCAAAAAAAAAATACGGTTCCAAAAGTAAAACTGACCAAAAACACAATCATCTAAATCTATAACATATCTGTTTGTATGCTCGTTATTCTTCAACGATGAAATGGCTGGACAGATAGGAATTGAATTTCACTGAATTTTAGTCAATTTATAAAAAAAATAGCGATTTTGTTTGAAAATCGTGATCCGTAGGATTGTTGAGATAAGCCCCCTTATTCATAAACGCTCTGTAGGCTTCTGCTAACTTAGCAATCGTTGGTCCTTATCTATCACTTTGACATTTACCTTTCACAGATAAGGACAAACTATTGCTAAGTTAGCAGAAGTCTATAGAGCGTTTATGAATAAGGAGGTTTTTTTTTTTTTTTTTTTTTCCTCTTTTGGACTTGGGCTTTTGGTGTTGCCCTTAGCCATATTCAAGTTTGGGAAATTGGACACGGATAAGGAATGGTTCATCTTAGGGATAGGTGCGAAATTTGGAATAAAGGGTCAGGGTAGGTAGAATGTATAGATACATATATGCATATTATGAGTTATATTTTGATATTATTTTTAGAAATAAATAATGCTAATGAATTATATATGTTAGGAAAAGTCAACAAGGAGGATATGTTTGTAGGAAGAGGTATATTTTGGGATATTATTGATTCCATAAATAAAGTTCGGTCGAGTAATGAGCAGGATAGGAAAATGTGATTCAAGTCTGCCACCTCAGCTCCACAGTCACACGTCTCGCTATTTACTATGTTAAATCTAAAAAGATGAGAGGGAGCGCACGTATGGCCTAGTCTCATTCGAGTCAAAATAGAGGTTTCTCTTCTGTCTAATTTCGAATTATAAAACCATGGTTTCAGCGGAATTTCTTTTTGTATGTTATAATAGTAACTTCCAGTCTCCAAGGAACTCCAAAACCAAAAGAATTCCCAGGAGTTCTGGAGATGTCTCTTAGGAAGGGCTAAGAGATCATGGGCATAATTTTTGTAAGGGAAAATATCCCCCGAATGGACAGCCTCAAGAGCCAGCTGGTCCGCCCTTTCATTCCCACTTATCCCGGAATGGCTCGGCACCCATACAAACTGAATCTCAAGGCTTTTGGTACTGCATTCGTATAACAGAGCCCTAATGTCAAAAATCAGGGGATATATTTTTTTAAATTTAAACGGAGAGTGTAATAATGCTTGTAGGCTGCTTTTTGAGTCAGAAAAAATTACAGTTTTCCCTAATTTCATCATATGAGCATACTCAACAGCTTTATATAGCCCGTAAGCTTCACCTGTAAAAACTGAGGATTCCGGGGGAAGTTTAATTTTTTGCACAATATTGAACTGATGATGATACACCCCAACCCCAACACAGCTGGTTGTCGAAGGTTTGGATGCATCTGTGTAAATGTAATGCCAATCATACCAATGGATATTAAGTAATTGGTTAAATAAAGGTTTTGCATTTGTACTGCTCTTGATAATACCTGTATCGAGTAAAACTGTTGGCTTAAGTAATAAAGCTTCAAATTTAACATTAAATAGAGGAAGACTCGTATATCGATGGCTAGAAGTTGTATGAGGTAAAAATTTTAAATAACTATTGATAATAAAGGGAGGACTTTTGTTGCGCCAGTATGAAGATGTTTCTATTTCTTTGTATAGAGAAGATAATTTAGATATGATAGGATGATTTGAAAAATGCATGGAACGAAAAATAAATCTGTCTGCTAAAAACTGTTGACGTAAGTGTAACGGTGGATCTACACACTCCACCTGCATCGCATTGACGGGGCTGGTCTTCATTGCTCCCAGTATTATTCGCAAAGCCTTATTTTGAATTTTATTAAGAATTTGGAAAGCGATATCTGTACCTGGACGTAGCAAAAAGGACCCATAATCCAATACACTTCGAATGACAGCATTGTATACGAGCTTTAAGTAAAAAGGGTGACTACCCCACCAAACTCCAGCTAAACATCTTATTATATTTAAAGAACGCTCACATCTATTTTTTATATATGTGCAATGAGCTTTGGCCGAGAGTCTACTGTCAAATACTACCCCTAAATATTTAGCCTCATTGCTAAATGAAATGAGTGACCCATCGTAAACTAAATTCAAATCACACGTCTTTGTTCTGGTTGAAAATAATACCGCTGATGTTTTGGAAACTGAAAGCTCCAAACCGTTTGTATCTAAATATCTCTTCAGTTGTTTAAGGTTGCAATTGATTACTGCACATGCATCACTTACACATTTATCTGCACAGTACAGTACCAAATCATCAGCGTATTGTAAAGCTGACACAGGATGTACTAAATTCGACTGAAAGTCGTAAGTATATATATTAAAAAGTAATGGGCTTAAAACAGAGCCCTGTGGCAGACCTTTCCAAACAGTTCTGTATAGAGTATCGGAATCTAGGATAAGTTTAATAATTCTTTCTCGAAACATTACTGAAATAATATTTATAAGACGAGTTGGAACGCTCAATGTTCCTAATTTATTTATAAGTATATCTATATTTACATTATCGTATGCGGAGTTAATGTCTACAAAGCAAGCTACTACTGATTCACCCTTAGAGTGGGCTAGTAAAATATCCGAAACCAGTAGGCCTACACAATCTGAAGTGCTTTTGCTTTTGCGAAACCCGAATTGACAATCTGGGAGCAATTTTTTAGTTTCAATTAACCACTCCAGGCGATTTTTTATCAAATGGGTTTATTAGGTTTTTGAAATGGCAACACTAACTGTGTTTTCCATAGTGGGGGAATATGGCCTGACATAAAAATAAGGTTAAGGAGATCGAGATAATAACCTAAAATTTGGTCGCTAGAGTGAGCTAAAAAAGAGTAAGGAATACCATCACAACCCGGTGCAGAATCAATTACATACGACAACACGCTTTTCAATTCCGATAGTGAGAAGAGGTTATTTAAATGTTGACCATCGCTATCGCAGGGAATTGATTCGATGGTTAATGGCATAGTTGACACAAAAGGAGGAGCAAGTTTATCTAAAAACTTGTCAACTACTGTAGGCTCTAATTTAGTGGCGGAGTTATCGATAAACGCTCCTCTAAATCTTCTAATTTTTCTCCATATTTCGGAAATGTGAGTGTTTGGAGATAAAGATGAACAAAAGTTTCTCCAGCTGTCCCTCTTTTTTTTCTTTAAAAGCTTTTTTGTTTCTCTCATTATGGTAACTAAATTATTGTAATTTTCTTCACTCATGTTAGTCCTATAAATTAATTCCATTTCCTTTCGCTCTTTTACAGCCGTACTGCATTCAGAGTCCCACCATGGTGGACAGGGAATACGCATATCAGAAGATTTTTTAACTGGAAAAACCTCATCTGCTGCTTCAAGCAATATTTTAGCAAATTCATTGGAACTATCTATAATTTGACTAGAATCTCTTACAGCTGGCAATATACTGAATTTACTATCTAAGTGTTTCTTAAAATCATCCCATTTGTTATTAATAATTACATGTTTTAATGTGGATGACCTTTTTAGAAATGGTTTATTTTTGAATGGGAAAGATATTATCAGTGGGTAATGATCACTGCCATAGGTAGATGGTAGTACTTCCCAAGACAATGTAGTGGCAATTGAAGATGTACTTATGGATAAATCAATAGCACTTATATTTTCATGTGGAGCTGTTTGTCTCGTAGGTGCTCCAGAATTTAATATACAGAGATTAAGAGAGTCAACTATATCTAAAATTTCTTCACCATTATCAGTGGAATCACTACATCCCCAGGCTTGGTGATGGCAATTAAAATCCCCTAAAATGATGAATGGAGAAGGAAGTGAGGCTATAATTGATTTGATCTCTCTAAGTATAACTAATGAAGGATGAGGAATATACAATGAAACTATACAGATATTATTTACAATTGCAGCAATTACTGAAAAACTATTACTATGTGATGGTAATGGATGATATGTAAAATGAAATGAGTTTTTTACAATGATGGTTACACCGCCATGTCCGTCTGACCTATCTTCACGGAGGCAAGCATAGCCAGGAATTTTGAAACTAGACTCTGGTCTGAGCCAAGTTTCGCTTAAAGCAATAAGAAAAGGATCTAACTTATTAATTAAATGTAGTAAATCTGATTTTTTATTACTAATGCTGCGACAATTCCACTGAAGGATTCTGCTTTTGTTGCTGCTGGCCATTATTGACATTTATAATATTGGAAATAAAAGTAATTATATCAGCAACGTTGTTCGGTATTAAATTTGAAGAGGATAACAATTTAATGAGCTCTAGGATGAGCTCACTAATGGAAGGCTTACTAGTGCTGTTTTTTTCTCCCCAAATAGCAGTACCATTGCCAGACGGAGATGGCATATCATAGTCTTTAACTAGCTCATTATGAGCATTTTTATCATAACTTTTTTGAGTTTTAGGTGTACCACGAGGCTTAAGAAATACGGTCTTTTTATATGATTGTGATGGAGCTGACTGATGATTGGGAGTGGGGTTAATTTGAGGCTGTGTAAGTGATGGAGGGGTTAAGACAACATCTGCATAGGGTTTGCTGACCGGATGGTGCAGCTTTGATGCTTCAGCATATGATAAACAGCTTTGTGCCATAGATAATTTGATGCTTTTTTGTCTCTCAAATTCAGGACATTTTTTGCTTATTGCAAAGTGAAAACCAGTACATAAACAGCAAGAAACAGAATCTTCTTCGATGTTACATGTAGAGCCAGAGTGACCTTGACCACACTTGTAACAGCGTGGTTTAGATCGGCATTGTGTCTTGGTGTGACCATATCGGCAGCAATTATAGCATTGGATAGTTGGGAAAATGTACAAATCTACAGGCAGAGCATTATAACACATGAATATTCTTTTTGGCAACACTTGCCCATCGAATGTTAAAACTACTGTTTGCGATGGTTTCCACACAGCTGCACCCTCTACCATGGTTTTATAATTCAATCTTCTTACTTTTATAACTTCTCCTGTACCCAAAGGTACCGAGATGTTCATTTTAATTTCGTCTAAAGACCACTCAACGGGAACACCCTTAACAAGTCCCATCCTCATTACACTAAAGGAAGGGATAAATGCTTTGTATTTGCTTTCTGTGAGGTTTTTATCATTTAGGAATTTGTTAGCATCATCAAGGTGGGAAAATGACAGAGTAACTCTATTCCTCCCAATTCTTTTCACACTGCCATTAATTATGTTTTTATAAGAGTGCTTTTTTAGGAACTTTCCAAAAGAAATGGGATGAATCGAGGTGCCGCTATTAGGTGCATCCTCTATTTTCTGTACATGCACCAAGAAAGGTGAACAGTCTGTGGCTACATATATTTTCCTGAAGTTGTCTGTAGGCTGAGGTGGCGAAGTGTTGTTAGTTTCGGGAATATTCTGCGTTGTTGTAACTATAGGTTTGTCAATAATGGAATCAGGACTATCACAAATACAATCATGTTCCGTCTTGTTAGAATTCTTACTACTACGCCTTTTTTTGTTACAATGGCGGCATACCCTCCTTGACGGACGAATCCGTTTTCTAATTTTATTAGAATCTAATGATACTGAGCCATCAGTAGTGTGGTCAGTATCCATACAATCGCTAATAGTTACTGTGTGAAATACCTGAGGGACCCCGCCCCCAGGGTCGTCTGGTTCCTCCATATAAAATAGTTATATTAATAAATTCTGACTTACCAATAAGAAATAAAATAAATAAAAGTATTTACAACTAATAAAATAAAGTTATTTACACTGATTACCCTACGCTGACCACTATTTTAAATTTTAAATTTTCAAGTCGGAAAAAACACGCGCGCTCAACTCGAGATTTCCCGCCCTTTTTCAATAAGGAGGTTAAAGTATAAATGTGGGAGTGAGCGGAATGACATAATGAATGACTGAGATGGAAGAATGAGAGAGTGAACGTGTTAGAGAAAAAATGTCAAGAGGACCCGACGGCGGTTATGAGAGCGTCAATTTGTGTTATTTTAATTTATGCATGTTGTTTTAGAATATAGTGCTAAAAGAAGTCAATGAATCTTTTATTGGTCACCCGACCTACATAAATGTAGCCCATTTTACCAGAGATCCAACTATCTACAAACATTTTTTTCACCCAAATGCGTCTAGTCAGCAACAAACATATCAAACGTACAGACAAACAAACTCTCTCATTTTCAATATTAGCATGTTTTCTAATAACGCCGCTGTGAACGGACTCTTAATTTTACGCCAAAGCTCGCAAAAGCAAAGCAAACTGTTTATTTTGCCTTTGTTCTGAGAAACGATGGCGTAGTCTCGCACTAAAACATTATTATGGACCTGAGTATTCATTGTAATGCTTCTACAGATATACATAAAGTCTGCGCGGTGTTTACCTACTCTTGTACTGCTATGAGTAGTCAGAAGACAGGGCTGGCCAAAGCATGGCCCGCGGGGCGCGTGCGGTGCGTTTGGGTTTATCATTTAAGGGCAGAGAGTTTCGGTACTTTTCGATTTTGTGCCAAATCTAAAACGAGATTCACAACTAGTTCAGAAGCTAAAAGTATAGACGAACAAAATTATAAACTTTAAACTTAATAAGTTTTATGTTACTGTATTTAAGTATTTTGATTGTATTGTTTCCTTTTTTCTTTTGCCTTCTATTGTGTGCAAGACTGCCGAATTTTTTAAACTTTATCTTTTTTATACTTTTGTTTATTAATTGCATTAATTTCCCTTTGGCGCTTGTACTATGGTTTATTATCCCTTTTTTATTATATTACAATACAATACAATATCCAAAACATGTCTTTTTCTCTTACGGGGTAGACAGAGCCTAGGATGAAAAGACCTACAAGCCACGTTTAGCAAGATTGTGGGGCTAGGTATAGATAGAAAATGGAATCAAAATAGTAATGGGTTGCTAGCCGCATCGCTTATAACATGATTTCTATGATTTTCGCCCATGTCTATGGGCTTTTACCATCTGCCCGGGAAGAGAAGCAACTGGTACATTCTATTATATTATACTAGCCTATATTTGTGGCCCACGCTGAGCAACGGCTTCCCCTCTCAACCTCCACCTCTCCCAATATAGAGTTACATCCGACCTCAGATCAAATAAAAAGTAAAGATAGAGCGCGGTGAACAGCCGAGTGAAGCCGGTTTTATAAACATGTGTGCGTAGGCCGGTGCTGCCATAATAATTAGTAATACCCCGATACTGCAAAAATATATAATAATAATGGGTTTGGAAATCTGAAAAAATACATAAAGTAGTATGTATTTTAGGTTGCGTGTCACTTTCTCACGTTTTAAGCCGTGCTAATAAAGAATAGAATTTAAAATGAAAAAGAAAAGGTTGTATTACAGAGGCTGCATTCACCATTGGGTGAATAATAGGGTAACTAAAATATTATAATGGCAACACTATTGTTGACGTTTTGTCAGAAGCAAAAATTATTTCGATTTTTATTGAAAATATTGGTTTACGAGTTTACTAACGTGTGATAAGTGATTCCATCCTGCTTTTTATTTTTGGACGAATAGTTTTTACACCCTTTCACTACGCAATTTGGCATTATTACTGATATTAGTCCAATTTAAAATACGTTGTGCTCCACGGGAATGCGTAGCTCAAATAATAAGGTTTTGGTATATTTTGGTTGCAAGTGTGTGCGTGTCACTGTGTAAGCACACGGATTGGTGCAGTTTGACCGGCTTCACTTCGTTGTTTGCAGCGCTCTATCTTTACTTTTTATTTGATCTGAGCATCCGACCAGTTCCGCGTCCAGAAAATACCAAAAATAAATAAATATGACTAAGACTCGGCGGACACTAGGCATTCTGTCACTATGTTTAAGCGTGTCGTCCACGTAAAGAACGTCAAATCGCCCGCCACGCCAAATCTCAAACTTTCCGGAATGGCACTCCACTATCAGTTTCAAGTGTCAAAAAGTCACCTCCCACCTACCTCACTTCACTTCCTCCATCACAGCAACGTCATTTTTTGACAATTGAAGTTCGAAACTTGAAGTAGTGTAGCGCAGTAAAATCATCTCGGACTCCACAAGATTAGCTCGCCGAAGGATCCCTAACCCGTTCCCCAACGAGGTGTCAATAAATCATCGCCGCCCCCTGATTTAATATTGTCGTAATGATAAAAACGCGTTAGCGCTCCTGACTAACTGCGCTCAGAGACTAACAGCGGCAGACAGGGCACTTTGTTGCACTCCGGAAGTTAAAGAAAATCATTCTGTGCCATGAAGACACGGCTCTACTTAGTATTGTTTGGTTTTAATATAAGCAATAAGCGAATTTTGTCACAACTGTGCAATCCCTCTCATACAGAGAGAGGAGACCAATGCCCAGCATTGGGACGCTGGAGACAAAAGTTCTCCGGCTCTTTCTTTAATGAAAGTCTGTAGTTAACAAACTTTTTAAACAAAGTCGTATAAAAGAGGAAAATTGATATTAAATATCGAAATATCTCGAAAACGGTGAGATTTTCACGAAAGTAAATTTTTCCATACCTATTCGGTTGCCTCCCCGCTTATCTGTCCCTTAAGTATGTAGGACTACCTGACGGGACACTATTATTGGTCTACCTTTACAGCTGCAACTGTAAAAATGCTTAGTAAATATAAACCGAAAGTTCACTCACCTTTTCACTTGTTTCCACGTGCACTGGCATCACTGAGGCGCACCCCAAAGCGCGAACTCGCAGCCAACAGTCCTGTCTACCTCCCACTTGATCTCCCAAGTACCAATCCGCCAACTCCTCGTTTGTGGCTGATGACCTTTTTTGTCGACCGTCCCTTTTGACACCTGCCGCTTTTCGGGCCGAGTACATCAATAACACTTTATGTCCCGGTGGTCCGGGTTATTACACACAATTGATACATTAAGATTGTGCTTTTGATCTTCGGCGAGGAAGTGCTTCCGATAAGTTTGCATGAAGAACTAAAACTGCACGTGGGCGACAAAGTGACAATGACAACATACATGCATAAATCACGTCTTTATCCCTTACGAATAGACATAGCCTAAGGTAACAAACCCATAAGGCCACGTTTAGCATGATTAAGGGTGTATAGGTGGAAAGGGAAATCAAAAGAGTGATGGGTTGCTAGCCGCATCGCCTTTAACATGATTCCTAAGACTTTCGCCCATTCCCTCGGGCTTTTACCATCTGCGCGGGAAGAGAAGCAACTGGTACATTCAATGTTTTTCCTTTGCTCCCAGACCAGCATGGAAGGTTCTTTTTTTTAACGGCGAGGTAATCTTTATAGATGCCCTAGGCACGGGGATGCCTAGGGTTATGTGGGACACCCAAACTAAAAAGTCTCCGGCCTTGCCTCAATCCGGTGTGATGGCGACGCAGTGGGATGCCACTAGGGCTTCACCACAAACGCGCCCTCGGTGGCCCCGGCTTCCGCCAGGACCGCGCCAAGAAGGCGAGGGCCCGTACGCTGGACCCGTCTTCCCTTAGACGATGAGACCGTGCAATGCAGGTAGGTAATTATAGGGGTAGAATTGAAGGTCACGTTTAGCATGGTTGTGGGCGTATAGGTGGAAAGGGTAATCAAAATAGTGATGGGTTGCTGGCATCGCCTATAACATGATCCTAAAGATAAAGGCTATACTTCTACTAGCTCACTTGACCTTCGCCTGGCGACGCCCTCATTCAGAAACAAGGTTACAAATTAAATTCCCTTATAGACTACAAGCCCATGGAAAAAAAAACATGTGAAATGAACCAGCGTGAAACACGCTTAGAAGGCTGTTACTATACTTGCTTCATAAAATAACTCTGAGCACTATGCCGTCTTTTCTGAGCGATACAGATTGTTTCCCATACATTGAAAAAAAAATGCACTAACTTCCGGCACCACTACTATTTTTAATCATCTATAAGCTATAAAAACGCCGTAAATTAATGATTAGTCGTAATTCCTCACTTGTACCTGAGAAATTCCATAAATGTACCGCTCAGAAAAGACGGCATAGCGCTCAGATTTATTTTATGAAACAAGTATAGTAACAGCCTTCTAAGCGTGTTTCACGCTGGTTCATTTCACATGTTTTTTTGTCTATGGGCTTGTAGTCTATTAGAAACTGGCATTAAACAACTTTTTTCTATTCTGTCAAATTCTCGGCTAATTTCGATTCACCTGCCTGCGTCCTAGCACGGGGGAGTGTCGGTTGTCTAATCGCCAAGTTGCTTGAATGACTTTGGCTAATTATTTTCCACATGACAAGCTGATTGCACACTGGAATTAACGCTAATTATTTCTATGTGATGGTCTTGTCAGTACACACCTTGGTATCAACATGATGTTTACTAATTGAAAATTATAAAAAGGTTATAAATGTTAATTTTTGACGGCTGGGTAGAGTGGTTAGAGAACCTGACTAAGGCTTGTCTCAGATTCCATTCCCGGTCGGGGCAGATATGGAAAACATGAATGTTTATGTTCTTCAGTCTTGTTTTTTAATTTGAGTAGGGAAGTACAAATACAATAACTCTTTATTGATCACCACATAATAACAACCAAAACACAAAAAAGGTATACAGAATATTACAAGGTAACAATAGGCG
This sequence comes from Pandemis corylana, assembly GCA_949127965.1. Lineage (NCBI taxonomy): Eukaryota > Metazoa > Arthropoda > Insecta > Lepidoptera > Tortricidae > Pandemis > Pandemis corylana. The sequence continues at coordinate 14,222,815 of OX421860.1, forward strand.
ACCTTGTCGCTACAGAGCGATCTCTACCAGGCATTCATAATGGACTGGAGAAAAGAACAGATCACCAGACCAATTTATCTATTTATGTATGTCGGTTGCCTAGAATAGGTACTTACACGATACAAATTGCTTAGTTCGGGACTAGGATAATTTACGTTCATTGTCTCAATACATTTTACATAGTTTTTTTCTTCTTTTTTTTCCCTAATTTGTTTCACAAACCGTGTCCTGAAAATATGGAACAAAACAAAAAAAAATATTATTCAATTTGGCGCAGTCTTTCTGAAGTTTTGGGCGATATATTTTCGACGATTCATTTTTATTTATTATAGTTTTAAGATTTATTTATACGAATTACTAGCAATTTTATTAAAGTTACTGTGCTTTAAATTGCTTTAAGACTGCTGATGCTGATGTCCTGATTTAATTGTATTGTATTTAATTGTAGTAGTAGATGTACGAGTATATTATTTATATTATTATTTCCATTTCCATACATTAGTAGATGTTAGAAATGTACGACGTCAAAGGGAAAATAAGTTCAGAAAGCAGCCATAGTATGATCGATATACACACATATATCACGTTTTTGTCCCTTACGGGGTAAACAGAGCCTGAGGTAACAAAACCTTAAGGCCACGTTCAGCATGATTAAGGGCGTATAGCTGGAATGGAAAGGGAAATCAAAATAGTGATGGGTTTCTAGCCGCATCGCCTATAACATGATTCCTAAGAATTTCGCCCATTCCCTCGATGGGCGTTTACCATCTGCGCGGGAAGAGAAGTAACTGGTACATTCTACGTTTTTCCTTTGCTCCCAGACCAGCATGGAAGTAACCCTTAATTTCCCGTGGCACTACTGAATGGCACTACTGTCTAAAGATTTCTATTTCAAAATCAAGTTTAACATAGTCGACGGAGCTCCGCTTTGGCGGAGCTCTTGTTTCTGGGTATTTTTGGCCCTTCGGGCCTGCTGAAGATCTAACATAACCTAAACCTACCTCCCATTTATGAGATTTATTTTGATCAGTAGTGCCAAATAGTAGTGCCATGGGTAATACTCCGAAATAACTCGATTAATTTTAATAAAAATCAAAAAGTAAACATATAATCAATTACGTAAAATGGGTTTTTCCGTGTAAAAGATAAAGGAAACACAATTGAGAAAAATTTGTGCACGGTGTAAGTCGAATAAGACTGATGTGTTGCCACAACTGGATAGCTATTATGACCACTCTAATTGCTTTTTTTCTCTAAGTTGTCACATATCTCTGTAGTTTTATATTTTACCTCATCCGTAGACAAATGACTGGCTTCTCATCTGCCGTGACTCATTCGTCAGCGGCCTGTGGGAATGATCATTTGCGGGGGAATGCGACATCCATGTATCAAATTTGATACAGCACTCGTTATGATGCGGTAAAAACTTTGAACTTGACGGATTTCGGGGGCGCTGCACCGGTTATGGGCGGCAGCGGCGCGTTTTTTGCCTCCTTTAAATAAGCATATGAAAAAAACAACCTTTTTATTTTATCGCAGTCTCCGTCTTCGTAAGTTTCAGCTCTATGACAGAAATTAGACAAAGTTGATTTCCGATTGTTTGATTACATTTTTAGAAATAAGCTCAAAAATTTGACAGAAGTATAATAACATTGGTAAATGGGTGTTTTCCAAAGAAAAGTTCACAAGTTATTTTATTCCAGAATTTAAATATTTTGGGTTTTTCTTACTCAGAATCGATTACCCTATCGATTCTCATACAAGAAAAAATGTGTTCCAGAATTAGTTATGGAATTATTTTTCCTGTTTGTCACGTTCCGCACTTAGGTAATATTAAAAGAAGTGACGAACTGGAATGGAAATTTTGGGACACATTTTTTCTTGTATTAGGGTCGATAGGGTAAACGATTCTGAGTAAGAAAAACCCAAAATAGCAAAATTCTGGAAAAAAATGCTCATGTGGACTTTTTTTGGAAAATGCTCAAATATCTATTTTGTGCCGATTTAGTTCAACGCATAACAATAAAGAAAACTTGGAGTCGGACGAATGAGCAACTAAAGTATTGCTCACTCACGATTCGAAGTCGGAGACATTTGAACAATCACCAGTCTCCGACTTATAATCGTGAATATAAAATATTTGCCTTGCTACTCCGCTACTCGCATGCAAGACAGTCAACCATCAAGATAGGCAAATGTTCATTGAAATAGACCTCCGCAAAGTAACGCCTGATTCAATAGAATAATTTAATCGTGAGTTAAACTGTTACATTTAAAGTTTTTTTTTAGTTACCGTGAGGATTAACTGGCAAAGGAATCAAACTAGGTAACTATTAATCGTTGTTAACAAAAAATATATCTTCATCGCTGTAGTTTTGTGACTTGCACCAGCGCCCTCTAATGACGAGTTTGGGAAAAACGTTTAAAAGGCGATGTTAGCGCGCATTCGTCGCGCGGCGCGGCCTGCGCCGGCGCATTACGACGCCACTCCACTAATAACACGGGTACAGTGACAGAAACTCAATCGCGTACCACTGTGGAACCTTTTCACTGAAAATAGCATATAAATAATATATATTTTATTTATTGTGTATTAGTTTATCGTATTTATCTATTATGTGCAGTTTTTTATTAGGTATATCTTACATAAAGTATTTAAAATGTAGACATTTAGGATTATTTTAGATTTCGATCGGTTCTTTTGCTTTTTCTGTGTCTACTCTTGCTTAATACTTATGTCCTGTCAATCGTTCAAAGGTTAACTGGAAGAGATCCCTTTTAGGGATATGTTCGTCTTTGTGCATTTGTGTTGTCCTGTATGGACATAAGTATTAAGCAAGAGTAGACACACAGAAAAAGTAAAAGAACCGATCGAAACCTAAAATAATACTAAATGTCTAAACTTTAAATAATACAAGATATAATAATAAACTACACATAAAGCATCTAATTGTTCCCTTCATAAAAAGTCTTCTGGGATTTCAACGAATAAAAAAACTGAATTGATCCACTAGAACTAGACGTAGTTACAGTTGAAAACAGTGTTCCACGACGCATGCGCCGGTAATGACTTCTAAATGTTTCCCGATGATCTCATGACCTCAATTACCTCTGATGATTTGGCTGCACTTTTGATATTCCGTCATTTTCGTTACGTAAGTCATTATGTAACTTATTATTGAAAGAAAACGTGTGTACGGTCGCGGGAAACCGCTAGTCTCTAATAAAGTGGATATATTATAACACAAACAAACAAACACCAATCACGTCTTTATCCCTTACGGGGTAGACAGAGCCTAAGGTAACAAGACCTACAGGCCACGTTTAGCAAGACACTCAAGGCGTAGAGGTGGGAAGTGGAATCAAAATAGTGATGGGTTGCTAGCCGCATCGCCTATAACGTGAATGATTCCTATGATTTTCGCCCATCCCCTCGATGGGTTTTTACCATTTGCGCGGGAAGAGAAGCAACTGGTACATTCTATGTTTTTTCTTTGCTCCCAGACCAGCATGGAAAAGGATATATTATAGGCCCCTTTATTCCGTTTCGCTACAATTTCAGTAGGTACATTGTGTAGTTTTTTTTTATAAATTATCGCGTACTTCGGCGTGCCTCATGGCATAGGCCTCCTCCATTTATTGGAGGGTTTGGGCTATAGTTCCCACGCGGGCCCAGTGCGAGGGAACTTCACACACACCATTGAAGTACCTCGCAGATGTGTGAGGTTTCCTTCCCGATGTTTACCTTCACCGAAAAAAACACAGCAAATTTCAAATGTAACTTCGCACATAAATTCCGAAAAACTCAGAAGTGTGAACCCAGGATTCGAACCCACGACCCTCTGCTTGAGATGCCACTGGTCAAACCACTGGGCTTGTACCTATTATACGTGCATTGCATCACATTGCCGAAACTGGTAACCCGATCGTCCCTTTGTGCGCGCCGCGATCGGCGGGGTCAATCGGCGCGCGCGCAGCGGCCGCGCCACGCAGCTCCTGTGCGCATGCGCTGCGGTTTACCGAACCAACACATCTCTATACAAAATTCAGTATTCATAGACTCGATGAGAGTTTGTAGTAGCTTACCTAAGTACAAGGGCATAAATATATGGACGTTACCCAAAACGTCAAAAACATCACACCTTTATGCCACAAACAAGGCCGGTGACACATATATTTGACGCAACGGCTGTATTCATATTTATGTGGGACTAATTTAATAAAAAAAAAACAATTTAGTCACCGTTTTAGTATATCTCAATTAGTTTACGTTACAACCAAATCTTACCGCTAACTGAATCCTCAATATCTTTCATACGTCACCTCATTCTTCAAATCGAATATTTGCTCTCTCACTCTTATATCATCCGTCTCGTTCACACCCTCTTACGTTCCATTCCACATATTATAATTATACGAACGACACGTTTCGAATTAGCTAGTAGACGCACAGTTCGTAGCATTCCAGGAACACAAGCAGATATTTGAAAGCACATGTGTGGACCACTCGAAAGTGGTGAAAAATTGTGCTGTAATTCAAATACGAGTAGCTTAGAAGATACTTACGGCTCTCATTAATCTCGTGGCCTAGTCAAAAATATGATAAGAGCTGTAGTTTTGAAGATATAAACAGATTTATACCACTTTCGATTGGTATTTTCCCACATGTGCTTTCAAAAATCGGGCCCCAGATGAGCGACTGGACTCCGTAGCTGTCCTCAGTAGCTGGTGCTTAGACAAATCAAAACATTACTACTAAATCAATCAAAGTTATAACCGTAATTATCGTGTTAAATACTAAATTGAGTAATAAACAGTGAGATGGTTCAGAACTCGTTTCTCGTTTCTAAACGATAGCTTAATCACCTTCCTTATTGATGGAGATTGATGTAAAAAAAAACAGCTAAACTCTCTGGGTGTTTTTCGTTCGTCGCTTTTGAGAGGAAAATAGAGATAGGTATAGTTATTTGTGTCACAAGGGAGCAAAATTATTTACGAATGCAGAATCCAGAATGTAGCGAAGGATTCTATAATAGAACCCTGAGCGTAATGAGGAATTCAAGTGTTAACGCCTAGGGTGAATATAATTTTGCTCCTGAGCGGCTCATACAACTTTTCACACCGAGCAGTAAGAAACTTGAAAAAAAAATCTATAAATAATTATGGAGCAACCAGAATAGTAAATGGCGTGGTTTTACAATTATCAACTTCAAAAAAATGTATGTTAAAAAAAAGCATTAGACAAGACTTGAATAGAAAAGTAGCACTTTGAGAGGGCTCGTTAGAGAGCAAAAGTTACTTTTCTGAATGAGAGGTGTGTAAAATCTATTCTAAAGGCTTGCCTTATTATGACAGAAGGCCTGTGCCAAGTGGGACGTGTAGGTAGAAAGTAACGATGGTTTATCTAATTAAACCGGGACTCGAATTTGAAAATACATACATACATACATATATCACGTCTTTATCCAGGGTAAACAGAGCCTAAGGTAACAAAACCTTAAGGCCACGTTGCATATGATTAAGGGCGTATAGCTGGAAAGGAAAATCAAAATAGTGATGGGTTGCTAGCCGCATCGCCTATAACATACCTAAGACTCGCCCATTCCCACGACGGGCTTTTACCATCTGCGCAGGAAGAGAAGCAACTGGTAAATTCTATGTTTTTTTCTTTACTCCCAGACCAGCGTGGAAGAAATAATTTTTTGAAAGTAGGTACGTTATTATTCGAAAGTACTATTGTGTGTATTTGTTATTGCTACAAAACTACAACCCACATTAAATTATCAACTAGTTAACAATATTATAAAGAGCTAAGTAGCATTGATAATTACATTTAGCACCTGTTTTTGAAAAAAATAATTAACTGTGAACTACATGAGATGCACATTGCGCGGGGTTATTTATGACAGCGTTGCATCGGAGTAATTAAGTTAGATACGCTGTCTAGTAGCTGTAGTGTATGTTAAAGAAAAGGTAGAGCCAAAGGCTTATATATATATATATATATATATATATAAATATATATATATATATATATATATATATGTACATTAGCAAGACGTCAAAAACATCTATACACCTTTATGCCACAAAGAACAAGCTCGGTGACACATATATTTGACATGATAGCAAAAGAAGCATGAAAGTAGAATAAATGCAGTAGAAATGAGAGCGTTAAGGAGTATGGAAGGTGTATCACTGAAAGATAGAATCAGGAACAGTGTGATGAGGGAACGTGCTGGTGTGAAAGAGGATATAGTGACTAGGATAGAAAAAAGTATGCTTAGTTGTTTTGGGCATGTAGAGCGGATGGATGAAAGTAGACTAACTAAACAGATCTATATGGGGAGTGTGAATGGTTACGTTGGGAGGGGAAGGCCTAGACGGACGTTCCGAGACCAAATAGGAGACGTTTTGGAAAAAGATCAGGTCAGGAGTACCCGAAACCGACGAGCATGTATGAAGAGATTGATGACTGTGGATGAAGCGAAAGAAATATGTCAGGATCGTAGCAAGTGGAACAAAGTAGTCTCTGCCTACCCCTGTGTAGCTGTATCGATATTTTTGCCTTCGACAGTACAATTTATTCGTGTGTTTGTTTGTAGGAGCTAGACCGATCCTATATTTTTTTATGACTAGAAAACTATAGTGATGAGCAAAAATATCAGGTCATTCTTCATACAACTTTTGTTATTACAAATGGTGCACACTCTTGATTAATGCAGGTAATTTTTTATGTCAGGCAAGCCAATAAAGGTAATTGCGAAATAAATCTCTATCCATCCAAGTTATTAATTTTATAAATGCGAAAGTGTGTCTATCTGTTACCTCACACTTAAACCGCTGAACGGATTTAGTTGCAACTTGGTATGAAGACAGTTTCAGTATCGGGGAATTAGGTACATAGGATAGTTTGTATCCCGGAAAATTTATTGGTTCTACATTTCCAATCCCGTGGGGCGATCGGAATAAAAAGTAGCCTATTTTCAGCCATCTACATACTGCCGTTCAGCCGAAGGAGTGACAAACACACGAACTTTTACATTTGTGATATTAGTAGGATGTGTGCCTGTGACCCACATCCTTGATGAGCCAGGTTTTACTGGGGCATGAGGCATTATAACCGGCTCAGACACGGCTACCACGGGGGTGGCGCGCGCGCAACCCGATACACACGCATCGTTTGCGTATGCCACCTGGTATCTGCTCGTGTGGCGGTTTTTTTTTATTACAAGGAAGGCAAAGGAACGAAGGTTATGAAGGCTTAAAGATTTTGGATTGCAACGTAGTAGGTCGTGCGGCGGAGTTTATTTTTATTTTTAATGCCTGGCAGTTTAATTATGGTACGATTTTCGAAAAGACAGTATAAAATGACAAGCATTGTATAACCTAATGGATGTTGCTCGCGACTCCGTCTGCGGAGAATTCACGTATCGCTATCCCGTGGGAACTATACGATTTTCTTGGATAAAAACTATCGTTGAGCCTTCCCGAAGACTGACACTATCTATACCTACCAAATTTAAACCAAATCGGTTTTGCGGTTCAAGTACACTTTCGCGTTCTAATTTTAGTATAGTCAACAAAAATACAGTCAGCAAAGAGTCTTGTCAATCAGTGCTGCAGGTGTCTAACACCTCAGCGTAATGCTGAGCCAGCGACCGTTTCACTTTTGCGAAGACACACAACGCTGATGATCTATTTCACATGTCTGTGTTTTTTGTTTCTTTTCTATGAAACTGTGTAGGTACCTATATACTCATATATTGTGTCTTGCAAAAATGAATAAATGTATACGTTCTTTGTTCTAAAAAATCTAGTCCCAAAGTAAGCGCTATTAAGGCTTGTATTATGAGTACTAGACATCGATATACATACTTATATGGAGAAATACGTACTTAGATAGAAACATCCATGACTCAGGAACAAATATTCGTGCCCAACACAAATATATGCCCTTACCAGGGTTCGAACCCAGGACGCTTGCTTGGCAGGGTCACAACCAACAAAGCCAACCACGTCGTCACACATGCTTTTCAAACTACACGCCATTGTGCACGATCCTCGGCTACTCCGCGGTTGTTCCGCCTAAAAGGGCGTAATGCTTACAGGCTCATACTGCGATATCGTCCGCTCCAGCTAGTTCAGAATGTCCATTCACAACCACAATAGAGATATCGGGTATCGTATCGTAAAAAATCGGCAGCTCGCGCCGTTTCGCGGTAAAATGTGTTAATATCGCTATTGCGGCGTGGGACAAGGAAGGAACTAACAACGAGTGGAAAAGGAAAGGGAAAGTTAGTTGTGTTTGGAGAGACGTTTGTGAAGACGTACTACAGGCAGCATAAATATATGACGGTGGACAGCACAAAAACATCAAAATTCAAAATTTATTTTTGCAAATCGGCCGCCAAGGGCTCTTTTACATGTCTTTTTTTAAACTACCAGCGTATTTGGAATGACCATCATTGCCAAGAAGAATGCGCTACATGAAACTTTGGCAGAAAGGCATTTTTCTGATCGTCTATTGACTATTGGGTATAAAGTATTTGACGAGACTACCGCGGTAAAAATAAGTGATATTGTCACACCTTACCCGCATAAATAACTTTCTGTGAAAACAGTCATAGGTTAGGATGATAGGTGGGCCGCAAATATATCTGACATGTCAAAATCAATACTATGTTGTCGATCTGCATTCTGCATTCATGCTATATGTTTCATGGATGCTTGTTACTCTTTCATAGAAAACAACGTAGTACATTCTACGTTTTTCCTTTGCTCCCGACCAGCATGGAAGTGAGTCTTCATTTGTATAGTAGAAGCAAATCTCTAGCTCCGCCTGCGCCTGCGCCTCGCACCACCGTAACGCGATACTGCCGCCGCGCGGCTCCGCTCGCATCCGACCCTAATTTTACGGCTCATTAACTAATTCCCCTGTCCTTTTTTGCAACGAACCAATGCCTCGTGAAAAATGCTTCGGTAACTTCGACTAGTTGTAATTATATTAAGTTTATCTCTACCGTGAAGAGGTATCGGTTACACTCATTATGAACGGAGACATTCGATATGCTTTGGTTTGAATGTTTAAGCCATAGTCCACTTGCAAAGTATAGGTTTACGAAACACGGTTTTTTAGATCGTTAGATTATGCAATCCGCATTATCTGAGTAGGTATTTATGAAGGCATCCCAAAAAACGGATAACTTAACTTATGTTCTAGAAAAAACAGTGGATGCTGCATGAATAGAAAAGATACACATACATGCTACAAACAAACAAACACAAACACAAATCACGTCTACAATTAAATGTCAAACATAACTTGATTCACAAAAGGATCGTCAATTGTAATAAAATAGTAATAATAATAATAGTAACTGAAATAAACAAAACAAAAATAAAGCTTAATGAAATGTCAATGTAATATCACAAAAAGATCGTCATGGGTACATAAAAAGAGAAAATAATACTAATTTAAATAAAACCTATTTTAAAAGCAATTTAAAATGTCAAATAATAAATATACTACAAAATGTTAAAATATTGTCAGAACATAAATAACAAAAATACACAATCATACACACATACAAGTCACGTATACCCTTACGGGGTAGACAGAGCCTAGGTAACAAGACCTAAAGGCCACGTTTAGCATGATTATGGCCGTATAGGTGGAAAGGGTACATGCTACATGCTAGTCTGGCAAAGAAAACATAGAATGTACCAGTTGCTTCTCTTCCAGCGCAGATGGTAATACCCCATCAAGGGAGTAGGCAAAAATCATAGGAATCATGTTATAGACGATGCGGCTAGCAATCCACTGTTTTGATTCTCCTTTAAACCTATACGGCCTATCATGCTAAACGTGGCCTTTTAGGTTTTACCTTAGGCTCTGTCTACCCCGTAAGGGTATACGCGACTTGTATGTGTGTATGATTATGTATTTTTGTTATTTATGTTCTGACAATATTTTCACATTTTGTAGTTTTATATTTATTATTTGACATTTTAAATTGCTTTTAAAATAGGTTTTATTTAAATTAGTATTATTTTCTCTTTTTATGTACCCATGACGATCTTTTTGTGATATTACATTGACATTTCATTAAGCTTTATTTTTGTTTTGTTTATTTCAGTTACTATTATTATTATTACTATTTTATTACAATTGACGATCCTTTTGTGAATTAGTTATGTTTGACATATAGTTGTACTTTTAAAAGGGTGTTAGACAAATCTAATCTACCTAATCTAATCTATGTTTGTGCCGTTTTAACAGTGCCGTGATATTTATAATGTCGTGACGCTACATACATGGTCGGTTGTACAGTAGTGGTGTAATTTCTTTAATCGCGCACCATTTCGCTGTCAAGGCGCGACCTCGTTAACATAGCTGCGCCGGCGCAAGAAGCGATTGCGCCGCGCGCCATTCCGAGATCGCTGACAGTTACGTACGTGTTAAGTGTGACTTTGAATAAATAATCCTTATCTTATCCTCACTTATTATAACTTACATAAGTACACGGCAATTTTGAATTAGTATACAATGACATACAGGATTCATTTTCCTTACTGAGTCATACATGGCAATTACATTTTAATTAGAAGTAGGTACCTACGTAAGACAAACATGTTAAGGAATCCTTTTTTTATTTACATACATACATGTATTCATAGTTTTCTTGTGTTTTATTTTAAATATATATAACGCAAAGCTGACTGACTGACTGACTGACTGACATAGTGATCTATCAACGCACAGCCTAAACCACTGGATGGATCGGGCTGAAATTTGGCATGCAGGTAGATGTTATGACGTAGGCATCCGCTAAGAAAGGACTTTTGGAAATTCCCACGGGATAAGGAAAAAACGGGAATTATATATTCGAAAATTAAAAATTCTAATAGATCAAAGAACGCAGTATTTGTTTATATAATAATGAAATCCAAGCTGCCATACATACAACACATACATACATACAACGGTCCGGGAGCAAAGAAAAAACATAGAATGTACCGCAGTTGCTTCTCTTCCCGCGCAAATGGTAAAAACCCATCGAGGGAATGGGCGAAAATCATAGGAATCATGTTACAGGCGATGCGGCTACAACCCATCACTATTTTGATTCCACTTTCCACCTCTAAGCCCTCAGTGTCTTGCTAAACGTGGCCTGGAGGTCTTGTTACCTTAGGCTCTGTCTACCCCATAAGGGATAAAGACATGATTTGTGAATGTGAATGTGAATAATGACATTTTAGAAAACGTCTCCAAGTTTTCTTTATTGTTATAACGTTGAACTACATAACCACAAAATAGGTATTTGAGCGTTTTCCAAAAAAGTTCAATGAATTTTTTTTCCAGAATTTAACTATTTTGGGTTTTTCTTACGCAGAATCGTTTATCCTATCGATATAAGAAAAAATGTGTTCCAAAACTTCCATTCCAGTTCGTCACCTTTTTTAATATGGGTAGGTATGGAACGCGACGGACAGGAAAAAAAATCCATAGAAAAATCCAAAATATTTTTTTTTAGAAAACTTTTTTTAGAAAACGCACAAATACGTACCTAATAGGTACGGAAGGGATAAAGAGGCGATCTATGTATATATATTGTTTTTTTTTTTTATTTTTTTTTATGAATAGGAAGGCAAACAAGCAAGTGGGTCACCTGATGGTAAGTGATCACCACTGCCCATAGACACCCGCAACCCCGGAGGGATTGCAGATGCGTTGCCAACCTAGAGGACTAAGATGCAATGCCTCTTGTGCCCGTAATTTCCCCGACAGTCTTACTCTCCACACCGGAACACAGCAGTGCAAGCACTGCTACTTAGCGGCAGGATTAGCCAGTAAGATGGTGGTAGCGATCCGGACGGACCTTGCACAAGGCCCTACCACCCGCAAAAATGTAAGGAATTGCTCGTCCAGCTTACTTGTATATAAGAATAGAAGTCAGACTGTATAACATACATACTTATAACTACAGTAGCCAGCTATGCATAGCAAGTATAGCTATGTCACTTGCCCAAACAAACTGAGCAGCAACACAGCCCGTAATCCTCGCTCAATTGCTGAGGGGACATCAACTCGATGGCTGTCACGCTCGAATTAAAATAAATGACGAGCGCATCTCCCATCTTCCAATCACAGCGCTCTGTTCGACCTAAGTTGCCAGTTTAAAAAATTAAAACACAATTTGTAGGGCGTTCCCCTTCAATCTGTCAATGTAAACATCAGTGTTTACGATGCCTTAATTAGTTTGGAGACAGCTACGGATCAATTTGGACGTAATTGTGCGTTTGTTAGAGCTGAGGGATTTGTATTGACATTCGGTAATAGCTTGTGATGAGTTTAAGGCTGTCTTGTTTATATTGTGGAGAGTAGAGACGCGGGCCTTCGTGAAGTACCTCTGAGCCTCTAGTGTACATTTTCACACAACCTAACCTAAAAAAAATATTTTAGATACAAGTTCTTAAATTTCTAAATGTCAGTGGAAATTAGAACACATAGAAAAATCCGAAAAGTAAAGCTATGGCCGGGAATCGAACCCGGATCCTCGTCGTTCCGTGACGCGTGCTATACCCCTACACCACCCATAGCAGGTGGGTAGTCTTCGAATTTTTCTACCTGTTACTAGCTGTCACGTGACCTTTGTTACTATGCGAATTTTTGTCGCTCAGCATCATCTGTTTGAATGATGTGTCTGTACGACACAGTTCGCACCCTTCGTGGAAGAAAGACGTAAGTCCTATTAAGGCTCTACAGGACTTACGTCTTTCTTCCACGAAGGGTGCGAGTTACAAATTTCCGTGGAACATCTACTGCTCACCAGGGACGAGAAAAGGCGCAGTTTTAATTTCTAACGGTAAAACCGTAAAAGTAAAACCGTGAAAGTAAAACATAAAAATCAAGAAATAAAAATTCTTGATTCATTTGATAGTACATTACAAGCTTTTTTTGTTGACTGAACTTTTTGTTACCTGTACTTGCATTGTTATCCGTCCTACATAATACTAAGTGAACCAAAATTCAAGCCTACCGTAAAAGGGTTCTCCTGCGGAGACGCTCCTGGGTGGACCATCAGAATTCTACTACCAGATTTTTGTACCAATCGGATGAAGATATCTGCTTCAAAACTAAGTCGCAAGATTCCACCTACGTAGCCAGTAAAAATAAAGTCTTAAATGCGATTTTTACCAAAATACACAAATACATACCCTCACTCCTCTTTCCCAAAGGTCGTGACATTACCTAGCTCTTTCGCTTCCTCCATATTCTTCCTTTCCTAGCTCTAGCTACATAGCTCGTCGGTTTAGGGTACTCCTGAAACGACCTTTTGTCATAACGTCCCCTATTTGATCGGGACGTTCGTGTAAGCCACCAATTTACCGGCAATTTTTGATAACTTCATAATATGTATATTCATAGGATGTTGCGGGATCGTAGTTTAGGGCGAGCGCACACTTGCTTCACGGTCCATCAGAGTGTAACGCGATACCGATGCGGCGCCCGAGCAGATTTGCACGCGCATAGCAACCGAGACTGGGAAAAAATAACATATGTAATACATACATAAATCACGTCTGTATTTGTCCCTTACAGGGTAGATAGTGCCTGAGGTAACAAGACCTGAGCGCATTAGCATGATTTTGGAGGTACAGGTGGAAATGGGAAACAAAATAGTGTATGTATGTATGTATGTAAACTCTTTATTGTGCAAAATAAACAAGAGAAATACAATTGACAAACACTGAGATACATGCACAAAGGCGAACTTATCCCTTTAAGGGATCTCTTCCAGTCAACCTTTGAGATACTTAACTATACTTTTAACTTAGTGATGGGGTTCCCAAGATTTTCCTGGAAGGGCTTTTACCATTTGCGCGAAAAGTGAAGCGACTGGTACATTCTATTATTTTCCCTCCCTTTTCCTCGGTTTGATTCTCAGACCATAAAAAGTCAAGATGGAGTTCTATAAACTACGCCTTGCTGCGTGCGCGTGTGCGCGTTTCAACCAGTTAGCTTGGCGAATTTCTATTGCGCTTATGTGTGTGTACAGACACGCTAAGGCGTAGTTTAAATCGGCCTCACTTCCCCAACAGCGGATTAATTCAAAACTCAAAAGCAATACCAAAATTTAAGAAATAAAAATGCATTATTCAGGCTTTTTTGCGTTAAAAGTTTTGTTGACAATTCTACTCTGCTACTCCTTAAAAAATAAGGCAGCAATAAAGTAATTTCATCCATTTATTTAATGTACTTATTATTGCTATTTTTTCATGATCGTAGTTTCTTTTAAACAGCACTGAATACTGTTTCAACAAACAAATAAACTTGAAAATTCTAAAACCCATTTTGTAAGTTATAAAGAAATAAAAAGCATAAAGCCGAAACTCGATACAGCGGAGTCAAAATTGCGTGAACTGGGGTTTACTTGTCTATGATTGTCTATGGTGTACATTCATTCGTCTGGCAACACTCGAACTGACGTTTTCGCAAACTTAACTGTACATCTATCTACCTAAACTAGTATAAGTGTTGACGGTAAACGTAAGTTTGTATTTACACAATGGTAAGTATTTGCCCACTGGATGGGCTTGCGTCGAATTAATCATTCATGGGCCGTTGATCGGGGTAGGGGGTTTAAATGTTATCATGGCTTTTTAATATTTAACGATTGTGTATGGTGAACGGCAAAAGTATTTGTTTAGAAGCGTTTATATTAAATTTAAAGCCTCTGTCAAGAAACTTTCATCAAATGCATAGCGTGTTTGGTATCTCATTTGACGTTTCATTTCGTACTAATATACGTAATTTCGTTTTCCAAAAAAAGCCCACATAATTTATTTTTTCAAGATTTTAACAATTTTGGGTTTGTTTTACTCAGAATCGTTTACCCTATCGATCCTTATACAAGAAATAATATCTCCTTAAATTTCCATTTCAGTTCGTCACTTTTTCAATATAGGTATGTATGGAACGTGACGAACAGGAAAATAAATTCCATAGTTAAATCTGAGACGCACTGTAAAAAATGTTCATGTAAACTTTTTTTGGAAAACGCTCACTAACATAACTATAATTGGCTCGACGCGGTTTAAGCGCAGAAGGTAAAAAAAACCCATCGAGGGAATGGGCAAAAATCTTAGAAATCATGATATAGACAATGCGGCTGGCAAGGCAACCCATCACTATTTTGATTCCGCTTTCCACCTATAGATACGCCCACAATCATGCTAAACGTGGTCTTTAGGTCTTGTTAACTTAAGGGATATAGACGTGATTTGTTTGTGCGTGTAATTCCATTCATTCAATACAAAATAACGTCATAAATAATGTTTCATTAAAATTGACAAACTTTTGAGTCTTAATGTAAGTAGGTACGTATTTTTAAACCTTTATCTGAATATTACACGCGACTGTAACATCGATTTGCCCAGCACTCAATCCCTTCGCCCGCCTCGCAGCAGAAAAAAACAAAGACCGCAGCCTACTGAAGTACATGACAGTGTTCATACAAATCCTCCGTCTTTTGTGTGTCTGTGCGTTGAAGTGTCCTCGACCCAAAGGGTAGAGTGGTTAATGAGGATCCACAAAGCGGTCCTTTACAATCATGTAAAACATCTTTCATATGTTTTGATACAATACAAGAATCTTTTGCTTCTTTCTAGGGTTCCTCAATCGGCAAAAACGGAACTGTCATAGGATCCAAGGTAGACGAAGCCCAGGAGGATATCTTGGCTCCAAAATCTCCGCCAATTTTACAATAAAAGCACCTGATCATTATTTAGAGCTGGCGCCTTACTACGACGTCTTAATGCGATTCAATTCCGACTCAGTTCAGGTTTTAGCAGTCATTTTTAGTACCTATAAATCGGACAGCGAGCGAACCTAAACTGAATCGAAATCGCATTAAGAGGTCATGGTAAAGGCCCCTGTTCTGTCGCCGTAATGATCGCCAATCTTCGACAAAAGACGGCAGCACCAGAAAAAGATAGGATCACTTTGTTATCAGGAACGCGTGGAGTATCAAGCTGAAGATGATATCTACCAATTAGGCCTAGGCCTAGACCCTCGCGCTGGCAGCCTTTTCGCGCAAAGAATCACAATCGCAGTTCAGCGGAGCACCCAAGAGGCCCAACTCTCGTTTGTAATTAATTATCCTGGCAGGGTCGCCATGTAGAGATGCGGGGATGAGGGGACGTAGCTGAATGGAAACAACCGGTCGAAGCGACGATAGATTTATTACTAACTTCACTTATTCTACTACAAAACACTACACATATGCTATATGTATACCACAAAAGTTTATTTAGTTATTTAAATTTAATTAAATTTAGTTTTTTATTTACATTTTAACCCCATTATTCATAAACGCTCTGTAGGCTTCTGCTAACTTAGCAATCGTTTGTCCTTATCTGTCATTTTGACATTTACCTTTCACAGATAAGGACAAACGATTGCTAAGTTAGCAGAAGCCTATAGAGCGTTTATGAATAAGGGGGTGAGTATCTGTTATTTCATACTTACATGAAATAAATGTATTATTATCAGGCCTATAGAAAAGAAAAATTGTGAATACGTAAACTTTAGCGTTTGTTAGTCTATATCGATAACCAATATAAAACGACCTCACATTGCGTACATTTTAGTCAGAAGCAGAGCTCTGCTAACTACTTTAAGACTAGTCGTAATCCTTCGCGAAAAAAATCGCAAATCGAGGCACAAGGTTGCCGTTTGGCACGGAACCTACAGTGCGTGTCAGACTCGCACTTGGCTGTTTTTTTGTGGCAACGACCTCATTGAAATTATTAATATTAATACCTACTGATCATTAGCCGTCTTTTGATGCTGCTCTTTGTGCTGCGCGGAATATTGAAAACAAGACAAAACGTAACCTTTTATGTCGGCAGCCATTACACACACACACACACACACACACACACAAATCACGTCTATAACCCTTACGGGGTAGACAGAGCCTGAGGTAACAAGATCTAAAGGCCACGTTTAGCATGATTGTAGGCGTATAGGTGGAAAGGGGAATCATAATAGTGATGGGTTGCTAGCCGCGTCGCCTATGACATGATTCCTAAGACTCGCCCATTCCCTCGATGGGCTTTTACCATCTGCGCGGGACGAGAAGCAACTGGTACATTCTATGTTTTTTTTGCTCCCAGACCAGCATGGAAGTAGGTCGGCAGCCATTATCTGTGTGAAAAGAGCAAATGAAAATTATAATCCGAAATTATTTAGTTATTAATTACTAGATATCATAAAACAGACTTCTCCGTCTCGTCTGACCTGTCTGTCTGTTTTCGATAGACTCAGCTTCGGGTGGATTTTCGTACAGCTTTCACCAGATCTAGAGGATTCATGAGAAATCGGTTGAAACGTAAATATAACGTAGGAAGCTTGATAAAAAAAAACTTAAACAAAACCAATTAATATAACCTCGCTGCTCCACAACCACATGTAGCAAGAAAAAGTTGATCCACCCAAATATATGTCGCGTAGACGTAGCTATCACGCACGTGTGATCGCGGAGTAGCAAGGTAAAGGGCCTGATTCAATTAATTATTCGCATTCTTTGACGCAATAAACAGAATGAAATATCGATTCCTATTTACAATTGCGAGGAAATACAAATAATATACAATTACAGGCGGATAATGACTGCTAATTTACAGTATTATGGGAGAATGCATATTTTACTCATTGCTGACAAATGCTTAGAAAAAAATATGGTTAAGCGCGGAAGGAACTCAAGTATTGAGGGTTCCGTATCAGTACATAGTACAAAACAAGGTCGCTTTCCGCTGTCTGTCTGTCCCTATGTATGTTCAGATCTTTAAAACTACGCAACGGATTTTAATGCGGTTTTTTAATAGATAGAGTTTTTCAAGAGGAAGGTTTATATTATATAAGTATATAATACATTCTTAAGTCGCGGGTAGAAGCTAGTATTTTTCATAATTGGCGATTAACTATATTTTTTCTTAACACGTATCTAAAGTAATATGTCGAGGTCACACAATCCTATCACTTTTCTCTTCCTCATCCGTTTCCTCGTCCGCATCCTCATCCTCATAAAAATTTCCTTATCCTCATCCGCTTCCACAAAATATGTGCTTAATACTTCCTGTTCCACTTCCTCTTCCTCATAACCACTTCCTCATCAACCCTACTTCAAGCCACTCGTTAGGACAACTAATAAAAAATATGTAAGCATGTATGTATATATTTAATATTTTTAACATGTCTCATAGTAGTTCAAATATTATTTATGAACCACATTATTTTTCTATGACTATAAATAGACCATTTGCTTATTCTACAGAGCTGCTGAAATTCAGACACTCATCAAAATTATCCATAAATTTAAATACATAATAAATCAAAATATACAATACAGTCTTCTCTGAAAATGTCAACATAACAGGATTGTTATAAATTAACCTAACCTAAGCTAAACAAACTAGATCAAATTCGCGATCAAAAAATTTCGTCTAGCCTATGCTCGTAGTTTCACTGAAAAATGCGTTATATATTTTGAACCATTATGTATTTTAACTTAAGCCATTCGCATTTCATACCTTATGTATTTGATCCGCATCCTACATAAATAATATTTTAATCAGGCGGATTCCTAAAAAGGCTGCATTACCGCCATTATTCTAGAGCAGCAGGTTGTCTCTGGTGCAGGCTGTCTTGTCTATGGTCAAATGGAGCGATTAGCGCGAGTCATCGTCTGGAGACAGTTGTGTTGGCAGCACTTAACGGTCCTCCATCCACAGGTATAAAATGTCAGTGGAAAAAACTAGTCGCCATTGACGACTGAATGATGACTAGGTTTGATTAATTGTGGTTAAGTTTTTATCATTTATATGCGGAATAGATGAGGTCATAAAGATGACTGAGTATTATGTGGACTTTGTCGTGCTTAAATGATCGAAATGGCAATAAAATTTATCCTTTTCAATTAAAACCAGTTGATTGGTTGATCTCAGTGTTCATAAATGTCTCGTAACAATTTACATATCCAGTAACACTGCATCACTCACTGAGATACTAAGAAAGGTAGGTAATTCTTAGGTAGCTGTATGTTCTTTGGCGAAATCCTGGTGGATCACAACAAAATATTTCGTTGTAGTGGATGCTCGAGTAACGGGGCTGTCCAAAACTGCAAGTCACGGCCAACATGTAGCGACTTCGAAATTGGAACTCACATCGTATTTACTTTTTAATTTCTTTTTTTACGAATCCGAGTCATTAGATTGTAACTCATAACGGTCATCTTTTTTGTCCGTCCGTCAGGTGCCTCGATATATTTTCGTTACAAATTTGCTCGCGAGCAAAAACTACAGCGAATTATTTAAATGTGGAATCCTCCCCTCGCTTCGCGCGTTTAATTTAAAGATAATAACAAACAGGTTGCCAGTACTTCAAAATGGAAAAATAATGTTTTTTTAGCACTGGCCACTTTTTATTTAGTGATTTACGGCAAATGACGGTATCTGCGATGGAATGAGCTACTTGGCAATAATGCAAATGCTAAATTAATTCTAGTGGAACTGTGGGAATAAATACACTAGTTGGCACATTGTTCAAGATAGTATCGACAGGTTATTTACAACTTAGATAGACAGCCAATTACAAGTGTTAAAGTTCATCGATTATGAAATCTTAATAGCAAAGCTATTTATTATTGTTTAAAAGGTAAACTACGTGTAGGATTGCGCCGATGGACGTAAAAGGTTGGAAGGATGGGTGAAGCCAAATACGTTCCTCTTATCGCCTTGCATACTTAATAATAGCCGAAAATGATAAGTTAATTGTACAAATTGCCTTCAAGTTACTTTTATTCCGTTTTTGTCTTGAAATTTGGTTTGATTCAAGTCATTTTCTAATCATGTTCAGAAAAGAAAGGATTGAACCGCGTGGCGTTGGCCGTTTTGCCTTTTTTTTCACAAAAAAAAATTATATTTGTATAAAATTAAAATTATAAATTATAAAATTGTGTATATTATCTTATATTTGTGTGTCTTGCAAAAAGGAATAAATGTCTTCTTTTTTTTCTTTCTTTCTCTCAAAAACACGAAAATGTTTAGTGAAAAAGGTAGAGTTCGTGAATTAGTTCGTTTTACAGTGTCAAACTGCAAATTTAATAACTTTACTGCATTGCCAGCTGGAACACTGCTTCCACTAAGCAACCATAAGCGATTAAGTCGCAATTACAATCCCCATTCATATCTGTCAAACGGTGTAAAATGTAGATTAAATTTCTAAGCGACACTGAAAATTAGAACACAGAATAATCCGAAAAGTAAAGCTATGGCCGGGAATCGAACCTGGATCCTCGTCATTCCGTGACGCGTGCTATACCCCTACACCACCCATATAGCAGGTGGGTAAGCCTTCGAATTTTTCTATCTGTTACTAGCTGTCACTGCGCGAATTTTTTGTCGCCAAGCGTCGACACAGTTACAAAATCCCGTGGAACATCTACTGCTCACCAGGGACGAGAGAAGGCGCTGTTTTCGCTGTTAAAATGGAAATAGCAAACGCGTCAGACAACGGCAAGCCTCAATAAAAATCTTAATTCACTTTCACAAACAAAACTCAACGAAGACGTCAAATTCTGTAGCAGCTGCCAACCCGGCGTGGTATGCGCCTACGCATCGCGTCCGAACGCACAATAGCCGACCAATCCTAAAACAAAAGCCGGCCGTCTCACAATGCAATGGCCCACAAAAAACCGTGTATCGATAACACAATCTATACACTAAAACACAATACAAACAATGCTATGTTGATTGAAACGTCATCCGAATGATGAGATTGAATCCGATCGCAGCATTGTACTTATTAACCACGTAATTATGCCAGCCCGGCGCACCACTATTTATTTTGTATCCGAATTTATTATTGAGACGTCGAAAAAAGGCCGTGGCATGACGTATCGCTTTTCGATTTTTTCGTCGGTGTATTGAGTACTTTGAAAAAGTTTGTTTGTTTTTTGGTACAAACAATTGGATGGTTTCGGCCGGTGTCCGATGTTGGTTTTTGTTGGTTTCTGTGATGATACGATTTGGATGTTGGTTTTTGTTGGTAGCGTATTAGGTACATTGTCCGCGAGCCACCCAAGACTGTTTCATCCGCCTGGCAGTTTGCAAGGTGCAAGATCTCTCAGGATTATCCCGGAGTATTCCACCAGTGTTTGCGTTAGTTTTACTGAACGCCCCCTTAAATGTTTTTCATACAAACATACATACATATATATCCCTTACGGGGTAGACAGAGCCTAAGGTAACAAAGCCGTAAGGCCACGTTTAGCATGATTAAGGACGTATAGGTGGAAAGGGAAATCAAAATAGTGATGGCTTTTACCATCTGCGCGGGAAGAGAAGCAACTGGTAAACTCTGTTTTTTCTTTACTCCCAGAACAGCATGGAAGAAATGTTTTTCAGGATTTTCCAAATGTGCTTGACAACTGTTTCCATTATATTTGACGTTCAAAGTGTAGGTACGGCGTTAAAGGGGTGGCTTCATTTTGAATTCAAAACTATGACGAAAAATTTGTACAAAAGCGTTCAAACACAGTATGGGTTACTCGTTGGTTAAACACAAAAAAATAAATGGACCTCCGCAAAGTAACCCCTGAATCTGACGACCGGATGGCCAAGTGGTTAGAGAACCTGACTATGAAGCTTGAGGTCTCGGGTTCGATCCCCGGTCGGGGCAGATATTTGTATGAAAAATGCGAATGTTTGTTCTCGAGTTTCGGATGTTTAATATGTATTCAAGTATTTATGTTTACCTATATACAATATATAAGTATGTTTATCCGTTGTCTAGTACCCATATTACAAGCATTGCTTAGTTTGGGACTAGGTCAATTGGTGTCAATATTTATTACTAGCTGTTGCCCGCAACGTCGTCTGCATAGAATTCGTTTATCGCTATCGGGCAGGAATTACGCAATTTTCCGGGATAAAAAGCCTATGTGTTATTCCAGACGATAATCTATGTATGTTCCAAATTTCATCCAGATCTGTCCTGCCGTTCTGGCGTGAAAATGTAACAAACATCCAAACATCCATACTCACAAACTTTCACATTTATAATATTTGTAGGATAGTAGGATTATTTGTTATCTATACAGTTTTTATAATTCTGAGAGTTTGTAAATTCAAGCTATCTCTTTCTAGTTAAACTTGCAGTAGTGAAGTGCGCTAATTTTTATTTATTTACCGTATTTCAAGCATCTCTAACATAGGTTCATATTTTTGCTACTCAGTATAGACTGACTAGCAAAAATGTCGGGTCCCATTAGGAGTTCCATAAAGAGTGACCCTTTATTTTTGCTATGCAGTGCAGGCCCGATAAGATCCGACCTGTCGATGTCGGACGTTACGATGCGCGCGCGCCGCGGGACTCGATTAAATTAAACAAACGGTGATACGTCAAAAGTCTGCGAGCGCATATTAATTACGATATTTTTAGCTGTCAAAAAGGTTTTAGTATAATGGACGGGACAAAAGCGTCTGTATTTTGCACGTCTATATCCCTTACGGGAATGGGGTAGACAGAGCCTACGGTAACAAGATCTAAAGGCCACGTTTAGCATGATTGTAGGCGTGTAGGTGGAAATGGGAACCAAATTAGTGATGGGTTGCTAGCCACATCGCCTATAACACGATGCCTAAGTCTTCGCCCAATCCCTCGAAGAGAACCAACTGGTACATTCTATGTTTTTTCTAAACTGAATTAAAACCTTTTATTAAGCACTACTTAGCCATTATAAACTTTCTAAACAGATTAATTGTACGGATCAACAAGCATCTTACCTTGTTAAACATACGCGCCATTTCCTCGTCAATAGATTACAAAATGGCTGTTGTCTTGTACTCGTAGCCTTGCTAACTCGACGTTTACAAGTCGGCCGACAAGTGGTACAACTTTTCAATTAATTGGACTTAAGGCGCCATAGATATGGATATAAATAGATGACGCGAGCGCCTTTGCCTGTCAAGAATAGGTATGTATGTATGTATGTATGTATAACTCTTTATTGTACATAAAACACAAGAAAAAGATGAATACAGGATAACACACATGCACAAAGGCGAACTTATCCCTAAAAGGGATCTCTTCCAGTTAACCTTTGAACGATTGACAGGACATAAGTATTAAGCAAGAGTAGACACACAGAAAAAGTAAAAGAACCGATCGAAATTTAAATTAATCCTAAATGTCTAAATTTTAAATAATGTAAGATATAATAATAAACTTCACATAATAGATAAATAGAATTTGGATCTGGAGACGGATAGGTAATGGAATGAAGCTAATAATTCTAAAAACAAAGTCACTTTCCGCTGTCTGACTGTCCCTATGTACTGTGGAGCAGCTCTTGGAGCAATTCCGAAAACGGACGGTGTAGGAAGTACGGATCACGATGCATCCTAAACAAACTTTAGTTGCTTAAGGCCTAAATATTTGAAATAGAAATGCAATTGTATTACATTAATACTTTGTTTATTCAGCTTTGATAAAATTGAACGTTACAGTATACCAGGGAAACGGTTTGTTCCTGGTTCAAGCAGATCTGTCCTCAAGTTCTAAACAAAACCCGAATAAAATCGAACGAGTGTTCGATTTATAAAACTTGAGCACAAACACGAACCAACCAGTTCCTAAACCAGCCAGTCCGTAGACCTATAAAAGCTAACCTAACCTATGCTTAGATCTTTAAAAATACGCAACGGATTTTGATGCGGTGTTTATTAATAGATAGAGTGATTCGAGACGAAGGTTTATATGCATATAATGCATTCTTAAATCTAATTCTGCGCGGGCAGTAGCTAGTTTTTCATAATTGGCGATTGTCTATTTTTTCTTAACACGTAAAACACTACTATTCTAGTCTGGGAATAAGGAAAAAACATTTAATGTACGAGTTGGTTCTCTTCTCACGTTGCTGATAAAAGCCCATCAAATCTTATTAATCATGTCATAGGCGATGCGGCTAGCAACCCATCACTAATTTGATTCTCTTTCCTCCTATACGCCCACAATCTTGCTAAACGTGGCGTTTAGGTCTTGTTACCTTAGGCTCCGTCTACCCCGTTCCCGTGAGGATATAGACGTGCAAAATAGAGACGCTTTTGTCCCGTCTATTATACTAAAACCTTTTTGACAGCTAAAAATATCGTAATTAATATGCGGTTAATTCGGCAAATATTGGCAAAATTCTCAAAAATCACGCTATTATGCGATGCGGCTAGCAACCCATTACTATTTTGAGTCCCCTTTGCACATAAACGCCCACAACCACGTGGCCTTAAAGACACACACGTATGTATGAAAAGGCAAAGCTTTTGTGCAATTTGGGATACTAGCGTTCTATTCATATGTACGTCTATGCGTGGCGCCTTAAGTAAGAATTCGTTGAAGTTTGACAGTCATGTAATAATACTGATACGAAACGCTGGTTTTGTGAGAGCTTATAAGGTCGAAATGGACGGCGAGCCCGGTCCGGAGAATTAGAATTAAAGTTGTTCGGGGAACACGCCGTGTGTCACACCGAAGCAGAAGCTATGGGGTAAACCTGTAGGCTTATTATATATTAGATCTCGGTCACAATCGCCATCGTGTTCATTTTGACTTTTGGCAATCATAATATTAGTAGGGAAGTAGGGATTTTTTAGTAGGTAGGTGCTTGACAACGGGGTATCGAATGCGCCGCAAGAAACTTGGCAGAATGTCATTTTTTCAGAATTAAATGTGTTAGTATTAACTTAATTGTTTAATTAGTAATGTACAGATTTAATGTAATTTATAAAAGGGATGTATAAGCAGGTACCTACCTACCTTAAATTATATTAGTCTATAGTAGAGATGTATAAAGTCTGACTGCCCGTCACACCTCTCGCGGGTTCTCGTGCTAGCCGTGCTGTATTGTTATATTACATTCTGTTACGCTATGCATCGTGGCGGTGTGACAGGCGGCCATAACAAAACTAAGACAGATCTCACGGGGCGCGCTTGATTTCTAATAACGTATCGTTCGATCTGTATTTACACTGGCGTCGTCGGGCCTTATCGGTGTCGGCCACTGACAGCTGACGTCTCCATCCGACGGCGCGCTCTGATTGGCTGGCAGATTTTAGGTTCCGCGCTCCATGCGCTAATTGCGCCCTACGTCGCGAATTAATCGAATGTTGCGATTTGGGAGATGCATAAGAGTTGATTTGATTGAATTGTGTGAGAGCTGGTATTTTCAAGACATGTAAAAGAGCCCTTGGCGGCCAATTTGTAAAAATAAAATTTTGATTTTTGATGCTATGTGCATTTTGGTTATATTAAATTTGATAAGCAAGCATTTACTTTTATCACTAATAATATTAATTTATAAAGATTATAACAGATATTGTTTCTATCTACTGTTTCGAGGTAATGGTCGAAAATCTTAGGAATCATGTTATAGGCGATGTGGTTAGCAACCCATCACTATTTTGATTCCCCTTTCCATCCATACACCCACAATAATGCGCGTGGTCTTTAGCTCTTGTTACTTTAGACTCTGTCTAACCCGTAAGGGATAAAGACGTGATATTATGTATGTATGTAACTTTTCACAGAAATTCTAGATTGTAGCTATATTAAATAAAAAATATAATTTATGAAATGTACACTCAGTTTACACCCCATTGGTTACAGATTTCTTTAATATCTTTTTGAGCCTTTTGAGCTGTGTCTCATTCATCAGTTAACCTTGCGGTTGTTGACCCGTGCTGTCTATTTTGGTCTAATCGGTAACTTCGCTACAAGCCTGTTCTTAACTGCCCTAATCACAAACAAATGGGACTGATAAAACAAAAGAAAGTTCAACTCAAACGAACTAAAACAAATTTGGGATTCAGACAAAATGGCGTCGTAGTTTAGTTTTCAAAAAATACAATACTTTTTGCGCATTAGGAAGAAGCTAAACAAATTGTGAGCGCTCTTTTTATCGAGAAACTCTTTAAAAGTATCTGGAACATACAAAATAATATCAAAACAAATCACTATTCCATGAGTAGAAATTGTAAGTTTCTGTGTAATACATAAATTTCGAAAAATTCGCAGTTGCTATCCCGGGTGCGAACCCACGACCCTCTGAGAGGTCATAGATCAAACCACTAAGCTACTGTGTTTTACTAGCCCCCAGTGTCCCACTGTATTCTTTATTCGGCGAAAATCTTAGGAATCACGTTATAGGCGATGCGGTTAGCAACCCATCACTATTGATTCCCCTTTCCACCTATACGCCCACAATCATGCTAAACGTGGCCTTTAGGTCTTGTTACCTTGTCTGTCTATCGCGTAAGGGACAAAGACGTGATTTATGTATGTATGTATGTATGTATGTTAAGTATGGATCTGACAACAAGCGAACCTAAACTGAATCAAGACGTCATGGCTCTTGGACTTTTTAATTTTAATTTATTAAACGAGTGATATATTAAACCAAGTTTAGGCGAGTTAACGCAAAACAATCTCGAATTCTGACACCATTACGTCGGAATGCCTCCCATCCTTCCTCAATCATCCACTAGTACCTTGTCATTGTAATATTATCTACGAGACGTTGAAGGGTTTTATCACGCACGTTAAAGTGATGAGGTAGTAATGTGGTTTGTCTTTTACTCTTACGTCTCTATTAACTGTAGTACCTTGTCGTAGTAAGGTTATGTTCGCGGCGTTGAGGGAATTCGTCAGATGGCTTAAAGCGACGAGGTACTTATGAGATTTTAGTATTGCCAGGTGTGAGAGAACGCCGTAGATTATCGGATTTATGCGACTAATTATTTTAACACATTGTAGATATCATACAGTAGTACGTATTTTTTGTTTCTTTAAATAGCTGCTTCTTCCATGCTGGTCTGGGATTAAAGAATAAACATAGAATTTACCAGTTGCTTCTCTTCCCGCGCACATGGTAAAAGCCCATCGAGGGGATGGGCGAAAGTCTCATGAATCGTGTTATAGGCGATGCGGCTTGCAATCCATCACTATTTTGATTTTCCTTTCCAGCTATACGCCCTTAATCATGCTAAACACATGCGGTTTTGTTACCTTAGGCTCTGTCTACCCCGTAAGGGATAAAGACGTGGTATATGTATGTATTTATTATTTTGAAATTGGCGAAATCATCGCATCGATCAATGGGGCCATATTAAAAGAAGAAACTTACAGTAGAATGCTCTGGCAACACTGGTCGCGGGCGTCCCGCCGCGCCGGCGCCCGCGCAGACCGCTGCGTCACCGTCGCGCCGTGTGAAACCGCCCTTATCGCCCATCGTAAGCACACGCTGGTAATTGTTTTTCTTTATTAATTTTAAGCTTGTTTCTGTCGTAAGTTGTTTTGTTTGGAAATAATATGGAAAGTGCTTTGGTTCAGGCTTTACGCGTAATTAGTTTGAAACAGAAATAATCGAATCATATAGTCAAGTGAACAGGTATATAATTACATCTAATCTAAGTTTCAAAAATAAGTATAAGAAGGTTGTGGAACATATTTTTGAGAAGTTCGTATCGGTACTTGTTTTTGCACTTGACCGTACCTACGACACTGAGATGCGGTTCCATATAATTACATCAAGGAAGGCACCACCTACTTAATAACATTAAAATTAAAATAAAAAACCCAATCGATTAAGCATACGTTTAAAAAAAATAAGAAAAAATGTCTTACAACATTTTGGAAAAAAACCGATATTATACCGCAAAGAAACTGGCTTTCGAATGAAAAAATCGCATCGAAATCCGTCCACCCGTGTGCGAGCTGCGATGCCACACACACACACACACAACACATGCAGAGAGAGAGAGAGAGAGAGAGAGAGAGAGACACACATCGACACCAAATTTATAAAACTTTTTGATACCAGCTTTTTGCTGGGTTTAAAAATAGCAACGAACACTATTCCTATTTCGCAGTACAGTCAAATGTAATAATATGTATCTAGTCAAAGATTCAAAAATAAGTGCCATACGCTTATGTATTTTACGGAGACATATTTTTGAGATGTTCGTATCAATATTTATTTTAGAACTTGACCGTACATACATAAATCACGTCTTCTTTTCTTAAGGGGTAAACAGGGCCTAAGGTAACAAGACAGGCCACATCTAGCATGATTGTGGGCTTATAGGTGGAAAGGGGAATCAAAATAGTGATGGGTGGCCGCCGCATCGCCTAAAACATGACTCCTAAGATTTAGTAGCACTATAATAATCTGGTGGCACGGTAGTGCCCCCGCCAAGTCGAGCAAAAAAAGCGGCACGGCCGTACCATCCTTTTCTCGAAGCAGTTCAGGCCATTTTCGACCCCCCTTTAATTTCGTTGTGGATGAATTACGTATATCCTAAAGCGCGTGGCCAAATGAACTAAATAACATTCCATTATCTATTCCAAAGCTTAATTACCCACATTAAAATAGCCCTACAACCCCTGAGAATGTTGTCTTTCGATTAAAATTGCAAATGGCGCGAGAACAAATCGCTTAATCTACGCGCAGCAAGATAACATCGAAATTAAACCTTACATCAGCGCAGGCGACTAATTTCACACGAAAAACCGACCAAGCGCGAGTCGGTCTTGCACAAGAAGGGTTCCGTACAGTTTGACAACAAATATAATGCGCATCGGCAGTATTCGTTTGCGCAAAGCGCAGACCAGTTTCCGATGGTAGCCGAACGTGTAAATAATCTATATTGAACTTTATTTGCAAGCGCAACTGGCAGAGTATTGCTTGCTTTGCATTCTTAGCTCTGTCCCGCTTACACGATTTTGCCATTGTTGGTACGAAATCGATCGACCAATAACAGCGCCAGAGTTTCCCACGCTACTAAAATTGGTATACTGCGCAGGTACATCGTGGAGCATTATTTTTGTTGTCAAACTGTACCGTCCTAATATTTACCGCTACGTTCTTTTTGAAAAATATACTCTCATCCACTTAAAGAGTGGCTGGTAGAGATCCCATTAAGGAAAAAGTTGGCTTTTGTGCATGTTTTGCGTATCAATCTTATTTACTTAGTTTTTTCAACAACGCCATCTAGTTTAACCTTTGTGAACGTTAACTCAAGTGTTCACAGCGTTATGGAACTTAGGGTATCCATGCAATTTAGACGGGCGGACGGACATCGGACTCCTGGCTCACTTTGGGTACGGAACACTAAAAAACACGAGGGGGGAAAAAAGGAAAAAAAGACAAACTTAATTTTGCGTTTGGCCAAATTGAGAACTCGAGGCGGTCCGTACTAAAGGTTTCTCTTCACGTCGATGCTGCTGCCCCCGTGAATGTCAATGATAAGTTTGCTGAAGTCAGGGCAAAGGAATGAAATGACATTGAATTAGAGTATGACCACCTTGCGCCTCTCATTAACGCAAATGGATTCGATCGGACAATAAAAATCGCATTTACACAAAAAACATACGTGATTAATGATGTTTCGGAGCAGCTCGCTAATTACTGTTTATAGCATTGACAAGTTGTGCTGGTTTTGTCCCTACACAAGTATACTGGGGTGTTTAAAGTATGTAGTGTGTAAGTATGCATGTTTATGAATTGTTTGTTGTATTTTGAGATGTACGCTCTATTGTGGCTTTTACTATTGGCAGAGTGCAAAGCGGGTGGAGGGGGTAGCCTAAACGATCACAGCGCTCGCTACGGCTAAAATTGACATTTTTGTCGCTGACTTGAGCTGTCAAATCCATACTGCAGTAAACATTTTCTAATCGTTTTTGAGATAAAAATATGGTCCTGGTAAGATGAGTTGTTGTGAATTGTAATAACACCAAGAAGAAATAGAGACTATACATTTTACCAATTTCCAAGACCATGGTGGAAACGAGACCAAAGAAATAAGTGGATATTTGCCGTAAGAAAAAAAAAGTAAGTTACCTAACCTCTAAAATTTTCACTGAAAACCACAATTTTTATATTATTGGCAATAATGTTACTGACTACCATTGTCCAAAATTGTGTATAGTAAAATAACACAAGATTTCATTAATATTTTTCACAATATTTACTTACTTCTTGTTTGACAGCGGTGACAATATTGTCCATAATGGCCGCCTGTCACGTGTCGCTGTCGTCGAGCTCGGTCCCAATATGGATATTTTAAACTCACTCTTTGTCGGTATCTCGCTTACCTTACTTACTTACTTAACGCTATGTGTGTCTGTAGCACCGTATCTTTTGAACCAGTGAACTGTATTGGATCCAATTTTAACCCCCGATGCAAAAAGGTGTTACAAGTTTGACGTCGATGTCTGTGTGTATAGACCAATTTTGATGCGGTTCCTTTCATTCGAAAGCTTGTTTCTGCGGTAGTTAGAAATCGGTCCAGCAGTTTCAAGAGCATCAGTTTTTTTACAAAATTATGTGACACATTTTTAGCAATTCGAATTATTTTTGTTTAGGTACGTATGATTGGTCGATTAATTCTTCTGGGGTTTTAAATTTTTTTTAATGTAATATTTATTCAAAAGCAGGGTTCCTAGCGGTAGTTCTTAGACAACTTTAATTAAAATCGGTTCAGCTGTTTCAAGGACATTTTTTCCTGTGACCTAATTATCTAACTTTGTTTTAAAACAGTCCGTTCTGAGCCAGATTATTCAAGAACCATTTATTCACACGCGAAGCAAGAGTATCGTAAGGGCTCTTACACACTAGTTTTTTTGGTGACAGTTTCTTAACAGAGCGGGTGCGCGGCGAGCTCGAGAGCAAGGGAGAGATATGTCGCGCGCGATATTGACTGTCTCTTTCTTACTGTTCGTTCGAACGAACGGAAAAAAAATGTGTCGTCTACGACTAGTATTATTGTTACCTATTGAGCCAGACTGAACTAAATACCTACATAATCAACATACTTGTGTAAAAAAAATCACAAATACTTACTTTCATACACTCTAATGGAGACCGAAGAGCAGGCAGCTTCCTCGCACAACGATCAGTACTGCGATACAGCGAGGAAATGCGGCCTTTTTTGGCTCTATGCCGCGGGAGAGCTTTTTTTTAGATTTACTTTTGTTTTAGTTTAGGTAATTTATTTAGATCAATAGTTTTTTTACTAAAATGTCTAATGTTAATGAAAACGTGTCTAAAACAACGTCACGTTAAAATACCTACGTTATTATTTTAGAAGCGAAAATCAACGAAAAATTCACCGATACATATATTATTATCGATTTATTAAAGTCGATATTGATATTTTAATAAACCAGCTATAACAAGGCATCTGCTGTCGCGCTGCTGTCACGATGCTGTCCCGCTGCTGCCGCGCTGCCGCCGCGCTGCTTGTGACCTAATGTGAAGCCGCCCCAAGTTGCAGCGTGGTTTCGAATCGTGTGTGTGTGTCGTGTATGAGCGTCGCGTTGTGTTAATACATTTGTTTGCGCGGCAGCCTGTCATGGATTGGTAATGCGAGGTGTCTGTTTTGATTAATGACGCGGTCACACGAGGCCTCCGGCTAGCGTAGGTATGATACTGCAAGCGGTCAGTAGACTGTTCCATTGGACTACGATAGTCTATTATAATATTATAGAGTTAAAGTTTGTAAGTGTGTGACGTTGTAGGGGTCTGCTGGTCGGGATCTTATCTATCTCTATCTGGTAATTTGTAAAGTTGGCTAGCAGTTCGCATTAGGAAGGATGAAGCAAACCGCCTCGTGCGGGTCAATGGTATGTTGACAAGAAATGGGTGAAAACGCTCCCCCCGCCTGGAAGTCCGTTGGCGAAACGGAGATGGAACTATAAGGTCGTGCAATTCCAGCGCACACTCACCAAAATGTATCAGATAAAAAACAGACAGACATGCAACTCTTCGACGGTGTTCGAGACTCTGCAGTCTGTTCTCGATTAACGAGGCATCACCAATGAGCCTACGGGCTCGCTGCTCTACCGAGTCCAGCGCGGCCAACTGATACTTGGCAGACCCGTCCCAAAGGTGGCAGCAGTACTCCATACACGATCGAACCTGTGCTTTATATAGAGTAAGAAGCTGTTCCGGCGTGAAGTACCGCCTCACCTTATATAGGACAGCAAGCTTTTTAGCAGCAGTTTTCGCCCTGGACTCGATAGCCGTGCCGAAGTTCAGATTGGATTGAAGATCCAAGCCGAGAAGCTCAAGGTGGTCTGTCGGGGGCAAGGGAACATTCTGGAAAGAAGGAGCCAAGGTGAATGGACTCCTCTTTGCGGTGAACATCATCGGATTATCACGGATCATAATCAGCCTGAAGACGTTTACTGTTGAACAAGCCCCCCTTAGCACACCATGAACGACAACTTGCCACCAGCATCCACCGGTTTCCCGCAACTTTCACGATGTCGTCGGTCTACCTAGTGGGAGGCCTGCCAACACTGCGTCTTCCGGTTCGTTGTCGCTACTCGAGAAATTTTCTCCCCCAACCGTTGTCTGTTCTACGAGCGTGTGGCCTGCCCATTGTCACTTCAATGTACATACTCTTCCAGCTGTGATGCACCGCGGTGATGGTGATTGGCGACTAAAAATCGCTTTAGTAAAAAGTCACGTGACAACTGGTACAGATAGAAGAAATCGATGGCTTACTCACCTTGCTATGGGTGGTGTAGCGGCATAGCACGTATCACGGAATGACGAGGATCCGGGTTCTATTCGCTATAGCTTTACTTTCGGAGTTTTCTGTTCTAGTTTTCAGTATTGTTTAAGAAAATAAAAAGCTGTATTTAATTCTGCGTGGACGAAGTCGCGGGCAACAGCTAAGTTGGTTATAATTGTGTAGATATGCCCCCTTATCATATAATAAACGCTCTGTAGGCTTCTGCTAACTTAACAATCGTTTGTCCTTATCTGTCACTTTGACATTTGCTTTCACAGATAAGGACAAACGATTGCTAAGTTAGCAAAAGCCTATACTTAGAGCGTAGAATAAGGGGTGTAGTTTTTACAACGGATTGGGCATGGAACTCTAAAAATAGGGAACCGTAGTTTTGACACAAATTCCTTCACAATAATTCAGTAAATTCACAACCGTTTTAAAAACCGTCGTCATCAATAACAAAACGGCTATTGTGATAAAATAAAAGGAATCAAATAAAACTAGTAAATCATCCACAAACCACGTGCTTACAGCGCCCGTCGCCTCATTGGGTAATGGGTTCGGTTCCACCGCCGATTAGCCAGGAATGCCTCATGATGCAGCGGTTTGAGGGTGTACTTAGCGGCTGTGACTTGGACTCCAGAAGGGATCGGTTAATACATACATTTTTTAGGGTTCCGTACCTCAAAAGGAAAAAACGGAACCCTTATAGGATCACTTTCTTGTCCGTCTGTCCGTCCGTCCGTCCGTCTGTCAAGACCCTTTTTCTCAGGAACGCGTGGAGGTATGAAGCTGAAATTTATATCAAATACTCAGGTCTACTGCCCCTTGGAACTGTGAAAAAATCAAAATTCTAAGCCAACGCAATCAAAAGATACAGCCGTTTATGCCGCAAATTTCCGCAAATTTTCAACTCTCAAGGGAATCAAAACCTACAAGGTAGTTCCCGTGAACGCAGAATCTTGAAATTTGGTATGAAGGTAGGTCTTATAGCACAGATTAAAGAATAATTGCGAAAACCGTAAATGTGTATGTATGTCTGTATATAGCAGTGACCAATATAAAGTAACCCCACACTGCGTACATTTTGCTTTGGAACAGGGCTCTGCTTACACTGGTTTTAGATATTTATAGATAATGATACGGAACCCTCGGTGCGCGAGTCCGACTCGCACTTGACCGGTTTTTTTTTATATGAATAGGAAGGCAAACGAGCAAGTGGGTCACCTGATGATAAGTGATCACCACTGCCCATAGGCACCCGCAACCCCAGAGGGATTGCAGATGCGTTGCCAATCTAGAGGACTAAGATGAAATGCCTCTTGTGCCCGTAATTTCCCCGGCTGTCTTTCTCTACACCGGAACACAGCAGTGCAAGCACTGCTACTTAGCGGCAGGATTAGCGAGTAAGATGGTGGTAGCGATCCGGACGGACCTTGCACAAGGCCCTACCACCCGCCAAACAAACATTTACATACGTAAATTACAACTTTATCCCATACAGGGTAATAGACAGAGCCTCAGGTAACAAGAGCTAGTCACCGTTTAGCATGATTGGAAGTGTGTTGGTGGAAAGAGGAATCAAAATAGTAATGGGTTGCTAACTGATCGCCTATAACATGAAGTCCCCTAGGCTCTGTCTATCCCGTACCTAAGGGATAAAGACGTGATTCATATATATGTAGTGTACGTACGTATGTATTGTTTCCAAACAAATACATACATAGGTACACAAATCACGTCTTTATCCCTAACGGGGTAGACAGAGCCTAAGGTAACAGGTACCTATAGGTAACATTTAGCAAGATTGTGGGCGTATAGGTGGAAAATGGAATCAAAATACTGATGGGTTGCCAGCCCCATCGTCTATAACATGATTCCTATGATTTTCGCCCATTCCCTCGATGGGCTTTTACCATCAGCGTAGGTAGAGAAGCAACTGGTACATTCTATGTTTTTTCTTTGCTCCCAGACCAGCATGGAAGACGTGAAACGTTCCAATTAAAAAAATATCGGTATCGCTGCAGTAATTTAACTCTTCGAGAACGCAATAGATATATTATGTCAATTTAATCGTTTCCAAACCAATAAAACTTAAAATGATAATAATTTGATTGCATACCAAATCAAACACAATTCGACCTTGTTAATTACGTTTTAATTTTTTACTGAAAGCGATATTGCGCCACGTTATTATTAGAATTAATTGTTATTTGATTGGCCATTTAAATTAGGTAAATGTCTGTGGTTCGATTCTTAAAATTGTAACTACCTTTGCTGTCTCGAAACTCGTATTGCGTCGGACAAACTGGCGCTCGATCTGGTGACGTTGTCGTTTCCATCAAGACAAGTTGACGTCTCTATAAATTAAAATAATGAATACACTCACAAATAATGCGGCTTTCTATTAGTAAAATACATACACACCAAAGTTCCAGAACAAATTGGAGCGACGCATTCTTTAAAGTTTAAACGCTATGCGTAAAAAACCAAACCATCCTGTAGGCTTATTACCTAACTCGCTCGCAAATCGCCATCGTGTTCATTTTGACAGTTCATGTATGGGCTGACAATTGGCATCGGAATCAGCTAGCTGTCACATTCATACAAGAACTGTCAAAATGAACACGATGGCGATTGCGAGCGAGTTAGGTAATAAGCCTACTGGTCTTCCATTACAAACTACTACTACTACTGCTACTATTACTGTAATGCTGTAATTTTTTATTGACTAAATAAATAAATAAATAATTACATTTGGTGGTTTGTTTGGTGGTTCTTGCATGCTGGTCTGGGAGTAAAGAAAAAACAGAATTTACCAGTTGCTTCTCTTCCTGCGCATGGTAAAAGCCCATCGAGAGCGGCCGAAAGGAACCCATCACCATTTTGATTTCCCTTTCCTCTTATATGCCAGTCATGTAAGTTTGTCTTTGTTGATGTATTTTATCTTTCTTTGACAGTTGTTTTTGTTTCATTATTTTTGTACAATAAAGCATTTACTATTTACTACTACTACTACTAAACCCTGGAACATAAATCGTCAGTAAAGGACATAGTGGACAGCGCGCATATTACATAGTGATAGCGGTTCGCAACCGGCGAGCGACCCTTTGATGTAGACGCCCAAAACTGACTGGCGCTAAACGTGGCCTTAAGGTGTTGTTACCTTATGCTCTACCCCGTAAGGGATAAAGACGTGATTTATGTATGTATGAGTAAAAAACAAAACTGATATTTCACTATCGCCCTACCTATATTGATGTAATAATTAATCAATACGTTTTTGTGATGGTTAATTATTAGGTGATTTGAATATAAAACTGGGAGAGTAATGGCCATAATAATTATAATCAACAAGATACGATATCTAGATAAAATAAAAAGCTGTACTGACCATTAATGACCCTAGAGGTGTTCCTCGAAGTCGTAGACAAGTCGGCTAGTGGCGTGGCGACCTAACTGCTTACCTATTTTCAGTTGGGTACTTTTAGTGCGCAGAAATTAGAGGAAAAGACTATTTAAATTATGGCGTGCAAGAGTAACAAACATCCATCCATCCATACTTACAAACTTCCACGTTTAAAATATCAGTAGGATCGTTCGTTTCGTTACGAAGAAGAATGCGTCGCAAGACACGTGACAGAAACTCCGAACACCAATTTGTCGCTCCTAAACATCTCTGTAGTTACAGTATATTTCATAGAGCATTCAAAATCTCCCGAAAACTGTTAACAATTGGCAAGAAACTCGGGAAAATCCCAATAAGAACCCTGGCAACACCGCACTGGGCGCGGTGAACACAGTAATACCTGTCATCATAACGGAATTACAATCAATTGACATGCAATATAACGGCGTCGCAAATTGAATCACAGGGCAGGACTTGGGGGTTGCAGGGTTGCCAGAATAAAATGTGAAATGTGAAAATATTTTCGTGTAAGAGCCTTATAGACTTTTACGGGTTACCGCCGCGTGTGGTCAAGAGCTGCGGTTCGTTTTCGGATCCGTCCGGGGGGAAGAGTGCTTGGTCCGGTGCACCCTGGGCATCGGCTAATGATTTTCTGGCAGTTTCTGAGGGATATCATTGACCGTTAACTAAGAACCCGACAGGTCTTTTGACCGTATTACCGTACAACGTTGCCGACATTTTCACACAGGATTTTTGAATACCTACATCACACCTAATTGAGACTTAAGAAAAAATAAATGGACATCATGCCGTCTCTTCTTTGCAATTTTATCACAATAGAATTATACCGTTTTACACCTCCACTGAACTTAAATTATTTTTATTAGTTTTTTTCTTTATCACATAATATTTTGTTTCGCTTTGACC
Organism: Pandemis corylana; assembly: GCA_949127965.1. Lineage (NCBI taxonomy): Eukaryota > Metazoa > Arthropoda > Insecta > Lepidoptera > Tortricidae > Pandemis > Pandemis corylana. The sequence goes on from OX421860.1 coordinate 14,259,791, forward strand.
GTAGAGACTTTATACATCTCGACTATAGACTAATATAATTTAAGGTACCTATACAACTTGGGGACCTTATACATCCCTCAGTTAAGTAGAATTTAAGTAGGTACCTACTGTTGTAAATTTATTTTATTCGGTGAAAATTACTTTCTGCCAAGTTTCTTGCGGCGCATTCTTCTTGGCAATGATAGTCTCCGGATGCGCTGGTAGTTTAAAAAAAACATGTAAAAGAGCCCTTGGCGGCCAATTTGCAAACTAAACTTTTGAATATTGAATTTTATGAATCTTATGGTATCAAAACATGTTATTAATCAAAATTTATTACGAGTAATGTGAAGTGGTTAAAATTGTTGACTTCAGAAATAAAAACTTACCCACATCTTCATTAAAAATATCCAATTTCCCCACATTTCCCTCGCTGGTAACCCCAAGGTTTAGGGGCTTGGGGGCTCGCGGAGTTTCCAGGGGCCTCGGTCCCGGGGGACGGGGGGTTATTGTTTCAATCTCGCCGCAAACTTCGATAGACAATTGAAAAAGTTGCGCTAGGGAGATCGTCATTCTATTACTGGTTGATACGGTTAGAGTGGCAGAAGTATAGTGACGCCACTTAAGTTTAAATACATACATACATACATACACAAATCACGTCTTTATCCCTTACGGGGTAGGCAGAGCCTAAGGTGGCAAGACCTAGGCCACGATTAGCAAGATTGCGGGCGTATAGATGGCAAAAAATGGAATCAAAATAGTGGGTTGCTAGCCGCATCGCCGATAACATGATTCCTATAATTTTCGTCCATTCGATGGGATTTTACCATCTGCGCGGGACGAGAAGCAACTGGTACATTCTATTTTTCTTTGCTTATGCAACATTCATGACTTGGGTACAAACATTCATCACTAAGTGCCTGCTCCTACCGAGATTCGAACCCGGGACCTCTAGCTCCATATTCAAGGTCGCTAACCACTAATCTATCCGGTCGTCAAATAGCAGAAGAGCTATAAAGCGACTTGTTTTTCTTCAGCCGACGTTTCATAATCGGTGGACCATCCGAGGACCTCATAAATGGTCAAGTTCCACAAAGCCCCTGACCTCAGCGCAGGTAAGCGAGTGCCATTGTAATCCAACCCATTACGAAATTCTAAATCCATTTCAGCACCAGAAACCACAAGCCCGTGAATCGCGTAATGCCCCTAACACTAAGTACGATGGCCCCGCCACACTCTGGTGCAAATTGCGTGCGATGGAACGGCAACCACAACGCAGCGTATACGCAGAGACGTGTCGCATGCGTCACGTTCTCTCACCGTTTCTTCATTTATCTAATCAGCCCATATCCACCTACTGCTGCGTAAATGCTTCTTCATTTATATAACCGCCACTATGTCCGGTCCTGTGCCAGCCTTACACAGCTTTCAGCCTTCTGTCAGGTTTACCTATTTCACACAAAAAGGGCTATACATTCGGTAGTGGTAAAAAACTGTGGTACATAAGGTAATAAGCTGTGTGTAGTATAATAATACATACCGTACTTTGTTTCACTTGCCACAATCCTGACATACCTCTTTCGCTTCATCGACATTTATCAATCTCTTCATACATGCTCGTCGGTCGTACTCATGACCTGACCTTTTTCCAAAACGTTCCCAATTTGGTCACGTGTGTGTGATGTTAATCAACTGAGTAATTGACAAGATTAATTAAGTATTTATAGCTGATATTTAAAAAAAAATACCTCCGTACTCTTACAAAGTGCGAAGTAACTTGCGGTTCGCTCATCTTGGCAATGGTGATACTTCTGAAAGCGCCAGCATCTAAAAAAGACACATAGAGCCGTTTGCTGCATACTTACAGAAACGAAATTTATTCAAACAGAGGTTACTTTGTGGAGGTCCTTTTCTATGAAGCTAAAACATTTAACTTGCTACTCCGCTACCAACTGCCGCTTTTACTACCGGTTGGTAGCGGAGTAGCAAGTTAAATGTGTTTTGATTCCGACTTCAATGAGCGCGAGTGTGAAGGCGCCTTATGTTCTATAATTGCTTTTTTTCTAAAAACTATTCAATGCCGCGTTAAAAGCGACCATTAGAGGCGACCTTGCGGCGCAGTTTTCGGAAATCCACAGATTCTGTAATGACGCGCTCGTGAGCATCATGTAACCTTGTTGTGTAACAGAATGGTACAAGTAATACCTATTGACGGTGACCGCCAGACAATGAAAAGGGAGCCTTTTTTAGGAATCCATATTCTGAATCTCAAGAGGCGACACGAAACTATTTTAAGATCGGCTATGCGTCTAGAATAGTCTCGTGTCGTGTGAAAGGTACCCAAATGCGGAAGTGTAACTTAAACTAATTAATTTAGATACGAATCGTTTTTTCCAGTATTAAAGCGCTGTTACCTCGCAGTAGTTCCAAGTTGTTCACGTAAAACCAATTTACGAACTTAGCTGGCGCACTGCTGCGTGTCTAGACATGAGTTTCGTTTGAAATATAACACGCTTAAGGTTTATATAACGGTTTTATTTTTAAAAGCAAAGAAAGTCTAGGCAATTGCTGGTATTCGTTTCCGGCGTGTCGGAAATCCAAATCATATGAAAGATTGCTAGGTACTGTACTAGTATTGAGTAGGTATCTGAGTGGCAGAAAATAAATACATACGACCACATAACAATATCATTTTCTGGTTATTACAGTTCCTTGGCCTCTAGTGTAAGTTTTCGCATATAAAAATGTCTCGAACGCGTTCACGTAAACGTCTCAATTACTATGGAATATTGGCAGCGCCACTTGCGGATCGAAACAGCAATAAAGTGTTCTCATAGTATTTGACATTTTAACGCAAACGCGTTGAGACGTATTTTGGGACCGAAAACTTACTAAGCATACTGAATTTCTAGAGTAAGTTTGTTAAAAACGTCTCGAACGCGTTTGCGTTAACGTCACAATGGACAATTAATTAGTAAGTGTCTTTAAAATATATTTTTGTCACCCACATTAAATGTTATCGAACTTTTCTTTACTTTATTATTTTAAGATTCATTTTTCATTTGCTTTTGCTACCCAAAGGTTAGATGAAAATTTAATTTCCGTGCATAATTTTAACATTCATCTACAATTTACATAATTATGCTTTGACTTTTTTGTATGCGTTTGCACAAATCACAATCCAGGCCTGATGGCTTATTACCTAATTCGCTCGCAATCGCCATCTTGTTCATTTTGACAGTTCTTGTATGAATGTGAAAGCTAGCTGATTCCGATGCCAAATGTCAGCCCATACATGAACTGTCAAACTGAACACGATGGGGATTGTGAGTGAGTTAGGTATTAAGCCTACTGGCTAGCCTTTGGTTCGTGCGACAAGCTCCTGCGATCGGAGACATTCTTTATATCACCACCCTCGGAATGTAATGAACTATTAAGTCCGTTACACCTTGTGTTAAGTTATCCTCACACGCCTGTGTTGCCAGGGATAATAAGAGTAGTCTTTAGACCATAGACAAAAACGGAAACAATGCCAACCTCAATTCCGCACACCAACAATGTTAGGATAATTGCCAGCGTTTTTATTTAAAAAATAATTATGTTTTATGTGAAAATTATGCTTATGAACGCCTATATCTTATATGGATTCTATAAATTTGGTTTTTGTCGGGTGTTATTATGACTTAATAAGAGCGAAGGCGGGCATGGAACCGATAATTTCCCTATTACCGTTAATGTCAGGCTGGACGGGATGTTGGTATTTGGTATGCGGTTCATATTAGCCAAGACATTGGGAAACACTGTTCAATTAAACTGGAACTTGAATTGAACTATCTTCGTAATTTAATGAAGTACTTACTTTTGCTAGTTCTTGTGTTAATTCGTCGCTATTGTGTCGAAAAGTCGAAATCTAAAGTAAATTATCATCTTTTAAATACATACATACACATACATATATCACATCTTCCCTTACAGGGTAGACAGAGCCTAAGGTAACAAAACCTTGAGGCCACGTTTAGCATTAACTGAAGGAAAAAAAAAGAAGGAAGGTTTAACTGGTGTTTTTACAACCAGTGTTTTATCCAGTTAAAATGCTATAAGACTATTAAACACGAAAGGGTAGGATGATTTACATTTTAATTCAAATATCGCAAGAAGTCTTGTTCTGAGCCCATTATCGCCTTTATTCTAAGTCGGTTAACGTTAACCAGGTCTTGATAAATTGCTACGAGGCATATGTTCGGTGTAATAAGCTAATAGCTTTTATAGGGCTATTATTACTATAAATAATACATTTATATATACTGTTTTCGTATTTGATTATAGCAAATACTCAGAACGCTTAGTACTATCTAATGAATCAAGATTTTGTAATTCTTGATTTTTTATGTTTTAGTTTTACGGTTTGTAATTGTGCTGTACAGACACATCATTCGAACAGATGACGCTTGGCGACAAAAATTCGCATAGTAACAGGGTCACGTGACAGCTAGTACCTGCTATGGGTGGTGTAGGGGAATAGCATGCGTCACGGAATGACGAGGATCCGGGTTAGATTACCGGTCTTAGCTTTACTTTTCGGATTTTTCTATGTGTTCTAATTTTCAGTATCGTTTAGAAAAGCTTAGTGTTAAGTTAGTTTTTGTCGTAAAAAGCGTTTCGAACGCGTGAAATCTTATTCCAGTTTCCTATCGACACCTCCTAAGTATACTGAGGCAACTGCAAAATCTTGATTTTACAGGAGAGCCGTGCAAAGGTAAAATCATTTGTAACTTTTTAATCTGTAAAGTCAATTCCATAAAACTTTGGATTCGCTGGAACAAAAGTACCTCTTTTCAGACTACATATATGGAATTCTGAAATTAATGTTAGTTTTTGAGAAAATGGTAGATACACTAGTGTACGCGTATTTTACGTGTTCTGATTTGTGGTATACTGAGGCAACTACCCCTTGATCCAGTATACACCGTACTAAGTTAATTGTTATTTTTTTCTCTTTTTCATTTAATAATTAGATAAATATGTTACATAAATCCATACTGTTTAAAAATAAATACTTAGCTCATGCTCAAATGCCCTTTATCATTATTTGGTCGACATATTAGTCACTTGCACCAGTATACGCTTAAATTAAGGTCGCTTACACCTGTATACTGTTAAACATATTTAATGTTTTGCTGTTTAAAACGGGAAATTATATATATATTTTTATTAATGATAATAGAAAAAAGTTTTTTTTTAATGAACAAACGTAAATTTCAAATAAAATCTGTTTCTATTATGTTCGTAAATCTTTTAATCATAGTTCCATCATTCCTAAAAGTAACTTATTCAACAACCACAGTTTGAGCAATATTCGTTTTAGTTTAAAAATCAACATAAATCTATCCAAAATAGTCTTCTTTTCTTAATTATTGAGACTGTACTATTAAGTACTTATAAAAAATATAAAAACTTAAGTCGCTTCTTCTAAAGGTTCGATTTATCATTAGCAAGGATTCATTCCTTATTTTTAACGCCTTAGTAGGATTTATCATTGCACCTTTATTCATAACTTCTAAAATTAAAAAATATTTATTTAAAAATTACAATATGAGGGATTACTAATGTTTGGCAAAGAATGTTCCCCAAAGCATCACATCGCAAATTTTGTTTCCCAAATTTTTATTTGGCAAAAATTCAATTGTGAAAACTACTTATCGCAATATTACAGTTATTATCGCAGAATATTTATCATTTAATATCAAAATCACAATTACGAGTAAGTGCCTTTATTCCGAATTGACAAGGTACTATTTCCTTTAGTCATCGTTTTTTGTGATCAATCTGTTGTAAAATTCAGTGTGTTGCGATGGTATTATATTATACCACAATTGTGGAGGGCAAAACCGTAACCGGATTGTATTTCTCATGTAGGTACATGTATGTACGCTTGTTGGAAGTACATAACAATGACCTCATAATTGGCTTAAGAAACATTAAAGTAGCGTACCACGAACGTTTGCCAATTGACAAACAAAAATTTAAAGATCTTAAGATCATTAATGATAACTATAATAGATAACTAGAATAGAATAACATTAATGAATTTGATAATATCAATGTATAGCTTTAATGTACTTAATTAATTTGAAGGCATGTTTTGACGTTATATTACAATCCTAGATTTAGATATTAACTACTATTGTGTGCCCTTGCAGGGCGTCATGGACTGACTTAGAACAACGTTACCATCTTCATATGTATGTACATGACTTGACAATGAATAAATAAATAAATAAATAAATCTTTGTCGAAGTGGTATAATACCATCTCAACACACTGAATTTTTCAACAGGTTGGTCACAAAAAACGATGACTAAAGAAAAATAATAGTACCTTGTCAATTTGGAATAAAAGCTTTTACTCATAATTGTGATTTTGATATAAAATGATAAATATTCTAGTGCCATTATAATTAAGAGAGAAACGATTAAGACAGTTTTTTTTAATTTGTATCAATTTGTTAAGGTCAGTTGAATAACTTGTCAAGAAAAGCTTCATTTTGCAAGGTTACAAGTATAATAATCATTAATTTTACGGAAATCACAGTGCATTAGAAAATAAGTGGTTGTATCTTAGTCAAAATAATTTAATTTCTATCGTAAAAGGTATATTTGACGTACGCCGCGTTGTTGATCTCTCGCGTATACTGAGGCAACGTCAGGTTACACCACGCTTGTGCCGCCCCTCCACAATATCTGTACCGCGTACAGTGGTGCAAGCGACTTGCCTCAGTATACAACGTACTGATTTACAAAATTGTGTTGTATACATTTATATACGTCACTTTATTTTCGAAACAAACAGGAATTTTACCATGAAATTTTTGTGGCAGGTAGATATTAGTATTTTAGTCAAAATTATGTAAAAAACCGAAAATGTCAAAATGGTCACTTGCCTCAGTATACTTAGGAGGTGTCGCTATGTCTTATATACGATAAAGAACTGTACAAACCGAAAAAAATATGTACCTACGTAATTTTTATAGAAGAATTCCATTTCGGTGATTTAGTTTCTGCAATTACTCATACTTTATTTCCTTATAGACCGCAGTTTTGATAACATGTAGAGGAAAAAGGACTACGAAATAGTCCGAAACATGTCGAGCATCACTCGACTTTTTATACGTGAGTTATCCGTTTATGTGTAATAATGATTAAGTCTCACGGTAGTTTCATGTTGAAACATGTAGAGGCTAAGGTAACAAGATCTAAAGGCCACCATGTGGCGTAACTATAGGGTGGCAGGAGTGGCGAAATGCCATGGGCCCCTAGCTCTACGGGGCCCCGAACTGGCTTGGTTTATAGCACAGAAAGGACGCTGATGCACTTCTTTATATTGAGGAAGGAGCCCCATCTAACGAATTTGCCACGGGCCCCAGGCGTTATAGCCTTATAGCATATATTACGCCACTGAAGGCCACGTTTAGCATGATTGTGAGCATGGATGGAAAGGTGAATCAAAAACACTACTACTACTAAAAAAAACCTATAGTGTCTGTAAAGTCGGTTTACGGTTAGTCGGTTAGTCTGACGTCACGCGGAACGCGACAACGTGACACTTTTTCGTGCGTGCAGCCGGTCATCTTCTTCTAAATATATATAACTCAAAAGTGACTGACTGGCTGACTGACATAGTGATCTATCAACGCACAGCCCAAACCACTGGACGGATCGGGCTGAAATTTGGCATGCAGGTAGGTGTTATGACGTAGGCATCTGCTAAGAAAGGATTGTGATCAATTCTACCCCCAAGGGGATAAAATAGGGGATGGAAGTTTGTATGAAACTTTGTCAATTTTAAACCAATCGGGCTGAGACTTTGCATGCATAAAGCTACTATGACGTAGGCATCCTCTAAGAACGGATTGCGTAATTCCTGCGGGATAGCGATAAACGAATTCTATGCAGACGAAGTTGCGGGCAACAGCTAGTCGATTTATAAGACGTTATCACGTCAAAAAAAAAGGAATGTCAATAAAATGTTTTCATGCCTGCAAACATAGATACCTACTTACAAAAGGTGACAACCACAAAACCTTATTTTTAATCTTTATTTCCCCAACAATGGGGCACATTATAGGCTAACTAGGCAAAAGTCGTTCATAAACCCGCAACACTATTCCAACAAAACAAAACACAATCTTGCCCCACGTCGAGGGGCCCGCAATTGAGATTATCGAATTTTCCCCACAGACCCCCAAATAAGTTTACTGTAAGCCATGTTTGCCACAGTATCTTACCTCAAAAGGGATAGAGCCGAAAATACAGGTGTAAGAACTACGTTACTAGCCGTGTAGATTGTTGATTTTACTTCCTAAGTGTGCTAGATTTTTTTAGTGAAATAAGGTAGCAAACAAGCTAGTGGATCACCTGATGGCAACACCAGAGGGTTGCAGATACGTTGTCAGCTGTACCTCACCAGCGGTTTTACTCTCTACGCTAGAATACAGGGGTACAAGCACTGCTGCTCGGCTGCCGTATTAGCTAATATGATGGTGGTAGCGAAAGGACGAACTTTGGATAAAGTCCACCCACAAATGATTTTATTAAGGTTTTGTTCTGAAATGGTCAATGAAACTAAATCTCAGCTTCATACTTCTGATATATTTAGCCATTAATATCATAAATATAACCCTCCTTCTGACGCAGGCAGGTAACAAGACTGACTACAGTAAATTATTTTAATCCTTTTACTAAAAAAAAAACTCAAATTGATCTATGGCTGAACGTAATCCATTTTGATGAATCGTAAATCAACAAAATGGCGGCTGTGATGTGACACTGGCCAAGTGTTTATAAATTACATTCGAAGGAAAAAGTACTGGCCACTGCTCGTATTTCAAATGTTTTTTCCTGGTAGTGTTGCCATGCCAGCTGTTTTATATTGTAAGTTGAGTTTTTGTTAATTATAATGGGACATTGTGGTGTGTTAAACTGGTTTAAATATTGAGGTGAAGTTTTTGTTGTTTTCGTAAAATAACATACGTAATGAAATGTGCTTGTTTGCTCCAACTTATTGATGTAGCCAATGTGAAACTTAACATAATAATAAATAATATTAATTTGTGACCAATAACCTAAAATAAGAACAATAAAAATACCTACAAGTTCCGAAATCTTAAAATAAAAATCATAAAAAAATCCTGTAGAAATTGACATGTTTTGTTTTAATTATATGACAACATATAACATTGGTTTCAACGGTTAAACCATCAAACACGTAAGTACCTACAATAGATGTGAATTAAACTTAAACTATTTAAAATACATTCCCATTGATCATACAAATTATTTTTTAAATAGCATTATGCTTGTGCAAGACTGCACAACCTTTTTAGAGTATTTTTACCTTTTTATATTCACTTTGTTTGTCGTTTTAAGGATTTCTTTTTAAGAATCAGAATATCAAAAACAAAACTTGTAAAAAACCAAGTCTCGCAACTCAGTTCTTCTACCGTAAAAAGTGGTGAGATCCATGTAATACCAAGTCGGTTAATTTATTCAGTCCCTACTAAAGAGACCTCCTGTCTTAAGTTATTACGTAATTAGCTAACCTAACAACATATAATGCCCATATCAAAATTAAAAATCGTTTATATTATAAATAAATAAACTGACTTGGCATTCGCATTACACCATCAATTTAATATAATATGTATAAAACACAATTTTTCTCACAAGTAATACAGATAATTTTCATTTAGAAATTTAATTTCTAACGGTAAACCGTAAAAGTAAACAAAAAATCAATGAATAAAAATTCTTGATTCATTTGATAGTACCTTACAATTAGTTACTTATTTATTGAAATACATCACTCTATTATCACTTGCCTTTGTAAAACGAGGGTCACGATAACGCGTCAGCATGCGGCGCCGTGTCCCCGACTGCCCCACTACCCCATAGCCGGGAGCACTCGGGGGGACCCGGATATTGCTCCTCTCATTTGGCGATATTAACTTTCATCTGGATAATAATTGCCCCTTTCGGTTTTATATGAGATTCGCGCGTGCACTAATGGAGTAACGTTTGTTAAGACTTCAATTTGTTTAAGGTAGGTACTAATCGTCGCAACCAGTTGAAATTGTTTTAAACTATTCAGCAGCTGTTGGCTTAGTTTGAAATAGCTGACGTTTTTCAGGATTTTGGAATATATAAATTTATATCTTAGAAAATATTGTCTGATTACCTTGCTGCATTTTATCGGAGAAGTGGGGTCTTCTGGTACAGGTATCTCGCATACCTACTAGGAGGTCCCTAACCTTCTCATTATGTACTCAATGTTAAATAAATACATTTTCATTCATTTTCATTCTTATAATTTTTCATAAATCACATCTTTATCCCTTACGGGCTAGACAGAGCCTAAGATAACAAGACCTAAAGGCCACGTTTAGCATGATTGTGGGCGCGCAGGGGCAACTGGAAAAGGGAATCAAAATAGTGATGGGTTGCTAGCCGCATCGCATATGAATGCTGGTGTCCCCCAGGGCTGTGTGCTCTCGCCTACTCTGTTCCTCCTGCATATCAATGATATGCTGCTTGTAAGCGGCATTCATTGCTATGCGGATGACAGCACATGCGACGCACAGTACTCTGGTAGAGCTAACCTTCCTCGGGCAGAATTGGAAGAGAGACGAAACAAACTTGTGTATGATCTGGAAAATACACTAGCGCAAGTTTCTGATTGGGGCACACGCAACTTAGTGCACTTTAACCCCTCCAAAACGCAAGTTTGCGTATTTACTGCTAAAAAACACCCGTTTGTCGCCGCTCCATGCTTCCAGGGATCACCCCTCAACACATCGGAGAGTGTTGGAATTCTCGGTGTCGATGTTTCGAGCACAGTCCAATTTTGCGATCATCTGGAAGGTAAAACCAAGTCGGCTGCTAGAATTTTGGGCGTGCTTGGCCGCTCTAAGCGATACTTCACTCCGAAGCAGCGGCTTCAGATTTATAAAGCCCAGGTTCGGCCAAGGATGGAGTATTGCTCTCATCTCTGGGCTGGCGCACCCCAATATCAGCTGCTTCCACTTGATCGCATACAGCGCAGGGCGTCTCGAATCATCGGCAACCCCTCACTCTCCGATAAACTCGATCCTCTTGCTCTCCGCAGAGACGTTGGCTCCCTTTGCGTGTTTTATAAGTACTACAACGGGGAATGCTCTGAGGAACTCTTTGACCTCATTCCAGCTGCGGGGTTCCATTACAAATCTACCCGTCGTAAGCGCTCATTCCATCGACATCACGTTGATGAATGGCAGTCTTCGACGGTGCGGTTTAATCGATCTTTTTTGCCACGAACTTGCAAAATCTGGAACGAGCTTCCCGCTGAGGTCTTCCCATCGAGTTACGACCTGGGTGCCTTTAAGAGGCGAGTGTACAATTTTCTGCAGGGCCGACAACGCACTGGCATCGCGTAAAGCGCTGCGGGTGTCTATGGACAGTGGTGATCATTTACCATCAGGTGACCCACTAGTTCGTTTGTCTGGCCTCTCTAACATAAAAAAAAAAAAATATATATAACATGATTCCTAAGACTATCGCCCATTTCCTCGATGGGCATTTACCATCTGCGCGGGAAGAGACGTAACTGGTACAATACAATACAATACAATAACTCTTTATTGAACACCACATATAACAACCAAAACAGAAAAAAGGTATACAGAACATTACAAGGTAACTATAGGCGACCGTATCGGTACGCTAATAACGTTCTTTATAGAACCACGGCGATTTTTTTTTGGTTTACATACATAATTTTCACGTACAATACATACATACATACACAAATCACGTCTTTATCCCTTACGGGGTAGACTGTCTACCGTAGTAGACAGAGCCTAAGGTAATGTTCACGTACAAATTTTCAATAAATTGTCATTATTTACGAGACGTTACTAGGTTCAGTTCTATAGTCACGCGGGTGGTAGGGCCTTGTGCAAGGTCCGTCCGGATCGCTACCACCATCTTACTCGCTAATCCTGCCGCTAAGTAGCAGTGCTTGCACTGCTGTGTTCCGGTGTGGAGAGTAAGACAGCCGAGGAAATCACGGGCACAAGAGGCATTTCATCTTAGTCCTCTAGGTTGGCAACGCATCTGAAATCCCTCCGGGGTTGCGGGTGTCTATGGGCAGTGGTGATCACTTACCATCAGATGACCCTCTTGCTCGTTTGCCTTCCTATTCATATATAAAAAAATAAATATATATATATATATATATATATATGTCGTTAAATAAGTAAATATACTATTAGATCAGATTTTTTAATTTTTTTTTCTATCTGTTTGTACGGGCTACTCCGAAACTGTTGATGTTTACCCAGAAAATGAGAGACCACAAATGAGTATGGCAAGACGACATTAAAAGATGGCGGGCAGCAACTGGACTCTCACGGCCTAAAATAGTTCGGAATGGAAGCGGTTGAAGCAGGCCCACACCAAGAACTTGGTAGAGAAAGGCTAAGAAGAAGAGATCCCAGAAAACAGCATGGTTTCCGCGGAGCGATAAGCGAATTCTGCACGGACGGAGCTGCGTGCAACAGATAGTCACTATCACTATCATCACTACATAGTATAAAACAAAGTCGCTTTCTCTGTCCATATGTCCCTTTGTATGTTTATATCTTCAAAACTACACAACGAATTTTGAAGCGGTTTTTTTTAATAGATAAAGTGATTCAAGAGGAAGGTTTTTATGTATAATTCAACGCAGACGAAGTCGCGGGCAGAAGCTAGTTATTTAATAAAATAGAAAAAAACGTTTTAATTAAAACGCGCAATAGAAACCTGTTCAACGTTTATACTCGTACTTGGCGCGAATAACTAACCTGCTAGCGTACTACTAGCTAGGCCATCGTCAAAACGTATTTAAGAAATAAATGTATCCTTGCCACTTGGCGATATTACTTGTCCCCTCACGTCTGGAGAGCTACTTCAAAATTCGATATTCCTATCATTCTGTCCCTTTCATTCGCGTATTGATGACTATTCGTGTGAGTGGGATAGCGCGAATCGAACTTCGGAGCAGGCCTGGGTCCCGCGGGACGCTAAACGTCGAGGCGTCGACGGTTCCGCGACTGCAAATAGCGGTTAATTGAAAATCGAGGCCGAGAATGTGGTGCAAGTGAGGTGCAAGAGCGTTTTTCAACTTGGAGGTCGCGACCCCCGGACCCCCTCGCAGAACCTCCTCAGGGGGTCACCAGTAAAGTAGGTAAATTACAATTAAACCAAATTCTAAAATTTTCTTGAAATAAACTGATCGATCGACGTTGTTCGATACCATCGATCGATTGGTGTGGTGAAAATAGATCTAGTAGAAACTATCGATCGACGTCGATTGTTCCATTTCATCATCGATCGACATCGATCGATTGGTGTGGTGGAAATAGATCTAGTAGAAACTCGATCGACGTCGATGGCTCCAGTCCATAACGATCGATGATCGACACTCTTAATGCTCCTCTCATCTCAAAGGTCTGGTAGCGATCCCTTATTGGGATAAGTTCGCCTTTATGCATGTTTTTTTTGGTGATTTGTGTCTGTTTCTTTATATTTGTACAGTAAAGCATTTACTTACTTGCAATCATACAATACTAAGTTAGGATGGTTACGAAGTTTCCCAAACCTGCATTGCACATCAGGTGCCGCGAAGAGGAAACCCCAGCCCGGGGTGGTCGTGGGGCGTCGCGGTGACACAGAGCGCTCCCGTAACGCCTCACATATGACTGAATAGGGAATCCGTGTGGTTTTTAGTGGGTATGCCTGCCGTCGCGGGCGAGCCCCGCATACCCCCGGTAAAAAAAAAGGATGATTAGGACGTAAAGATGTTGGGGTGCGAGTCGGGTCACCTTCACGTGTGATCAAGAGCTGCGTTCGTTTTTGGCTCCGTCCGGGGGGAAGAGCAGTGCTTGGTCCGGTGCACCCTGAGCTATGGCTAATGATTTCCTGGCAGTTTCTGTGGGATATCACTGGCCGTTGGCTAAGAGCCGTACAACGTACAACGTTGCCGACATTTTGTCACAAGATTTTTTTAAAATATGTACATATTTTTGTTGCGTTGACATTGGCGAAGTTGTCGTCGCTAAATAAGAAGAAGAAGAAGAGGAAGAAGAAGTTGAGATGTTTATTGAGCCGCTCTCCGCTGTGGCTTGTGGCACCACCGACAGGGTCGCACCCTCGTGTTGCCTCTCACAACACTCCGCGGCGTTTGCAGGCGACAATGCGGATCAGGACGGAGTGGATAAGGTACTTAACTTAACCTAAATATTGTGCTACGCTAAACGGTTCGGTGAGTGTGTAATTGCCCTTATGGCTGTTACTGTCGCACCACATAAAGGAAGCAAAGAAAGTTACATTCAACGTTACATTCGGATAGCCTAGTGGTTAGACTAATGAACAACTCATGCTACTCAGAACAAAAAATATTTACCTTGCTATTCCGCTCCTCAGAACAAAAAATATTTACCTTGCTACTCCGCTACTCAGAACAAAAAATATTTACCTTGCTACTCCGCTACTCAGAACAAAAAAATATTTACCTAGCTACTCCGCTACTCAGAACAAAAAATATTTACCTTGCTACTCCGCTACTCAGAACGAAAAATATTTACCTTGCTACTCCGCTACTCACGTGCAAGATAACCAAGCCTGTGTGAAATATATATGTTTTTCATGCAAGCCCTCCCTCCACTACTGCCACATAAAACACATATTTTTTTTTTTATTCATGACCGAACGACACCGAAATCCCAATTAATATTATAAATGCTTTTCATGCTAAAACCGCCGAACCGATTAAGTTTATACACACACACACACACACACAAATGACGCCCTTACGGGGTAGACAGAGCCTAAGGTAACAAAACCTTAAGGCCGCGTTTAGCATGATTAAGGGCGTATGGGTGGAAAGGGAAATCAAAATAGTGATGGGTTGCTAGCCACATCGCCTATAACATGATTTCTAAGACTCGCTCATTCCCTCGATGGGCTTTTACCAAGAAGAATGAAGAGAAGCAACTGGTAAATTCTATGTTTTTTCTTTACTCCCAGCATGGAAGAACTCGCCCCCGCAAATTAATCTTTCACCACCAATATAACGACTCCTCCCGCAGGACGCAGGATGACGAATTCGCGTGACCATTTTGATGGATGCCCGCCGCGCGCGCATCACAAATCACCCGGCGCGCCCGATTGTGCCTCTAATTGTTAATATTCGTCTTTGAAAAGGTGCTGATAGATATAGCATTCACTTATAACGTGCATGCTTCCACGATGGTCTGGGAGTAACGAAAAAATATAGAATGTAGGTACCAGTTGCTTCTCTTCCCGCGCAGATGGTAAAACTCTTCGGTGAAATGCGCAAAAATCTTAGGAATCATGTTATAGGCGATGCGGCTAGCAACCCATCACTATATTGATTCCCCTTTCCACCTATACGCCCACAACCATGCTCAACGTGGTCTTTAGGGCTTGTTACTATAGGTCTACCCCGTGGGGTGCGACGTCGGAAACCTCCTCGAGAGCAACGTTACAATTCCCAGATTATGGATACCATGGATTGGTTATAGCACTGTGCGAATTATGTGCTTACATAACTTTCATAACAACAACACTTAATTAAACATAGGTAATTTTAACATGCATATTGCTAATATCAACAGCTTAATACAAAAGTTGCATATTACCCAATACTACAAACCAGTTTATTAATCTCAAAACAAAAGACTACTCGGTCTCAATAAAAACACTACCCAAATTGTTTTGTCAACTAATAAAAATAAAAGTGTTCCTGGCTGAATAGAATTAAGTTTTGAAAATAGAATTAAAAAAGATAAACAGTTACGAGCTGTCAAAACGCGTGACAGCGCCGGCGCCGCCCGGGTGGATGAAAACGTCAATAGGCCTAAAGAAAAAAGTGAGCTTGTCTATGGTTTCAACCGTGTTTTTACCACTCCCTTCTGAGTGTGTTGTCTTTGGGTGTTATTTGTTTTGAAACATTTGTAGGAGACTATTTGCTTTACTTTTGTATAAATCATTTGAGTCGTTTCCTAGACGGATTGGATTGGTAATAAACGTGTCTAATGATTATTAAAAATAAGTACAATTGTTCACTTTTTATACGACAGACTAAAAAGGGAATCTAAGTATATACATTTATTGTTCATTTCCTTTTAAATTACATGTGTCTTGGTATGATACCAGGGTGAGACACTTTTTTTTTTATCTCTTTTCTTAAAGCTACGTTTGTTTGATTTGACCTAATAACTCCACATTGCAAGGTAGTTTATAATTTCCATGCACAATACTGTCATTTTAAAATCATTACTTCGCTAAATCACAGGAAATTAGAACTGCTTAGAAACTTCTGAGTGTTCATTAAATCTATCACATGAAGAAACACGAGTCGATTGTTTCAAAAAGAACGTTTAACTTCCATATCTCCGCATTACCTATAACTACTACGTCAGTCTGTCTGTTCGAGACTCATTAGCTAACGATACGTCCGTTAATTTGTTTGAGTTGCAATTAACATGTCTACTCGAACGCCTCCACTTTTTTTCCTCTAAGCTTTA
This sequence comes from Pandemis corylana, assembly GCA_949127965.1. NCBI lineage: Eukaryota > Metazoa > Arthropoda > Insecta > Lepidoptera > Tortricidae > Pandemis > Pandemis corylana. The sequence goes on from OX421860.1 coordinate 14,276,397, forward strand.
AAAAAAGAACGTTCGATTTTGACAGTTTGCTCGCTTGCAGCCGTTCGAATAAAGCTTGGGTCTTTTGTGGGGGGAATAAGTGTGTGATTAGCGAATTAAATGTTTTGACAGGTGTTTTGTTGTGCCTGATTGGTTGATCCGTTGGGCAATGTCTTAAGATAATCGACGGGCCCAGTTTGTATGTTGTTAGATAACGATGAATTAACAGACAGCGCGTGCCCGAATAACTCACCGGGTGTGTCACGTTTAAAGTTTAAAGCTTTATGCAAATTTCCGTAGTCTTTGTTAAATACGTACTTACCTACTATTAAATTAGTATGTAGGTAAATATGTCTATCCGTTGTCCATAGTACAAGCTTAGTTTAGTTTAGTTTTTTAGTTACTTTGGGGTGTTTACTATAGTGTTCACTCCCATATAGGAAAAACATAGAATGCACCAGTTGCTCCTCTTCCCGCGCAGATGGTAAAAGCCCATCGAGGGAATAGGCGAAAATCTCATTAATCATGTTACAGGCGATGCGGCTAGCAACCCATCACTATATTGATTCCCCTTTCCACCTATACGCCCGCAATTATGCCAAACATAGCCTTTAGGTCTTGTTGCCTTAACTTTTGACCAATTTTTTTTTACAACTTTTTTTTACTGACTTCTTTTCGTTGACTATACTAGCATGGATTGCGCGGTTAGAACTTGTGCAAGGCCTGGAAAGCTACCGCCATCTGATTCACGAATCTTGCCGCTGAGCAATGCTTGCGTACTTTCAACATGAAACAACCGTGAGACTTAATCATCATTACACATAAACGGATAACTCACGTATAAAAAGTCGAGTGATGCTCGACATGTTTCGGACTATTTCGTGGTCCTTTTTCAAGAGCGCTCGCCCCGGCGGCAGCGACACGAGCACTGCGCGCCAGCGCTCTGCTCGCGCGGCCGTTCGACGCAACTGACAGCGGCGCACAACTACCCTCGTTTTCATCGTCATTTTTATTATTGTCAAATGTCGGGAAGCACACAACACTGATCACGTCACTCCGTAAAGGTTCGCTCACACTCACCGTTTGGTCAATATTTAAAACAGTTTTCCAACTCGACTTTTTATACGTGAGTTATCCGTTTATGTGTAATAATGCTTGCGTAGCTGTGTTCCGGTGAGGAGAGTCCATTACTGACAATTAGGTATTCCAGAGATCTAGAATTGTTTCTATACATATTTTGGTACATGACTAGCCCATGTATCCACTTATCTCCCCCTATTTGTCTGTCGTACTACTTACGGGGCAACCTGTTATTACCTAACTCGCTCGCAATCGCCATCGTGTTCATTTTGACAGTTCATGTATGGGCTGACAATTGGCATCGGAATCAGCTAGCTGTCACATTCAAACAAGAACTGTCCAAATGAATACGATGGCGAATGCGAGCGAGTTAGGTAATAAGCCTACTGTATGTATAACTTAACACCTGCCTTTTGAGCTTCTTTGTGTAAGTAGGTATCATTAGTGTAGAGTCTTTGACTGTAAACTTAACGTTACATTTCCAACAATAGAATTGCTCGCAGAAATTAGAAACATCATCTGATGAACGAACCTCTATAATTAGACAAAGCAAAAAAGCTTTTTAGCTGAGCCAAATTTCAAGTTACTTTTTAAATGTGAGTCAGTGTAGGTAAAGGCTATATAACTAAGAAGATTTCTAACGATGACAATAGAGCCTTAAAAATAGTCTACATAATTGTGTACCTGTCTATGTACCTAAGTGGTGAAAGCCCTTGGAAAGAATGAAAGAAAATCTTAGGAATCATGTTAGCCATAACAGTCATGATCATCATCACTATCACTTCACTACATAGTATAAAACAAAGTCGCTTTCTCTGTCCATATGTCCCTTTGTATGTTTATATCTTCAAAACTACACAACGAATTTTGAAGCGGTTTTTTTTAATAGATAAAGTGATTCAAGAGGAAGGTTTTTTGTATAATTCAACGCAGACGAAGTCGCGGGCAGAAGCTAGTTATTTAATAAAATAGAAAAAAACGTTTTAATTAAAACGCGCAATAGAAACCTGTTTAACGTTTATACTCGTACTCTCGTACAAGAGGAAGGTTTTTATGTATAATTCTAAGCAGACGAAGTCGCGGGCAGATGCTAGTACAATATAAAATGAATCAAAATTTCATTTAAATCGGTCCAACAGTATTGGAGTTTAGCGAACACATACATAGGTAAAATGTAGACATTCATACATATACAGAAAAACAAAAATTATAAACTCAACTTTTTTGTGTTTTATTACTCTTCCCTAATCGTTAGCACTCTGTTTTTGATGACTTTATTTAATGTACAGACACGAACTTTCTACTGATTTATTATAATATATGTATAGAAGATAAATAACTATCATCATATCGAGTAGCAATGCCACGATGTTGTGCAGTTCCGTTTTGTTCGTAAAAAACGGCTCTCAAAGCGTTCACATTAATCGCCAAATAATCCATATTTGCGATAATTTCACGAAGGAGATCACTTTTCAACAGGTGAATGAGACAAAGTGCTCCGAGGCTCAAATGACGGCATAGCGCTCAGAGTTATTTTATGATATAGTAACAGCCTTCTAAGCTTCATGCACGCTGGTTCATTTCACATGTTTTTTCTCCATGGGCTTATATATAGTCTATATAAGACGTCAAGGTAAAGCCCCTAGACAGAGGCCCTGAGCTCTCCAATACCACGCCGTGCAGCCTTCTTCAATTAAGCAGCACTTAATAAAAAGTACAAATATTAAGAAATGCGGGTTATTTCGCACTGCCCTTTCAGAAACATACCTTCATTACCAGGAACTGATCGAACAACGCGCTTAGGTCTCATTAGGTACACTCATTAGTACGTTCTTGGCATACCTAGATACAGCCCAAGTAGGTATCACTATTGAATAATGAGAAGATCGCGCCAATTGAGTTATTATTGTGCAGTAATTACCGGTATTAATGAATTAATTATTGCTCTCGTGACATTATACTTCTTGATTGAGGAAAAGCGGTTCTGTTGCCTGTAAGAGGCTGAAATGAGAGCTCATTGAACAATTAACAGATTGGTTTCAGGTGACCGAAATAGCCATGATGACCGAAATTAAGTTTTCGTGAAGATAAAATTTGTACCTAACGATAATGTTGGTTTGTTAAGGGATTATTTCAACAAGTTCATCGTTTGGCAAAACTTTATTGTTTTCTTGGAATTTACTTTTTTCACCGGCTGCGGGCACGAAGATTTTTTAAGTAATTCATATATTTAGGACGGATGACAATCCAAGTACAGTCAGCAAAAAAGCATGTATTAAAAAAATGAAATTATTGTCAGAAACTTATTTTCTTCAAATGTTTGATACTGCGGGTGCGTTGAGTTAAATCCACACAAAATTATACAGAGGAAATGTATTTGTTTGTATTGAATAGGCTCCCAAACTATTGAACTGATTTGAAAAATTCTTTTACCGAACCTTTTATCCTGCATTATTTATTTCAACGGACGAAGTCGTGGGCTAGTAGGAATAGCTAGTATCTTATGATCAGATTATAAAATTACAATCTCAATAAAAACAACTATCTCTACCAGTGGCGTGGCGTCCATAGAACTCGATTCCCACCGGCTTGCCTATTTTAAGACAGTTGGGCACTTTACTGTGCAGAATTAGCGGAAAGGCTAATAAAATTCTCTTCGGCTTGCCTTCTGGTATACTTGACGCCACGCCACTGATCTCTATATAATAAACTTCTACCGAACGGACTTGTGTAATAAATGAAGTAAATTGTTATTTAATTGTCTATCTTTAATCATTTATACACATAGACCATATACTTATTAATCGAATATGATGCTGAAAGGCATAAACCGCAGAACTAGGTATCTCCTGAATCTAGGTAAGAGTAGCTTAAAAACTATAACTGGCATCATAACACCCTAAAAAGGCACTTAAGCATATAGATATAAAGAACGACCACTCCTGCCCACACTGTGGGAAGGAGACAAACAAACATGTCCTCACCGAGTGCGTCATGTACGCGGTAGCGCGGCGCGAAGCATTCGGGAGTGACGAACTGGAGGAGGACGAGCTAAGGGATGTCGAACTTAAAGATGTCTTTATGTTCGGCAGGAGAATAAGAAGATTCGAGGAGAGTTGCTGTGTGGGAGCGCTGCTGGGACAGTAACCGGCGGCTGTAACCAAGGTGAACCGGGCTGAATGATCGCCAAAAGGACTGACCCAACTTCAACATCATCATTTACTTATTAACCAACGTGACTGACTGATTGTCTGACTGAGCCATGACATACGTTAATTTATTATAGGACGGACTTGTCCCTTTGATGCATTAATAGAACGCGGAACGCTATGATCTGTAGGCTTATTACCTAACTCGCTCGCAATCGCCATCGTGTTCATTTTGACAGTTCATGTATGGGCTGACAATTGGCATCGGAATCAGTTAGCTGTCACATTCATACAAGAACTGTCAAAATGAACACGATGGCGTTAGCTAGCGAGTTAGGTAATAAGCCTACTGGACATCTTCAAGGCCAAAGTGAACAGACTTCTAGGCAAACGTATACCATCTTAGGCCACATCTTCGTCTTCCATCAAGCTAGGTTAAAGTCAAAGTTAAGCCTATTTTGAAAATATATATACCTATATGTGGTTATTAATTTGCCGTCGGCATCAAGTGACCTGTTCAATATTTTTATTATAACTTCTATAGAATAAAGTTATAATGGTTATAATGTTACTCTAGACCGTTGTTATTCTATGCTGGTCTGGGAGTAAAGAAAAACATAGAATGTTCCAGTTGCTTCTCTAACCGCGCAGATGGTAAAAGCCCATCCAAGGAATGGGCGAAAATCATAGGAATCATGTTTTAGGGGATGAGGCTAGCAACGCATCGCTATTTTGACTCCATTTTCCACCTACCTATACGCCCACAATCTTGCTAAATGTGGCCTGTCGGTACCTGTTACCTTAGACTCTGTATACCCCGTAAGAGATAAAGACGTGATTTGTGTATGTATGTAGATCGTTGTGTCGTACAAGCGGTTAACGACTTAGTGTGTGAAGCTAGAGATGCCGGGTTCGAATCCCAGTAGGGGCAAGCACTTGTATGATGAGTACGAATGTTTGTACCCAAGTGGATGTTATATGTATTTAAGTAGGTATGTATATTTATCCGATATATAAGTATTATAAGTATATTCATCCGGTGTCTGGTAGGTACCAATGTACTCGTAGGTACAAGCTTTGTTTAGTGTGGGACTAGTTCAATCGATGTAAAATGTAGCAAAATTTAAAAATATACAAAATATCTCCTGACATTTGAAAGCACATCATACTAAAATATTTATTCAAAATTGTTAAAAAAAATGGCTGAAGATGTATACAGAGTAGAATATAATTATAATGTGTAGGTTTATAATAATTCCAACCAACCACCAATCAGAACAGCGTCAGGCTATCCCCATATTTGACTAATTCAGTACCTAAACGTTATCGTAATTGTGATCTGGAACGCAATGAAGCATGTGAACTCTTTTAATTATAAAAATGTACCTATTTTAATTAAGGTTCATAATTTATTTAGGTTTCATGTGTAATTTTTGTACCTATATGTATATCAAATTATTTACCAAATGTTTCTTCAGTTTGTAATTAACAGCCAAACAAGGGCCGTTCTCAATTTGTTGTTCTAATTTTATTACCATACTATTACACCCCAATAAAAATAATGCAAGGCTTAATATGAAACTCTTTTTAATTCTAATGTTTATTTTGATAGAATCAAACCAGTATTACCTATCTGTGGAATAAATAAAGGACTGTGGTTACTGCATATCAGCGCAGCATCTGTAGACTTATATGATGAATACCTATATACATACATGTATATTTTAAGTAGCTGTGTTAGTTTTAAGTAGGTATGCTTCGCTTAACTGTATTTCTGTGGTCATCTGTCATTGGCTTTTTGTTTAGTACCTAAGTCTCATTCAATGTACTGTATTGCTGTTGATGCCCCAAATAAAATAAATAAATAAATAAATAAGCTAATAGCTGACACGCAGTCTGTCTGTCAAACACTATTTTACGTTTTTTCGAAAAAGAAAGCATGTGAACGTCCAAATTAGTCCAACCGTTTTCGAGTTTTGCGCTTACCAACACATTTAGTGATTCTTTTTCATGTGTTGTTTACCGACTTACTTACTTTTGTGTAGGTATATCTGTTTTAGCACTCAACAAAAGCTTTAATTTGGGATTAGATCTTTTGGCGTCAATTGTTCTGCGTTTTAATTTTGATTACAGTCATCAAAGATGTTCTTGTAGGATTTTTTCAATCTACCTACAGATGAGGTAGATTGCGTAAAAATCAAAAAGCTTTCTTGACTGAAAAGTTTATGACAGCTGCGTTTTTAACGTCTGGACGCAGCGGGTTTTTTTGGATAATAATACAAAAAAAATGTTTACGAATATAATTTTATTAACAATTTTAATATTAATGTAATGACTGTAATGTAAGTCGATATCAATATTTACAATTTGCATTGGTTTATAATACATTTATACATTCTCTCTCTACCGCTATCGCTATCGCTATCGTGACCGCTATCGAGTCCCACGCATAATCGTTACGAATGAGTATAAAATCTAGAAATGTTACAATAATTTATTTCTGCTAATAACGGTCTAAAACGATAATAATAGGTAGTTTTTGCAACGGGAAGTGTGAGAAATGCTGTAAAGTATGAGGTATTAAAATAAAGAAGTTCATAAATATTTAAAATACCTATGCATATCAAAATAATCCTTCTTTATTATTTTTAACGAACACAGAATATAATCTTGCGAGTATTGTAATGTTTTTGTCATTTTTATTTGAATGTATAAATATGGATCTACCTGATTGTTTCTCCACTCAACCAAGGAAAGCTTTTGTTTTTATTACGAATATTTACCTACCTATTAGCATCCAAATGGCTTTGTTAAAATGATTTATTTGATTTTATATAGTTTTTAGAGGACATAAATATACGTAGTTGGCATTTCAATAAAATGAGTGTAATCAGTTAGGTAAAAGCACGTAATTATATTTTTTTGCAACGACATGTCAATTTTAACCGTCGGCGTTAGCTTATAAATATAATCTGAAAATAATATTTGAAGTTAACTTAATATTATAGTTAAGCAACAAATAATAAAACTTTAAAAAGTACCTTTATATTGTTAGTGTAAAAAATAAGACAGGTTTAAAAAATACCGACATAGTTTTGAAGCAAACCCAATCCTTCTATAAATTATTTTTGTTCTATTAAAATCTTTCAAACTATTTTATATGAGTTTTTTTTGCTGAACCGCTTTACAATAAATATTTTATTTTTATTTCGTATAGCGTGATTAAAACAAATATAACCAATTATTTTAAACAGCTCTATCAAATTTACTAACATGTTTACGTGTACAATTAAATAAATAATGACGCATCCTTTCATGTTTTTGTGTGCTCATAAAATCTGGATACCAGTTTCTTTTTTATGCCCGCTTCCTCAAACTGTACTTAAAGTACACAGTACTTATTTTCATAATGCTTTAATGAATCAACCGTGGATATCATTTCCACCAATTAAAATGTAAAACATTCAAATAACAAATTTCAAATTCGTTTACAGCATTTCTACGCACCACGTTCTTCCTAATCAGAATAAATAAATAGTTCTCTAGAAAATAAACACAATAATTGGTTTAGACAATTCTCTACGCAACGCAACTGGATGATATGATATACGATAGTCAAACGTTCAGGTACAAACCTTCCAAATAGGCATTAAATTAAACCTAACCGCATATCTACATCGCTCGTTATAACTACAACGTACAACTAACTAAAAGCTGTTAAGATAAATAAAATCTATATTTATTGGTAAAAAGAGATACATAAATATTTAAGGTAAGTAAATGCTTGATAAAATAAAATAAGTCTTACCTAATTTAGATCACCCGCAGGAGAATCAAATAAATAAAAATACTAGGCCTTTTAGGTAAGGTTAATGAGCATGATACTCAGAAATATAATTAAATTAACCCTGTTAACACCTCACGCGAAAACGTGACGTCCGCTTAGTTTCGTGTTACAACAAAACTGTAAAAACTTCTCTTTTCAGTAATAAAAACATTCAAGATTGAGTTTACTACAAATCAGAGAGGTACATACCTGATACGCAGAATTGCTGAACTTCAAGCACTCTCTTTACACTTTCAACGATAGAATTATACCCTACTAAACTGGTTTACATTGCCTTAACGTCACATAGATCACGACTCCGTGATTCTAAAGATAAAAATTACATCTCGTCCATATTGCATGTTCGTCACTCAACGTCTCAATAAAATATCGTCGAACGAAATTTATATCACGTGATATTTACACTATCAGTCTGTGCGGGCGGCGGCCGCGGCCGCGGGCTACTCCTCATCCACATTGATCTCGGAGTCGGCCGAGTCCTCGTCGTAGGTGGAGGAGGAGGCGAACCCGCGCCCGAGCAGCGCCGAGCGGTTCTTGGCAGCCGCGGCCCGGTCGCGCTGCCGCCGGTTCTTGAACCAGTTCCCCACCTGCGTCGGCGTCAGCCCCGTCGCCGCCGCCAACTCCCGCTTCTTCGTAGGGTTCGGATACGGATCTTGCAAATACCACTCCCTCAACAACGACCTCGTCCTCTCCTTGAAACAGTGCGTCTTCTGCTCCCCGTCCCATATGGTCCGCGGCAAAGGAAACTTCTTGCGCACTCTGTATTTATCTACTGGCCCTAACGGCCGTCCTCGCAGCCTTTCGGCTTCTTGATAATGTGCTTCTAACCACAATGCCTGTAATTTAGCGTGGCTTGAACGCTGGAAACGATGTCGTTCCAGAATCGCATATAACTCCCGATGTCGTCCCGCGTGAAATGCAACAACAGCTCTCGCTCTTAATACCGCTTCACAACGTTCCAATTCAGCTACGTTGGGATGTGCCACTGGTAAAGACCAGAGAAATCGCGCGAGACGTTCCACGTCGCCGCTTTCTTCTAGGGTTTCACAAACGGTGGCAACTTGCGCGGCGCTGAAGGAAAGCGTCGGCAGCGGCAGCAGCGGCGTGGGCGCAGCGAGCTCGATGGCGTTGAGCGCCAGCGCGGGCGCGGGCTCGGCGCAGGCAGCGGGCTCGGCGGCGCGGTCGGCCGCCGCAGGCCCGCGGTGCGCCTCCAGGATGCGCGCGTGCAGCGCCGCCGTCGTGGACTCGTCCCAGGAGCCGCGCATCGGTGCGAGTGTGCGCGGCGGAGTCGCGCGCGGTCTGAGCCGGCTCCGCGGCCCGACCGGGGGCGTGCACGGCGGGCGCGCGCGATTGGCTATCGGTTACTGTGCGAGCCCTGCGGCAGCCAATCGCGCTCGCCGCCCGCTCGGGGGCCGGATAGCTTTCAACCGCGCGGCGGCGTGTATCCGGCGGGCGCGTTTAACGAGGGCGACGGGGCGAGGCCCCCCGCGCCGCCATGATCCGTCACGCACACCGCCCGCGCGCCCCCTCCCCCCGCGTCGCTCTACCGCCGTCGCTCCGCGATCCCTCCATCCCACGCATCCCACGGCACCTCGATCGATTACTTGCAAACCTGCAATTAATAGCCTCCATATATTCATCCGGGTAGATTACCTACGTGCTGGTGTTTGCCTGATGTGTTGCTACCGATCGATAAACTCGCTATTTAGCCCCATGATCACAGACTGCAACGGGCACACACGATTTAGAAACAACGTTTGACTAGCATGGTACTGGCGAACTTGCGCCTGCCTATTACATTTCAAATTAAAGGACCCTCAACGTTACAATTCTTCTGATTACTCACGCTTCACTGCGTTAGTCAGAAACTTAGCCCACCTGAGACAGTATCTCTATGTAGAGTCAGTAGCATGCGGGTAGGTATAAATATGGACTGGAATATCTTCTTTCACATCTTTCATACCTAACTTGCTTGTACAACTGTTATTGCCAGGTAAAACAGATAAAATTTGAATAGTGTGACAACTAAAACCTGTGTTTTTTATTGATTATGTTTACCATTTATTTAAGTACGATGAAGTTCAACTTTAATGGTAGGTTATAAGTAGTTAACTGTCAATGCGAATGAATGCTTATTACCGAAACACAACTTAATCAAGCATGTGCATCTCTATATAATTTTCTTTATAAACATGTAAATAAGGAACTGGAACGCTATCCTGTCTCTCTGAGGGAAAATTAAAGCCAGAGATTCCTTTACAGAACCAACGATCACAACTATTGAATTTTTATTTGAACAACTAACATAATTCACCCAAGCCAAGAACTTTAAAAAAAACGCCAACGATCAAAACCCTTCAATGCTCAAGAAGTCTCGCACGCTTTTCAGCGAGATTTCAGCGTGAAAGCCTTTCCAGAGTATTAAGTTATTGAACGGCAAACCACACCCCGGCTGAGCTGCAGGTGCCCCCCTTCGACCCACGCCCCCCACGCCACCCCCGGATCGTGTCGCGGGGCCCATTACGTTTGCATTTTACGTGGATGATATATTTTATGGAGTATTTTTGTACGTACCTACGTGGAAAACACCTACCGTTTTAGTTTGATTTAAAGATGGAAGTCGGCGTCGGTGGAGGAAGAGAACGCTTTTGCATGGTAGAAATTTCCTTTGAAGCTTCTAAACTAACCTAACTGTATTTAAAAAGTTTGCGTCAACTTGTCTAAAAATAATAACAATGACAAAAAGTAGCTGTACCTACCTACTACTACTTTTCTTTCTTCGCCAATTCTTATCTTTGTAAGTTAGGTAAGTTCCAATGTACCTATTTTAGACTGATTTCTAAACAATTCTTTATTGAAACATAAGGTAAATAAGTACATTTTTCTGTCCAAATTTTTAAGCAACACATCTACTATTAAATATTACTTACTTACTTGCTCACACTGCACGTCACATAACACACTCCTCCCAAGTTAACTACAACGCCATCTGTCAACAAATCCCAGTAAACTTTCATAGCAATAGCGAATTTGCGACACGTAATACAGCCGTTAGGTACCGACATAGCGTTGTTTCGCGGATTTGCGCATGATTTGCATTTTTCGCGAAGATTTCGCCTCCGATTTGATTAATGCGGCCAAATCTACTTACAGATTCGGTGAATTAATTTCCTAAGAACTTCTTTGGGTGCTAAACGTAATCCGTAAAGATTTTAACACAACAAGAGAGCTGTTGGTCTTATCCTACGGCTTGCAATAATAAAAGTATCACAATCTACTGTTTTTATTTTTACTACAAGCTTCTCTAAAATTATGGAAACACGGTTGTTTTGAACCTTTCCTATTTTCTATAACACGTTTATTTATGAATTGACGCTAGGGTTGTTTCTAGAACCTAAAGTCGGTGTTGGTACCTAATATTTTAACTTAAGAATACGCTGAATACACTTTGTAAATACACACACACGCAAATCACGTCTTTCTCCCTTACGGGGTAGACAGAGCCTAAGGTGACAAGACCTACACGTTTAGCATGATTGTGGGCGTGTAGGTGGAAAGGCTAATCAAAATAGTGATGGGTGGCTAGCCGCATCGCCTTTAACATGATTCCTATAATTTTCGCCCATTTCCTCGTTGGGCTTTTACCATCTGCGCGGGAAGAGGCGCAACTGGTACATTCTATGTTTTTACTGTACTCCCAGACCGGCATGGAAGAACAAGATGTATGTATGTATACTACATTTTATCACTAAGATATTTCCTAGATATGTACTCATTAAAAAACACACGTTATACAATACCTAGGTACTTTAAATAATAATAATAAGCAACCAGTCGTATTTATCTCTTCGAGCATTTCCAAGATTAGATAGAAATGCATTAAGCAAATATAAAATATTCTTAAAGAGGGCGTTGTTTTTTCGGTTTAAGTTAAGTCCGAAGTTGTGGGGAGAGAGCGTAATTGAAAAGTTTTCCCAAGTAGGTAGGAAGAAGGTAAAGATCATATTTATTCACAGATGTAGGTACCTATAATGTCAACAAGGGATACATACACAAATCACGCCTTTATCCCTTACGGGGTAGACAGAGCCTAAGGTAACAGGTACCTATAGGCCACATTTAGCAAGATTGTGGGCGTATAGGTGGAAAATGGAATCAAAATAGTGATGGGTTGCTAGCCTCATCGCCTATAACATGAAAATTCCTATTATTTTAGCCCATTCCCTCGATGGGCTTTTACCAACAACAACACAACAACAACACTTTAACAAGGGATACAATATAGAATATAATACATTAATATACTAAGTAGTAAAAATACGTAATACATTATACATGTAACACACATCTATATCTTATCTTACATCTTTTTATCTTATACATAATAAATCAGTAGAAAGTTCGTGTCTGTACATTAAATAAATTCATCAAAAATAGAGTGCTAACGATCAGGGAAGAGCAATATAACACAAAATAGTAGATTTTATAATTTTATCTGTCTGTCTGTACGTATGCATGTATGGATGTGTTCATTAATGTCTGTATTCGCTAATCTCCAAAACTACCCAACGGATTTTACTTCGGATTTCACAAATAGTTTAAGTTAGTATTAAGGCATATGTTAGGTTTCATGTTACTGAAATGTAATGTCAGCAAAAAAAGTTATTGTCATTTAAAGTCTAAAGTGTCAAGCGCCTGTTCAAATATGCGTAGCAATATGTGATTTTCCGTGACTATTGATCTTTTGAACAGTAGTATCGTTAGAAATACTACTTACGGGGTAGAAGTCACCCACAATACTAATTCCACGCAGAAAAAAAAATATTTTAGACCTTTGTTTCGCAAAAGCTAAAATATTGTCCGCGAATTTCCTTTTGAGTTTTTAATTAAAGTTTCAGTTTGATATTAAGTTGTAGCCTTGCCATGACTTTTTAATGCGGGTCAATTCCGACTCAGTTCAGGTTTTAGCTGTCGTTTTATTATAGCTACATAGTGGTCCCTGCTAGCAAGAATAGGTAATATTATTTTTCTCAAAAATTACCGTTTAAGTCGCCATTGTTAACTACATATCAGAACAGGAAGTCAATTGTTGCCGGTCAGTCCAAAACTAAAAAAAAAAACATTACTGTAGCGCTAAACTCTCCAGTAATGTTGCATACAAATTCCATTACTGTCTAGTTATTAACTTTTTTAAAATGCAAATCACCATTATAAAAAATAAAGGCACAAGATTTAAAACACCAAATTAAAAAAAACTAGTACGACAGCGTGTTTATCTATGTCTGAAATAGCTTTAGATGTTCTGGGCAGAAAAATACTCTCTTCAAATGCCATTGATAGAAAAAGGCGGCAAAGCAAAAATAATTAATAATTTATGTCAATTACGTTTTCATTTATTTTTGTTGTTGTTTTCTTTTCGATTTTTGAGAAAAGCATTATACTTGCCTCGGCCAGAATAGCATTGCTGGCTTCGTATTATTAAACTTCGTATATTCAAACCAATACTCAGCCAGCAATTGCCTACTTCCTGGCCTAGACAGTAATGTACTAATAGTGGTCCCCAACCAAGAAAAGATTGGGAGCCCCTGGTTTAGACTTATGGCTTCTCAAGCAAAGTGATGTGGGTTCGAACCCAGGCTCACTCACACCTCGGTGTTTATTGTGCAAAATTCAATTTGAAATTTCTCGACATTTCAATAAAGAAAGCCTTAGTGGGAAAACCTGTTCCTACTATAGTGAAGCAAATTGTGTTCGCGAAGTTCCCTATCGGCAATGGGCCCGCGTGGGACCTAACCCAAGCCCTTCCACGCTAAGAGGAGACCATGTGGCCAGGACTTAAAATTTGCCCACACATTAGTAAGTATAATTTTTTTTTTTATTCCGTTTTATAAATTAAAAAAAATAAGAATAATGTCCAGTCGGGAACCTTATCTCTGTAGTATCACAGAGATAGACTCGCGCACTAACTCATTTTTTTCTAGAAGTTAGAAAGCAATAACTGTAAATGCCTTTTTAACTCTACAAGTGACTTTAATGCCGATAGCAGGCTGGTTCTACCACCGTCTTAACTTAATTCAACTTCTCTACGCCTCTAAGATACTCTACAGCCTCCAGCCAGTTGTCAGCGCTCAAATATCTCTTATATACAGCTGTACTTATACCTAGACTATATATATACAGCTGGAGCTGAGTAAGTGGCCGCTGTAACGCGGTGTGATATTCGTATCGCGCGTTCGCCCGCAAAATCCTTCTGTTTAACACCAGCCCCCACCCGCCCCCCGGTCGATAAGGGGGGCCCCAGGCCCCTTTCAGCGCTATCTTTGTTTGGATGATATAAAATCCTCAGTGGGTGTGGTCTACAAAGCATGTCATCTCGTGATTGCCGAGCCATTGTACTGTTCCATTACTATGATTTATCACGCCGTATTTTCGCGCACGCGCTTTTATGTATATACTATTCTATTTATACACACGGCTAGGGCCTTTTTACGTCCAATAAATACCCTCATCACTTAGCTAGGTCACACAAAAGACTATTTCGAAAGGTAATTTGCGAACGTCCTCCGAAAATCCCACGCGAAGAATGACGGGGCAATCTCTAACGCATTGAGCAACGTCGAAATAATAAAACGCTGGAACGGCCACCGCATACGGCACAATACGCTATTTTGCATTTGTAAATTTGAAAGTAAAATCTGTGAGGCTACTGTGTCGCAACATAGTATTATGTTATTTGCTGTCGGAGGCTTGACGGGGCGATGAATGTGAGTCTTAGCGGGACGGGTTAACAGGTTCGCAGCTGCAGTGGGCCGGCGAGACCCGCGCGGCGACGCGGCCGCCGCGGACAATGCCTCGTACGTCATGAAGTGCAGTTTACGGGCGCGAGGTATCGCTAGCGGTTTGACACATCGCTTAGCGAGACTGATTTGTGAAGGGTTATAACCTTTGAAAGGATATGCGACTTGATCTTACTTCGCTAGACGTTATTGGATACGCTCAAATTCACCACGCAAGTTTATTTTAAATTAACATCTCACTTCATCATCATTTTCAGCTTATAAACGTTCCACTGCTGGGTTCAGGCCTCCTCTCATAACGAGAGGGCTTGGCCCAGTGCAGATTGGGAACTTCACACACACCATTCAATTGCTTCGCAGATGTGTGCAGGTTTGTTCACCGCACTGCGTAGGGCCTTGTGCAAGGTCCGTCCGGATCGCTACCACCATCTTACTCGCTAATCCTGCCGCTAAGTAGCAGTGCTTGCACTGCTGTGTACCGGTGTGGAGAGTAAGACAGCCGGGGAAATTACGGGCACAAGAGGCATTTCATCTTAGTCCTCTAGGTTGGCAACGCATCTGCAATCCCTCCGGGGTTGCGGGTGTCTATGGGCAGTGGTGATCACTTACCATCAGGTGACCCACTTGCTCGTTTTCCTTACATACATACATACATACATACATACACATACATACATACATACATACATACACAAATCACGTCTTTATCCCTTACGGGGTAGACAGAGCCTAAGGTAACAAGACCTACAGGCCACATTTAGCAAAATTGCAGGCGTATAGGTGGAAAATGGAATCGTTTTCCTTCCTATTCATATATAAAAAAAAATGGTAAATTTCAAATTTAATAGTGCACATAAATTCTAAAAAACTCAGAGGTTCGAAGCCTCTGCTTGAGACGCCACAGGTCAAACCTCTAGGCTACCACAGCTTTTTTCACACATCTCACTTACGCTGCTAAACAAGAGTTCATCAAAACAGTTTCACAATTAACTCCAGTTAATTAATAGCATTGTATTGAACAATCCAACGCCGCAGACCGTGAAATAGAAACGTCGTAAAATCAATAGGCCTCCCCTATTTCCATTAAGTCGTTCACGATTGCAAAATGCCGCCAGTCGCTCGGCTGGTCAACGTGAATGCCAAAAATGAAACTAGCAAAGTGATCACAGAGGGTTTAACCCTTCAGGCACGGTTAGTTACCCGTGCGCTGGCAGCCGCATGGTTAGGTGTAATCGCATAGAAAATTACCATTAGTATTTCAATATGGACATCAAAGTTTGCTGGCCGGAGACGATTCTTGTTCAATTGACTCTCGTTTGTATAACGGTCACATGTCAGTTGATAGCCTAGTGGCCAAAGAAGGCGTACGAAGAGGTCCCGGGTCCGATTCCGGCGAGGCAAAAATAATGTGTAGGGGTTACGAAGTTCTTGTTTGGATGTTGTTGAAAGATAGATAATGATGGATTGGTAGATGATAGTTTATTAGGAAACTTATTCTAATGATGCAATGTTGACGCGAATGCACCCGGCTGTTTTGCTAGTTCAAAGTGCACTTTTGGTAAGGCCACGCGATGCGGTGTTCGGTTGCATTGCACCGAACATAATGTATGATGTTTTTTCTTATTGGATGTTTAAGAATCATCTCATCTGCACCTTCCGCTAAGTGAGATAGAGGTCAATCACTGGTCAGTTGGTAATAAAAAAAAAAGAATGCTTGGATGTATTTATAATTTTATCAACTACTAGCTTCCGCGACTTGGTCCGCGTAGAATTAGCAATACGTTTGTTGCTATCCCGCGGGAACTATGCAATTTTCCGGGATAAAAAGCCTATAACCTGGCCGGTGATTTTCTCAACATATTAGTAAAGTTTGCATCAAAATCCGTTCAGCCGTTTTCACGGGATGCGCTCGCAAATATACAGACAAACAGACAAAAATTTAAGAAAAAGTTGGAACGTGTTCTGTTGTTGATTCTAAGTATCCCCAGCCATTTTTTTCTTAATATCTTCCGTGTACAGACTTTCGACCCTCTTCAGCTTTATTATATATTATATTATGTACCTATAGATTATACATGCAAAATTGTATGTCTCTAGGCTAAGGTTGAGATGTCGAGATTGATTTAAATACCGATTTTGTGGAAATATAGGGACAAAAATTTGCATTACCTATGTGTTATATCAGAGATCGCTATCCACATTCCAAATTTCATCCAAATCCATTCATTCCATCCAGTAACAAAAATATAAAGAAAGGACACGACACAAGAACAACTCATAAATGTTCACATTTAAAATATTATTAGCATCTGACTCTGATCCTCATCACTTTCTGCCAAGTTTCTTGCGGCGCATTCTTCTTGGCAATGATGGTCTTTCCGAATGCGCTGGTAGTTTCAAAAAGACATGTAAAAGAGCCGTTGGCGACCAATTTGCAAAAAAAAATTTTCATTTTCATTCATTTTTCATTTTCATCATCATCAGCCAAAAGACGTCCACTGCTGAACATATAGGATAGGCCTCCCCCAAAGACCGGTCTTACGCGGCCCCCATCCAGCGAACTCCCTCGACCTCCACCAGGGCATCAGATCATCTTGGGGTCCTTCGTACGGTGCGTCTTCAGCTACGTGGTCGCCACTCGAGAACCTTCCGGCTCCATCGGACTTGCGAAGTTGCATATGACTGTGGTATCCAATCATTTCTCAAATGTATCGTTTGACAAACATTTCATTTGACAACACTTTTAATATCTGATAAACCGTGAACTTTTTAAAAATCGAAAATCTTTAGGCGTGGCTCACAGGTTAGGTTAGGTTAGTTTTATAAGTTTCCAAAACTCAATATTTTTGTAGAAAATAAAAGTTTGTCAAATGAAGTGTTTGTCAAACGATGCATTTGAGAAATGCTGTTTAGCATACATACATACACAGATCACGTCTTTATCCCTTAAGGGGTAGACAGAGCCTAAGGTGAATTGTGGACGTATAGATGGCAAAAAATGGAATCAAAATAGAGATGGGTTGCTAGCCGCATCGCCTACAACATGATTCCTATAATTTTCGCCTATTCCCTCGTTGGGCTTTTACCATCTGCGGGGGAAGAGAAGCAACTGGTACATTATATGTTTTTTATTTGCTCCCAGACCAGCATGGTAATTGTTTAGCTAATGATGGTAAACCCTGTATCTTCATACTCGTAAAACAAATATGTATACTTATTTCAATAATGTCTGTGAATAATTTTAACCTAGGTAACCTTTAATCCGCTTAACCTGAATAATCAAAATGGCGGCCAGCAAAAACTACCATTAGTGCTATTAAATGTACAAATGTATTGAGAGATTCGGATGCTAATGGGGCATAGAGGAAATAGCAAATAGAGTGGTAGGTAATCCTAACTAATATAGACATATAATTAAGCTGCGGGCCAGACATTATGTATGAAAAATACGAAGATACAAATGTTTGTTCTTGAGTCTTCAATGTTCAATATGTATTTATTTATGTAGATATTACAGCTTAGTTGCTTGCTTAACTCTAGTGACCTGCTTGACCTTCGGCCGGCCAATTTAAGTGCAGCAATCGCCACACTGGCTTAGATATTTTTATCGTATAAATTGTATGACATCACTCTATTATTAATTTCCTCTATATAATGGGGTTATTACACTGTTGCGTTCGACGTATGAGATAAGCGTGATATATTATATATGGTGACGGTAGGTGGTGTAGGAAGATGGTTTAGATGTTAATTGTAGAGACGTCAGTTTAGATGGACACAATTTAATTATTACCGATAGTTACATTTGTTAGTAAAAGAAATTAACGCTGCCCATTAACATAATTATCTTATGATATTATCATCAAGTCTGAAAACCTACACAGCAGTGTTTTATCAAACTAATTGTCATCAAACTTATATTATCAAATGAATCTAGGTTTATTTTTTTACTTCTTGATACTTTTACGGTTTTATGCTATGGGTGGTGTAGGGGTAGGTATAGCACGCGTTACGGAATGACGAAGATCCGTTCGATGCCCGGCCATAGCTTAATTTTTCGGATTTTTCTGTGTTCTAATTTTCAGTTTTATTTAGAAAATTTGACTTATAACTGATCGATTGAATAATAATGTATCCGTTATGTTTATTTGTGCATCCAACTTTCTATTTGGTCTGGCGATCCATGGTGTCGCTACAAACGGTTTACATATAATAGCTATTATGTGCGTACGTATAGCATGTAGATATAGCTCTATAAAATTGTTAGTAGCTGCCGTTCGTTCATTAGAATGTAATACAATACTTCGTCCTTTTGTTGATGTAAACATTTTTGGAAATGTAGTTGAATCAGTATGGCGTACATATACAAGACCCAAAGGTCACGCTTACCATGATTGTGGGCGTATACCTAGGTGGAAAGGGGGAATCCTCGGAATCAGTATGATAACTTACGCATTCGAACAGAAGAGGCGAACGGAACAATGTAACTGCGCCTTTATACCAATTGTTGCTTATTATAAATCAAGGATCGTGTTTTTGCAAGCTCTAATGATTGAAAGGTTTTATAGTTAAAAGGTTTAACTACGCATAGATCATAAATTCTCAGGTTTATTTATGTGGTCAAGTTGAAACTTGGACTCAGACATAACATCTGCTTGGCGAGAGATGTCTGCTGTGACATCCTCACATTATCTTTACTCCAATCATCATCATCATATCAGGAGGACGTCCACTGTTGGACATAGGCCTCTCCCATGGTACAATTACTAGTAATTAAACATTTTTTTTCCAAGACAAATTGTATGACATTTCCTCTCTATTGGTTAATTTATTTATGATCTAGGATATCCGGTCATTGAATTGGACTGCCATTATAATTGTGTCATGGCTACACTAATATTTCATTACGTGTCGCAAGGCGTACCCCATATAATATCTAGCGGAATAAAACACCAGTATTAACCTCCCAAGTTCGAAATACAAAGTTGGAATCTTACCGTCTCGCTCACACTAACAGTGTTTGTTTCAAGTCTGAGAGGGACGGTGAGTATAAACTCGGAATTTCGCATTTGGAAGGCTTTAGAGCTATGAGCTGCGCGCGCGCAATGCGAAATAACGCGCTATTGTCGCAGGACACCCACAAAGGGACATTAGGCGCGGGCCTTCCGCTGTTACGCGGGGGGTGGTACGGGCGACGAGAGGTAGCGATGTTGTGATAAACTATACTTACTAAAATTTGACTGTACCTAAACTGTCGTTCTAATTCAAGAGGACGGATCTCCAAAATGACTGGTCTCTTTTATAACTCTACTATAGACTAATATAATTTAAGGCTCGGGGACCTTATACATCCCTTTTATAAATGTATTTAATTTAAGTAGAATTTAGGTGAGAACACTGTATTTACATACATACATACATATATCACGTCTTTAACACTGTATTTCATTTTGAAAAATGACTTCCTGCCAAGTTCCTTGCGGCGCATTCTTCTTGGCAATGATGGTGTTTCCGAATGCGTTGGTAGTTTAAAAAAGGACATGTAAAAGAGCCCTTGGCTACAATTTGCAAAAATAAAATTTAGATTTTTTTGATTTTGATTTTACACTTTTGTACGGATTAGAAATGAGTCCAAAGTCCGAGGTCGGCTCAATAGGAGCACCCTTTGGCATGCTCATCTAGCAGTTCGCTTTCTCTCCGGTAAGCTGTAAAAGCCATCAGAGGCTAACAGCAGTAGTCAGTTAAAAAAAACGCGTACACTACAAAAACGCTCAGCGTTTATATCTTGCGCTGCAACCCGCTCTGCCTTTGTCCGCGGTTCTAAAGTAATTTCGCGTTTATGTGAAATGCTTCGGGACACGAGCTTCATGCGATACAAGTGCATGTTTAAAGGAGCGACCACACCGCTGCGTCTACGCAGTGACGTGTCGCATGCGTCACGTTCTCTCGCCGTTTCTTCATTTTGTCGCGTAAACGCACCGTCGACGTCTTTTACGCACTGGTATGGCCGCACCTTTACTACTTGTAAAGTTACATATCTAGTAAGTTAGCAGGTGCGAGTCGGGTTACCTCCGCGTGTGGTCAAGAGTGGTTCGTTTTTAGATCCGTCCGAAGGGAAGAGCAGTGCTTGGTCCGGTGCACCCTGGGCATCGGTTAATGATTTCCTGTCAGATTTTGAAGGATATCATTATCATTACACATAAACGGATAACTCACGTATAAAAAAGTCGAGTGATGCTCGACATGTTTCGGACTATTTCGTGTTTCTTGGAAAAAGGACTTTTTTATACGTGAGTTATCCGTTTATGTGTAATGATGATTAAGTCTCACGGTAGTTTCATGTTGAAAGGTATCGTTATCCGTTGGCTAAGAGCCCGACAGGGGAGGGGTCTTTTGACCGTGTTCTACCGTACACCGTTGCCGACATTTTTGTCACAAGATTTTTGAATACTGTATTTATTACTTTGACATTGACGATATCATCGCATGGATCGATGGGGTCATATTAAAAAAGAATTTAAAATGTAGGTACCTATCTATCATCGTAGTGTTGATACGGGTTCTGTTACGAGCGCTCGTGTTATAAGATTTGAAATATACATACATATACACACACACACACAAATCACGTCTATATCCCATACGGGGTAGACAGAGCCTGAGGTAACAAGACCTAAAGGCCACGTTTAGCATGATTGTAGGCGTATAGGTGGAAAGGGGAATCAAAATAGTGATGGGTTGCTACCCGCATCGCCCTATAACATGATTCCTAATACTCGCCTATTCCCTCGATGGGCTTTTACCATCTGCGCGGGACGAGAAGCAACTGGTACATTCTATGTTATTCCTTTGCTCCCAGACCAGCATGGAAGTACATATACAACCACGTCTTTACCCCTTATGGGGTTAGGAGAATGCGTTACGCATACGACCACGCCGTGGGGACCACGCGGAGGTTATGTGGGACTCTCCTCCCGGCCCCCCTTCAGAGTGGGAGGAGGAGGTGGAGGCATACCCACTAAAAACCGAAAACCCACCGGTATTCCCTGTCATTGGAGAGCGCCACGGGAGCGGGGTAGACAGAGCCTAAGCTAACCAGAGCTACAGCTAGGCCACGTAGCATGATTGATAGGTGGAAAGTGAATCACATTAAATCCAAACATCTTGCATACGTCACCTTATTCTTCAAATCGAATATTCGTCGTCTCACTCATAGTCATAGTACCGTCCGTCACTTTCACACCTATGATTTTCACCCATTCCCTCGATGGGCTTTTACCATCTGCGCGGGAAGAGAAGCACCTGGTACATTCTGTGTTTTTTCTTTGATCCTAGACCAGTATCTGTTTGCTCTTTCTATAAAAGACCAGTGTCGTCTAACCATTACAACTCTACTAATAATTCCTCTATGCTAAAAGCTGTAATAACTGCTCTATCGTGTAGGAATAGGAAGTTAATGCTTATAGGTAGGTTAGTTGCCCCGATACCCGTATCGGGGCAACTAACAGGCTCGTCATTCGCGTCACCGCGCAACCGCAAAACGACGCATGATTCACGACCCGTCACTTTGCGTCACTGGCTGCAATTACTAGGATTGCAAGTGATATATTTACTGCAACAAAGTTAGGGTCAAGATGGATAAGAAAGCGATAAAAAACACGGCAAGGATAAACTCCTTTTTACTGCCAAAATGTATTTTATAGCTGGCAGTTGTCAACCTTGTTACAGAAGCATCTCATTTTTTATAACTGATTCAGTTTACGAACCAGTAGGAGGTGCTGCTGCCACGAGGTCACTCATGTTATGTAGTTCTATTCTTATACTTATTAAAAACCGGTTCATCATCATAAGCCGCTTTCATTTATAATATACTAGCTTCTGCCCGCGACTTCGTCTGCGTAGACGTAGAATTATACATAAAAACCTTCCTCTTTAATCACTCTATCTATTAAAAAAACCGCATCAAAATCCGTTGTGTTGTTTTGAAGATATAAGCATACATAGGAACATAGGGACAGAGAAAGCGACTTTGTTTTATACTATGTAGTGATTATGTAGCGACAGTCCACTAGTTCGCCACACGGCATTTGACACAATTTGACAGAGTTCCAAACTGAGCACAGCTAGTTGGTATAAACACAGCAGCACAGGCCGTGGATAAACAAAAATAATTATACCAGCTTCTTCTCGCTTAGACGTAAGAATTGATGTAAACAATATTTTTAACAATAGTTATTGACGCCGCGACTGACAGCTACGACCTTTGACATATTTATCACTATCCCGTGAGAACCATGCAATTTTCCGGGACAGAAAGTAGCCTATGTTTTAATCTAGTCTACCAGCTATATTTGTTCCTAATTTGATTCAAACCGTCCAGTAGTTTTAGCGCGAAGAAGGAACAAACATACACACTCATTCACAGACTCACTCACAAACTTTCGCATTCATAATATTCAGTAAGACAGAAAAAAAAATGAAACAATTAAATTTTGAAGGTAGTTTTTGATGTAAAATAAAAAAACATAAATGAAAGGGTAGTTAGGAAAATACATGAATGTGGGTAGGTACACTATTTTTTTTTAAATTAATGCGACGTTGGTTTTCACGGTTACAGGAATTGCATGTAAAAACATAGGTTTATATTTCGCACGAACTTGTCTATCTTGCACTTAAGTAGCAGATCATCAAGGTAAATAAATATTCTTTGTTCATTCAAATGAAAACGCACGCGTAACCAGTAACCACCTCCTGTGATAAATACTCCGTGGCACTGGCACAAATGCAATTTACCCCACCAAATATTCTTCTAAAATGACACAGCCAATTAAGAAGGTCTCATGGCCCAGCTAAATCGTTTTAAAGCAATAAGTCCGTAATACATTCCCGGCCGCAAGGTGCCTCGTAAACTGATCACGGCTGATGTATGGAGAGCTGCGCAGGCGCGTTGTGCGCTGCGGTCGACACGCGGCGAGGTTGGTTGAGAATAACCTAACCTAAAAATTTCATTTTAGATACAAGCTTTTTTTGCTGACTGTACTTTTTGTTGACTGTGCTTTCATTGTTATATGTCCTGCATTATGTGAACCAAATTTCGAATTAATCAAACCAACCGTTAAAAAGTTTCCTCGTGCGTCAGTGTATGAGAGGCGGACAAAGAGTGCGATTAAAATTTACAAATACTAAAAGCCACAATACATATTTACCTAATTAAAACCTACTAAACAATAAACTACTATACATATATATATCACGTCTTTATCCCTTACGGGGTAGACAAGGTAACAAAACGTTAAGGCCACTTTTAGCATGATAAAGGGCGTATACCTAGCTGGAAAGGGAAATCAAAATAGTGATGGTTTGCTAGCCGCATAGCCCATAACATTCCAGACTTTCGCCCATTCCCTCGATAGGCTTTTACCGTCAGCGCGAGAAGAGAAGCAACTGGTAAATTCTATGTTTTTTCTTAACTCCCAGACCAGCATGGAAGTAAGCAGTGTTGGTGTTAAAAATATTTACACTTAACTTAAGAAGATATGGTTCGAGCCACATCTTTTTCAAACCTTCACTGAACTCCGTAGTGTCGAGATTGCCTGGTGGGGGTGCCTTAGTCACGCAAAGTATCTATCAATTTTGCCATCAAAGTGTACGTTAATTTTAGCCCGGAGAACAGACGAATTTGCAACTGTACCCTAACCCAGGCGGATAAGAACCGTGGGTAAACCGGGGAAACCGCTCGTATAAACTAATTCCAAGCCGAGAGCATCAAAATCAGCGCAGCAAGATTATGGAAGATTAGCGCCCTCTGTCTAAGTGCATTAACGCACACAAAACAAACGCACGGGCCATTTCACGAACCGCAGCGAGTGTGTCTCCATTAATATAGACGGCACGGTAAAAACGTTGATAAACTTTCATACGACAATGCAACAAGTATGACAACAATACAAAGTATTCTTTTTAGAATGCCATTGGTCAATACAGTGAGAAGTAACTAATATTACAAATCAGAATGTTTGTTTGTTTATTGCGCTTTCACGCGTAAACTACTCAACCGATCATTATAAAATTTTGTATGGAAATAGTTTAATATACAGGACGGACACAGGATAGTGTTCAATTTGGGAAAATTATATAGTTTCCGGGTAAATATTCAGCGATTTTACGGCGTTTTTTGTCGTCATTGTCGTCTCAGCATATACCGTAAAAAGGTATGATGCTCCGACTAGTAAGTCGGAACCATACCGTTAGTATTTTATGACAACGTAACGGTATGGTTGCATTCAGTGAATATTTACCCTCCGCGGGCGCATAGATAATAAAGGAATTCTTCACAGACTAGGCGTGGGCAATAGCTAGTACAGAACGTTTTCGTTTTGAATTGCCACGTAAGTCATCGGCGCTATGCCCAAAGCGTCACAAATCCCGTGAGACAATGGACGCGCGCGCAGATTTTCCTAACCCCTTGTTAGGAAGCATTAACATTCAATAAGCCGTGACAAGTAACAACAGGCCTTATACTCCGAAAGTAGATGTTCATCCCGCTCATACCTTATGGTGATAATACGAGAAAGACAGGGACAGAATGACACGAAGTTTGAATTTCGAATTTGGGAGTGGAGTAGACCCCAGATACGCGAACGCAGTTAGTTGCAAATAAACTTATATATATTTTCATTGGTCATAATTACTCGCAAGTCATTTTTTTATACACGTCTTTATCCCTCACGGGGTAGACAGAGCCTAGGGTGACAAGACCCAAACGCCACGCTTATCATGATTGTGGGCTTATAGATGGAAAGGGGAATCAAAGTAGTGGGTTGCTAGCCGCATCGCCTATAACATGATTCCTTAAGATTTACGCCCATTCCCTCCATTCAATGTTCTATCTTTGCTCTCAGACCAGTCAAGGGCGGATCCACCGTTGTGGGCACGATGGGCATGCCCACAACCTTAATAGACTTGTGACGTCACACTTTTACTTGCATGATTGTTAATGAGCATGTTCATGCTGCGACTCGTACTTAGCCGATTTTCTAGTAGCTGTGACCACAACCTTTTTTGAGGGCTGGATCCGCGCTTGAGACCAGTAGGTATGGAAGGTTTTTTTCATAGCACATGAAATCGTGTGTTTTCAGGAATTTTGGAAATGTCAAATCTATTTTAATCATTTATAAAAAAACTGCTTCAGAAATAAATTGCTTTCTGCCTAACGAAAATTATATCAAACTTCCGTGACTTCAATTTTATAGGTCAAAATAGTCGGTTAATTGACGACTCTGGGTGCAGCCTAGTGTTGCCATTATCTCGCTCACCTGGAACGCTGGGCGAGGAGGCGTGATCCGCTTACGCTCTGAGTGACAGTTGACAGTTGACAGATGACAGCAGGGGTGCCGCGACGGGTGGCGACGGTGATTGCTACTCGCAGCAATGGTGTACAATAAGGTTTATGTAAAATTGGAGACACGAGAAGAAAAGAATTTCCTTGTACTTGAAGCTAAATCCTACTAATATTATAAATGTGAAAGTTTGTGAGAATGTTTGGATGTTTGTTACTCTTTCACGTCAGAACGGCTGGATAGATCTGGATGAAATTTGGAACATAGATAGATTATAGTCTGGAATAACACATAGGCTATTTTTTATTCCGGAAAATTGCGTAATTCCCGCGGGATAGCGATTAACGAATTCTATGCAGACGAAGTTGCGGGCAACAGCTAGTATAAAAATAAAATAGTTGGAATCGTTTAAATTGCCCGATTTTCATTTGCCATAATGGTAATTTGTCATAAATTTTCCTTTGTCCGAAATCGTTTTTTTTCAGGAGCCTTAAAATGGTCACCTGTAGAATAGAGATTACGTTAGGTTAGTTTTATAACAATCCTTTCCAATCATAACAGTTTAAGTGAAAAGAGAGTTATAACAAAAATTATCATTATGATCTTCCAAGCTTCCAGACAAGTAAAAAAAAAAAAAAACATACAATGTACCAGTTGCTTCTCTTCCCGCGCAGATAGTAAAAGTCCATCCAGCGGTGCGGCTAGCAACCCTTCACTATTATGATTCCCCTTTCCACCTATACGCCCACAATTATGCTAAACGTGGCCTTTAGGTATTGTTACCTTAGGCTCTGCCTACCCCGTAAGGGATATAGACGTAATTTATGTATGTATGTAAATTAGGACACCAGGTAACCAGGTTAGGAGATATGTTGGTACTTAATACCAATCGCATTACTTAGATAATTTTAATTGTACTTAAAAGTGGGTACTCTGTCAGCAAAATAGTTATTAATTAAACGGCTCACTCACGTGACAAATCCTAGTATCTAAGTCGACAGGTTTCATACTAATTCGTAGTCCTTCATGCCGGATCGCATCCCGGAGTGTTTGACCAAGAGGCACCGCAGCGACACGAACACCCTACATGAGTCTTAGGGCAGTTTTATGTTAAACTACTTCGTATCCAAAAGATAACGCCAAAAGATTTTGAAATGTGGGACACGAGGTCATCGAGGTGTTATCTTAAAGGCTGTAAGCCATTTTTATTACTTCATTATTCATTAAGGTATTATTTTGATTGAATTATCATCACAATTAGCTTTATGTCTATGTACTTCCATGCTGGTCTGGGAGCAAAGAAAAAACATAGAATGTACCAGTTGCTTCTCTACCTGCGCAGATGGTAAAAGCCCATCGAGGGAATGGGCGATAATCATAGGAACCATGTTATAGGCGGTGCGGCTAGCAACCCATTACTATTTTGATTCCATTTTTCCATCTATACCTAGCCCCATAATCTTGCTAAACGTGGCCTGTAGGTCTTGTCACCTTAGGCTCTGTCTACCCCGTAAGGGATAAAGACGTGATTTTTGTGTGTGTGTGTGTGTGTGTGTGTGTGTGTGACGTGTAGCTCTATGTCTCTATTTTTTTGTTTGCTCGTAGACGATAAAAAAAATACCGCCTGAATATTTATTTATTTGTTATAAAGCCGTACGCTGCGGGATAATTTTCACACCCAGTATAAGGTTCATTCCTTTATTTGTACTGGTCATGTTCGCAACGTTTTTTACAAATTAATCAGCAAGTAATGTAGTCTCTAGCGCCTAACTGAGGGTGGATTAAATCCTACTTACTTTACGCCCGCGAAACTACTAACTAATCTAAAAGGAACCTTATGTTGTTGTCATAAGAGCTAGGATTTTATTTGTGAGTTACAATACGCATGATTCAATCTGCAAAAAATACTGGCCTCATGCGTTTTTGAAAATGGAGCAGCCTTCAAACATGACTCTTACCACCCCGGAAGAAAGGTCAGCATAAATAATAGATATATTTGAAATTGGAATAGCTATCCTGGCCATCAGCTGTCAGTTCAGGATGTCCATTTCGAACTAAAATGTGTTTTATAGAGCAGTTAGTCTATGGTTTGATTTTATTTGTAAGTTGGCGGCTTGGCAAATGTTGATTTTAGACTAAAACAGGGGCGAACTAATCGCTTGTGGGTGCCGTACTAAGCTCATCGGGTTACTAGAATAATGTTTGTGTTTGCTTTAAGCTTATATTTGGCGAGGGGTAAGTAGGAATTAAAAGTATAAACCTATATAACACGTACGTGTTCCCGCGATGTATTTGGTAGAGCTTTATCCCTTGATATGGTTAAGAATGGCATATGGAATGTATTTTCTACCAACATTTCTACTATAATCATAGACAATTTAATGCTAACGTTCTTTACTGGGTTTAATTTGACCAATGACACAAGTCAACAATACATAGTTACTGAAATTGATGCTAAATAGGCACTCGGTATCAGGGTAAAAAAACACTGGCTATAATTTTTTTTAATTTGACGACTAATTTTATTTTTAATATTTTTAATTTTCAATCGAGTAAGTAAGAAATGTGTCGCACCAATAGCGCATCAGTTTCTATTTATTGCGGGCATAGAGCATTAGTTCACTTCGTTTACTTTTTCTGGATACAAAAATAAATCCTAAAGTGGTCTATCGGGTCTTCCGCTCATTTTTTCCATTAAATAAAACGCCAACCAATTCAATTTTTGAAAATAGGTATAACCCCATTGACGGATACTGTCGATGATTTTGCCTAAAACGCTATGAAAAGTGTTAACTAAGTCCATAGCCAAAAAACTGACCAGAGACTATTTTTATTTTTTTTAATTGCTTTACAGCTCGTGTTCCATAATCTGTGGTTTAGCCTACGCCTT
Organism: Pandemis corylana; assembly: GCA_949127965.1. Lineage (NCBI taxonomy): Eukaryota > Metazoa > Arthropoda > Insecta > Lepidoptera > Tortricidae > Pandemis > Pandemis corylana. Next base: position 14,305,478 of record OX421860.1, read on the forward strand.
CAATGGAGATCACCACCGACGTATTGAAAAGGTGTCGGTCCATGGATAAACTGTATAAATAGTCCGATTTGCCTTTGAAAAGATAAAGGTGTCAAACAAAAAATATCAATGACCATGGGACATGAGACATGCTTCTTAAAAGTATCTGTCCAGCATTAATGGAGTGTGGTCCATGGGACAAAAGGGTAGAAGATACATAACACTCTTAGACAGCCATATTTAAACTTGATTATGGGTGAAAAACTTAAGTAAATGACCTGTTGTATGTGTGAGTAATGTATAAATAGACAAATTGGCGTTCGAAATTAGAAAAAATACTTAAGTCCCATATCAGTCATGTATACTACATGCAACAGGTCATTTTTACTTAAGTTTTTTCACCTATACCACTCTATAAGGTACCATTTATCTACCTCTAATAAAATTAAACCGTCTAAGCCTCTAATGGTTGTCTGGTAGAGATCGCTATTAAGCGATAAGACCGCCTATTGTCTACTTTGTTCTTTGATTCTGTGTTGTTTTGTACTGATTTGTGGTGTTCAATAAAGAGTATTTGTATTGTATTGTATGCTTTTTGACACAAAATCATCTCGACCGCCTTTTCGTTAGTGCCTCATTTGCTATGGGCAATACTAAAACCAACAAGCGACACGTATCGACAACAAACCATTCTCATAGTCATAGCATTTGCCACTTGACCTGTAGGCTTATTACCTAACTCGCTCGCAATCGCCATCGTGTTCATTTTGACAGTTCATGTATGGGGTGACAATTGGCATCGGAACCAGCTAGCTGTCACATTCATGCAAGTACTGTCAAAATGAACACGATGGCGATTCCGAGCGAGTTACATAATAAGCCTACTGATCGCATTCGAGAGGTATATTGCGACTTTGAAACTGAACATGCATACTTACATGATTTAAGACGTGATTTATGTATGTACCTATGTCTAAACTCTAAACCCGAATTCGCTGTTTAGATACGCGTCAGCAGACTCCAGCCTCTTGTGACTGGCACCATCCTCGTCGCTAACAACATATAAGCCGATTACCTGTTGTCCAGCCATCATCCCACCACCGACTGGCGACGGTGTCACGGTGACAGTCCGACAGCCAGACAAGTTGTGTATTACCAACTTGATATTACACTCCAGTGGATAGAGGTCCACTCCCAAATTCGAAATTAGAAGTTCGCATCGTACCGTCCATATCGCTCTCCCATTAAACGCTATAAGTGAGAACGGGATATCACGTATGGAAATTTTAATTTCAATGTATAGTGATATGAGTTACCACTTGTTCGCGACGGTGGCGGGGGTAAGAACTCGTTTAATAGAGTCAAGAACTGTCCAACGGCCAGGGCAATAGCGTTATTAAATGTGTGTCTGTCCAGGATCCAGGTTGCTGATGTGTTCGCTGATCGTTGGGTGGCACTTCTGTCTAGAATTATTTTATTTTTAGCGAGCTTGTCATAAAATTAGCGTTATTGGTTAAAATTATTTTTTTGTTATAAAATTATTTAATGAATGTATTTAATGGTATACTCGTTAAAATTAGGTTTTCCAGCGCTTTGGTCTTTACTGTAATGCTGTGTAAATTGTTTGATGAATAAATAAATAAATAAATAAGGTCAGGGCTTAATACAGAAAGCTTTCGATACGACTTAACTTCATAGCAGATACAAAACATCGTTTTAACTAAGCCGTTCTTTGCTTTTTATTGTGCCGGAAACTCTATAAGTACTTATGTCGTATATACCTACTGATTTACATGTTTAGGTAGGTATACAGATTTTTCCGATTTTTACAAAGGTTTATACCTAATCCTGCCATAAAAATATCTGAAAACTTTCGTTACATTAATAGAAACGCAGTCAGCGGCAAGATTTTGTTTCATTCTATGTAAATTAAATAACTGAAATAGACGCGGCGGCACATTACAGTGAAACCCGAGTCGCGGATTAAAGCGCACACGCACCACAAACATAACCTGTCGGTGGCTTAAATTAGAACTAGACTCACCCCATACTATTTTACTTTCAGTGCGCGACAGCAACGCCACTGTAAACTGTAATGGTAAGTTTGTAGAGCGGTAATGGTGCGTAATTGGTCGGAATGACCGGTGTAACTAGAGCTTGTAGCGTTCGATGTTTAAATTAATTAACGAATTATACCACGGATGAGGGTAGCTCGATAGAGAAATCTAAGGGGCGCCAAACACGGAAATAAGAGATCCCGTCGTAATGTTCTAAGCTTCAATTTTTTTATCAATACTTGATTAGTCTTTATGTCTGACGTTCGATCCCTTTCATTTTACGTTCTTGATTATAATAATATTAAATTGTTACGCATGTTATTTAATTTTCAATTTGATACTGATTGAATTGGTAGCGGTTTTAGGGTCGTATTCCATATTAGTTTTTAGTTGTTAATTATTATTTCTTCATGACTTAATTTTTATGTTATTTTTTTTGTGTGGTGTTCTCTTTCTTCATTTAATAAAGTCACTCCTACTAATACTAGAAAATTAACAACCAAACTGAGATACTTTTTAAATATATGTATAGGTATCGCGCGATTAGAGACTAGGTAGTACACAACTACCAAGCTGCACAGATGTTAAAAATAAATCTAAAAAGCGGCCATGCTGTTTTTATTTTAACAATCCAACAATATCTATGTAACAAAACGCAACATGAACGCATCGCATTACTAAAACTACATTAAAATTAACTATTCACACTCACACCCCATTGTGATTCGGATTCGAAATACGAATGGGACTCTCCCCTCCATGCGGGAGCAATGAATACCGCTTTACATGGCTGCCATAATTACGAGTCGACACAATAGAGTGGCGCAGTGTTGCCACAATGCCGAATGTGTCAACTAGGGTGCGTTCACAATTTCCGGGCGATACCGGTTCGAAATCGAAATGTTGTAACCTGGTTAGGTACTGTAATATTGCGAATGTGCTGCGTGGATGCTACGGAAATAAGTGGGATGTTTTAGGAAAAATTGAGTATTAAAATATATGTATACCTAAATCCTACTATAATATTATAAACGCGAAAGTTTGTAAGTATGGATGGATGAATGTTTGTTACTCTTTCACGCCAGAACGGCTGGACAGATCTGGATAAAATTTGGAACATAGATAGTTTATAGTCTGGAATAACACAGGCTACTTATTATCCCGGAAAATTGCGTAATTCCTACACGATAGCGATAAACGAATTTCTATGCAGACGAAGTTGCGGGCAACGGCTAGTCTTCTATATAAGTATCTATATTCTATATATTATTTATATAAAAGAAAGTCGTGTTAGTTACACTATTCATAACTCAAGAACGGCTTAACCGATTTGGCTGAAACTTGGCGGGGAGGTAGAGAACCAGGAGACGGACATAAAATACCTTTTTTTTATAGAATCTAAAATTTGGCATACGAATAGGTAATTATGATATCTGAAAACTGATTTTTGGACCCTGCAAAATTCTGAACTGAAAACGATTTTTCATGTCGTGCATTTCGACGAGGAACTTTAAATGAAATATTACCCAGCAGTGAGAGGGAGTCAACATATATAAAGGTTCTCTTTCAATTGTTCCATTGTTGGCTGGGTTACTGCGACTAAATAGGTTTTTTTTTTATATGAGGGGGCAAACGAGCAGACGGGTCACCTGATGGAAAGCAATCACCATCGCCCAGGGACACCTGCAAGACCTGAGGAATCACAAGTGCGTTGCCGGCCCTTTGAGAAACAGGAAGGCTCGCTTTTTAAAGATCCCTAAATTGTACCGCTCAGGGAATGCTGCAGCAGGAAGTTGGTTCCAGATCTTTACCGTTCGAGGAAAGAAATTGCGTTTAAAACGCACGGTGCTTGACTGCCAACCATCAAGATGTTGAGGATGGAAGGACAGACAAATGTTTGTAAATGAATGTCAGGACTTTTGAATCATAGTTGACAAGATGTTTCCATTCAAAGTGAACCGCGTCGGGGCTAAAACTGGAATTAAATATTTAGCCCTTGCCCAACCACCTGCCGAAATATCCCGGAAAAAATCTGAAAGTCCTTGTAGATATGGACAAAAGTAAATTTCATTTCATTTATTTGCATCATCAAGTTACATTATTAAAGTACAATATGAATAGCCCTGGGAGGGCATTGCAAAATAAATAAATAATAAAACTTAAAGTTAAACCTAATCTATAAACTAACCCAGTATTAACCCGAACCATAACACAACACAAGCATTGCATTATAATAATATTAGATGTACAAAAGGCAGACCAGAATTTATTTTATTTATGTATTATTATCGTCAAAATATTCTTGCAGAGTATAATAACTCTTACTGGCTAAGAGATCCCTTAAAGTATTGATAAAACGCTTTTCGGTTTTTTCGTTTTTAATGTTGTCGTTTAATTTATTGTAAATTTTAATCGCCATCACGTTGGGGCTCACACAGACGCGACCATTTTGTCGAATTTGATTTTAGCTCTAACTGCATCCAGCTTCGCCAAATCGCAAATCCAATACGGTCAAATGAAACCGTCACTAACCAAAAACAACCCCAAAACAAGCGGGTTTCAATTCAAAGAAACATGGAAGCTGTAGAACGTATGTAACAGTATGTAATCGTAATTAAATTTACTATTGCCACCCCAACCCCCGTAGGGTCGTTATACCATTACAAAATGACTTCCAACAAAAGAGGGTGTCACGTACAATGACTATTGCTTCTGCTAACCGTGTCACCAGTTTTTTATAGGAACTTTTTGGTTATGTGGAAGGGAGAATATGGTATACGACCTTTTTAGTTTCGCGCGTATCGTCTTTTTGGATGTTTCTCACTTTTGTCTATGGTTAAACGATTTTTTTCTTTAGATGTCATTATTTAACGTGTAGAGTAGGTAATGCGGAATTAGGTATAAAACTATTTTATTTTATTTGAAACAAAAAAAAACATTTTGGGTGCTAGACTCGACAAAGAATACCTACTGTCATAAAAAACTTACAAAGCTATAGGTTCTTACTGTAAAACCTACAGATATGTTGTTTTTTAAATTGGCCAAGTGTGTCTCAAACGACGGATAATTCTTTACTTATTCTTATTCCGTAATCTTATTTAAGTCAAAATAGTTATCGCAACGATCGCTGACCAGCTAGTACTTACCTAACTATTGTAACTGATTGTAACTGTAAAAACACAATACCTATCTATGATTTCAAAAACGCGGAAAAACATTTTAAACGTCATTTTTTTTATTGTAACTAGAGCCGCGGGACGGTCCGCGGCCACGAATAATTGGAACATACCGTCGGTTTGTCAATATCGGTTGGTATCGTTTCATCTTTCACTGTAACCGGAGACCTCTGGTTGTCGTTGATTCGTTCTCAATAGGAAATGTCTATTAGAATTATGGTATTTAATGCATCTACTCGTACGTTGTAAAGTCTTCAAAGAAACTTTTTGGGTATTATTTTGGTTTTTACATTGACTATATTCAGATCTGTGGCTGTTAAACAGCGCTGGCTGGCATAAAACCATCGCAAAGAAAAAAAAATGCAATTGTTAATGAAATTCTGTTTAGTTTCCAAATTTAATGTGCGTTTAGAGAGTTCATTTATACACAGCAAAGTGCTCACTATGATTTAAAAATAGTTAAGTAAAGTGTATTCCACGATATAACGAGCGAGTGAAAGAAAATGGCGTTTGAAATCGTTATCTGCGTGATTATACCGCTCTGAATCGCTACCGAGTCTTTCTAATATTATACCTGCGTGGTAGGGCCACCATAAAATATTTATATACTTTATTTACTTACTTGTTAAATCACTTTAAAATCGTGTAGCTTAAAAATAACTTTTAGCTTTTCGGTTATCAATCGCTAGGTACCAAACAAATTCAAATAAACTGTTTTAAATTGGATTAAAACTATTAAGTGTTGGAATTAGTTCAATTTATTTTTTTCTATCTCCTGCCTGCGACTTCGTCTGCGTCTAATTAGGTATATAAACCTTCCTCTTGAATCATTCTATCTATTAAAAAAATCGCATCAAAATCCGTTGCGTACATTATAGGGACAGACAGCGGAAAGCTACTTTGTTTTTAACCAACTTCAAAAAAAGAAGGAGGTTCTATGTTCGACTGTGTTTTCATACTTTGTAATGATCGTACAATTTATCAGTGTTACGCAAATTCTTATTTCGACTGTTTTCTTTACGGCTCATCTGAAAAAAATATGTTTCGGTAGCCAGACATAATGCTTCCTGTGCAAACCCCAGCTCATAGACAATATAGAACCTACAAAGCATGGTCGCCCCAAGTACAAAAGCGTTGAAAGCCAAATGCAAAATGAAGATAATCACTTTACAGACGTTACGCTGGGCGACTTAAAAAATAAGAATGAAACCTTTGTGTTGCGTGAACTCCGCACAATGATTTTAATACTTTAAAATACTTTAGAAAACGTCTTGGGAAACGCAGTGATTAGGCACGTTTGGCGTTACAAAATTTACATACGGAGACGGGTTTTGGCATCGGGTTTTTTTATTGTCCGTAAGACAGAATGAATCGTTGCGCTCAATATTACTAAACTAATTTGTTTGGTTTACATCGATGACTGTATATGGATGGTTTCTATCAGGCTGAATAACTTCTTGTCTAAATCTCGAGCTGACTGTGTTTTCGAAAAAAATATTAGAATCATTCACTGAGTGTTCCTAAACTACTTTTTTTTAAAACAGTTGGAAGATAAGTAATTGCTGCTATAAAAAGCATGTCTTAAATAGTGCTAGAGTAATTGAAATTGTCGTATGACTGTATGTAGTTACATTATAAATATTATGATTAGACGTACCTAATGCGTACGAATTGTAAGCACAAGGTAATTTTTACAATTTTATTTTTGTGTTTTACAAGCTGCTAAAATTATTATCAGGTTTTATTATAATGACAAAATATGTCTCCAAGTCCAACCAGTTACCTTAAGCGCCACTGTTGGCTACATCCTTTCTTTTTTTTTCTTTTCTTTTGCGACCGTGACGCACAGATTATGCACACAACAGGAATGTCACATTTAATCCGTCCTGCTTAGTATTATCTAAACGCCTGACACTCAGTACTAAAACAGCGTATGTTCTTTAAATACCGATTCGAATTAAGCCTTTTTTGAATGGGTACATTATTGTTATCTAAAATGTCTTGGAATAGGGGGTTGAGGTATTTTTAAACTTGCTTCTGGTGAATTTTTAAAACTTGATGACTGATAATGATAAATGACGACACACTTGACATTCTGATAAACCTTTGTAGGTGTTTTTGTGGTCTCTATTATACTCGTAAGGCAAATGTTGCTCTTTGTGTCTATTGAGTGCATACCTACTCATAAGCGACATCGTGTCGGCTGCTAAAACTTCAAATAAAGACTAAGGAGGTATTTGTAGGTTACGGTGCCTCTAGTATAAATAAAAATATCGTTAGTATACAGTTTTAGTATTCATTTTAAAGTTATGATATGACGAACAATCTAGCTGGAATCATAGACAAATAATACTCTGTTTACTATAAACTTTATATTGCATCTGTTTGCTATTAAGTTGATTATTATTGCTGCGTCCCTAAAATTGCGGTGATCATGAACGCATCCGAAAGTATCACGATGGCAGCAAATATTTGTCGACGGCAATCATCGCCGATTTGCCACTAATCCCGATTCGAGGAGACAGCTCCATAAAAACATTATCGGATCCCCGCACAATGCCACAATGCATTCAGAGCGATCCTCTATATTTATTTACCCATACACAGATAATAAATAGTCCTTTATTCGTGAACGCAGCCGGTCGGTGGTGTCAAAATTGACGCCGTTCGCGCCAAAAATGTGTCACCATTTTGTGGTTGGAAATCAGGATAAAATTTAAATTGATATTGATAACTTTTTAAACTGCTCTAAATTTCACTAAGTGATATTATATATTTGAAAATAGTTAAATAATGTGATTTTATTGATAATGCCATAATAGCGGTCGTTGATATAGCTGTCGTTGCTGCTGTTAGTCTCTTTCTAGACAAGCATACAATCTCGCTGACCGTTCGAACTTTCAAGAAACCCGAAGTCCTTAATTAAGCCTGGAAACTATTCCCACCTTGTCTTAAAATGATGGTATCCGCCACAAGCTGTTAGATATCGATCTGTACTTATACAATAGAGCTCCCGGCATTTGTCCGACCGTCCGCGACATCCACAAAAGATTACTTCACGATGTTTTGATTACGCCAGCACCATACCACGAAGGTGTGATTTTAAAGGATAAACTTAACACTCGAACACAATCGAAAACCAATTTCAGACCTTGCTGTATTGTATCAAAGGTTAAGAACATGTTTGAAAGAGCGTTAAAATGTATTAGAACCGACGAAGCGTGTGTTTTAACGTCTCAACACTTCTAAGAGGTTTTTGGTGCTATTAATGTTTTTTTTCGTCTTATTTGTGCTGTTTGGATGACTATCATTTGATACGAGTGTCGTGTTTCATGGTCGTGCTGTGAAGCGAAAGGTGTTATCGCTGAAATACCTTGCAGTGCTCCATTTCAATCAATAACAGACACACTCATTAAAAAACACTGTCTAGTATTAGTACCAGTACCAGTACCTCTACCACTAACCGTGATTTATCCCTATAAGACAGCGATCAAAATTATGGAAATAAAACTTGTGCAAATAACCTAAGATAATGTTATACGCTACGCTTACTCACCACTTCGCTCAGAATTGTCTTCAATCTCTATCTTAGTGTGTCTTAAATACCTTCACAAATTATGCTTCTTCCGGATTGGAACAAACCAATGTTTTGGCTTTTTTTTTTAATCCACAAAAATCCGCTATTGTAGAAACACGCAAGTAATCGATGCCGGACATGGTTTAAGGATTATTTAAATTTAGAACAAGGACAATGCAACCTTCTGGGAAAAATACTGGCCAGTAATATAAAAGAAAGCGTCTTTGATTTTTAACTCTACGGTATAGCCGTTAAGATTTAAAATTGAGTTTGAAAGATTTGAGGGCTCCACAGAAGCAAAATTTACTGTCATTTGTTGGATGTTGGCAGCACACGGAGTTGGTAAATGCATCCATACTTCATTCATGCAACATAAAGGTCCGGATTATGAGTTATTATCTCTTTTTGCCTTTCTTTGGTTGAGGATTAAGGACTAATGAAGATAAGATTGAGACGAGGGTAGCCGTCATGCCTACTTACTGGATTTTACCACGTAAGATTTTAATTCTGAACCTGTGTTAAGACACTTGCATAAGTTTAGGATTATTTTAATTGTATAAATGCTTCGTTATAGTTGTGTCATCATACTAAACCGTCATGAACGTACCTACATAATATTTACGGGCTTGTTTTGGGACTCTTAGTAAGTTTTTATGTTCGAAAATGCTTCTGCACGTAAATACCTAGGTAGTTAGGTATCCTGTAGTAAATTACAATATTGCAGTTTCTGATTAATCAGGGCTAAACGACGCCATAGATAAACATTTAGACGCGCATTGACTTTAAAATTGCAGAGCTTACATTCTACATTTGAACACATTGAATGTTTTAATTTAAGGCACAAACAGGTCAACAGCGCCCAAACAACAGCTACAAATCTAAAATAACACTGTAACAAGACTCCGTTTAGCCGATCTGCCATGATTAGTGGGCGCCATTTCGCGTAATTTCACGTGATGGCCGCGCCAACATATCCGTGCAGGTGACAGAGTCGCTGTTGTCTAACATTAGGTGTCTAATATGTAATGATGTAGTTAGTTCTCGGTTTATCCGCTGGTCTAGTTAAGTTTGTCAAGCTGTAATGGTGGCGCTAGGGTCGCGTTACACAGGTGGTGTAATTACGCTTTGAGATGCGACGGCGACGGCTAAACAGCGCTTTGCGAGGCTAATTTTAGAGGTGTTTAATATCAAGTTTGCTACTTGTTAGACTGTAGAGGGGAATCAGTGTGAAGGTTTCGTTTGCATGGTTTGGACTTTGGATAAAATAATACAAATCAAAAGTAAAAAAACTGTTCCAAAACTCTACCTACCTATGTAAATTATGTTTAAGTAAAGTTAACTATACGCTCAGATCTCTCTAACTTTTAGAAAAATTTACATTACTGTTTAAACCTTTGTCAAAGATAAGGAAACCACAAGGAGTCACAGACGATGTAGGTTGGCACTACCCACTTGCAACAGGCTTGCACTCAGAAGAAAAAGTGTTCACAATATGTGTATAAACGTTTTTAATAAAATACCAAGCGCTCTTAGAATATTACCTTATCGCGCATTTAAAACCAACCTGCGCAGAATGTTGACTGAAAACTGTTTCTACAGCATCAACGAATTTTTAAACCACAAATTTGAAGATATGTAATGAATGATTGTCAACTTTAATTATTGATAATACCAGGATAATTTCTATATTTTTATAATTGATAATAATCACTTAGAAATTTTATATTTTTGCATGCTAACTCAAGCAGATATTGGCGCACTTGTAATATAAATTATTATAACATCCACATTCTGTAACCCATATCTAGCAAATAAACCATTTCATTTCATTTCATTTCATTTCATTTCATTTCATTTCATTTCATTTCATTTCATTTCATAAAAGTCCACTATCTCAAAAATGACTGAACCAATTTTGATGGAACAATATTTTTCTAAGTCGTCACATTCTTGATAGAGCGGTCGTGGTCATCGTCAAACACTTGAACATTTATGAAGAATTTATTTGGAAAAAAGTTTCTGGTCTGGGAGCAAAGAAAAAACATGGAATGTAACAGTATGATTCCCTTTTTGCACAGATGGGAAAAGCCCATCGAGATAATGGGTGAAAATCTTAGGAATTATGTTATAGGCGATACGGCTAGCAACTTATCCACCTATTTTGATGCCCCTTTCCACAAATACGCCTACAATCATGCTAAACGTGGCCTTTAGGTCTTGTTACCTTAGGCCCGTCTACCCTGTAAGGGATAAAGGCGTACTTATGTAGGTTATGTATGTATCGATTCTTGTATCTTCTTGTCTTCCACGCTGCAATGCTGAAAACCGCAGTTTGCAGTTGGCAGTAGGTAGAGAACGTTGCCCACTTTCATATTAGATCCCTCAGTCACTTTGGAAGATCCTATTCTGCAGCTAAGTACGGCACGGTAAAGGATAGGTTTCGATTGAAAATTGCCTCCGAACCATACAGATAAACTGTACTCAGTTTGCCGTCGGAGGTTATAATTGCCCGCTGTTTTTTGCTTTTGGTGCACTTAATTATTATGAATCACTTCTAGGTAAATTTCGAAAAACATTATATACTATTAACCTACGTGAGTGAAAAGTCGAAGCAATATTTTTAAAATAGTTTGTTTATAAAATGCTCACACTGTACTTAATTATTTTAATACTGTTAAACGTGCGTCTTGTACAGTACTTACCCACTACTGTCTTCAATTTATATTATAGCCTTAACAATTATGATGATCATTCTACTACGGCCAAAATCCTACAATATCATATCTAGCCGTTGCCTTTGGCGCTTGATACTAATATCGATAAATAATGTAAAAATAAATTTATAAATTAGGGAAACGGCGTTTGCAAGAAGAATGGATAAAGTGATTAAAGGTCATTGACACCTACAGGTATACTGCAACACAAAGAACTAGCCTACACACGTAGAAGTCTGAAATTTGTATTACTGACATTTTATAAAGTTTTATTTCACACCACGGCTTCAACATTTGCATCATAGCGCCACCTACTGTCAATGTACTTAACTGCCAACTGGATATCGGAGCTATACACTATCTGACCTATTCTACTCTCTTTAATTATCTGTCATTCTGTCAACGTCAAATAAAATCTTATAAAAAAAAACTAGATTATCTATGCTCAGTCGGAATTTGTTTATTAATCCCATTTTATTTAATAATTCTGTTATTAAGAGTGTAAAATGATCGGTGTTAGACTAAATACATTTAACGACAACTCTGGCGAGCCCGAGCAAGACGCCAACTCAGCGTTAACTGAATTAGACAAGGGTAACAAACAAAGTTAACCTCAAACACGCCAAACAATCAAAATACAGTTCAAAACATCGTCTAATTTTACATTGCAGGTCTCAGATCGGGAAAAGTAGGCGAACAATGCGAGGCTATAGTCCGTTTCCCGCGTCTATTCGAGAAATACCCCTTCCCGATATTGATCAACTCTTCTTTTTTGAAACTCGCCGACGTATTTCGTATGGGCAACAACTTCCTACGCTTGTGGGTGTTGCGTGTTTGCCAGCAAAGCGAGAAGCATTTAGACAAGATAGTGAACGTTGACGAGTTCTTGAGGAGGGTTTTTAGCGTTCTACATTCTAATGATCCGGTGGCGAGGGCGTTGGCGCTGAGAACGTTGGGTGCAGTAGCGGGGATTATACCGGAGAGGCAGAACGTGCATCATGCCATAAGAAGAGGCCTGGACAGCCACGACAATGTGGAGGTTGAGGCAGCTATCTATGCTACTACGAGATTTGCTGCCCATTCCAAGTATGTATACTACGTAAAGGAAGTAGTGGAAATAAGTAGGAATCGTAATGTAGGACATTTACACCTATTAATATTGGACCAAACTAAACATAGCTTGCACTATTGCTCGTCATCTTGTCACTTGTTGCTATGGTCATGTTTTCCTCTGTCACTCTTTAAACCATATGTTTATGAGCGTTTTCCAAAAAAATTACCATGAACATTTTTTCCACAATTTAACTATTTTGGGTTTTTCATACTTAAAATCATTTACCAAATCACTCCTTATACAATCAAAAATGTGTCCCAAAATGTCCATTCCAGTTTGTCACTTTTTTTAATATAGGTATGTATGTGAATGTGATGAACAGGAAAATATATTCCATTGTTAAATCTGGGACACACTTTTTTTACCCAATGGAACCAGCTGGGCTTTAAAAATATTAAGTGAGTCACGAAGGAGCAGTTTGAAAATTACCAGGCCATTTCGGAACAATGTTTGGGAAACACTGTATTATACCAAGTATCAATTAATTTGTAGAGAAGGTATACTTAGTTTTTTCTAGATCTCATTAAATCTTTCCCGCAGTATCTGGACCCCACCTAAAAGTACTTGCTTGTTTGTGTTTAGTTTTGCATAATTAATGTATGGTTTTGTTGTATATAACTGGCTAATCAAAATTTTAAACTTATTATTCTTTTCTATATGTTGTATTCTATCAGATGTACTTGTGTCACTTCAATAAACAAAGTCTAATACAACAGGTTTCAATATTTTTCCATTGGAAACTGTAAGTCTAGATTTTACAAAAAATTAATTGTAATACATATAGCTATAAGAGACTGTTTGTTTCTAAATAAATAAATAAATAAATAATAATCTTAATTTTTCACAAGGCTTAAGTGCTTCTGTTTCACAGCCTCATAGGTGGTCTCTTGGGTCAAATTCCCCGCCCACCAGCTACATAATGAAAGTTGGATGATGAACTCTGTTTTAGTGCATTCGCCGTGGCAATGTGCAACAAGCTGTCGGACATGGTGGAATGCGAGAGCACCGGGGCGGAGCGCCGCGCCAAGCTCGTGCGGGCGCTAAGGACTGTGCATGGAGGAGGTATGGTCCATCTGTTCAGAAGTCTAAATTTCAGGATATTAACGCTAGGAGTCCTGGTGGATACACTAGACCCACAGAGATCTTGTGTGTATAGGAATGAAATTTCAGTATAATACAGTGGAATCCGTTTATGGTGACATCGAAGGGAAATGACAAACACGTCATACGAAGCAATTTGAGAAACTAAATACCTGTTTTTATACTAAACTAAATACCTATTTACTTATTTTAACTGAGAAACATTGCATATTAAATAAAACTTGTATGTAATAATTACGATCATGTAGGTATGTATATTTTTCAATTGAAAACAAAAACAAGCGACGTGTCGAACATCGTCGGGCGTCAAGTGCCGAACATTGCCAAAGGTGTAAAGCATTATGTCGGTCATTATAACCGGGCATAATTTATTAAAAACTAGCTTTTGCCCGCGACTTCCTCCGCGCAGATAACGAGAGTGACGACATACCCCATACATCCACTCGTGTCTCCAAGTATAAGGTTTTTCCTATCCCGTGGGAAATTCGGAAAATCCCTTAGAGCACCTATGTGATCCTCTAAGAATATTATCTACTAATTATAGTCTTAATTATTTACCTCGTGTTTTTATCCCTTGTAGGTAGGTAAAGGTTGTGTTTTTTGTTCATTCAAATGGAACTCCACGGGGTGACTCCTGATTCAATAGCATGATAAATAGATTTTAAATAAAAATGAGTATATATACATAGTTTTGTATTATTTGTTCTAGCCGTTAGAGCGCAAGGAGTCCTGAGGTTGCTCCGCTCCCTGCTGGAAAGGTTCCCGTCCTCCAGCTCCGTACGCGCCGCCATCACAGCCCTCACGGCCATTGCCGCCGACACCGTGGTGCATGTGCCGGATCAGGTAAGCATACTAAACTGAAAGAGAAAGCTATAGATTTAGATTCGATTTAGATTATTTATTTGTCAAGTTTGGAGAATTTAGATTGAAATCGTCAAGAGTTAATAAAATTAAATTAAATAATACAAATCAATTGAATATTACAAAAATGACAAAATCAAAAACAATAATAATAAAACAATTAGGTATAATTAAATTAATTCGCCGCTAGGGATCGTCGCTGCTTATAGGTAAATAATGAAATATAATAAAGGGTTAATTTAATGTAATGACAAAACTAATCGAATAAACAATGCAATTAAATAAATAAATAAATCAAAATGTCATATCCAGAAACAGAAGGACTTTCAGTCGACGCTTAAATGTTTCGTCATTTTGTTCATATTTAAGATCGGATGTCATAGAAATGTCATGTGGATAGTTGGTCTAAAGCTCCCTGCATTCATTAATTAACGACTAAGTGGATGGATTAATTATTGAATAATGAACAAAAAATATTTACCTTGCTACTCCGCTACTCACGTGCAAGATAACTTATTAACTTGTCATTGCTTGTAGGTGGATCTCCTTCTAAGCATAGCAACGCACGATGCCCGTTCGTCGGTCCGTCGCGCTGCGTTGCTCGGACTAAAGAAGCTGGCCGAACACGCGGCCTTGTGGTCCGCTGACAGCATCCAGGGGCTAGTGCAGACGGCCAGCGACAGCTGCGACGCTAGCCACACCATGCTGTGTCTAGAAGTCATGCAGGCAAGTACCTATTAACTTTCTTTTGATAAGAGTGCTATCCACTAGCCACGCTAATAATATGAATGCGAAAGTACCTTTTCGTGGGAACTGCAGATCCAATTTAGTTGGACTCTGGTAAAGAAATAGTTTCAAGTTTCAGTCCCGGAGAAGGACAAATTATAGTTTTGACGTGACAACGTCTTATAAATTGGTTTGCCGGGTGACACTTCAAGAAACTGCGTTACGCTCCGCTCACGTTATGCGCTCACAATGAGAGCGAGTGAGAGGCATGGTTAGCCCGCCTAAGAGCGAGAGAGACAGACATAAAAAGTGAAAGGCACGCGTCCCTTCCACTCGAGCACAGTTAGCCCGCCTAAGAGCGAGAGAGACAGAGCGAGAGAGAGAGAGTGAGAGAGATAGGCATACACACCGGTTCATGTCTTGCGCTTCTATTTCGCTTAGGCGCCTGCATACAAGTTTACACGTTGCCAGTTAATTGTAAAAAGATTGTGTAGTGATAATGTGAAGGTAGTTTCGTCCATCGCAACAATTCAAACAGCAAAGGTAAATAATTTCAGACTGATAATATAACATGATGAAATAAATGACTAAGACATAAGTGAATAGGTTATGTTGTAGTAATCACAATGTTGTGGTAGTTTTCAATCAAAAAAGTAGTATAAATCGTTTCTCAACCAATAATAATTTGTTTAACTTGAAAAAATGAGCGCGACTTGCTATGTAAAAAATTGAAATAACAATGTTTAACCTCCAACCTGTCAAATCGAAACTTTCAAACATTCAAACCGAGACGACCAATCACTGCGCAAGGTAGTAAGCGCGCGATTTACAAATTGCTGCTGCGCTATAAGGAGTGTATCAATGTATGGGTTTTAAGGTAAACCAACCAAATTGTGATCTTTTCTATGTTATAGAGAGTTTATCGTTATAAAGAATGATGTTATAAAGAGTTTACACTGTATTTGAAAACATTTAAAAATATGAGAAACAATAATTTCTAATTTATTTTACCACTCAAAGTCGTTGTCACGTAAAACTTTCGCCCGTATACCGACTTTACGGGCAACCATTTTTTTTATTCCGGAAAATGGCATAGTTTCAGCAGTGTGCGGGGAGCACCACCGACGTGAACGCATTCACTCTTGGCGAAAATTAGCTGATAATATGCAGTCGGTGTAAGCGTTATGGTGTGTGTAGATCCTGGTGGAGTGTCCGGCGGTGTTCGCGGGCGCGGGCATGTCTGCGGCGGCGCTGCGGGCGTTCTGCGCGCGCGCAGCCTTCAGCGCCGACCCGCGCCCCGCCGCCACCGCCGCGCACGTGCTCACGCGCCGCGCCGTGCACTGGTGAGCGTGCACACACACACACCGCGCAGTGTAGAGCCTGGTGGAGTGTCCGGCGGTGTTCGCGGGCGCGGGCATGTCTGCGGCGGCGCTGCGGGCGTTCTGCGCGCGCGCAGCCTTCAGCGCCGACCCGCGCCCCGCCGCCACCGCCGCGCACGTGCTCACGCGCCGCGCCGTGCACTGGTGAGCGTGCACACACACACACCGCGCAGTGTAGAGCCTGGTGGAGTGTCCGGCGGTGTTCGCGGGCGCGGGCATGTCTGCGGCGGCGCTGCGGGCGTTCTGCGCGCGCGCAGCCTTCAGCGCCGACCCGCGCCCCGCCGCCACCGCCGCGCACGTGCTCACGCGCCGCGCCGTGCACTGGTGAGCGTGCACACACACACACCGCGCAGTGTAGAGCCTGGTGGAGTGTCCGGCGGTGTTCGCGGGCGCGGGCATGTCTGCGGCGGCGCTGCGGGCGTTCTGCGCGCGCGCAGCCTTCAGCGCCGACCCGCGCCCCGCCGCCACCGCCGCGCACGTGCTCACGCGCCGCGCCGTGCACTGGTGAGCGTGCACACACACACACCGCGCAGTGTAGAGCCTGGTGGAGTGTCCGGCGGTGTTCGCGGGCGCGGGCATGTCTGCGGCGGCGCTGCGGGCGTTCTGCGCGCGCGCAGCCTTCAGCGCCGACCCGCGCCCCGCCGCCACCGCCGCGCACGTGCTCACGCGCCGCGCCGTGCACTGGTGAGCGTGCACACACACACACCGCGCAGTGTAGAGCCTGGTGGAGTGTCCGGCGGTGTTCGCGGGCGCGGGCATGTCTGCGGCGGCGCTGCGGGCGTTCTGCGCGCGCGCAGCCTTCAGCGCCGACCCGCGCCCCGCCGCCACCGCCGCGCACGTGCTCACGCGCCGCGCCGTGCACTGGTGAGCGTGCACACACACACACCGCGCAGTGTAGAGCCTGGTGGAGTGTCCGGCGGTGTTCGCGGGCGCGGGCATGTCTGCGGCGGCGCTGCGGGCGTTCTGCGCGCGCGCAGCCTTCAGCGCCGACCCGCGCCCCGCCGCCACCGCCGCGCACGTGCTCACGCGCCGCGCCGTGCACTGGTGAGCGTGCACACACACACACCGCGCAGTGTAGAGCCTGGCGGAGTGTCCCGTCTATACCGCAACGGACCAGTACATAATACCACAGCTGACCAGTACATATTACCGCAAACGATCAGTATATAATACCGTATCTGACCAGTACATAATATCGCAACTGACCAGTATATAATACCGCAACTGACCAGTATGTAATACCGCAACTGACCAGTATATAATACCACAACTGACCAGTATATAATACCGCAACTGGCCAGTATATAATACTGCAACTGACCAATTCATATTATCGTATCTAACCAATACATAATACCGCAACTGACCAGTATATAATACTGCAACTGACCAGTTCATACTATCGTATCTAACCTATACATAATACCGTAACTGACCAGTATATAAAACCGCAACTGACCAGTATATAAAACCGCAACTGACCAGTATATAATACCGCAACTGACCAGTACATAATACCGTATCTGACCAGTACATAACACCGCAACTGACCTGTATATAATACCGCAACTGACCAGTACATAATACCGCAACTGACCAGTACATAATACCGTAAGTGACCAGTATGCAATACCGCAACTGACCTATATAATACCGCAACTGACCAGTACATAATACCGTATCTGACCAGTATATAATACCGCAACTGACCTGTATATAATACCGCAACTGACCAGTACATAATACCGCAACTGACCAGTACATAATACCGTAAGTGACCAGTATGCAATACTGCAACTGACCAGTATATAATACTGCAACTGACCAGTACATAATACCGCAAGCGACCAATATACAATACCGCAACTGACCAATACGCAATACCGCAACTGAGCCACCGTGTTCCTCCATCTGCAACGACTTGATACCATCCCATTGGACGATTGTATTTCAGTTGCTTCAATAGGTGATTTTTTTTAACAGTTATGAGGAAGGAATGGCAGTGGAGGGCTCCGATCTGATGCTGGCCTTGGAATCTATTGTGATCGCCACCGGGTCACCCGCTGGACAGAACAGCATCAGACCGCTGAGGATGGCTCTCAGATGCTTGGTAAGTTTTATAAAATAAGCGATAACAAGGTAACGTTTGAATTAAAAGTATTACTACAAAGAATATTTAACTGTATAATTTTTCACAAGGCGTATAAGTAGTTCGGAAATATTTAGGATCTTATTCTCGTTACGTGATATCGAACCAATAACGCGTTGAATTTCGTAGGTGAAGGGAATTGGCGAAAATCTTAGACAAATAGGCGATGCGGCTAGCCACCCATCACTATTTTGTTTCCCCTTTTCACCAATCCACAATCATGCTAAATTTAGTCTTTAGGTGTTAACCTTAGGCTCTGTCTACCCCGTATGCGAAACGTCATGGTTTATCTATGTGTTCTGTAGGTGCAACTAAGCAACGCGTCGCCAGCGGAGTACGCGGCGCGCACGGGGCGGCTCCTGAGCGAGCAGCTGCGCGCGCGCGGCTGGCGGCGCGGCGGGGCGCGGGCGCGGGCGCTGCTGGAGGCGCTCGGGGCCCTCGGCGGGGGCACGCACTGCGCGCTCGCCGTCACGCTCACTGCCCTTATGGCTGGGTGAGTTAGCATGAGGGCGGGGTCTAGCAGCTGCGCGCGCGCGGCTGGCGGCGCGGCGGGGCGCGGGCGCGGGCGCTGCTGGAGGCGCTCGGGGCCCTCGGCGGGGGCACGCACTGCGCGCTCGCCGTCACGCTCACTGCCCTTATGGCTGGGTGAGTTAGCATGAGGGCGGGGTCTAGCAGCTGCGCGCGCGCGGCTGGCGGCGCGGCGGGGCGCGGGCGCGGGCGCTGCTGGAGGCGCTCGGGGCCCTCGGCGGGGGCACGCACTGCGCGCTCGCCGTCACGCTCACTGCCCTTATGGCTGGGTGAGTTAGCATGAGGGCGGGGTCTAGCAGCTGCGCGCGCGCGGCTGGCGGCGCGGCGGGGCGCGGGCGCGGGCGCTGCTGGAGGCGCTCGGGGCCCTCGGCGGGGGCACGCACTGCGCGCTCGCCGTCACGCTCACTGCCCTTATGGCTGGGTGAGTTAGCATGAGGGCGGGGTCTAGCAGCTGCGCGCGCGCGGCTGGCGGCGCGGCGGGGCGCGGGCGCGGGCGCTGCTGGAGGCGCTCGGGGCCCTCGGCGGGGGCACGCACTGCGCGCTCGCCGTCACGCTCACTGCCCTTATGGCTGGGTGAGTTAGCATGAGGGCGGGGTCTAGCAGCTGCGCGCGCGCGGCTGGCGGCGCGGCGGGGCGCGGGCGCGGGCGCTGCTGGAGGCGCTCGGGGCCCTCGGCGGGGGCACGCACTGCGCGCTCGCCGTCACGCTCACTGCCCTTATGGCTGGGTGAGTTAGCATGAGGGCGGGGTCTAGCAGCTGCGCGCGCGCGGCTGGCGGCGCGGCGGGGCGCGGGCGCGGGCGCTGCTGGAGGCGCTCGGGGCCCTCGGCGGGGGCACGCACTGCGCGCTCGCCGTCACGCTCACTGCCCTTATGGCTGGGTGAGTTAGCATGAGGGCGGGGTCTAGCAGCTGCGCGCGCGCGGCTGGCGGCGCGGCGGGGCGCGGGCGCGGGCGCTGCTGGAGGCGCTCGGGGCCCTCGGCGGGGGCACGCACTGCGCGCTCGCCGTCACGCTCACTGCCCTTATGGCTGGGTGAGTTAGCATGAGGGCGGGGTCTAGCAGCTGCGCGCGCGCGGCTGGCGGCGCGGCGGGGCGCGGGCGCGGGCGCTGCTGGAGGCGCTCGGGGCCCTCGGCGGGGGCACGCACTGCGCGCTCGCCGTCACGCTCACTGCCCTTATGGCTGGGTGAGTTAGCATGAGGGCGGGGTCTAGCAGCTGCGCGCGCGCGGCTGGCGGCGCGGCGGGGCGCGGGCGCGGGCGCTGCTGGAGGCGCTCGGGGCCCTCGGCGGGGGCACGCACTGCGCGCTCGCCGTCACGCTCACTGCCCTTATGGCTGGGTGAGTTAGCATGAGGGCGGGGTCTAGCAGCTGCGCGCGCGCGGCTGGCGGCGCGGCGGGGCGCGGGCGCGGGCGCTGCTGGAGGCGCTCGGGGCCCTCGGCGGGGGCACGCACTGCGCGCTCGCCGTCACGCTCACTGCCCTTATGGCTGGGTGAGTTAGCATGAGGGCGGGGTCTAGCAGCTGCGCGCGCGCGGCTGGCGGCGCGGCGGGGCGCGGGCGCGGGCGCTGCTGGAGGCGCTCGGGGCCCTCGGCGGGGGCACGCACTGCGCGCTCGCCGTCACGCTCACTGCCCTTATGGCTGGGTGAGTTAGCATGAGGGCGGGGTCTAGCAGCTGCGCGCGCGCGGCTGGCGGCGCGGCGGGGCGCGGGCGCGGGCGCTGCTGGAGGCGCTCGGGGCCCTCGGCGGGGGCACGCACTGCGCGCTCGCCGTCACGCTCACTGCCCTTATGGCTGGGTGAGTTAGCATGAGGGCGGGGTCTAGCAGCTGCGCGCGCGCGGCTGGCGGCGCGGCGGGGCGCGGGCGCGGGCGCTGCTGGAGGCGCTCGGGGCCCTCGGCGGGGGCACGCACTGCGCGCTCGCCGTCACGCTCACTGCCCTTATGGCTGGGTGAGTTAGCATGAGGGCGGGGTCTAGATAGGCGGTATTGCTTACCTGATAGGAAATTTTAGTGTTTAGATTAATGCATTTTTGCTATTAAATACAAAAGCGACATGTTTCAAAATCAGACACTGTTGCATTTGAGGCCTTATAACGACCGACTTTTGTTTTTAGATGCAATGGCGAATGATTTTGAAATGCGTCCGTTTTGTATTTAACCAACGTGTATTAGAAATGTTAAGTAGGTCCCAGTTGCGTGTCGTCCTAACAAATCAATTTCCTTCGAGTTCCTCTACCTAGCCCCCCTCTCTCGCTCTTTCTTCATTCTTCTCTTTTTCACGGTGCGCCACTGGTAGGTTTCAATATCCACAAGTAGGTAAGAGTAGGTAAACCATCACAACCTTCTTAAACAAATATATGATCCTGAAACTGAAAATGAAACGCTCTTTTTTCAGTTTTTCCGTAAATTCACTTATATTATTTTGTAAGACTTTTAATTCCTCCAAATCCAACTGTTTACCATTTGCCAAATCACTGTGTGAAACAATGTCGTCAGAGGTCCACTTCGCGGAGCTCCTATTCTACGTAAGTTAAGTTCCTTCGCATTATTCTAGAGTCACCTGTCTTGTTTATCCGAATTATTCTAGTCAAATTCTCGAACAAGTAGAAAATTGCAAATGAAAACGAAATTATGAACAGATAAATAATTCGATAATTTTTTTACTTTCTCAGCGCGGACGCTTCTCCTGACCCATCAGACGACGGCACAGCCCTAGTGCTCCTCTGCACGGTGATATTCCAGGAGCGTGCGGCCAAGGCTCTGACCTGCAGGGTGGATCCGGCCTGGCAGGACCCGGTGAGGGAAACCATCAGCAGCGCTGACGGCTGGACCCGGTATAGGATCGCGAGAGCTGCGCTAAGGTGAGCTTGAGGCTAGATACACCCCCTATAACACATCCCCTACAAGTTCGATCCGGCCCGGCAGGACCCGGTGAGGGAAACCATCAGCAGCGCTGACGGCTGGACCCGGTATAGTCGGGAGAGCTGCATTAAGGTGGGCATGAGGCTAGGTACAATTTACATCGTGTACAAGGTCAGTCCTGCCTGGTAGACCCAGTAAGTCTTCAGTTTCGTTTAAGTTGGGTAGTCTTCTGGGAGCTGTAACGGTTTCTTCTTGTTCTTCTAATTTTGCGGCACCAGGAAATCAATCTGGTATACTGCCGTTTGGCAAATTATTTTTCCCAAATATGACTTCCCAAATAACTTATCGCAATACTTACATTTTCCAAGTGAACCTTTAGCACAGTTACATTTAGCATTTAGTTCATTTGGTCAAACTATTATTTGGCAAATTATCACTTCGTCAAGATTTTGTTAAACAAATGCTTCTTAAGCAAATGTCTGTTTTGTCAAAAGTTATATTCCAAAAATAAAATTCCCAAATATGACACTTTGCATGGTATACCTACTTATAGCAAAAATCTGGCAAATGATAATTATTTTATGTCATTAATCATTGACTAATTAAAGAAATGAAAGCAGGTTAGGTTCGGTCGGAATTGCGATCCCCACAGACTAGAACTGCTTCCAGAAAAGTAGGTTAGGTTAGGTTAGAACTGCGACCCCCAAAGAAAAGAACTGCTACCAGAACAGTAGGTTAGGTTAGGTTAGAACTGCGACCCCCAAAGAAAAGAACTGCTACCAGAATAGTAGGTTAGGTTAGGTTAGAACTGCGACCCCCACAGAAAAGAACTGCTACCAGAATAGTAGGTTAGGTTAGGTTAGAACTGCGACCCCCACAGAAAAGAACTGCTACCAGAATAGTAGGTTAGGTTAGGTTAGAACTGCGACCCCCACAGAAAAGAACTGCTACCAGAACAGTAGGTTAGGTTAGGTTAGAACTGCGACCCCCAAAGAAAAGAACTGCTACCAGAATAGTAGGTTAGGTTAGGTTAGAACTGCGACCCCCACAGAAAAGAACTGCTACCAGAACAGTAGGTTAGGTTAGGTTAGAACTGCGACCCCCAAAGAAAAGAACTGTTACCAGAATAGTAGGTTAGGTTAGGTTAGAACTGCGACCCCCACAGAAAAGAACTGCTACCAGAATAGTAGGTTAGGTTAGGTTAGAACTGCGACCCCCACAGAAAAGAACTGCTACCAGAACAGTAGGTTAGGTTAGGTTAGAACTGCGACCCCCAAAGAAAAGAACTACTACCAGAATAGTAGGTTAGGTTAGGTTAGAACTGCGACCCCCACAGAAAAGAACTGCTACCAGAATAGTAGGTTAGGTTAGGTTAGAACTGCGACCCCCACAGAAAAGAACTGCTACCAGAACAGTAGGTTAGGTTAGGTTAGAACTGCGACCCCCAAAGAAAAGAACTGCTACCAGAATAGTAGGTTAGGTTAGGTTAGAACTGCGACCCCCACAGAAAAGAACTGCTACCAGAACAGTAGGTTAGGTTAGGTTAGAACTGCGACCCCCAAAGAAAAGAACTGTTACCAGAATAGTAGGTTAGGTTAGGTTAGAACTGCGACCCCCACAGAAAAGAACTGCTACCAGAATAGTAGGTTAGGTTAGGTTAGAACTGCGACCCCCACAGAAAAGAACTGCTACCAGAACAGTAGGTTAGGTTAGGTTAGAACTGCGACCCCCAAAGAAAAGAACTACTACCAGAATAGTAGGTTAGGTTAGGTTAGAACTGCGACCCCCACAGAAAAGAACTGCTACCAGAATAGTAGGTTAGGTTAGGTTAGAACTGCGACCCCCACAGAAAAGAACTGCTACCAGAACAGTAGGTTAGGTTAGGTTAGAACTGCGACCCCCAAAGAAAAGAACTGCTACCTGAATAGTAGGTTAGGTTAGGTTAGAACTGCGACCCCCACAGAAAAGAACTGCTACCAGAACAGTAGGTTAGGTTAGAACTGCGACCCCCAAAGAAAAGAACTGCTACCAGAATAGTAGGTTAGGTTAGGTTAGAACTGCGACCCCCACAGAAAAGAACTGCTACCAGAACAGTAGGTTAGGTTAGGTTAGAACTGCGACCCCCAAAGAAAAGAACTGCTACCAGAATAGTAGGTTAGGTTAGGTTAGAACTGCGACCCCCACAGAAAAGAACTGCTACCAGAATAGTACCGAAAGTGGGTTAAGCTTAAAATACTAGCTTTTTCGAAATCCAAAATGCATTTTTTTGGTGCAATGTTTAAGTTGTGCTCTTAACGAGATATAATCATACCCTAAATTTGCCAAACAACATTTAGGAAAAAATATGTTTTGCGAAACGATACATTTGACCATATGAAATTTGGTAAAATGAAACTTTCATATGGTCAAATGTATCGTTTCGCATAACATATTTGCCAACTGTTACTTTGCCTTATGATTTTTTGGGAAATGAAAATTTGCGTTAAATAGTTTGCGAAGCGATGCTTTGGGGAACATTCTTTGCCAAACATTAGTAATCCAATCAATCTATCTTGGATTGTCGGGTCGCGCAGTTTTCCATCATTACTTTGGTCATGCTGTGCCACCAGGTAGTAGGAGGGCGCTCTCTACTTTTTTTACTTACACATGTTCCTCGTCTTCCTCATAACAGAGAAATTGACGGAGAGCCGTTTCAGGTGGTGCCCATGTCATTATCATCAGCCTGAAGACGTCTACTGTTAAACAAAAGCCCCCTTTAGCACACCATAATGAATGACAACTCGCCAGCATCCACCGGTTTCCCGAACTTTAACGATGGCGTCGGTCCACCTAGTGGGAGGCCTGCCAACACTGTCTTCCGGTTCGTGGTCGCCACTCGAGAACTTTTCTCCCCATCGGTTGTCTGTTCTACGAGCGTGTGGCCTGCCCAATGCCACTTCAACGTACATACTCATCGAGCTAGTTGTAACTGTTTAGAAATACCTACATATAAATTGTTTTGTATTTTGTCAGGTACGGGCACAACAGCCTGGCGGCGCACATCTTGCAAGGTCTGATCGGCGCCGCCAGTTCGGAGGCGGTGCAGCGCTGGCTCGTAGCTCTGCACCGCGCCGCGCACGCGGACGCCATGCTGGTTGAACAAGGTCGGTGACCCAACATCTACGTAATAGTACATTGTGTACATAATATAAACCTAGGATGATTTGAAACCTCCTTAACTCTTAAATGACTAACAGTGAGTTCTTTTGTCGTCCAGGCACTTGGGGGCTGGAGGCGGCGAGCTCCGCCTGGGAGGTGGCGGGGGGCTGCGGCGGCGCGGGGGGCGCGGGCGGCGCGGGGGGCTGCGCGGCGCTGTGCGCGGGCTGCGGCGCCTGCCTGCCGCTGCCCGGCGCCTGGCTGCGCGCGCGCGCACGCGCACTGGCCGCGCTGGCGCGCACCGCCGACCAGGCGCGCGCGCTGTGCACGCAGCCGCCGCCCGCCGTGGCACAGGTACACTATACATGCCTGCGGGCGCGCGGGGGGCTGCGCGGCGCTGTGCGCGGGCTGCGGCGCCTGCCTGCCGCTGCCCGGCCTGGCTGCGCGCGCGCGCACGCGCACTGGCCGCGCTGGCGCGCACCGCCGACCAGGCGCGCGCGCTGTGCACGCAGCCGCCGCCCGCCGTGGCACAGGTACACTATACATGCCTGCGGGCGCGCGGGGGGCTGCGCGGCGCTGTGCGCGGGCTGCGGCGCCTGCCTGCCGCTGCCCGGCGCCTGGCTGCGCGCGCGCGCACGCGCACTGGCCGCGCTGGCGCGCACCGCCGACCAGGCGCGCGCGCTGTGCACGCAGCCGCCGCCCGCCGTGGCACAGGTACACTATACATGCCTGCGGGCGCGCGGGGGGCTGCGCGGCGCTGTGCGCGGGCTGCGGCGCCTGCCTGCCGCTGCCCGGCCTGGCTGCGCGCGCGCGCACGCGCACTGGCCGCGCTGGCGCGCACCGCCGACCAGGCGCGCGCGCTGTGCACGCAGCCGCCGCCCGCCGTGGCACAGGTACACTATACATGCCTGCGGGCGCGCGGGGGGCTGCGCGGCGCTGTGCGCGGGCTGCGGCGCCTGCCTGCCGCTGCCCGGCGCCTGGCTGCGCGCGCGCGCACGCGCACTGGCCGCGCTGGCGCGCACCGCCGACCAGGCGCGCGCGCTGTGCACGCAGCCGCCGCCCGCCGTGGCACAGGTACACTATACATGCCTGCGGGCGCGCGGGGGGCTGCGCGGCGCTGTGCGCGGGCTGCGGCGCCTGCCTGCCGCTGCCCGGCGCCTGGCTGCGCGCGCGCGCACGCGCACTGGCCGCGCTGGCGCGCACCGCCGACCAGGCGCGCGCGCTGTGCACGCAGCCGCCGCCCGCCGTGGCACAGGTACACTATACATGCCTGCGGGCGCGCGGGGGGCTGCGCGGCGCTGTGCGCGGG
Organism: Pandemis corylana; assembly: GCA_949127965.1. Classification (NCBI taxonomy): domain Eukaryota; kingdom Metazoa; phylum Arthropoda; class Insecta; order Lepidoptera; family Tortricidae; genus Pandemis; species Pandemis corylana. The sequence continues at coordinate 14,332,137 of OX421860.1, forward strand.
CTGCGGCGCCTGCCTGCCGCTGCCCGGCGCCTGGCTGCGCGCGCGCGCACGCGCACTGGCCGCGCTGGCGCGCACCGCCGACCAGGCGCGCGCGCTGTGCACGCAGCCGCCGCCCGCCGTGGCACAGGTACACTATACATGCCTGCGGGCGCGCGGGGGGCTGCGCGGCGCTGTGCGCGGGCTGCGGCGCCTGCCTGCCGCTGCCCGGCGCCTGGCTGCGCGCGCGCGCACGCGCACTGGCCGCGCTGGCGCGCACCGCCGACCAGGCGCGCGCGCTGTGCACGCAGCCGCCGCCCGCCGTGGCACAGGTACACTATACATGCCTGCGGGCGCGCGGGGGGCTGCGCGGCGCTGTGCGCGGGCTGCGGCGCCTGCCTGCCGCTGCCCGGCGCCTGGCTGCGCGCGCGCGCACGCGCACTGGCCGCGCTGGCGCGCACCGCCGACCAGGCGCGCGCGCTGTGCACGCAGCCGCCGCCCGCCGTGGCACAGGTACACTATACATGCCTGCGGGCGCGCGGGGGGCTGCGCGGCGCTGTGCGCGGGCTGCGGCGCCTGCCTGCCGCTGCCCGGCGCCTGGCTGCGCGCGCGCGCACGCGCACTGGCCGCGCTGGCGCGCACCGCCGACCAGGCGCGCGCGCTGTGCACGCAGCCGCCGCCCGCCGTGGCACAGGTACACTATACATGCCTGCGGGCGCGCGGGGGGCTGCGCGGCGCTGTGCGCGGGCTGCGGCGCCTGCCTGCCGCTGCCCGGCGCCTGGCTGCGCGCGCGCGCACGCGCACTGGCCGCGCTGGCGCGCACCGCCGACCAGGCGCGCGCGCTGTGCACGCAGCCGCCGCCCGCCGTGGCACAGGTACACTATACATGCCTGCGGGCGCGCGGGGGGCTGCGCGGCGCTGTGCGCGGGCTGCGGCGCCTGCCTGCCGCTGCCCGGCGCCTGGCTGCGCGCGCGCGCACGCGCACTGGCCGCGCTGGCGCGCACCGCCGACCAGGCGCGCGCGCTGTGCACGCAGCCGCCGCCCGCCGTGGCACAGGTACACTATACATGCCTGCGGGCGCGCGGGGGGCTGCGCGGCGCTGTGCGCGGGCTGCGGCGCCTGCCTGCCGCTGCCCGGCGCCTGGCTGCGCGCGCGCGCACGCGCACTGGCCGCGCTGGCGCGCACCGCCGACCAGGCGCGCGCGCTGTGCACGCAGCCGCCGCCCGCCGTGGCACAGGTACACTATACATGCCTGCGGGCGCGCGGGGGGCTGCGCGGCGCTGTGCGCGGGCTGCGGCGCCTGCCTGCCGCTGCCCGGCGCCTGGCTGCGCGCGCGCGCACGCGCACTGGCCGCGCTGGCGCGCACCGCCGACCAGGCGCGCGCGCTGTGCACGCAGCCGCCGCCCGCCGTGGCACAGGTACACTATACATGCCTGCGGGCGCGCGGGGGGCTGCGCGGCGCTGTGCGCGGGCTGCGGCGCCTGCCTGCCGCTGCCCGGCGCCTGGCTGCGCGCGCGCGCACGCGCACTGGCCGCGCTGGCGCGCACCGCCGACCAGGCGCGCGCGCTGTGCACGCAGCCGCCGCCCGCCGTGGCACAGGTACACTATACATGCCTGCGGGCGCGCGGGGGGCTGCGCGGCGCTGTGCGCGGGCTGCGGCGCCTGCCTGCCGCTGCCCGGCGCCTGGCTGCGCGCGCGCGCACGCGCACTGGCCGCGCTGGCGCGCACCGCCGACCAGGCGCGCGCGCTGTGCACGCAGCCGCCGCCCGCCGTGGCACAGGTACACTATACATGCCTGCGGGCGCGCGGGGGGCTGCGCGGCGCTGTGCGCGGGCTGCGGCGCCTGCCTGCCGCTGCCCGGCGCCTGGCTGCGCGCGCGCGCACGCGCACTGGCCGCGCTGGCGCGCACCGCCGACCAGGCGCGCGCGCTGTGCACGCAGCCGCCGCCCGCCGTGGCACAGGTACACTATACATGCCTGCGGGCGCGCGGGGGGCTGCGCGGCGCTGTGCGCGGGCTGCGGCGCCTGCCTGCCGCTGCCCGGCGCCTGGCTGCGCGCGCGCGCACGCGCACTGGCCGCGCTGGCGCGCACCGCCGACCAGGCGCGCGCGCTGTGCACGCAGCCGCCGCCCGCCGTGGCACAGGTACACTATACATGCCTGCGGGCGCGCGGGGGGCTGCGCGGCGCTGTGCGCGGGCTGCGGCGCCTGCCTGCCGCTGCCCGGCGCCTGGCTGCGCGCGCGCGCACGCGCACTGGCCGCGCTGGCGCGCACCGCCGACCAGGCGCGCGCGCTGTGCACGCAGCCGCCGCCCGCCGTGGCACAGGTACACTATACATGCCTGCGGGCGCGCGGGGGGCTGCGCGGCGCTGTGCGCGGGCTGCGGCGCCTGCCTGCCGCTGCCCGGCGCCTGGCTGCGCGCGCGCGCACGCGCACTGGCCGCGCTGGCGCGCACCGCCGACCAGGCGCGCGCGCTGTGCACGCAGCCGCCGCCCGCCGTGGCACAGGTACACTATACATGCCTGCGGGCGCGCGGGGGGCTGCGCGGCGCTGTGCGCGGGCTGCGGCGCCTGCCTGCCGCTGCCCGGCGCCTGGCTGCGCGCGCGCGCACGCGCACTGGCCGCGCTGGCGCGCACCGCCGACCAGGCGCGCGCGCTGTGCACGCAGCCGCCGCCCGCCGTGGCACAGGTACACTATACATGCCTGCGGGCGCGCGGGGGGCTGCGCGGCGCTGTGCGCGGGCTGCGGCGCCTGCCTGCCGCTGCCCGGCGCCTGGCTGCGCGCGCGCGCACGCGCACTGGCCGCGCTGGCGCGCACCGCCGACCAGGCGCGCGCGCTGTGCACGCAGCCGCCGCCCGCCGTGGCACAGGTACACTATACATGCCTGCGGGCGCGCGGGGGGCTGCGCGGCGCTGTGCGCGGGCTGCGGCGCCTGCCTGCCGCTGCCCGGCGCCTGGCTGCGCGCGCGCGCACGCGCACTGGCCGCGCTGGCGCGCACCGCCGACCAGGCGCGCGCGCTGTGCACGCAGCCGCCGCCCGCCGTGGCACAGGTACACTATACATGCCTGCGGGCGCGCGGGGGGCTGCGCGGCGCTGTGCGCGGGCTGCGGCGCCTGCCTGCCGCTGCCCGGCGCCTGGCTGCGCGCGCGCGCACGCGCACTGGCCGCGCTGGCGCGCACCGCCGACCAGGCGCGCGCGCTGTGCACGCAGCCGCCGCCCGCCGTGGCACAGGTACACTATACAGCGTAGCGTAGCGGCCGGTAAATTGCTACTTACGGCCCGGGGTGACTTAATAGTACATTACTGGCACTGGCTTATATGCAGGCTAATATGTGGCCGCAATTGACTGACTAGCTCTCGCTGCTGCTCTCCCTCAATAGAAAAATATTAACAACGCCACTATACAAATAATGGTTTCAGGAAAATTTCTTGTGAAAATCTATGTAAGCCTTCTAGTACATACTGTAACTCTCTGACAATCGCAATTTTGTCGAAAATTGTTTGAACGTACATTAAAGTCATGCCATACTCGACACGATCGGTACGATGTCTTGTCGTCCCGCAGGCGTCTCGGTCGGTGTGCGCGGCGGCCGGCGCATGCGCAGTGGCGCTAGGCAAGGCGGCGCGCGCGGCGCAGGCCGTCGCTCAGCAATACGCCGCCATATCGAGAACAGCCTTCCACGCTGACAAAGCCACACTCACACACCTGCAGATGTATCCTTTACCCATGTCGTGTCGTCACAGTACAGGTCGACTCAGAAGAACTGGCGCGAATGGATTGAACGAAGTAATGTCACTTGTCACTGTGTGAGTGACGTTCTTATACAGGGGCCTCCTAATATTTTGTAAACAAGTACATAATACTCAATAAAAAAATAAACCTCAACCTGTATTTAATCATTTTGTTATACACACATAGGATTATCATTCACTCATTCAATCCATTCGTGCCATTCGTTTTTGTTTAGGTTGCCCATTTTACAACATTTGGTTACATTTTCTGTTTTAATTGTTTTTTTTTCTGTGTTTCAATCTCTCTTTCTCATTTATTCACTCGGTTAAATCGTTCACTTACTCATTCGCTTACTCATTCAATCTCTCTCCATTGAGAGGAAAATCACTTATTTTATATTATTACTATTTTTATAAATGGGTACTACTAACTTCTAAAAATGTTATGTAAAAATCTCATCAAAAGTCTAACTGGTTTAAAGAAAGTAATATTCTTGACTGCCGCCTCAGCTCCCAAAACACCTTCAACCAGCTCTCTCAGTTCCTGGACCGCATCACGTGCACGGAGCAGGAGCAGGAGCTGTTACTCCCGGAGATCAAACCCTCGAGCCTGGAGGAGAAGATAGCGCTGGCACCCAGCGAAGCCATCGCCAGGATATCCAGCAAGCTGTTTGATAACCCCAGCACTGGCAACGGGATTACCCACCGGGTACGTTTTTGACATTAATGATGAATGCAACTTATGTGGATGATATTCTTTCTTGGATTAGAGAAAAACGGTGTGTCATCAAACACTTCTGTCTCTCTGTTAATGGAATTAATTGTGTCGTCTTGTCATACAATCGGCAGTTTTAGCTGCGTTTAGTACTAGATTGTTCATTAATCAGTTCTCCATTTATGTAATTTCTAACAGAATGGGTCTTGTTAATATGACTTTGATCTTTCTATTTACTGGCAACTTTAAAAATCAGAGAGCAAACAAAACATGTTTAAGCAGGTCGTTAATATACGCTAGAAAGAGAAAAGGACTCAATATCGAACCCTGTGGAACTACAGTCTTTACCGAGGATCCACATGATTACGATCTATCAATGTTTACTTTTTCGACTCTGAGACTGTAATAAGACGTAACAAGCTCACGTGCATTTACTGAGAGCAGTTAAGCTCAATTTTGTAATCAAGCATCTTATACTTCACGCAATCAAAAGCTTTAGCGAGGTCACATAAATATACTTGATGAGTGCAACCGCCATATCTGTGGTGGAAAAGCCTCTCTTTAAGGCATATCCGTTAGTATAAGAGTTCTGCTCATTGGGACGCCATGGAGACGTCGTCAGCTATGTATCTTATAGAAATCAGACATCTCCTAAGCATCGCCAAGTGAATTGCGCTATTTTAATTGCGACTGGCGACGTCATGCCCACGTCCCGGCGAGGCAGGGCTCTTCAGTCTCAATGGACGTCGTGTGTGTGTGTCGGCAGCACGCGGAAGCAGTGCTGGCGGCGGTGTCGGCGTGCTGCGTGGGCGCGCTGTGGCCGCGCGGCGTGTGGGGCTGCGGCGCGGGCGGCGCGCTGTGCCGGCTGTCGCTGACGCCGGGCGCGCGCGGCCAGGAGCACGCCGCCACGCTGCCCAGCACGCACCACCTGGCGCTCAAGGCCGAGGGCGTGCTGCTGCCGCCGCCCCCCGGGTAACACCGCGCGCTGTGCCCCCTGTCTAGAGGAAGCTGGAATCCCTTAGCCATCTTACCCTGGTTCCTCTACTAACGCAGCGCTGCTACGAGTACTGCTATATAAAACTTGATGAGTGAACCGCCGGGCGGAGCTCCTATTTTGCTTGATTTCGAAACTACATACTCCTTTGATTCGAATATAAAAACTTCTATTATAGATTATGAATATTCATACTGACAAAGTTCAGAATACGTCCAGAATTAAACATTACCTACTGTTCAATAACATTTAAATTCTCAACTAATTAAATTATTCTGTTCCACAGTAAATGGAGACCGCCGCGTGAAGTGAAAGGCGTACAGCTGACCGTAACAGCCATCCCGCATCCCAGAACCAATGAAAAGGTCAGTGACTCCCCACACTCTGTGATTCTCGTTTTATTTTTTATATATACGAGTACATACCGTCACTTGCTACGATCCTGACACACCTCTTTCGCTTCATCTACATTCATCAATCATTTCATATATACTCGCCGGTTTCAGACTTTTTACCTTCCTTTCCTTAAGGAAAGGTAGGTACCTAATTAAAGTCTGTCTGTGTCCTAAATGTCACTGAAAATTAGAACACAGAAAAATCCGAAAAGTAAAGCTATAGCCGGAAACCGATCCCGGATCCTCGTCATTCCGTGACGCGTGCTATACCCCTACACCACCCAAAGCAGGTGGGTAGTCTTCGAATTTTTCTACCCGTTACTAGCTGTCACGTGACCTTGTTACTATGCGATTTTTTGTCGCCAAGCGTCATCTGTTTGAATGATGTGTCTGTACGACACAATTATATACTCCCGTGGAACATCTACTGCTCACCAGGGACGAGAGAAAAGAGGAGTCTGTTTTTTTAGTAATAAATAGAGACGGAATGACATCATTACGCATTGTGGGGAACTACATGCCCCCACCTGTGTAATAATGTGGTAAGATTGTATGTACCTACTTTGCTGTGCCCCCATCTTTACGTTTATTGTATGTGTTGTGTGTATATAATTGTAACTAACCCCTTAGTGTAAGTATAGTACTAACAACATATGTGTCACTTAGTTACATGAATTAAATGGTTTTTTTTTTTTTTTATTAACTTTTCCCTAGACGGTGGAACTGACGCACATCCCGCCAGTCCTGACCGCGGTGCAGACCGTGACCCCGGTGCGGGACTTCTTCAGCGCGCAGCAGCTAGTGTCGGTGGCCACGCCGGGGCTCTACACGGTGGCGGTGGAGGCCGCCTTCGTGGACGAGAACGGGGAGCTCTGGAACACTGGACCGACCACCTCCATCGTCATTAAGGTGAGTAGGTGGTTATAGGCAGTTTGAATACTCAAGCCCCGCGTTCAACAGTGCCGTTGCCGTCTGCTCCATTCCGGGGCGCCCAGTATGTATCAGTGGCGTGGCGTCCGTAGAGCTCGATTCCCACTGGCTTGCCTATTTTAAGGCAGTTGGGCACTTTATTGTGCAGAATTAGAGGAAAAGGCTAGTCAAATTCCCTTCGGCTTGCCTTCCGATACGCCACTGGTATGTTACGTATGACTCTTTATTGTACATAAAACACATGAAAAAGATGAATACAGGACAACACAAATGCACAAACGCGAACTTATTCCTAAAAGGGATTTCTTCCAGTTTACCTTTGAACGATTGACAGGACATTAAGCAAGAGTATACACAAAAAAAGTAAAAGAACTGATTGAAACCTAAAATAATCTTAAATGCCTAAATTTTAAATAATGTAAGATACCCACCGTACCCTAGTCTCAATAACCAGGAGGGAACGTGCCGGTTTTTAGTCAGCCCTCCCTACTTCCGTTAGGGACAGCGGTGGGTTGGGGAGAAATTTGTAAGGCGCGTTTAAAAACTAAGTTTGAGAATAATATCTAGTAGGAAAAGCTCACACTCCACTCCCCTTATCAACAAAAATATACTCCTAAAAAGCAAAATTTTTTTTCTTTTATTTTTCTTTGGTTTTCTAGCTCCCAAACGAATGAGTTTGAGCGTTTTTTAAATATATAGAGCGGGTTTAATGGCAATGATTTTTGAAGTGAAAATAATAGCGGTGGATTTCATCTTTTCTAAAATATTGTTATCGTGATGCCAAACATACGCTAAATTAGCAATAGAGCGTTTTCCGAAAAAAAAGTCCACGTGTACATTTTTCCAGAATTTAATTATTTTGGGTTTTTCCTACTCAGAATTGTTTACCCTATCTATTGTTATACAAGAAAAAATGTGTCCCAGAATTTACTATGACGTACTGAAATGTAAATTTTGGGACACATTTTTTCTTTCATCATGAAAGACCAACATGGAAGAAGGACTACGGAATAGTCCGAAACATGTCGAGCATCACTCGACTTTTTATACGTGAGTTATCCGTTTATGTGTAATAACATTTTTTCTTATATAAGAATTGATAGGGTAAACGTTTCTGAGTAAGAAAAACCCAAAATAGTTAAATTCTGGAAAAAATTATCATGTGGACTTTTTATTGGAAAACGCTAATTAACATGACCCTAAAGTCGCTCTAAGGAATCCTATTCAAAAATGTTGTCCGCCTCTAAAAAAAGTAAACAATCAATTATTTTCGAAACTAAACTGAACTGTTTGTGGAAGACTGACTCATACTCAACTTCAGTTAAACAAACAAACACATTTCCATCGTTATCAGACACTGTGACATAGTAAACAGGTTAAGCTATACGGATTAATAATTCTTATCAACAATTTGCAGGCCCATGAAGACTCGAGTGTTAAAGGAAACACTCAGGCAGCCAGAGGTAGATTTTAAGACAAAACATCGATTACAAGTTATAGATATTACATTAAGTACCAATGTATGAAAAGTTCAAACTGTGTAAACAATTTTGTACTAACAATAAAAACTGACAAACAAATGATATTCGTTTTATTGAATATAAAACTATTATCTGGCTATATCTATCTATCCCCAGCGAAATGTCCAATCCGCGATCAAACGGCGATAACGTATCGCTGACACACTCTGATAAAAATTTCGCTTCATACTTATCAAACAATGTCCGCAGTCTGTAATTTACTACAGGAAAATGTACGCATTTATTGTTCTCGCGCTGTTAATAAACTGTTATAGCGTTAACACGTTGCTTTGTGATGATATGTGTGTGTGCCGTGACAAAAACGATGGAGAGTACTTGGGAGAAGAAATCGACTGCGCTTACAGCAAACCTGCTTTGTTTATAGTAGAAGATTCACTACCTAGTACAGTGTACAGTCTCGATTTATCATCAAACAACATGACTTCTATAACCACGTCATATTTGTACAGATCCAGTACGATGAAGGAATTGATTTTTAAAAACAACATGATATCGGAAATCGAAGCGAACGCCCTCCAACTACCGGAACTAACGAGGCTGGATCTGAGCGACAATGCATTGGAATTTATCGATAAGGAAGTATTTAAAAAAGTGAAGAAATTACAGTATTTGAATTTAGCTAACAATAAGTTTGCTACGTTCGAAAAATTAGCGTTTCATCATCTGAGCAATTTGAACGAAATCATACTTGATAACAACAATATTGGTCCTAGTTTGAAAGACATCAATTTATTCGACAGGTCTGGTTTTGGATTGACTCATAAAATACAGCGAATAAGCATCAGTGGGATCGATTTAAAACAAGTTCCAGGTAATTTCTTTACGGAAGCGTACGATTTAAAACATCTGACGATTTCAAATAACGATTTGCACGATATCTTCGAGATACCGTTCACATTGGAATATCTAGACTTATCCGACAATCCTATTGAAGAAATATCTAGTGAAGACTTCGATCTACCTGCTTTAAGAGAGTTGAAACTGAATAATTTAGCCATAAAAGAGGTCCCTGATTACGTGTTCGTTCCTTTGAACGGTTTGGTGAAACTGGAACTTGAAAGGAATAGGAATCTGACTAAATTTAGCAGTCTGTGCTTTGGCAGGGAGGTATTAGAAGATGCTGATGACTTTGTTTTGGAAGAGTTGTCTTTGATGGGGTCCAGAGTGTCGAGATTGGACGAGAAACTGTCTCGACCCTTTGGTCAGCTAGTGAGATTGGATTTGCAGGGAAACCCATGGGTATGCGACTGCAATCTCGTTTGGATGAAGATGCTGCAGATAGAGAAACGGGACTACGAACATTTGAGGTAATGCTTTTTTAATTATTCTAATATTAGACCGTCACATTATATTCTGGCAAAAGTGCTGTATCATTTATTATGACAGTTCGTTACATATAAAAATACAGATTGTCACATTGACTTGTGAGAGAAAATAGTCTTTGACATGATAAGCTGCTAATCGAATTTCTTGGTCGACTACACATACAAGCGGTGTTAAGCTACAACATAAATCAGTATCTGCTCATTTGACTGTCTATAATTGGTTATCTAGAAATTAAGTAAGTTAGAAATTCATCACGTACTTCGGGCTGGCGATCTGATAACATCTATTATGATCTATCTTCTTTATCTACCTAATGTTACAACACCTGATCTCCTTTTATCTATTGAAGTGTGCTTGATCAGACTTAAAATTTTTGTATGAAATGTATGGATGAGGATTTGAGGATGTATATTTCATCTAATTAAAATATCTTGCTGTTACCAAAAAGTCCTCAGTGTATTGCTAAACGTGGCCTGTAGGTCTTGTTACATTAGGCTCTGTCTACGCCGTAAGGGATAAAGACGTATTCAGTATTCAGTATTTATTAAAAAAAACAATACAGAGATTGTGTTTGAAATACAAATTACCTAAGTAATTTAATTAAAAAATAATATTAAACTAAACAATAAAAACACTACAACAGAAGTACGATTATCAAAATAAAAAAATACCTTATTCACCATTAAATATTTCCTCTACACTATAAAAGCAACCTCTTAACAAAAAACTTTTTAGTTTCCTCTGAAACAATATGAGTAATTGGTAATAATTTTTAGATCAGTAGGCAGCCTGTTGTACAGTTTTACAGCTTGGTGAGCACCGGAATGTGAAACGACCATCAGTCTTGGGCAAAAATCAAATTTTCTGTTTTTAGTGCGCGTAAGTAGGCGCTCATTTTGTTCTTCAAAAGACTCGTACTTTAAGAACTTTGTGAGCAGCACTGAAACATATAAACTAGGCACAGTTAGGATTCCTAGCTCTCTAAAATAGTTTCTACACGATACCCATGGAGGAATGCGAAACATGGTACGAACTGCTCGCTTTTGTATTGTGATTTGAGTATGTATGTGTACCAAAAAGTAGACACTTTTATGACGAATTTAGCATGTGTATTTAAGTAGGTATATGTATATGGCATGTAAATGAGTTTTCAAAAAAAAAGTTCACAAGAACATTTTTTCCAGAATTTAAATATTTTGGGTTATTCTTACTCAGAATCGTTTACCCTATCGATCCTTATACAAGAAAAAATTTGTCCCAGATTTTACTATGGTTTTTTTTCCTGTTTGTCAAGGTCCATACGTACTATACCAATATTAAAAAAGTGACGAACTGGAATGGAAATTGTGGCACACATTTTTTCTTCTATAAGGATAGGGTAAACGATTCTAAGTAAGAAAAGCCCAAAATAGTTTAATTCTGTAAAAAATGTTCATGTGAACTTTTTTTTTGAAAACGCTTATGTAGGTATACTCTTTGTTTAGTATCTACTCGTAGCAACCTAATCAAATAGCGTGTTTAATGATCACATAATTATTTATTTTTTAAATTATAAATCAAAAGCAAACTTTCTTCTATGAGCAAAACATTTTCCAGATGCGGCTCACCCCGTCCCCTCTTCAACGCTCGCATCTTCGACCTCAACGAAAGCTCCTTCGTCTGCCCAGTCAACAAACACTACGTGGGTCTAACCATAGCCGGCGTATCATTCTGCCTGATACTCGCCATGATAGCTATATGGTTCTTCGTGTGCCTACCTAAGTACCAGTCGAGGAACGCCACTCTGAGAAGCATGTATGCGCCGTGTACTGCGTATTCTGTGTTGCCTATGAGTACAAGTAGCGTGCCGTTTTGAGTCACTCCTAAGTCTTGCAATCAAAAACGTGTAGGATTTTTTGCGAGGTATACTGGTATAGACCGACCGCCTAAATGAGTCCCCGCCCGCGAAGCACAGGGGCGCGGGGTAGGCGACAAAGGGGGCCGAGAGATAGTGGCGTAACTATAGGGTGGCAGGGGTGGCAAAATGCCAGGGGCCCCTAGCTCTAGGGGGCCCCGAACTGGCTTGGTTTGGAGCACAGAAGGGACGCTGATGCACGTCTTTATATTGTGGAAGGAGCCCCATCTGACGAATTTGCCACGGGCCCCAGACGTTATAGTTACGCCACTGCCGAGAGGTGCAGGCCGCATCGCTCTCGGTCCCCTTTGTCGCCATGTACCAGCGCGGGAGAGGACTCATTTGTGCGGTCAGTCTATAGCAGGGGTGGCGAACCTTTTTTGGTGTATGTATAAATAATATTTTGGCAATGACGTGTCGTCAAAAATTACTGAACGAGTAGTTTAATGGACCAAAAATAAATTGGAATGATTTTGGACTGACATGAATGCCAACGGTTCACTATCTCTAAGCTAATTAGTAGGTAAGTTAATATTTTTTCGTCATAAGGAAAGGCAATGCGAGCAATAACTAGTAGGTACTTATTAAATTAAGTATATATGCAAAAAAATAAAAAAACTGTGATAAATGTAAAATGCTACAGGCCTTAAAGTAAGTTATTTAATTATTTATCGATATAAGTATTAGTGTTACATAATTTTGGAAGTATTAATCATCTGTTCGTGAGCCGCCATTTTGTTGTAATTCATTCAAACTCATATGGACACGTAAATGGGTTAGAGGATTCTTATTGTTAGTAAAAATGCCAAGTAAAAATCACTTTACATATTTAATAAAAAATACAAAAGTGTACAAATTGCTTTACAATGATTATATCAAATCTTTGTGCTTTCATTCAGGCAAATATTTGTGCTACAAGATTCTGCTCGACTAATAAAACCTATAACTATTTATCTAACTTATATCAGTACGTATACAGATATAAAATATTTAGAATGTACAGCATACAAATGGATATAAAAATACTAAAGTTATAAGTCACAATTTCATAAGTCTAAACCACATTTATGTAGTCAAAACTTAGCAAATAAACTTCATTTGTTTTGGAGAATAAACGTGCGTTTTCCAAGAAAAAGTCTACATGTACATTTTTTCCACATTTTTTTTTTAAATCAGAATCGTTTACCCTATCGATTCTCTTATATGAAAAAATATGTCCCAGATTTTACTATGGATTTCCATTCCTGTTCGTCACTTTCCATACATACCTATATGAAAAAAGTGACTAACTGGAATGGAAATTTTGGGACATATTTATTCTTGTATAAGGATCGAAAACGGTTCTGAGAAAGAAAAATCCAAAATAGTTAAATTCTGGAAAAAATGATCTTGTGTACTTTTTTTTTTGGAAAACGCTCAAATAACTATCAAGTCTCTTGGGGTAAAGTGTGTTTATAAATTATCACTGTGTGTGTATCGTGGAACTAACAGCAATAAATTTAGTATCAAATTATAATTTATAAATCGTGATTCGTGTTTCATTACAATTACAAATCCCTAAAATTTCATACAAATATGTCACATTTAATTTTACCTAATCAAATTACTAAGCAGGCACAAGCAATTTACATAAGGCTGCGAATTGAGCATTTTGTCGCTTTCACTCAAGTATCAAAACTACTTGGTATGATATAATAATTTGATAGTTCATGTCAAACTGCTACAAGTCTTGAAAATTACAGTCAAAGAATTTACATATACCATTTAACAATATTACCATATTTAAGGCAAGTTAAGCTGCATAATTATACGAAAACAAAACAGAGTAACACTCACAACTAAACATTTCCCATGCTATGACCAAAGTAGGGGATAGTGAAAGGTTAAAGGTTAACTGGTAGAGATCCCTTGTAGGGATAAGTATACCTTTGTACATGTGTTTTTTTGTCAATTGTGTTTGTTTCTTTAGTTTTGTACAATAAAGTCCTGTGAAATAGCTTTTTGTGACTCTCTATGAACTGACCGAGTATGGTAATACAAATTCCATTTTAATACCGTGAAAAATTTCATAAATTGTATGACTCTGACTGTATACAAATACAAGACATAGATTTAAAGTACATATATTATTATGATATGTTATAATTAATTTAATTACCAAGCAATCTTTGGTATCTTATATAGACACATTAAAATTGCACTTTTTTAATTTAGCATATAGATAAATACAACAGTTTCTGGCCAAGGATATCTCTCGATTTCTCAGTGTGTCTCTCCCCAACCGAGTCAGTCAGAAAGGGACCTAGCGATTGTTTATCTTATTTAACATTAAAGTCGATTATAGTCACACAACCTTTCTTTACTTTCGTTCATTAAAAATATATAAAAAGCAGTCTTTATATTTATAATTGGAAACACGTGCAACTTTTTCAAGTTCTTTTATGTTCGGTGTGAAAAGTTGTACGAGCCACTCGGAGCAAGATTACCTTCATCTTGGGCGTTAACACTTGAATTCCTCATTACACTCTGGATTCTACTTTAGAACCCTCACTACGCTCAGGATTCTATTGTAGAATCCTTCGCTACATTCTAGATTCAATGTAGCGCCCTCGCCGTAAACACATAATTTTGCTCCCTTGTGACACAAATAACTATTTAAGAGATCTATGTATGTTTTAAAGTCTTGGCAAAACTTTATGTAGGTACGGGTTAGACAGTCTTTATTATAACAAATTATTTAAGTATCAATGGTTACCTAATCTATAATGGTAATTATTAAAAGTATTTTTGCTGTATCTGAAACCCCGACGCAAAACTGGTGATACAAATTTAAAATGTGTATGTCTGTTTGTAGCGCCTGAGCTCCCAAACGGAGCCCTACTATTTTTTTTATAGAAAGCTAGTTTCGTAGCTTTTTCTTAGCCAAGTTTTATCAAAATGACTGCACACGTTCATGAGACATTGTACTTTGAAATAAAAATGACAGGCTTTTTTATATTGTTTCTTCGATGGATTACGATACGCCACGGCTTATTATTTTGCAATAGCAAATGATTTTTAACGAATAAATATCTTACTCTATTAGCCTATGATATGGTTTAACCTATCCATTACACTATACAAAAATACTAAGCGATCATAAGTTGTATATGTGAGAATAAATGAGATTCATTAATCATCAAGGTTTTTTTTCAACCTCTAGCTGACATAGCTAAGGTACATAGTGTAATAAGTATTTTAAAGTCTCGATAAGTATTGATTTCTATTTCTACATGAGACTTATTGAGATTCGCTCATTAGTAGTTATTTTATTTTTCAAAATTTTATTTTACACAAATCTTGTTCAAACATAACTTGTGTTTGTTACAAGTAAAAAAGAATTATCCAATTCGGTGCAGTCGTTTGAAAGTTATGCGCGTACATACATTTCGACAATGCATTTTTATTTATATTTTAATTAAATATGATCGGCGTATTTTGTAAACATCGAAAACTTTTCTGAAAAGTTTACTCGAATGAATACACATAACGCATTAATTTCTCGAACAAGTCAAAATTGTCTAGTGATTAATCAATAAAGTCGTATCAATAGACATTTTTGAGCCATTGCTTACTTATACTAATTTTAGCTACTTGCGCTTACACTAACAAAATTTGTCATAAAAGTTAAAAAAAAAATATTAAAAATACCTAAGTTCCTAATTAAAGTAAAAATTGTGCAGTCTACTATAATTTTTAATCTACTTAATACATAAAATATGACACAAAAATGTACATATCACCTAGTAAAGAAATTCAGTTACATTACAATTAAATGCATTCGATTACAATAGGGACTGTCGCTTCTTTGCTCACCAGTTGGCGCCACTGTCGACTAAGGTCCAGAGGTATAGCTGTCAAAGGCGACTTTATAAGATCGGCGCCAAAACAAAGTTATAAATCTTAAATCTCATCAAGTTTATTAATTATAAACCACTATCATCATATCGAGTAGCTATGCCGCAATGTTATGCAGTTCCGTTTTGTTCTGAAAAAAATCCGCTTTCAAAGCGTTCACATTCATCGCCAAATAATCCATATTTGCGATAATTTCACGAAGATCACTTTTCGACGGGTAAATGAAAGAAATTATAATTCATGTCACGAAGCCCGCCAAAACCAGTGAAAAGTGAATGTTATTGGACCTCACGCGACACTAGCGCCTCTAGTGGCAAATTCACACGCTATAGCCCCCATTGGATGGCGTCTAGAAAATTCAAAGATCAGACTTAATTTCAACTGAAGTGTTTTTGCCTAGTTACAAGTGTATAAAGCATTACTGGGCACATATTACATCGATATTGATTTCTAATTATAAAACTTTACTATTACATTGGCCCTGCTACAATAACGAGGGTTACACGTTACTTATCTATAGAAAAGGCATCTGACACCCGGATAGTGATTTAAGTATGTCATGGCGATTTCGCGACTTTTCACTTTTTATTCCACATATGATTATATAAATATGTTTTGGGCATAACGAAAATGTTGGGCTCCTCTATCGTAACAAACTCAGAACATGGGAACAATTTGAATCGAGAATTTGATTGCATCAGGAACAAATATATGCCATCACCAGGATTCGAGCCCGGGACGCGTGTTGCTCAGGCAGAGTCACTACCAATAGACTACAAACCCATGGAAAAAAACCTGTGAAATGAACCAGCGTGAATAACGCTTAGAAGGCTGTTACTATATCATAAAATAACTCTGAACGGTACAGGTGACTACGTGAGTACATGGAAAAAAAAAATTGCACTAACTTCCGGCACCACCACTTTAGTACGGCACTAGGTTTTTCGACATTTATTTTTAATCATCTATATAAGCTATAAAAAAGCCGTACATTAATAATTAGTCGTAATTCCTCACTTGTACCGGAGAAATCCCATACCTACCTAAGCGTTATCCACGCTGGTTCATTTCAAAGATTTTTTTTCCATGGGCTTGTAGTCTACAACAGGCTAACCGCGTTATTTCATTTTCACGTCATTATAAATAGCATGGTTCTTAGTGTGATGCGCTCAACATTTCCATGGGTCTCATTCTCATCACATTTAAAAAGATTACAGAATTGAAGGCTAGGTATTTAAGAAAATGATAAACATAGTACAGCATATTGCTTCACGAATATCTGAAATCCATTCCACCGTTCCATTATTTAACCAGTGACGATAAAGCTGACACAACCTAAGCCAGAAGACAGCTGATGGAGGAAGACCCTCTGAAGGCACCTCTACAAGATAGACCGACGTCTTTATGGCTCTCATTTGGTGGCCTATGTTCAGCAGTGGACGTCTTTCGGCTGATAATGAACCTAAACCCACTGTCATACCAGCCTATGCTCGTCCCCGCAAAGAAAATCGTCCTGTCAAACGGACGTCTCCGAATTCAGCCGCAAAATGAACCTGTTGCTCTTCGGATCGACCACTTCCTCCATCAAACTGAACTTAGGGAGCTGTTTTATGGAACATATCAGGGATACATCACCTTGCCGCAGTTGGAATTCGACGTTGTCGGCGAGTGGACGGGCTAAGAGCTCATCCGATATGAGCGACCAGCGCTGCATGGGCCGGGCTTCTGAGTCGGCTGCGAGCACAGGACCTTCGACCAGGAATGGTTCGAGGAAGGCACGAGGAGACGCATCTTGAGATAGACAGCGGCCTAAGTGAGCCAGTACCTGTGAATATGAAATGGATCTTAAGAATGCTTATTTTAGTTGTACATTTGCGCAAGCATGTTGTAATGCATCAGAAGTCCTGAACCCAGTAGTGGGGTATGTAGTCTGTGGAGATAATAATGATAATAATATAATGATCAATTGTTGAATGGTGTATCACTGAAAGATGGAATAAGGAATAGTGTGATAAGAGAACATGCTGGTGTGAAAAAGGCTATAGTGACTAGGATAGAAAAAAGTATGCTTAATTGGTTTGGTCACGTAGAGCTGATGGATGAAAGTAGACTAACTAAACAGATCTATATGGGGAGTGTGAATGGTTGCGTAAGAGGGGAAGGCCTAGACCGACGTTCCAAGACCAAATAGGAGACTTTTTGGAAAATGGTCAAGTCAGGAGTACCCGAAGCCTACCCCTGTGGGAAAGAGGCGTGACGGTATGTATGTATGTATATAATGATTAAAAGGAACAAATGGAATGTCGGTTTGTCTGTTTTTTAAGTGTACTCAAGTAATTTAAAACCTCATTCATTTAAAGACTCATTTCAAAACTAAAGGCAATATTTTAAAATTGTTTATTTTTGTTATATCACCGTAAATCTTTGGTCCCACAAGTCAGTCTAATTCCGACTCGCACTTGGCCGGTTTAAGCCCACATTTCTTACCGAATCAGCCGAGTGCCTCGGCTGCTGGCGCGTGGCGCGCAGATACTTCTGCAGCGCACGCGCAAGCGACGGGAACACCGCCTGCGCCGCCTCGCGCGGGCCTAGGGCTCCTGCAACAATACCAACTCACTACAATATTCTCAAATTTAAAACTCGTTAAGGTCTTTCACTCTTAAACATTTAATGTAAGTGTGTACAAGGGGACGCCAAAATCTTGTGTGTGTAAGTTTTTTCATTATCAAGTTTCTGACCTGTAGGCTTATTACCTAACTCGCCCGCAATCGCCACCGTGTTCATTTTAACAGTTCTTGTATGAATGTGACTGCTAGCTGATTCCGATGCCAATTGTCAGCCCATACGTGAACTGTCAAAATGAACACGATGACGATTGCGAGCGAGTTAGGTAATAAGCCTACTAGTTTGAAAAAAATCTTAGATTCGGGGCTGCAAGCAAGCTTACCAGTGTTGGCAGCCTGGCGCACGCGGCGCACGTGCGCGAAGGCGTCATCAGCGGCGGCCAGCAGGCGCGCACGGCGCTTGCGCACGCGGCGCTCGCGCTCCGCCTCCTCGTAGTAGCGTTCGTTGTGCGCGGAGCCCGAGTCGCGGCGCCGCGTGCTGCCCGCGCACGAACCCGTTGTTGACCTACGGATATACCACTGGTTTTTACGAGGCATAAATGTAATGTGTAACCATGCCAGCATGCCAGCCTCATTGGTCAATGCTAGACCACCAAATTGGGCCAATCTCACAGGAAAGACGTGCTAGAGGAATCTGTATACAGTCATCATTATCTTCATCGGCCAGAAGACGTCCACTGTTGAACAAAGGCCTCCCCATTAGAACGCCATAATGAACGTCAAATCGCCACTTGCATCCACCGGTTTCCCGCAACTTTCACGATGTCGTCGGCAGGGTTGACATGATTTAAATCACTTGATTTAAATCAGTGATTTAAATCGTGATTTTAATCAAGGGATTTTTTCAAAAAAATCATTGATTTAAATCATTAAATTTTTACTACAACCAAATCGGCCCAAAATTGTTTAGGGAATTCCCCGGACCACTACGGCACGCACACATGTGCAAGCGAGTCATAGTGTAACAGTTTCGGGGAAACCCCGAAACTATAGTACGTGACGCATGGTACCAAAACGGTTCCAGGATTCCCCGAAACTAAAACACGAGACGCATTTCGCTTTTCGCCCGGTCATTCGTAATTGACTAGTGAAAGAGTGAATACAACAAAAAGATGTCTGGAAGAAAAAAAGATGCTGTGTGGGTTTATTTCGATGAAAAATGGCTATTTAATTAATAAAAAAAGACAAGAAAATGAAAAAATCTAAAAAATCTGATTTTAATCAAATAAATCCGATTTAAATCAAATTAATCGGATTATTATGATTTTTTTATAATAATCATGATTTTTATCAACCTTGGTCGTCGGTCCACCTAGAGGGAGGCCTGCCAACACTGCGTCTTCCGGTTCGTGGTCGCCACTCGAGAACTTTTCTACTCCAACAATTGTCTGTTCTACGAACGATGGGTTCATACTGTACATACAGTACCTACCAGGCCATAAATATTGCACATCGGTCTTCTCGGCTTATTTCGGCCTCGTTGAGCGTTTATTCGCTCTAACTTACGTGACGCCTAGTCTCTTTCCAACGACCGAAGTGCAATCTTTATGGCCATCTTTATGTACTTTTATATGCTGCGTCTTTTGATACAAGACAACTTTTCAATGTTAAATAGGCAGGTCAGCTGAGTACCTCTCCCGGTTATCCTTCGCCATCTCACATTCCATTAAAAAAATATATTAAATCCTGTTTTAAAAAAATTACAAACGAAACTCGCTTAGCAGTTAGCTTATTATCAAAAATATCAGGTTTCTTTAACTAGTTTATAGAAACCACAGACCAAAATGTCTTACCTGGCTTGCCCAGGCGCTGCATTAGTGTTGGACCCGTCCACCTCATAAAATTTAATACTGGATTGCGCCTTCCTCTGAGACTTTGATATAGGAATCTTTTCCAAATACGGATTGTATATCGGAAATTCTGTATAATACTTCTGTAAAACCCACACTGCTGCCCGCTGCACACTGAGCTGGCCGATGGAATAAGACCTGCTTTCACCGTCAGGGCTTCGAACAATTTTAATATAATAAGCGGGCTCTAAATGCCTTATCTCCATCAATATTACTCCTATGTAGTGTATAAAAAGTAATGTGTCTGCAAAACTTGATACGTAGGACACCAGTGCATTGTAATCAATAGCTTCCTCACCCAATGCAAGTGCTTTTGTGGCTTCAGTTATCTGTACAATGTAGAATAACCAATATGAGAACGTACAAACCGCAAGTATGACTAAAGTCATGGCTCTGAACACAAATATTCTTGGTAGTATTGCATTTCGGGGTCTCAGAAACACAGCCCAGACTCCAATGGCCAGTAGAACTAATTTAAAGGCTAGAGACAGTAATATTCCTTTGCATTCAGCTGTACAGGATAACAACTGCATTCTTTGGCTAGGCTGTATAGCTATATTGTCTGTGAGACCGGGGAAAAAACCTATTTTCGGTAGCACTACCATAGCCAACGGGCTGACAAAAGACACAAATGATAGGCCAAGTGCTAAGGTAGTGCCGAAGTATCTGGAGCAGACGAAACCAATGCCGCTGTCTGACTCCATTGGCCAATTGCTAACATCCTCCATGGACTGTGAGCCTTCAGAGGTGTTGCCAGTTACGGCAGTAGTGTTCTCTCCCCAGTTCTCGTCTTGCGGTAGGATTTGGACCTCAATGACCTCCTGACCGTCACGGCCAGTCTCTGGGTTAATATTCACGCTGGTCTGGAATGGCGCCATTATGTCGCCGCAGTCTTTTCTTTGTGATTTTGAACTTCTGTAACAGAAGATGTTAGACACATCATTTTTCAATCAGCATTAAGTCTTGCCCAGTGTTGCTATTTACTATTTTTTATTTTTACTTTTAAATTTGTATTGCATTATCATAAAGAAAACCCCAGCGACCATTGTCTACTGGGAATATTTTCTTAATTATAATAATTACTATGTATAATAATTGTGTTCTTTACTTCTACAGATTTTTATTATTATTTATTAATTAAAATAATACACTAGCAGCTCTTTATGTTCTCTGACTTTTTAAATGAATGTCTAGTCTATTCTTAAAACTGTTCACTGAAGATGCACTTATCACAAGTGCGAATGTTTATTTTAGGTATGGTTGTAGAGGCTGATCGACTACAATGGAGACAAAGAGCTGGCAGCTTCCTCGCACAGTAAATTATTTTTATCAATAATTTTTTAAGTGTCATGTTAATGATTTTATTCGTAAATATTTTGTGATTCTTAAGGTTTTCATTTTCCATCCAAGTCTGTCAAGTCTAATTACACCACATATTTAATCAATGAAAGTGATCAGTGTAAAAGTAAAGTATTCAAGTAACACATTACACAGTAGATTAATCTGATCAAACGAGCTAATCAAGCCTTTCCTGTTATAACTAGGTTACAATCTTACAATGTATCACGATTTTCCCAGTAATATATTGTGACTGAAAAAGAAGTTTTCTACGAAATTTCTAATAAGATTTAAATCTCATAAGAAAATTCTCTAATTAAAAACATAGTTTTAGCGTGAGCGTAGTGGAAAGCTTAGGAATTCGTAAGATAAACATACCGGGTGCTCCGGTGCGTGTGCTGGCGATGTCTCGAGCTGCGCCGCGACCGACTGCTCAGTTCAGAGCGAACGGATTCCGTCTCCATGGTCGCTCACCCATCAGCGCAAGCCTGCAACCCACAACATTCCTCCTTCACTAATCACACCACGAACTCAGGCCAATTAAAATAGCTGGGCTTCACGGAACGTGAACACGACACAGGATTTTTCAAACAGAAACGAACAATGTCTACCTCGGCTATCTCAGAGAACATCACCACTGCATGATCTTATCACTGTAAAATGAGAATTAACGCCGCATTATCGATAATTACGGGATTTTTCACATAAAAGCGTCGTTTTATAGGTCGCTCGGGCAAAATCACATTATAACTAAACGGCTAAACTGAAAATTCATTTTGCCAAAATTAATAGTATGCTTGCTCACTCGCTCACCCATAAATTCCAGCAGCTGTCTCAACTTACTCAAAGTCGTTATAATCTTCTTAACTTGGTACTGTAATATTACATGACACGTTCGGAAACCGTGCGACATTCTTTACGAGAACGCTGTCATAAAATACATTGGTTGTGAAAAACATTCATGGCGCAAATAAAATTTTATTTGCCCAATAATTATGTTAGTTTTTCACCAACTGCAAATTTTATCTTAGTCAAAAGAACATTTGTTGACCCACATCGTCGATTTCTAAGACCACTAAAGTACTGGCGGTCAATTCAAATATGTAGAACACAAGATTACAAGAAAGGTAATGATAAGATAACAGTTTGGTTGCGGGCCGATAACTCATTTGCAGTTACCTTAGTCATGAAATTGTTGTTTATTGTGCGAAAATAATGGAGAGCACACAAGAACCTCCGACAAGGCAGCAGAGGCGACAAAATGGCGTTGAGGACCTTCACTTGGATCGGGTGGTAGCCTCGCAGCCTGAGATCGGGCCCACACCTCCGGATGGAGGATACGGATGGTTAATTGTCTTTTCTGCCGTCATCTACCACGTCACAGTGCCCGGATTATTGACGCTCTACGGTCTTATAATATTAAAAGCGATCAGAGAAGAGGACCACGACGAAAACGAAGTTTTAAAAATATGGGACGTGGATATAGCACTGGTGCCAGTCATAGCAATCGTTATGAGACTCCTCCTGGAGTCTTGGTGCAGAGCAGTCGTGAAGACCTTCAACATGCCAAGGTTTATGGCCCTCTCAGGCCTGTGCCTCACTGTGGCAGGCATTCTTTTGTCAAGTTATTCGACAGACGCGAATAGTAATGACCATATCATTAACGTTTTCTCTGGGATGTTCGCTGGTAAGGAATTGTTTTTATCATTCATTCATTTGTTTGACTAAACAGAACGGTTGTTAATGCCAAGCATTGTTTTACATGAGGCATTGGGTAGAACAATGTAATATTTTACGACTTTGTTTACATAGTAGGTGTAGCAGGTGTATACAACTATTATTTATAGGTAGGTAAGGTACCTATACTAAATAAGTATTGATCAATCAGGTTGACTTGGTCCTTTGCGTAGTGTGGCATTGGAAAATGACCTTTGAAACATTAATTTTAAGAACTGTTTTCTAAAATGGGTCATTTGTACTACGATGCGAGTGATTGATAGTAAGTAGTGAGTTAAATATCGATGATCGAACCGAACCCAACGCGTTATCAGATACCTAATCTTTACGAAGAAGCTTCAGATATGCTGTAAATCTTAGTTAAAACAAAACAACATTCAATATATGTACCTAGTTACCTTTTATCGTATTTAAGTTTCTTCTAGCCGCTCGAAACTGCGTTGGTGAAATAATTCCCAGTCGCGTTGAGAGTTGCTTTCTGCGCAGTCGCACGTGGACCAGCGATATGAAACGAATGTCTCAAAATACCTATTTAAAAACTAATAAAATCGTAGGCAATTTTATAAGAATCAAGTGTGTGTGTAAAGATATATGACGATCGTGATTCTGGAAAGCTAGCTAGACAACGTTGAACCCGTGCGGTCGCAGCTCAAGATTGGGGACCTTGTCACAATATTTTCATTAGAGTGAACACGATTTTGGAGGGAGTCGGTGGTCCCCGTGTCCCCCTTTCCCCACAGATCACCATTCTGAATACCTTTACCTACTGTGAAATGGGTTCTAGTCTCAGTTGATATTTATACATTAACTGAAGTTTTATTACTTGATAATTTCATCATCCAGCTTTTTATTAACCAACATTAATATTCCAGGCGCCGGCTGTGCATTGACGGGCCAACAAACGGAAGTAATCATAACCCACTACTTCCGCGACCGACTGACCACGGCGCAGCGGATCGTACGCATGGCACCCTCCGTCGGCAACTGTTTGGTACCCATCCTCATCGGGTATCTCTGCTCCGTCTACACAGGTGATGTTGTGGTCATGATATACGGAGCCGTCCTTATGCAGAACTGCCTCTTCTTAGCCTCATTCTCCAGGCCTATCTACATAGAAAGAGTCATTAGAAGCACCTACAACATGCTCCGGGATGCCGTCGAAGATGAAGACGAAGTCATATTTAATCAAAGAAGAGAGGATCCCGAAGCGAATGCGCAAACGCAATCGAGCTCAGCGCAAGACGACGACGCTACTGACGTAGTAGTCTTCAAATCTAACAAAAACGCAAAGGAAATCATAGATCCAGCTGTCCAGTACAGAGAGACAGCGAAAACAGCAGTGACTGTAAACAACCCACATAACCATCCGAGGTTTTCGTCGGATTTCAGCGAGATGTTCTCTGATAACGCAAGGCAGAACAGGTTCTCGTCTGACTTTGGTTCTTTGGACATCACGAGTTATAACAGGATAAGTGGCTACCAAGAATTGGAGAGCATAGACAGGAGTCAACCGCAGCCTTTGTACAGAGAAACGACGACCGAAGCTCCTCAGAACATCGTCTTTTCGGAAGTATCACCGGGTACTGCGAGGAGGACCGCGACTTTGAAGAAGAACTGCATTACTGTCATGAACATGCTGATGGATCTGAACTTCTATCTGTACGCGTTGTTACACCTAACGACGACCGTATCCATTTTTGTGCTGGGGGTGATGTTCGCGCCGCTGGTGTGGATAAAGAATCCCATGATGAACATGTGGGGGGTAAGTATTGACGTACCTACGTAATATTGATAGGGTTAAATAAACAGTCAAGTTTCCTTGCTAGCAAACTGTTTTTTTTAACAATCATATGAGAAAACTTCGTGTAGCTAAATATACTTGTTAAAAATATTCACGAAGATATTTTTATAGAATTTAGAGCGCCGTTTTACAAAAGTGGCTGTCAGGACCAAGCTTTGCATTTCCTGCACAAAATGCTTGAAGTTATGGTCTTTAGCATCCTAACTATTGCTAGATACTTATGCGGCGGTATCAGAGTAGTGATCACGATTAAATCAAGGACGGGTGACCAACCCTCGACCCGTTGGTCCAGGACCAGCCTTAGGGTAGAGTAAGTGGAGCGGCTACTCCATATGACAAGGGGTGCCTCAGGCGGCATGGGGCGCGAAAAGCAAGAAAAGAATGGCACCGGACGGTTGAAGGGTACCTAACAACCTCACTCGAATCTACTCTGACCAAGAGCTAAGGCCGGCGCTGTGTTCAGACTTTAGGTAGCTGGAAAACTTTAGACGAGAATGGCACCTTGGACCAAGCGAAAAACTGGCCTTTAACCAGCACTGGCCTTATACTCCGAAATTCGATTTTCGAACTTCGTGTCATACCGTCCCTTTCACTCTCAAATTAATGACTATTAGTGTGAGCGGAACGGAACGAAACGAACTTCGAAAATCGAATTTCGGAGTAGCCCCTCTGGCTTAATTCGAGCACCTGTATCTCTTAAGATCTTTTTAAAACAAATGACGATGTTTCCAGGTGTCATCGCTAATGGCGGCAGCTCATGGCTCAGCGCTATGCTTCATAATGCTGTGCGTCGTGCTGCCCAAGTCCATCAACGAGAAGGCGAGACTCTGCGCCCTCTTCTGTGCCACTGGAGCCATGGGCTTTTATGGTAACTCATTTTTCTATGACATCGACTGTCTCTTTTTGATATGAAGAGATAAACGGGGACGGCATCACAGATATCTGACACGGTTCTGTATCCTTTCGCAGAAAAATCAATTTCCAAATGGTTCATTTACGGACAACTGATTTTATATAAGTGTTTTAGGTTTAAAGAAACCCAAACTAATCTATAGAAGATATAAAAAAAACGTACATAACAAACAGATGGGAATTGTTTTTTCTGCAAAAATGCAGGACACCATCTAACACCCGAAGGTCAGGAAATAATAAGCTTAAATATGGGACAACCATCAATTGAATTGACTTAATCTCAAACTAAGGAAAGCTTGTGCTGTGGGTACCAGGCAACGAATAAATACTAAATGCGAATAGACTCCAGAATTGAACCAACTTTTAAACAACTTTATTGTGTCTGGAGCCGGAGTAAGTTTACTGGGTAACATTGAACCTATCAACAGGTATAACAATATCAGCAAACCGAAGCCTGCTCCTGATCTGGTGCATGTTCTCGAGCTTTGCCACGGCGGCCTGCAGCATCGTGCAGCAGCCGCTCTACAACAGCACGCTGAACGAGTTCGACACGACGGCCACCACGACCGCGGCTAACGCGATCGTGGCCATATTCCTCATGGCTTGGTCTCTGGCCCAGAACTACGAGTACGCGGAGTGCTTCCAAACAGCAGCCATTATGCAAGCTGTGACCGCGTTCGTGTTTTTAGCGTCGTCTTTCAGAAGACGGAGGTGATTTTGGGATTTTCGAGACGTTTTTGTAAGTTTTTTGGCACATTAGTACGATACGCTACTATCTGTGGCCCGTTTCTTGAAGTACACGTTACAATTTTCAACTCTGGCAACATTGGTAAAATCAACCAATCGGTGGTTGGGATTTGACAAAACCCTTTACTCTGAAATTCAATTTTCGAAGTTTCGCGTCGTTTCGCTCACACTAATAGTCATTAGTTTGAGTATGATACGAACTTCAAAAATAGAATTTCGGAGTAGCCCCTTAGTGTTGCTAGTTTAGAATTGTAAAATTGCACTTGTAGTCTCGAAAGCGGGCCACTGATTGGCCAATTGCTTCGTTTTTAATTTGCTAATGGCTATGGGGAGAGTATTCGTACTCCAAATTTAGAATTTTGTATCATGCAGTACCGGTACCGCTCATACTAACCCCCTTATTCATAAACGCTCTGTAGGCTTCTGCTAACTTACCAATCGTTTGTCCTTATCTGTCACTTTGACATTTACCTTTCACAGATAAGGACAAACGATTGCTAAGTTAGCAGAAGCCTACAAGCGTTTATGAATAAGGGGGGTTGGTGTTTGAAAGAAAAAAGCGAGGGGGCGGTATGATATGAAGTTCGAAATCCGAACTTGACAGTAGAACTAGTGGTGTAGTGTTGCCAGTACCTACTTAAACTTATTGAAGGTTGTTTTTGAATTTAAGAAGAAATAAAGTACAGTAAGAGTGAGATGACGAAAAAACGTAAGTATTGTTTTATACGATTTACAAGTAGGACCATTATTGGAATAATGTATCGCCAAATTTTCGGTTGTTATCGAATTAAATTAAGAATTTACAGTATTTAAAATAAGTTTAAGAAAAAAACTGACTACAATTTTTTACGCCTTTTATTAGTTTATAAGAGATCAAATTGTGTCCTTAACATAATGGAAACTGGTAAATAGTTATATTTATTCTGTCTATTCAATTAAACCATACACACAATTTTAATCTGAAGAAACCTGTAATTATTTAATTTAATATTTAAAATATCCAAATCACTCAAACATAAACCTATCTTTACTACATTGATAGACTTACTCAGATTTATATATCTATATTATTCTTTTAATCGAGACATTCGCAATCTGGACAGTGTATAAATAAAATTAATGTAGGCACATACATTATTATTTGCTATAATTAGATAAAATGTAATTAATAAATAAATTATATTTTAATAAACCATTGTTTAAATGCTTACACCCTCATAGATTATAATTAAATTGTAATAAGTAAATAATTTCATCTGCTATAACATGAAATGGCTGCCATAATAAATTAAAAAAAATATATATATAAAAACTAAGTGCGTTCATCCAAATAATTTAAAAACGGAATGTCAAAACGTGCTTAATTACGTATTTCCACCTACATTATATTAAACATTATTATTGGTTAAAGGAATTAGCACTCAATGTTTACCGTAAAGAAATGAAGTACATTAACAGCAAGTTTAAAATAAAATTAAAACCTTTTCTATTTGTGTGCACTGGATTAACCACATATAACCTATTTCCTATACAATACGTATATTCCTTCATACCAGCAACGATATGCACGTCCCTTACGAAGTATACCAGAACGAAAGAGCCGCACGATAAAACATCGGACCTCGATTTCATTACGACATTTATGGTCAATATTTACAAGATCAAGTAATACTTGTGTCGGATTGGCTTTTATGAAATAGGCGCTTATACTACGTTGACTTAGCAACCTTATTTCCGCTATCCAGAGTCCAAAATCCTACTTACCAATCAAACCAAAATGGCGTCCGTGCCTAACTCAACAAATCCATCATTTCATTATTACTCAACTTCTTAGTGCTGCTATTCTCGTTATTATTACTCGCAGTGGGCAACAGAGATTCGAATGCCGACCAGTCCTGTTTCATGGTGGTCTGATTGTTCTGATTATTAGCCCACTTGTTGTTGAAGTTCCCACTAGTGGGAGACGCGTAATTCGTGCTCGAAGGCAAAGCGAGTTGACCGAAGGGAGAGTTTTGATTGAAGCCGTAACTCTGGGATTGTATGTTGTATTGCGGTGTTGTATTCAAATTGTATTGCGATGCTGTATTGTGTTGATTGTATTGCGATGTTGTATTGTGTTGATTGTACTGCGACGTTGTATTGTTTTGGTTGTACAGCGGCGTCGTGTTCTGGTTGAATTGTGTCGGGTTGTATTGTGGTTTTTGTGTGGTGAGGGCTGAAAGGTTGGACTGGAGGAGGGAGCTGGTGAGGTCCACGGGGCGGGGCTTCTGCGCGGCGGCCGCGGGCGCGGGCGGGGGCGGGGGCTGCCGGCTGAGCCGCTGCGCCACTTCCTGTTGCTGTGCTAACCTAGAAGTAATACCATAGGATTTTAATTAACACTATTAGAATAGACATTAATGGAGGCAAAGCAGAGAACTAATCTACTCAAAAGACAATAGAAGCCAACAGAGTTTAATTGGCAATTCGATACTATAATATAAAATGTACTATGTTACAATAATATTATGTTTTCATGAATTTCGTTGAAGGAAAAACAGCGTAAGGAAAGCTGCTTACATCTGAGAAGCAATTCAATGGTGGGTATTAAGTTCATATTCGCACTGGGCCCGCGTGGGAACTATAGCCCAAGCCCTCTCATTCTGAGAGGAGGCCTGTGCCCAGCAGTGGGACGTGTATAGGCTGGAGATGGAGATGGAATTCAAATATGGCTAAAATTATATTTTTTTATTAATTGGGCGAAAATCTTAGGGATCATGTTATATAGGCGATGTGGCTAGCAACCCATCACTGTTTTGATTCCCCTTTCCGTCATGCCCGCGATCATGCTAAACTTGGTCTTTAGGTCTTGTTACCTTAGGCCAGGGGTTCCCAACCTATTACCCTATGCGCCTCCCTCAAGTTTATGCTAAAATACTACGCCCCCCTTGTCCCAACTCAACTACGATGGAAATGAAACAAAACGATCTACAACATACTATTCATGATTAGCGAGAACATTGTGCTTGCACTTTATTAATTTTATGAATTTTAATAAATACCTAAGCCGCTCGTCGCGCCCCCCGTTGGATTACCCTACGCCCCCCAAGTGGGGCGCGCCCCACTGGTTGGGAACTCCTGCCTTAGGCTCTGTCTACCCCGTAAGGGATAAAGACGTGATGTATGTATGTATAACTTATTAATTTACTTCTGTTCAGAGATACACGCTATCTATCTATCTTATAACAAATACATGAAAAACGTTTCACATGCGGCAGAGATGTTTTTTTTTTTAATTTACGAATTAGCAGATAAAGGTTTGCCAAATGATAAGTTCGCGAAATGATACATTCGTCAAGTGTTCGACGAAATGATGCAGATAAGGGGCGAGTTCATTGATAAAGTGAGGTAATTCCTTTGTGTGACGATTCTCGGAAAGATAACACAATTCCTAGTTTCCGTAGAACTTTGTCCAAGTTGATAGTATACAGAACTATTGTTTACACATGCCATTGATGACATTAATAAAATGTTAAAACAGTGAGACGTTTGTTCTTTGTTATCACTTTATACTCTCGTATCTTGGTAGACACGGAAACTCCAACTCCAAAGATCTCTCCAGTGCTGCTACGATCAGGGCAGTCTTAAACTAGGCCGGGGCCCTTGGGCACACAAGAATTTGGGGCCCTTTTGGAAAGTAAAAAAAGCGAATTATAATAACATTTTTTTACTACATACACACACAAATCACGTCTTCATCGCTTACGGGGTAGACAAGAGCCTAAGGAAACAAGACCAAGGCCACGTTTAGCATGATTGTGGGCGTATAGGTGGAATGGGGAAACAAAATAGTGATGGGTTGCTAGACGCATCGCCTATAACATGATTCCTACAATTTGCCCATTGTCTCGATGGGCTTTTACCATATGCGCGGGAAGAGAAGCAACTGGTACATTCTATATTTTTTCTATACTCCCAGACCAGCATGGAAATTTTTTACATAGTATGACCATTTATTATAGAAATTGTCGGTCCTTCGGGGCCCCCTGAGAATGGGGCCCTGGGCACGGGTCCCGTGTGCCCTTATGGTGAACGGTATTGGCTACGATAGTGGATAGGTTTTGATTCTTTTTACGGCCGAAACTAAAACCGAACCTTTTATAAATCTAATCTAATCTACACTACTAATAGCCCTCCAGCACTTTGTAAATTGATATGCCAGCCTGTTGTTTTTTAAACATTTTAGTTTTCCCTCCTTTTTATTTTTTGTTTATTGTAAACTCGGGTTCTATCTATTTATTACTTTGTTTACGTAAAAGTTTATGGATTATGTAGTATGTTTTATGTGTATCGTTTCGTGAGTCACAGACGGTTCTGGCTGCAAATCAGTGCTGCAGGTGTCTAACACCTCAGCGTAATGCTGAGCCAGCGACCGTTTCACTTTTGCGAAGAAACAACGCTGATGATCTATTTTTCATGTCTGTGTTTTTTTAAACCAAAACCGAGACCGAAACTTCGGTAGGACACTAGCTAAGACCAAATAGATGCGTCGTGGCTGCTCAACTAATCAACTGTTTGATGGCTCAGCAGACGAGGTCCCGATAACCAGCCAGCAGCTCGCCGCCCAGGTGCTCCATACCTCGGCAGACACTACCCGTACCTCTGCTTGTCTTCCATGGTGAGCGCGGCGGCGTCTCGCGGCGGCTCCAGCGTCAACCCCGCCAGCGCGTGCTCGGGCTCCTGCGCCGGCGCCACCAGCTCGCCGCCCAGCGCGTGCTCCATGCCTCTGCAAACGACCATCGCCAGATAGAACGTTGACACGGTGTTAACCTTTTAACCGCCAAGCCTGAACGCCTTTGACTTGATAATATGAAGAATGAACCTTTATCTAACAATATAAAGTTGACATTTGCGAGTGACACCAGAGCTGCTTGGTAGTGAAAAAGCTAAGCTAATTTAAAAACATTTATGCCATTTCTTTATTCTTAGGCTGCGTTCTCCTACGGAGATATCTGTCGTTGGCGATAAAAAGGTTAAAAAAAACGGTCAAGTGAGTTGGTTTGCTTAACCATACGCAAAAATAACTTTGTTTTTCCAGAAAGCAAGTGATATACGCTAAATCAAACACCCTACTTTTTAAACAGACAGTGTAAAAATCCTACTAATATTAAAAATATTAAAGTTTGTGAGGATGTGGGTGAGTGAGTGTGTATGTTTGTTCCTTGTTCACGCTGAAAAGACTGGACGGATTTTGATCAAATTTGGAAAGGAGATAGCTGGTACCATAGATTAAAATATAGCGACGGGGAAGAACCAAGACCTCCTATCTTGTAATTTCGGATTAATGTAAGATAGGAGCTATTGGTTCTCTCAATAGAATTCAAACTACAATACTTAAAATTTGTGAGATAGGAGATCTTGGTTCTTCATAAACACGTCTCGACGCGGACAAAGTCCGCGGAAGCTAGTATAAAATAAAATACCATTGTTCACATTAGAAATGGATTTCATTGAGATTTGGACTTCGTCTCATGCTTGTCCTGTGATACACATCAAATTCAATAGTTTCTCAAAAACCATACTCACTTGGATTCATCTTTAATTGAGTTAAGCTGTTCCAATTTCGCTCGATGCTCCGTCTCCACCTTCCCAACCATTTGCTTGACCAGGGTAATGAGAGAGTTGAACTGGTTCAGGGTAAGTCCGTTCTCCACGCACAGGGGAATGAGGAACGGAAGAACCTTCGTTGCCATCACCTCCTTCGTGATGCCTAGCTTCTTGTGGCTTAGTGCTAGCTTGTATATACCTGTAATTTCCGGACAAATAAAATATTTTTATACTACAACTAGACTAGTGCCTCAAAATAATTAACTTTATTTTAATTAAAGAATGGATAGAGTAAAGTTCAGAGAATGTGCATATGGAACCTTTAAGCATCAGGGGTTGGATCTTCTTCATCTTGGATGTTCAAAATGATCATTGCGAATAAAAAAAATCTTGACAAATAAGATAAACATTTTAGTTTACATAAAATACATGATGCAAAGTGAATTTGCCTTGCTAATAAAACATTCATGACCGTACCTAAAATTCCCATTAAAACAGCAGGTTCCCGCGACGGTATCTGCGGCAGGAACGGTATGATCTCATCCAAGACGAGCCACTTGTCCAAATGCTCCAACAATTTGCCCAAACAAAGCAAACAATTCACTCGCACCGATATATAGTTCGTATTTATACACAGCTTCTTAATTCGTGGAAGCAATGCGTTCTTCATAGCTGGGTAGTCGATCAACGAGGCAAACGTTGGCAACACTGAGAGGCAGAGCTCTTGTATTTGTTGGGCATCAGATTCCAATGCCCGGTACAACATTGGAAGAATGTCGGTCTTAACCTCCTCACCAGGCGTTAATTTAAGCAACAACTCCATTTTTTGCATGAAAATAAGCAAAACCTGTATGGGGTCTTGGATTAACATGACCGGTTTTAACACTGGCAGGATATACTTCACGAATTCTTCTTTGCTTGAACTCTCAGCAATTAGCAGCACATTTGGCAGAACGAATGGCACCATTGGAGAGTTGACAAACTCTTTGGTCAGACACGGGAGTATTCGGTAGATGCAGATCCGGTGCGGCATTTTTTGTATAATCTGTGGCAGACCTTTGTAGAACTGAGACTTTTGTAAATTGTCCCATTGGAATAAGGAGTCCAAGTAGTTCAGGGTTTTAACACCAACATCTTCAAAATATGGTATCTGAAATTATATTTTAACATTAATTCTTATACATCCTACTAATATTATAAACGCGAAGGTTTGTAAGTATGGATGGATGGATGTTTGTTACTCTTTAATGTAAAAACTATTGAATGGATTTCGATAAAACTTGGAACGGAGATAGCTGATACCCTACAGTAACACATAGGCTATTTTTTATCCCGAAAAATTGCATAGTTCCCGCGGGATAGCGAAAAACTAGTTTTTTAATGACAATACCTTGTCCACCACCAAATATCATGGCATTATTTACAATCATCAAGTTTTATAACTTCCTCACCTTTAAAAATTGATGAGGGTCTGGCCTCAATTCAGGAGTAGCATTCAGCATCAGCTTGACATACTCCCTCAGCCCCTCGGCCACACAGGACAACCGAGACGGAGGCAAATTCCGTAACTCATTGGCAAACTTCTTAAACTTGCCATAATCATTCCCTATGTTGCCTAGAGTGCGGTGATTTGTACTTTGCGTAGCATATATCAACATTCCGAGAGAGTAAATATCACTCGCTGGGGAGTGTGAAGCCGATAATATGTACTCAGGGGCCAAATAGTCCAATGCAGGTTGTGTTAAAGCATGCATTGCCTGGCAGTACTCATTAAATGGCCAGTATGGAGCAGAGCCAGTGGTGCTCTGGTTAGCAATACAGAAATCAAAGCCAAATATCTTCCAAGCACCTTGCTGGTTCACTATTATTGACTCTGGAGAAATGTTATGATGCAATAGTTTCACGTCGTTGTGAAGGAACGCCAGCCCTTCTGCTACTTGCATTAGGCCATACTTAATTTCAAGCTCGTAGAGCTTGTAGTTGTTTAAGTGGTTCGAGGGCTGGGGCACGTTCTCCAAGTTACCAAGTATGTTTGCTAAGCTGGCAAAGACAGGCTCAGTAGCAAATGCCAAGCTTTCTCTGCTTTCCTCAAGACTATGTTGAACTGTTAGGATTTGAGGGTGCCGCAGCTTGGTGAGCTGAACGATGCCACGTTTCAGCGTATCCAGCATGATGTCTCTATCCGCCTTCGTAAATTTTTCGAGTTGCTTCTTCTCGAATACAAATATTGACGCCTCCTGCTTGGTTGACTTCTTGTAGCCTTTATAAATTTTCCATAGTAAACCTGCAAATCGATACGAAAGAGATCGTATAGTTAAATAAGGAAATTACTTAACTTTAACTGGTTAGTATGTATCTATAGCTAAATTACCTGGGCCAGCACTCGCGATGAATTGCGTAGCTTCAAACTCTCTGGTCACAGGGTTACCGGGAAGAACTCCTGATAACTGTGACACTGTATTACTGACCGAAGAATAGAATTTATTAAAAACCTCCATTTCGTTCTACACTTAACTTTTTGGTAATGAGAAAACCAAAATCATTACAAAAAAACACGGCCAGCCAATCCCCAAGTCTGAAATGTCAGTGTGACGTGACTGTGACTGTGACATTAATATTTCGTTCGTAAATTGTAATGGAAAAACTAAATGAAGGTCGGTTTGTTGTACGTCAGGCTTATAAGTTATTCAGATAACAGTTTTAGCTACTTTTACCTTTCATTACAATTATAAATTGGCTTTGAAATAAACTTATATGTTGTATGTCTCAAGTTATTTAACAAGTTTGTAATAAGCTTTATAAACATTGCTGCTAATGTCAAAACAGAGGCGTATTTCTTATAGAGGTAACACAACAGAATGTCGTATAGAAAATCTTTGATTTCTGTATTATAACCAGAAGTATAATAATACTTGATACTAAGATAATAATCTTATAGATATTTGATTCGTTAAACTGCAATCATTATAAAAACAAAACTGCTGTTTCTTCTCAAACTATCAATACATATATTTTAATCATTTAAAAAGACTTCAAAAATGTCAAAATTGACATAAGAATTAAGTTAAGAGCGAAGTTCTTGTTGTCGACACCACGAAAATGAAGATAGCATAAAATTGCCGAAGAAACAAAGTGAAAATGCAGCATTTATTTAAACTAATCGGATTAATAATTACCTTAGTACCAAGTACCATCTCCGACAGCGAACCCTACTCACAAGCGGAGGAATACCGACCACTAGGGCCCCTTGTAAAATGTAATTTCTTACCACTCGAATTCCTGGACTGCAAAGAACCCGTCGATCATAAAGGGAACCAGACAGCGAGGGATGCGATGGGCCATGGCTGCGTGAAATACGGAGGCGTGAGGTACGACGACGTGGAAAGGACTAAGGTGCAATGTAAACCCTTGGATGGTATAGAATGTCATGGGCTACGGAGTTTCCTTCGCGAAGGCTTCCCTTGCGTGCGGTATTCGGGGCACTACTTCACTACCACGTTAATTTACAGTATATTACTAGGCTTTTTGGGTATGGATAGGTTTTGTTTAGGCCAAACTGGCACTGCAGTAGGCAAATTACTCACATTGGGTGGTTTGGGCATTTGGTGGATTGTGGATATTGTGTTGTTGATAACAAACAGTTTACATCCAGAAGACGGTAGCAATTGGAATCCTTATGTTTAAATCTGAAAGTTGATGGATTGTAAAGGCTGAAATAGTTTCTGTGAATTTATCTCATTATTTTTGGTAGAGATTTTTTGTGATGTTATTATAAGAATAAAGTTTATTATTAGACATTAAGGAAATTAAATTTGTTAAAAATGTTTTATGCTTTATATCACCCTCCTACTTTAGTCCTAAGAACCAAGCTAAACAGGGGAGAAGTTTGGAACATTTTACACACCCTTGCAAAAAAAAAAGGGCACCCATGATTTTTGTATTTTATGTGCATAAAGAGCTTATATCTAAGCTTTAATGCCTAAAAAATCTGAAAAACCATAGGTGCTATTTTTTTTTGCAATCTTTTTAAATGACTGTTGGACATGCACTTGTCGTTTAGTTTAGCTAGTTTGACGACCCCATACATGGGGCACTGGACGGTCAGGGAAGTAATCACTGAGAACTTCATGATAAATTTTCACCTCTATTGGCCATAATTCAACCAAGTGGACTATTCCCAATTAAGCTATACATTGATTTCTTTAGCATTAGAAAGGAGGTAAACAATTTGGACATACTTTTAATCAAAACCGCTTTTAAAAAATTAGTAACTGGAAAATATTAAACCCTTATATACCAGTGATTTTAATTTGAAACTAACCGTTATTAATTTTTTATAACAAAATAAGTTTCTTTTTTGCAAGGTATGCTTTGTCAACAAAGTTTCTCTCCTCATTTTTTCAAGGCTAAGGGAACATGTGTGACAGTAGATTCAACAAGATTGAAAACCCTTTAGAAGACCTGGATGGCAAATGAAAATAAAGAATTATTTACTTGAATATTGCCATGATAACCCTTAACACTGAGAATATCATAAATAGTATATAATATAGCCCCTTTATTCCGTAATTGCTAGTTTTTTCAGCATATATTTATAATAAACCCATAATTCGGCGTGCCTCTTGGCATTGGCCTCCTCCAGCTTACTATAGTATAGTAACTCAGACCATTTAAAAATGAAACCACAATGGTGTTTTACAAAGTTTATTTAAACTTAAGCCACCAGGGCTGAAGCGGTGCTCGACTCATACTTCCAGTTGGGTGGGAGCACACTCTTGGTCTTATAGTAACGGGCTAGCCTGTGGATCCTGGACTCGACCAGAATCAGTCTGAATTTGCTGTCCTTGTCTTTCCTGTTGCGTTCCAAGTGCTTCCTCATGGCGACGGCTTTCTTGATCAGGTAGTACAAGTCCTCGGGTAGGTCGGGAGCAAGACCCATAGCCTTCATGATACGGAGGATCTTCTTGCCAGTGACAAATCTGACCTGTGCCACTCCATGTGAATCCCTCAGCTTGACACCTGGAAGATTGAAAGGGATTTCGTTAGATTATAATTTGTGGTTATGAACAGATTGAATGTTTTTTTTAATCCAGACAGAAAATGGCCTTTATCAAGCTCCCAAACATTTATTATAACAACTAATACAATTGGAAACATGTTATTCCAACAAGGCACACAGCTGATGTTGTCTTGGTGTTTCAAAGGATAGATGACCCTGAGTCTTAAGAATAGGGTTGCCATCTCTAAAATTTGGAAAACAGGACAAGACGCATGAAAACCCCAGATTTTAGAGTCCGAAAGCCGGACATGTCAACAAGATCGTGACGGGAGGGGTGGGGGAACGGTGAAATAGTGCGTGTCTCGCGGGCGGCCCAAATTTTTTTTTTTTTTTTAAACCCGGTCTACAAATGAAACCTTCCCCGGACGCTCCCCGGATGCCCTCTAAACTAGGACAAATCCGGGGAAACCCGGACGGATGGCAACCCTACTTAAGAATCACTTTTGTTTATTTTAATCATGACAACACATCTTAAGTGTACTATAATCTCTTGTAGATGTAAAAGGTCTTTGTTTTGTTGATTTGACAGACAGGATTTATCTGTCCTTTATTTTTTGTGCTAAGACATGGATAGATCTCTCCTCTAATTATTGCATGGCCAAGTAAATTGAATGCCTGGTCTGCGGACAAACCACTGTACAGTCCGTGACTAAGAGCTCACTATCACATGCCATTTGGGTTTCAGGTACCATCAGCCAATTCAAGTATTGATACTCCAAGCCCATCAGAGTGAATGAGACAGCTAAACAAACCCAAATAGCATTCTAAGAGCTCACCGACTGTATGTCACTGCACTAAAAAGAGACCCGGTAAGAGAACCTGTACTATTTTAACCTTTTCAACTAAAATCTATTTTGTACAGTGTATATGAATAAAATGGTTTGCCATTGGGCATACACAATCAATCAATATTTTATTCACTTCTTCAGACTTCCCGAAAGAAGGGAGTTAATGAATTCAAACTGACATTTATTCAGAACAGAACATTCCATAAATCGTCTGAAACATAACCAATATATTAACTGAATCTAAAGCTAAATAAACATTTATTTTATCTAAGAAACTAGCAGATTCATTAATATCACAATTTAGAAATCTTTAAATATTATTGCTTAGCTTAGTCAATAGTTTGGAATTCACTAGGCTATATAAACTGAAAATATTATGCAAACTAGTTCAGATTGTGTTAATTTAAATTCTACTAATACTTTAGATGAAAACTTCCAATCTAATGCAAGGATTAAAAACCACGCATTGGGGCATCTCAAAATTACGACGTGTTTAACTCGTGCGAAACATTTTGACTTTATTTGTCAAAATAGATACAGGCAATTAAGGAATGCACTGGACAGAATCGAGCTAGATTTCATGGCTTAATTAATGACCAAGTAGCAAAATTGACTTACCGATTTGGGAGGGGGTGAGACCCTTCTTGCCAAGTTTAAAGATCTGTTCTTTAACATCATCAGCGGTTAATTTCAACCACGTAGGGACACTGCGACGGTACGGCAGTGCCGATTGGGAAATACCCTTACTGAAACAGAAAATACACTCGTTATCCAAGCCATGTGGTGAGGGCACGAAATCTCTTGAAGGTTATGTTGCTGTCACAAAACCACTTTTACTAGTCCAAAAATGGAGAATCAACTATCAAACAGTAGAACAGTCTCTGCTCAATACAATTTAACATAAAAATTACCCAGGTGCGTGCATACGACCCATGGTTGCGGCTTTTTCACAAACTCGCCGAACTGACAACGACAACAAGGGAAATCAAAAAGATGGTGGCAGGAAGAGGATGCTTTTTTAAACTTTGTTTCAGTGTCTATGGATTGATAGATACGAACTAAATCCGGTTTCGGTAGTACGTTCAAGTAGACTGTAATTTGTGCAAAAGACCACAAAAAACTTAGTTTATTCAATAATAATTCAATCAAATCTAGGAATAATTAAAATCAATATACATGCCATAAACTTTATTCAGTTGACTTATCATTGTTGATAGTTAGCTTAATGTTGATTTGATAGACATCTTACAATCCATGAGAACTCTGAAATGGGCTTTCTTTCTTGTCATAAAAAAACGTGTCTACAAAATGTGGGGACAAATATTACCAGTTGATTTAGGTTTGTTTTGAATTTTTCTGGTTTTCCTATGTTAATCTATGCCATTTTAAGATTATGAACATAAAATTTGAATGAAAATGAAGTGAAGCCAAATTAAGTACTGGCTTAAAAAACTAGTATCCAGGCCATACTCTTAAAAAAAATGAACTTAAAAAAACAAAACCAGCTGTCAATGTCAATTTTTTGACACTGTCAGATGTCAACAGTGTCAAATCGAGCGAACGAAACGTCGAAAAAAAAACGAGGAGACCAACCAAATTTACCAGCCAGTGTTCCATCACTTTTCTTCTAAAATGGCCAAGTATGGCATCTCGGAGAACGAATTAAACCTCGTTAAACAGCAGGCCGCAAGGCGTGCTGGGCTGAGGAAAGAATTCTTGATGCAAAGGACCAATCCTTTCAAACACGCATCGGAAGCGGGCTATGTGGTATGTTTATTACGTAATTTTGTTATTAATCTTATTCAACTCTATTAGAAAAAATAAACAAGTTTTAATTTGCTTTTTTCCAGTTCGACCCAGCCATTCAGAACTTCATGTCTATGAAAGTAACGTCGTACGAACATTTTAGACCTAATCGCAGGAACAGTATATTTGGAATCTGTGCTATCGTTATCCCGATGCTGTCTTTCGGTTATTTGGTGTGGAACGAACGCAACACTCGTGAACAGAAGATCAGGAGCGGGGAACTCGTCTACAGAGACAGAATGTTCAAGTTTGCATAAATGTGGATAAAAATGTAAATTAAATAGCAAATATAGTAATTATAATCATGGTGTTTCCATCTTTAATTTTATTCTGTAATCGTAGAGTGCTAAATGTGAGATCCAAAGCAAGGCAGAAAGCAAAAACATAACACTAAATAGTTTATTGATTTGTATCAGTTTTCTTTTAATTCTGTCAAACAATAAATCTTAAAAAGATACTGACTGATATTTTTTTCTTTTCTTCTGTCAACCTTCTGTCTAATTCTGAAACTTTGCTTGATTCAGTAATTAATTAATACACAAACTTTTAATAAGAATTAAGAAATAGTAATTATGGCTGATCATGGGTTCTCTGATATAGAATGCAAAATTATACAGATGCAAATAAAACGGAGAAAGGCGATGAGAGAAGAGTTTTTGAAGCAACGAACAAACCCATACAAACATGCCACAGAAGCTGGCTATGTCGTAAGTATACCATCTTCTGAATAAACACTGATTTGTTTATGTATATGTGCAGATGGTTTAGACTACTAAACTTTAGAGCAATGGCCAACAGCCAGACTGCGGTCCGCAACGGACCGAGAAAGTTTGAACCTTGGACCGCAAAACATTGAAATGTATTGTATACCAAGTATCAATTAATAAATAGATAAGGTATAATTGTTGTTGAGGTGAAAACTGCTTCAGCGGCATTGTGCACTTTTGTATGGGTAAAAAGTGTAAAACTCACGTCAAATCGTCAGGATCACGTGATCGTAAGACGGCACAGGGAGTATTTCTGCAAAGTCGTAATAATCCATGCTGGTCTGGGAGTAAAGAAAAAACAGAACTTACCAGTTGCTTCTCTTCCCGCGCAGATGGTAAAAGCTCATCAAGGGAATTGGCGAGTCTTAGGAATCATGTTATAGGCGATGCGGCTAGCAACCCATCACTACTATAAGTGGCCTTAAGGTTCTGTTACCTTAGGCTCTGTCTACCCCATAAGGGATAAAGACGTGATATATGTATGTATGTATGTGTATGTCGTAATAATACGTACGTTGATTTGAATAACTGGGGTTCACATCTCTTGTAGTATTTTTTTCTTTTTGAAGAGCGTTGTGTAGTTTTCACTTCAGTCAGCACTACCGGAGTGCAGCCCGTCCATTTTTTTCTGGGCGTCATTAAAAATTTCTCAGTATCCTGACCCCACCTAAAACAACTCGCTGAACCCTGGTTTAGGGTACTCCTGACCCGAGCTTTGGTCATATTATACCTATTGACTACATAGCATAGTATCAGGATTTACCTACGAATTCATAAAACTACTTCAACTAAAAAAACTTTTTTGAAACTACTTTTATTCCAGGTAAATAAATACTTCTGAACCAACGTATTCATGTCTTTAAATAATTACTGAGGCAATCCAAAGATTCCCCCTCGCTACTCTGTAATCTTGCCGCCAAGCAGCAGCGCATGCTACTGTTTCGGTGTGGAGAGCAAAACAGTAGCTGACATTACTGGCACATGAGGCAATCTTAGCCCTCTAAGCTGGAAGTGTCCATGGGTGGTGCTCTCTTACCCTCAGGAGACCCACATGCGCCTTTGCCTTTTTTGTAGTATGAAAAAAAAAAGTTCCCATGGAACAGACAAAGTTGCCGTCAACAGCTACTCGGAATAATGTTTATTTAGCAAATCCGTCTTTGCAGTTTGACGGCGCCATCCAGCGTTTTATGTCCATGAAGTGTTGCGAGTCTGAACATTTCCAAGCAACCCCTCGCACGGCAATGTTGGGACTGGGCATGGTAGTTATCCCGATGCTCATCTATGGTACCTTGGTCTACAATTATCGCACACAATTCGAGAGAGACTGCCGCTGTGGCAAGATCAGGTACAGGGATAGAATTAACAAATTTAAATAGTGACACATTTATTCAGTAAATAATAAAATAATACAATGTTACACATTTT
This sequence comes from Pandemis corylana, assembly GCA_949127965.1. Lineage (NCBI taxonomy): Eukaryota > Metazoa > Arthropoda > Insecta > Lepidoptera > Tortricidae > Pandemis > Pandemis corylana. The sequence goes on from OX421860.1 coordinate 14,373,971, forward strand.
ACCCTTATCCTTTAAGCATCACAGGCGACGGGTGGCCATGTCAGTTCTGCTGCCATCAAGTTTTTTTTTATCTTTATGACTTTAACCGTTGTTTTTTTTAAATCAAACCTAGCATTGGCTATAAAATTTAGATCAGACTGCCAGTGTCATCTGTCACCTGTTGTTTATGAGATTGGGCCTGTTGTAATTTTAGCTTGAATCATGCCTTAATTATGCCGATAATTGAAAAAATCAAAATTATTTATTTATTTAATTGTATAAAGAATTAAACTTAAGCAAAAAGTAACATGCTATCATATCACACTACTGTGGCCATTTATGATGTTTGAAAAAAAAATGCCACAAAGAGTTGGTGGCCAACCTGTTGTTGGTGCCTCATGGATATGGCAACTATACGGTAATATCTTGGTTTTATCCACGACGCGCAATAAAAATGCGGTTAAATTTTCCAAGCAATCCACGAATTCAGAAGACACTACAGACATCGTCATGAAAATATGCTATTAGCAAACACAAAGGTACTTAAAAAATTCAGTTCTGTATTTTATAATTATCAATAAATTAGTTGAGTATCATTTATCGATCATCCAAAGACTTGTCTCTGGTTATGACGGAGTCCTCGAACTTCACCATGTAGGTTGTTCCCTTATGCCAGTGAGCCGTCACTTTTGCGGGCTGAAAAGAAAAAAAAAATTGTGGTTTTCTCAATGAAACCAAGAAGTAAGTGAAACTTTTTTAGGCATTTTTTAACTGAACAATTTATAGATTTGGAGTATTAAAATCGCGTTCTTAAATCTTAACTTAATAATTGCAAAATGGCAATGATAAATAATTGACAACAAAACACACGAATACCGCGGAGCACTTGTACTAATAAGTGAGAATGTAAATGCTACACGGTCAGCTGATGCGAGCTATGGGCGCCGCCATAATGGCCTTGGCTGCTCTGCCGAGCGCCTGTCACTTTATCCCCACTCCACGGCCAGCTGTAATGCGACACCCAACAGTTGGTCGAAAAAATTTGAGCCAACGGAAAAAGGTAAATATGTGATGTCTTTCTCTATGGCTAAAAATTATTATCATCCACTTCTAACACAAATCTTATTAATCTTATAAATGCAAAAGTTTGCAAGGATGGATTTGTGTGGGATCATAATAACAATGAATGTTTGTAACTCTTAAATCTTGTTATTAAATATCTCACTGAAATTATAAAAATATATGAATAGATTTCAAACATGAAAACTTGTTAAGTTTGTAAGATTTATGATAGTTATAGATTTGGATTAGTAACTTACAAATCCGCTCTTAGTGAGCACAGCTTCTATGATGCCGGCATTGAAGGTGGCGCAGTTGAGAGAGCCCTTGTCCTTTGGTACACTAATGAACTTGTTCACCTGCACAACAAAGTTAATGAATAATAATCTATATCAAACAAAGAAGGCACTTTTTGAACTGATAAGTTTTTTCATGGTGATGGTGAGATCAATAATTTTTTTTACAAGCTTGTATTGTATTCTGGGAGGAGGCCTGTGCCACGGTGTGACGTATTTAGGCTGGAGATGCTGATAATGATGTATTTTCCCTACCCTTCCCCAATGTTCCCATACGATGTTAGTTTAAAATTGCGAACCACTTTTCAGCCACTTGCTAAAGTTGGAATGACTTAAATTTGGTATACAAACATAACAATGCAATGCAAAATTCAAGAAAAAGTACAGAAGTGCCTCCGCCAAGTCGAGCAAAAAAGTGGCACGGCCCATACCATCCTTTCCTCTAAACAGTTCAGACCATTTTCAACCCTCTTATGACTTTGTTGTGAATATTTTAATGAGACATAAGGCCCATTTAGACGCATGCAAGAATTGTATGCCATGATAGTTACATTGCAAAGTTTGACAGATTGGTAATGAAACTTGCATGCAATTCTTGCATGTGTCTAAACGGGCCTTGCTGTGGCGCCCTGCAGGGGTATTGTCGGATGCAGCAGCTACGTACCAAAGCATCTTTTTCTATGATGTAGTAAGTTCTTTCATCATCATTGGCATGCTCGAGTTTGTCTGCTTCTTTTCCAAACAACACCTGAAATATGAATGATTATAAATATTAAGTTCACTTTTTAAGTTAACCTTTTGACCACCAATGTCGGCTGTGGCCGAAAGAGGTTATAAGTGTAAAAATGACTTTCATGCAAAAGCATAAGAATGAAAATAGCTTTACTATGTAGCTAAGCTTGGCGTTCAAAAGGTTAAAAGCCATCTGTCATGTGCAATATGTATAACTGAATAAAAATAAAGTTTTAGTTGTTTCAAAAACTAGAAAACCTTTTCTTATGTTTATATGAGACTAATGTGGAAGCATATTATTATAAGTAAAAAAAATATTTTTCATGTTGGTGGAGGGTAGTTTATTTTTTTAGTTTTTCTCTGAGACTCAAGACATCTGTGTGATTATGCCGGCTGCCTTTTGTATTGCTCCTACAATGAGTTTAGGGCTGAAGGCAATATTTAAGCCAGGGCAGATCCTAAAGGAACCCTAGCACACATTTACATTCTGACCCATAAACCAGACGTCAGTTTAGCATCATGTCAGGACAAAAATATTTTATGTCAGTAACAATTCCAAAGTTTTACCTTCCACAATGTGGACTTGACGAAGAGCAGCATGTTGAGCAGTTTTATCTCCCGCTTGCTGTTTCTCTCCCGCACGAAATAGAGATCCAGCAGTCGGGCGCCAACATCCTGGCCCATTTCTGATAGCCTACAACCACAAAAATAGGAATTAGTAAATTATTTGTTCACTCACTTTATCCTTTAAATTACAAGTAAATGGAAGATGATGCCAAAGCTTAGGGAGCCATCTTTGAAATTAGTATACAAGTAGCTGCAGCATGAAAGCTTAAGATCATGAACTTGGCGTCGAAGTAAGGATTTGGTGTATCAATAAATGAATGTTAAATTAAGCGAATAGAATGGATTCAGAGTAAAACATATGTGAGGAACTTACTTGTTTTGAAGCTCATGTATGGATTGTGACCTGTTTTGGCAATATTGTACGATTTCAGAGAATAAAAGCGCGTAAAAGGCTAATGATACTTCGCCTTTGCCTTTACTTAGAGGTTTGTCTAGTATTGACGTTTTGGAACGACTAGATGACATGTTTAATGAATAGTTTTAACTTGGATTATTTGTTCCACGGTAACTGTTAGCTTAAATCTATATTAAACTAAATATTTTTCGAGTACACCCCTCAAGCCACAACTCGCCAGTTATTTTGACAAATGACTTGTTTGACGTTTGCTGTCAAATTAGCATTAAAAAAAAACTCTGCCCTGGAATTGAGTTAATGTAGCCGGAAATACATGTGACATTTATTAATGTTGTTAAACGAATAATTATACCCTCCCACTCCAAAAACAATATATGTTCTGATTTCCTAATCCGGCATTAAATCATTTTGATTTCAGAAACTGAAATAGAACCCTTAAATATGTTATTCAAACAAATTTTAAATATTTTATTGAATCAGGCGTTACTAGAGGAGTAGCGGAGTAGCAAGGTACATTTTTTGTTCATTGAAACATTTTAGTTTAATTACACCTCCATAATAACATGTTTGATTCAGCTTTTTTAATTATGAGTGCATTATTTTACCAAGAATTCAAGGTAAAATGGTCGTTTGCTGGCAACATTACAAAAATACCAAAGACAACTGTCATTTTTTTGCGTGGATTCACACTAATTAGCTATTAGATTAGTTATTTTGATGAGAGCAGATTACGTATTATTCCAGTAGGAACCTTTTAAATCGGTCTATTTATTATTACCTCAAGTCCTTGGTAAACAAGTATGGGTCGTGGTAGGTATCGGGTCCAAAGGAAAAGATGGTGGTTTCTTCCAAAGAGTGTATAATCACTGTTGTACACGATTAATACAGTTAGAGATACTTCGATACACTTAACACAGGATCTAATATAATATCAGACGGAAAGAAATATTAACGTGCCGTCGTCTGTCGAGTCTAAGAGAAGAGAGAGAGCATAGACAATTTTCTCTCATGTTGCCATATGCGTGGCTTGGATTCGTGGCGTTTTCGCCACACCACCCCCCCACGGAGAATATTAAGGCAATCAAGAACAAAAAATAATAATAATAAGACTTACAAATCTAACCTATCTCTAAATCGTACTCGTCTACCAGCCCTAGTGGTTATAGGGGTCGGAGAAGAAACGGGAAGCGGCGTAGGAGGGTCCGGAGCCAGGGCAGGTGTTGCAGGTGTTGCAGGAGGTGCAGGCGGCTCAGGTGCTCGGCGAGGTGCCGTGACGTCCAAGTGAGCCGGTTTTACCCTGTCAACACTGACAGTGACGATTCTGCCGTTGACATCTAAGGTAAGATTTTTACCTTGTCTCTCCTTTATCAGGTACGGACCGGTGTATGGCGGTTGTAGTGCTCGGCGGACCGTGTCGTCTCGCAGGAATACGTGCGTAGCTACAGCTAGGTCCTTGAACACAAATGAGGCCGGTTGAGAATGGTGAGAAGCAGGAACGGCTCTTAAGCCTTTCATATGATGTCTCAGCTGTGTGACAAAATCTGTGGTCACCTCAACGTTGGCAGGTTCATCAGGAGCCACGACAAGCTCGCCAGGCAGACGAAGGGGCTCGCCGTAAAGGAGCTCAGCTGCTGAAGTCTTCAGGTCCTCTTTTAATGAAGTTCTCATACCCAGTAATACTAAAGGTAGTGCTGTGGACCAAGAATCTCCGTGGCACATGAGAGCCGCCTTGAGCTGGCGGTGCATGCGCTCGACCATCCCGTTGGCTTGGGGATGATACCCCGTCGTGCGGACGCGCTTGGAGCCACATAAGTTCATGAGTCGATGGAATAGTGCAGACTCGAACTGACGTCCTTGGTCAGTAGTCACTACAGAGGGTACCCCATAGCGAGATATCCACTCCCGTGTGAATGTTTCTGCGACTTCTTCCGCTGTGATGCCCGTCATCGGCCATGCCTCGGGCCACCGAGTAAATCTGTCGACTGCTGTCAGACAGTACTGGTATCCTTTGCTGTGAGGCATAGGGCCTATTATGTCTATGTGTACGTCGCGGAAACGACGAGATGTACCTGTAAATTTTTCTAAAGGTGCTCTTACATGCCTGGTAACTTTGCTTCGCTGGCAGGCGAGGCAGTTGCGTGCCCATTTACGGCAATCGCTCTTGATGTTAGGCCAGACGAAGCGGTCAGTCATCAAGCGTACGGAAGCTCGCCCGCCTGGATGGCTGAGACCGTGTATCTTCTCAAAGTGCTTCTTCCGGAAGTCCTCAGTCAGGTACGGTCGTGGTTTCCCAGTAGACACGTCACAATATATGGAAACTTCTGTTCCTGGTAAAAGAACTTTTTCGAGCTTGAGAGAAGTGTCTGAGGCTTGTACTCTATGAAGCTCCATGTCCGTAGTTTGTGCTTCAGCCAATGCCGCGTAGTCGTCCTCCAGCCGAATCGCCTCGATTCGGGACATGGTGTCCGCAACGACATTATCTTTTCCGCTGATGTGGACAATGTCCGTGGAAAACTGTGAAATAAAAGAAAGATGATTGAGCTGTACAGGGGGCAACTTTTCGCGGCGTTGGATAAATGCGTACGTCAACGGTTTGTGGTCCGTGAATATGGTGGCGTGCTGTGCTTCCAACACGTGTCGGAAATGCTGCACGGCCTCATAAACTGCCAACAGCTCACGGTAATACGCTGGCCAGGTGGAGTGTCGCGGCGACAGCTTCTTGCTAAAAAAAGCTAGCGGCTGCCACTGGCCGTCGACTTCCTGCTGCAAGCAGGCTCCTACATGAGTCGCAGACGCGTCTGTGAAGAGCCCCAATGGCGCATCAGCGATAGGATGAGCCAGGAGAGTAGCAGTGGCTAGGTGCTCTTTGCATTTGTTGAACGCGAGCTCTAGCTCAGGCGTCCAAGGCACAGGTTTTGGTCCTTTTAGTTGAGTGGATGCTAACACATTAATTAGCGGCGCTTGAAGTTCGGCTGCACTCGGGAGAAATCGGCGATAAAAGTTTATCATGCCTAAAAACCTGCGAAGGCCTTCAACCGTTTTAGGCAAGGGAAAACTTCGCAAGGCTTCAATTCTCTCTGGAGGTGGACAGGACCCGTTCTTATTGATTCGGTAGCCCAAGAATGTTACCTCGTCAGCAGCAAGCACGCACTTAGATGGGTTCACGACGACTCCATACTCCGACAACCTCTGGAATAGTGCACGCAGGTGTTCCGCATGCTCCTCAGGAGTGCTGGAGAATACGAGGATATCGTCAATATATGGATAGCAATAATCGAGTCCCCTCACGACCTCATCCATAAAGCGCTGGAAAGATTGACCAGCATTACGGAGGCCGAAGGTCATGAAGGGAAACTCGAACAACCCGAAAGGAGTAGTAATGGCTGTTTTACTAATGTCAGCTTCATGTACAGGAATCTGCTGGTATGCTTTCGCCAGGTCAATTGTACTGAACACCGTAGAGCCAGCTAGGTTATGTGCGATATCGCCTATGTGACGCACCGGATAGCGGTCAGGGACAGTCCTAGCGTTCAACGCTCGGTAGTCCCCGCATGGACGCCAACCGTGTTCTCCTTTTCGAGCCATATGTAAAGGCGAAGCCCAGGGGCTGCTAGAGGGACGTGCAGTTCCACAACTCACCATTTCCTCAAATTCTTTCCTCGCAGCCA